>CM046724.1:16104100-17381433 GCA_025584915.1 Monochamus saltuarius | reverse complement strand
AATACAAGAAAATCAATTTGAGCAAATGACAAAACAATTAGAGGTTTTTAAAACTAATTTGGAGGAATTTGCTGCAAAGCATAAGAATGAAATAAGAAAAAATCCAGAATTTAGAAGGCAATTTCAGGTATTTTTTTCTATTTTCTAAAAGCAAAAACACTTCAATATGGTTCAGTTTAGATAAACTGAAATATACATTTCAGGAAATGTGTGCTAGTATAGGAGTAGATCCATTATCATCAGGTAAAGGCTTCTGGTCTGTATTGGGCATCGGAGACTTTTATTATGAGCTTGCAGTTCAAATAGTTGAAGTGTGTTTAGGTAATAAAATATTTAATTATTTTCATCTTTTTCATAATGTTCTTCATAGCAACCAATGAAAAAAATGGGGGTCTTATTGGTCTTGACGAATTAAGAACAAGATTAATAAACGCTAGAGGGCAAAGTAAACAGCATCAGGAGATTTCACGTGATGATCTCATAAGGGCAGCAGAGAAACTCAAAATATTTGGTAGCGGTTTCAATGTAATACCAATGGGAAAAGGAAAGGTATGTGTTTTATATACTTTGAAAAAACATTGTATTACTTTCCTAAAATTATAGTATATGGTTCAGTCTGTCCCTGGGGAACTAAGTATGGATCATTCGGCAATTTTACAGCAAGCTGAAAAAAATCAAGCGTTTGTTTCTGCGTCGTATCTCAAACGGGAACTGAACTGGGAGGTAGAACGGAGTCGAAAAGCCTTAGAGCATATGGTAGATCAGGGATTAGCCTGGGTTGATCTTCAAAATCCTCATGAAAAATTGTATTATTTTCCTAGTCTTTTTACAGCCTGTGTTAATGCTTCAAGTTAAATTGTATAATATAGATTACATATTTCTTTTGTATATAATTATGTAAATAATAATGCTTTACAAAACTAATGCTATATAGACTTTTATTCTATCTTACTAAAGTCATGAAAATTTAGCACGCTTGGCACCTTCAAAAGTCTCTTTAAAACTTTGATGTCTATATTAAACGATAAACGGGTAACAGTGCTAGGTACAGTATAATCACTCACTCTCATCTAAACACCAACCACAAAAATAAGCACTGCTGGTAGTATGAAGTTAAATTAAAACTATTATAAATTTATTTAAATAATTAGTAATAAGAAGCAAGAAACAAAACTGTTGAAAAGAAAAGCGACATTAAAATTGTTTTTGCTCTAGCCAGTATTTAATAGCATTTACAAAGTCTCCATTAAATCTAATAAATCCAGCAAATTCATTTACTTGGCTTCTAATAGGTCCGAACGAATCCTTCTGAAGAAATTCACGAAGTTCTTTTTCTAACAACCAAATATCGCCTTTCACAAATTTAACTTTCGTATGTCTACGAATTCCATTTTGTGCAAGCTCCAGATAAACAGGAATCATGTGATTCTTTGTTCTTTCTACAAAGTATGGTTGATCTTGTAAATTGTCTCCTTGAGGTTTCCAACCTGATGGATATACATCTTTTTTTATAGGTTCTGGAACAACTGCTATTGGTAAAACTCTTTCTACGTATTTCCAATCAACAGGATCTTTAGTTATTTCATATTTTCTATTCACATCCCCAATATCTTCGAGAAAAGGGGATGAATAATAACTTGAGGGCCTGACAAACTAAAATAAGTTGAATAATTATTTTAAAAATACATATTTCTTTAATGTATTACCTGATTTTGCGCGAGGCATCTCCTGACAATACATTTAAATGTTCTACTAGCTATAGACATAATCTAACTTTCAATTAAATTCTGTTTTACTGTAAAGTAGTAAGATAAAAAATAATATATTAAATTAAAGTTTGGTTAGTTATTTTCTGTGGTTATAACGACAGCTGTCAACGAGCCCGACGAGCCCACAAACCTAGAAAAAATATAGACTACGTCGGTTCATGATATAGGTCACGTGACAAGTGCCGTGTTTTCTAGGGACCTAAGGTCCAGAAAATGGATATTTTATTTGCTTTATGTTGGCGGTTGTGCAAATATGATGGCTGCATTGCAATATGAAATTAACTAACTTGCTGTCATTTTAAATGTCATTAAAGAATGTGACATTAATGTGACCAATCACAGTAAACAAATGAACTTCATGCTACAATACAACCAACGTAAATTGGCATAAAAACCAAGTTTTAGCGATTCTGTACCTTCTAGGGCAGCCATGAATTTGCGGTCGCTGGAAATATGACACTGGCACAGTCTATATTTTTTCTAGGTTTGTGGACGAGCCCTAACCACTGAAATGTAAAAAAACCCAAAGGTTATACAAATAAAGAGGAGGGTAAGATAGTAATGTATTAATCTTTGGCGTAGCTGCCAGAGGGCGCATTATGTGAACGAATCGGAAGTGTAAGGTGCTTCGTTTTGCCGTAAGACTTGTAATTTTTTTGCTAGTTATTTAAATAAATAGAAGCCAATCATCGTCTGCTAAGTCCCGTAATACCACGGAAGGCATGAAGATAATAAAAATATTCTGGCCTAATACCAAGGTTCGTACCATCGTCGGCTAAAGGTTTGTTCACACAGCAGTCAGAAACTAGTTTGCAACTATCAGAAATATTCGACCAACTACTTCTTAAACTACATGCACTGAAAATACATTCACAACTTAATTGGTCGAATATTTCTAACAGTTTGAAACCAATTCGTGACTCTTGTGAGAACAGACCTTAAATCAGCCGCCGAAAGCGACGCGATTTACTATTGCAATAGCATATCCAATGATACCACACTTATTAGGTATACAAATTATATATTAAAATTTTAACTAGAAACCATTAGTTAATTAACTTGGTAGATTTATTAGTAGAAATAGTACCCCAATTATAGATAGCGTATGATGGTTCTACGATGCAGAATATATTTTTTTATCTGTTTGTGTATTTTGCTACGTATTAGTATTAAAATACAAAAAATTAACTACCTACCTCAATAAACAAACCAAAACTATACCACAAATAAATAATGTTAAAAAAACTGGGTCTGCGTCGGACCAGACGGTGGAAGTTATACTTCTTTAAAAAAAAAAACTTCCTTTCAAAGCCTGAACGTACAAAAGAAAAAAAGTTCTTAAAAATTAGTTCTTCCTTTTGAGCGTGACGCGGTTTCTCGACCAACATCCCATCTCAATGTGTCTAACGGGCGCAAAGAAGTATAACTTCAATATAATAAAAAATATATTGACAATTATGTACATTTAATTATTTCGGAACTGTATAATTATTATAATATGCGACGTTACAGCTGAGAGTAGGCCAGACAAGAGTTTCTTATTTATAAAGAAATAACCACAGGCCGAAATTTTAGGGGCAAGCTCTTTAAACAAATTTGATAAAAGTGTTAGTTTTCCTCGAAGTACTGGCTGTTCCATATCTATATGTTCTTGCAACAAGTAACATGTTTTCACAATATCTTGACCAGCCTTTTCTAACATGTCACAATTTAGCACAGTTATTGTTATGACAACCTGAAAAAATATTCATACAAAGAACATCAGAGGTATGCACTTCTAGGTACATGCTTTTGCAAAAATAATGACACTCCTTCAAAACAGTTTTTGGAAGTTCTTGAAACAACTAATTACTAATGTTAAAAGTTGAAAATAGATTTCATTACAAATACGTCAGCAGCTCAAAAGAAATCTCAAAATTCATTTTAAAGAGTGTCATTATTATTGCAAACGATTGTACAAGAAAGATACAGATCCTTACAGGGTGACGAGAGATGTCTTGAATATGTGTCAGAGAATTATCCTTGCAAAAAAATTTTGCAAATACACTCACTGGCAAATAAAACCGGCCACTAAAAACTAGCCCCAATTTTATAGTTGGCTTCCTCGCGAACCGCTCATTTGATTTTGATGATCTTTTATTTAAATTGTACATTCATTTCTCAGGAACGGATGCTATGTCGGAAATTTTTATTTGGAATTTAATTTGAGCATATACGGGGCGCAACAAAAAGACGAAGGTTTTTTCCCGAAATTTGTAACACCCTGTGGGGTGCAGCAGCTACAGTCGCTGTTGTTAACTGGAGACACACTGTAGCCTCATCTTTTGTGAACATTATGTTTTTTTAATCACGACATTATCTCTGTTTTTATTTTAGATACACTGTTTTAAAACTCGTATTTTGCGAGAACTTCTGTCTGCTGTAGCCCAGTTCGTAGAACAGTTGGAAACTCTTTTCAACCGTCAGAGACATGCGGACTGTATTTGCAATGCTCACATAAGGTTCAAATTGGTCTGTGGGTTCAAAGCGCAATGTTTTATATGAAATGCGTATGCGTCTGGATGGAACGATTGGAAGCTGATTCTGATGTACTACGAACAAAGCCTATATTCCGCAAAAGTTCGAAGCTTTTTCATTATAAAAAGTTCTCTATGCGGGCTTAGAATTCATCCTCTAAAAAATTGTTATAAGTACCTACTATTAGACTATAAGCAGTGACTATAAATTTTATAGTCACTGCTATAAAGGCCGTATGACACGGTGTAATATTTCACATAGCTTTTTGTTTGATATTATAATTAAAGTGGTTCGTCCCGTATCATACAAGCAAAATGTACAGTTTTTTATATATAAAACTGAAAATTATAACATGTTCTATTTATATAAAATTCTAAATACATTTTTATGTGAACAATAATATAACATCCAGAGTGCATCTTTCCCATATCTTTCCTATGTTTGCTTATTTTTAGGTTATTGATTATAATAACAATAATTATTAGTAGTAGGTACTAAATATAAAAAAATGCTTATATAATTCTGTGCAAAATTATATATGCATGGGCGTATCTATGATTTTATCTTGGAGGGGGTAAAGTTGTAAAGACCTATAACATCAACAGACTAAAGAACTAAACATAAATAAAGACTTTTGTCAAATAAAAGAAGTTAATATCCAATATCAATAATAAAATATAAATTAAAAATTTATACATTGCAGCAGTATTATAAAAATAAAAGATAATGGAAATTAAATTAATTTTTCTATTTTTTTTTTACTTGCATATCAATAATTGAAATGTCTAACTTAATATGTCTATGTATATGTAGAAGAGCAAGGATTTTTTATGAACAGAATAGGGAAAGAAAGTTTTTGCTGGGGACGAAAGCATATTTAAAAATATTGTATTTTTCTAGATCAGAGGTATTTTCAGCATTCATATATGTAGCAACATCAAGCAAAATTACAGAATTTAGATTTCAAAGTCACATTAGTAAACGCTAAATATTACTTATAGAAATATTACTTATTACACAATTTAATATTGTTTGCATGCGATTATCAAGTAATTCAAATTACAAATACTTCACCTCTGTTTTATTCGAAAATTATAAAGTAATGGATTTCATTTCAGTAAGCTTCTTGGGGGGGGTAATTACCCCCATTACCCCCCCCATGGATACGCCCCTGCCTTTAAGTCCCATCAGAGAAATATTTCTCTGAGTCCCATGCACGTCCTATGATTCTGTATCAACATGTGACTACTTCTGTTCTGTTTTCATTTTCATTATAGGTACCTGCCTTGACTGTTATGCTTGCTACAGACCACAGCATAACGTTTCGTTATGTTTCGTTATGCTGTGTGCAGACTATGCGTGAATTCGCAATTCGTGATGCGCGATTTGTATGCAATTCGTTCATAGTATGTAAAGTGTTTATAAATGGATTTTTAACGAACAAGACCCTACACGCTATTCACGAATTCCTCACAAACAATGCATCGTGAATTACGAATCGCGAATTCACGCATAGTCTGTAGCAAGTCTTAGGTTTCAGTTTCATGTACTATGTGATGATAGCTGATTTAAAAAAAAATAAGCTTAATTATTTAAGAATCAAGTACCGATTTTTCAATTTTTATCGAAGAAGCAAATTTGACATGGGTCTGTTAAGCAATAGAAATACTTATTTTAATAGGTACTAACTTTAGGAACTCTTTACAATTTTGTCTCAGCAAACCAGCATATGCGAATTGATTACATAATTGAACAATATTTTATTACGTTTACTACACCATTTTACATTTATTATTATTAAGAAATAGTTTGTTCAAAATACACCATCGACTCACATTGTTTCGCTGCAGCTGAAGTTTAACACGGTCATCTACTGAATTAATATCATTGTACAGTTTCAAGTCATCCACAAAGAACAATGTTTCATAATCAATTACACTATTGAGATCATGAGATCAACAAAGAGAGAAAAAGCAATGGGTCTAATTTCACCCTTGCGGAGCGCCAGACGATTCTAAATAAAGAGTAGAATTAAATCTGTTATAAGTGGCGTAGTAAAAACGGTTAGAAAAGACCGAAACAAATTGATCATATGGTGAGAGAATCCATAACCGCTTAATTTAGATAGATTTCATCTTTTACTCATTTTTCCTTATCTTCTCTTAAAATTAATGACATAGCTGCATCACCCTGCATATTAATACATATTTTATTTTGATAAAGGTGATATCTTTGAATTAAAAGGTTTCTATCATTAAAACACACGTTACAAATCTAAGCATGTATGGATTTTGTACTTACAATATAACCAAACGGATCTAGAAAACCAGAACTGACGAGAACTGCTATTTTTGATATCCCTTTTACATCTTCTGCTAAAGCAATCGCTATCCAGTTACACAAATAATAACCAAAATAATCGAAGTACACAGAATAAGAATGATTTGTTTCCCAAAAATGTTATTGATTTCTTGAGTGACGTCACTTAATAAAATAGAGAGTGTTCTAATTTGTTTTAAATTTGCTTTCATATAAGTTACGTTTACACCTCTTGCAAGTGTTCCTGTTATTAGGCATTCGAGGTAATTGCATGTATCTTCTTTTCAATAAATTTACTGTTTCTCCAATTAAGACTAACACAAAAAATTGGTAGATCTTTATTATTCGATATGTAGTATAGTATAGTTCGATTCCACTTATAAAATTTTCCCATACCAGTACTTCATAAATTTCAAACAACAAAAAAATTAGGAAATATATTACTCCCTTTAAACAATGGAGAATGCTGACTTTTGGTACCTTTGTTTTTAATTTACTGTCTATTACAGAAAGTTTTTCTATTACAATTTTCCATGATCGTTCCAATATTATTGCACTAAATAATGTAGTCGCTATAAAGGTAAATTCTGTAAACATTTCAAGAAAATCCATTACCTTCTGCGTTAGTAGCATTATGTTATCAGTAAGATCTAATCTTTTCCTGTAAAACGTTATTGATGTTACTGTAAACACGGCAAACAGTAATAAAATATAAATGTTAAACAACAAACGTTTTCGTGTAGTATTCTTTTTCCACAAAGGTGAAGTTACACCCAAAAAAAATCCAAGTTTGAGATATGCCTCTTGAACTGACATGATGGAATAAAAACGACTAACTAGAATATTGAAACGTAATAGGTACAGAGAATTACTATGGACCTATTAAGGACTCATTATGTAAATAAATTACAATTATTAAATGACGTATTTGTTGATTAAATAGAAAAATGTATTAAATACGTTTTTATCGATAACGTAAACAAATACGCCTGGGGATGCGGAAGTTGATTCAAACGGACATATTTGTAAGGGTACCGTTTTTGAAGTTTTGAAAAATAGCTACAAGGCAGTGGTGCGTTTTCCAAATAAACATAATAAATTATAATGTAAAAAAAAATGTCAAAAGTGGACATTTCTTTTCAGAGCTTATTATTTTTGCCTGGCATTCATCGGCCGCTAAGACATTTGTAACCCACCAGTACATGTCGTTTCTCTCCAAAACGGAGCATTTAAACAAAAAATTACAAAAGAGACAAAACGATCAAAAGAAAATTCTACGTTTGATATTTCAAGAAAAAGTTGTATAGGCCTACTTAGGAATAATTGGAGGAGACAAAGGGATGCAGTATCCCTCAGTTACCTTCATTCGCTCTTCGATCACATGATAAGTATGCTGGAATAAGATAAAAGTACGTGCAAAATTTCAAGTATGTATCTTACAAAACAATGGGATTATTAACAAAATTAGTTTCTTTTTTAAAATGTAACTAACACCCTGTATATTGAAACAAGGACGCCCAAATAAAAAATGGCATAAGGAAAGTCGCATTATTTTTGTCCAAAGAATATGTGGTTAATGGTATGGCCTTCCATTTTGGGACACCCTGTATACGTAGGTACTTAATATAATTTAAGATAAATTTAATATGATGGACACTAGTAAGGACCTCTTAAAATAGTATCCTTGAAACATATTTATACGATTTTGAGAACACGTTGTAGCGCTGTAAAGCTTGAATTAATCTCCCATTCTTAAGACACAAACAGAAAACCTCTAATAAATTAATTACAATCGCAGTAACGGAAAGATATATCCGAAATTTTCCCACGCGCACGTCCATGGTAGCGCTGCAGATGGAACAGGTGAATCCCTCAATTCCAATAGAAATGGAGAATTCTGATGTGGCGCATGCACATTTGCTGCAACAGAAGCTTCGTAATATCGCGTATGCTTTGTCAGATATGCTGCACAATACAACTTTATAGAAATAGATAGGCACTGTAGAAATACATGGACAGCATCTATTTCTCTTTGTGTTGACTGCTATAAATTGTGAGCGGGTTTATAACATCATTTTCTATTATTTTGAAACCGGACTATAGTTTAACGTTTAAACGTAACGTCTAAAATGACATTTTTTAATTCCAAATTTACAAAGTTATCATTATTATTTTCAGAAGCAGATTGTATATAAATTAATAAAATCGGTAATTCGTCACTTCTAGGGGTTCTAGGATGCCCATTTATTTTGTTATCTTTATGTTTTAAACCCTAGACTAGAACTAATCATTGCGGGAGTTATTTTGAAACTATACATCAATAGGCATCTTAATTCAAATAACAATCAAGAGAATGTATGTACATATATTTCAAGAAATAGTTGTTATACGATAGAAAATAAATAATGGAAATTTTCTTGTGTTTATCTCTACTCGTGTACGTGTAATATATTTTTTTAAATATTGATATATATACATATGGTTTTGATAAAACGTAAATAGGTCACTGCGATCATTAAATTTCACAAACTGCGAGTTTTTGCCTTGTCGCGAGAGTTGAATTTCCTCTAAAAATTGTTATAAGTACCTACTATTAGACTATAAGCAGTGACTATAAATTTTATAGTCACTGCTATAAAGGCCGTATGACACGGTGTAATATTTCACATAGCTTTTTGTTTGATATTATAATTAAAGTGGTTCGTCCCGTATCATACAAGCAAAATGTACAGTTTTTTATATATAAAACTGAAAATTATAACATGTTCTATTTATATAAAATTCTAAATACATTTTTATGTGAACAATAATATAACATCCAGAGTGCATCTTTCCCATATCTTTCCTATGTTTGCTTATTTTTTAGGTTATTGATTATAATAACAATAATTATTAGTAGTACTAAATATATAAAAAAAATGCTTATATAATTCTGTGCAAAATTATATATGCATGGGCGTATCTATGATTTTATCTTGGAGGGGGTAAAGTTGTAAAGACCTATAACATCAACAGACTAAAGAACTAAACATAAATAAAGACTTTTGTCAAATAAAAGAAGTTAATATCCAATATCAATAATAAAATATAAATTATAAATTTATACATTGCTGCAGTATTATAAAAATATAAGATAATGGAAATTAAATTAATTTTTCTATTTTTTTTACTTGCATATCAATAATTGATGTGTCTAACTTAATATGTCTATGTATATGTAGAAGAGCAAGGATTTTTTAAGAACATAATAGAGAACGAAAGCATATTTAAAAATATTGTATTTTTCTAGATCAGAGGTATTTTCAGCATTCATATATGCAGCAACATCGAGCAAAATTACAGAATTTAGATTTGAAAGTCACATTAGTAAACGCTAAATATTACTTATAGAAATATTACTTATTACACAATTTAATATTGTTTGCATGCGATTATCAAGTAATTCAAATTACAAATACTTCACCTCTGTTTTATTCGAAAATTATAAAGTAATGGATTTCATTTCAGTAAGCTTCTTGGGGGGGATAATTACCCCCATTACCCCCCCCATGGATACGCCCCTGCCTTTAAGTCCCATCAGAGAAATATTTCTCTGAGTCCCATGCACGTCCTATGATTCTGTATCAACATGTGACTACTTCTGTTCTGTTTTCATTTTCATTAGGTACCTGCGCCTTGACTGTTATGCTTGCTACAGACCACAGCATAACGTTTCGTTATGTTTCGTTATGCTGTGTACAGACTATGCGTGAATTCGCAATTCGTGATGCGCGATTTGTATGCAATTCGTTCATAGTATGTAAAGTGTTTATAAATGGATTTTTAACGAACAAGACCCTACACGCTACTCACGAATTCCTCACAAACGTGAAGCGTGAATTACGAATCGCGAATTCACGCATAGTCTGTAGCAAGTCTTAGGTTTCAGTTTCATGTACTATGTGATGATAGCTGATTTAAAAAAAAAATAAGCTTAATTATTTAAGAATCAAGTACCGATTTTTCAATTTTTATCGAAGAAGCAAATTTGACATGGGTCTGTTAAGCAATAGAAATACTTATTTTAATAGGTACTAACTTTAGGAACTCTTTACAATTTTGTCTCAGCAAACCAGCATATGCGAATTGATTACATAATTAAACAATATTTTATTACGTTTACTACACCATTTTACATTTATTATTATTAAGAAATAGTTTGTTCAAAATACACCATCGACTCACATTGTTTCGCTGCAGCTGAAGTTTAACACGGTCATCTACTGAATTAATATCATTGTACAGTTTCAAGTCATCCACAAAGAACAATGTTTCATAATCAATTACACTATTGAGATCATGAGATCAACAAAGAGAAAAAGCAATGGGTCTAATTTCACCTTGCGGAGCGCCAGACGATTCTAAATAAAGTAGAATTAAATCTGTTATAAGTGGCGTAGTAAAAACGGTTAGAAAAGACCGAAACAAATTGATCATATGGTGAGAGAATCCATAACCGCTTAATTTAGATAGATTTCATCTTTTACTCATTTTTCCTTATCTTCTCTTAAAATTAATGACATAGCTGCATCACCCTGCATATTAATACATATTTTATTTTGATAAAGGTGAGATCTTTGAATTAAAAGCTTTCTCTCATTAAAACACACGTTACAAATCTAAGTATGTATGGATTTTGTACTACAATATAACCAAACGGATCTAGAAAACCAGAACTGACGAGAACTGCTATTTTTGATATCCCTTTTACATCTTCTGCTAAAGCAATCGCTATCCAGTTACACAAATTTAAAATCAAAATAATCGAAGTACACAGAATAAGAATGATTTGTTTCCCAAAAATGTTATTGATTTCTTGAGTGACGCCACTTAATAAAATAGAGAGTGTTCTAATTTGTTTTAAATTTGCTTTCATATAAGTTACGTTTACACCTCTTGCAAATGTTCCTGTTATTAGGCATTCGAGGTAATTGCATGTATCTTCTTTTCAATAAATTTACTGTTTCTCCAATTAAGACTAACACAAAAAATTGGTAGATCTTTATTATTCGATATGTAGTATAGTATAGTTCGATTCCACTTTTAAAATTTTCCCATACCAGTACTTCATAAATTTCAAACAACAAACAAATTAGGAAATATATTGCTCCCTTTAAACAATGGAGAATGCTGACTTTTGGTACCTTTGTTTTTAATTTACTGTCTATTACAGAAAGTTTTTCTATTACAATTTTCCATGATCGTTCCAATATTATTGCACTAAATAATGTAGTCGCTATAAAGGCAAATTCTGTAAACATTTGAAGAAAATCTATTACCTTCTGCGTTAGTAGCATTAAGTTATCATGAGTAAGATCTAATCTTTTCCTGTAAAACGTTATTGATGTTACTGTAAACACGGCAAACAGTAATAAAATATAAATGTTAAACAACAAACGTTTTCGTGTAGTATTCTTTTTCCACAAAGGTGAAGTTACACCCTAAAAAAATCCAAGTTTGAGATATGCCATTAAGAGCGATGTATCTTGAACTGACATGATGGAATAAAAACGACTAACTAGAATATTGAAACGTAATAGGTACAGAGAATTACTATGAACCTATTAAGGACTCATTATGTAAATACATTACAATTATTAAATGACGTATTTGTTGATTAAATAGAAAAATGTATTAAATACGTTTTTATCGATAACGTAAACAAATACGCCTGGGGATGCGGAAGCTGATTCAAACGGACATATTTGTAAGGGTACCGTTTTTGAAGTTTTGAAAAATATCTACAAGGCAGTGGTGCGTTTTCCAAATAAACATAATAAATTACAATGTAAAAAAAAAATTTCAAAAGTGGACATTTGTTTTCAGAGCTTACTATTTTTGCCTGACATTTGAAACCTACCAGTACATGTCGTTTCTCTCCAAAACGGAGCATTTAAACAAAAAATTACAAAAGAGACAAAATGATCAGAAGAAAATTCTACGTTTGATATTTCAAGAAAAAGTTGTATAGGCCTACTTAGGAATAATTGGAGGAGACAAAGGGATGCAGTATCCCTCAGTTACCTTCATTCGCTCTTCGATCACATGATAAGTATGCTGGAATAAGATAAAAGTACGTGCAAAATTTCAAGTATGTATCTTACAAAACAATGGGATTATTAACAAAAATAGTTTCTTTTTTAAAATGTAACTAACACCCTGTATATTGAAACAAGGACGCCCAAATAAAAAATGGCATAAGGAAAGTCGCATTATATTTGTCCAAATAATATGTGGTTAATGGTATGGCCTTCCATTTTGGGACACCCTGTATACGTAGGTACTTAATATAATTTAATAAAAATTTAATATGATGGACACTAGTAAAGACCTCTTAAAATAGTATCCTTGAAACATATTTATACGATTTTGAGAACACGTTGTAGCGCTTAAGAACACAAACAGAAAACCTCAAATAAATTAATTACAATCGCAGTAACGGAAAGATATATCCGAAATTTTCCCACGCGCACGTCCATGGTAGCGCTGCAGATGGAACAGGTGAATCCCTCAATTCCAATAGAAATGGAGAATTCTGATGTGGCGCATGCACATTTGCTGCAACAGAAGCTTCGTAATATCGCGTATGCTTTGTCAGATATGCTGCACAATACAACTTTATAGAAATAGATAGGCACTGTAGAAATACATGGACAGCATCTATTTCTCTTTGTGTTGACTGCTATAAATTGTGAGCGGGTTTATAACATCATTTTCTATTATTTTGAAACCGGACTATAGCTTAACGTTTAATCTAAAATGACATTTTTTAATTCCAAATTTACAAAGTTATCATTATTATTTTCAGAAGCAGATTGTATATAAATTAATAAAATCGGTAATTCGTCACTTCTAGGGGTTCTAGGATGTCCATTTATTTTGTTCTCTTTACGTTTTAAACCCTAGATTAGAACTAATCATTGCGGGAGTTATTTTGAAACTAATTTATACATAAATAAGCATCTTAATTCAAATAACAATCAAGAGAATGTATGTACATAGTTGTTATACGATAGAAAATAAATAATGGAAATTTTCTTGTGTTTATCTCTACTCGTGTACGTGTAATATATTTTTTTAAATATTGATATATACATATGGTTTTGATAAAACGTAAATAGGTCACTGCGATCATTAAATTTCACAAACTGAGAGTTTTTGCCTTGTCGCGAGAGAGTTGAATTTCTTCAATTCGTTATGGTTGCGTGAGAGTAGAAGTGCCGCAAGAATGGATATTTATAATAAGTATTTATTCAACAATAATCGGTGAGCCGACTTTATTATACATAACGCTAGATTAAGAGATACAAGTTGTACGCTATTGCGAACGGTCAGAGGTTAAATTATAAAACAATGCATGTAACTTTAGGACTCTATATTGGACAAACGACTTTACTTTTATTTCTCACCAGTTTGTAAATATTTTTTTTATAAGAAAATAGTCTTGGAGGATTTAGTATCTTTTCTAGCTTCATACTGTAAAATAGGAGTGGTTTATGTTCCATTTTTAGCATTTTGATTTGTATGCTTTTACGCACTTCCATTAGTGAATTAACTATTAAAGATAACTGTGAGCTCTGAACATACATGATTTAGAAATTGGACATTGCGATGATTGGATAAATGCAGAACCGGTTCTAAGCATCTGATCTGTCACCTTAGAATTTTTACACACAATAAAACTTCAAATTCTTATGTTTTAATTTTTTGATCATTATCATTAACAAGGTCTTTCTATAATAGTGGCAAATTGATTCATTGTTTCCAATGACATAAATCTGAAAACGCTTAGAAAAGAGTTACTCAACGGTTGATCAGATCGTCACATATTTTAGGTGGTATTTCTATTGAGAGTCTTTAAGATGATCTCGCTTTATAACTTTTAAACGGGAAGGAATACAGAAAAAAAATATCTAATAAAAGTTTATTAGGAAAAAGCGAACTTTTTAACAGGAAAACAAATTGGGTATATTTCTGGAAAAAATATAATCAATGACTGCTGCTTTCCATTTGCCACAATACTCAGTTATTCTTACCTCAGCTTTGATGAGTGCCGTTTCTTTTGCAATAATGAAGTAAGCCAAACTGAGAAATTTTAACAAAAAGAAAATTAAAAGAGACCGCGAATATTTTGTTGAACGGAGATAAGTGTGTATCAAACTGTTCAGTAAACATCGATCATTGTTAGCTACAGTTGTATCAAGAAGAAGTAAGTAACAATAAAATAAAAATCATTTAACATCTCTATGGAAGCAGATAAACAAATTTTAAACTGTCAAACTTGACATACGTTTTAATATTTCTCACAACTTTGTGATATTTCTATTACTATTTTGAAAACGAAAACAGAGAGATTTTGGAAACGTCAAAAATACGGAAGTGCGCGATTTAAGTGATGTGATTTTTGTTATTTTTTACTTATCTGTTTTTTCCAGTGTGAGATTTTTTGGTTAGGCAAATTTAGTTTCAAAAATAACCCTTGACTGATCCGTTTGGCGCAAGAGCTTATTTAATTAATTTTTATTTTTTCATAAGTGTGGCAAAAACCCAATAAAACTAAAGAAAAACTAAAATTATGCCACAAATAAATAACTTCAGACAATATATTGTATGTAACTTATTAAGTTACCTTTGGTTTGTTAGAAATACTCTCACACTTTTTATTTTGTCATGTAGATGGATTATTTATTATTTCTGTTGGGCAATAAATGCATTATTATTATTATTAAAAATAAAGATGGATCATGCTATGCATAATTCTTTGGGAAATGAGTTGGTACAGCCAAATTTTTCGAATTAATTAATTATTTAATATTGATCATTCTCATGCTGATGCACTGCACGTAAAGGTCTAACACTACGTAAATAATAAGTAGGTATACCGACCTAGAATATATAAAACTTATCTATAATAAACAAAACAACTGATATAAATATATGTACATGCGCCGGATTTCTTCAAAGCTGAAACAATAGAGAGGTAGATACTGGACTTAGTTTGTAAAAACCTTATAGTTTCTGAAATAAAAAATATTAAAGTTGTAGTATTATTAACCTTTACGTCGCTGTGCTATTGTAGTCTCTAGCAAGCGTCATCGGAATGCAGACGATTCGGAATATTGAAATCTGATTTTAGTATTAGCGTTTTTGCGATACAGTTACATTAGTTTTTCTACTGTCAAAAATGGCTTACGTGTGTAGAAACTCTGATATTGAAGGAAATGGGTTTAATTTGTGAAGTAAGATAAAATAATTTAGCAGCTTCTCATCTGTATGCAGAACGATTTCCCGGTAGACATGTGCCAAATGCGGCTACTCTTACCGTGGCATGCAATGCAGGCGTGGCACGGGAAATTTGTAACCGAATAGTTGAAGAGATTAGTGATTGTTTAAGAGATTACCCGAGTAAGAACCATGGCTCGACAAGTACAAGGAATATCCCAATAGTGTGGCGTACCTACCATACACGAGACTCAATTATATACAGCGTGTTCAAGCATTAATACCAAGGGATTTTTCCTTACGCATTAGATTTTGTAGCCTATTTTTAAATCATTTTCGAGCCCTCTTTCTGTTTTTTTTTTATATAAAATTGTATTTGTAAGAAGTGTGCATTGTACATTCAAAACATTTTTTATTGAATAAGTTCTGAATCACTCTGTATAATAAAATTTGCAATTAAACACAGCTTAAATTTATTAATAAAATGACAAGACTGGGTTTTGTTATTAAATAATTGTCTCTGTTTATACGAATTTTTTTGTTTATTTTTCCATGGAGATATTACCTATAACTGTTATTTTTTCTCTAAGTCAGAAGTTGTTATTTATTTTTTATAATAAAATAATCTATTGTTTTAATTGATTAGGGAGAGAGTCAAAATATACCTAGTTTATATTTTACAACACTTTCCATTACTCCCCTCCTTCCAAATCAAAAAGCTGGAAGCGCCTATGTGTTACAATTTTTCTAGGATTTTTTTGTTAATTAATTAATTAATATATTTTTGGTACCTACCTATCACTACTTCAGAATTTAGGCTACCAATTCAACAAAACAATAATTACCTTTATCAAAAATCCATTGTATTAAAAATGAAAACTTCGCAACGATACATCTGAACTATCGTACCCGTTCTATAGAACATAAACTGTAATGATGAGTTAATAACATAACGTGTCCATAACAATAAATATTGATTGAAGTAGAAGTCAGTAGCGTATCCTGACCCTGTGACCATATAAAGAAGAATAAAATAGTTGCAGACCTTTTCTGAGGGGTATGACACTCCTGAAATTAGGGTTACGTTTTGTGTGTAATAAAAAAGAATCTGTAGGAATCAGTAAAATATGTAAAATCGCCATTCACAACGCATGTTTGGAAGAATTCACCAAAGATTGCGTGATACCGGTTCCTTGAGCAAACAGTGCCATTTATTCAGAAGACCAAGGTCGGTATCCACTCCTAGAAATTCTATCACTGGTAGAGCAGAATCCAGATACGAGTGTGCGGATAATATCAGCCGAGGTTGGAATTAGTGGTCCTCTTGTTTGGAGAACCTTCACGAGCAACTGCTTTATCCATACCATGTACAAAGAGTACAGGCCTTAAATCCAATATGATTTGATTGATTCTGAATGGTCATCAAGCACGTTTGGTTTTTTGCCGCTGGTTTCTACGTCATGATGCTGAAGACCCTCGTTTTCTTGCAAACATTCTTTTTACTGATGAGGCCGGGTTCACAAGAAATGGAGTGTTTAATTTTCACAATACGCATATTTGGGCCGACGAAAATCCTCATGCTATAATAGAATCTGGACATCAGGCACGTTTTTCATTAAACATTTGGATGGGTGTTGTAGGTGACAGGTTTCTAGGTCCTGTTGTTTTACCAAACCGATTAACAGGCGCTGCTTACCTCAACTTTCTGCAGAACACACTGTATGGGTTGTTTGAAAACATTCCTTTGAATCAGAGGCAACAAATGTGGTTCCAGCATGATGGTGCTCCAGCTTATTCCTGCTCCATGGCCGTTACAGAGCATTTACACCAAACTTTTCCACATAGATAGGTAGGAGGGCCGGACCTCTTTTATGGCCTCCAAAATCGCCTGATCTGAACCCTCTAGATTTCTTTGTTGGGGGATATTTGTAGACATTAGTGTATGGTACTCCTGTAAATAGCCTGGAAGAGCTGCAGCTACGGATTAATCAAAAGGGTCAAAAAATCGAAACCAAGGAGGGTGTTTTCGAAAGAGTTCAAATATCGTTGAGACGAAGATGTCGTGCCTGCTTGGAAATGGACGGAGGGCACTTTGAACATCTTCTGTAACTTTGTTTTTTGTTTGTTAAAAGCTTCCTTTGTCGGTTTATTCCTAATAAAATAAAATGTTTGAAAAACGAATAGTGGTCCATATCTCCGCCGTTACTTTGCGGACCTATATTTACTTTTATGCTTATTTTGGTTCATACTATTACCTCCTGAAATATTTAACACTCTTTTTTTAACACCCTGTATATTATATTTAAAGTTTTTAACTATATAGCTGCATATTTTGGTTGCCATTTCAGTTCAGATAAATAATTTTGTAATCTTTGATGCATTTCAAAATTTCTACAGTTTATCCTTTAAAAGTAGTATGTATAGTGTAGTGTGGCACAGGCTATAATTTTGAATATTTTTTCTCACTAGGGTGTTTACAAAAGCATTTTATGCTAAAGTACATAATTACCAAATGTGGTATCTGTAGAATGCTAGAAATACCTACTGTAACTAAACGTATCGGTACAATCGTTTGCAATAATAATGACACTCTCTTAAAATAATTTTTGAACTTCTGGAAGTTCTGAATAGAAATTTCATTAAATATCTCTTGGTAAATGAAACAACTAATAACTAATGTTAAAAATTTAAAGCAGATTTCAATATGAATACGTCACAAGTTCAAAATAAATAGCAAAATTCATTTTAGTGAGTGTCATTAATATTGCAAACGATTAGTACCTATACCATTTGCGTTTAGTAATGTTCAAGTTTGATCTGCAATATTTTAGTATATACTACTTCACTGTTTCCCAAACGATACCGCCGACACTGTCAGAAAGTCTAAAGTTAGCTAGATTGTTTGAATGAAATACAGTAGGTAAGATCTCCATGAGTTTGTCGAGTGCGTTGTGTTGTGTTGTCCTCGTACGTCGAGCCAGATGATTATTGCTGTTTTGATTTTCTCCTTTCGTTATGTTTTAGTGGTTTGTGGTTAGGGCAAGGGACTGCAATATTCGGATTTTGATGTATACATTTTTCTGTAATTCCATATGTAGTGTAGTGTAGTGGATTAATTATTGTTTCGCGTTATTTATCGTTGCATTTATTAATAACGTAAAATGGCAACTGATAATCTTCTGTTAAAAAACAGGTCTCCTGACGTAAAACTTCAAATTATTCCGGCTCAACCAAAGAAGCTAACACATTTGCCCGAGAGGCCAAAGGTGGATTTAGCGTTCTCCAATTTGACGTACACTGTTCGCCAAGGAAAAAGTAAGTACCTATCTGATTCAGTAAAATAGGTATAGTGTACAGGATGTCTCACAATGAATTGTTCATAGAGTAACAGATGATTTGTGACATCAAAATAATGTGACCTAGCCAAAGTAACTTCTGCCTAGTCCAAAAATCGACAGTAACCGAATTACAGGGAGTAAAAATTAAAATGTTATTTTCAATTTTTTTAAACACTTTCAAGTACCTAATTGATGTAGTTAAACAAAATTTGGGATTCCAGGATTTTTTGGCATGCCAAATTCAATCTTATATTTTCTGATAACAACGTTTCTTTTTCCATCATTTTTACATCAAAAAGGGATATACCTATTAGCATATGCAAAATTATGAGGGTATTTGAATTTCTCATGTTAGAAAACCCCGGAATAACAAATTTCGTTGAAATAGATTATTTATTTATTATTTTCAGTTATTTAAAAAAAATCATAAAATTTTAATTTGAACACCCTGTAACTCGATTGCTTTTGAACTAAGGTAAGTTTGGCTAGATATTATTTTACAGATTTGTTGTTACTCTATGTACAATTCATTATGGGACTGTATAAGTACTTGTAGGTATAAGTACCTACATAAATATTCCTATTGTTTGTAAAAGTAAACTACATTTTCTTGTAAAAAAAAACAAAAATAATGTAAGTGCAATTCATTTCCTTTCAGAAACTTTAATTAGGTCTGTGAACTTGGCAAAAATTCAAATTTTTCTATGTGCGGAAGCTAAAAAAAATTGTTTGTAATTTTTAGTAGTAACTTTCGTTTCGTAAATAAAATAAATGCAAAAAAGTGGGGTCAGAGGATATGATGATTTATATGAACAGCAGCTATAATAAACGGAATGGAAGCTTTTTTAATTATTTCTTTTTTGCCGTAAAATATAATTATTAAAATTACTTTTTATTTTTAATAGTTTTTGTTTCGTAAACAAATGGAAATGATATAACATCAAAAGTTAAAATTACTTTTAAGGCCGCTTTACATTTAGGCAATGGAGCATGCAATGCGATGAAAACTATTTTGCAGCAAAATTTTTCATGCAATATTGCAAGGTGTCATTTGTTTTACATTTATGCAATATACAGGGTGAGTCAGTCATAATGTCATTAATTTTAAGAGGAGATAGGGAATAATGAGTATAATGCAAATACGTGATTAAAAAAATCTAAATGCATATTTACGCCGAAAAAAAATATTTTCAAATCATTATTTAAACCCCCTTTTCAGACTGTCACTGACCGGTCACAGCCTTGGTCGGTTACAGCTCACAGTTCAACTCGATGTCGACCTGATGCAATGTTGTCAAGTTGTAATATTTTTCTATATACCTACTACCTACCCACCTAAGCTTTAGACATCACAAATAAACGGTTGTACTGACTATTTTAGAATATCATTTTTTCTTGCTCAGTTCAACTTCAGCCAATAATAATTTAAAATGTTAATATCCAATAAAATCAAATAATAATAATCAAATAATTCTATTAAAAATTGCAAGTAACGCGGTCCACTCAGGTTTTCCCGTAGAAAATACGGCCCAATCAAACGATACCCGTACACTCGCGTGACGATTTTTCTCTGAGCAAATGTAGCTGTTATGACTGCAACAAAACTTCAACGTGTCTAATATTAAACCGAGTAATAAACCATTTACGTACATTACATAAAAAATCTATACCCAATGAGTAAAATATTAAGAGAAGCTGAAAAGTATTAAATTAAATTCGATAACTGGAACTAGAGCACCTAGATCCATGCGATTTGCATGGAATAGGAGAACTATTGATGCATAATGCAGAACTGTTCTTATTTTCGCCAGAACTCCCTTTTTCAAATTTTTTAAAAAATTCCTATATTAATTAAATTCAATATTTCCGAAATTAAAGCACCTTCATCGATGCGAATTGCATGGAATAGTGGGATTATTGGAATACAATACAATATCGCCGCTATTTTCACAAGAGCACGTATTTTGGAAATTATTTTACTTAAAAACTACATGTTGATTTTTAAACCTGTTATGGTACAGAACTATTGGTAAAAATTACATAGAACTGTAGAACTATTGAAGTACATCCCAAAACGAGCAACAAATTTGACAGAACTCATAAATGGGGGGCTGCGTGAAGTTGGCCCCCCATACTTAAAAAAAAATTCACTAAACGCCATAGAACTATTGTTTGAATTTATAGAGCACTTCAGAACTATTCATATACAATCCAGCACTATATGCTGATGCATTTTTTTTACCACCAACTAATTAGTTCTCAAACTAACAGAAGGTAATGATTAGCTAAGATATAAACAAATTTCAAGTAAGGATGTACATTTGTGATAAGTACAATAACCAAGGTTAGACACCTTGTTATTATCCGTTGGTTCTTAATACTTAGGTATTCATTCCATGTAGAGATCTTAACTCTAGAAAACTTTATAAGAATATATATGTGGTATATTACAATTCCGAAATATATTTTTTGGCAACAAGCAAGTCGGTACTTGAAATTTTGACTGGTGTTTTTTATAATAAAATTATTAGTTTAGAATAGAGTGCTTATTGAAATTGTTGACATCTAGGGTAAGTTTTAGTGTATGCAAACTGTATATTATAATTATGCATTATAAAGTTAACCTTATGTTAAGTTATATTTGCATCTTTAATTTGGCATTGCCATGCAAACGATACAAGGTCAGTCACAATTTATACCTAACTTATAGACAGAGTTTGTCAGTTCGGTGTGTATACAGGGTGTCCGCAAACTAAAAAAGTATTTGCAAAAAAGTATCTAAAGAGAATAGTGTTTCTATAAGTACGTTTCAAAAATAAATGTACAGGGTACAGTGAATACAGTACATCTAAGAAGACTCAAAAAACCTGTTGTTGACAGGTCTAATCATTGTCATTACCGAGATACAGGGCGTTTTAAAATACGAACCACTTTGTATATCAAGTGAAATTCGGTAGGAATATTCTACTTACTTCATTCCACTAAAGTTATTATAAGTTAAATTCACAATTCATTTTTATTTTATATATAAGACTACCTTTCCATTTGGAGGGAAAAACATTGAACAACTTTTTTCCAAACATAGGTTTGGGTCTTCACGGTCACCCGACATTACTCCTGTATTCAATGTTAACGTATGTACATTTGCCAATAAAACACCCTGTATAACTGCAAAACTGTTAATTGCAAACTAAGTGGAGTACATTTAAGGATTAAGAAAAAACCGTTTTAACGTAATTTGTTGTTTGTATAAGTATTAATAAAGTAAGCAATGTAAGTTTATCCAAAAATCTGTCAAAATATAACGTAGGTATGTACCTACTGTAAGCTGTGACAATTTTGCAACTTGTTACTTCTTATTGTTATTAGTATGATTCGTTCGAGGTTTCGTTGTTTTATATCTAGTTTTTGCTTGATATGTTTGTTCAAACTTTATTCTGTGTCGTGAGAAGAGCTATAAGAAAACTATTCACGGTTGAGTACACAGCACAGAGGCATTGGAGAAAGCACTCATATCAACCTATAATCAGTTTCCAATCATCAGATGCGGTTTCAACCTTATCTGAGCAATTATAAATGCAATTGGCGTGCGTTTGGTTGTTGGAAATTGTAAACCTTGTCCATACCGAGGAAACACAGGTGAACGTGTTGCTTATGGTTGAACTTATTCAACAACTTGTAATTTATTTGAAGTTTACCACCCAGAATGGAACCAGTAAGGAACAAACAAACTTTGTTAATTGGTAGAAACAAAAACATTGAGAAACAGACAACATTCAATAACAACCATCAATATTATTCATAAATATATATCGTCAACTACCTTTTCTCTTCCCCCTTGCCTCAGTGTGGATAATGCTTTATAAACACATCTCCAACTTTGGCAACCATTGTCTACTGGTAAAATTTTCTGTGCAAATTCAAATACAGTTGCAATTTCACAAGTTTATTTTTAATAATAAATATAACTTTCATGAGTATATACATATACTAAATTGTCGAATGAGTATGCTATAATGCTATGTATAATCATTATGTAAAGGATATAGTACGTAAATACCTAGGTAAATACTTTCCTTTTTGCTCAATCGCTTTGTTTACCAACTTGTGAAATAAGTAAGCACGGAAATAAAGATTCTAGATAAGTTGGTTTATGTATATTGTAATTTTTACTTCATTTTCAGTTTGATAGAGACATGAGATATTTACACCCATTAATGCTACCCTTGTACTACCCAAATAAGAGCAATTATATGATTTTATAAATAATGTTGGCAATTAATAAAATTTATAATAAAAACAGAATAAAATAATAAAAATTACGTGTTTCTCTGCTTTAGCTAGTTTGCATTTTTTCCTCGACTTTTTCCTTGAAAAATCATTAAACAGTGTCTTGCCGTCTGGCAACGCCCATGAATCTGGTGTATTAATACAACCTATTACATGCAACACTGGAAGCTTCTTTCTCAATATCTGATGGCAAATCATCACTTGAACTAATATTTTCATTTTCGTAACAATTACGAGAAATAATTCAATGACAGCATAATACTGTCTACCACCACTATATTAAGACTTATGTGATTATGATTATACTTCACATAAGTACGGTAATAATGTATATATCCCACTTATTGCATAAATAACTATTATAATAAAGTAAACAATTAATTTTGCATTAGTGTAATCATTATTACACCTGTATACTTTATGTTTTTTTGCAGTTGCATCCATTACATTCATCCATGTCAATGTAGCTTTGATAACCTTCTGTCCCAATATGTAAAGGTGCACAAGGTTCTTTGCAAAAAGAAAAGAGAATAAATATTCGGAAGTGCTTGTCCTCGATTACCTTGTGTACAATTTAGTAACAAGCGTAAATACATTTTCATAAAACGCAGATGATTTGTGATTCTCGTAAACATTGACGTATATGGCTTAATTTTGTATATTATTAAAATATTATTCCTTTGGTTGTAACTTGTTACACCGAGCACTATCATTATACTTTCGCTTTAATAAAATAATTAATTGTTTGTACAAATTTTTCCATTTTAAAAAAATCTAGAAGTGTATGTCGAGTGTTGGCGTCAATGTCTAAATTTCTGTGGCCTAGTTTTTTTGAGAGTGGGTGTGGGAATGTAATCAAATTATAAGTTCATTTATCCGTGGTGAGAATTTACTTATTTAATCAAGTTATTTGTAGAAGATAAGTGTTTGAGAAAATAGATATTAGAAACTGACAATATTTGTGATTATATATTTTTTAATTTAACCGTGCTTTTCTACAATTATTGAAGTGTAGAAGAAAAACAAACCTTTTTATAACAAATATTTCTATTCTTTTTTATTAGGAATAAATGGATTATTTAAATTATTTAACCAATAAAATCCAAAGTGGCTTCGTTACTTACCTAGAACTTCATAAACATGGTTTTTCTACTTTGTGAAAGCGAAGAGTCAAATTTCAACGTGGATTTTATTTAAACCTTTGCGTGTTGGTTTATTCAGATATTTTTAAAAACATACCTAAGCAATGCTCTTTCAGTTCTTAGGAGTCTCTTGATAAACATTAGGGAAATTAATCTTAACACGTTTAAGTATGCAGGGAGCGCATTTGCCAAAACAGAGGACAGCCGTTTAGTATGTAATAAAAATGGTTTATCAAAATTGCATAAAATATACTGTTTCGAAAAAAATAGTGTCTAACATAGGGTTACCTCCTGTCCTCACTTCTAAAGGGCAGTCCTTATTTCAGCCTTTGCGCCTATACTTTTACTGCAATTGCCCTTGAGCGGAAAATGGTTAAATTCATATTATCGGGGACACAAAGAGACGACATACCATAAAAAATGCACACCTCTTGTGCTGAACTTTTTATATGTGTGTGCTCATTTATGATGCCCTTAAAGTGTGACCAAGTATTTAGTTACACTCTGTATATATAAATATTTTCATAACATGTAAAAACGATTTATTTTCTATAGTCAATCAAATTTTTGTATACGAAAATAATGATTGATACCCACACATTAATAACTAAATTAACGATAATTTAAACTATTACGTAAATACGGGGGCAATGTTCAGCACGTTTAGTAGTGATGTGCACGACGCGTCGCTATCAACAAAATAGAAAATAGGTATCTACTCATCATTGTTCGGTTTCGTTCAGAGGTTAAATTTTCGTAAATTGTTTATTGTTTCACAACATTGCCTTGAGAGCTGAACAAAATATACGTTTTTGGACATTAGACAGAAGAGAAACGAAAGATAAACACTGCCTTTTGGTGTTATACCTAACAAGGCTTTTAACGCGTGTGCCTCAATATCCAGACCCAGATTAACCAATAAAGCCATTATCCAAACAAAGATGTCAAATATTTGAGAAGAAACAAATATATTCATAACTTACGAGTTACGATGGCTCAAAATATGAATTTCAATTAAAATAATCAGTGATAAAAAAAAAATAACAATACCAAATTTTATTCGAAATCAAAGCCAGATTTTCGCTAATCAAAGAAATTTAGATTTTTTTTTAAATATTAATGCAAAAGATTAAACATCAAATTCCTTCGCGAATTGTAGTCATGTGCTTCTATTTACTTAGCATATTCCAGAACGCTCGATATTGGGGGTAAAATAGAGGTATTTCAAAAGCCTACAAAAGTTAATAAAACCAATAGGCCATTTCATTTGAATATGCATAATAATATGTCATTATTAAAACTTAATCTTTTTAAAACTATGTAAAAATGCACTTGGTCAAAAAAGTCAATTTTCTTATTGAGCAGTTTGGAATACAAAAACGTGTAAAAAAACAAAAAGTGAAGATAATACATTGGCGCATATGATGGTTTATTTTATTTGTAATATTATATAGGGTGATATATATGTTTTTTGGCAAATAATGATGGATGATACCCACACCTGCGCCACTGGTAAACTTCTAAAGCTGGTAACTTTTTCTTCCATACCTGCTGTCATACTAAATATGCACACCAACTTTGGTTAAATTATCTCAAGCGGTTTAGAAATTAAAAACTGTTTTTCTTTAATGTTTTGCATGCTGTAGCTGGACAATGGCTGTTCTAAAACCACATTTATATAACAAAAACTCCTTATTTTTGGGCACAAGACGTCTCTGGATTGTTGGCCTTTACTTAAGGAGGACCCTGTATACGATCAAATATGATTGAAGGTTGCCGTATTTCTCGCCGTAAAATGGTCAAATTTGTGTTGTTTTAGGTACAGAAATCTCGAAAATTAAAACAGAACAAATAAAGTGCCTACCTAATATAAAAAATAAAATTCTTGATGTTTTGTTTATCCACTTTTACTATTTAAATTCTCCTCAAATAAAATAACTTTTAAAAAGCGTTTGTAAGCCACACATTTTTTGCTATTCTAACTTCACATTTTAACAATTACTTTCACATATTTATAAACAAAAGCGAACAATCTTGCATGCATATTATATGCAGAACCATATAAGTTAATGTTACAACAATATTTACATCTACAGTTAAATTTAAAAAAAATACGTACTTATTTTGAAAGATTTCTGTACCTAAAAATTAGTTGGTTATACCGCTTTCTGTCGTTATATATTCGTTGTACTTCGGTACCTTGGAATATTCGCAGGTGGCATAAGATAACATTCAGATGTTTAAAAATTATTTGTATTTGTAGAAAACACTTTTGCAAGAATACGGCACCCTTAAATATAACGTACGGCTTTTCTTATAGTGAACCCTGATTCTATAATTGAAATATATTAAATTCGCATTTAGCTTTCTTATTTTAATAGTTTTTAAGAAAAAAATGAAAACTCTTTACGGTGAAGGCCCTGTAAATTTTAAGACAAAAAATCCTCCTTAAAATTCGCCAAAGATTTTTAGCACTTGTTTCCAGAACATCCTGTATACCAAGGCCTATTAATCAGTGAACAAATTAACAATTTATTATTTTATCTAATTCGCACAGTCACACAGATACGTTTTTTAAATTTAATAAGATGAAAAGCAGGCAGTTATCATTTGTCATCTTTAATCTAAAAACTCTGTCCTTTGAACTTTCTGGGGTTTGGAATAAGTAAGGAACTCTGATAAGATTATGGATAATAAAAATTAACCGAGTGTATGTTCAAAGTGCACTTCCATCCTTTTGTTACTTGATGATGTGATGTAATGTGAGTCATCGGAACGTACTAAATTTATGCGTAGGATAAAGTGGATTTAAATACTTGAACAATTATAGATCAAGATCATGCCCTTAGAGTTAGTTAGAATTAATCCTTATAATAATTATAGTTTGAGTTTGTTGCAATGATTGCTCCAAATAGTTTCGACACTTGATAAAAATTATAGGTACATTTTTTTTTATCGATTCTTGCAAGTACTTTTATTTTTTACTTCGAAGGTCTTAAGATAATTTAAATTAATTTTGCCTTAATTTTTATAAACTGAAGTCATATATGTTTTTAATACCAAATATCTAAAACCCGTCTTAGGCCCGCTGCAGACTATGCGTGTATTCGCGATTCGTTATGCGTAGGGTCTTCATTAAAAATCTATTCATATTGTGATGCACGAATTCCTTACAAACCACGCATCGCACATCGCGAATCGCGAATTCACGCATAGTCTGTAGCGGGCCTTACAGTCCAAAAGTTTTTATTGAGTCAGTTTTTTTTTGTTCAAATTTCTTGACTCAATAAGTCTGTCAAATTGCTTTACAGTCCACAATTTCTTGAACCATTGGTTTTATGAGCTTCTTAAATTTAATGCAATGCCGTCAACGGGTTTTTGTTTCACAAATTGTAGATACAAAAAGTATTGTGATAACATACCCATATTCAGCCTTTCCTCTCAGTTTTCCATAGTTTCCATTAAAAAACAATAAGAGTACGAAAAATATTGACAACAAACATTTCTTGCGAATTGAGCCAAAACTTTTGTAACTGATCGAATTCATTGATCGGTATTAATAAGTATTGAATCTGTGTAATTACTATATAATAAACTGTGCTATTACTGTCACTCAATATAGACCTATAGATATGTCGTTGATCGTATGCTCACAATGAACTATTTTATTTTAGTGGCATAGAATCACTGGTATTGTCTCATCAAATTGACTATTGAGAATCTGCCTTAATATGCCAAATAAATAACTCCGTTAATAATTATTTCTTTATTAATTACTATACAGAGTGTCCCTGTTTCTTTTCTTAACTTTAGGAAAAGATAGAACATGAAATGAGTAAATAATCCTTCAAAATTCGCTTTGGATATGGAACTGGATTAGATTTATAAAGAAATCCCCTTGAAAAGCATTTATTAAAATGCAAAAATAGGTCAGCATTTTAGTCATGTTTTGTTCTGAAGACATAGAGCATTTAAAATGCACCTAGCATTATAAAGGCAAAGTATATCATCTGTGTTTGTTGCTCTTTGAGTTTTGTTCAGAAATACAAATTTTTAAATCACTTTGGCCTGATACATTGCATGACTTATGTTTTATGTGAAATGTATACTTAATTGCTTTAAAATTGCAATAATTGTTATTTAACAAGGTTAAATATATTCCAACAAAATTCAAATATGGAGTTTGCATACAACGATTAGACAGTAAAATTAGTGTATACATTAATTCTAAACAATGTTATACCTAAGTTTATATTTTTAATGATTAATTATGCACTAAAACATTGCTAGCATAAATATTAATTTTCATTGCACTATGATAGGATTTGATTAAAAATTTACAGGGTGTTAATTAAGTATGTGCACAAACTTTAAGGGGTTATGATTAATTTTAAGACAAAAAGGTCATGTAAACATGGGTCCACAACGGCTTTGTTTTCCAGATACAGGGTGTTAAAGTTTGCTCAAATAAAATACTAACTTCTAAAAAGCGTTTGGAAGGCACGCCTTTGTTCCTTTCGTACTTATACCTTTAAGTAAAAGTAAACAATTTCATCTCTAATACTAAGTAAATTTATGTTAAAAGAATATTTACATCAACATTAAATTTTAAAAATATGTATTTTCATAGATTTCTGTGTACTTAAAAATGTCTAGGTGGCATGAAACATGTTTCCATATTTGCATTATACAGCGTGTCTCTCGGGTGCAGATAGAACATGAAAAAATAAGATGACAAAGTTACTGGGCTCTTAAAAAATAATGTATATAGCCCTAAAAATGTTCATAGTTTAAAAATTATATATAATCCTTTGACAGTTAATAGGTACAAATATCTACAAATATTTGAGTAGAAGATATAATTATGCGTTTCTGTATTTGTATATTTTCTTTTTTTTTACAGAAGACAAAATTATTTTGAAAAATGTCAGCGGGAGGCTTCGATCTGGGGAATTGTGTGCTATTATGGGGCCATCGGGGGCTGGAAAATCTACCCTGCTTAACATCTTGACAGGATACAAGTAAGTACACATTATTGGAGACATTTAAAAAGTATTATCACACTCTGTGCAAATGAAATGAATTCAAATTTGTTACCATTTTTTACTGACATGAAATAGATAATTGAATCTAATGTGTTGAATAATGTAATATTTATTTATTGAACTCGTACAATAAAAGTACTCAGTGGTGACTTCCAAATTCATTTTGTCGTGAAATTCATACCCAAATTGTAGTGGTCCAGAAATTAATGCAAAAGATTAAATGACAAATTCCTTCGTGAATTATAGTCTTGTGCTTCTACTTCCGTAGAATATTCCAGAACGCTTGTATACATAACATACTTTTAAATGGATACGTAGCAGGTTGAAGCAGGTCAGCGTTGAAAACCTGCGCATCCACTTTTAACGAAATGAAAATCTAGTTAATTTGTTTTGCGATTAAAATTTCGTTTTTTTTTAACTTGGGAACGGAATCCAAAATAATCAGATCATCATCAGATATGATGACATTTTGCAAGGAAATAAAGGCATAACTGATTAAATTTTCGTTTTTTTCCGCTTGTAACAGCTTTTACTCTTTTATTGTGCGGGCCTCGATGCGTGAAAACCGCGCCGATAAGCGCGAGCAGTAATACTGCCTCCACTGTGTTTCCACCCTTAAAGCGCAACTTAAATGACATGGGTATGTGAAGGAAACATAAACATTATTAACACTGTATCGAAAATCAATATACGAATGTAATAAATGGATAAGTACAATACATAATACATATATGAATAACTGATAACGTATTCAGAATTTTTATTAGCCACCAAAAATAAATGTACAGCTGGAAGATTTTACATGATTGAAGGATTTGATCGTACAAATTAATAATTTTATTATAGAATGACATAGGAGATTGTTAAAATAATAATGTAAAAGATATTCATATTAATTTTTCTCGAAAGCGTTTAGAAATGAATAAAAAATATCCCGCCTTATGAACATAATAATTTATCAAGAAAGCTGTGTCTCTGTTCAAAGACGGCCGTTAAGAATGGGCTTTTTATGTCCTTGGAACCACTTTAGATACAGCATTTTGGTATACAAATTAGTATTAATAAAAAACATTTTTTTAAGTTGGCAGTTACATATGTTAGGTATATAAAGGGTGTCGGGAATATGAGTGCCGTAATTATAAAGGCTTATATTTAGTTTTAATAAAGTAAACAATGAAGTTTCTTCGAAAATGCTTCAAACTGTAACGTTCAACAACATTGCAATGTGTCAGCTACTGCAGTTAACCTAAAAGTGATATTGTAACTAGTGCGTTTTGTTTTTCTCTAGTGCTTCTTTGATGCTTGATGTGAGTGTACATAAACAAAAATGGAACTATTTATAGTTACCATGACAAGCTACATGACATGTTAGTTTATAGCAAATCTGAACAAAACTCGCTTTCACTTACGAGACGTTTCTACTGTAGCAAGCAACTTAAGTCATTTTAACACTTGTAACTATTTCACATTTTATTCTGTGTTGTGGGAAACTATTCACAGTAGGTACCTATTAGGCGTATCAATTTGTAATTATTATGTATCTGACAATTCTGAAATGGTATGTGAGCGACGTTGTTACATATTCAAGACCTGTTTGCTGTCACAATTCTGTTCTGTTACCGTTGCTCAGAGAAAAAAATGTGTTAACTAAAATGTGTTTTGTTTGGTGGTACAATTTATCACACAGGAAAATAAAGGCACGCATATGCCGAACACTATGTATACATTGATTTTATAAGCTTCGCACTCATATGAGTAAATATACACCTATCTGATTTTAAGTAAAAGTAATATTACAACTTTATTAAGTTTTAGATTAGAGATAAACGTTTATTAATTGTACCAACTCGTATTTTTAGTATATTATCCTATTACCGAACTATTTCTTTTGTCGCTTGACCGTTTCACATAATTGACATTTCCAGAAATTTCTTTTTAGTTTTACTTGTTCAGTATCGTAGTTACAAGTTGTACATTTATTACTGCAATTATTCAGAATTACAACTATTTACGTAGGTATATAAATAGTTTTAACACGACATCGGCGACCAAAATGATTAAAAGAAAATTGCCCATGTTTACCTACAGCAGTTTATTCTTTTTTTAAGAATTGTTAAATAAATATACTCTCCATTATTTGGTTAAGATATTAGTCTTCTCTGTTACCTACAAGAAGTGAAAGTTGTACATAAAATGATTGTATAAGCCAAGTAAAAGTTTTACTAACGAGATTTTTATTGTAACCTTCTACATATAATAATCTTGTTAGGTACTTTCCTTTATATTTTTGTATTTTGGGACATATTCAATATGTGCTGGCGAAATGAAATTATCCTCATTATAAAAATATTACAATAAAGACTTATTTATTTATCTTGAAATATTAATTCAATTATATACACATATTAATAAATTAAAAAATTAACCCATCCTCCCAGAGTTTGTTTGTTTATTTGACAGGTGGTGCTCTTAACGGGTGATCTTCCTATCTAAAAAGAAAGTAACTTTAAACTTTAAGTAAAACGTAGCTTTCTAAGATTTTAAAAATATTGTGAAAATGAAGTAGGAATTAGATATATTATTTTTGTGTGTGCAAAATTAGGCCGCACTTTAGCCATATTGTTGGATTTTAGCAACTACAGACCATTTCACAATTGACGGAAAATATCAAAGAAGATATTTCTAGATCTATATTATATATTGGTCTCATTTAATCAATTCATATTTTTACTTCATTGGATTGATATGACAAAAAAGTAAATTATCAGAAGTTTTAGATGTTTTGTAAATTTCGCTGCAGATACTGCTATTACCACAAAAATATTTTATTTGGTGTAATAAAATTGATCAAAGCTCTTGTGAGTATGAAAATTATTCCTCAATGCGGGCCTTCAAAGATTTTTTAAAACATTTTTATAATAAAACTGTTCACTTTTTAAGACCCAGCAATCCCAGCATGAATATATGTTTATTTTTTAAGCAAACACTGCTAGGTGTCATGTTTCAATTAAAATATTTAATATTAAATTGAAAAAAAAATTACAAAAAAAAATATTACGTTTAATCATACTCGACTCTGTATAAATACGTTTATTGTTGTACTTGTTTAGAAATAAAAACCAGCACATATTATCAAATCCCCATTTTTTTCTGTAATATTTATTATACTATAACTTCCCAGGCACAAATTGCTAGTTATATGTTATGGTACCATATAATTTTCCTTAATGATGTAGGTAAGTATAAATAAAATAAAAAAACAGAGCACTTAACTTGCATACATGACTATTTGATACTTGAAAACATGCATGTACGCTTAAATCTTTGTTGGACTTTGATAGGAGTAGCAGAGCAAAAATCAGTGAAAATGTGTACAACTTATCAGCTGTTATTAATTATTTTATCTACTAATTATCTTTAAACACACAGGATGTTTTATGTTGTGAACTATTTCAGTTGTTTGTAATTTATACATTAACTATATACAGGGTGTAATTTTTAATTGGGATCATGTTTATACAGAGACTTGATCTTTAGAAACATGTCATGTTTGTTTTCTCAAATGTTTTTTCGAAATTTGTACACCTTACCACTCACTAACAGTGAGCATTGATATACTGTGGTGTGCATTGTTTTCAAATGACATAGTTTAATAGAGGAGTGGGGAATTTTATCATTTGAAAGCAAATGTCTACACCACTCGTAAGGTACAACTGCAGGCAGATATATACACCATACCATTGGTAAAAACCGAGGTAAAAACTGAAATAAATAACGTAGTGTTATGTACTTACACTATACATGAGACTTCACTAAATATTGCCTATATTAAATTTAGTTATATACTTAATGAAACATACAACACTGCACTATACAAATTCAATTTTGATCTCAGTAAAAACTAATACTTTACGCAGAAATTTCCGAAATTACATCCTCGTAAACCCGTAAACTGACATTAAAATATATGTAATAAAATGATACAGTGACGTATTCGGCCATTCTCGTTTTGTCAAATGAACGTTAGCTGTTTGTTCTTTTGCCTGTCCAAAATTATTGATTTATTTCAAATTTTCTGTAGACGTGAGCAATAATTTAAGTTTAAATTTCCTAGAAGGTTAAGTCTCAAAAAGATTTTTTATGGTCGTTATGGGGATTTTATGGAAAGTAAAATATTTTTTTTTCTCTAGAACTGCGTATCCGATATTGATACCCAAAAATATGTCATGGAATTTGATAGGCCAACACTGTAAAAAATTGCTAGATTTTTTTTCCAAAAAAGAAACTGGTAAAAGAATCAAAGATTTAATATAGGATTACTGCAGATACTATTACCACAAAAATATTTTTTCTACGTTCATGCAAAAAACAAAACTTTATTGAACTATATTTAGTGGAAAAAGTGGTTCTTTATTGCACTAGTGCAATAAAGTGTTTATTGCATTCATCTGTCACTCTACGATAGCGTTTTGTCATCATGACAAACATACACGTTCAAATCGATGTCACATTTTCCTAGACTTAGTGTCATCTAAATAACATTTTTTGGTTTTTGCATGAACGTAGAAAAAATATTGTATGCAACTCGTACAAAAAGTGCTTATTGCACTCGACGGGTTGTCCTACTCGGCCTGACGGCCTCGTTGGACAATTTCACGTCGCGTGAAATAAACACTTACTTTTTGTACTTGTTGCATAAATAACTATTATTTATCTAGTATAAGGTGTTTGAAAAGTTATTTTATAGCTTAAAACACATGAATTGGAGCACACATACAGGATGTCCCTGATTTTTTGTTCTTAACTTTGGGAAAAGATAAAACATGAAAAAATAATAGTTGTCTTTCCTTAACATCTTTTTCTATGACACCCTAATTTCGAGATATCTACCATGTTCAACATTAAAAAAATATTTTATATTATTTTTTTCTACTAAACAAACATTTTTCCTTCTTGGAAATCCTTCCTTCTTGGGATGCAGTTAAAACATTTATATTTTGACGTTAATAACTTTTTTAATTAAAGCCAGTGGCGTAGGTATGGGTCTTCTTTACCCTTGAACCCCCTAAAGTTCTACGCCAATGCTAAAAAGTAAAATTTTTTCTATTTTCTGAGAAAAGTGTTCTTAAGGTGCAATAGTGAACCTATTATGATCCTTTTTTAACACAATTGACATATAGTTTCAGCAGTGATGATACTATCATAATTGACAAATTGACCCCTTTTCAAAGCAAAAAATGTCAAGCACTGACCAAAATTGCATACCAAAAAGATGTAGGAAAAGTTTTGAGCACATTTTACAATTTAATTTTTAATTCTTTGGTTAACTATAAAATTCAATAATTTAATCTTTTTACATGCACTTAAGACATGATTTATTACATTTTTATTTTTGATAAAGGGTTTTATTGTGATAAATAACACTTCACTTATTGTACTTTGTACTAAATTAGAAGATAATTGGTTCTGCAGTTGTCTTATTCAGTTTCAATTTAAAGATCATATTTATCAAGCAACTTTGGACCAAAGTACAATCGTTTGCAATAATAATGACACTAATGACACTAAAATTAATTGTGTGATGTTTTTTGGACTGCTGATGTATTCAAAATGAAATCTAGTTTCAACTTTTAACATTTGTTCTTAGTTGTTTCATTCATCAATAGAGATTTAATGAAATTTGTACTCAGAACTTTTAGAAGTTCAAAAACTGTTTTGAGGGAGTGTCATTATTATTGCAAAAACATGTACATTTGGTTCAGTTGCCATTCTCAGTTATGATGATAGAGTTTGTACTTTTGTAAATACATCTGTTATATATGCAAAAATTGATATACAGGGTGATTCTTTAATATTGCGAAAATTTCAGGACAGGTTCTTTAGATAAAAATAAAAATAAAGTTCCCATTAGCATGTGTCCGGAAACGCTTCGTTTCCGAGATACAGGGCGTTCATTTTTTTGTAATCTACTTTTAATACTTGTTATTTCAAAAGTCTTTTAACTATACGATTAGGGTATCTGTCTTGATAGACGTCTGATTAAATTATCTTATCGTGTTCAAACAAAATAGTCCCAGTTGGCTTGGAAATTGGAATGCCAACCAACTATCAATAATTGTTTTTTGTCAATAGTTGATTACTATTTGTCACATTGTGAGTGTAGGAGTGAGTAAAAATAACTACTCGTTTCGTGTTTTAATAAATCGGTTAAATGACTTTTGAAATAACAAGTATTAAAAGTAGATTACAAAAAAAATGAACACCCTGTATCTCGGAAACGAAGCGTTTCCGGACACATGCTAATGGGAACTTTTTTTCTTATTTTTATCTAAAGAACCTGTCCCTAAAATTTTTCGCAATATTAAAGAATCACCCTGAGTAGGGTAGTTAGGCCGATCCTGGATCACCCCCACCACTTTGTGGAGGTAATTAGCATTTACAATTGATATGGTAATTAGCAATTACAATTGTTATGGTAATTATAATGTGTGTACGTATGTATGTGTGTATTAGCATTCATTACCCTATGTGTAATTGTACAGTACATGTATGTGTAATTGTACAGTACATGTATGATGTAATGTATACAATTGCGCTTAAATGGTGTTGCATTGGAGTTGTTTTGGAGTTGAATTGGAGTTGAATTGGAGTTGTATTGCAGCTGTAATGTATGTATGTATTATCGTGCATTACCCCTATATACAATTGTAAAGTACGCGTATGGTGTAGTGCATGCAATTGCGCATAAATGCTGTTACAATTGCAGTCATAAATATATGTATATATTTTTTATTGCGCAGGTGGTGCGATAATAAACTTCTAATTACAACTGTATATATAGGTAATTAGATGTGTGTACATATTAATGCAGTTAGCATTGTGGGATTATTGTTGCTCCTGGTTATACCTTTAGAAGTTGAATGTTAAAACAGCATGGTGATGGTCAGACTATATGCATGCAGCAGCGGCACAAACCCCCGTAGGGATAGTATAGCCGATCCTCAGTCTCCCCCTACCACTTTGTGGTGGCGATTAGCATAATATGTGTGTATATAACAACAGAGATTTTTTTATTCGATGGCCAGAGCCCACTTCAGCAGCCAACCGAGGAGCTAGTGTATAGTATTGTGAAATTACATGTGCGTAATTATTTCAAGTGAGCATACAACAACTACCGACTGGATATTTAAATTCCGTGCAATGTCTTTAACAGTGGATGATTTAAATAAAATTAATAGTATGATTAATGGTGACTTTGATAATATTATTGTAAAGTCAATTTCATCCCTAGATGTTAATAGTCCTTATCCAATAAATAAATTGTTGGTTGTGAATACGAGGTATGGGCGAAGTATTTTGGCTGTATTGTTTGATAAAAAGTCTAACAGTCACTTTAAATGCTTTTGCCACAGTGTGTTATGCGGCATTTATCTGAAGAAACATTGAATAAAATGACTACACCGCACAATATGTATTCATTAACTTATTTAGGTCAAAGTGTGTCAGCTTTTAAAAATACCAAATCTAGGGCATTGTTGAAATTTGGAATTATCGAATAATTTATATAAAAAGTATCTAGTCGTAGTTATTATGTATTTATAATTCTTATTATTTTGATCACATACAACGTAATTTATACATGCTATTTTAGACTAGCTCATATAAGGTTGTTGTTTGTAGTCGACAGCGATGGTAGTTATTTAATAAACATATTGAAAATATTTGTTATAGAAAAATTATTTCACGATGTGGATGCACTATTCTAGAGAAAATTGGACCGAAGCTAGCGATATTCACTCAGCCGTTGATAGACTTGCAAGTGAATTAAGTTGCATGGCATTTGATCGTCTCCATGCATCCAACTACGATATGAATTACTGTTTTTTCGATGATAGGGTAAAAGAACTAGAAGATGAATGTGGGAAGTTTGAAATGGGTTCAACACTGTGTGGTAAATATTGTGATGGTGATTTACAATTAGATCAATTCTGTGAGACCATGATAAAAACAGAACTTAAACAATTCCTTGTTTCCAATCTTTGGGATTATTTACCAGAGGAGATAATTGAAAAATATCAATTGGTGCGACAAAATCCACACAGTGAGTGTGATGATGATGATGAAGTGGATTACTAGTTATTTGAATTATTTTATTTTTTTTCATATATGTACATATATAGTGATAAAATAAATGTTAAAAAATAAATATTGTTGTTTTTTTTTATTTATTTGTTAGTTGGTATTACAAGAATAAAACAAATCAGTGAGCACAATACTTTATTTTTAAATCACTAAGTATAAAGTTTACAAAATTTATATACCACATAACGAAGTTGAACATATTAAATGTGTATTATCTAAATGTGCATTCTATCATTAATAATATATACTACAAACTATGTATTAATGCACATCGTGAAAGAACTATAATAACGCTAGTTCTCCACAGATAGTAAAGATACATAGGTACTTAAAATATTATCAAAAATATGGCTTGTGTGTGGTAGGATATGTACATATTACATAGAAAACAGATGTCCTGATAGTTGTTTTATTGTCACATTGTCAGGAATTTTGGGTAAACCATGTGCTGGTTTTCTTCATTCATCCATGCACACCATCTGGGAACGATAGTGTTATCTGTTGTTTGTAGCGTATTTTATTATATTAATCAACTAAATCACAGTTAAACCAAACTCGCAAATGGTTGATTGTTTGGGGGTATTAAAAATACCCATTATTCAAGAGTGTGTACTGTATTATCATTAACCTATACCGCAAACTATGAATTAAAATACATTGTGAAAGACTTGTAAAATAATATTTGTCCACAAATATATATAGAAAAGTGTGGTTTGAATGTGGTGCTATATGAAAACGATCATCTTGATAATCATTTTATTACTACATAGATGCTTTTTTAATTATGTTCTATTGTTATATTTTAGGAAATTGAAACATAAAATTTGTTAGCGTATATGGTCTCAAATAAGCAACCATCTTTAGCACATACATTTACAAAGCATATATTTAGCGATCATTTATATTATGAATTTCTGAAATATGATGTTTTAAGATTGATATTTATGCGCATATATGTGGTTTAAATAATAAAATTTGAAACTCATGGTATATGGTGTAGATATATGGGGTTATTATCTATGTATATATGTATAATTTAAATGATTTAATTATTATTTTATTAAATTAATCAACTAATTACAACTAAGCCAAATGGCTGATTGTCTGGGGTGTTAAAAATGTCCTGTTCACCACAAATACCCATTATTCAGGTGTGTGTACTGTATTATCATTAGCATATAGGTACTGCAAACAAAGAATTAAAATACACTGTGAAAGTCTTGTAAAATAATATTAGTTCACCATACAAAACAAAATATACATTTTTATTTGTTTTCATTGTGCTTGTTATGTCAGGTGTCCTAACAATGGCTATGTGATTTATAATTATATGTATAAAGTTTAAGATTGCGAAAAAGCGTACATAATTTTAAAGAGGTAAAACTATAATGAATGTACCGTCAATCAGTCATTGATAGTATGATTAATGGTGACTTTGATAATATTATTGTAAAGTCCATTTCAACACTGTTGATAGTATACGTTTTAGCTGAATTTTTATAACCTAATGAGAATAATGACCACTCGAAGAGCCATATTAATAGTTGAAGTATACAATTATAACATTTTAGTATAATATTTATCCTTCTCAAGCAAGAACATCAGTTTTATTAATTATGTAAGTACTAAAACATTTATTCTATAAATGTAATTCATAAAGATAAATACAGCAGAATATTTTTTACTTATATTTTGTGGAATGCGAACCTAATTTTATTTTATAATAGTTTACTCGTTGTAACACCATCTTTATAAAAGTGCTGTGATATTATCAAAATTGTAAAAGTAAGTACGTTAACGAAATATATAACAAGATCATCCAATATACGAGTACATTATGAAGTTCAATTATATTAAATACTCTTAAATAACCAGAGCTTAATATATTTGCTACATTGTATCATAGGTACATTGTTATTAGGCGCATGTCATTAGTTTATATACATCATATTTGCTATAAAGCTAATTATATGGTAGCTGGCGTAAGGAGGGTGGGATGTAATCTACCTGTGTATGAGGGGGTTAAGAGTTAACGTGGCCACTATCTGCTTCTTTAAAACCGCACTCCATTGGGTCAAAATTTTTAAGACAGGTACCAGTGTTTTTTCAAATTGTCATACTATATAGTTGGCAGACATGGCAACTACCATGACATTTTTCCAAAGGAAAATAATAATAAAACAATATATCCAAAGAGAATATTTTAATTTCAATACTTATAGCGTATACAAGAGCATGTTTGATCGGTTATGCATTGTGATGGTGAAACCATCATATTTCCTACCAATTACAATATTTCACAAAATATCACTAAATTACTTTATTTTTGTTTCATATTACAATAATTAATATATTACCACCATATTTCGTAATACATTTTCATATATTTGATAATCCATGCCTAAACAAACTATAAATCTTATAGCTTCAACGTCACTATTTAAAAACATTGCATTCTCTTCTCTGTTATTGGTAATGTGCAACATATTGTCTGCAACTGCTGGGTGTGTTACATCTAATTTATTATCCGTTTCTGCTGGTTTCCACCAGAGCATTTATCCCTAGATAGCCATAATTTACGGTTTTCCATGGACAGCTCATCTTTATCATTATTTTCTAACCAACCCTTTGCTCATAGATGATGCGTTTTTTGTCATACTTCTGTGTAACTTTTCCGATGTGAACTCTTCTTCCGTGATCTCTTAATTTATCCATCCTTTTAAAGGTTTTACTGCATAAAACACATTGGATAGAATGGTTTTTGTGTATATTTAAATGTCTACTTAATCCGCTCGGCCAGGCGAATATTTGATTGCAAACATAGCATTGGTACATATCGTCGGATGCAAAGTTTAAACTGAAGTGAAGTCATACGAGATAGAAAAATGATTTTCATAAATTATCCTAACCATCTATATGCTGTTGATCATTATTTAGAAGTTTTAGTTATTATGTACATAGTAAACTAAGTATGGATGTAGTATTTAAACATTTTATCTACTAGCACATATATTTCTTGTTTATTTTGTGAAATACTTTTGCAAATATTGTGATAACAATCATATTAAATATGATGATTAGTAATTTGTACTGATAACCTTGTACATAATTGGAAAATTTGCATGACTTGATAATATAAGTAAGAAATTCACGTATTTTGTATATTTCTATTCTACGTCAATATATTAGCTTACAAATCATCAAACACAATATGGGTTTAGGATTTAGGATCTACAGTGGGGTTAGTCTGTTGTAATATTAGACTACTTTGTGAGACATAATTCACAGAATCATCCGCATCAGCATAAGTTTTATGCAAAAAAAGTTGTAAATTATAGTAATAGCTGAAAAGTATGTATAATACATCAATATATTCAATAAAATATGTATAACAAGTAGTTGGAAATATATTATAGATACACAAATAAGGGTAGCTAACGAATAACGAAATAGCAATAAATGGATATGTAGGTACTTATAGCAGTAACAGGTACTGAGAACTGATCTACAATTAACCATATATGATGTAATGAATAGCGAATGGTGATAATAGTATGAAATGGGGGTATCGAACAGCAAAAATTACCCTATGTTTGCTATATATGCAAACATAAGGGTAGTTTTTGCTATATATGGGGGTATCGAACAGCAAAAATTACCCTTATGTTTGCATATATAGCAAAAATTACCCTTATGTTTGCATATATAGCAAAAATTACCCTTTTCAGCTATTACTATAATTTACAACTTTTTTTGCATAAAACTTATGCTGATGCGGATGATTCTGTGAATTATGTCTCACAAAGTAGTCTAATATTACAACAGACTAACCCCACTGTAGATCCTAAATCCTAAACCCATATTGTGTTTGATGATTTGTAAGCTAATATATTGACGTAGAATAGAAATATACAAAATACGTGAATTTCTTACTTATATTATCAAGTCATGCAAATTTTCCAATTATGTACAAGGTTATCAGTACAAATTACTAATCATCATATTTAATATGATTGTTATCACAATATTTGCAACCGTATTTCACAAAATAAACAAGAAATATATGTGCTAGTAGATAAAATGTTTAAATACTACATCCATACTTAGTTTACTATGTACATAATAACTAAAACTTCTAAATAATGATCAACAGCATATAGATGGTTAGGATAATTTATGAAAATCATTTTTCTATCTCGTATGACTTCACTTCAGTTTAAACTTTGCATCCGACGATATGTACCAATGCTATGTTTGCAATCAAATATTCGCCTGGCCGAGCGGATTAAGTAGACATTTAAATATACACAAAAACCATTCTATCCAATGTGTTTTATGCAGTAAAACCTTTAAAAGGATGGATAAATTAAGAGATCACGGAAGAAGAGTTCACATCGGAAAAGTTACACAGAAGTATGACAAAAAACGCATCATCTATGAGCAAAGGGTTGGTTAGAAAATAATGATAAAGATGAGCTGTCCATGGAAAACCGTAAATTATGGCTATCTAGGATAAATGCTCTGGTGGAAACCAGCAGAAACGGATAATAAATTAGATGTAACACACCCAGCAGTTGCAGACAATATGTTGCACATTACCAATAACAGAGAAGAGAATGCAATGTTTTTAAATAGTGACGTTGAAGCTATAAGATTTATAGTTTGTTTAGGCATGGATTATCAAATATATGAAAATGTATTACGAAATATGGTGGTAATATATTAATTATTGTAATATGAAACAAAAATAAAGTAATTTAGTGATATTTTGTGAAATATTGTAATTGGTAGGAAATATGATGGTTTCACCATCACAATGCATAACCGATCAAACATGCTCTTGTATACGCTATAAGTATTGAAATTAAAAATATTCTCTTTGGATATATTGTTTTATTATTATTTTCCTTTGGAAAAATGTCATGGTAGTTGCCATGTCTGCCAACTATATAGTATGACAATTTGAAAAAACACTGGTACCTGTCTTAAAAATTTTGACCCAATGGAGTGCGGTTTTAAAGAAGCAGATAGTGGCCACGTTAACTCTTAACCCCTCATACACAGGTAGATTACATCCCACCCTCCTTACGCCAGCTACCATATAATTAGCTTTATAGCAAATATGATGTATATAAACTAATGACATGCGCCTAATAACAATGTACCTATGATACAATGTAGCAAATATATTAAGCTCTGGTTATTTAAGAGTATTTAATATAATTGAACTTCATAATGTACTCGTATATTGATGATCTTGTTATATATTTCGTTAACGTACTTACTTTTACAATTTTGATAATATCACAGCACTTTTATAAAGATGGTGTTACAACGAGTAAACTATTATAAAATAAAATTAGGTTCGCATTCCACAAAATATAAGTAAAAAATATTCTGCTGTATTTATCTTTATGAATTACATTTATAGAATAAATGTTTTAGTACTTACATAATTAATAAAACTGATGTTCTTGCTTGAGAAGGATAAATATTATACTAAAATGTTATAATTGTATACTTCAACTATTAATATGGCTCTTCGAGTGGTCATTATTCTCATTAGGTTATAAAAATTCAGCTAAAACGTATACTATCAACAGTGTTGAAATGGACTTTACAATAATATTATCAAAGTCACCATTAATCATACTATCAATGACTGATTGACGGTACATTCATTATAGTTTTTACCTCTTTAAAATTATGTACGCTTTTTCACAATCTTAAACTTTATACATATAATTATAAATCACATAGCCATTGTTAGGACACCTGACATAACAAGCACAATGAAAACAAATAAAAATGTATATTTTGTTTTGTATGGTGAACTAATATTATTTTACAAGACTTTCACAGTGTATTTTAATTCTTTGTTTGCAGTACCTATATGCTAATGATAATACAGTACACACACCTGAATAATGGGTATTTGTGGTGAACAGGACATTTTTAACACCCCAGACAATCAGCCATTTGGCTTAGTTGTAATTAGTTGATTAATTTAATAAAATAATAATTAAATCATTTAAATTATACATATATACATAGATAATAACCCCATATATCTACACCATATACCATGAGTTTCAAATTTTTATTATTTAAACCACATATATGCGCATAAATATCAATCTTAAAACATCATATTTCAGAAATTCATAATATAAATGATCGCTAAATATATGCTTTGTAAATGTATGTGCTAAAGATGGTTGCTTATTTGAGACCATATACGCTAACAAATTTTATGTTTCAATTTCCTAAAATATAACAATAGAACATAATTTAAAAAAAAAGCATCTATGTAGTAATAAAATGATTATCAAGATGATCGTTTTCATATAGCACCACATTCAAACCACACTTTTTGTATATATATTTGTGGACAAATATTATTTTACAAGTCTTTCACAATGTATTTTAATTCATAGTTTGCGGTATAGGTTAATGATAATACAGTACACACTCTTGAATAATGGGTATTTTTAATACCCCCAAACAATCAACCATTTGCGAGTTTGGTTTAACTGTGATTTAGTTGATTAATATAATAAAATACGCTACAAAAACAACAGATAACACTATCGTTCCCAGATGGTGTGCATGGATGAATGAAGAAAACCAGCACATGGTTTACCCAAAATTCCTGACAATGTGACAATAAAACAACTATCAGGACATCTGTTTTCTATGTAATATGTACATATCCTACCACACACAAGCCATATTTTTGATAATATTTTAAGTACCTATGTATCTTTACTATCTGTGGAGAACTAGCGTTATTATAGTTCTTTCACGATGTGCATTAATACATAGTTTGTAGTATATATTATTAATGATAGAATGCACATTTAGATAATACACATTTAATATGTTCAACTTCGTTATGTGGTATATAAATTTTGTAAACTTTATACTTAGTGATTTAAAAATAAAGTATTGTGCTCACTGATTTGTTTTATTCTTGTAATACCAACTAACAAATAAATAAAAAAACAATATTTATTTTTTAACATTTATTATATAAATATATAAGTACATATATGAAAAAAAAAAAAATAATTCAAATAACTAGTAAACCACTTCATCATCATCATCACACTCACTGTGTGGATTTTTCGCACCAATTGATATTTTTCAATTATCTCCTCTGGTAAATAATCCCAAAGATTGGAAACAAGGAATTGTTTAAGTTCTGTTTTTATCATGGTCTCACAGAATTGATCTAATTGTAAATCACCATCACAATATTTACCACACAGTGTTGAACCCATTTCAAACTTCCCACATTCATCTTCTAGTTCTTTTACCCTATCATCGAAAAACAGTAATTCATATCGTAGTTGGATGCATGGAGACGATCAAATGCCATGCAACTTAATTCACTTCCAAGTCTATCAACGGCTGAGTGAATATCGCTAGCTTCGGTCCAATTTTCTCTAGAATAGTGCATCCACATCGTGAAATAATTTTTCTATAACAAATATTTTCAATATGTTTATTAAATAACTACCATCGCTGTCGACTACAAACAACAACCTTATATGAGCTAGTCTAAAATAGCATGTATAAATTACGTTGTATGTGATCAAAATAATAAGAATTATAAATACATAATAACTACGACTAGATACTTTTTATATAAATTATTCGATAATTCCAAATTTCAACAATGCCCTAGATTTGGTATTTTTAAAAGCTGACACACTTTGACCTAAATAAGTTAATGAATACATATTGTGCGGTGTAGTCATTTTATTCAATGTTTCTTCAGATAAATGCCGCAGAACCCCCTGTGGCAAAAAGCATTTAAAGTGACTGTTAGACTTTTTATCAAACAATACAGCCAAAATACTTCGCCCATACCTCGTATTCACAACCAACAATTTATTTATTGGATAAGGACTATTAACATCTAGGGATGAAATTGACTTTACAATAATATTATCAAAGTCACCATTAATCATACTATTAATTTTATTTAAATCATCCACTGTTAAAGACATTGCACGGAATTTAAATATCCAGTCGGTAGTTGTTGTATGCTCACTTGAAATAATTACGCACATGTAATTTCACAATACTATACACTAGCTCCTCGGTTGGCTGCTGAAGTGGGCTCTGGCCATCGAATAAAAAAATCTCTGTTGTTATATACACACATATTATGCTAATCGCCACCACAAAGTGGTAGGGGGAGACTGAGGATCGGCTATACTATCCCTACGGGGGTTTGTGCCGCTGCTGCATGCATATAGTCTGACCATCACCATGCTGTTTTAACATTCAACTTCTAAAGGTATAACCAGGAGCAACAATAATCCCACAATGCTAACTGCATTAATATGTACACACATCTAATTACCTATATATACAGTTGTAATTAGAAGTTTATTATCGCACCACCTGCGCAATAAAAAATATATACATATATTTATGACTGCAATTGTAACAGCATTTATGCGCAATTGCATGCACTACACCATACGCGTACTTTACAATTGTATATAGGGGTAATGCACGATAATACATACATACATTACAGCTGCAATACAACTCCAATTCAACTCCAATTCAACTCCAAAACAACTCCAATGCAACACCATTTAAGCGCAATTGTATACATTACATCATACATGTACTGTACAATTACACATACATGTACTGTACAATTACACATAGGGTAATGAATGCTAATACACACATACATACGTACACACATTATAATTACCATAACAATTGTAATTGCTAATTACCATATCAATTGTAAATGCTAATTACCTCCACAAAGTGGTGGGGGGTGATCCAGGATCGGCCTAACTACCCTACTACCCTGTATTTATTGCAGTTTAGTATTATAAACACCTACTTTCAAGTGTATATTTTTAATATTTCAGAACGGAGGGAACAAAAGGCCAAATATTAATGAATAACAATGAAAGAGATTTGAGTCAATTCAGAAAATTATCTGCTTACATAATGCAGGATAATCAACTTCATGCAAATTTAACAGTAGATGAAGCCATGGCAGTAGCCGCAAAACTGAAAATAGGAGACAAGAAATTACATGATAGAGAAGCAATTGTAAGTCAAATCATTAACAGGTCTTAATTTCCTTATGCAATATTTTATTTTTGTAGATAACAGAAATTTTGAATACATTGGGCTTGCTAGATCACAGAAAAACGATGACCAGTGGTCTCTCAGGGGGTCAGAAAAAGAGATTATCGATTGCGTTGGAGCTCGTCAGCAATCCTCCTGTCATGTTTTTCGATGAACCAACTAGTGGTTTGGATTCCTCGTCCTGTTTCCAGTGTATTTCTCTACTGAAAACACTAGCTAAAGGTAATTTTGATTTCATTTTTAAATCGCATCCTAAATAATGATCATTTTCATTGACAGTTTATTAGTTAACAAATAATGTGTACATTATAAATTATAGGAGGAAGAACAATTATCTGCACGATCCATCAGCCATCAGCTAGGTTGTTCGAAATGTTCGACCAGCTGTACACTCTCGCAGATGGTCAGTGTGTGTATCAAGGGTCCACAAATCAGTTGGTGCCTTTCCTTGGTACTTTAGGACTACAGTGTCCTTCGTACCACAACCCGGCTTCGTACATAATCGAGGTGGCTTGTGGGGAATATGGTGATCACACAAGAAAACTGGTATGCGCCATTGATAACGGCAAAAATGATATCAGAGATGGTAAACCCTTTCCCGACCTGAAATTCAATGATGGTTTCAACAATAGTGATGTTTTTGCCAAAGAAAACGTAAACACAATGATGGCTAATAAACTGGCAAAGGAATCTGCTAACAATTATAGCGAAAAAAATCTCAATATCAGTGAACAGTCTCTCAATAATGGCATTACCAAAGAGTCTGAAAAGACTGTTGAGAAACCAGATGTTAATTCCACAATATTGGAAAACGTGATACCAATAGAACAACTTAAGAGTAAAAAAGCAAATGGATCTGCTAATGGTGAAAAAAATGTGAATGTAGAAAAGGCACAGTCCATTAATCAAATTGCCCACGAATCTGCTATTGATATTGAAAAGCCAGACGTTACCTCCACCTTGCTAGAAAATGCTATACCTGTGAAGCAGCCTAGGTATGGAAATTCAGAACTGCAGCAATTCTTTATCATTTTAAAGAGAGCACTCCTATTTAGCAGAAGAGATTGGGTAAGTTTACCAGCGGTGTCTTGTAAATTTTTAAACTGATGAGGCAGGCAGGCTGAAATATCTAATGTTTAATATTTTTTAAAGATGTTTTAAATAATTATTTATTGGCAAAACAGCTAATGAAAATTAAGGATTATTTGAGATCACTCTACTTTGTTAGGCAAATAGATTCATTTAAGGCTGGCTTTGCAGTTGAGTGAAACTACAATTTGGAAGGGGCATGACACATACTTTATAGAATATACAAAAAAAATCTGTCTATAGTATTTATTCACTAATAATTTTTTGTATATTTCGGAATACCACATATTTTTTGTTTTAAATTATTCTCAATGCAGACCGGTTTTATTCGACACAGTAAATGGAAAACGAATTCAAAATATCACAACTACTCCATATTTTTAAAACCCCAACTTAAGTATCACCATGTCGTGGGTTTAACTCCCTAGACATTTATTTTGATATTGTTATCTTCCTCAGAAGTAACTGAAAATTTACTTTAATCTTATCATATGTCTCTGGAAACGTAAGGAAGCTAAACTGACGACGTAGCCATCAGTCCGGGAATTGTTCTACCGAGGTAGATAAATTAGTTAAATGTCTATTTTCTCATAAAAGATCTTGTGTGAACGCATATGAGGTTTGAAATTACAGTTAAATCAATATGACAACTATCATTAAATTGTTTTCAAGCATACTTAATCATGAAAGAAATGAGATTTGTCAGTATATCAAAAAAATGTATCGATTATTAATCAGTTTTCTTGCAAACGATTGGGTTTTTTGACTTCAAACAAAGGTATCAAATTTTTAGATAAACTTTCATTCTTTGAAGGAATGCCATCAAAATCTGAATAAAATTAAAGACAAAAAGTTATTATCGTTTCTTCACCTAGCACGTGTCCTTTCTGCCTTTTAGGGTGCTGCTGCAATTTTATAAATTTTTACCTCAAACTGCATCACTATAAAAGTAACAAGTGTGCCAAATTTGAAAAAAATCATTGTAGTATTAAAAAAGTAATAGCCAAAAAACAAATAATTTTTTTTTGACGTAACATAGCTCCGTTTCTCTGCATGAAGTTTCCAGACACCCTGTATATATCCACTACTATAAGTACTGGAGCTAATAAATAAGTTACATGATTAAAGTAAGCTGATATTAATTTTAATTTATTACTTATTTCCAAATTTATTACAGAGGCACTGCCTAACCTGCCTTATGGTACCAACCTGATTAATAATTGGCACGCATGATAATACAATTGAGTTTTTTTTTCTTTCAGACTCTCATGTACCTTCGTTTCTTTGCCCACATCCTTGTCGGCTGCTTGATAGGTGCCTTGTATTTTAAGATTGGCAACGACGGTTCTAAAGTTCTCAGTAATCTCGGTTTCCTCTTCTTCAACATGTTGTTTTTAATGTACACTTCCATGACAATAACCATTCTGTCTTTTCCGTTGGAACTGCCAGTTTTATTGAAAGAACACTTCAATAGGTGGTACTCTTTGAGGTCTTATTATCTTGCGATCACGATATCGGACATGCCCTTCCAGGTAAGACCGTAAGAGGTAACATTTTACGGAGGTGAAAGATATTATTTTTGTTTTCAGACTGTTTTTTGCGTTCTGTATGTTACCATAGTATATTTCATGACATCACAACCAGCAGAGCTGCACAGATATGGGATGTTCCTGTTGGCTTGCCTTCTAGTCTCGTTTGTAGCACAAAGTGTAGGGTTAGTAGTTGGAGCTGCTATGAATGTACAGGTAAGCAACGTACAATCATTTTTGTAGGTACTAATTTTGTAGACAGTTTTTTTAAATGTCTCTTAATAAACTCAAAAATCTATATATTTTGAAGTGTTAATTGGCATGTTCCACATTATTTCTTTTATTGACTTCATCGATAATGCTCAAAAAAATGTAACAGTAACATCTTTTAGAATTTTTCACATACTTACAATATTACGTATATGCTATTTTCAATCATATACTTATTTATTTTCACTACACAGAAACACATTGATAATTTAAGTTGGCAATAGATTTTGCCCAAAAATGATGGTGGATTGCAGTATCAACCACCATTTTTGAGCATTACCTCTATTGCCATCACTTAAATATTGTCTGAGTTTTCAATTGTTATCTGGTGTACATAAAAATAATATGTAGGTAGGAAAATGATTAAAATTAATAAAATTATGAAAATCTTTGTATTATTTCAATAAAAGTTGAAAAATTCTTTAATGTTATTTCAACTTTTATTATTTTATTGAAACACAGACTTAGAATAGAAAATGACATTAGTAAAGTTGCCATTTTGGAGTGAACAAGAACAATCGGTTACAGTACTGTAAACCCAACCGCCGAAAATCTAGAGAGTAACTCATCGCTAGCTTGTAGATGGGCAAAGCGTGAGGGAGCAACATTTCATAGGCGTACTAAATGTGAAGCGATCAAATGTAACAAATATACAAAAATAATTGTATTACATAACATATATTATTTTTAGTAGAAACAGTATTTAATTTTTGCCAATTTAGGCGGAGATAATAAACCACAGCACATAGATGAGTACCGGAGGTGAGAGTTGCAGTGGACATGATTACCTAGACGTGCCATTTGAGAAGGGTTCAGTGTACACAAAATTATCAAAAATAATTTCATGTTGAATCAATCACATTAACAGTTTCCTTTAAATGTCCGCCCGTGCCATCCTCTCCATAAATTAGAATGCCGTCCTCTTGAACAACGATAGCCCACCACTAACTTACATCTACTTGATGCGCACTCGGCGGATATCACACTTTAACACTTAAGCTTTGTCCTCACGGACACGAAGCTCACGAATTTTTGCATGAATTTCTCAACTTTTGTTTTAATTATTTATGGTGGGAAAATCTCAACTGTTGACAAATTTTACAAAACGGTAGCACAGTGCAAATATTATTGCTAGTTTCATTATTATATGGTGTTAATAAGTTTGCTTTGGGCTTCTGACAATTTACCATGTTGAACATGATAGAAAATGGTGTAGTTAACAAAATTCGTTAAAAGTAGATTTTCCCACCATTAAATTAATCACGGAAATGTTCGCAAATTTTGCATCCATAAGGACAAAAGGCTTTAGAATATACTATATATACAAACACTATTCTACTACACACTATTGTACAATATAGCAACCCAATTTTTTTATTGTCAAAAGCTCATTTTTTTAAAACACCATCTTCCTTCAGTGTGTTTCCACTATTTTCCGTTTTGCAGTTGTATTTCTTTGCCACTTTTTATTGCACTATACATTTACACTACTCACAGACATTCTGGTTAATGAACTACATATTTCAACCACATCACTTACGTTCATATTTTAAACTCACGCCCTAATTCCATCATACCTGTCATTATCTGATATTCCTCACTTGTTAAATTAGGGTGTTTACAAACACGAAAGCACTAATAAGTGAATTACATTCATAATTAAATTAGCGAAAAGATATACCCAAAATAGATATGTCACTCTAGATTTTCGGTGGTTACATATAGGGACTTCAGTAGTATGCAGTATGTTGCAGCAATCCAACAAATTTAAGCATTTTAAGAAATAAAAAGTGATGGCATAAAAAAAATCAGTCAAGATTTTCCTCATTTCATTTTATGGCAATATGTGAAAAAATGGCAATTGCCCTATAACAATCCTTAGACTATACTAGACTAGAGAGTACATCTCCATTTTAAAAAAGTTATAGATATGATTATATTTTAATTTTGTATAATTCTTTCTAGAATGGTGTCTTCTTAGCTCCAGTGATGTCTGTACCTTTCTTGCTGTTCTCCGGATTCTTCGTTTCGTTCGATGCAATCCCTATCTACCTTCGATGGATAACTTACCTATCATACATCAGATATGGATTTGAAGGCACTGCCCTAGCCACCTACGGCTTCGACAGACCAAAATTGGATTGCTTCACCTCGTATTGCCACTTCAAATCACCTGAAACGACGCTAGAGGAGTTGGATATGAACAAGTCCAGCTACACTGTCGATATTGTTGCCCTTGTGGTAATATTCTTTGTTTTAAGAATATCTGCTTTCTTGTTCTTGAAATGGAAACTAAAGTCGAATCGTTAAAAGGCCTAGTAGTTGTTACTTGTTATTTTTTTACAGTGTTTTTTAGTCTAGGTAGATAAAGCAGAGACAATTTTCCAAGTAGGGTTAAAAGGTAAATTGTGTAATTATTGGGAATATTGGAAAGAGTATATTTTTTACTAATAACATGTCCAAGAATAAGTTCTGTTAACTCTAGGTGGAATACGAGTATAAGGATTTTGCTTTTCAATATAGATCCCTAAAAAAGTCTGTTATGGGACTGTTTTTTTTACACATCATATTAAATAGGGAATTAAAAGTATTTAAGTAGAAATATTTTTAATTTTATTTTTCTGTAATGTCACTTCTGATGATTGTGATGTAGTTAGGGGCTGTGAGTCGAAACCGAACAGTAACAAGAAATACCTTGCCAGTTTTTTTCTTTTACCCATGACGAATTGTTACAAAAATGGTAATATTCCAACTATCGCTGCATGAATGGGTACTTGGACCATTATATATCTATATTTATATACTTTTATATATACACAATAATTGTTAAGGTTAATAAATTTTGCATTTATATGTACATCGTTAAATAAATCTAAAAAAAGAATTTTATTTGATTTTCAGACATCTTGCCTTCACTATATCCTATTCCTATTTGCTAAACTATGAATTACTTCGTATTTTCTCATTTATTTATATTTTAAAACCTTCACAGAGATATTTTAATTACTTAATAAACACTTTTTTAATGTTTATGTATGACAATAACTATTAATGTAAGTATAAATATTATCATTTGTTGTTAAGGTTTTAGTAGCACGTGGTGCAATATATATGAATGGCTTACTGGTAGCACAAAATTAAATACATTTTTTTCCTGGTCATGTGCTTTCTTGCGCATCTTCTTTCTTATTTTTAAATGGCGCCCCACGTTGGGCGCCATTTTTGTGTGACTCTCTTAGGGAAAATTACACATGCGGGGCGGCAGCTCTCGGTCGGTGAACAATGGGTGTGAGTAAGGATTGCAAATTTGTGTATCAAAAATCACTGTATATATATTACATACTTTCTGATGGTTATATAAGGGCGCCACTTAGTTTATAATTAGGTCTTTGATATTCAAACTAAGAAATTACACAAATACACAGATGCGATTCAATAGGATTTTAATTTGATAAATATTTAATTAGAGGAAAAAAATAAATAGGAGGTGATTTTTGATGTGAGAATAGTCCAATGATAAATTATTGTTTATGTATAGTTTAGTTAACACTTGAATTTGGATCACCCAGTAAATAGTACTACTTCAGGTTCACATTTTAGGCAAAATTAAAAAGTAATAAAATGGAGGGTAGATATCTAAAGTTTTTATAACAAATGTTGATTATGATTAGTTTCTGGAAACTCTAATTATAGCGGCCCTGCACTTCTTTTGGAATTTCATAACTTTGAAACATTGGCATAAAAATAAAGGGTAGCTCTGACCTGGTGATGTCCTTAAATATCGCAACATAAAATGGTTTTTGGGACCTGGAATTATGCCACTCTGGATAGGGTGTGTGCCTAACTGCCTTGGAAACGGTCTGCCACATGTGGTTCTGAATTATTTGGAAAAGTAAGGTAACCAATAAAAATAAGGCCGACAAATCTATAAGAGAATTAATGTATTTTAACATATATTTTACTGCTAGGGACTGCAAAAAACTGAACACAATATAAAGAAACGTACCTTCTAATTAGAATGGCCTTTTCCTATTTGTTTGGCACTCAACAAATTTATAATTGTACATACATAGAAAGAATAATGGCGACACCGTCTTTACGGAACCTGCGGTCAGTCGTTCTCTTTTGGAATCGAATCCACTTTTGCCGAAAATCCTTTTTGAAAAACTATTGGCAATTACAATTAGTACTTGGCGCACGATAAGTCGAAAATAAGAAGGAAATAATATTCGAGTAGGCATTATGCAAAATAGTGCACCACCCTCCAGAGTAAACTCCCTTTTATGCTACAATGTTATTTTAGGAATATAACAATTATGAATCAGTTTATATACGTTCATTAAAACAAATGGCTTCACAAAATTATATAAATATTATTAGGTACTTGTGTATATACTGGATGTCCTCTAAAAATTTACAGAATTACCGTACCGAATTACACTCTATATTAGTGTAACCTCTACGTTGAACTAACCTTTAAATAATTCTGTTATATAATTCTAAAAACTGTTCAATAAATATTTACTTCGACATTTAAATCTTTTTCATTAGACTTCTCCAAATAAACTATGATGTGGAGCCAATCCAAAAGGATTTATCAAGAGTCCCTGGTCTTCAAAAACGCATCTCGGACCAAATCAAATATAGCTTAGAATGTTCTAAACTAAAAAGGTAGGCAAGTTTCCATTTGAATAGGAATGATACAATTTCAAGAAAAAATAGACATTTGATTCTAATAAAATATTCTCATATAACGCTCATTATATTTGCTAAAAGGTATAAAGTAAACAGAATATTGCACATCAGTGAACACAGAGTCATCGAAAGGACTGACCTTTGAGTAATTTTAGTAACAATTCAAATATGTAGGCATAATCAGAAATAGATATTTTTACATGACGCTAAAACAAATATGTATTTTTGAAAATATCCGGTAATATACCTTTTTGATAGTTATGTAAATTTAGTTAGCTATTATTAAAATACAAATTCTAGAATTACTCAAAAACGGTATAATCATTCTGTTTATCTGTGCAGGTTAATCTGTCAGTAGACAGATGAAATCTTTAGGTTTGTTTTAGCAGCAGTTGGAAACGGTTTGAAACTATCAGAAATGTCCGTCCAACTATTTATTGCGTCAAATTCAATGGTAACGCGTTCTCAACTTAACTGGTCGAATATTTCTGACAGTTTGCAAACCGTTTTCAACTGCTGCAAAAACAAGCCTTTTGTCAGTCCTATACCACCAAACATTTTCCTTTGAATTATTTAGTGGTGACTGAACAATCTGTTCTCTAACAGATCAGATCGGCAGGTGTGGTATGACAGTATTTGGATGGAGGGACAATTCGGTCAAAAATCTCTCTCATGTATAAAGAAACATCTTTTCTGCAGACCAAAAGTCAATATATCTTCAATCATTCTCGAGATATTTAGAGAAAACCAAATTTTCTATATCGGAAAGGCAACATTTCCGTAATATTATAAACTTATTATTTTGACCTCCAAAACACTTCTTTAAAATATTCATTTTCTCCCGTTATACAGAGTATTCCGAAATAAATGCAACATAGAGCAAGAGTAGATCCGTGACGACAAAATAATGCTATATCCCTAAACTTACCTTAGTCAAAAGCTGATGGTTAAAAAGATACGATTGTCAAAGTTAAAAGTTTATTTTTGATGTTTGTAAATAACATTTTATAAAATCCAAATATTTGCATACATTTTGGAGACTGGGGATTTTTGGGGGCAAGAAATTCAAATTTATGTCTCTAATTTGGACGTCACTAGCAGAGGACTTCACTTATGGCACATCATGCTTTTTTAAATGACTGTAATTTTTTGCGACTTAGTATATTCATCTGGTATTGAATTGAAACAGTCGATTCTCCGACCTTTTTTATCTGAAAAAGGTATACCTTGTTGAAGTCGTTAGGAGTAACAATTTTTGAAATAATCCTATTTGAAATATTCAGTGCATTGAGTAGAAACTGTTCTCGATTCTCCTACCTTTTTCATGTGAAAAAGGTATACTTTGTTGGTTGTAAAGAGCCTTGTCCACTGCAAAATGTTACTTGAAAAAGTTATTCAGAATGGTAAATTATGACAACGTGCAAAATTATAAGATCGGCAAGGTTTGATGAAACCGAATTTTCAACAATGGTTTCATCAAAGCAGGCCGATCTTGTAATTTTGCACACTGTCCTCCTAACAACTTCAACAAGGTATACATTTTTTACATAAAAAGGTAGGAGAATCGAATGTTTCAATAGTCTGATGGATACACTAGTTCGCAAAAAAGTTCTGAGGTCAAAAAAAAATAATAATAATTTTTCACCCCCAAAAACCCACGATCTCCAAAATATTTGAATTTTGTTAATTACAAAGATCAAAATTAAAATTTTAACTTTGTCACCCTGTATCTTTTTAACCATCAACTTGTATTCCATTTACGAGTTGATTATTACTACACAATTTAAATTATTTAATTTTCATTTACGTGACTTACCCTTGAAGTACAGCGCATTCATTCCCGGATATCCTACGCTTTACTTAAATATGTGCAACTAATAAGTTTGGATAAGGATCACCACTTGGAATTATAAATTAGACTTTTATTATTTTCAAAAATTTAATCATTACAAAAGATTAATTATAATAAAAATATACATTTTATAATTTATATCAAATTGACACTCAGTGTTAAAAAATATGAAATCTATAAAAATATAAACATTTTGCCAAACTTCATTAAAACCTATGGTCCACTTATGTCAAAATCCTTGCACCCAGGGTGCTGTCCTAACTTTAAATTTTGTTCATTGCACAAATGAAGCAGAGCAACAAAGGCAAGAGGACAACTCAGTTCTTTTTGCATCTTATGCGGTAAAGTTTCGGGAAGTTCTTTGTACATTTTTGAGAATGTTGTACGGATAACCTTGCCTGTCCTTTCTTGAGTCTACAACAGTTATTTATTGTAAGAGTGTTTTATTCAGACAAGAATGTTTAATTCTCTTAAATGGATAAAACCAGATTAAAACACGAATGCAATACGTTTTATCCACAATCACAAGCTCAACAAAATGTGGATCATGATTGTTATGTTACTTTTGTTCGATATTAAGTGTATTTCTCTTATTCTTAAAGATTCCTGTTATTAGTGAAGTATGTGCCGAAGCTGAAGAAGCAACTTACCAGAATGAAAGAGAATTACAGGATTTAACAGTTGGAGAGGAAAATGACTAGTAAGGATAGTTAATGAGGAAGTCATGCTTGCATATAATTTGAACATCAACAAAAAGTACGTGGATTCATCATGTACAAAATAGTCTATGACAAAGACTACTTTGACAATTCACATGAAGATAGACCTAGCAAAATTCGGTAGATTGATGGTTTTTTTTTTTGGAAATTATTTCTACAGGATATAAAGCAAAGAAGGCAAGTGTGTTGGAGACAGAACACATCAAAGTGTGTCTAACAAGATGCTGCAAATGAAGAGTTTCTAATGATTAAGCTAAATTTTTATTTATTTCAAGTTGCATTAATAATGGGAATCTCAGCTGCATGTAGATCCCATGAATTGATTAACTTGAAGATTGAAGATGTACAAGGTGCAAGATATTTGCTTCCATACCTGATACCAAGACTATTTCATTTAGGTTTGCCATTGTGAAGGACGGGTTTTTTATTAATGCTTGCAGTCTCCATAGAGAGTACATTTTGCAAGTCTAAACAAGTTGTCGCACTGCATTCTTTTGACGATACATGAATCAGAAATGTATTACACAACATGTTGGAATTAACACAATAAGAAAAGTACAGTCAAAAGTAGCATTGTTTTTGAAGTTTCTTAAAACAGAAACCTACACCTACCAAACTTTGTTAACAAATAAGAGCGTTGACATTACAATGATCAAGTGGCCCTGTGGGTGGCAGTCTTCAGCAATAGCAGTTATGTTGAAGGGAAATTTGATACAAATCTTCTAATTCCAAACAAACATTAACATTATTAACTCAAAAACGATATATTAAACATGAAATTTTGGTCAGTTACTAATTTTTTGTACTTAACAATATGCAATAGAAAACATTCAAAATTTATACCAGGAGTGTGAGAAACAAGCTCCCAATTGGTTAGAAAACGTTGGTGTGAAATTTTCTAAATAATGTTAGTCGAGATGAGAACAATGCATCCTACCGATATTCAGTAAGAGTACTTTTTGTATGTATGTATCTACAAAGTACGTAAAAAACATCACGTTTTCATATTTTTTATTCAGAAATTAGAAAAATCCACATATACATATAGAAAGATTAAACTGAACTTTACTCTCGATCAAGCTAGTTTTTCACACATCTGGTATACATTTTTAATTCTATTGCATATTGTTGAGCACAAAAACACTGATCAAGATTTTGTAATTTAATATACCTTTTTAAAGTTACTTAAACAGGGCACCTCTTTTAAAAGTTTTATTTATTAGTCGATTAATTTTTTTTTTTTCAATGATAGAGCCTTAATAAATCTACTCTGGTGCCAAATTTCAGAATGGAAATTAAATTTTCAAGACCTACTTCGAATTTTTTCGACTGCAAGAATCCAAAAGTAGATTAGCAATTTTATTTCAAAAATTAAAAAATATACAGGGTATCTCTGGATAGGTGAAACGACTCTAATAAGAGGGAAACAATTTTATTGTTGAAAAATGGCCTTCTGGGATTCAACTCTGCATGTTTAAGAAACAAAATTGCCAATGCTTTCAAATCCATAGAAGCCAGTAAGCCTTGGCAATAGGAAAAAATATATTTTTTTTCCATCCGGAAAGTGCTGTTTCTGTATGAGATACGACAAAATGTTATTAAGAAAAGTTTCGAAAAAAAGCTGCGTATGTGTGAAAAATGTCAATGTCCCAGGCCTAGTTTGATTTTTTGCTTGATCCACATTACATCCACTAAAATTTTGAATAGGTACTCACTTTTGAAACACCTTGTATATCAGATATTGTGAATAGCTGATTAATACATTAAAATGATTAGTATCAATAATTATTCCTCGATTTGAGTAACAGTGAAATAAGACTTTTAATCCAATTGCATTTCTCTAGTAAATAAAGTGGAGATTTTTGAAGAGAACAAAACGTCAATTATAGGGTGATTGTGGATAAGACATATATTTTTGGTTTTACAACAATAATTCGCTACAAGCCAATCACCCATTAACCTGCATTACTCCAACAATAAAAAAATACTCAAAAATAGTTTATTACTTACATCTTTAGGTGTACTATGGGTTAGGTTCTGCCAAACCGCTGCTTTTAGTTTCTTCATGTCCATCTTCTTCGCTTGCAATGCATAAGGCACGTATGATTTTGGTATCTGAGGAATAGGAGTAATGAATTTCGTTCACAATTTTTTTTTATTACACTCACCATTTCTGGAGCATCCACTAAATTCTCACCTAAAAATTCTTGTTGGGCAATTCTATGCTCCTCCATGTCTTCACAGTCGTCATGGTTATCATTAAGTGGTTCATTATTTAATGCATCCGGTTTGCTCTAAAAAAAAAGTTTAGGAAAACTCCAATCCATTTTGTGAGTACTGTTATAAGTTGACAAGCAAGACGGAACATGCATAGTATCTTTACACCCACCGTTTTATAATTCAGTTTATCATCGGTCTTTAAATTGTTGAGGAGTGATAAGTTTAAAAATGAAGTTTATGCAGCAATAACTATAGCTGTAATGACAAAAAAGCAAAAGTATAAGAGGAGCCGATCTAAATTGTTTTAGCAACTCTTTAAATGTAACAGTTTAGCCAGCGACAAGCTTATAGGTGTTGGAAAAATTTGGTTGATACTGATTTCGTTCAAGCCAATCAATTGACTGTACGCAATGCATAGATCCAACGATTTGTGTATTTACACGCTCCGGCTTACTTGACGACTGTACACATAAAATGGATGAAAAGACAGCGCCTAAAGTGCCCTTAAACTGTGAAATTAAGAATAATGAAAAAGAGACTTCTTTTTTAATAGACATAATAAAATTAAATATGAAAACTAAAATATTAGTCCTATTTTGATAGCAGCAATAAACAATTCTAGGATGGTCCAATATACTCGATCCCTTTACATTTGAGAGAAGTCAAATGAAAACCTGTTTAAAATATACATGGGGGGACTATTTTGAACTGTTTTGGAACTGTTCATTGATGCTGAATATGCTATTATACGCATTATGAAGTAACAAAATTAAATTTTCACCAATAAATACCGCTATTATAAAAATATACATATTAAAAATTACAATTTCCTGCTCTCACAGCTGCAAAAGTATCTATGATACTATTAAAATCGATCTACAATCAATAAAAATCATTGCTAGTCCTACGAGCAGTAACATTTGTAGAAAATTTAAATACCTACATATATTTTTTATAATAAAACCGTTTTTTAGGGAATAATTTCTAGTCACAGAAAGAACTTTTGGGATAAAAAGTTTCAACTGTAATTTGAGAAATAAAAAAGTGAATGTTTTCTAGAAATTATTTTTTCTTTAGTATTATTTATACAAATTTCTAATAAGTACTGTCAAAATCATCTTGTTTCAGTTGAGTTTTTTTTTTAATTCAAGATGAGTAAATCATATTTTTTTAAAATACCTGATTTTACGAAATAATTATTAACTATCAATGATTTTGTTTAATTATCACAACTGGTTTGGTATTATTTGGTCGGTCAGTGGTTGCGCGGTTTAAAGCGTCAGTACTTGAATCGAGGTGACTAGATTGGAGTTGGTTTGCGCCCAGCTGCCGTAAGACCGTATACAGGGTTAACTATGACTTAGTACAAATATTTTAAGAGGGGATAGGGAAAAATAAGAATTAACGAAATCACCCTTCAAAAAATTCCAAACTTATTTATAAAGCCAAAAAAATTTTTTGAAACTATATTAAATCCCTATTTATCGCCGTCACTGACCTGTCAGCCGCGAGGTTAAGTATAATCTGCCAGAGGTTAGGTTAGGTATAATATGCCAAAGTCAAAGGTGTCAAACATAGTGACAGGTCACCGCATTGACACGCTTCCAAAGAAAAAAAAACTACAAAATGTAGATTATTATTTAATGAGAAATACGGTATGGTAGCACAGAGAGGCAGCACCTATCTTACTAATATTTATTTCCAGGATTGATACTTGGAGAGATTTGAAGAATGTTTAATCATCTGTTTTCTTGATTAAAACTTGCAAATATTTTTGTACTTGCTGTGGACCTCTCCTTCCCTCGATCGTTCTTTTTGTGTAAATCGAGGTAACTACTTGGTTTGGCGGTCTTGACCAAGTCCTATTACTTACGTCGGGAAAAAGCACAGATGATAACAACATAATACACGCAAATGTACACAAATACATAAAAACACTGCCACGGCATAAAACAGCTGTTCGATGTGGTTCAAAAAGTATTCAGCATAATATTTTGTATACTGGAAACGTCTTTGACGCTGTTGCACGATAATATGCATTTGTCACACTCCCATAAATCAGCACCTTATCCGTCATCTAGGCATTTGAATACAACATGTTTGTAAATACACAAAAATACGCAAATTAAATTTTCAAAAACAAGTACTGAAAAATTATTTCAAACTATCAGACTGTAAATTATACTATACATCTACAGACGACATCTGTAGGTCACTAATGCAAGGTGCACTCTTCTTCTTTTTATGGCCTACACGGCACATAAACAAGGAGAAGAAGAAGAATTTTTAATTTTCATGTGTTGTTAATACTAATAGTAGCAACAATATTAACAGTAATCGATTTATGTTTGCATAAAATAATTAGTAATACTTTAAACTATAACATCCCAAGATGTTCACAGTGTTCTGTAAAAATGACCCTAAGATTATAGCTAACTTCGTGTTTCTGCATTGTTTGGAGCATGGAAAATAGGCAACTAGCAATGCAATATTCATAACCTAGAACTTAATGTTACTTTAAATCAGCTAAGTGACTAATTTTAAACGTGTTATAGTAATTAAATAAAGTATTTTATGTCGGATATGTTAATTACGATGAATCTGCAAGGAATGAAAATGTAGTTTTGGCAGTGTGCAACGAAAGAACCAAGATCCAATACAATATACTGCAGCTAAGCGGATTAGCTGGTATCTATCAGGTACTTAGACATTATTATTTTAATAAATATGTTTATTTTCCTCGTTTCTACACTTGACAATGTTGATGAAAGCGACCGCATGTTAGTTGACATATCTAGCCATGTCGGATGATGATTAATTGTCATAGGCGCCGACTTTCCGTAGGAAAAGAGGGTTTTGCCCCATTTTTAAACATCGAGCTAGAATTCCAAAATAAATTTTTTATTGTCTTTTAGGCCTCCCTGAGCACGTGGTTAAATTTTTTGTACTTAGTCATAGTTAACCCTGTATAAGCTATATTCGTGGAGAGGATTGGCACCCTCTCTGTGGGTATGGTAGGGTGGAATAATGTTGGCTTGGATCAATGTGAGAGATTGATACCGGTTGATATTTGACTACCCCCCTAATTAATGAGGTTTTCCAGGTTTCCCTCATTCCTGCACTGAATAGTGGTTAGGGCCTACCAACGTAAGTCGTTCCTGGGCGCAAATACGGCCTGCTTAATAATATGCCGCCCCCTCTCCCGCACAAGTCTCCGACTTCTGGGCTAATCCCTCTGATTAGAATGAGGGGTACAGATATTATTATTATTAACATGCACTATGATAAATTTTCCTTTAATGAAATATGCAGCAAATTGCTGATATGCGATTTTCTCAAAAATTGTCAATTTCTAGGGCTAATGACAAGTATATTTTTCTCCATGAAAATATTACAGGTTAAACATTTTTTAGGAAAAAAAATGTCAAAGTTACAGGTAAAAATGTTACCACTCATGTTTTCGTCATAAACATGGCTTATGTAGCGCCCTCTAGAAAATACATCAAAATAGATAACAAATTATGATTTCTCACATCCCAAATTATCTACTATCAAAAATTACATTAAAACTTTCACAAACGTTTTAATTATTATGCATATTTAATTTTTAAACTCCAACTTTGATGTTTTGTATCTTTTCTATTATCAACATTGCCATGTGGGTTCAAATCCTAATATTTTGAAGTAAAAAATCTAGTATGTCTATGGACCATTACTTACAAACTACTCTGTATGTGATAAAAGTCTGTAGGGCACTTTAATGGGAGATAAAAAAATAGGTCAGTTACAAACATTAAAATTAAAAGTAAAACATTAATAACTTACAGAATGCTGGGAACAATACTGGGAATCGTTAGGATTTTCATAATTGTACACACTAACTTCATAATCGACTTGGTGGTTTTCCTCCACCTGTTTTTTCTGTACCGGGCACACTCCAGGTTTTTGCATCAATTCCTTAATGTGCTCCATCAGTGCAATACACGAATTATCTGGCACTGGCAATGTAATTCTTGAAAACAAAAAAAAAAAAGTGTTAGAATTTCATTAAATAAGGGAATAAAATATGTCCATACTTGTGAATGTCAGCAGTTGCAGGTTTTTTTTTAATTATCAACTTTTTTGATTTATCGTATTCTTCATATTCCTCATCAAAATTAAGCATTTGAGGTTGAGCCTTTTTCCTGCCTTTTGTTTGTTTCTCCTGAGTCGTAGCGATTCCGGAGAATCTTGCAGTCGACCTCCTAATAAATTTCAGCTTCCAATGGCTGGGACCCGCCCATATTCGATCTATGAGCTTGCCAGAAAAAGTAGGGACAACGGGATTATAAGAATATTCAGATTTTTGCATTCCATCAGTAAGGTCAGGCCTGAATTCCACGATATTTGCAATTTCCCCTCTAATTTGAGGGGCCACTTCCTCATGGATAGACCTAATGTCATCCTCAGCATCATCTAAAAGGAAAATAATTTAGAATATTTCTTTTTTTTTAATTTATGACGTTCCCGTTAAAATATATAAAATAATGAAATAATTTGTATAGGCACTTCATGCCTACTGATATTTTAGTTTGTAGGTTATGTTTTAAGTTGAAACCTACTCAAAATCCCCCTACTTTAGCATTTCTGACTTTTCATTTTGAGGTTATATTTTAATCTCATGCCTACTGATATTTAAGTTTTGTAACTTATATTTTAAGATGGGACCTATTCTATTCTTTATTTGTACGTGATCCAATTTTGTTAAACACTATATAGGATTAGTAAATATATTTTTTTTACTAAAAGACGAATAAATAAATCAGAGAAAGTAATAACAATCGTTTTTTTCATTCCATAACAAAAATCTATTACAAACGATAATAAAGCACAATCTTAAAAGGAATAGGAATGAACAGTGAAGTTCAGCTAATGCGGACTTAAAGTACTATTGTGTCTAAATTTCCTAATTAAGAAATGTTAATATCATGATCAAATATTATACACTGCCATTCCTAGAAAAAAAAAAGTAAAAATGCAATGTAAAATGAAAAAGAAAAGTAATTAAAAATTTTAAGTCCCGTGCAAGTGGTTATAACCTTTTCTTAAAATTAGCTAATGCTAAATTTTAATATCGTTGGACAGCTGGTTGTACACATATGACTAAATAAATACTCATATGATTGTACAATTTTGGTACTAATACTAAATATGAGAAATTACAAGTAAACGTGGTAGTTTTATGTTTGGGAACTAACAGGATATTTTTGTTACGAGAAGACCGACCAATATTAACATTACCAAGTTTAATAATTTGTTTATACACGTAAGTAGCTATACCGGTGATGAGTGTCTTATGTGTAAAGCGTATAAAATGATATTTGAACATAAACAATGTTTAACCACCCAGCATCTTTATACCTGTGTGATTTATATGATTAAAGTTCCTGATGCCATAACATAACAAGTAAAATGTTAGTTTGGGATTGGTATAGTTTTGCAAAACACTGTATTAAGTTTCAAGAAGGGATCTGGCAAATATTAAATTTTTCATAAAAAAATAGTTCAATAAATAGCATAAAGTAGTATAGAAAAAAAAGAGGTTTGGTCATCCAGGAATCGAACCACCGACTTCACAATCAGCAAGCTGAGACGCTGAACCCTGAGTCACGGTGGCATTTAACACACTTATCAATAATACTTTTGAAATGTTCAAATTAAGATTGTCGGCTTAATATCATTGCGAAAGGACTTATGTAGGTTCCGGACAGCAAAATAAACACCCCTTGTCGTACAAACGACCTGAAAAATGTCCCCAAATACTAAATCCTTTCTCATCAATTTTGTCTGACATTTGTCGAATTTTTAACCGGTACATTTCATCCTTGTTTCATAAGAAAAAAAGCCAAATCGCCCGAAGTCTGTCGAGTTTCTACAAAGAGACATAACTGGCTTGCTTCATCTTTGTTCGCCAAATTTTGTTGAAGAGCCGCGGGAAAAAGGAAATTTAACTTAAAACATGAAAAATTTGTCAGCGAAATATACCATTACCATAAAGGGAAGACGTAGGATCGTTTTGTGGCTCTCGTTAGCCACTTCGTGTCTTGTGAAAAAAGCCTTAGGTTTTGATATATAAAAATTATAGATAAATAAAGTGATATCATATTATTTACTATGATGACTAATCAGAAAATGAATTTACCTGTTACATACAGAGCACACAGTTGTTTCCTATTTCTAAAACAGTATATACAATAATTTTGTGACTTACCATTTGGTGGATTCTCAAATATATCATGAATAGACCCATCCAGTTCATGCATCGGTACTCCGTCGTCATCAAAAATTACTTCTTGCTGTGTTTCCATAAGTGAAGATTTCTGCAAGGCTAATCTAAAACAAGAAATATTTCATTTAAGATTCAAAGAATGAATTTATTTTGACACTTCGGCTTTCCAAAAATATTAAAAATACTTACTGTTTCTCCTCTTCATCGGGATCCCAATCATCCACTTGAAAATCACTAAATGGTGCACAAAGTTTTACATTTGCTATGGGGTGAATAGTAAGGGGATATTTTTTTCTGTTTGGATCATTAAGATCCTGTACAAGCGGATCCGGTTCTTCTGTCCAAGCTTTTTCATTACTCCTACAGAAAATAGTTTACACTCAAATTTTTTAAGTTACTTAATTCCATAAGTAATGAATATTTTTACTACTCACAAATTCAATTTTTTTTAAACTTACAGAAGCATAAATTTATATCCCAAGTTATCCATTTTAAGTCTATTAGTAAACAAATTATCTATTGCACTACTTTCAGCATCGATCCTAGTAGAAAAAAATACAGAGTCTAACTTTGGCAGAGGCCCTCGTAAACTATTTGGGTCCTTAGAAATAGTGTTTTTTTCTCCTGCAAGTAGTCTCTTTTTCTTTTTTTTCCTCTTAGCGGCTGCATTTTCCTTATTAGCATCACCCTCTAAATCAACGTTATCATCTAAAAAACAAAGTAAATGTAATTGATGGTCAATTTAAAAATGATTTGCTTACCTAAATCTTGTGGTAATTGTTTGTCGGATACTCTGGACATACTACTAGCCAACTTCAATCCATCTGAATGAATGTCATCTACTCTGATACTGTAAACTTTAGCACTTATATCCAAAGAAGTACCAGCAACTTGTAAGGTATCCGAGCCTTGCTTCTGGGCTATGTGGTTTAAGAGGTCAATTATATGAAGTTTCCAAGCATTCTTTGGAGTAATTTTCTACAAAGAATATTAATATTTTAATATCAACCTTAAAGTATACCTCCTTTAATTTACATTTTCAGTAAAGAGTTTTGTACATGTCTGGAAATGGTCCTTCATGTCCTGTTCCCCCAAAAATTTATTTGATTCATTAAGAGGAGAAGCTGAATGAGGTATATTTGATAATCTCCTTTGTATATCAACAAGACTACGTCTAGATAACCGTTCGTTTTCATCATTAACATTTTCTAATGAAATAATGGGTGTTTGTACTATGCTTCTCCTTCGTAATGGAGATAGTTCCATCGTATTTCTCATTATAGTTCTCCTGTGTAGATCTCTACCACCGAAGGAAATTCTATTTAATGGCGTTGAAGACTCCATATCTCTGTAAAAATGAAGATATAAAATCAACATATTTCAAAATAAAAATGCTTACCTATAATACGCAATAATCCAACCCTTGTTTATGTTATATATTTATATTTCTATATTCTGTGCAACTTTCGCTTTAAAAATTCGTTACTTGACTTGTGCTTGATACTTGTAAACCAAACAATAAAATTTCATATTTAATGCCAACTTACATACAAATCGCACAAAATTTCATATAAATTAAAAATAGTTATACGTCAACGAAAGACTTATTAGGCACAAAACTATAAGCTCAAAGATTTAAAATTTATTTCTAACTCATATTAATTACAAATTAATAACTAATATGCTCTGTGAACTAATCATAGACATTATAAATCAAACTAATCAAAGGTCTATGGAACTAATATACAAATATAAACTATAGAATTTGAGTATATTGTTGGTAACACTGAAATGTAATTTTATGACTGGAATGCGCTAAAAGCTGCGCGAATGGGACTACTCATGATCAGCGCCATATTTTGTTTTGTGCCTCTAGCAATGGCGGATCAGTAGGGGCTTAGCTGATTGTGAATTGAAATGGAATTGAATTCTGAATATGAAGAATTATTTCGTGCTATATGCTGGTTAATTTTACAGTCCCTTATAAAACATGACATGTTCCAACAATAACACCCACAAAAATATACAAAGAATAACACTGAGATACAAGATAAAAGAAGAAGCCACACTGTACGCCAATGACGTGTTTACAAACAAAATAATGGGAAATTAAGAACACAATTCATATCGTACGTGCAGATGGTTGTCTCTCTCTCACCCATACACATAACCAATGAAGTATGTCTTTGCTGAGTTTCATGTGCCTCCTTTTGTCTGCTCCTAGGGTTGGTACCTTTATTTGGATGCGCAATGGGACTTAACGCATTCCATATGCGCGAATGTGCATGTGAATGCGCGAATGTGCATGCGCTGATTGTGAATTGAAATGAAATTGAATCCAGAATTCAATTTCAATTCACAATCAGCTAAGCCCCTACTGCTCCGCCATCGCTAGAGGCACAAAAACAAATATGGCGCTGATCATGAGTAATCCATTAGCGCAGCTTTTAGCGCATTCCAGTCAGTGTTCGAAATACTACTCTCTGTCGTTTTTGTTTCTGTTTTTTCTACAGTAGTGCGAATATAAGTCCACATTTGAACTATTTTAAATTTTGCGTTTGGAGTTGGTATCATCGAACATTTGATAAGGCAAGAAGCAGAAGACAAGTTGACAGCTCAATCAGCTCAGCCGGTTTTGTCTATGGCCCAGCCAGACAAATAAATTGCGCGACAGCCAGCTGAAGTTAACTTGAAATGTCACAAATAGGAAGTTGTATTTAGACTTTTATTTTGTGGCGTTTTCGAAGAAATGGCTAATATCTAAACTTATTTCTAGTCATGTAAATAGATATAAACACAATTAGATAGAATAGCGTAGATAAAGAAAATTTGATAAAATGGTGTCCATTATAAAAAATCAGTTGTTAAAACATTTGTCTAGGTAAGTTTAAGTTGTTTATATGAGTTTAAATTCAAACTATATGTATGTGAAATTTCTAGGTTTACCAAAAATCTTTCTGCAGATAAAATAAACTTGAGTACTTTTAAAGGTGAAGGTGAATTATCAAATTTAGAATTAAACGAAATCGTATTAACAGATTTATTGGAATTGCCTTCTTGGTTACGATTAACTAAAGCATGGTGCAATAAAGTTTCATTTAGAATTCCATGGACAAAGTTAAAAAGTGTTCCAATTATCCTGGTAAATATAATTTTTATTTTAAATCTGTAGCGTAACTTTTGGATATGGTTAATTTTGTTTTCTATGTAGTCAAAGGAAACTGTTATCTTTTGCTAGTATATACATACTTTATAGTAAGTAATGTAATTATCACAATTACAATTATGCAATGAATTAACATGCATTTTAATGCATTAGGTATGTACTTTATAAGATATAATTTCAAGTATTGTTTGTCCTTTATATTGTTGTTAACCTTCAATACTTATACATATTTGATACCGAATGAAATGTGGAATAAATAACTAAATTAATTTAAAATGAAAAATAAAAATGTTTTTGGTAGAGAAGTCTATATCTATTTGTAAAATCCAATTGATGTATTATATGACTTGGTGTCAATATTCATAAAATAAGAATTATTTTTAGATACCTACATTTAGGTATTAGGTTTTGTCGACTTAGGTATGTGTATTTAGTTTTCTTTCCATTTAGAAACATAATAACTGAGTGAACTGACCAAGTAAAGTAAAATTTATGTATTTTTAGAGTTTAGATGAAGTAAATATAACGGTAGAAACATGCGAGGAGCTTCGATCTATGTCTGCCCAAGGAGGTTTGTCTTCATATGCAGCTGTGCCAGGAAAGTACAGCTTTATTCATAAAGTCATAGATGGCATTACAGTTACAGTGAATACAGTTAATATATTATTTAATAGTCCCGCATTTACAGCTTCTGTTCAGGTATATAAAGCATTATTATTTACTGATATTAACTATCATAATTCATTTTCTCTTCTCAGATATCGAGAATAGTGGTAGAATCTAAAAGTCCAAAATTTGCAAAATCTGAATTACGAATGACTCGTTTAAAAAATCCTGAAAAGGGTCAGTTGTTGATTTTTAAAGAATTAGAATGGCAGACTGTTAGAATTGAGGCAAAATCAACAAAGGACAAAAATTTGACACCCTTGAGACTATTAACTAACCAAGCTAGGTGTAGAATTGTTATTAAGAAAAGACTATCAGGTACCACATGTTATTTTTACCTAAACGATTTATTGTCTAAAATATTTTTAGATTGTTTCATACTCGGCTCAAGACTGGTTATTATATTAGATGATCTGTTATGGGTTTTAACTGACTCACAATTAAAAGCAGCTCTGCATTTTTTGGATTCCCTATCAGATCTTGTACAGAAAGCTACTCAAATCACAAGAAAAACCAAAGCTGCTAGAAAATTGGAGGTAATTTGTCTTTTTTATAAATTGTTTTGAGAAATTGATACATTTATATCTGCAGGAATTGCCGGAATATCAAGCTCAAATGGCTCAGGAAGCCAGACAGAGTGATTTTGGTAACAAATCATCTTCTAGAGTGTTTGCTACTTACGACATTGTGGAAACTTCGTACCATTTTCTTTCTAATCAGATAGTTTTACATTTGTGTGATGATCAGGGCTGTAAGTACAAGTTTTTTACATTTTACTGAACAAATAAAATATGATTTATATATTATTATTTACAATACATACATATTATGTTGCGTGCTAATAATACAGCTGAATAAAAGGTATCAGTGCACATGAGCTGTTACGTCTAAAGTTGAGTGTACTGTTAGAAAGTTCTTATTAATTCCTACTATTTTTTTTTTGTAATTCCTACTAATTTCTCAGTAATGCCTACAAATTTCTTAATAATTTCTATCAATTCCTTTGTAATTCTTACTAATTCTTCAGTAATTCCTACAAACTCCTTTGTAATTCCTACTAATTACTCGGTAATTCCTACAATTTCCTTAGCAATTCCTACAAATCCTTAGCAATTCCTACTAATTCTTTTGTAATTCTTACTAACTCCTCAGTAATTCCTACTAATTTCTACAAATTTCTTAGTAATTCCTCAGTAATTTCCATAATGCTCAAATAATTCCCCTAACTCCCAACAAATTCCTGAAGCCTGTACACAAAAATTTCTCTGCGGATCACCCCTACACACTACTTTTTCTGTCAGGCATCGTAATTTTTGAAAGCATGTCAAACAATAATTTTTGTAGTGGGACGATCTTGTCATCCCAACTTAAAAGATGGTGGAGCTCTACAGATAAGTGTCAAGAGATTTCAAGTTGATTACTACCCATATCATTTAGCAAAAGGTAATTTACTAATTGTGAAAGTGCAATGTATACATGCTGTTCTATACAGGTAACAGAAAACATTGGCCACGTTACAATGCGAGTTCTGTTCCTCATTCTATGTGGCAGGATCAGGCATTGAACTCATTTAAAACAAAATTTATGGACCTCGTAGATAAGAGTAAACTCCAGCATACACCTCTCACTAGAGTACCAAAGGTAGCTATGAAGTTATATGGAATGTCGTTGAGAGTGGGCTTTTTCTCTTAGTATATTTTTGTTTATTAAGGCAAAATAAAAATAATAAAGTTTATTGTTGGGTGATAAATGATATGAGTAAGTTTGTAATAACTATTTATAATCATATGCAGCTGTGAGTAGCACGGAAAGTTATTATTTACTTCAATGACTTGTCTCACAAGAATTGATCTAAAAGGATAAATGTAACTACTTTGCTTATTACAAATGTTTTATTGACACCTTTTAATATTTTTATGGGTAACAAATGCCGGTTAAATAGAAAATCTCACTTACAATGACATGCTGTGTGCTGTTGTCTAAATTGAATTTGTATGATCTGTCAATATCTTTTTATTTATATCAACTAGCAAGATAATGCAGTGCCGGCACCTGAATCGAAAAAACCGTTAAGTCCAAATCAAAAGGAAATGAAAAGGAAAATAGAGAATCAGTTTGCGAAGCTAATGACGACTTGTATTATAATACGGATAGAAGATTTCACTCTATTTAAGGTTACTACTTCAGGGAAAAAACAGTCTCTAAAAGAATTTATTTGTGGTAAGTTTATTTTTGTTTATAGTAAAATATTTTTATACATTTCTAATACAATTATTCGATTATTCATCTTTGAGATTCAACTAAATCTGCACGATATTTCCATTCGGAAAAAATTACATTGTGTAATTTTTGTAATGAATTTATTCTCAAAATTGAATTTTAGACAAATTATTCCTTGGTTAAAGTTACACAATAGTCATCTTTAAAAAAAAGTTAGTTTAGCATGTCAAAAAAATATTGTAAATTGAGTATGTCTAAAATTATAGTTTACATACTTGGTGGTATTATAAATCGTAAAATTTTTGAACTGAAATACACTCGATATTATTGCTTTTTATATAGTCATTGTACCGTAGATTTAAAACACCACTTTTTTTATTTTTATGTAAACATTTTGCTGGAACAGCTTGTACAATATAGGTTTTAAGCATTTTTAAGTATGTTTGAGTAGTGTAAGTTACTAACACAAGTTTATTTGGTAGCTCAACATAAAAGGAGAGATAAAAATTATACAGCAGGTACAATATTTTTGAGAATTTTAAGTAGTTTTGGTGGTAGTGTATGGTTGAGTATCATACTGGTTGTGGTTCGATTTGTATTTTTCCTTTGTCATGTTACATGCAAATAGAGGTTTTCATTTTATTAAGGGCCGGTATTATAAAGTTTAGGTTCAACCGGCGGTTGAAAACGATTCTGTATTATAAAACTATTTCATGTCACGATTCGTTAACCCGACGTTGATATGTATTTCTGAATGTTGGCTACGCTGTCAGAGAGTAATTTATTCTGATACAGACTGCCTCCGTCTAGTAGATGTAATCATTAACTATAGAAATATTATAAAGTGTAAGAAAATGTTATTTTATGAACTTACTTCCACAATGATATTTGGGACAAAACTGCAGATACTTATAATTTTATATATGTTATAATTAATATCTACAATTAGATGGACAAAAGAGAAATAAATTTTATTTAGTTCCATAATTTCAGCTTGTGTAAGTACGGAGAATGATGAAATGAAAAATAAACATATTTTTCTTCATATTTCTTTCATATAACTTAATTGTAACTTCTACAGATCAGTTCTGAACATTACAAATGAAACTCATTTTCTGAAGGTTTAAAAGATTTAAAATAATTTATTTTCTAAAATTATAGCATTGTAGATTAAAATGTGTCAAGAGAGCATCATTTTTAAATAGCCATTAACCAATAAAGATAAATTTAAAGCAAATATATTTAATACAGGTGCTCTGTTTTTGTTTATGCAAGTTTACACACACTTTTATTGTTGTAGATAGTTGCAGTTTCAAAATAATTTCAACCGACAGTTAAAATTCAACCTGAACCATCGGCAGTTTTTATATAAAGTATAGTTAGTCAACCGGCCTTAGTTGTGGACCATGTCGGCTAGATGGCGGGACTATAATATGTGCAAAATCTCTTAAACGAGCCCTAGGCAAGTCAGTAAACAGAGTCAGTCTGACTTTGTTTTTAAAACAAAGTTAGTCTGACCCTGTTTACCGACTTCTCTAGGGCTAGTTTAAGAGATTTTGCACATAACATAGTCCCGCTATCTAACCGACGTGGTCCACAACTAAGGCCGGTTGACTAACTATACTTACTGCCATCGGTTGAGTGAAACGTTGCTAAACCGACACTTCAACCTTCAGTTTACCTTTATAATACTCAAACTGCAGTTTGATTGATGGTTGAAACTCAACCTCCGGTCAACCAGACATTATAATACCGGCCCTTAGAGGTGTACTTTTTCGGACTGAATAAATGAATATCTCGATCCAGCAAAATCTCAAACTATGTTTGTATTCATTAATCTTAATAAAAATGAAATACTTTTGGAAGTGATTTAGGCACATATGAATTTTAATATTTATAGATTATATATAAGGTAACACAAATTAATATGTAACTTCTGTGGAAAAATACACCTTTACTTTGGACAACCGATTTTTAATAGAGGTATATAATTTTGTGTTTTATTTCTTTTTTCTTATAATTTTAACAAATTTATTTGAAATGTGAAATATATTGTTGCACAGTTTTTTTTTTTTAATTTAACATATCACTACCGTACAATTATAAGGTTCTATGTTAAGTTAGATATCATCTGAGAGAAACAGATTTTACATTTGGGGTATTTTAACAGTTAAAATAATAAATAAACATTGTTATTTTGGTGTCAGGAAACATTCCAGAAACAACTAACAAAATTAAAGTAAATTTTATTTTAAAAACATTGTTTTAGAGAAATTTTCATAGGACCTATTGGTTTATTAAACATAGAGATAATATATAAATATCTTCCTGCTAGGAACTACTGCTAAAATAAACTATACACAGGGTGTCCCAAATTGCAGGTACCAGAAAATTAGTTCATATAAAAATGGGTCACGAAATTTATCTCATTCATCTCATTCTCATATAAAAAGTTCTATCACCTGCTAAAATTTTGTCCCCTGCAGTTCGGAGCACTCCGTATATTCTCGTTCACTATCACTCATTTTTTCATAATAAAACTAATTTTGTATTCAAATCTGAAGTAAATCTGAAGTACCTATGCATCTACCTACTATTGCTTTACTTTAGATAGGAACGTTCTATGCGACACGAAGAACATTGCAACATCCCATAGTATCTAAATTGTAACATAGAACCTCATAACTGTAAGGCTGCGATATAAAAAAATACTTGCAATCTTCTGAAACACTACAATTGTGTATTTTAGGCGACAGAGGACATATGATGCTGCCAAAAGATGCGAGTATCGTTCATGCCGAATTTATTTATTACTATTATCCCAACGATTTCCCCTTCCCTTGTAAGTATTTTGACTAATATTTGAAACTGAAAATTTTTGATATATAACATTTTTTTATTTTTAGTACCTCCTCCAAAATTTTATGTTCAGGTAAACCCAATCCTGATAGTTTTCGATGTGGATAGTTGTCTCTGGTTAAATTCATTTGGTTTAAACTTGTATCAATCTTTGATGGATTCCAAAAATGATGTTCAAGCTTCCAATTATACTTATGTAGATGTAAAAGTTGAAGCAATTCTTCCTAGGGTAAGGATTTATTATTTTATTTATAGATGATGTCCTCTTCTTCGTTCTTGAGTTTGGTAAGGGATTGAACATAAAAAAAATGATAGTAGTCTTTTCTATAACATTTTTCTTTGATATTTTGTTTTTATGTTATAGAGAATTTTTGAATTTTCACTTATAATATCAGATCATCAGATATTTGGTAAAAAAATTGTACATGAAACTGTTAATTTTAAGGTACAAATAGGGATCATGACTTTTTATCTCAAAATAATTATATGTCGAATATAATAAATATGTAATAACTAGCTGTTAAAACAAGAAAATAAATAATATATACCCTGTCAAACAAAATGTTAATCTGTACATAAATGTCAAAAAAAATTCCAGTGCATTACAAATGCATTTTGCTCTAGAGAAGATAAACATTTCCAGATATTTTCAATTTGCATTACTTTGGTAATAGAACAAACTTGAAAATAATTTTTTCTGTATGTTCTTGAAAAAATTTGTTATATGTTTTTCAGATTTGTTGATTTTTTCAGACATTACAGTCAATAAATTGCTAAACAAATGATAACAACAATTTGTAAACAATTTAAGTAATGCTCAAACTGTCTATTTTCTTGAATGTAACGATTTTCATCAATTTCTTAATGAGCATCTTGTGCAAAATGGAAAGTTATTATTTTTTCAATATACAAGTGTACCGGTGTTTAAAAACAGATGGCGTTGCTGAGGGCTGTTGACATTACCACCTTATACTGTCATCTGTCAAACGACTCCATACTAAATTTCAGGCTGATTCATAGGTTAGTTTTTATTTGACAACCAGTTGTCTTGATGGGACCATCTTTGCCTTCTTCAGAACACAGTAAAAAACCATTGTTGTGACATATTTGGTCTGTTTTGTATAATAATGTATCCAGATTTCAACGGTGACGCAACAACGCAAAACCTCGAATGCAAATTTTCAGGGTCCTAACACTGCTTCCATATTGACGGTCGTATCTGCTTGTAGTCCACTATGAGCAATCGCAACACCCATCGGGCCAATAACTTTCTTACATTTAACTTATCATGTAAAATATGGATTGTCGTTTTGAACAACATGCCTTCGGTCTACACTACTTCATGCACTTTAGTTTGGTGATCAGCAAAAAGCCGTCCTGGACCTTTTCAACAATTTCCTCGGTAACCACATCTGCCGAGCCTGTTCCTCATCAAAAATAGTTGTATGGCTACATTTAAATTCGTCGAACCAACATCCCACGGTTGTCATAGATAGTGAGGTGTCTCCATAGGCAGCATTCAACATCGCTTTTATTTCTTCAGATATTTTTTCATCCAAAAACAGAAAGCAAATTACGCATGGATATTGCTCTTTTTCGATTTTTTTAAGTAACACAAAGCACGTGATATAATTGGCTGCCAAATAAAAGTTACCCTATGAGGCAGTCTGAAATTTAGAATGGTGTTGTTTGACAGATGTCAACACCAGCTATCTTCAAAAACGAGTACTTATCGATTGACCCTTGTAATTTGGCAGAATATGATTTAATAAATTTTCTTTGCTGGACCTACTCTGAAGTTGCACATACATTTTTTAAGAGTCTAGTGCATGGTGATCAGGTGATTGAGATTGCAAAGCAACTTGACTAATCTACCTTCCCATTGATCATATATAGCTGATTGATCCAGCTGGATTTTTTTTATAATGCTCAAAATATCCAATTAAATTACTCATGGGCATTCAAATTAAATTATTTATAAACTGCTGTTTTTCTTCTTTAATTAAACTATTTATTGTAACTTTTAAAATTCCATAGGATAACCTTGATTATAAAAGGTCAATAACTGATAAAAAAAAGTTAAGTTAATTGTATCAGAACTTTTTTTAGGAAATAGATTAAAATTTTAATATTTGTAAAGAAAAAATACTTTTCAATATTGGACAAAGCTTGATAATTATTTATGCCTCTGATTTTAGATAAAAAAAATGTCAAAATATTAACATACATACATATAAGTCATATAACAAATGTGAACAAAAAGTATTTATTTATTCTGTAGATGAGATTTTTTTAGTTGATTGATTGATTCCACATCAAATGAAATGTCATAGAGAAAAATATAGTAATGACAAACCCCCTATTATTTTGTCATTTTGTCTGTGCTTTGCCAAAGTTAAAAACAAGAAAATGCGACACCCTGTATGGACATAAATATTTTGTTACATTTTTTCCAGGTTAATTTTGAAAGTGCAGTCGATCACCCTACCCAGAGAGACAGACCAAAATGTCTGAGCTTCCAAGTAACCAGAGCTACAATAACAAACGTCCGTAGCTTGGAACACTCCTCCAGAGCAGATCTTGCTAAGTGTGTCGACTCTTTCCATATGGGTTCCCTATTTTTCGGGTCCGACTTTCCTTCTAAGCCGAGTGATTTTTATATAGTTACTCAGAAATTTCTCGATCACATATCTGCCAGTGATAATATCCGTAATGTGCCTAATCAATTAGATATATCTTCATTAGATAGTCTGGTATGTATCGAAACGCAGGTATTAAACGGTAAAATTAGCACAAGATTAATTCTGTTACAGATAGAACAATTTAGTAGAGAAATGCTGTGGATAGAAGCGAAAGATGTGTGGTGTGTCAGCCTCGACCCAGTCTGGGGCGATTTTCACGGTGTTAGGGCAGTCGGCGTGAATAAACCCGTACCGTTCTTAGATGCCATTCCGGTAACGATTTGGCTACATACGCACATGGATCCTAATTCTACTTTAAAGCCAAACGATTTGGGTACATCCAGTACGATCAATGCCGATATTCATGCCCTGGCTAATATATCCCATCTTGTGAGTGTTCAAATAAATCATTATCAATATCTGTTCCTACTCAGACTGGCTGAAGATATTTCGGAATTGGTTACGTTCCTTTCTATGGATTCCGATAGGATTTTAAAGGTGAGTTGCAAAAAACGCTTTAACAGTGAAATAATCGTAGTAAATACCATTGCAATATGTTTTTAAGATTTTTTTTTTAAAAAGGTACAAAATGTAAGATTTAAAGAAAGGTCAAAATATGAATGTCACAAATGTCATTTGAAAATGTCTCCAACATTATACTTTTATTTTTTTATATTCTCATTATAATGCAACTTATCCAACTCGGCAAAATAACTGCTTGTCTCAAGTCTGTCTTCACCATTTGAAGTGATTTTTTTGTCTACTTAACTTTTTTTCAAAAAATATCAAACTTGTTTTACTCGGTTCTCATCTAGAATGTTTGAAAGTAATGTCAAAGTTATAAAATGGGTTATAACTAATGTCAAAATTACATGCTATTTTCAGCTCTTAATAACTCTTTTATTTATTTTAAGATCTCAACGAATCTCAATTGTATTGAATGCTTATTGCTGAATTAAGTGCTGTAGCATTTCATTGTTCACTAAGCATTCTGGTTAACTCAAATCTCTGATAAATAAAGCATGAGTTTACCCAATCCTCGAAAATTTAGAGGAACTTGTTCTCTTGATCAAACTAGGGTCCGATGTGTTCTCTATCTCCAGCTATTGCATTAGGAAAATGCTTTTTTAATGTGTGTAAATTATGTACGATAGTAGTTAGGAAAAATAGAATAGATAAAAGCTTTAAACTTGGAAATAACTTGTTATCACTTTTCTTGTCTAGTGTTCCAAAATTGGTAAAAATAGTGTCTCATTGTACCTCCTGCTGAAGATAATAGATATTGTAAGACAATTTTTTTTTTTTTGTATGGGGTGATTCAGTCATAATATAATAGAAGAATAAAATCTAATACTAGGTTAAATTATTAACAGAGGCCGAAACATTTTTTGTATTTAAGGGTAACGCTAGATGCAAGTCAACTCCACTGTTCCGCTAAGCACATTGTAATCTTCTGACTTCTTTTACATCTTCTGTCTTTGCCTGCCTCGTATTTCATCGCCTGATACTATATGAACGTAAGTGGTTCCTTGAGCAGGTTTTAACTTAAAATGCACTTTCCAAATTTACAAAGTTATTATGAATTATTTTCAGAAACAAAGTGTGTATAAATTAGTAAAATAATTCGTCGCTTCTAAAATGCCCATTTATTTTGTTTCCTTTACGTTTAAAACCTTAGTTTACTCATGTCAAAAAAAAAAATGATTTAGAGCATCCAAGAAACTAGATTTTTTTCTAAGAAAACTAATGCAAGCCGCATCAAAATCAGATCATTACTACTGGAGTTTTTTTTAAACTAATTTTAAGATACCTAAATAGGCCTCTTAAATACAGACAGTAATAGAAAATAGAAACAAATAATAATTAAATTTGCATTTTTATAAACACCTGGTGTAATCAGTAGGAAATTATAAGAAATTTATCATAAATGCCAACCTCAGTAATCAGTGTCGACATCAGATAGGCAGTACTCAACACACTCGGCACAGCTAGAAAGTTGGTAGTTCAAATTCCCATTTAATACGTTATAGTCTAAGAGCCAGTGGCCGGCAACCTATAAGTAAATGATTATACCTGAAATTTTGCACAGTGAGTCTCTTATACCTATCATTCATGATGTGGGGACTCGCTAAGCCCAACGAGGCCGACTCAAGAGTTACTCAGGTGCGAGAAGTATGAAAATGTAATCAACTTCGTTATTAAATTAACAAAGCTGCCGTTTGAACATTTTTAAATATACAATTATTGTTATATAAAAATAACAAAGGCAGACGATTACCGTGCTTCTAAGATCATGGCAGACACTTGTGGATTTGGAAAAAATTATAAATTTCACAAGTATTTGATTAAATCTGATTTTTGACGTTAAAGAACTGTCAGAAATGTCAAGCATTGTAATGTCGACACCAAATCTCAGAACCTGTGCCAGAAATAGAGGTTATTTGTTACTTATATCATTTTAATATAAAAAGCTGCTAAATATAATAAATAATAAAAATAAATGCCTAATTTGTCAGATCTGAAATTTTAATATTTTCAAACAGCAGCTTTGTTAATTTAATAACGATTTTCATACCTCTCGCACCTGAGTAACAGTTGGGTCGGCCTCGCCGGGCTTAGCGAGTCATCACCTCATGAATGTATAAGAGACTCACTGTGCAAAATTTCAGGTATAATCATTTACTTATAGGTTGCCGCCACTGGCTCTTAGACTATTACCAAGGGAATAAGTCGAACATCATTCGAGTCCGTTTTCCTAAGGCGAGCACGCCTTCAATATTCTTCATTCATTATTCATTGTATTGGCGTGGTAGATGTTAGTGAATTTTGTGTGTTGCCAATGTAGTTTATGATTATTAATAAAATTTGCTATCTGCCTAAATAAAAATGCAATTCAAGTTGGCTAAAGTGAAGTAGTGAAAGACTGCTGTTGTCCTCTGCTAAACAGAGCTGTGGAAAAAATTATAAAAGACATTTTAATAGACATGTGCACCTGTGCTTTCCGTGTGCGCTTGTGTTATTCGGTACCTATTGATTCTGATTCAAATTCATAATTAAATGTGATTTGAATTATTTGGGAATATCAACGTACGAGCTCAACTTGATTCTGCTTTCAAGAAGATAACAAAAAGGTGACGCAAAATAAGTATGGTTTATCCAAAATTATTTACTGCATAAAATTTTGTGATTTTGTGGAGCTTTTAAACTTGCATTACGAGGGCATAATGAGTGAATTTTATATCAGAGCTTGACAAAACGCTTAATACCTTAAAACTGCATGTGATCCTAAGTGGCAACGTTGATGGACTTCTAATGGCTTCAATACTCGTACGTGTCATCAGAAAATTTGTAACGTATCAGGAGTGTCGTGTTACCGATTGTTATAGGGGGATTTGTTTATATTTGAAAGGTCAAGTAAAAAATTTTGTTTCGATTTTCTATCTTTATTAGGCCTTCAGAGTACGTGATTAAAATTAATGACATTATGACTCAATCACCCTGTATATTTTTATATCTAGGCCTAGGCACCTTCTAAACTGTTCTTTGCATGCTAGTCTAAGCAATTCGTATGCGAATATCCTTTTCCTCACTACGGCAATTGAGAGAGGCAAGAAATCTATTTGCATATGAGTTGCTCTTCGAGAATCACAGTCCGGGTCACGTGGCTTGTAATCATTTATGAAGACTCTGTACTAGCCATGAGTTACTATAGATTTTCGAAAATTGGGTATAGTAACAACTAATCGACGTCAGTTTAGCAAATGTGGAATATAAAACCGTTTTTGATCTCTCTGTATAATTTCTTTTCCTATTATTTCATTTTTACATTAGGTTGAAAGCAACAGTTCAATTGCGATAGGAGCACTAATACCTTCGGTGGAGGTAACACTCGTAATGCCTTCACAGTGCCCTGGAAAAGAGTCTTCGGGTGAAGATGTTGAATCTTTTGTTCCGGATTCCTCCAGTATCGCCGACGATGTGCCAATTGGTGAGTAACCTAAGAACAGTTTTATAAAAAACAAAATCAAATAACGATATATTTAGGATCTACAGCTACAATGTGGCAGAATAGTATATCAGCTATACAAGAATCGGAGTCCTGGTTGGCTAACGGTTCCGGTAATCCACTGGAAATATCCTCAAGCTACTCGATGGACTTTTTACCTCAGCAAAAGGACATGAAATCTCTTTCAAAAACTGCGAATTCTCCTCTGCAGCCACAACTGGCAAACATTAATTTGCCGAATAATTTCAATGCAGGTAGGACGGAAATTTAAAGTTGTGTAATAATTTCTTATTTCTAAATACGACAATTGTAGGATTCAGTTCTATGAAAAAAGGGTTTAGCAATCTAATGTCTTCTCTCGATAGTGCATTAAAACCAAGTCCTGATGATGCGAGTGACACAATTTCCATAAGGAGCGATGCTTCAAGCGATTCGGAAAAGTTTCTTTTAATAAATTGTGAAGCAGATTTGCCAGGATGTGATATGATGTTTGTGGTTAATGAATTTTCGTATGAACAAGTGGGAGTTGAAGAGGCCGCCGAGGTCATTGAAGAAGAAAGTACGTTGTCTACGAGTGAACATTCCATGGCTAGCAGTTGCAGAAGAAAGGATTTGGTGAGTTTAATATTTGAAAGTATCGAATAAATTATTCCTATATATTGAAAGCTGCAGGTGACCCTCGCTCCCACACCTCATCGGCCTCACAAAGACTGGTTTGCTGGGTTAAGCAAATTTTTCTTAAACCACGAAGCGCTGAGTTGCTAGCAACAAAAATCCAGCAATCTTTTTTTTATCCCAACATCATCGCATTTTTCGCGATTTTCTAGTTAAATTTCCATTTTCCTGAGGCTCCTTAGCAATTTTTTCCGCGGAACAAGGACACAACATATTGGGAACACCTCTTTTGATAAATCGGAATATTACCAGGCAAAATGTTTTAAAAGAAGCGAAACGTCAAATATAATTACATATTCTGGGGCATTTTATGGGCTTCTAAAGTCAGTAGTATGCCTTCCGGGACCTGTTCACATTCTTTCTCGATGATATTACACCTGCAAAATTTAATTTCAGCATATAATGTTTTGGCTTACCGATTATGAGGACGGTGATTTGAATCCCAGGCGGGTTAACTTCTTTCTTTATACTGTGCATTATTTAATTATTTGTTTAATTATATATTTACTAAACAGATGCCTTTCTGAAATTTAATACATATAGTACATCGTGTCATACACATAGTGTTTAACAAAATTGGATCAGGTAAAATTACTACTTGATGTTTTTTGTTTTATTGAAGCTGTTTTTTAATGAAAGATTTTATGTTTACTAACCAGAGGCCACTCTTTTTGGGACACTATACAGGGTGTCTCATAATTAGCTGCCAACCCTGAACCCTGATTCCATGATCAAAACTAAGTAAAAAAGTTCATATGAACATGGGTCCGGAAATGCTTCCTAAGGGCACAGGGACCCATTGAAGAGGGAGGAATAGAAATCATTTGTTTGCAGTATCTCTCAATCGCGTTGTGATAAATGAATGAAATTTGGTATCCACAGATAAATTTTGATGAGCAATTTGATGGACTAATCCATTTATTTCCACAAGGTCCATTGGGGTGGGTACGGGGGGGCCCTTGGTGTTTTATGGTGTAAAATTTTTGTTTTTTTTTTGCTTCGAAGCAGTTATCAAACGTGTGGAAGACTGTTCTGTATACTAAGTGTTGTTTTCTTCACTGTTAAAAATCTCAAAATTAAGGGAATTAAAAAATTTGTTTGATGCCACTTCTAACAAGGATCTTAATTAACGAACAAAAATTATGAAGCTTTCAACATCACATATGACGACCCGGTTCAACTTATAAAGTACAAGGTGTTGAAAAAAATGTAACCAGATTTTAAATTGAAATGCCAGCCACTCTTGTAAATTATAAATCGCCAAACCTTCCCCACCATTTCTAGTTCCATTTCTGGTTATTAGATAAGTTTTGTGGTAGGCTCCAACAAATTATCAACCCCCCTTTTGACAATATTATCTTTCAGATATCAGTGTCAACATTTAAGCTGAATAAAGTGGAGTTTCTACAACAGTCTTTAGGTTATTCTTCTTCCATAAAGGTACAGGTTGGTGCTGTGTCTAATGAAGATTGTTCGTCTATTCCATGGGATGAATTCCAGGTATGTATTTTTTTATTTCGTTAAAAGTTTGAAACATTTTATTTCTGTTGTATATATTTTATTACAATAAATTTTATTTGCTTTTCAGTTTGACTTTGATATACATATTTCAATTATTATTTTTTATTAATTTATCAAATATTACCAAACGGCAGATATAGTAAATATAAAAAAAATAGAAAGAAAAGTCAGTGATATACAGGGTGAACCATAAATAAGTACAAATATTTTAACTGCTGGTGTAGTTCGTCATATAGATCAGTTTAGTGAAAGCCATTTTTAAAAATTTCTGATATTTACGGAGATATTATTTTTTTTTAAATACCCACATTTTGAGGACCGCTGCTTAACCAAGCTAATGAACCATATGATTTGTTGCGAGGTTGCCATATCTTCTCTAATATAAATATTACGTTTCCCTTAACGTAATAGTAAAGTAATACGGTTAATTCTATTTTAAAAATACTTGTTTGAAGCATAAGTAGGTACAGTAAAGTTGGGTATGTAGTATGATACGCAGCAATATTAACATACATTTTAACTGCTTAACTGACCTTACTATAAACGATTAAAAATGAATTTCCGCAAGTTAAATACTACTGTAAAGTATTTAGGAAGATATTACGTGATATTACTATGTCCAATGTTCAGAAATTATACATAAACGTGCACACAAGCTTACCTGTTTGTTAAAAAATTAACTATTTAATCAGTAATCCACATTTCACAAGTTAAATGCCATTGTACACTGTTAGAAAGAGACACAAGATACAATTTCCTTAAGTTATTTTATGAATAATAACGAAAAACTATGATTTTCACACCACATAAAATTTAAAAGTTTGTTCAAGCAAAGACATTTGTGTAACACTGGCAACACTGTGAACTACACATTCAATCTGAAGCGCTATGACTCATAAATGTATGAAAGTCGGCGGTCCTCAACAAGTTTTCTACAGAAAAATTTCAAAATTTATTTAAAATTTCACTTTTATTTCTGATTTTTTTGTAAAACATCTATTAATTATGTGTTCTACACAGTGAACTTACTGCTGGTTAAAATATTTGTACTTATTTAAGGTTCACCCTGTATAGTGGAAACTTATAAATACTTTTGTACTAAGAGCAACAATATCCAAACTAGTTTATTTCCACCCAAGAAATTTACCTTCAAGTATGATTTGTTTACAGACCACCCTGTATAGTTACTTATAAAATTTGTTCTGCTTCTTTTTATATCCCTATAAGTGAAAAAAATCATAAAATTCCTTAAATGGAAGAGATTACTATTACAATTTTCATTAAATTAAAATTTTTTAATACAAACTACTCTTTTCACATATTTTCTCATGTTTTTTTGCATGCATCTGAATGTTTTGTGTCACACAGGCAAAGAAGGTATTGATTTAATATTTTACATTTTGTGCATTTTGCATTGCATGTTTTAAAGGCGAATTAAGAAAAAAAAGTTGATTATTATTTCAAAGCCTAGTAAAATACATTGTATTTGCAGTGATAGCATAGTAAAATTGAATTGATAACATTATTTCAATAATTCTGTCGAAAATAGATGCAAGGTAAGTTTAGAAGATTTCTCAATTTCCGCTTTTCACTAAGTATTATTTTACTGCACGAGTTTTTGAATGGCTAGTTAGGCAGCTTTGTAAAGTTTAATCAGTTGTACAAATATTAATAGAGGTTTGGACAGTATGTGTTCCAGCAATAGATATTGTAGCAATAAAAACGAATTTTTAGACACAAAATAAATAAAGATGATTTACCAAAACTTTTTTAACACACATTAGTTAGGTGTTAATAGGCATTTTTTTTTTCAGCTTCGGTTCTGGTTTCGGTTGACATTAAATTGACAGGTCTTTTGACAGTGGTTTTAGTTTGGTTCTAAATTTGTGACGTCATCATTATTGCCAATTGAATGCATTGGTTCTGTTTAAAAATATTTGTTAATTGTAAAGTAAATAAACCAAAAATTTGATCCGCCATGATTTGGATGCTTCCAAAATTGACAAACCGAATTGCTGCCTTGACGTTATGAGCTTCCAATAGAATGCGGTTAGTATCATTTTGGTTGACCTTAAAGTAAACCGATGCTGAAAAAAAAAACGCCTGTTGGGATGGTTAAATCAGAACTAAAATTGGGAAGATAAAAAATCTCATTGTAATAAAAATATGCAGGGTAATTCAGTCATAATGTTGTTAATTTTATGGCAAGATAGGGAATAATTTATATAATACGAATATATGATTTAAACAATTTTTAAAAGCATATTTACACTGAAAAAAAAATATTTTCAAATCATTATTTAAACTCCTTTTCAGACTATTACCGACGGCTGATGACCTAGATTTATTCACAGCTCTCAAATCAACAATTGCTATTATTACCCAGCAAGAACCTCGACAGAAGTTTGAGCATGCTTCGTCAAAAAAACATTTTCACAAGCCTTTGAGCTTATAGCAAATGTTCTACTCACAAGTATACACTTGCCACAACTAACGGCTGCTTCAATAACAGTATCTGGCAACGGTCGATCTTTATTTTTTAATTCGATATTTCCTTCATAATGATACTTCAAAAAATATTGTTACGGAAGCTCACCTACCTTTTAGCTTGTTCATTATGTTCCTGTTTGCATTAGAATTTATAATTTTCCGGAATATTCCAGGCTACATTCTATTTGTTTCTCGACACGTTCTTGAGATCGCAGAAACTTCCAGAACTCTAAAAACCTATATAAGCGGATCAATTCCGCCGTCACAGTCAGTTTGTATTGAGCATTCGAAAGGCGATCGTCAAACGTCAAAGTAAAGCGTTGACAGTTGCAAAATTTGTTCGAAGGATATTTCTTGTATAATCAAGAGTGACAATAAAGTTTGTTTATCTACGTGAAGTGTTTCCACGAAAAGGCAATTTTGAGGTTACAATATCTTTACATGAACAAAACTATAAACTAAATTCATTGCCATTTGGTCAGTATTACAATTTGTAAATAATAGTTAATTTCACACTAATCTACAAAACAGTTTTCTGTTACAACATTATTAACACACAGGAATATTGAGAAACAAAATAAACTGATTAACCGAGCTCAACTGCATTGACAGCAGCTCACTAACCAATGTAAATTGGTCTATTGTGAGCTGTCAGTATTGGTTGAAGTGTTGAGCGGGAAGCCTACAGAGAAGCAGAATACTGGCTCAGCTATACAAAACATGTGTCGTTCGGTATCACCTAACTACAAAATAAGTTTGTGCTTGTGAGTTATGATGACCTAAAAAAAAAAAAAAAGATATTTATTGAGTATAACCCAAAAGGCCATTGACCGAGGTCCTTCAGCCTGTTTACATACATTTTCAGTTTTACATTGTTGTTAGATATGTATTGTAAGATTTATTTTGTTAAAAAAAAAAAAAAAAATTATAATAATAAGTTATTGTGTTCTAAGATTGATGAGTTCCTCCCATATCGTTTTTTCTGGATATCTTCTGCGTCTTGTGACATGTGGGTTTCTTGTTTTGCAGAAGGGTCTGAGAATTTCCATGTTTTGTTCATTTTTGGAGAATCTCCTGGAGAGGTTATTAATCCGTTCAGCGATTCTTACTGTACCGGTGATGTTATACAACCATTCATTGGCGGGGTTGTGCAATGGGTTTCTTGGGTGTCGGCATTTTGTAATTGCTCTTAGGGTTGATGTCTCAGCAGTTTGTAGGTTTCGTAGCGCTGGCTTTCTCACGCCAGGAATAGTGGGTGGCTATATTCTAATAATGGTCTACAAATGGATTTATATATGTGTGCTGCTGTCTTTTTCCTGATGCCTCCATTTTTATACGTCATTCCCCGGAAGTGTTTTCCTCTGGTTATGCATTTCTTTTTTAGTATTTTTGTATAACTGTTCAGGTTGAGTTTGTTATCTAGAGTTATGCCCAAGTACTTCACCTCCGTGCGTGGCTGTAGTGTGTTGTTGTTGATCGTGATTGTTGGAGAGTTGTTTCTTACTGTATGGTTGAAAATAATAAATTGCGATTTTGTTGGATTTGGTTGTAATCGCCATAAGTTGAACCATTCTACTGTTTGGTCCACCAGCCCCTGTAGTTCTTCTGTAGTCTTTGTTAGAGTTTTGTTGTGGCTTATTAGAGTGGTATCGCCTGCATATTGTAATATGTACAGGTTGGGGTCAAAGTGTTCTGGCTCCCTTTCATAGTTGTAAATGTCGCTGCAGAATATATTGTACAACAGAGGTGACAGCGGTGACCCCTGTGGCACTCCTTGGTGAGTTGTAATTGTTTTGGAATATTTTGTATTCACTCTTACTTGTAGCTGTCTCTGTTTTAAGTAGTTTATGATGACCTAATAATGCATAATCTCAGAAATATAAGTATAGTCTCAGTCCCTGCCTCATAGTGTTAAACAATGTCATTATGTGGTCATGATATAGCAACGCTGTTTCACTTGAACGCCCGAACTTTAGATGGCTTTGTTGTTAGAAAATTTGTGAGTATCTGAAGCGCCGTCTTACTGAGAGTTAAAGGTTGATTTGCTTCTCTTTTAAAAGGTTGAATATATATATTTTTTCATTTTTCTGGTTTTATTATGACATTATGACTGAATCACCCTGTATATAAGTACCAGATTGGTTGTATCCAAATTAAAGAAGAGGTCTATAATTTATTTCGCATAATAAAATAAAGTATTTCCCCAAAAAATAAAAATATAAGTAAATAAATAAAATTGTCATCTGTAATAATTATTTATTGTGGTTGTTTTCTGAATTAAATTTAAACAAATATATTAAAATTATGTAAAGTTTGCAAGTGAACTTCAACCACTTTCTGGATTCTTATTTGAAGCTTTCGTAGCCCTCCAATCTTCATAGAAATATTTTATTCTCTTTTGTTTCACAGAGCAAATTTAGCACGAGATCTAGAGCATGGGCTGAAAATCCAACCCACATCGCAGCAAGTTCTAAAGTAAAACTTCGGTTAGATCATACTCTAATGCTTCCCAGTTCGAAATCAATGCTGGAATTGGACTTTACTAACAGAGAGAATCTTATGAGACTGTTTAGGGATATGCTCATCGTAGAGGTTCGTGATTTGGCGCTGACGTTGAATATGAGTACAGTGACGGGACTTGCGGATTTAATAGAGGATGAGATTATTCCAGTGCCAATTCCTATGCAGGTGGGTAAATTATGAATATTTCTTACTTTGTTACTGTGTTCCTAGACTAAATGACTAATTTATTTCTGCTTGAAGCACTAATATATCTTGTAATTATCTCCAGTATACCAAATGCTTATTAATTATGGTACCATTGAAAATGGGTTAAATATTTCAGCAATTTTTTTTTTCAAACAAAAAAGTAAAAAAAAAATTCAAAACCATATTAAACCCCAATTTATTGTCGATATGGTATATTCTAGGTATCAGTTGAAAATGTCCAAATTCGTTTGAATGAAGATCGTCCTCCTGTAAATATAACCTCTCCAGGGCCAGTACCCATAGATTTAAATATCACTCAACTTTACATAGACAGAAACGAAAATGGAGTCTTCAATATCGGACCACTTAAAACTACAAGTACTTCTTCCACCTCGTCTCTCGTTGCAGGTACTCGCACATTATAATTGTTTCGTATATCTAAAATATTAATATTGCTTTCAATCGTTCAGTTCAGGAAGCGGAACAGCATACAAAACTCAACAAGCAGCTCTCAGCGGATAACGAGGAACTGAAGAGGCGCCTTCAAGCCTTCGAGAGAATTTCGGAAGAGAATCGCCTGTTACGTAAAACTACAGAGGAGACAGATATCCTCCGTTCTTGTCTGAAAACATCCCAGGACGAGGTGATTCGACTTTTGGACGAAAAAAAGAGGCTACTAGACGAAATTAAGAAAATGCAAGACCAGATGTCTGTGGATCGAGGTTGGCAGTGGAATAGTAGTAAGAGATAGCAATGTTGTTTTGACTGCACAAACTGCTGTAGTAACATTAAGCGTACGCAGTAGTTAGGCGGTCCTCTGTTTTATTTTTTAAGCTGATGTTTAGGTTGCGTTTAGGCTAAAGCTAGTAAGAAATTTTTTATGAAATTATTCCCAGTCTCAAAACGCAAATATAATTTGTACACTTGTAGTGCTCCTAGAACTTGACAATAATCGCTTTGTTTAGACGCTTTGATGTTTAGCTTGTTTCTTTTTACTATACTATATCCTAATATATTCTTGTTCTCTGTTCTTCTAGCTTCACCTGGCTTTTGAGACTAGTTGAGTGGTTTCAGATCAGATTTTACCTATTGCCGGGAGAGTGGTAATATTCTTAACTGTTAGTGCAATATATGATATAAACATTTAAGTTTTTTTCTTATAAATTAACTTAATATCGTTTCTCTCTTGCAGTATAATATATTATCCAACTTGTATAAGAAATATTTATATTTCACTTTTTTTTTTACAAAAATTACAAACTTTAAACCGAGGCCAGTATCTCATGTAGCATTAGTTTGGACGCAACCTGAAAGTTTTTATTATAATTCGCAGTAATAGTCTACGGTTAAGCAGAGCTTATTTTTCACAGTAAAACTAGTAAAAGGACATTTTCCAAAAATATAACGTGTTAAAATTGCCAAAATGACAACATAAAGTATTTTAATCAAATTACAGAAACTGAAGTAATCGTAGAGAATATATTTTTTTGTTTATATTGTATATATTATATTTTCATATTCTTTTAAAACGATTTTAGAAAAATTGTAAGATTTTTTGCATTTCAAAATTTGTAGGTTCATTACAATATAATAATTTTTCATTAATATTTAAAAGGATTATCTCGTAGTAGGAAATATTTTTATAAATTTCTTAAATCTTTCTCATTTTATTGGAAAAGAAAAACATTCATGTACATCTAGAGGTGTTAATTTTTCCCATTGTTTTTTGATATTAAGGCGAGTACAGATTTATAAATTTGTGTGTTGAATTTGACGAAAATATTTGCGGCGCAAAATTTTGTTTTGGCTTGATATTTCCTGATAAATATGTGCGCTGTACGGGTGTTTCTATTGCGATCCATTTTCGTGCGTAGTTAGTAAATAAGTGAAATTGGTGTTCGTATTTGTAAATTGTAAATTTCTGCCTAAATTGCCCCATTGTCTCAATTGCTAACGTTTTTAATAGGTTTTCACCACTACTCTGGCTTCTATACTGAAATAGTTTTGTTGTCCAGTAATATATAATATCATTCAGTAATATATAAACTGCACACTTTTTTTTCATAAGTTGGGAGGGCATGCTGGCACCCACACGATACACAATACCAATACGAGTATATACACTACTAACTAAATCAGATAGAAATATTTTAGAAAAATGATTCTAAAAAGTTTTCAAGTACACATTAAAACAAGCATTCGACACAAATTTCTTTGAAGTTGGCAGAAAAACCGACAGACCGGTGGATAGCATGTGTTGTATCTAGTGCAAATATTTGCGTGTTCCCTTGTGCGACGCACAGTCCACATCTATAATTATTTTGACAAACGTGATCAAATTTGCGTCAAATACAGCGCACAACGTAAATATTTATTGATATGGACCCGCCTTTAAGTAGCCGAAAGCACAAGTTGTGATTTAATGCAGCAATACCAGCAGTTCTCAAACTTTTTTTTTCATGTACCACTCGTGTACTATTTCTCAGTCATGTATCTACCACTGAGACTTACAAAGTTTAGCATTTAATAAGATATTCATAGCAGCTAAACTATTAAACATTTTATTAGGATAGCCATAATGGTAAAACAGTACAAAATTATAATGAATTTTAACAGTCGTTTATTTATTTATAAAAAACAATGTTGCAATATCCCTAACTTAACTAAGGTAAGTCTAAAAACTCGGTGAGAAGAATGGTGCTGCATGCTTGAAGCAAGTGAAGTGAAGTCGGAATTGGTTGTACTTATTTTTATGAAATTTATTTTTACTATCAGCATGGCGGAAAAACAAGTTTCACAGGGATTGTATGTAGAATTAACAATGCTTTTCTAGAAAGTAATGGATATTCATTTTTAACCCTTAGCCAAAAATCTCCTAACTCTAATTTGGAAAATTCAATTTTCAATCCTCCATCGCAAGATAGTTCTATTAAAGACTCATTTTCATTGTTAATTAAGATTCAAGAAACGTTCTCCAATACGAATGGGTTTCTTATCCCAAGGAATTCAGAATAGTCGAGCATTTGGTAGTAGCATTTTATATTATTAATAAAATCATTATTTACTTAGATATAGTGACTTGCAAAATAAATATTCCTCATTAATTGTAGTTCGAAATATATACCGCATCGAAACCATCAGATGAGCATAGTTTATTTAATCTGCTTTCATCAAGTTGTATGGCAAAAAGTTCACTATTCTCGAGCAATTACATTTTCTTTAAGGATTAATACCAATTCTACAACATACAGTATCATTTGACAAAGATCGTATCGTATCTAGCTGTTTAGCAGATGATTCTCCCAATATACAAGTGATCATATCTTTTGCAGGTAAAAACAGTTCACAGTATGAATTTTTCCACGTTTTGCTATCTTTATGTTAACTAAGAAAGATACCTCTACTGCTTTTGCAGAATAACAGTAAGAGATGACGTAATTTTTTCTTTCTCCTTTCATATCTGTTAATTTTCGAATGAAAAAATCTTTATGTTTATTTGCTAACCCTGAATGTTTCATTCTAAAGTGGCGTTTCAATAATGAAGATGTCATACTTTGGTTTGAAAGAATTTTAAAGCAGATTACACATTGAGGCCATGGTTCATTGTTTACATCTGTACCTGTAAATCCAATAATGTACTCAGCATTATATTTCCTTGTTTAGTTTTCGTATTTTAGAAGGAATTTTCTCCTTTTGATTCGCGGCACAATTTGATTCTAAACCAGAGCTTGATATCGGGTTTATAGCACATAATTTTTTTGTCTGTCAGTTCTTTAATAAACCACATCCATTTGATATTTTTACCCTAGCCTACAAATAAATAATACACTTTCAATAAAACAGCTAATAATGGCATAACGCGCTTCAACAGACTGGCTTATTCAAAACTGAAAGAATATAAATTAGCTCATTCGACCACGTGACCGATATTTCCATTGTCCGACTCGCACTATCTCATAAATAATATGGGGAAGATCGGAACAGCTTGATGGCATGTTGCTTTGTAAAGATGCCGTGCTTATTACGTTAACTTATACTAGAAAGGCAGGAAAGTCAAATGCTGACTTGGCAAAATATTTTTTTGTCAATTTTGACCTTTGCCTCCTGCAATTGAGAAGTTTCTTTATGCACTTCATTGCCGCTTACGACAGTTTGAGGACTGCTGCTATATACTGTAAATATCGTTATAACAAACACCCATGGAACCTCTAAATTTGGCTATCATACGCAAGTGCTTATTATAAATGATTGATTCAGTCTTATTCTTACCGACTAGTCGATAACTGGATTGCTTTTTCTTGCATATAGGAACACTTGTTATAAATGAGTTGAGCTGTATTCACATTGATATTTTTAATGCCACAAGGAATTAATTTTCCTTCCAGGCAATAAAAACCTTGGAGTTAACATCTTTAGACTGTTTAGTTATTAAAGTAATCAAGTAAGGATTTCACGATTCATTTTTGATCAATTTTACTAGGCTAGTGTAATCTACTTTTCGTTAATCTCTCAAAATCTTGAGCAATTTCATACATACATTATGGTGGTATAATTCGTTAACTTAAATGATTAATGTACAAGTTAGGCAAAATGAAATATCAAATGGAAGAAATAAATTAAGTATGTAAATGGGCATATATCAGTGGCGACTGGTGAAATTTCAGGTATGTCATATCTTAATAACCAGACAAAAAAAACGTGGGCCTCACCTAAGATTTCCACATTGGCTTCTTTAAATTTCGAGGAACATTTTTTTTTCATAAACGACAATTCTATAGATGGGTTTCAGATTTTATTAAAAAAATTTAATTTTTGTGAAAATTACAGCAGTTTGAAACTTAATATTGTAGTTGTGATACATTATAAAAATTTCAAAATGCCAATTCTACAAATATAGTTATTTTTAATAAAACTTGAAACCTGCCCATAAAATTACATCTAGTTTATGGAAAAAAATGTTTCTCGAAAATTAAAGAAGCCATTTTGAAAATTTGAGATGAGGCCCACGTTTCGCAAACTGTAAAATCGTTCTTCTTCTACCAAAGTTCTCTATATGGCCACAGTACATATACCCTAAAGTTTGGTTTGGATCCCATGTCTAGCTATTGAGCCATGGCATACCTGAAATCTCACCAGCCGCCACTGGCATATGTTAGGTTAGTTCTTGCAGCAGTTGGAAACGGTTTGTTGAAAAAGAGTTACCAGTGAATTTAATGCAAGAAGTAGTTGGAGGGGCATTTCTAACAATTTCAAACTAATCCTGACTGCTGCTGAAACAAATCTATTGTGTATCAGTGGAGCTAAGTTGCAGTAAATATAACAATCAGAAAAATTTAGTCCAAATTTGAATGTGTCCATAATAGACATAAAAAAAATTATCACTTTTTTTAGGAATCTCAAGTTCGAAATTATTAATTTTTTAAAACATTTTATAAAACTATTACTTTCGGCATTGTTTTTCGTAACTAGGAATTTGCATTCTCTCATCAAAACTGTCAGAATAATAACCAAAATGTATGAAATAAATTTTGTGCCCTCTATAATCAATATGGTTAACTGACGTAGACAAAATGGCAGCCGTTTGAAGGTCACTAGAGCTGTTTTTTTGTGAAGAATCTTATTCATCGACTGTTTCAAACCGTATTCAATGGTGACGTCACTAATGTATTGCACCAAGAAAATGTATAGTTTCAAAACGTAACGTCATCAAATATTTGTTTCTCTTTGATATCACCCTCACACTTTTTAATTATTGTTTACACTATTGTCTACACTAGATTTGGATTAAAATAGAACGATTATTAGTGGTAGAAATTATTAACAATACCTATTTCTGCTTGTTTTTGTATATATATTTTGAAAATGTGTGAATTTTGCAACAAAAACATAGAAATTGATTTTAGCAACTGCACACCAAAAACAAATGTCTAATCTAACATGTTTATATGAGTGACAGGTTTATGAAATTTAAATAGAAAAGTAATTGGATTATGCTTTTGGATTATGTAATTCAGGATGTCTAAAAATACGTTTAAATTTGCAGAGGTACATACAATAGTCCGCAACCAACTCCTTTTTAAATAAACAAGAATAAGAAGTATCAAAATAACAACCATTTTAAATATTAATCTAAAAATTTAAATCACACCGATTTTCAAATCTCTACATTTTAGGCAACTGCTGTATAGACCAATAGCAGAGCATCTAATGAGTTCAAACCGGACTCAGTGGACGTTTTAAACACGGTTTAAACAGCGACGTGTGTGACGTCACTATTTCAACGCAAAAATATAATGTTGAACCGGGTTGAACACATTTCGTCGCAAAAAAACAGCTTAGAACACAGTGTTCCTACTGATTGTCTTCTTATGTTTTTCTTACTTTAATTTGTCAGTATGCCGATTATATCGTAAATAATAACGTAAAGTGGTTGCATTTATAAAAATGGAATACTGTTGTGTGGTAATGCAGTACTTATTGTAGTACAGTACTGATTTTAAAAGAATTTAACCATTAGTTTAGACTCAAACTCTTGGTCCATATTTGATCTTTCGTAAAAATATATTAAAATTTATTTTTTTATTTCAGTAATATACTTATTGATTCACAAAACAATGCAGCATAAAATGTGACATATATATACGCTTCATAAAATTAAAACTGTTCTTTCACATTAAGGTTGTATATATTTTTTAATTATTGTTTTATTTTGTATATAATTGCTTAGATTGATATGTACTGCCAAAGAAATGTGTAATACGGCAACAATGCAAGTGTGAAATATAATTTTTTATGGATATTATAGCAAAAAAACTTATGGAGATTGGCAGTGAATATTTAACTGAATAATGGAGGTTGTGCCATAGTTATTTTAGAAAAATGAATAGAATACATATTTATATCAACATATTCCCTTCAAATCGTGCAGTTGTTCACAAATTAGTTAAGTTATTTTTTAAATAACTTTGTTGCGATTAGTTTTCCTTAATGTTTCAATTTATTGAAAATCTTTGAATATGGTCCTCCATTTTGTTGTGTATTCTTTCATTTGGATCTTTTTCTTAAGTTTTTAAATTGTTGCAGAAACAATGCAAAAATGTACTCGTAATATTTTGAGGGAATAATTTAAAAAATACAAAGATTCATTCCTTCACAAACCTTCCTTATATATCCATAAAAAGTTTTAATAAATTTTCAAAGTCTCAACTCATCATCCATCCAAGTGTAAACACTTACACTTAATAGTAATAGCATTTTATAAAGCCTTCTTATTAAAATGTTATTACGTGTTATGTATATTCTCGTATTTATAGAAAACAAAAAAAATATATATAAATTTGTTAGAATCTTTCTATTGTTTTATGTTTTATTTCTTCAATACATACGCAATATGTTTAAGTACTTATTTATTAGGCTGTCACATTTATTGAAATAAAATGTTTTTAATGAATTTGCTGTTCATTTTTACCTTGTAAATATGATAAATAATTTCCTAAACAACGTTTGGCTGTATAGTTATGACAATAAATAAATTCTCTTTACGACAAAAAAGCTATTTAAAAATTTTGGTTTTTTAGTTACGGGCCTTCAAAGTTGTCAAAAATATAACTTATCTAAAAACATTTTGGAATAGATGCTTTATGAAAAATGGTCAATATCGTAAAAAAATTGTAAAATCCTTATAATTTCGGAGACAAAAATTATTGAAGTTCTAGTAGTTTCAACCTTTACATCGCTGGACTACTGTAGTACCTAGCCAGGAAATTTCAAATATCTGATTACGTATCATATTAACTTTTTTGTGATGCAAGTATATACATTAGTTTTTCAAATATCAAAAATGGTTTTTGTAACAATTTCGCAGTAAACATAATATGCAGCTACTTTTACGATGTACAGTGAGTGCAAGTATAGGCAAACGCAGATGTGAAGCGGGAAATTTGCAACCGAATCGTGGAAGAGCTGGAGGTCCAGGGTGTCCACGGCATATTGCAGCAGTGTGGCTTTTCATATACGAGGCTTAATTATACCCGTACTATGTACAGCGTATCCAATCATTAATACCAGGGGATTGGACAAGGAGGACCAGTACCATGACCGTCACAATATACTGACATTAAATCATTTGGACTTATCTTTGTGGGGATATTTAAAAAATGATGCGTAATTCATAGTGTCCACATAGGTGACACTATTTATGATTTATGCAAACGTGTCATAGCTGCTTCTAATAACTTACAAGTTCAAAACGGATAAGAAGCAGAAACATTTGTGTTAATTTGTAGAAATCTGGTAAAGATCCGTTTATATCTACAGACATCCAGCGTGTCAGACACGTGCAGTGTCAGACAAAATAATATTATTCTATACAATATGTATTAACGTATTTATATCTATCGTAACACGGTCGCGCAGACGCCGACAGACACGGGTCGTGGCCGGCCAGTATTCTCGGAAAGAATATTTTTTCTGCGCGGTTCATGTCTGTACGTGTCTGTGGCTACTTACCGGGCAGTGGAAATAGAGTATCGGGACCGTACTGACGTGTTTTGTATTTAGTAACTGCCAGTGAGAGCGGCCGTGTCCGACGACAATGTCTGTCGATGTCTGACACGGTACACTTCACGTTAGATGTAAATAAATGGTGTCTGCCACGGTACTTGTCTGAAACGCACCGTGTCTGTAGATATAAACGAACCTTAAGGCGGGTCCAAAATTTTGTTGCAACATCAGGTATGTCAAACTATTTTACTAATTAAAACTACAAATTAATTCTATTAATAATTAATAACAATAGCGGCAAAGCAATTGAATTTGCTGCATTAAAATAGGTGTTGTAAAATGTAATTTATTTTTTTCCTTAGGAATTTCTTTCAATTTTTTGTTCGGTCGCCGATTATAGATACGCCTTATCAGATTTTACAGTGGACCAGTTTCCAGTGATGTGTGGAAGTATATTTTTAAATCATTTTTGAACTGCTCTTTTGGATTTTATTTTTGAAAAATTGTATTTGTAAATTCCCTGTACATTAAAAAATTTTTTTTTTAGATATGTTCTGAATCATCCTGTATAATTAATTTATTTGGACTATTATGGTGTATTATTTCTTAAAACTAGTGAAATTTAGCTTTTATTTTGTAGGACGTATTTATATATCGAAGTGAATATACAGTCAAATTTGCGGACACCCTGTATATAAAAAACAATAAGTGTAGAGTAGTATATTTAATTTCTTACAAAATACATGGCAATTACAAATAAATAAATTACATGAGGTAAAGCATCGCTGAAAGAGTTAAGCTTTTTCTTCTAAATTACCTTCAAATGGTGGTGAACTTTCGGGTCCAGTTTCATAAGTCGATTTATTCTTTAACAGGTATGCAGCTAAAGCGGAGATTGGTTCGGGGGGTCTTTCCTTAGCTAGATATGAAAGGGCGTTCATCAATATTGGCACTACAGTTTGATCAAGATATTGTCGTGTTGGCAAAGACGATAGATCCACACGAGTTTTCTTTGGGACATTTTCCTGATTTTCCATTTTCAGTGCCGCCTGTATAAATCAAAATTACAATTTGTTCTGAAAAAATTACAAACAGCCTTTGCGCAATGTCTTAATTTGATAAAATAAATAAGTACTTTTCAAAATCATTTAGTTGACAGACTATTTGACTTTTGACAAATGAAATTAAATGTATGTATTTATAAATTTGTATTAGCCTAAAAATGTTGAGAGAACACAGAAGACAAAAAAATTGTAATGGCAATGTGCCATAATTTTTTTTCCTAAACTGCTCCCCTGAGATAATAAAATAAAAAAAATTTAAAATTTAATATCAAATTTCATTATTTTTTAATTAAAACACTACTTGGACAACTGTATAAAAGCATTTTTTATATATTGCTGGTTAAATTTTCTGTAATTCTTTACATTAATCAACTTGGAAACTGTACCGCCATGAAAAATCAACAGTACTTGTTTTCATTTAAGAGCTGGACACTAAAAATTGTATTAGATATTCATTGAGAAAACGACAAATTTTATTACAAGTTAGTGCTCAGTTAGGTCTAAATCTCTGTTACTTGATTACATATTTATCGTAATATCTAGATACTTAAATATTTTGAAAGTATATCAGGAGTCAATTTTTAAATAACTGAAAATTCTATAAACTCCTGCAGTTTGTCCATTGTTTTGTTTACCCTCTGTATATTAAATTGCAACAATGCATAGCTATTAAAATGACGAAAAGATTGATTTGTACAAATACATAAATTGGAGTAATTAATTCGGTAGATACCTTATAACAAAATATTCCTTTAAAGTCCGTAACATAATTCATATTTCTCACAGGATTAACTTTGATATATCTACTGGATTTCAGATTTTGTTTAAACTGAATATTCAAATATTTACATACTATAAACACAACTATTAAAACCATCTAAATATATAGAACAAACAAGAATATTTCATAGGTAACAAGTTACTTAGCATACACTAATAAATTCATATTTCTTATCATGTTCATATAAAGATGTAAGATAATATATTTAAAACATTTTGATTATAGATCTGATAGGAGGTGGATGAAGTCAAGTCAATTTTCTTAGCATTAAAGTTATTACTAACATAACATATTCTCTTGATCTATAATCACAAGAAAATAAAAACAGATGCTGAGTTGATCCTAAGTGAATTTTTTTAAACCCGTCACTGGCTTGTCTCCTAACGGTCCAACAGGGCAGTCACAGATTATACAAGAAAGGGCAGTGACCAAATGAATGCCCTAATTCACCTGACTCAGGATTCTACATACTATAGGAAAATTTGAAAATAAAATGCACACCTGATTGGTCAGGTCATAAATGCAATAAGTCATGTGGCTAAAAGCTAATTTCATCTCACTTTACATCACAGCAGACATCTTGGGTCTTTGGGACCTTCTCTTTTTATAGTCCATACACCCTCTAGCAAATATAGGTATTAACCTGAAAAATGTTTTATATTTTACCTTTATTAATCGACAGTAGGTAGGATCTCCAACTAAATTACAAACTTCTGCAGATATTTCCTGTTCAGTTAACGTTGTTTGATTCAAATCGTTCCAACCTAGTCAAAGGATAATAAATTGTAAAAAGTAAAAACTAGAACGAACGGGCGAAGGAAAATAAATAACTGTCAAAATATAAATTTCATTTTCAAACACGTCATATGAACTACCATATAATGCTTTTAATCTACGGTGTATGTTAACTACCATCACTACCATTGGATATTTTAGCATTTTTTTAGTGTTTTCAAAAGTTATTTAAAAAATGTTTAAAATAATTATATATCAGTCTTAAGATTTCTTATACCAGACTTTTTTTCTTCAATAATATCTGCTCTTCCCACGTCTTTTTTCCCATCAGTTACTTCAACGGAAGTTCTTCTTTCATTTTGATTTTTGTCATCACTTTGTGGAATCATTTTTAAAATTTATTAATATTAAATATTATATTGAATCGTTGTCAAGTACTCATTTGTTTTACCCTTTTTCGAATGGAATAATGAAAGTGCGCATTAAAAGTAAGTATTTACCTACTCTAACCTAAATTTAATAAACAATACCTACTTAACGTGTAAATTACTGTAAATCACTGTAAATCAAAGGATTAGCTACAGTTTTCACTTTCTTTTGTAGACTGGACTGGGGTAGCTACTTGGAGATGGGTGGCTAATGATGATAATTGTGGAATATGTCGAATGCCTTTTGATGGGTGCTGTCCTGATTGTAAGCTGCCTGGTGACGATTGCCCCTTAGTTTGGGGCCAGTGTTCTCATTGTTTTCACATGCACTGCATAGTAAAGTGGCTTCAATCTCAACCTGTTAATCAGCAGTGTCCGATGTGTAGGCAAGAGTGGAAATTTAACAACAAATAGGTAAGAAGTACATTTAATACAATACCGAGTGCAATACTATATAATTAAAATCTCTAATGTGACTAAAAAATGGTGTTTCTGCTATAGATTAATTTCATAGCTTCAAAAGATTATGAATGTATGCTAATTTTTTCCTATTGGGAAAGAGTGCCAGTGCCCTTTTCATCTAGTGTTATACATAATTCTCTGCGTTAAAATCGTCTGAAATTTTGGTTATACTATGAAACGATGCTTTCAAGGGAAGTTGTATGTGTTTTTATTCATAAAACAATAATTTAGCCTAAGGATATTACTTTATTCAGATAACAGTTATATGCGGTCACAGAACTTCACAATGTTAAAATCACAGTGTCAAAACCGTAACATAGAACGTTATAATGTTAAGGCAGTGAATTATTGAAAACATGGAACAATGTTTTCCAATAATGCTTAAGAATTGGGTTAAGAATATAATTATGCACATAGAAGTGCGTATATCTACAATTTATAATTCCTTGCATATTTTTTTGTGTATGTATTGGTTTTATAAGCATTGCTATTAGATCAAAGTGAAAGCAGAGTTTTACTTTTGGCAACAAACCGTTAACTATATTCTAACCAACATTCTGATCACAGACTACCAAAATCAGAGACAACACTCTCTTGTCTCTGCCAAAATCTACTAACCAAATCTACCACTGTCAGGCGGCAGTTTCATGAAACACTTAAATTGTGTCTAGCGGAAACCTATAAAATAATGTTTGTCATGAATAGGTATAATGTTATTTCTATTGGAGGACTGAGCCGTTGAATGACAAAATTATATTTGTTCGTTGATTGAAGTATACTTACCCCAGTCAGCAAGGCAAAGTAGCTCCTCCAGCTGCATCAGTTCAGAACCGGCTCTTGGTATAGCTTCAGCTACTGCCAAAGCAGCCATCTCGACTTGGGCAGAGGAAAAAGTGTGTGAATACTGGCGGGATTGGCCGAGAGTAGCTCATTTGAAGATTATTTGATTCATAAAGATTCTAGTGTTGTTGGTATAATATAGCCCCAATAGACCATACCGTCCGAGATACCGTCGCAGTGAAGGACTCAATCAACGGTTTTTCGTTTAATGACTAAACTTACCTAAATAAAATGATTGGAGCAGATGTACAAATTATTTGATTTTGTATTGAATCCAGAGGGCATTATGATCAACATCCTCTGATCTAACAATAGTAGGTATAAGTAATAAATTACATACATGTTTCTGGCACAAGTATTTCTTTGTTGAATTTATGCTTAAGGCTGGCATTTTATGGGCAGAGAATTGCATCGAAGGATGCATAAAGAAAATCCAGCCAGGAGGTGGTAGTTCTTATTAGTGTAAATCTAAACTGTAATGTTGAAATGGAATTATATTTTTAACTTTTGAAGAAAAATGTGCTAGAGATACATTGAAAGACCTTAAATTATTTTATTTTTGACTATAACTAATGTTAAAGTTGCATTTCATATACTAAAGTTGTAGATAAACTCAGATAAAGTAGTACTTTAACCGCAAGGGTCGACAAAATGATACTTTGACACCAAGGATAGATAAATATCTTTATTTTTTAAGTAAGTACTTATATCCATTAACTTCTCGATTAACTTAAATCATTAGCTATTATTTGTGAATAGAAATATCAATACATATTATAATTAACATTCCCAGAAATATGCATGGGAAAGGAAGAACCCTTTTTTTGATCCAACCAGTATACCGGGATGACCTTAATAATCAAATTCATTAATTTCTTCAAATTAAAATCTCTTCAAATAATTTCAACATTTTTTTTTCATACTAAACGTGTCCATATTCGGGCTATAGAAAAAAAACATTGTTTTACACACGACGGTAAAATTCCATTATTGTCTCCCAAATTAATTAACTCACTCCCGGTTTCATTGCTTGTTAATGAATCTTTTTCGGTTGGCGATAAAATAACATATACTTAATAACTATTAAGTATATATATTTTTGTATTATTTCAAGAAATGTTATGATGTAACATCATAGATGAAAAAATATGCTTTTTCTCAGTCTGTAAACATAAATATATCTTGGAGAAAATATGTACAAGGTGTCCCTGAAGTGCATGTACCACTGAGCCACTCTAAATTCTTAAGGCAAAATGCAACAATTTATTATAATTTACCTAGATGCAAAAATGCTCCGTTAAAAAATATTAATATTTGTTTGTGTATTGCTTGTCACAATTTGTAAGTTGAACTAGAAAATGTATCCCTACTTATAAGAACGAAGAAGAGAAATGTGGTTCATGCACAGTGGTGCTCCTTCTCGTACAATAAATGTAATGGCCCATCTGCATTAAAATAATTTTTTTCCACTAACTGGCACAATTTGCTTAAAAAAAGTGTCAGCTTATATGAATATAGGTATTTTTTTAAATTGAATATAAAGTTTAAGGTATTTGTGCAAGTCGGTAATTAACATCATCAAGAAAAACCTTTTACCAATATATGTTCATATGTCAATTTCCATTTTAATTGTTCAACGCTTTTCCATTTTATAACCGATTAAGTATATATTCGATTTTTTTTTAAACTTGGGCTGCCTTTAACAACCTAATGGTGCATTTTTGTGTATAGGTAAATTACGAGGTAAATTAGCATAATTCGTTGTATTTTGACCTTAAGCATCTAGGGTGGATGGAGATATTTTTGCTATCTTGCTCAAATTTGTTTAGACTGCATCTAGAAACAGATATGAATTTGTCAAAAATTTCCTAAAAAAAAACGACATATAGGTACTTATTATTTGTTTTGCTATGATGAACATCAATCTAATAACTAAGCAAGAAAAATTAAATATTGATAGTTATTTATGCAACAATGTTTGTCATGATGACAAAACGCTGTAGTAGAATGACAGATGAATGCAATAAACATTTTATTGCACTAGTGCAATAAAGAACCACTTTTTCCACTAAATATAGTTCAATAAAGTTTTGGGTTTTGCATGAACGTAGAAAAAATAAATGTGTTTCTTCGAAGGTATAATAGATGTGAATATAAATAATTTTCATTAAGCAATCTATGTCTAAAGTGTTATATTTCTAATTATCAAATCAAAGAAACAGAAAATGTTGACACCAACCCTGTTGTGTAGAGTACGTAGAAATTTCAAGGACATTCTAGTCTCTGAACATTGTTTGGTAGTGTTGAAGTGCTTACTTTTAAAAATGTACTGTTTCTTTTCCCTCACGTCTCTGCAAAACGTTTATTTTATTAGATGTATGGAAGCAGATTCACAGATCTTAATAACATTTAATTTTTTTCCACTGAAATGTTTGTCATAATAGAAATATTTCTGGGTTGGTTATCATATTTCATGTTCAATGGTCTTGATGTTCCAAGAACCTACTATTGGCATTTCAAGGGGAAAGAGTAGTGTTTTGAAAGGTTCCTACTTTGAAACTTGATCCAGAAACATCAAGACAACCAGCATCATTATCTTAACAGAACAATTAAGTTTTAAAGCATCCTACGATAAAAAATAAATCCCTCCTAAATAGAGGCTAAATGAATAAAATAAATGAAAAAATCATACAATGCCTAAGTAACATATTTCTAGTGACATCAGTCGTCAAATTAAAAATTTATTCATCAAGAACCACTTTTTCCACTAAATATATTTTAATAAAGTTTTGTTTTTTGCATGAACGTAGAAAAATAAACAATTACAATAGTGATATATATGCAACATACGTAATTATCGGGTATGTAGAAACATGATACGACGGTTTACTATTAGCACTTCCTTGGAAACCATCTCAGTGTGTATTTTCTACACTTCTCATTTATACCGACGATTATATTTCACCGCAACAAAAACTTAAATGCGTCGGTTCTTGCAACTTGGCGATATATACACATCAGTTATTTCAAAAATGTGTTTTTAATTCCACGCATTTCCCACGTTTGTGGGTACCGCAACGGAAGGTTGTGAGAAAATTCTAGATGATGTAACAATTTCATATACAGAGTCACTAATAAAGTACGCAGCATCTAGGAAATAATGCGGAAAGTGGTACTTTCCCGACCGATGCCCGTGGCTGTCCAGTGCAAGAAAGACACTAATTATAATAATGATATAATTAATGATTGTGTTAATGACTGGTCACTATCTTTAGATATGAACATCATCATCATCATTTATTTGGACTTCTCAAAAGCATTCTTCAGGGTACCGATAAGGAGACTTACCACAAACTTGAACACCTAGGAATTCGAGGAGACTTGAACCGATGGATTGAAAACTTCTTATCTGACAGATTTTTCAAGGTTAGAGTAGGCGATGTATATTCTGAAGAATGACCGGTTACGAGCGGTGTCCCGCAAGGTTTTGTACTAGGTCCGCTGCTTTTCCTAATTTACTCTAGTGACATCCAACATCTCATCAGAAACAAAACATCTTTTTATGTGGATCACACCAAGATATAAGCTAACCCCATCATTAATCATTCTCTTCAAAATGATTTAACTGTCAATAACTGGTGCAGTGATTGGCTTCTCCCATTAAATATATCTAAATGTGTAGTGCTTCATCTTGGCAGGAACAACCCTCTCCTATCATAATCAACTGCTCAGCACAGTGTCAACATATAACGATTTGAGTGTCATAGTAAACTCTTAATTATCCTGGTCAGACCATATCAACTCTCCCATATCAACCTCTTATAGATTATAGCTACTAGTTATGTGCGGCCAATTCTTGAATACGCCGGTCCGGTGTGGTGCCCCGATCTCATCCGTGATCAAAATTTATTAGAGAATGTTCAACGTGCAGCAACAAGGCTTTCATTTGGACGGCTGAGACCCTCATACACTGAACGTTTGTCAATGGCCAAGGTTACCGATTTTCAACAGCGTTGTCTTTGTGGTGCTTTAATTCTAACATTTAAGATACAATTTTGGAAATCTATATCTGCTGTATACACTCAAAATAGACTGCTGATTACGAGGTCAGGAATTGAAATTAAAAAATAAAATTTCAAATCCAGGACAAGACAGTGTTTCCTGACAAACAGAATATTCACCGTCTGGAACAATTTACCAATATCGATCGTTACTGCATCTGTGAACATTTTTAAGAACCGATTAAATGCTTATTTATTTTTCAATTAAAAGTTCATCTATCTTTTATGTTTAATTATAACCATGTGCAAACACAATGTAACTATATTATTGTAAATGCTGTACGTCATTGTATAATTTGATATATGTTTCTAATTTCTTTTTTTTGGGCATAATAGGTTTTTTAAAATCTCTGCCCTTTTCCAAATTGTAATAATAATAATAATAATGATAATAATTATAATAATTATAATAATAATAAATAAATAAATAATAATAATAAATAATAATAATAATAATAATAATGATAATAATATCTCTACTCCTAATTCTAATCACGGGGATTAGTCCAGAAATCGGAGACTTGTGCGGGAGAGAGGGCAGTATATTATTATTAAGCAGGCCACATTTGAGGCCAGGAATGACTTACGTCCCTAACCACCATTCAGTGCAGGAATGAGGGAAACCTGGAAAGCCTCATTAATTAGGGAGGTAGTCAAATGTCGACCGGTATGAATCTGTCACATTGACCCAAGCCAATATTCTTCCACCCTACCATACCCGCAGAAATTCGCTCTCCACGAATATAGCTGATATACGGTCTATCGCCTGCGGGGCTCAAACTCACACCGATCTAGCCACATCGGTTCAAGTACAGACGCCTTAACCGGCGCGACCACTGACCGAATTATGTACGAATACTTTGAAACTAATAAAAACAAGCCCTTAATCTATTTTATTATTGTTAGTATTAATGGTGAATGAAAATTTACAGCTGAACTTAACTGTTGTTATAACTGACTGCAAGGTCAATTCATTCTCCAACTTTTACAGCACTAAAATCTGAGGGTTGTTCCTTATAATGGGAAAAGGAAAAAAAGTGATAGCTTTTTATTATTTGTATTATACTCGTGTGTAAAATATAAGAAACTATTCATATTTAGTGTAGTAGTGTACTTAGCATTATTTTTTCCATCACTTTGATTTGCTTACTGGTACAGAGGTCACAATTTCGAAAAAGAAAATAATATCATTTTGCCGGGATTTGATTATATTTAACGTAGAAAAAATATACTTCAATCGAAGGCTACAAAATCGTTTGTAATCAATAAATTTTAGTAGCATGTTCGTAGTCTCATATAAGCAGAAATTTTTTAGGGCAGTGTTTTGGATAACGGATAATTATCAACTTCAACCAAGTGTCCTTTTTTTACGTAGAACTAACGCCCGGGTTTGAGTTTGTAGTCAATCGAATCAGAACGTTTCGTCAATAAAAAATAAGAGTGAAATTGATTATCATGCATAGCTAAGTGTCGCCCTCTATGGTCGAACTTGATTTAATACAAAAATGTTCCTCTATCAAATTTGATAATCGGCTGAGCGGTACTCGAGTTATTATAAAATAACGAAAAAATAATTTAAACTTTGACATCCTATCTTTTTCTACAGCAACATTTTACTAAGACATATTTAGCTATATATTCATATTTTGTCCCAAACACGTAGTAACTTTTCCTCTATGGCCCATTGTTCCACTGGTCCACTCTGTATAGGACTTTGGAATAATATTAGAATGAATGTATGAACCAATCACTGATTGGGTGTCCGATATTAGCAGTTTTGGCGAAGGCGCTGATGCTAAATGTTGAAGCTGTTGTTAAGGGTATTTAAAGGCATTGTCAGTAACGGGAAAAATGACTTAGGGCTGGTACTTTCATTCGGACGATTCATTAACAGTGTTGTTAAACTAATCAAGTAATTTAATCATGATTAAGAATTGCTTTGTACTTTATTCCTATTTTAACAACTTGTTTGCAAATCGTTGGTTAACCTTTGTTGGCAGCAATGAATATTTAAAAATAGTTCTAATGTACCATGTACCACAGAAATAAGAGAGAAATAGTTTTCTGGATTGTTGATTAGAGATTATGTAACCTTGTTTTCTTTTTAGTTTATACGGTGTTCGGTGTGCACAAAATAAACTAGAATTTTAAAAAAATATATAATTTGTTGGGTGTGCAATAGTTGTGGTGACAAGGTACAGGACGAGCTTTTCTTAATTATTTAAAGATGAATAAAGAAATCAATAGAATAGCATTTGTAATTCTTTTTATTATTCGACCTACTGTAGTCTTGTGGACACCATTAAAATCCCCAATTGTAATATAAAAACTTCCGGTGCTGTAAAATCTCAACGTCAATAAAAGTTGACTTCTAATGGAGACTTCATGATATCTACAATAAATATGATATGCTTCAGGTTCTACTATTTATGAGCGAGTTTGAAAAACTTACTGTGTATTATCATTATGTAAATGTGGTTCTAATTCACGTAACAAGTTATTCACAGTGTCTTTTTTTAAACGAAACCTACGAAAAACTTTATCATCCAAATCGACAAAATAATCTTTTCTTTCTTGAACTGTATCTATATGTCCTCATATTCATTACAAAATCTATGATATCTTCATCATTATCATCGAAAATTTCATTTAACTCTTCAACATCCATTTCACAATTTCAATTAAAAATAAAACAATGATAGAGAAACCAAAATGTGAGGTTACGAAACCTTTATTTGTGCCATATATATGTGTATTAATCGGTGGTATATAGGTCCGTTAACTCTAACAGCACCACGCCCACATTTTAATCATGATTAACGTACTCACAACCCGTAGGAACCCTACAGATTTGACACCACTGAGTGCTGCTTTGGAAATGCGATCAGTTTGTTTTATTCTTATTTGTAGATTTTTCAGACAAAAAAAAGGTTCTCTTCAATGATATTCGAAATAGAAGTTATTTTCGAATTAATATATTTTTATTCTAAAATTGGCCTATTCGAACATTGGTTTTTTCGGATAGGACGCTTGCAAGAAACAAAAAGTTGGTGTTGGAATTGGCTTTCTAGATTAAGCTTTTTAAAATTCAGAAAAATTTTATTTTTTCACTATTATAGTAAAGTATATTTATTGATTTTTCTCAAAGTAAACCTAAGATATTAATATACGTATTTAATTTTCCATTCTGAGAAACTTTTCTCAGACGTATCTAAACGAAGGCTCACTATAAAGAAAAAATCTGAAATCAGGCATATTTCTCGCCACATTTCTAGCGTTTTTAGGTACCGAAATCTGGAAAAGTATAACACGTAGAACAAAAGTAAGCACAAAAATAAAGTTCTTGGTGTTTTATTTATTCATTGTTACCACTTCGCCTACAATTTTCTTCAAATAAAATAATAACTTTTAAAATGACTGCAGCACACATTTTTTACAATTACTTTTGTATACCTATATTTATTTATAGATGTTAGTGTTAGTGTTTACACACGTCAAAAAACAAGGAAGTTATATAATAATAATATAATAATAATAATAATATCTCTACCCCTCATTCTAATCACAGGGATTAGCCCAGAAGTCAGAGACTTGTGCGGGAGAGGGGGCGGCATATTATTATTAAGCAGGCCGCATTTGCGCCCAGGAACGACTTACGTTGGTAGGCCCTAACCACTATTCAGTGCAGGTATGAGGAAAACCTGGAAAACCTCATTAATTAGGGGGGTGGTCAAATATCAACCGGCATCAATCTCTCACATTGACCCAAGCTAACATTATTCCACCCTACCATACCCGCAGAGAGGGTGCCAATCCCTCCACGAATATAGCTTATATACGGTCTACCGGCAGCTGGGCTCGAACCAACTCCGTCTAGTCACCTCGATTCAAGTACTAACGCCTTAAACCGCGCGACCACTGACCGATCCATTATTCCACTAAGTATTCTAAAAATGTATATACGGACAATAAAATAAATAAAAGAATAAAAATTTAAATATGGCTAAATAAAAGCAAACAGTTTTATATTTAATTTTAAATAAATTTATATTATAGGAATATTTATTACGTTTTAACATGTACATCTACACTGAAAAAATTATTTATGTAATATATACCTATACCAGTTCATAATATGTAAATTTATCAATTATTTGTAAAATTATATTATAATTTAATGCATGCAAAAATTATACCTACTTATACATTTATGTTTACCCCGCAAATACCTAGCTACCTGTACCTAATGTGTAAATGAATTAATTCTCCGTAAAACTTAAATGCAATTAAATAAAGTAGACATATTTAGGTATACCTACTTGTCTAAAAATTATACCGAGTATTCCAAAATTAAACGGCATTCTGTTGAAGAGAAATTCTAGGTACATGTATATATTGAATTTTTTAAATCACTTGCAGAGTGCCTCGTACCGCTATAATTTTAACTCCAATACAATATCTAGAATGCTCATGACTGTATAGACAAGTCGGTCATTATTGGTTCGGGACGCGTTAGGCGCATGCGTTGAAATGTGTTTACCATAACTATCTCAATAAAAATACATAATAATGGTAATTTTTATTAAATTTAGAGAACTTTACGCGATTTGCCGCTAAAATTACAAAGTTAAATAGAACTATTACAATATATTCTGTGAATAACAGAACTATTACAGGTGCTGACAGTTTATATGCGTAATTAGCTCGAAGTAGTCGAAAGATATTAAAGAAAATGTTATGTATTATTTCAACCTTCACACCTTGTAGCTCCGTTAAGTCGTTTTTCCAGAAAGTGGGGTAGTAGGTATTTTTTACAAAAAGATAATTACCAGATTGTTCAGCACCCATCAAAATCCCATTTTCCAAATTTGATCGACAAGTGTATGTGTTTTTATTATGGGATGCCAAACTTCGAAAAATCAGGCAACTACCTAATTATAACAAGCAGGTCAAAAATTGCCATGAAAGTTGTCTCCACCATATCTCTTTTCAGGCAAACACATTTTTCCAATTGTTATAATCTTAAATTTAAAATTACTTTACATAGCGTTTAACTTACTATTGATAAATAAATATATTTTTTGTACTTTCATTATTTTTACTGTGGTCGCAATTAAAAGTGTTAAATCTGTAGTGTTTTTTCTTTGTCCGATTGGAATTTGTGTTTACTTTCATGGCATTACCTTATTATAATTTTTAGTTGTCTGATTTTTCGAAGTTTGGCACCTCATAAAAAACATACAATAGATATTTTTCGATCTTTGGTATAGGTATATGTATTTTGATGGGTGCTAAATAGCCTGGTAATATTATCTTTGTGATAAAAAAATGCCTAATATACCACTTTCTGGAAAAATGATCCATTAAAAAAATCGTAGTAGGCCATTCTTTTGCACATCAATAAAACGACACACTGTATATGGCGGAGCATTTTACAGACCATTTAGAGACATCCTGTATACTAACCTTAAACTTTTTAACGTGGTCTGGGTCGGGATGGAAATGAAATCAAATATCGACCGTATTTTTACTTCCGAGAAACCCAACACAAACTCACCATGTCGCCATCAGGGACGGCTCGTCATTTACCTCCCCCACCTTGTGGGTTCTACCTGTTGTGCGGAACGAGCAGCTGTTGATTACCTTCCTCGAAAATCCAACCTTCAGTTCGCGATAGACGCGAGTGAGAGGAGGTCGCGTAATAACAAATGACCGTCGGATCTCGCGCGCGCTGAGCACGCAACAATCGCTCCGCTGGAAGCTATGAATCATCCCGAGGTGGTCGAATTAACCCGTGAAAGAGCCGTCAATTAAAATTCCTCCTCGCGCCGCCACGTAAAAAATGATTATGATCAATTCGAGCTCGGCCCAGAAAGTGGGGAAACCACCCCCGCCAGTGCCACCCAGACCCTCGAAAAGTGTCGTCGCGGAGGCCCTGGCCAAGTCCCGTCACCACAACAAAGTGATCTCCATCAAGGAGGCGGAGAAAACGAAGTCGCCCTCCAGGCAAGCGCCGCCACCCCCGGCCCCGAGGAACGAACTCGCGAAGTCCAAATCTACTTATTCCATCAACATCCCTCTGAAAAAACCCCTAGTTTACGAGAGGTCCATCTCGGAGGAGGTGAAGAACACTTCAAGACCAGTTATTTATCAGTCTTCGAACGTCAAGTGCAACAATAATAATAATAGTGTGCAGATAGCAAAGGAAACTAGTGACGTAAAAATTGTAAATAACAATGGGAGTATCCTTCGCAATAATCTGGTTGGTAAACAGCACAAATTGGAAGATGAAGATAGGAATCGTGTTCAAGTGTCTCGGAAGGAATCGGTGAAACGTGAGAAATTTCGCGGGGAGGAATTTATAGGGAAACAAGCTGTAAATGAAGGAAGTGATGGTAAGGAAATATTCTCGAAGGAAGAGCAAGTCACTTGTTAGGCTTAGGTCTCAATCACACTAATCACAGCCTTATGGTTCATTTAGAAAATTAGATTTTTAGAGATCGTAGTACTATGGAGTTCTTAATGATGTTCATCTGTCACTTACGATTGTTAACAGTTTTAAAAGTGAGAAAATTTCACAGAAAAGGAAAGTTTGCGTCAGTTGCAATGTGGTTTTCAGTGATCGTCCATCGAGTTCTCTAATTTCTGAATTCCTTTGGACTGTTTTCGTTTTCACAAGTATTTTACAATCATATAATATCAGGCATATTCTCGCTCTCTAACATTTTTATTAAAACAAACAGTTATTTTTAAAATATCATTGACGAATTACGTTTCTATGGTCCTGATTGAAATAAAATCTATATTCACAATCTTAAGTGGACTCCCAAACTTTTACCGGTCATTTCTTGGTCAAAATTGACAAAAAGTTCTAATGACCTAGCAGTCAATTCTAACTGCTTGTGAAGATATAGAAGTTTGAAGATAAAATGATGTTTTTGTTTTAATATCTGCCCGACAGTTGAAGTATAATTTCCAAATTCGGTACAAATTTATGATTGTTAAATCCGAGGTGAGGTCATAAAATTTTTTTTTTTTTTTTGAAAATATGAAGTATATTTGAGTGTGTAGCAAGAATACTTGAACAAATTATCATACTTGAAAACTTTTGCTAAATTACTTTTTTTAAGGGAAATTTAAAAATATGCTTTTATTGAACTATAAGTTAGTACAAATTATACATTTAGAAATCTGATATGTTCGTTAAAAAATGTGTTTAAACACCCTGTAGAAGTTTGGTACTCGACTTAAGGAACATCCTGTACAATTAACTCGTTAAGGTCAAGTAAATATTTTCCTACACTCCAAATTCAATAGCTATGACACTAATTTTTTTTTGTGTTCTCTGTGACAAAAGATCAAAATTTCTTCTTTCAATAGTTTCTTTATATCTTTTCACATGTCTGTCCTGTAAAATCTGAAGAGGTTGTGTTTTCGTTCCCCTCTTTCTTTCAGTATCTATCTTCTGCAATTGAAAATTTTCATCTATTCAAGTTTTAAGGTATGTGTTTTCCACAATGGATATACTTTGACATTTAAAATTTATCCGATATCTTAAGTGGCTAAAATCTTTTAATATGTCCAGAAAAATGCTCATGTTGAAATATGATTCGATCGGTATAATCTAAAAAGGAGAAGCAGTTATTAATACCAAGAATTCAAGTGACATGCGAAATACTTAAAAATGTTTGTCGGTTATTCATCGCTCTAAAAATGCACAAGTGCATGATTGTTTACCTTGTACCAATTGAACACAAACAGTTTTTCTCAAGAATTCATGACTTCTTGATGTTTTCTCAAGTGTTTACAATTTATCCAACGGTACTGAAAAATCAAAGGAAAGTGAAGTTAATTTATATGATTTTGAAAGCAATCAAAATTTTTATCAAAAATTCTTCGTGAATGACAAAAATTTGAGGACAAAACAATAAATGATAAGAAATCAGAATCAAGATTGTTATCAAAAATTTATTGTAAATTACCAAAATAGAAAAAAAAATAATAAGAATATTTGATGCCTATATACAGGGTGTAACTTTGAGTAGAGGTCATTTTTATACAAAAACTTTTTGCTTTTTAGAACCACATGCCACAAATACCTCAGAAAGTGATAAACTGAAAACTAAAATAAATACAATAGAATGAAGAGCTGATAAATTCGACTAAGTGCTTTGTAACTAATATTTGTTTTTTGTCCGTGTATCACCCTGTTGACATATAACAGGTGTTCACTTAAACTAGGTCAATGTCGGAGGTCATCGACAACGAGACTTAAAATAACATATAAAATCGTTGAAAAGCAAATTGATTTTAGAAAATTACTCTCCATTGCACTTACGCGTTCTGTCATTCCGTTAATTTGGTTTCAAAAGTAACAACAGGCAACACTGATAGGTGCGTTCATACAACTGATGCAGTTTTAAAGTTCAATTATAATGCGGCTATTTACTTGATTAAAATAACATACCTTTAGTTAGTATTCTGACCCCTATTTGAAATATGCTGCACAACTGGATTATACAGGGTGAATCAAAGTTCACTTCCCAGCGGTCAGATATATTCGTTATCGAAAAATGTTGATAATTTTTTTGTTTAATAACACATTTAAATCCATACAAAATAAGAAATAGCAAAAACGAAGATCCTTCAGGCTTTGGATAATCTTCAGAAACATTACCATTTTCGTTAATACACTTCTGCAATCTGTGGTAGAAACTCCTGGCAACAGAACAGAAATTAGCTTAATTTATTTCCGCTGCTGCTTCATGAATCCTGTCAATAACATCATTTTCGCGAACAGGCACAGTAAAATAAACCTTTTATTTTATGTATCCCCATAACCAAAAGTCTATCGGAGTCAAGTCAGGAGACCGGGGTAGCCATGGTGTTGATTCACCCCGTCCAATCCATTTATTAGGAAAACGGCGGTTCAAAATATGTCGTACTTGTAATGTGGCATGTGCGGGCGCACCATCATGCTGAAACCACATAGTTGCACGTTGTTGTAGAGGAATATCTTCTAACAAACCTGGCAAAATCTTCTTGCAAAATTAACTGTAATTTTCACCATTCAGTATGACAAAAAAAAGAACCTATTATCGGGATGATGGCGACTCGGAAATTGTTCCCTGTACAAACGCTCGTTAGCACGGGCGTTATTTTACAAGCCCCTAAAGTTTTAATCATATCGACGTATTCTCTGTTGTTATAAGCAATCCCTGCCATTTTGAACTCAACAACAAATACTTAAAGTCAAATATTATACGTCACTGTTAAGTAAATCCGTATCAACAAGATTTTTGTCCGGTCAACTTGATTAGTCAGTCGAAAATAGCGCATTTATTGAACTAAAATTAATAATAATTTATTCGAAAACGGCTTCGCTTTCGAGATTTTAGTATTCTGCAACTTTGTTTTATTTTTTTTTAGAATATATTATTATATCTGGCCGCTTGGGAGTGAATTTTGACTCACCCTGTATTTCATTCTCTGTGTGTTTCCTAATAGATGAGAAAGCCATCAATCTCGTTTATAACGTTTCTATTATTTAAGTTGTCATATCCAGGACTTGATCTTCTAAAATAGGAATATTGAAAATTAACGTACTGTACTGTAATGTATCACTATTTGTTTCTTACTTTTCTTAAATAAAACTTTTTGTATTCTTTCATGCAAAATAATTATTGTAGAATTTAATTTTCTAATTGAACCTTCTTAGTTTCCCTCGTCAGTTAGTGTAATGCGCACATTTCATTTTAACCGCTTAGATTAGATCAGTTCTTCACTATCCTAAACCGGTATAATATGCATATCAAGTGAGACTAGGTAACGCATTGAAAACTCTTGCAGCGGCTAGCGATGGCAGATCTATGTCCAACGCCAGCACTCTGGAGAAGTCGTCCGACTCGGAGAAGAACGGGAGCACCGGCAGCCTGGACAAGAAGAACTGGGACCAGATGCTCAACGACAGGAATCACGTGAACACCCTCATCGACGAGATGTTCGCCAGCGTCCTCGAAGTGCATTTCGGCGACGATAACGGTGCACCGAATCCAAACAACAACAAAATGTCGACCGCCTTATCGAAAGATAAGACGGAAATAATAATAAACAATGCCGCAGAAATCGATTACGAGAACGTAAAAATTGATAACGGCGTTATTGTCAGTAGCGGAAACGGCATGTCGGGCGAAGGTATCGTGCCGAAGACAGTTATAGTGATAAAGAACGATTCTTCCGATATGGACGACGAAGATGAGAAGAAGAAGCAGGTTATCTCCGATAGCTCCAACACTAGCTCGACGGAGAGACAGAAACAGGTGACGACTTACTTGATTAGATTGGCTAGTCTGCATCAGAATGTGTCGATAATTAATAATAATTAATTAATCATTAGAAAGGTAGGCAGGTCCGCTGATGCGGACTTGATGTCGTCGTAATCGTCTTTGTCAATCTCCTTGTCATTGCCATCGTCGTCAAAAAATCAATATAATACATAGCGCTAAGAACCACCTAAGTAAAAACATGCTCAGAAAGGCCTAAAATACAATAAAAAAAATTATTTCGGAATTCTAGCTCGATTCTTAATCGATTTAATCCAAATGTAGAAATGACGATAATAAACATTTTTATTCGATAAATAGGGGATTAATCAAACACACCTCATCATTTGTGAACATTTTGTTTTTTTTAGTCACCACATTATCTCTGTTTTTATTGGAGATACACTGTTTTAAAACGAACGCGTCGGAAAAAACTCAAATAAACATCAAAACGTAGGTTTAATGTGAAAACAATTGAACTTAAAAAAAAATAAACAAATTTTAAGGAACTAATATCTAGTGTGGCCTCCTCGGTTCAAAATGGCTTAATTCATTCGACGTGGCATCGAATCAATAAAGTTTGAAACTAAACCTTGTGGAATTGCATCAAATTTAATTAAAATAAAAATATCATTAAAATCAAAAGAGCGGTTCGCGAGGAAGCCAATTTTAAGGTTGGGGCTAGTGGCCGTGTTTTTGCCGGTGAGCGTAGTTTAAAAATTTGTTTTTTTCGCTTTATACATAAAATTCTAATTCTAATAATTTTTATTTTTCTCTATCCCCTCTTAATATATTTGTATTTAGTCATAGTTTACCCAATATAAATATTTTTTTCACTAAAATGTGAAAAAATAGATCATTTCTTGCTGCCATTTTTTTGACACTTACCTACTTTGACAAAACAGTGTATTCTTACGATGAATCCATCGCTTCGAAATTAGTGAAAACCGTTTCGAAATAAAATCTCATGTTGTTTTCAAAATTGACAGGCACTTTGGCTGTTGTCGTTTATTTTGATTTTTTTTCAAATCGAATGTTTAAAGTCGTTTTTCTTGAAAATGGCTAATTTTAACGTGATATAACAAAAGGACCAAATATTTTTTGACAATCTTTAATTACGTTATATCAAAATTAATAAAAGAAAGTTCAAACAAAAAAGTTCTAAGTCATTATTTGAAGGTCAAAGATAGTTTAGGCCTTTTGTCGTTGGATGATGTGCATCAAATTAAGAATGTGGATATAAAGGAATACCAATGATTCGTGTATAAAATTAGAAAAAAAATTGACAGACTCACAAAAATGTTATTAGAAGAAATTCATAAAACAAATGGTGCCACCCTGTAACTTCTCTAATTAAACATAAAATTATTCACTGTAAACAAACATATACAGCGTGTTTCGTTGTGAGTTTAAAAAAAAATTATCGGGTTATAGATTCAGTCAAAATAAAATTCACTTAATTTTTTTCCATCACTCAACCACTGATATCATCAAAAAAATATTTATAAATTTTAGCCGTATCTTTGAAATCTTTTAAGGTCACCGTATTTCTCGCCGTAAAATGATCAAATTTATAGTGTTTTTTTATAGGTACAGAAATCTTGAAAAGTAAAACATATAGAGCAAAAGTAATATCAAACGTAAAATTGTTGATGTTGTGTTTATCCACTTTTGCTATTTAAATTCTCCTCAAATAATATAATAACTTTTAAAATACATTTGTTTAACACATTGTTTTGCTATTCTAACACCACATTTTAACTATTATTTTCACATACTTGTAAACAGTAGTGAACAATCATAATATGCAGAACTATGTAAGTTTATGCTATAACAATATTTAAATTTACAGTAGAATTAAAAAAAATACGTATTTTGAAAGATTTCTGTATCTAAAAATTTGTTTTTACTTCGGTACCTTTCAATACTCGCATGTGGCAGATAGCATTCCTCTTATTTGCTATACTCTATATTATTCAGTTCTTAGATGTCTAAAATTACTTGTACTTATTTGTAGAAAACACTATTTCAAAAATACGGCGTCCTTAATAGATCAAATTTTTAGTCATACTACTTCAAGGTCGTTAAGCTCAGTTTTGATCAATCCATAATGAAAGTTATCTCTTTATAACCTTTGCATCTTGCAATTCGAAGCAGTTTTTTTATTCAGCGATAAATTTTGGACAAAACAATGCTTTTGTTTGATTAATAGTGTAAAGAATTACACCAGGCAAATGCCCCAAATTTTTACTGAGTTTAAGTTAAATTACTTTGCCAAATACTAGGATGTTGTAATATACAAATATGTTTATTGGTACTATAGACTTCTAATTTTGATAAATTATTTTGAGGAATAATCTAATATCTTAAGTAATACAAGTACACATCTGTGTTACTCCACATTATGCAAACCTTGAAAATGTGAAAATTGTCGTCATCGAAAGCAGAACCTGATGTTGAACTGGTTTAGTCGCCGTTTTCAAATATTGACCAAAAACACAACTAATGATATTTTAAATACCGTCTCAGACATAATAAAGGACCGTTGAACTTTCCGGCTTGGGCAATCTGACACTTGTTGACCATGAAAAAATATATACGTATAGAATATAGTGTGAATTTTTAGAAGAAAAGAGACTATGCACAATTTATTTATGCATATCTAGACCATCCTATTAATTTGATACCGGGTGTTTGAGGAGGAATGACAATACTTTACATGTTATAGTACCGTTCCTTTTGAACAAAAAAGTTTATATGAATATACGTCCAAATCTCAAATGGTTACCAGTGGAAAACCACCATAGCTTATTCAACGTGAAAAAAGAATATGTGGCATTTCAAACAAATCGATTATTTTGTGGCAACCTACTCGATAATTTCGAAGATAATTTATCTGTTTTGCACTCAACGCAGTTGACCTTAAAATGACTGTGCCTCGGCAACCATTGGGATTTGGACACAAATTCAAGTGAACTTTTTTATTCAAAATGAACGGAACTATAACATAGTATTGACCATTCCTCCTCAAACACCTGATATTTAATATTTTTGTTAATTATGATAATAGGTTGGTCTGATGTGCACGTTAATAATAGATACTAAATATAAGTAGCTGAAAACAATGGTATTCCATAGGAGATAGTCAAGATGCCTTTGTTGAATGCATTGGAGTTATATTTGTAATGGTATGGGGAAGTTGAGTTTGATTAGTACCTACCATCTTTATATATAGAATATACTTTTTTTATTTAGAGTTTTTATTAATAGATGAATATTAAACGCAAATTTTAAGTGACAGATTGTGCAGTGCAAAAACCAGTGGCATTATCGTAGGTAGAGTCGCTTGGGGTAAAAATGGAACAGTTCTGAACCTTTGGAGTTTCTTTAGTAAAAAAGTGTAATAAGTAAGACATTTCAGAGAGTAGATGTAACAACATTCACTGTTCATTAGTACTTAAAAAAATGTATGTGGTTTAGTAAACAGTCTGTTTTACTTTTAATCTATCGATAGGAAAATGATAAACGCGTACGCGAAAATACGAAACACTCGTTTATTTGCTTATTTTGAAAAAGTTACTTACTGATACGGGTAATAATGAACTGTTCGGAAAAAATAACGCAGAAGAATTTTAAAAATGTCTTCTCTTCTATTAAACTTAGTATTGTAGGTAACTAAAATTCACGTGTTTGTTATTAAGTTTCAATGCAAACATATTTTTTTAAAGCTAATTAATGAAAAGTTCTAATAATTTTAATGCAGTTTATATACATGGTGTTTTAAATCAAGTAGCAAAAATGAGACTACAGATTCCTTAGGTAATAAGTCGATTTAACCTAACATACCTATAACCCAAGTCGCATAATAATAAAGATACAGAGTGTCAAAGATAAAATTTTATTTTCAATATTTGTACATAACTTCTTAAAAGATCCAAATATTTACATAAAATTTTTAAATTAGGGGTCTTTGCGGGCAAGAAACTCAAATTTGTTTCTAATTTTGACGTCATTAGTAGAGGGCGCCACTAATGGCACATCATGTTTCCTTCAAAGGGGTCCGAGAAACTTTTTTATTTAATTTTTATTAAGATAATTTTCTTATTTGTTGGGTAATTGTACTCAGATTTTGGAAAATAAGTTTTTTTTTGTGAGAAAACACGAATCTAATTGTTTTTTTACATGTACAGGGCGTTCTGAGCGCCTGTACATTTAACGTGTAAAAAATCGAGATACATAAATTTTACTTTATGCAACATCTTTCAATGTTTTTAGATATAAAAATTAGGCGATATGAGTTACAAAATTGTTTTAACTTATTTTATTATACAAACTCCGTAGAAATTTGTAACCAAACTGTAGAAACACGGAACACTGTACACTATTCGGAATACTTAGGAGAAGTACAGTTGTTGGCCCTGCTTAATTTTTACCCAAATAATATATTGTTCCACCTTTGCCCCGTTTAACCCTATACCATTTTTGCATTACATTGCAAATTTGGTTTGTTTGTATTTGAATATTTTGCAGCATGTTTAAAGCGATCATATATTTAATACCAAATCAGCAAATATTTAATCTTAATTATGAATCCTATAAAAAATTTATAATAGGGATCTTATAGTACTTGAACTTGAAGGATTATGCCTTTCGGTCAAAAAAATTCTGATGCAAACTAGTCAATGGTCTGTGGGTGGGGTAAGCCCTACGGCCCAATCAATAGCTTGTAATCCATCGTGTTCGAATAGGTGAAATTTAAGGATCAGCTGAATCACGAACTGCTGATAAAGGAGCTGCAATGCATGAAACAGGACCAGGAGAAAATACTCAAACGGCAGCGCAAGCCCTCTATGAACCTTTACGATAACAGTGCAGTGCCGAATAGTGAAAGTACGGCGAAAATACCGCGGCCTGATTGGCTGGACGTGGGCGGTGGGGGGTGCGAAGTGAAGTTGAACACGTGTCAGATCGAGATTAACGACGAGTCTGTGGACAGAGAGGAGAAGAAGCCTTTTAATCTGGACTATGAAAGGTTTGTACCAGTTATATTGTTATGGTGAGAGTATACAATTAGAAATTAAAATAAATAGATTGAATTTCTAAAATACATGGCACAGAAATTTCTGTAGTTCTTTAGTGGTAGGTGTAATATTCACCACACTTGTACACTCAACTCAGTTGGAACCTAATACAATCTGGTTCCTTCGCCTCTTAGTTTTCTACTGCCACATTTTATAGTTTTATCATTATGATTCATATTTATGTAATATGATATTTCGTTATTTATTAAATATAAAATTTAATACATTACAGTAGGTTCTAAAATAATCCAAAGAACGATTAGCTAAAAGTAAGGAAGACATTTTGATATATTACTTGCGGTTCGTTTTGTTGGTTCTGCGGCTGCTACAGTCGGAATGCTTCTCAGACAAAGGTGGTCCTCTGAGACGTCTTTTGTTAGGTAAATGTAGGTTAAATGACATGATTATTATAAATATCGCTGCTTAAAAATTATAAGGTCACATGCTACAATTTTGACACTGTGTGTATTATTAACGCTACGAGGGTCTTTGGATCGGCCAGAACCTTCCTATGTGATTTTGAAAGTGGGGTAGTAATTTTACTATACGCCTACTTTTTCGAAGAAATAGGCTCAATAAAATGTTAATATAAAAAATCATAAATAACTCACCTATTTTTGTATTTTTCAATTACGTAAGCCGGTCTTGTACACTCACAGTAAATATTGAAAGTTCTATAGGTCTTTCGCGTTTGCCTGTATTCCGGGTTCATTGTGTTAAATATATAAATCGTCGGGATGAAATTTATAAGCAAATTTTCTCTGCCTCTCGTGGAACATAGCTAGCCAGTTTTGATTACACTTTATCCACAGATTATTATCAATACACTTCGGCCATTGTTATAGCAAATTACGTGTAACTCTGCACACAGTAGAAAATACCTAAAATAATATAAATACCACAAATTGTTTACGTACGTGTTACGCTGTTATTTAAGGTTAAGGTTATAAACAAGCGTGTGACTTGCGCTCAATTTATCACATTTCGCTTATCGATGACGTATTGTAAAATAATAATAATAATACACATTTATTTACCAAAAAATAATAAAATCATGTTGTAGTAGGTACATACATGTGAGTATTTACAATAATTGGTAAAGAGGAACCATAAATTCGCCTAATGGTGCTTTTCCTATGGACCCTTAACTAAACTAAGTAAAACTAAAAAAAAGAACAATTAGGAACAATTAATAGGGGTTGGAAATAGGTCATTGATTTAGTAGGGCAGAGAGCAGAGTCTGCTTCAAAATTTGCAATAACTTTAAACTCAGTTATCTCGGTTATAAAAAAACATTTATTAAGACAATACTTTATAAAATTATTATTTATTTTGTTGCCTATTGTATCCCACTTTCAAAATCACTGTATACAGGGTGTTTCAAAATAAAGGCAAAAAATTTCAGGGGGTGATTCCTTGTTGAAAATAAAAGGTAGTTTGTTATATACACTTTGGGTCACAAGTCAACCATTAGGGAGATATCGTGTTGCAAAGATGGCGGAAAAAAGAGTGTTTTTATTGTTTTGCTCGGAAACGAAAAGCGTGGGAATGGTAAAATTTTGTGGAAGTGTTACCATCATCAAAAGACACTTGTGACATATTTTTTCACTTTTTGAAAATAATTGGAAAGGGTTGAAATAAACTACCCCTTTCAGTTTTTTTAACTATACTTTCAAAAAACTTCCTTAACGACGTAGAAAAAAATAAATTGTTTCGACGTTAAAAAATAAAATGTAAAGTATTGCACGTCGGGAAGAGGCAGTTTTACTACACCCATCAATAGGATAAACTTGGCTGCTGTCAATTTCCGGATGTTTCCATTGTTGCTTTGACAGATAGCAAATGGTTTGTACTTCCCGGTATCGGCCTGTATCAAAACTTCTTTTTTTGAATTTTCCGGATCCACATAGCATTCGATGAAGCTTAGCAAATATACTGTGATGAGGAATTCAACGATTGATACGCTTCTGCATAATGGCGACAAGCATGTAAGGAATTTCCATTTGCCCGGCCGTACATAAAGTGCATGTCTGTCATTTCTGCATTTGTGAAAATAACCATTTTTATTGTATTAACTTAGTATTGAATTCCAACGTATTCCTCAATCAAACACATCACACAACGAAAGGCAAATTATCCCGTAAACGACTCTTAAAATGTTAAAATAGTGCACACCATTTGCTATCTGTCAAAGCAACAATGGAAATATCCGGAAATTGACAGCAGCCAACTAGTTTTTCCTAGTAATGGGTGTAGTAAAACTACCTCTTCCCGACGTGCAATACTTAAATTTTATTTTTAACGTCGAAACAATTAATTTTATCAAAAAAATATGAGAGAGAAATAAGTTTCTAAATGAATGGGCTTAACCTAATTTATTTTTTCTACGTCGTTAAAGTTTTTTGAAAGTATAGTTAAAAAAAACTGAAAGGGGTAGTTTATTTCAACCCTTTCCAATTATTTTCAAAAAGTGAAAAAATATGTCACAAGTGTCTTTTGATGATGGTAACACTTCCACAAAATTTTATCATTCTCACACTTTTCGTTTCCGAGAAAAACAATAAAAACACTCTTTTTTCCGCCATCTTTGCAACGCGATATCTCCCTAATGGTTAACTTGTGACCCAACATTTATATAACAAACTACCTTTTATTTTCAACAAGGAATCACCCTCTGAAATTTTTTGCCTTTGTTTTGAAACACCCTGTATAACAACATAGGACTTTACATGAAAGCATCATTTTACTAACAAAGGGTTATGCATCACTAATTCCAACTAAATTTTAGAAATTATTATTTTATACCATGTTACACAACGAATTAATAATTGTTACGTCAAACGGCACGTAGAACTAGAGTTAAGTGAAACACCATTAATCCGCTGCATATTTAACTAGCTTAGTTGTATTGTGAAAATGAGTAATAATGAACAAGATTATAGTTTATTTTAATAGTTTTTCCTACTTGGAAGTTATTCATTAACCCTATTTTTCTGCGCCTGGTAATCCAACAGGTACCATGTTATTTTTTTTATTTACAAATTTCTCAAAAACAATGTATGGTTGTTTAAAATAAACTATACTTTAAGTTTATTAAATGTTATAATGTTCAAGTTACTCAGTAATTATATGACTGATGAATAATATGGTGAAGATTCAACTAATAACTATTAGAAATCCATTCAAAAAATTCCTGGGAACAGTAATGCCTGTAGTAATATTTCAGTTGTATTTCCATTTGGTTGAAAAATTCGAAGAAATCCATTGCAATTTGAACATACAATAATTAATTCTGGTCAAATAATTCTACGGCTATACGACAATAAAAATAATAGCTATTTGTACTATGCTATTATGTTACGTAGAAGAACTAGTTTATTACTTTTTTGTATTTGATTAGCATATATTTTTATTTAATTACACTAATATTTACATACATCATGCTAGATTGCGTCAATAACAAGCCAAAAACAAATAAAATTGCTATAATACATTGCTGGACTTTAATTCCACTCTGTTACATTCCTGTACATGTAATTATTATTGAGGTTATTATATTTTTGGGAAGACCTAAAATTATTTTTTGACCAATACTAAATAGCAATTAACATCTACTTACTCATAAAATCATGGTACAATTTTTTTTACTTAAATGTGACTTACGTCAGTTAATATATAATGAAAATCAGCTAGCGTTGTGTTCGATATCAATCATCTGTCAATACTGCAGCTGCTTGCAATAAGTAACACCTTTTCCTCAAGGTGTGGATTGAAAAAGTGAAATTGGAACTTCGATATTCATTAGTTTCGGTATCAGATTTCTTCTAACTTAATGTTAGAAAGCATAAAAACTATAAAGTAAAATTTATGAAAATATCTCCTGGAAATTTTCCTCATTTCCATTGAGAGGTCTTTATCTCGAAAGGAAGTAATAAAAGTAAACCTATTGTTGCGAAAAATGCATGCTCGATTTTTTTTAAGAATTTGATTTTATTTTCGTCCTTGACTTAATCAGTTGGAAAGATATCAATAAGAATTATCGTCGTGTATGAGCAACAAATATTTTTGTTTTGTTAGTAAATAATGTATGTCGCACTAATCATCCCGAAATAATAAAATGCGACGTCGTATTAATCACCATTAGTTACCAAGGTTACCTTTAAAAATAACAAACGGATTGGAATGTTAATAATAGGAATCTTTTAAATTAAATCACGAATTTCAATTTAGTATAGGCAATTAAATATTTGCTGTGAAAGGAATTACATTGAAAATTGTAATTTTTAGAATTTTTGACAATATTTAATAGCACATTCTATGTAAAAAATGTTCCAGGAAAAGCTAATCTTATTTTTTTTAATTAAAAAATGGTGGTTGCCGCGACATTTTATTTATCTAAATTAATTATCCTATACAGTAGTAGTACTTGTAAGAATGTTTTGTTATAATCAAAGAGGTTGGAAGGGATAGAAGTAATAAATACTAAATTTTACTTGCGCAAAGCCTACCTGTTTTCCGGATACTGGGTGCCATAGGTGGGGGAACATCAGGGTCGTATAGGTATAAAAATTTTAGTGACCAATGATCACCTATTTTTATGAATAATTATATAATGAGATTTAAAACAGGTATACCTATGTACGTATTTAATAATAAAACTGTTTCGATCAATAACAAATGTTTTTTGTATCTGTTATGTCACTTATGCAAAACTCGCCAGTTCTTATTCTGTGTCGTTTATTAATATGTACATTTTTATAAAGTTATACTGAAGATAAAAATAGAAAATTGTAATATGATCCTTAAATTTTGAGGAATTAATAAAACAAATCAAAATCTCAACAATTATGATTACTGATTTGTGTTAATTTGTATTAAATTATTTGTTGAATATAAATTATTTTTATTTAAGGCCAATTATTTTATCATCATAAGAAATCTGAAGTAATACATATTTTCTCATATGTAGTACCTATATTTTAAGTCTTTAATACTATAATTAAGAAAACAGAAAGCAAGTAGTTTATTATATACCTACAGTTTTTAAGCTTCTACTTTTATCAGTTACATTTCTATTGTAATATAGTGACCTCTGATAATTATACAGGGTGATTTTAAATAAAGTAGCAAACATGAGACCACAGATTCCTTAGGTGAAAAGAAATCGATTTAACCTAACATACCTATATCCCAAGACGCATAATAAAAAAGATAGTGTCAAAATTAAAATTTTATTTTCGATATTTGTAGGTAACTTCTTAAAAAATCTAAATATTTACATAAAATTTGTAAATCGAGGGTTTTTGCGGTCGAGAAATTCAAATTTGTTTCTAATTTTGACGTCACTAGTAGAGGGCGCCACTTGTGGCACACCATGTTTCTTTTAAATGGTAGATTTTTTTTGCAGCTTAGTGTATTCATCTGACTATCGAAACAATCGATTATCCTACCTGTTTTATTTGAAAAAAGTATACTTTGCTGAAGTCGGTAAGAGTAACCATTTTTGAAATAATCCTATTTGAAATGCTCAGTGCACCGAGTAAAAACTGTTTTGGTTTTAGGTAAAGTGCCTTTTCTGCTGAAAATATAGCAAAATGTTACTTGAAAAAGTTGTTCAGAATGGTAAATTATGGAGACGTGCAAAATTTCAAGATCGGCGAATTTGAGGAAACCATTTTTCAACAATGTAGGTACAAAGATTTTATCAAAGCAGGCCGATCTTTTTGAAATTTTGCACGTTCTCATAATTTACCGTTCTGAACAACTTTTTCAAGTAATATTTTGCTGTATTTTCAGTACAAAAGGCACTTTACCTGAAACGGTAACAGTTTTCAATCGGTGCACTGAATATTATAAATAGGATTATTTCGAAAACTGTTACTCTTAACAACTTCAACCTACCTACCTTTTTCAGGCATAACAGGTAGGAAAACCAATTGTTTCAATAATCAGATGGATACACTAAGCAGCAAAAAAGTTCTGCCATTTAAAAGAAACATGATGTGCCACAAGTGGCGCCCTCTAGTAGTAACGTCAAAATTAGAAACAAATTTGAATTTCTCGCCCACAAAAACCCCTGATTTACAAATTTTATGTAAATATTTGGATTTTTTAAGAAGTTATCTCCAAAAATCGAAAACAAAATTTTAATTTTGACACCCTGTATCTTTTTTATTATGGGTCTTGGGTTATAGGTATGTTAGGTTAAATCGATTTACTTTCACCCTTGACTAGGCTTTCACCTAAGGAATCTGTGATCTCATTTTTGCTACTTTATTTAAAATCACACTGTATAATATATAGATGAAATTAGCTTAATCAGATTTGAATAATGACAAGTAAATTCTTTTTGTTCTTTAAAATGTAATATTTAAATTTTGATAAAGGATTTTCCTTATCATTTTGATGTTTTTTTCGTTCATATGAAAGTGACACAAATTAGAAATTGAAAAATATCTTCTTTCCTTAAATTTAGGGCAGTTATCCAAAAGTCCTTTCTTTTTTCATCTTTAGGAAGTCCAAAATTACAATTCTAAAGCAAGTCCTCGTAAATAATATCACATTTTATTTTATTCCCAATTATATTATGTTGGTACCTACCTAGAATTTCATAATTATTACGTACATTTTTATTTGTAGCAAAAGTAGTAATAAAAAACATTATATTAAAAACGACCCTGGTACGGACACGTATGTTGTGGAACATTTTATTTAAATTGATGTCTGTGATTGGTGGGTGAGAGGAGTGGGAAATTGGCAGGATGCGCAATCGTTTTTTGCTTATCTCCCTCTTCCTAAATATATGGTTATAAAAATAATGAAATAATAATACAGTGCAGAATGAATGTGTATTTCCGTAACCTTATGTAGCTGAGCTCTTGTTGTTGTCGGGCTTAGGTTTTGAGATAAAAACCCCAGAGTTTTTGAATGTATTGATTTTTGCTCCAGTTGTTGGTACTACGGAACCCGACCAATGCTCGTAAGCTTTGTGCCTTTTTGAGATATTTCGATTATTGTCAATCATTGAAAGTATATATTGAACCATTGCAGATCAAATTGGATGCTTATAATGTCATATTTCAAAACTTCCAGCTGTCTATTTACCACGGCGTTTATATAACCAACTCATCTACCGCGATGCTACTAGCGTGTAATAAACGACCTTTTTTTAGTTTTGTGTACCGAATTCATAATCTCACGGTTCGCAACAATTCATTCCGTTTCGAAATGTATAGTAATCAAATTTCCAAGTACATTTCGCCCGTTCCATTAACGAGGCGAGAAAAACGCTGCCAGGAAATTGAAATGCTACGCGGAATCGTTCCCACAGTATTTAGAAAAAGTGTATTTTTGAGGTCGCCTGCTAACTTCTTCCGGGTAAAAGGGAACCTATCGTGCAAAGTGATGAAAGTGCGCGGCAAGTAATTTAGACAGTTGTTAAATCGTTATCCTTGTAGAATAAAGAAAAATTCGGTACAGTGATAACAATTGATTGTAATATTACACGGTGGATTGTTGGTTATTTATTGCCTGGGTCAATGTGTGAAATGATACACCAAAATGTCTTACGACTCTAATAGAAAATTACTATTTGAAGTTTTATGTAAAATTTATATGTAACTTTCCACTTCTTCCACATCCGCAGTTATTAATCGGCATTCTTCTACAATTCTCTGACGTAGCACTTGCAATGTTTCCGGCTGAGTGGCGTACACTCGTGATTTTAAATGACCCCACAGAAAAAGTCTAAAGGGGACAGATCCGGAGATGTTGGTGGCCATTCGACGGACCTCTTCTGCCAATCCAATGCCCCGGGAAATGGTCTTCCAAAATTGTCGCACAGCAGCAGCATAGTGCGAAGGCGCACCATCTTGTTGGAAGGTTATTTCATTTTCTAGTAAATTGTCGTCACTTCCTAAAATCTCTGTTATCCTAGGATCAATTGTACTTTCCAATAATTCTAGATAGGTGTTTCCATTGAGATTACCTTGGATGAAAAATGGTCCAACAAGATGGTCGCCCAAAATGCCTGCCCAAACATTCAATTTTTGAGGTGTCTGAGTATGAAATACCCTGATTAAATGCGGATTAGTATCACTCCAATAACGACAATTGTGTCTATTCACTTCGCCATTCAACATAAATGTGCATTCGTCGGAGAAACATGTATTGTAGAGAAGATTTGGATTCAGTAGAAGTTGTTCACTAAAGTATTCGCAAAATTGGTTACGGCGATCCAAGTCATCTTCATGTAACTCCTGAACCAGCGTCATCTTAAATGGATGAAACTTGTGTTTTTCAAAATTCGATGAACACTGGAACGGATACGCCAGAAGCTTGAGACACAGTTGTAATCGATTGCTTATTATCCATCTTTCATTATATCTCGATTATTTCTCGAGTGTAGCAGTGTGTTTGAGCTCTAACAGTTTTTGAAGTGTTTGTGTTGTTCCAAGTGGTTGATTAAAATTGATCTTTGGTTGGTGTAAAGAATTACATTTCTGGATTTAGTGGAATTAACTACCTTCCTTGTATCAGTGGGCGATTGCATTTTTAGTCGTTTTGAAGATATAATTTCCTCTTGGCATATTCTATTTATGGCGGAAAAACGATTGCCTTATCAGTTGATAGTTCTTATTAATAATATCGCTACGGCGAACTTTACTACAGGCCAGGAAGAAATTGGAATAGTTTAGCTGACCATGAGGTGTTTTATTTGTGAGGTCGATGATGTCGACCGTTCTAAATTTATGAAATGTGACAGCTGTTCACGGAATCTTCACAAGGAATGCTCAGGACTCAATTCTGCCGAGGTTAAAGTTATGGACCTAAGAAGTAAAAGAACTCTTAAATTTACTGTGATGATTGCTCCAGTGGTTTTCAACAGGTTCCTAAGCTTCTTAAAGTTGTTGATGAGCTTAAAGTTGAACTGGAGAACATTAAGTTAAAATTGGAAAATATTTCATTACAAAATTCTAATAATAAGACTGATTTTGATGTTGATTCAGTCATGGAAGAGATGTATGGTCGTCAAAAGCGTGCTAGTAATATTATGATCTTCAACCTACCAGAAGAATCTACTGTTGCTGCCGAAATGAATAGTATTCAAGAGGTAATATCTGATACTGTATCTGGTCCTGTGTCTATTTTAAGTGCAACAAGAGTAGGTAAGAGGAACAAAAATGGTAATCGTGCTTTGAAAGTAACATTATCTAATAGTGAAATTGTCATGAACATTGTAAAGAATCGATCTAAGATAAAGCGAGACCGTAAAGTTTTTGTAAATGTTGATCTCACCCCTCTACAACGTGATAAATATAGAAATTTGGAGGATCAAATGAAGCAACGTATTTCTAATGGTGAAAAGGATCTGGTAATTAAGTATATCCATGGAGTTCCACAAATTATTAACAAAAAAAACTAAACAGGCTCAGCAGTTCCGAACTTAATTTGCACTGTTATTATCAAAATGTTCGTGGCCTTAATACTAAGATTGACATTTTTCATCAGCAGTATCAAATGAAGAATTTGATGTGATAGCTCTCAGTGAAACTAATTTGCGTGAGGATGTATATAGTTCTGAATTGTTTCCGGATTCTTACACTGTGTATCGTAAGGATCGTAACCTTAAATTGGTTAATAAATTGGGAGGGGGAGGTGTCTTATTATCTGTAAAAAATGATATTAGTTGTGATATTATTGATAATAGTTTTTCAGTAATAACTTTAAAATAATTGATTTTCTATTATGTAAGTGTTTATTCTTCTACAAAACGGTTTATATTTCAATTATTTATAGTCCACCTTCTGTACCTATTGACATTTTTTAATCTTTTGTGAATGTTTGGAACAACTTGATGTTTTTAATGATGGAATAATTATTATCTTAGGTGACTTTAATGTCCCTAATTTTGTTAATGTAGACAATTCGGACAGAAAAACAAATTCTATTAATAATTTAATAAATGTTTTACACCTTTGTCAGTACAGTAATGTATTAAATCACAATCTCCGCTTACTTGATTTAATATTGTCCAATTCGGAATGTATAGTTATGCATGATTGTACACCTCTAGTTCCTGAAGACTTACATCATCCTGCTTTAACTATAGATTTTGAGAGTTTGCTTGTCAAGGAAAGTGTATGTCAAACTAATGTGCATCAAATTGTGTATAATTTTAGAAAAGCTAACTTTCCTGGTTTATATAATGATTTATCTAGAATTGATTGGTCTTTTTAAATCTTTTGATGATGTCAATACAGCCCTGAATATTTTTTATGAGCGCTTATATAAAATATTTGACATTCATGTTCCTGTATACAAAAACTACAGTCATAAGTATCCACCTTGGTATACCCCAGAAATTATAAAGAATATTAAATGTAAGGCAAAACTGTTTAAAAGATATAAAAAATCCCACTGTCCATACATTTTCAATAAATTTAAACAACTAAGAATTACAATTAAAGATCAAATTAAGGAAGCATATAGAGATTATCTAGACACTGTGCAAAATTCAATTACACTGGATTCTCATAAGCTTTGGTCTTTTATTCATGCAAAGAATAGATCATCTAGAATACCTGGCAAAATGAAAGATAAGAGTCGTCATTTTGATAATTCTCAACATATCGTTAATGGATTTGCAGAATTTTTGAAAGTGTGTTTATTCCGTCTGATTCTCAATTCCATATTAATGTTTTTAATAATAATACGCCACTTATTAACTTTGAAGCAATAACTGAATCAGAAATACTGCTAGCTTCCAGAAAATTGAAAAATAAAATGACATCGGGACCAGACAAGTTGCCCTCATTTATTATAAAAGATTGTATATCTGTGTTTGTTATTCCATTGAAAATATTATATAACTTATCTTTGAAGACAAATGCATTTCCACTTGATTGGAAGCAAGCTAAAGTATGTCCAATTTTTAAAAGCGGGGATAAAGAATATATTGAAAATTATCGGCCAATATCTATTCTTTCCAATTTTTCGAAAATTTTTGAAATTATACTTTATAATCGTATATATAACATAGTTAAGGGTCAGTTAGCATTTGAACAACACGGTTTTATGCTGAAGAGATCCACTGTGACAAATTTATCAGTGTTTACACAATTTGTCTCTGATACCTTAGATAAGGGTGGTCAAGTGGATACTATTTATACAGATTTTGCCAAAGCATTTGACAGACTTGATCATTATGTCCTTTTGAACAAACTTGCTGAATTTGGTTTTAACAATAATGCATTATCCTCTTTAAATCTTACTTAACTGATAGAATTCAGTTTGTGTCTTATAATGGTTTTGTATCTTTTAATTATTCTGCCACCTGGGAGTCCTCAGGGTCAAACCTCGGACCTTTATTATTTCTCCTTTTATTAACGACATTTGTCAAGTAGTAGATTGCCATAAATTATTGTTTGCTGATGATATGAAAATTTTTCTTCAATTTGTTCCATAGATGATTGTTTAATGTTACAGGATTATTTAAATAATTTGCATAGTTGGTGTTTTAAGAACAAATTATATCTTAATGTATCGAAATGTAAAATTGCTTCCTATACCAGAAAAAAGTTACCAATTATTTTCGATTATGCTATTGATGACAATGCACTCGTCCGTTGTGAAACTGTTAAGGATCTTGGTATATTATTTGATTGCGCTTTATCCTTTCGAGACCACATATTTAACAAAGTAAAAGAGGCAGCAAGATCATATGGCTTCATCGTGAGGAACTGTAGAAACTTTGACAACATTGAAACATTGAAAACATTGTACTATTCCTTCGTTAGATCTCAGCTGAATACGGTTCTGTAATATGGAATCCATATTATAAATGTTATAAAATCGCTATTGAAAAATTCAGAGAAAGTTTTTAAAATTTTTGTATTTCAAAGTAACTGGAGTTTATCCAGAATTTAATACAGATTACAACACATTATTAGAAAGATTTAATGTTTCCAGTTTAGATTTGAGAAGAAAGTGTTCTTCACTATCTTTTATATAAAATATTGCATAATGACATTGACTGCCCTGCTTTTTATCGCAAATTCAATTTAATGTACCTAGATCCAACTTGAGAGTGGTACAAACTTTTCTCTTAATCAGCCGAATACTAATCTTTGCTTAAAATCCCTATATATTCAATGTGTTTTAACTTTAATAAATTGTGTTGTGTTTGTGATATATATGTTGATAATTTTAAGCATATAGTGAGTACTGCTACGCAATTGCTGACTGAGGATCATATATTCGGTTAATTTGTTATTTAATTAATTATATCTTTTATTGTTTTATTTTTCGTTATATAACTGTAACTGGCTACTCATATTTTCTGTTACAATATACACTACTGTTATTATGTATTTAAGAAATTTAGTGTCATTGCTCTGTAAATGGGTAACTGTTGAGCAATAAAGCTATTATTATTATTATTATTATCTGTACAATCGTTTGCAATAATAATGACACTCTCTTAAAACAGTTTTTGAATTTCTAGAAGCTCTGAATAGAAATTTCATTAAATGTTTCTTGGTAAGTGAAACAACTAATAACTAATGTTAAAAATTTAAAGCAGATTTCAAAATGACTACACCAGAAGTTCAAAAGAAATCTCAAAATTCATTTTAGTGAGTGTCATTAATATTGCAAACGATAGTACATGACCCAAAACTGCCACTTCAACTACTTCATTTCGAACTGACCCAATTACTTCACGTTTCTTGTTTAAAAGCGAACCTGTTGCAACAAATTTGTCAATCAGGTGTTTAACGTACTGGTGGTTTACAATTTTTTCAGGATGATTGGCATTCAAAATTCGTTCTGTAGCTTTAGCGCAATCGTGATTTCGATAATAAATTGCAACAATTTCTACTCTTTCCGCGATAGAATAAACCATTTCGAACACACGTTAATACTTTCAATAACGGCTGAAACTAACGATTTCTTGGTCACAAGCACAAATTACTACGCGTAAGTTGGTTTGTCATCTTTTCGTTTGTAACCAATAATTCTGTCAAATCTCAACCGATTTCTAAAAACGGTACGTCACTGTATTCGCAATGAAAAGGGCTTTAAAATGATGTGCCACAAGTGGGGTAGTTGCATTTGAAATTTTTAAGTTGGGGTTCCTAGGCATTAGGGGGATGAACATATCGAGTTGGCTTGACTGTCAAAAAAGCTCCCCCCAAGAACAAAAATCGACGGGTCTCGGCGAATTTTGAAATATTATTCGGTTTTCCAATTATAGGGGGGGTTAAATTTTCGTTGGGATACCCTGTATATTCCTTATTATTAGCTTTTGTAACATTTTTTACTGAATAAGAAAGGTATTTTAAGCTAATATAAATCAAATCTCCTACAATTCCTATCAATGAAGTCATATGTATGTTCTCTGATACCAAACATCTAGGTATGCTATGCTCTATTCAATAATTATCGAAAGAAAATAATTTATATAAATTTACTAACCTCTATAAATATCAACTTCACTTTTTATATTAGCTTAAAATACCTTTCTAATACAGTAAAAAATGTTACAAAAGCTAATAATAAGGAATATATGGGTAGATATTGTGGGTGTAATTCAACGCAGGTTGGGGCTTTTGTCCACTGAGTAGTTAGTTTCACACAATATTATTAATACCTAAAAATATATAAGAAGCTTATTCATTGTATTACCAACAAAAATAGTAGCTTTGTATTCGTTCAAATGTTTCGGCTTTAATTTTTACAAGAAACTTTAGAAAACCACTTAGTATTTTGAACATTAATTATTAATAAAATTTAAAAGTAAGTAAAAAAAATTGAAAATACGAGATATATTTACAGAGAACATATTATACAATGTGTCCCACTTTTCATGAAGCCACCCTGGTATCTCGCTCACCTGATATCCGAATATTTTGAAACATTGGTGATGAAAATATACCTATAAAGTGAATCTTTAGACTTAGGCATATTTGATTATAGTCAGAGGCGTCGGATTCTAAGATGGAAAAGGGGGGTCAATTTTTAAAAAAAAAGTATTAGCGATTTTTTTTTTAAAGAACTAGTAAGATATTCTTAATCAGCACTTCTTTTTAAAAAATCTACCCCCTTCTCCATCTTAGAATCGGACGCCTCTGACTATAATCAAATATGACTACGTCTATATTCACCACCAAAGTTTCAAAGTATTTGGATATCAGGCGAGCGAGATACCAGGGTGGCTCCATGAAAATTGGGACACATTGTATACACGGTGGGCCATTACTTACGAACAAGTTTGTACATGTTCTTTATTTTGCCTAATATTATATAACTTTCAACTATACATATATTGCTAATACAGTAACATCCAGATGGATTATAAACGTTGTAGCAATTCCAATGTTACTGCTACCACAGTTTACTGAATAAATATAAGTTATGCCACTCTCTGTCGGCACTTTGATGTTTTGAGATCAAAGCCATACGCAAAAAATGGCCAAGTACGATAGTCTTAAAATAGTAGTTTCTTTCTAATTGGGAAATATTTATATACGAGGGATATTCCAAAATTGTGATGTAAGACTGCTTATTGTGTAAATAAAATATTTGTAATGTAATAAATATAAATATTATAAAATGATTTTAGGTAAATGTATAAAGTTTTGTTAGTTAATCTTGGAAGTCGTACATATTCACTTGTAAATTTTAAAATAAAGTATATACGTGCTCTACTATATAAAAAATAATATTGTCACGGATTTCCCAATCCGTCTTTTTCTTTCTTCCAGAAAAACAATCCGTTAATTAATTACTTTATTAACTACTGAACACTACTAATTACAGGTCAACTAAACACTTATTTAATTAATCGCTATCTAAATCGCTTTGATCTCTCTAAACACTTCACTTCAGACTGTAACACAAGACTAATACAAGACTAACTAACTCGGCCGTTTATTCTTCTTTATAGACCCAACGAATATTCCAGGTATATTCCAGTATCTCTAGATCCCTTTTCTCGTACGACTGGAACGCTTCTCGTCGATTCTCGATTTTTCCAGGCCGATCTCGATCACGGCATGTTGTTTGTTTACCAGAATGGCGTAGGGGCGATCGGGGCAATCTTAGACAATTCGCGGTGCCACAGTCGTCGGGTTGGGAGTGAGTGGGGCAAATTCCGTGACACTGCCCTCCTTAGGACCGATCGTCTCGATCGGATACACCTCTATACGGGGACAGACGCTCCAGATGGACGACCTTCATCTTACTCCTGGGAGTCCTTTGTATCCGGTATACGACATCATTTATTCTTTTAATGACGGTGTAGGGCCCTCCCAACGGTTTTGTAGTTTAGGCGATTTTCCTTTCTTCCGCGTGGGGTTGTACAGCCACACCAGGTCACCTTGTTGGAATCCGACTGTATTGGCCCGGACGTCGTATCGAGTCTTCATGCGATCGCTCTCTAGTCGCATTCGAGATCTGACTTGATCGTGTACGGCTGCTAGTCTTCGTTCTAGCTCATGGGTGTAAGTGTCTGGCTCTGTGGGCTGTTCCGCAGGACGACCAAATACCAAATCTGCGGGAAGGCGAAGCTCTCTTCCAAAGATGATCCTTGCGGGAGTCTTTCCAGTAGTTTCATGGACAGCTGAGCGGTAAGCTAACAGGAAGAGTGGAATGAGCTTGTCCCAATCTGTCTGGTTCTCGTTTACAAACATCCTCAGATTGGTTTCTAGTGTGGCGTTGAAGCGTTCCACCATACCATCTGACTGGGGATGCAGTGGGGTGGTCCTGGTTTTCCGGATTCCCATAAGCTCGCAGACCTTTCGGAACACACCTGATTCGAAATTTCTGCCCTGATCTGAATGCAGTTCCATGGGCACACCAAATCTGCAGAACAGGTTGTTGACTAGCGCTTCTGCTACGGTTGTGGTCTCTTGATTGGGAAGGGCGTATACTTCCGGCCATTTACTGAAGTAGTCCATGGCTACTAGCAGATATCGGTTCCCACTTTGGGTTTTCGGAAATGGGCCAGCGATATCAATGGCAATCCTCTCGAACGGTGCTCCTACGATGTACTGGCGCATTTTGCCTCTGGAACGGGTCTTCGGTCCCTTGCTGGCTGCACATATGTCACATTTTCGGCACCAATCTTCTACATCCGTCCTACAGCTCAACCAGTAGAAACGCTCCCTAATCTTCTGTAGAGTCCTATTGATACCGAAATGTCCACAGTACCTCCATGTACTTCCTGCAGCACTTCCTTGACCCGGGACCTCGGGAGTAGTACTTGTTTCTTGACCTCCGTTCCGTCATTGTTCTCCCATGCTCTTTTTAGGACACCGTCTTCCAACACCAAGGAATTCCATTGAGCCCAATAGCTCTTTAATGTTGGGCTTTTACTGCTGACTTCAGCCCATGAGGGTCGGTTGTTGGCTTCTTTCCAGTCTAGTAAGGGCTTGATGTCACAGTCAGCTTGCTGGTCTTCCCGAATCGCCGCTGAACTCCATCTGTCTTCAGGTTGGGCTGCTACCACCTTGCAAGGAACTGATGAGATGTCCTCTTTCCTATCAAGACTACTACAGTGTTTGCAGTTGACAGGACAGGGTCTCCTAGAAAGGGCATCTGCATTTCCATGTTTCCTGCCGGCTCGATGTTCAACAACAAAGTGATATTCTTGCAGCCGTTCCAGCCACCTGGCCATCTGTCCTTCAGGGTTCTTAAACTGGAGCAGCCATTTAAGGGAAGCGTGATCCGTTCTTAGAAGGAATTCTTGGCCATACAAGGTATTTATGAAAGTGTTCTAGGCTCTTGACGATGGCAAGTAATTCTTTCCGAGTCACACAATAGTTCTTTTCGGCTTTTGACAGGACTTTGCTGAAGTAGCCCACTACTCGCTCTTGGCCATCTTGTACTTTGGGAAAGAACTCCGCCAACTCCAATGTTGCTTGCGTCCGTGTCCACTATAAATGGTTGTCCAGGTATTGGGTATGTCAAAATCGGGGTAGTGCAGAGAGCCTCCTTCAGCGTATCAAAGGCTTGCTGGCATCTCGGAGTCCATTCGAACGGGATGTTGTCTTCTGTCAGTTTATGAAGAGGCTTGGCAATGTCCGAGAATCCTTGGACGAATCGTCTGATAGTATGTGCATAGGCCGAGAAAACTTCGAACTTGATGTTTGTCCGGACAGTTCTTTATGCACTCTGTCTTCTCTGTGTGTTTTCACACCGTTTGGAGTAATAATGTGCCTTAGGTATCTAACCTCTTTCTGGAACAGAATGAACTTTTTTGGGTTCAGTTTCAGGTTTGCTGCTTTTAACTTCTTGAACACTTCGGACACGTTCTTCAGGTGCTCCTGGAAAGAGCGTCCCAGCACCACCACGTCGTCCAAGTAAATCAAGCAGGTCTCCCAATGCAGGCCATGAAGTACAGTTTCCATCAGTCGTTCAAAAGTGGCAGGGGCATTACATAGACCAAATGGCATTACATTGAACTGCCACAATCCATTTCCGGTAGTGAACGCGGTCTTTTCCTTGTCTTCTGGGCTGACCTCGACTTGCCAATATCCACTCTTTAAATCCAAAGTGGAAAACCATTGCGCACCAGCCAAGGTGTCCAGAGTATCGTCAATTCTTGGTAGTGGGTAACTGTCTTTCTTGGTGACGTCATTTAATTTTCTGTAGTCCACACAAAATCGGGTGGAGCCGTCTTTCTTCTTGACCAGGACTACAGGAGAAGCCCAAGGACTCTGAGATGGCTCTATGGTGCCTTGATTTTGCATCTCGATTAACATCTTGTTAACTTCTTCTCGCTTGGCTAGTGGAAGTCCTCGTGGTGGCTGCTTTATAGGAGATGATGAACCAGTATCGATTCGATGCTTCACTACATTTGTTCTCCCAAAGTCGCCTGGTTTAAGTGCAAACACATCTTCATTTTCACTTAGCAGCTCTTCCAGTTGTTCCACCTCCATCTCTGTTAATCTTTCTTTGGCCCTATCCAGGATGTCCCTTAGACATTCCGGTAGACTGGTCTTGTTTGGTTTCTTCTCCATTTCGTTGTTTTCTTTGAGTGTTCTGACCATGGTAACAGGTTCACAGACTCCTACTTCAGTTCCCTTTGTAATTTTCTGTGGAAAGGTCTTCAGGTTAACTACCCGTACTATTGTTGTTTTCTCTGGTTTAATCAGGGTGCGGCCGGTGACTATAGATTTATTGAACAGATCCGGATTACTGGGTTCCACCACTCCAACACTGCAAGACATTTGCCCATCCATTACAGTGGCAACCAATGTTTCAGTCTGACCAGGTAGTACCACATCTTCTTTAACAACGAGTCTTCGTACAGCGTTATTCTCAGTGGTGGTCGTTAGCACTACTTCCTCACCCATTATTCGTAGCGTACCAGCATTCAAATCTAAGTTCACCCCTTTGCTCGTAGTAAGTCCAGTCCGAGTATGACATTGTCCGATATATCTGCTACCAGGGCTCTGTGTTTGAATTTGACGTCTCCTAATTCTATGTCAAGCTCGCATTCCCCTTGACTGGCAGTTGTTGTCCATTGGCTGTTGTAAGGACATAACGCTTGGCAGGGCTCTTAATACGCCAGTCACCAATAATATCCGGTCGTACAATAGTTCTTGCCGCTCCAGTGTCGATTACCATAGGGAACATACGACCAAAAATAATGCCTTCTATTAGCAAGGAGTCAGAGTCCTGGAGACGTGACAACGTAATTTCTTCTCGTGGGGCATGGTAGGAGGACGCAGCCGGCTCTTGCCCCGTCAAGCCGGCTGACCCTAGTTTTCCTGTGTAGCTGCCGCCTGGGAGTCGCGCTTTTGCTGATCCGTGACCGGGGCCCTACACTGCCTTTTTAGATGTCCTGTCTGTCCACAGTTCCAGCATTTAAGAAGGCGATCCCTTCGACTATCAAATTGTTCTTTCTTTGGCCCAATAGATGGGCTGAATTTATCGATAATCTCCTTTAGCGTCTTTATTAGGTCTCCATTTGCCATACTATCGCTGTTATCACTGATGGCCCGAACTTTAACATGTCTACCGGATGCCATCTTTGCTGCCTCGAATTCCAGTGCATGTGAAAGAGCGTCATTCAACGTTTTAGGTCTGGCGAGTCGTAGTGCCTGCTGGGTTTCACAATCTCTTAGGCCGTCGATAAAATCTTGGTTGTTGCGCTTATCTACAATTTCGGACGGGGCTGTTGGATATGCCAATCGAACCAGTCTGGCAACATCGGTCTCAAAATGTTGTAAATTCTCTCCACTTTTTTGGTGACGATTTTTCAATTGTGCCTGGTACACTTGCTGCAGGTGGTTATCCCCATATCTCATTTCCATATGCTGTTTTAGAATGTCGTAGCTATTCTGTTGCCCAGCAGGAACTCCTTGTAAGACGTCAAGAGCTTCCTCGTAGAGCAACTATCAGAGCTGTAGCCTTTCTCATAGTCGGACCATTCATTTGCTGATGCTGCTGCTTCAAACTGACGCAGATATACATTCCAGGAAACCTTGCCGTCGAAATCAGGGGGTCTAGTCTTCTGAGTTCGGATAACAGGTCCTTCTGATTTGATTACGCCCTCCTTTGCTATCTTGTCTAATTTATGTCGAAGCTCTTCGCAGGTTTCTCTAACCAAGTTTATTTCTTCGTCTATTTCTTGTTTTTGTGCTAACATTTTCTCTTCTACTTGTGTTTCTACCTTATATGACTGTTCCTCTAGTTTTTCTTCTAGTGTATTCTCCAATTTTTCTAACTTTGTCTGCATATCCTTCGTCTGGTTTTCCATTTCCTGTTGTATTGTCTGTATCTGTTCTTTCATTATATACCCTTGCTCTTCTAGTTTATTTTCTAATTTCTCCTGCATTTCTTTCGTCTGGTTTCTCATTTCCTGTTGTATTGTCTGTATCTGATCTTTCATTGTATGCCCTTGTTCTTCAAATTTTTCTTGCATTGACTGGGACTGGTCTTCAATTTTATGTCCTTGTTCTTCAAATTTCTTTGCATCGTTTGTCCCTGTTCTTCTAATTTTTCTTGCATCATCCTTCCTTGTTCCTGCATCGTTTTCGCCTGGTCTTCCATTTTATGTCCCTGCTCTTCTAATTTCTCTTGCATCGTCTTCGCCTGGTCTTCCATTTTATGTCCCTGCTCTTCTAATTTCTCTTGCATCGTCTTCGCCTGGTCTTCCATTTTATGTCCCTGCTCTTCTAATTTCTCTTGCATCGTCTTCGCCTGGTCTTCCATTTTCTTTTGCATTGTTTGCATCATTTCTAACAGTTTCGCCAGTTGTGAATCCATGTTGACTTGGCTTCTTGTTACAGGCATCCACTCTATTTGAAATGTTCTAGAATGTCCAGGAGTATGTTTGTAAATGTCACCGTTGACTTCCTTACAATGAAACGAGTGCGGTGATAAGCCACACTTGGGTATTTGTCTCACTCGGTAGAAAGTTCTAGAATGTTCGAGAATGTCCTTCGCAAATAACACCGTTCACTTCCTTAAGTCACGACGAGTGCGGTGATATGTCACACTTGGGTCTTTGTCTCACTTCGGTAGAAAGTTCTAGAATATTCGAGAATGTCTTTCGGAAATACCACCGTTCACTTCCTTGAGTCACGACGAGTGCGGCGATATGTCACACTTGGGTCTTTGTCTCACTCCCGTACAAAGTTCTAGAATGTTCGAGAATGTCCTTCGCAAATACCACCGTTCACTTCCTTGAGTCACGACGAGTGCGGTGATATGCCACACTTGGGTCTTTGTCTCACTCCCGTACAAAGTTCTAGAATGTTCGAGAATGTCCTTCGCAAATACCACCGTTCACTTCCTTGAGTCACGACGAGTGCGGTGATATGCCACACTTGGGTCTTTGTCTCACTCCCGTACAAAGTTCTAGAATGTTCGAGAATGTCCTTCGCAAATACCACCGTTCACTTCCTTGAGTCACGACGAGTGCGGTGATATATCACACTTGGGTATTTGTCTCACTCCTGTACAAAGTTCTAGAATGTTCGAGATTGTCCTTCGCGAATACCACCGTTCACTTCCTTGAGTCACGACGAGTGCGGTGATATATCACACTTGGGTCTTTATTCCACCCACGCACAGGGTTCCAGAAAGTTCTTCAAACTTCCACTTAAACCCACTCACGCACAGGGTTCCAGAAAGGTTCTCAAACTTCCAGTTAAATCCACTTCCGACACCAAATTGTCACGGATTTCCCAATCCGTCTTTTTCTTACTTCCAGAGAAACAATCCGTTAATTAATTACTTCTTTATTAACTACTGAACACTACTAATTAGAGGTCAACTAAACACTTATTTAATTAATCGCTATCTAAATCACTGATATCTCCAACTAAACACTTTAATTCAGACTGTAATACAAGACTTATACAAGACTAACTAACTCGGCCGTTTATTCTTCTTTTATAGACCCAACGAATATTCCAGGTATATTCCAGTATCTCTAGATCCCTTTCTCGTACGACTGGAACGCTTCTCGTCGATTCTCGATTTTTCCAGGCCGATCTCGATCACGGCATGTTGTTTGTTTACCAGAATGGCGTAGGGGCGATCGGGGCAATCTTAGACAATTCGCGGTGCCACAGTCGTCGGGTTGGGAGTGAGTGGGCAAATTCCGTGACAATATAGTCAAGAGGAAAATTTGCAATTAAATGTTTATATAAATATTTAATAAACAACATTATTTTAAAACTAAAATAGGAAATAATATGAGCTACTCGCATATTGTTTAGAAGTTACATATGCTGCAGATAGGTTTTCACTTGCTCTTTTAATGCAGCTTTTCTTAGACTTCTATACGAAAGTGATTGTGACGTTTAGCAGTCTTGATCTGAAATAAAATAAAATTCTTGTTTTGTAATTTAATAAACTATAGGTATATTCTTTTCAGTAAAAAATTATTTTAGTGATTTGGATATTTCTATACGTATATTAATTAATTTGAGACAAATTATTCTAATTTATTTAAAGATATTACTGTACATACAATTTTCATTATATACTGTTTGTGCACAGGTATCAGAATTGTTTTGAATATATGAAATTCAGCATTTTGAAATTTTGGCGCCATGATAGTTTTGGTATTATCAGAAACTCTGCTTGAACAAAAAATGCTTGAGTGTAGAATTTACATGACACCATTAAGTACCTACTTACATAATTATTGCATATTACACTTTTTTTTAATGAATACCAGTACAAAGAACTTACTTGTTGGTTCATAAAAAAAAACAATGTTTGATGTTTCATTTGAAAAATGTTTGCTTCAAATTCTAATTTTTTTATAGCATTGATCAGGACAATCTTTCAAACGAAGATTCTAATTTTTATTGGCGTACCGCATAAAATTTTATATCGTAACCTATTTCTTTATATTAGTTGATAACATATAAAATACATTCCTTGGACATTGGAAAAACGAAAAACCACGTCTTGAGGGACAATTATTGATAGTACAATATATCACGGGCATTTTTAGAAGACAAATAAAATAAAATAAACACTAACAGATATTCAATGTTTTTTGTCTCACGCTATATCGATCGCACTCAATTACAGTTTTAGCGTCAGCCACCGTGTAGGATCCTGGGTACCGAACGATTCCCGAGACGGGCGAGGAGAGCGGAATTGGTAGGGCGGGGCGTGTTCGAGAGTGAAACAACATACAGTGTGTCCACGGATGGAGGTGACAAGAGGAGAAAGTCTTTTGTTTTTGACTTTATCGAAAAATGTCACTCTTTATAAAAAGTTCTGCTTTTAGAAAAAATGAGACTATCATAGAAACGTCTTAGATCAGATATACAGGGTGCTCATAAATTAAAAAACATGAAAATACTCAAGAGAGAAATACCATTATTTATTATTTTACACAACATTTTTATAAAACAAATCTGTTTATAACCCAAAATAGAGTCCTAATACAAATTTTAAAATCAAAATTTCAATTTTGACTTTTACTCTACACACTACGAATAGTTTATTTCTTCTTTTATGCGCTCTTTTAATATCATGTGGCAGATCATTTGAATAAACCTTTTGTTTTAGGAAAAAAGTCAAAGGGCCTAAGGTCAGGTGGTCTAGCAGGATAATGGGCCAAATCTTCCAATCCACCTTTCACCATTGTCTGAGCAAGGCTGTAAAATGAGCAGGACAGCAGTCCTGTTGCCAAAACAGGTTATTGCGTATTTCTGGCTCTCAAGTATTTAAAAATGGTAAACCAAATGTTTCCAAAATGTTTGCCTGCTCACAGGAAGATTTGGCCCAATCCTAACCTTACACCCTTTGCCTTTTTTCTCCAAGGTGCCCTAAAACAAAACATTTATTCAAATGGTTTGTCACATGATAGGGAAGTATTAAAAGAGCACATACGCCAAGGAATACATGAACTGAATGAGCCGCTAACTATTCGAACAATTTATTAAGTTAGCGGAAAAATGTGTTGAGGTTGTGTTAAAATTTACATTTTTATTTTAAAATTTGTATTGGGACTCTATTTGAAATTATAAACAGATTTGTTTCATAAAAATGTTGCATACAATAATAAATAATGATACTTTTCTCTTGAGTATTTTCTTGTTTTCTTAATTTATGAGCACCCTGTATATCTGATCTAAGAAGTTTCTATGAGAATTTCATTTTTTCGGGAAGCAGAACTTTTTATAAAGAGTGACATTTTTCAATAAAGTCAAAAACAAAAGAGTTTCTCCTCGTGTCAACTCCATCCGTGGACACACTGTATATTTATTCTGTAAACTTTGCTGCTATCTTATTTGGAAATTTTAAATTAAAAAATAAAGGCGAATGTAACAGCCCCATACACACGCCTATGGCATGCGGGACCAGCGCGCCGGCTCGACCTTGATACGTTAAGCGAAGCAACGAAATCCCGCCAGTCAACAGCCAGCAGTTAGAGAGAACGAACGCTAGCCACTAGTGTTTTCGTAAATATATGTATTGTGCAACCCATACTTAAATTAACAAGCTAAAAGTATTGTGTTTATTATCAATAAATATTCATTTAACTTCTAGCGACTGTTATACTGGCGCCCAACTTATGGCCTTTACAATGTTTGTGAAATTACAGCGTGTGGTAGTGCCTACGTTTTAATCCTCGTTAACCAGTGCTTTTGTTGTGTGGAACGTTGAACGTTGAATAAGTGTTTTATAAAAGCTTTCTCGTGGGGAACATTATAAAACTTTGTTTCTATTCAACACAACTAAGTGTTTAGTGCCGTTTGAAGACGATTGCCTACGTTGGATAAGTATTTTATACGTCGCTGAGAGGGTAACAGTATAAAATTTGTATCTATTCAGCTGGTCGTTATTCAGTGCACGTAAGTACTTCTATTTATTGTATAAACTTAGTCATCACGGACCGTTATCCATATTGGTTAAGAAGTGCCGGTCGAACTCCAGAAATGGCGGAGAATACGGTAACTCTTACACAAGAACAATTTAATCAACTTTTACAACGAATCGGTAATGTAAACATTGAAAATGGGAACTTTATTCGTTGTACTTCGCGGTTTAACGGATCTAAAGACAGTGACATAAACGCTTTTATTGATGCCGTGGAAACATACAAAGAATGCAGTCAGGTGTCAAACGCAAACGCGCTTCGCGGTTTATCGATGCTTCTGGAAGATTTTGCAGCTACGTGGTGGCAAGGCGTTAAGGAAACTGTTCAGACGTGGAAAGACGCGGTAGATTTAATGCGTACAACTTTTGGACCCAAAAAACCAGCATACAAAGTTTACAGAGAGTTGTTTTCGAAAGAGCAAGATCTAAAAACTCCCTCGCATGTTTTTATTTGTCAAGCCCGTGCTACTTTGGCTCAATTACCGTCTAATACCCTAAATGAAGCCACCCAGATTGACATGGTCTACGGATTGCTTCATAGGCGGGTTAGAGAAAAGGTTCATCGAGATGAAATAAAAACATTTTCGAATTTACTAGACGAATGCCGTTTAGCCGAAGAAACTTTTGTAGACCGTTTTGAAAGTAAAAATACTAATGACAGTAATCCACGTGAAAAATGTAGTTATTGTAGAAATTATGGCCACTCTAAAGACGATTGTCGCAAACTCGCCTCAAAGGACAAAAGTACGTTGCAACCGACCCCTGCTAAGAATACAGAGCAAAATCCAGTAACTGCTACGTCATCAACCACTATACCAGTAGTAGGAGGTTCATCGCTTAAGTGTTTCGGTTGTGGAAACCAGGTTACATTAGGTCCAACTGTCCTACTTGTACAACTATTTCTACTTCATCTATTGATTTTTGCTGCCTTGATAATGTGTATCGATCTTGTGCATCAAACCCTCGACCAATTCTGACCATTCAAATTCTCGACTCCAATGGTACAGGTTTAATGGATACTGCTGCTAAACAGAGTGTTGCCAGTATCAGTCTTGTGAAGCTTTTAGAAGAAAAAGGAGTTACGTTTTCAACTCAGACTATCCGTTTAAAATTAGCAGATGGAGTAATTAGACAAATGGATGTTCGCGTCGTTACAGTAGATGTCATGTTGTGTGAAAGAAGAATCAATACCACTTTCATATGTCTACCTGATGCTGATACTACATTACTAGGAATGGATTTTCTATCTCAAGCAGGTCTTACAATAGATATGAGTAAAAAGATATGGTACTTTGCTGATACCCCTACCACCGAATATGAGTTGATGTTCGAAAACCAAGGACATGGTGTACTTGAGGTGAGGGCGCTAGACGTGCTAAGATCTGATGAAGGAACCATGCTCTCTGAAGAAGAGAAGGCACGCCTTTCTGCCTTGATAGAAAAAACTCAGATACCTTCACTTTAGGGGGAGAGCCAACCCCTTATGCAGAGCATCGAATCGATACTGGAACTCAAGCACCTACATCCGTACCGCCGTATCGCATGACACCTGCCAAGAAAGACATTTTAAAACGTGAATTGGACAAATTTCTCGCGAGTGGTGTAATCGAAGAATGTGAATCGCCGTGGTCCGCGCCTGTTGTACTTGTGCCCAAGAAAGACGGCGGAACGCGATTATGTGTGGACTACCGATCCCTAAATGCGATCACAAAGACGGACTCTTATCCACTTCCGCGATTGGATGATTTACTTCACGCCACAAAACAAACATTCTATATGACTACCATGGATTTGCGTGCCGGTTATCACCAAGTGCGTGTGCGCGAAGAAGACCGCGACAAAACCGCGTTTGTGACTCCTTTTGGGACTTACCGTTTCAGAGTTATGCCATTTGGACTATGTGGAGCTCCTGCAACTTTCCAAAGACTTATGGATCGCTTTCGTAGAGGACTTCCAGATATTTTGGTCTTAGCATATCTTGACGATTTAATAGTATTGTCCGAAAGTTTTGATAGTCATCTTTGTGATTTACAGTTGATATTCGACCGGTTGAGACAATTCAAGTTACGAGCTAATCGAGACAAATGTACCTTCGCGAGTGCGCGTGTGAAATACCTTGGACACGTTATCACTCCCAAAGGAATTCAAGTGGACCCGGACAAAACGGCAGCCATTGCTAACTTCCCGCCGCCGCGTAACGTAAAAGGTGTTCAGTCATTCCTACAAACGTGTTCATGGTACAGACGATTTATCGATAAGTTCGCCGATATTTCGCGGCCCTTAAGCGAATTAACCAAGAAACATGCAGTCTGGAAATGGGAACAACCTGAACGGGAAGCGTTTGAAACCTTGAAAACCGCCTTAATCACTGCACCAGTTCTTCAGCAAAATGATGGCTCGAAACCCTACATATTACGTACCGATGCATCCGCTTTTGCTTTAGGTGCGGTACTTCTACAAGGTGAAGGCCCAGAGGAACACCCAATAGAATATGCTTCGAGATTACTTACCACTGCAGAAAGGAACTACAACACGACTGAAAGAGAAGCTTTGGCAGTCGTTTGGAGTTTAAACCGTTACAGAGGATACTTGGATTCTTCTTCGGTTATCGTCATGACAGACCATCAGCCGCTTAAATGGTTGCTAAGTTTGAAATCACCGACAGGGCGATTAGCTCGATGGGCTCTCGTTATACAGAGTTATAACATCAAAATTCAATATGTTTCTGGTAAATGCAACGTGATAGCTGACATGCTATCCCGACCTACCTGTGAACATGAAAGTACTTCAACATGTGACATTTGCTCCATCACCATTGACTTACCCAGAAGAACTCCCGTTGAAATACGTTCCGAACAACTAAAAGATCCGGAACTCAAGAAAATTATACAGAGTTTTGAGAATTATCAAGATTGTGATGTAGCTAGATGGACAGCACGTGGATATATTATGACTAATGGAGTCTTGTATAAATATTCAGACACCGAAGATCAGGAAGAAGCCCAATTAGTGGTGCCTACTCATGAGCGTACTAGAGTTTTGCAGGAACACCATGACGCTCCCACCGCCGCACATTATGGGACTGAACGCACCATACAGCGTATAGCCAAACAGTATTATTTCACTGGAATGCGCAGATTTATTACCGACTATGTTAAAAACTGTGTAGAGTGCCAAAGATACAAAGCCAGTAATCAAAAACCCGCAGGACTGTTGCAGACACCAGTTTATGCCCAAAGGTTCGAGGTGCTTGCCATTGATTTATTTGGCCCTCTTCCCGAATCAACTACAGGTCACCAGTGGATTTTTATTGTGGAGGATACCGCCTCAAAATGGATCGAACTTTTTCCTCTAATTCGAGCTAGTGCAGAAGATTGCGCTAGAGTTCTTATTGATGAGACATTCTTACGATATGGCTTACCACGACGTATAATATCTGACAACGGAGTGCAATTTGTTTCTGCCATTATGCAACAAGTATGCCACTGTCTAGGCATTAAGCAAAATTTGACTCCACTTTACCATCCACAAGCCAATATGGTCGAACGAAAGAATCGAGATTTAAAACCCCGAATTGCAATTCTGGTAGGCAACGAGCATACCAACTGGACAGAAAAATTACCATCTATCAGATTTGCCATGAATACCTCTAAAGGAGAGACTACAGGCTATACTCCTGCATTTTTAACCTTCGCTAGGGAATTGCGTACCCCAGACGAAGTTACCAATGATTTACGTTCCATCGTACAGTCAGAGAACTTCATACCTCAAATTACTCCCTACCTGGACAGAGTTGCCCTGACACTAGCTGAAGCCAAGTCCTTAAATGAGAAGCAACAAGATCGGCAGAAGGAATACGCTGACTTACGTCGTCAACCGAGTCCAAGCTACAAAATCGGAGACAAGGTATGGATTACCACTCATACGCGCAGTAATTTAGATAAAAAAGTTACTACCAAATTTGATCCGAAACGAGACGGGCCATATGTGATTACACGAGAGGTATCCTCGACTTCCTTTGAAGTGTCTTCTATTGCCAATGAGGAACCACTAGGAGTCTACCATGTGTCCCTATTAACACCCTACCTCGGAGGAGAGGAGGTCCAGCCCGTCGTTCCGATAAGAAAACGTGGACGACCCAGAAAGAAACCACCTTCCACTCTTGATCCTGGTTCCTCGCCGGGACGTCATCGTAACCAGAGGGGAGGATGTAACAGCCCCATACACACGCCTATGGCATGCGGGACCAGCGCGCCTGCTCGACCTTGATATGTTAAGCGAACCAACGGAATCCCGCCAGTCAACAGCCAGCAGTTAGAGAGAACGAACGCTAGCCACTAGTATTTTCGTAAATATATGTATTGCAACCCATACTTAAATTAACAAGCTAAAAGTATTGTGTTTATTATCAATAAATATTCATTTAACTTCTAGCGACTGTTATACTAAGCAATACTTCTGCCTTTCTGCTATCAAAAGCTGGGGTACTGTTTTTTTCTATGTTTTTCTCAAAACTTTTGTTTTTTTAAAATACAACAATGAATAAGGAAGTAGGTATATAAAATAATATATGACATTTGTATATAATGTAAAATGCATCTACCGAAATCAGCATTGCATAACTTTAAGGCGCCGTATTCTTGAAATAGTGTTTTCTACAAATAATTTTAGACATGTAAGAACTGAATAATAACAGGAATGTTATTTCATGCCAGCTGCGAATAATCAAAGGTACTGAAGTTAAACGAATATAATATAACGACAGAAAGCAGTCTAACCAACAAATGTTTAGGTACAGAAATCTCTCAAAATATGTATTTTTTTTATAAGATTTTTCACTTATGTTTAGAAGTATGTGAAAATATTTGCTAAAGTGTGGAATTAGAATAGCGAAATAATAATAATAATAACACGTTTATTTCCAACAGGTAAATTACCCAATTACAGGAAACATAGAATCTGAAAATCACATTTAGTAAAACTACAGAAAAAAAAAGTAAAGTGAAATTTCTAGTAATTACTACACAACATGCGGCTACATTAATTTTTACATTTTTCTAGATATGAGCCAATTATAGTTTTTAAAAAAACTAAAATAATGTGTGTCTTACAAACACTTTTCAAAAGTTATTACTTTATTTTAGGAGAATTTAAATAGTGAAAGTGGATAAACAAAACATTTTTATTTTTGATATTACTTTTGTTCTACGTATTTTATTTTTCGAGATTTCTGTATCTACCTAAAAACACCACACATTAATTTGATAATTTCACGGAGAGAAATACGGCGACCTTAAGTTGCTTGTTTACTAATATTGATTGTAGATCAACGTGGAATCAATGTATATTTGATATTCAAATTAACCTCGAACAATTTTTGTAGGTATCATTTTTCCTATATCTCTCATCTCTGACGAGGGCTTAGATCCAAATCAATGTTGTATCTGATAGGATTTTCTGTTAAAAATACACGTTAGTTAACCTTTACATGACATTGGAAAAGAAGTTCCCGGTCAACATTTAGCAACTTTTCTACTCCTTTTATCTTCTACTCCTTTATTGAGATCACTTCAAAGATGAGTTATATATAAGCTCAAAATTGTTGAAAAAACAAGACCACAGGTAAAACTATTTAAGAATTGCCAAAATACGTGTTTAGAGACTATTAGTATATTTACTTACTACAAGTTATTTGTCTTTGTTACAAGAACACAGATGTATTACAGAAATATTGCTTAATCTAAAGAATACTTTCTCTTCTCTTACCAAATATGTATTTCATTTTGCTTCTAAATATGGTGGTTTATCTTAAAGGACTGTTAAAAAAATAATCTAGTAGCCATTTTAATATTCCAGTCATTCTATATTTCTAGATCCAGTTCTCATTTTACAGACTGATCAGCAGCAATTTTGTACAAATCTCCGTTGAATTATGATTTGTATTCTATTTTAATATAATTTCCATGGGTGATGCTTTACATCAGCTCACGTAGAAACTTGGGTTCTATTTCTGTTTTGGATTTGTAACGCCAATACCGATATTTAAAACATAATAATAATGAAGAAAATTGTGATTATTTTAAATGTAGTAGTAGCTGCAAATATAACGATACCAAGCCAAGTAATTTGGCATATTGTTCACTAGGAATTAAGTTACGTTGCAAAATTTGCAGTGTAACTTTGTTTGTTTGCTTTTTCTGTCAGCAATAATTCATAAATAAAGGACAGCGATCATGTCTGTAAAAATAATGAAGTAAAATTAGTGAAAGTAGTTTCGTACAAAGCAGGACAATTAAAATTTTTGAGTTTAACTTAAAGTAATTGCCTTTTACTTTATCACTCGTATTTGGTTAATGGCCTCGCGTATATATTTTTTTACTATTAAGAAAAAAAAATGGTTTGTCTCCTTTCGATTATTTCTACAATGCGTTAACCCTGACCCACCGACAGCTTTGTTTTCGTAATTGGAAGGAGCAGACTTTCATTTTGTTCGAGATTTATTTAAACGTTTCATTTAAGATTATTTAAAGACCGATGAAGTCATTTTTAATTTTATTGGAATCGTAAATGCAATATTCTGTGTCGTATTCATTAGTGCTTCTATTTTTAATTTATTGCTCCAAAGTCGTCATTTTCCTAAGAAAATGATCGCAATGTAAAAATATATCATGGCAAATGCCTAATTCTGTATGGTGTGGGTTCTTCTAGTACCAGATCGGACCGCCTGGTTGCTACGTCCATCTGGTTTTTTAATTAAAACACAATTTTAATAGATGATTATTAATAGAGGAATGAGGAATGCCTAGTTGCCTATCAAAATATGGCCGCTAGTAATAATAATAATATCTCTACCCCTCATTCTAATCACAGGGATTAGCCCAGAAGTCGGAGACTTGTGCGGGAGAGGGGGCGGCATATTATTATTAAGCATTTGCGCCCAGGAACGACTTACGTTGGTAGGCCCTAACCACTATTCAGTGCAGGAATGAGGAAAACCTCATTAATTAGGGGGGTGGTCAAATATCAACCGGCATCAATCTCTCACATTGACCCAAGCTAACATTATTCCACCCTACCATACCCACAGAGAGGGTGCCAATCCTCTCCACGAATATAGCTTATATACGGTCTACCGGCAGCTGGGCTCGAACCAACTCAGTCTAGTCACCTCGATTCAAGTACTAACGCCTTAAACCGCGCGACCACTGACCGATCCTATATATATTTATATTTTTTTAATTAATGAAATCTGACAAACGTCATTCGAAATATTATGCCGCATCCACACTCGTGTTATTGCGTTTATTTCGTAAAAACAGCAAGACGGATGCCACTTAAATTACAGTCGCTACTGCTCTTTACTCTATAAGTTATTATAATTAGGTACTGTTATATTATATACAATTGTCATGTAAACAAAAATCTAAAACTTTGTACAAGAAGATAGTGAATGACAGCAACACATCGCAATAGATCGATGTTATGTTTTTTTTTATTTCATAAATTATTAATCATCAGAGAATTTCAAAACTTCACTAGCATGCCATTAGAGGATTTTAACTATTTATAAAACAAAATTTTGCGAGTTGTATCAAAGCAAGATACTCGATTGAGGCAAGCTATTCCAGCCAAAATGCGATTAGTAATTACTCTTAAGATTTCTGGAGACCGGCGACAGCTATAAAAGCATTTACTATTTATTCAGTGTCACCCCAAATAAATTGAAAAATTGTACCTTTATTATAGTAATATTCCTATAACATTTACATACAGAGTGTATCAGGTTTAAGGGCGCCGTATTCTTGAAATAGCGCTTTCTACAAATACAAGTAATTTTAGACATTTAAGAACTGAATAATATAGAGTTTAGCAAAAGGAATGTTATTTAATACCACCTGCGAATATTTAAAGATACCGAAGTAAAATCAATATTTAACGTCAGAAAGCGATCTATCCAACAAACTTTTAGTTTTTTCTTTAATTCAACTATAGATGTAACTGTAAACATTGTTATAACATAAGCTTACATAGTTCTGCATATAAAATTGTTCACTTTTGTTTATAAGTATGTGAAATAATTGTTAAAATGTGGGGTTAGAATAGCGAAGTAATGTGTATTATATTATTTGAGGAGAGTTTAAATATAGTCTAAGAGCCAGTGGCCGGCAACCTATAAGTAAATGATTATACCTGAAATTTTGCAGTGAGTCTCTTATACCTATCACTCATGATGTGGGACTCGCTAAGCCCGGCGAGGTCGACTCAAGGGTTATTTAGGTGCGAGAAGTATGAAAATGTAACCAACTTCGTTATTAAATTAACAAAGCTGCCGTTTGAAAATTTTAAAATATATAATTATTATTATATAAAAATAACAAAGGCAGACGATTACCGTGCTTCTAAAGTCATGGCAGACACTTGTGAAATTGGCAAAAATTATAAACTTGAAAAGTATTTGATTAAATCTGATTTTTGACGTTAAAAAACTGTCAGAAATGTCAAGCATTGTAATCGACATCACCAAATCTCAGAACCTGTGCCAGAAATAGAGGTTATTTGTTACTTACATTATTTTAATATAAAAAGTGCTAAATATAATAAATAATAAAAATAAATGCCTAATTTGTTAGAATTGAAATTTTAAATTTTTCAAACGGCAGCTTTGTTAATTTAATAACGAAGTTGGTGAAATTTTCGTACCTCTCGCACCTGAGTAACAGTTGGGTCGGCCTCGCCGGGCTTAGCGAGTCATCACCTCATGATTGATAGGTATAGGAGACTCACTGTGCAAAATTTCAGGTATAATCATTTACTTATAGGTTGCCGGCCACTGGCTCTTAGACTAATAGTAAAAGTAGATAAACAAAACATCAATAATTTTATTTTTGATATTACTTTTGCTCTACGGATTTTATTTTTCGAGATTTCAGTACCTAAAAGACACCACAAATTTGTTCATTTTACGGCGAGAAATACGGCGACCTTAAATACAGAAAATTTCAGAATCCATAGTACATCAAAATAAAATATTTTTTTTACTCTAATATTTTCTTTTAAGACGCTTAGTTTTTGAAATACTGGATCTATATGGTTAATTTGTTGCAAAGAGCACAAAATTATGCATAACTTGCCCATTACCAATCACCATTATTACAGAAATTATTAGTTTTACCTAATGTTAATGTGTTATGTTGTTAGTTGTTGTTTTCTGTCAAAATTGTATCCTTTAATAATTACATGAATTCTCTCGGACAATCCAACGGTTTTTATTTTTTTCTTAAAAAACGGCGCATTGCACTCCAAAAACTCAAGAGGGCTCTAATTTTTCAAATTGAATGGGGAATTCAAAAATATTTTTTATCTGGGAGGAAACCATTGGCGTACCATTTTTTTCTAAATATTAAAGTCAGTACTCGTGCGCACGCCACTGTTAAAGATAGAAATTATGTTTATATTGCAAAATATGCATCTTTATTAATAGTCACCACATACCAAATTTAATGAAAATATCTAAAGCGGTTTCGAAATTATTAATTATTTTCCTTTTTTTCCTAGAACTTTAACACCCTGTATTCTTGTAACGTAGCATTTTTGGACCATAGTTTATAAAGCAAACTACCATTAATTTTCGATGTAGAATCACCCCCTTAAATATTCGCATATCATTTAGGAACACCCTGTATATTTGTAAGTATACATATTGAGACAATATAAAAAATCGGCTTCAATACTTATGAGAATTTACATGTTTATTTAAAAAAAAAAAACCATAAAATAGAATAGAAATTATTGTTGTTATAAAAATTAAAACATAGTAGAATTATACAAAATAATATAAAAATTGACAATGCAGAGCATATAAACAGTTATTGTAGAGTAAATTAAATAAATTACCATTTTTGAAAGAAAAAATAGTTAAAATTCATTAAATATTGGGACATGATATCACATTTTTGTATAGTACATAAACAAAAAGGACTTAAACCAAGATTAAAGTATATAGAAAAAAAAGAAAAGATCATTTAATAACATCATACACATATCAACATAAGTCAAGTGAAGATAATTAAAATATTAGTAATTTAAATAAATAAAATTAGTAAAATATTTAGAAATGTCAAATAAATATCATAGACAGGGACAAATGTCAAGTCTAAAGTTGGCTTCACAAGGGATATAACAATGTACATAAAAAGAGTAATATTGAAGAATATTTAATAATTAGATATAAGGAAAATTGTAATAACATTAAAAATTTTGTCATAGTTTTAAGTAGTGAAGTGAAAACATAAAAAAAAACAGTGCATCGAAAAACTATATAAGATCATATGTATGGACCATAATGTGTGTGCAAATTTTACAACAAGAAATCAAGGTATCAAATTGGGAGAAAATAGAGGAAAAACAAAAGTTTGTTGATTAGATACGAAAGAATGTAAGAACGGGCAGCGTCGGTTTTTGAACAGAGGTTCCATAAAATTTAGAAATTAGCAAGAAAAAGTCCAAATAATAGTCAAAAGTAATACTCACGTTGCAAGAAAAGTGTCGAACAACAATATAAACAGAGATCCAGATCCAAGACAGAAATTTGGCAGTACCATATAGTGGGAAAACCAATCATCTGCAGCCCAATCACCAGTTCAGAGGGAGTTCCAAAGGATTTCCAGTCGAAGTCTTATAAAAGAAAATCAACTACAGAAAGGTATTTTATGTGCACATAAATTCACAGAAATTTACGTAAATTTTATCAGAGAAAATAAACGCTAGCTAGCTATTAAATTCACAAAATAGACAGTCACAGACTCTAAAACTTATTAAAACAATAAGTTACTTACCGTAGTATAATTAATAATCTTTACTTTTCTATTTAATATATTAAAATTCGTTATTTAGTGGAACATCTGTCAAAAGGTTATGATTTGCAAATATAATACATTACCATCAATAAACATACACTAGCAGAATACCATAGAATCACGGATTTTAAGAATGTTGTATCCTATTAAGAAATTTAAAATACTAAAGATAGGCAACTTTTAATACACAACTGCCTTTAAAATAAAATTTATATGTTACCTATTAATTAAATGTTCATAAAACGTTAAATATTCTTGAATAAGTAGTAAACAAATATCTTATGAAATAAAAATTGTCCATTTTAAATTGATATTTATTTGAAAGTAAGATACAGTGTGTTAAAAGATTTGACTTGACGAGCGAACCGACTACCAGAGTCTATGTTCTCCAAGCAGCCAGGGTAATTGAATAAGCATAAAAAATAAGATACAGGTTTGTAGTCCAATAAATACAATTTTCTTTTACACACAAAACACATAAATACAAATCATACAGAAACACAAATACAATTTCAACACAAATATTAATTGGCGCCCAACAAAAATTTCATAACACAACAATATATAAAGCTGTTTACAGGCCTTTTAGGCCCAGAGCATATTTGTAAGTACATTTCCAAAAACTGAGCCATAGGTGCTATTTTTTCTTCATTTAAATACGACAGTAAGAATCCGGTATGTAATTAGATTTCTCAAAACCTGTTGAATATTGTTCTGTTTTACTGTAAATGAACCTCGAAATGAACTGTCGACATTGCTTTGTCTAACAGCACTATAGTAGTAAGTAACTACTGCATTATCACGGTTTTATATGTTCGTTCCTTGCGTTCTCACATGTCTTACCTTCATCGCAGTATAGTTATTATTGCTGCGTATATGTTTATTTATCGTTAATATCTCCATAATAATGCAATTACTTTTGTTTATGCTAGATAAAGAACGACCTGAATATTTCCCTGGTTATTAACGAACAAATAAATTTGCAGTTATGTACAGACTAGGTGCCTCTGTGTTATTGTGGTCGAAATAAAATAAATGTTGCGAAACTTGTTCAAACAAAGGTACTGTTGCGTGATTCTGCTAAAATCGACGCAAAAAAATTGACGTGCTAATCAGTTGCATAATCCAAAGTACCTATTGTTTGCTTGACTTCTTTAGAAAATAAAGCAAACTTACAGATCAGCTATTTTGAAATACAGAGTGTTTATGAATTTGGAATAGATATTCGAACAGTATACAGGGTAACCCGAAATTAATGGGCATAGAGTAGATTACTGATGACAAAATAATGGGATGTAGCCAGACATACTTTAGTCAAAGTTGGTGAAAAAGGTACAGGGTGTTGAAGTTAAAATTTTATTTTCGATATTTGTAAATAACTTTTAAAAAAATGAAATATTTGCATACATTTTGGAGATCGAGGCTTCCTGGAGGCGAGAAATTAAAATTTGTTTCTAATCTTTTGTCGTGACCAGTAGAGGGCGCCACTTAATTGCACGTCATGTTTTCTTAAATGGTAGAACTTTTTTGTGACTTACTGTAACCATCTGACTCTTGACACAATCCATTGTACTACCTTTTTTATCTAAAAAAAGTAATTTTACCAGTTGCAGGCATTCGGGATAGCAATTTTCGAAATAATCCTATTTAAAATGTTCAGTGCACCGATTAAAAAGTGTTTTGGCTTCAGGTAAAATGTCTTTTCTCCTGCAAATACAGAAAAATGTTACTTTAAAAAGCTATTGAGAATGGTAACTAGTGGCGATATGCAAAATTCCAAGAAAATCGGCCTGTTTTGATGAAATCTTTGTGCTTTTTTTATGAAACCATTATTGAAAATGTATGTGACGGTTTCATAAAACCTTTCCATTTTGGGACCTCCTGTATAGCGCGAGAAATCGATTAGTAGACATATCTGTGCAAATCGTACAATATTTTTTCTTAATAAATATCGACTTAATTTCAAACAAGTATTTCTTACTACAAAAAAAGACGGACAGATAAAATTGACCTCAGACATACGAAGCGATTCTGGACGCATTGGCTCGTGGTATTCACCTTTTTTAATTTAGGTCAATAATTCCAGAGGTTCTGGATAAGTTTCAACAAGTTATATGTATTTATTCCAGGTTAAATTCTAGACACAGTTTTGCAGTTCGCTTGATTCTAATTTTTGAAACTACTATTTATGGTTTCTACTTAAAATATGTAGACTACAGCACTATTCCATTCATATAGAAAACAGAAGACGAATATTCAGGTTTGCGCGTAATACAGGGTGTTAAAAAAGAGTGTAAAATATTTCAGGAGGTAATAGTATGAACTAAAATAAGCAGAAAAGTAACGGTTGCGGAGATATGGACCATTATTCGTTTTTCAAACATTTTATTTTATTAGGAATAAACCGACAAAGGAAGCTTTTAACAAACAAAAAACAAAGTTACAGAAGATGTTCAAAGTGCCCTCCGTCCATTTCCAAGCTGGCACGACATCTTCGTCTCAACGATATTCGAACTCTTTCGAAAACACCCTCCTTGGTTTGGATTTCTTGACACTTTTGATTAATCCGTAGCTGCAGCTCTTCCAGGCTATTTACAGGAGTACCATACACTAATGTCTTCAAATATCCCCAAACAAAGAAATCTAGAGGGTTCAAATCAGGCGATCTTGGAGGCCATAAAACAGGTCCGGCCCTTTCTACCCATCTATGTGGAAAAGTTTGGTGTAAATGCTCTCTAACGGCCATGGAAAAATGAGCTGGAGCACCATCATGCTGGAACCACATTTTGTGCCTCTGATTCAAAGGAATGTCTTCCTAAACAGGTTATGATTTCTCATATCCAAAATCATCTATTCCCAAATTTTTAAGTCGATACAGTCAAACACAGTATAATTATTACAAAAAAACCCTTTTTAAATTCCAACTTTGATACCTGAATCAATTTATTATGGCAAGTTGGCTTAAATCGTAATATTTTGAAGTGAAAATTCTAGTATATCTCTATAGGCCATTACTTATGGACCACCCTGTATATGACGAAGGGTTGGCTATGTTAATTTTTTAGATTTAGTAAACTTGCTAAGAAATTGGAGATCATAGTTCTATTTCATTAACGCTCTTTGTAAACTTTTAATTTCTTTTAATATCTACCAATTTTAGTTACATTTTGCATTTTATTATTTATATTTTAAATGCTTCAATAAATTGATTACATATACATGGTTATTATTGCATTTAACATTTAGTATCATCATGAGCGAGAAGCCTGTCTGGTGGTTTGTTTTTATCATCACTTAACCAACTGGAAGAAGTTAACATTTACAAAATAGTTTGTGGAAATTGTTTTGGTATGATGATTGACTTTCCTTTTCAAATATTAACAAAAATATTTGCTATTATCTCAAAATTATGCAATTAATCAAATCGAATGATACACTTTTACATTTATTTTCTTTTTTTATTATAAAATCTGGCACAGAAAGAGTCATTTGTAAACAACAATTTGTGTAGATAGTAAAAGTGTTTTGAAATACCTCAATTGACGTCGACAAACACCAGCACCGTATCCATTAAGCTAAATTAATTTCTCCTGTAAATTTCGCTCTTTTCACTTTGCTCTTATTGTTCTTGGTTCGGTATTGTTTTGATATGGTAATTACGTTTACACTTACTTAACACCAGTGACACCTGAATTTCTTGTTTGTCGTGAAAAAAAGTTGATTGTCGCCCCAGAATTTCAACAGTGGTTGTGGTGAGTAACCTTGACTTCAATTTGCATTTTTTAAGTTTTCTCTTTTGTTTGTAATTTGTCCGGATCAATTTTTTTGAACCACAAACCGCATGGCATAAATCTTCACTAAATGTTATTCTTTTGTAAAAGGAGAGATTCTCCTGCGAATGACTAAGAAGTTTTACCGAATTTAGTTATTCGAAATTATAGAAGTATTCGTGCGATTTGAACGAATGCCTGTATAAAAGGTGTACCTACAGAACATTTGATCATCTCATTGTTTTTAATGAAAAAATGGATTTGTTACTTGTATTTGACAAGCAAGAAGCAACCCATATTTCGCAAGAAGACGTTTCTACAATTTGATGATTGTTCTTCAAGAAAATATACATCATAAAGGATTATGGCAAACGATTTGTATCTTGATTAATATTTCTGATTATTTTGAATGTGATGGAAACTGTTTTAAATTCAGTTGAATTTTGCAATTGATTTCAAAATCAAAGTAGCTGATCCCAACCTTATTAACAAAGTGTGATGGACGGATGACGGTTTTTTTACATGCTGGCTTTTTACACAGGTAGCGATCAAACTGCTTTTTGAAAAACAATAAGTTTCTATGTATACGTAGCTACAAACTGAATAATTAATACATTATGCTAAAAATGAATAATCAATTACAAATACGGAACAGAGAAGTTTTAAAAATAGTAAATTCCCTATATTTGCATTTTTTCATACAAATAAATAAATATTTAAGGTAAAAATGTCTTATTCATTCATGTATCTAGAGGTTTGTTTAGTCCTTATCGTTGAGTACACATTAACAACGCAGTAAAAACTAGGTTATTGACATAATACAGCAGGGTATAATTTACTGTTGCCGGCTTGTTTATCACTGAAAGTGCCTCAGACTGTTTTTTGTGTACAACACGAGGGTTTTTTGTAATACTTGTAGTCAGTATTTAAATACGAAAAACTTTTCAGCCTCTGTTAATAATTTACTTGGAGCATTGATTTTTTAATTCAATATTTATGCAGTGAAATTAAATGGTTTATTATTCGATCCGTTGGGGTTTTGTAACTTCAATTTTTAATATTTTTTAAACTGGAATTTAATATGTTAATTGCATACTTTTAAAAAATAATTATAACATTCATTACATTACAAGATTAGAACCAACTAGATATTTAATAGAATAAAAAAGGTAATACAGAGAAGCTACTTTAGATGTCAAAAGTTCGCATTGTGTTTTGTAATTTAAACACGACTGAAGGCCTTAAAACTTACAGCTGGTGCTATCTTGTACAATAAATTCAATGCTGTTATCAATAACAAGTTTGAGACTGTCAGTTTGTGTCTGTAATGTGTGGAATCTAACAATTTGTGTTTTATCATAATTAAAGGACAACAATATACTATTAAACTAATTTATCAAATTCAAAATAATAACTTCACATTTACTTTTCAGGTTGTTGGATTTTTTAGAAACTAAAAGACAAGTTCGCCAAAGTAATGAATTGACGATAGAACAAAATCTGAGGATAATAAAAAAAACAAACTTGCGCTGTGTAATAATTAAAACAAATTATTGTATATTTTAAACGATAGGTGTATTGTTTGCCGTACTTGACATGTTCCCAGGCTTGAATTATTAATTATTTAGTCATTTTAACTGTGGGAAATACACACATTGCGCTCACAACTATTTCCATTTCTTTGGGCGATGGGTACACGCTAATGATTACCATTGCACTTGATTATTGTATGTGTATGACTTTTGTGTTTAATTATTATAAGATTCCGTGGCGTGGAACGAGACTTTTGATGTATATTTTCAAGGAATTGCGTAACTAATGTGGCGTATTTTCACTTTTTGCTTCGAGAACCGGTAATTTGCCATTAAATAAAATATTTATAAACGTAACGTTGCGTAATGAGACAATGTTTCGAATGGAACTTGGTTGCAAGTTTACGCGCCTGTAAAAGTTTTTCTAATGATTTTGCTATTGGTTACATAACAACCAGTTCTTAGTATGTTTGCAATGTTTGTATGAGTTTTGATCTCCGACATGATGAATATGTATGATTTTAGATATTTCTACTGCTCTTTGTGACACCCGAAAAAATTACCAAGATATAAATGCAAGATATATTTTGTTTATTAAACTTTCACAACGAATTTCTTTTAATACGTTTAGGATTTCTTGTATCACCAGAAAGATGTGCAAGATACATTTTGTTTTTTAAACTTTCACAATGTGAATTATCTTTTTAGTGTGTTAATTAAAGACTGCTTGTTCTATAAAATAGTTATTTATGCAACAAGTACAAAAAGTAAGTGTTTATTGCACGCGACGTGAAATTGTCCAACGAGGCCGTCAGGCCGAGTAGGACAACACGTAGAGTGCAATAAGCACTTTTTGTACGAGTTGCATACAATATTTTTTCTACGTTCATGCAAAAACCGAAAAATGTTATTTAGATGACACTAAGTCTAGAAAAATGTGACGTCGATTTGAACGTTTATGTTTGTCATGATGACAAAACGCTGTAGTAGAATGACAGATGAATGCAATAAACATTTTATTGCACTAGTGCAATAAAGAACCACTTTTTCCACTAAATATAGTTCAATAAAGTATTGTTTTTGGCATGAACGTAGAAAATTTTAACTCCGTTAATAGGTCACTTTTGGAAAAAATTTATAGAGAGAGCTAGCAATTATTTTCGGTTTAGAATTATCCCCTGAATTTTTTGCTCATCATTTCCGGACACCCTGTATAAATATGTATGCTACTAAAACGTTTCGTTTTAGATGTATAAGGTGTGAAAGGTTAGTTCTTGATGACGATTTTTAATTAGTATTTCCCAAACGCGTAGAGATCCCATAACTTTTTATGCATTTTATATAAATCTTAAAAAGAAATAATAATAATATCTCTACCCCTCATTCTAATCACGAGGATTAGCCCAGAAGTCGAAGACTTGTGCGGGAGAGGGGGCGGCATAAAACAAGGGGGTATTGCTTCAACAATAGAAAAACTTTTTTGAGTATATTTTTTTGATAATTTGATAGCAAAAATGGAAACTAAGGATTTTTACATAAAAAAGGTAATCTTGTTGAAATTCGATGTCGGCATCAGTTTCCGAAAAAATGGATTTTAATATCTGGGCGCAGGCTAAGTTCTATTAAAAATCTATGGGACAATCAATACTTATATGTGGATATGGAAATGTCAAAATTGTTTCTTTTCTTTTATTTAAAAGCCACCTATGTTTCAAAGTCATATATATTTTGAATTAAACGAAACATTTTAGGATACATGTTTATATCGACTCGAATAAAAATATTAGCCGCAAATAATAGAAATGTTATCGCATGCCACCTGCGAATGTTCAAAGGTATCGTAGTAAGTAAAACGAATATATAATTATTACAAAAAGCGATCTAACCAACAAATTTTTAGATACAGAAATCTTTCAAAATACGTATATTTTTGTCAATTTAACTGTAGATGTAAATATTGTTATAACATAAACTTATATAGTTCTTCATATAAGATTGTTTACTTTTGTTTATACCTATGTGAAAATAATTGTTAAAATGTGGGCTTAGAATTGCAAAATACTGTGCATCTTACAAACGAACAAAATATCAAGAATGTCATTATTCATATTACTTTTGTCCGACGTGTTTTATATTTATTATTAAGATTGATATTACCTCACGGTCGATTTTCCCCCACATTATGTGTGAAAGGTCACCCTTTATTATCGTTACTATTAAAGATACAAAATAATGTTTCGAATAAAAGTTATAGGGCTGTAAGTGGATCCCTTTAACAAGTTAATGGAAACACGGTGGCGTGCACAAGTTGAGGGGTACAAGAAGCAATAATATATAGTTTAATGGAAAACTTTGTGTATTGTTGAATATTTGAATTATTCTTTTTTTTTCTGATTTAGTAACACCTTAAAAATGATATAATATTAAATTGTGAAATTTTGGGAAGTTATTTAACTTTTTTGCTTAACAATATGCAATAGAAAACGATTCAAAATTTATGCCAAAATGTAAAAAATACTTTAATCTTTTTATACGAGCATTTTTCTAATTTTTAAATGAAAAATATGAAAACTTAATTTTTACATACAAAACGGAATCTTATTGAATATCGATATAATCGGTCAGTGGTCGCGCGGTTTAAGGCGTTAGTACTTGAATCGAGGTGACTAGACGGAGTTGGTTCGAGCCCAGCTGCCGGTAGACCGTATATAAGCTATATTCGTGGAGAGGATTGGCACCCTCTCTGTGGGTATGGTAGGGTGGAATAATGTTAGCTTGGGTCAATGTGAGAGATTGATGCCGGTTGATATTTGACCACCCCCCTAATTAATGAGGTTTTCCAGGTTTTCCTCATTCCTGCACTGAATAGTGGTTAGGGCCTACCAACGTAAGTCGTTCCTGGGCGCAAATGCGGCCTGCTTAATAATAATATGCCGCCCCTCTCCCGCACAAGTCTCCGACTTCTGGGCTAATCCCTGTGATTAGAATGAGGGGTAGAGATATTATTATTATTATTATCGATATGATGTACTGTTGTTGGGACATGGATTTGATAATTTTATAACATGCGCTTTAATTAGATAGCAGTCTACATTTTAACTTGTGCTACATATACTAAAATTTTGAATAGTTATTTTAGAAACACATTTTTATTAGTGATTAGTGTTACCATACTTATGACAGACTATAATATTAGAGTAGTATTAGAATACTTTTTTTATTTAATAAATTCGTTTCTCTATTACTAAATAAATGGAGGGCAGTGGTAGTAAAGGGAGGACAGTGGTATGAGATTGTTAGTGTATTTTATTAATAGATGGTACAAAAATACAATACAGTCAAGATTAGAACGTCGCAGCTATATTTTTTTGTCGGCAATTAATGATTTTATGTATATCGAAGGCTTGTATTAGGCACATTTGCTTTGACTTTGGTACAAAGGGTATTGATTACTTGTTTATGTGTACCTTCCAATATAAATTTTGTTTCCCAACTAATATAAGGAGATGGATGTTTAGAGGTCATACGCGTTTAACTCCCAACATCAAAGCAAACGCTGAGAGCCCCGACCCTTCACGTGCCTCTTTGATGTGAATATATACACGGCGTTTCTCAAATAAGTACGTTCCTTTAAAGGGGGTGTAAAATGTAATTTTTTCAAGATAATAAATTGTCAAATCAAAGACAGACGATTTTTAAAATGTCCCTGTTGATCAGTTGGCTGGCAAAGACGTCGCCTCGCATACTTACCATAAACCGATATTAAGTAGTTCTACAAATTTTCCGTGTGTTTACTCCATGCATCTCTCTAATTGAAGATCAACGTGCAATTTCGCTTGGCATCATTACGTTTAATACCGACACACCCACGTGCATCAACCTTGCCTGCGAATTCTTGACTTGATTAAGGTATTTTTAAATAAGACAACGTAAATTATTCTACATCATTCGTCAGGATGTCTGCATTGTGGTGCCGTACATGAATAACTGAATTATTGTGCATCTTGTTTTGCTTTTTCATGTTCTTGTCTTGGTCTCACAAGGACAGACAAGACCAAGACAGGTCGAATTGCAAGACAAGATTTTATAAAAACCTTGCGAGGCAAGGCAAGAAATATTGCGACGGCAAGAAATCTTGCAAATATAAGAAGGGGTAATATTGAAGTGAACATTACCTGGAAAAATAAATATTAAATTTTTTTGTAGATATACTTACTTTATTTAAAGGACATATACAATTATTTTTAAAATGAAAGTTTGTTGAGGATAGATCCGGCTCTGTTGAACTGGAACTAATTTAAATTCACTACCACTTGACTGAAAGAGCTTCGATTCTGTTTTGCTTATTTTGACCATAACTTATTACGTAAAACCGTAAAGTGAGAAATTATAGATAGAGGCGCAACCTTAATGGCGAAATCCGTATGCGATCTACAAGTTTAACACCCTGTATCTTGAAATCAAAGATCCTAATAGAAAATATCTATAGGGCAAAATGTTTTTAAAGTCGGACAAGGAATGAAGGCTTTCATATTTGACGTTCCGTTATGTTAGACCGTGTTTTACAGTAGGTGTTTTTTGGGCCCGAGATTTGTCCGTCTGTCGAGAACTGTTGTTAACGACGTCAATTTTTAGTGTTCTATGTGATTCAATGGTTTAACAAGCAAAGAAAACCTCCGTGAACAATAAGTTACGAAACTTAGAACCAAAGAGCTGCTATTACCTAATACTATCTCGAGCCCAAAAGTGTATACGCATTTCGCCATAAGGTTGTGCCTCTATCTATAATTTCTCACTCAACGGTAAAACTGACCGTTTCTATACTTTATAATGTCCACCAATCCCAAAATTGGGACATAATAGTATTATGTTAACGTTTAAGTACATATCTATAAATTTTGATGTTTTAGTCATACTAATCAATTTTGTTTTTTTTAAGATACTTATTGCGTAGTCTGAGTATTTGTAGTTTTTTTTATTGTATTATAATTTTCTCCAGAGTCCTGAAGATGTTGAAATAATGCAATGAAACGTCGACGATTATAAGATTGGTGTGTTTGTTTTACAACTGACCTACAATAATTATTCGTTTTATACATTTCTTTCATGAAAATTTCTAGCTGCTTTTGGTCAGATATACAAGACCTTTTAGTATCGACCCTTATGTTCCGGACACCCTATATATCGCGTATTTATTTCTCAATTTTTCTTGCAGAATAACTAAGATGTCGTCCCTTCACGGCCTGCCACCTCTCCCCAAAAGTCTCAGCGGTTTCAACCTACTGGAGGGTCACCAAGGAGGCGTCAACATGAATCCTCCGACGCCGATGCGCAGCAGTTCCATGAGATCTACCGGTCAGCCGGTACCCCCAGGTCACCTTGTGTACCCCCCTCACCCCAAAGTCAACGGCGACGTAGCCGGTCCCCAGGTCGGCGGCGGAACGTGCGGTAGGAAGTCCACAAATCTGGACACCCAGCTGGCCATCCTCAGGCGGGAAATGGTGAGTCACAAGTTTTGAGATTTTACATTGCAAATATTAGGTCTATTTCATTAGTAGTTGCAGCTGATTTTATAATCAGGTTATTTCAACAGTTGACAAAAGTGAAAGCAATACAAATAAAAATTTGTTCTCATGGATGCAAAATTCGCGGATATTCACGCGAATTTCACAGTTTTTGATTTAAATTATTATTGGTGGGAAAGTATCAACTATTAGCGAATTTTGTAAAACAGGGATATTATCGCTATTTTCATCATGTGAAGTTAGTAAGTTTAACTTGAGCATCTGACATTCTCATTACAGTTCAAGGACAGTTTTATGATGAAAATTATAGAAAATGTTGCAGTTGGAGAAATTTGCTAGAAGTTTTCCTATCATTAACTGATTCGCGCGTATTTCGCGTTCATGAGAACAAGGCTTAAGATCCTTAGGGACCACTAATCTTAGCGAACTAAGTATATTATGGGAATGTTGTATTCGTTGCCTGTTTCAACTTAAATAATTATTGTAGTATGTAAATTGACACTAATCGACGACAATAGTAGCAAATATCAAATTATTTTTCTGGTGTACCAAAGCGACTAGAGTTTTTTGCAGTCTTTCTACAAAATATTTAAAAATTGACTCTCAAGAAGTAGCATCTTATGTTATCATTACGTAATGTCGATCTTTATTTAGTTTAATTTCTCGTACAGTACAGTTTGAATGCCAACTGTCGTTTCGGTTGAAATTATGTTTATTAGCTATTTAAAAATGATACTCTCTTGACGTATTCAAATCTATAATGCTATAGTTTTATAAAATAATTTATTTTATATTTTTTAAAACCTTTAGAAAATAACGAATTTTATTTGTACTGTTCAGAACTGATCTGTAGAAGTTATAATTAAATTACATGAAAGCATAATGAAGAAAAGTATTTTTATCTTTCATTTGATCATTCTCCGTACAGAAATAAAATGTGTTGTCCATCTTAACAATATATATTGTTACATAATACATAAACTTATAAGTATCTACAGTTTTGTCCCAAATATCATTATGGAAGAAAGTTCATTAAAATACTATTTTAGTTAGTTTATTACCTTAACTTAAGATCATTCAAATAAGTAATATTTCATTTTGGATAAAGCATGTGTCACTGGAGAGTAGCTAAGTTAAATTAAGATAAAATTTACATAAAATTGAAATCAGTTTTGACCGCTAGGTTATATTTGCAACTAAAGTCAGACTAAAAGGGCAACACAAAATTCGGGGTATAGTTATGTCTACGTTTATTAGAATTTACCTGTTTCAGACAAAATATTGCGTTTTAAAAGTTAATAAATTTGTGTAGGGTTACGTAATATATTCTTGTAGATCGACTTCAACCAGCTCTTTAACTTTAAAGTTAGAATTTAGGGAATAACAACTTAAACATTTCTTACAAATTACATGAAAGTGAAATTTTGTTATTGGTAACTTATGAACATATTACCTTAATAATGCTTAATAAATTACCAAACTGTCTTCAAACGTTTACATCTTGGTTGCAATTACGGTATATCGACTATTTCAGGTTTTCATGGCTTTAAACTAGCAAAACAGACTAATTGTGCTACTTGGGTATGAAACCATTGATTTTAGATACTGAATCTTATATGAACTAGCCTTACAAGCTTGCAAATAATAAAAAATGTGATAATGTACAGGGTGTTTCATTTAAAAAAAATAAGGCTTCCATATTGAAAGTTTTGAAAATGCAACGTGAAAATCGAGTAAAATTATTTAAGTTTAAATTTATTGTGGCGTTCTTTCCCGGTTGATTAATTTTGTTAATAAAGTGTAAAATTAAAGTAACTGAAGATAGATATTCTTACGTTGAAGATAGTAATTATCGTACCTACTATATAAATTGACTTCACGCCCAATTTCGAACGAAGGAAACATGTTTTTTTTTTGTTTCGTTTTGCTCGAGTACCCTACCTTACTTTCTCAAATTATATCAGCATTAGTGAACGAATTTTATTGTTTCACTAATCACGGCATATGCCGCATACACATAAATTAGTATTTGTAAACAGTACGTGTCGTTTGCAATAGGATAAGATAAGCAATAATTTCGCAATTTCCAATTTTATTATTTACGAATTTGTGCAGTAACCACAAATGTTATATAAATAATGTGTAGGTATTGGTGCATTTTCGTTACGCTTGTATTGAGGAATATACGACGCATCCATATATGTAGTGGCACATGTATTTAAGGCGAATATACAGTGAGACGCAAAAGTATGGACTCAATTTGTTTAATAATCAGGTGTTCATTTTTTAGAAAATTGCTTAGACCTGTCAGTTTTTATTTTTAGGTGTGCATTTTTTAACCAGTATTCATGTATACGTACAGTGCGTTGATTTTGATCAGCTGTAACTTTTCTGTGAAGCAAAAACCATATTGCATAGTGGACTAGCAACTTTTTTTCTTATTTGAAAAGAAAAACAAAAGAGCAATGATTTTGAGAGATCTTAACCTAACTTATTTTTTCAAATGGAACGTCCTATATATTATTGGATATTTGAATTCTACTCAAAATTTCAAGCATATTTTAAAAAGCATATCCTATACCTCTCTTCAACTGTTTCTGAGAAATAGTTTTACAAACATGTCAAATTTTCATAATTGCACTCGACATGGTGTCGACAGTTTCACGTTGCGTGCAATAAACACTTACTTTTTGTACTTGTTGCATAAATAACTATTTTGTGGCCTAAATTGATGAATATTGATCTGTGAACGGTGATGTTGATCGGTCATCAAGATCATGTGGTTTGACATCATTGGACTAATTTATTTGAAGCTACGTCAAAAACCAGGTTTATAAAAACAATCCGCAATCAATTCCTCAACTGAAGGAACATGTCATTGCAAATTTTAATGAAAGTGGACATCTTACAGGATATGGTCATTTGACAGACATTATTTTTCATATATGTCATCCATTATACTTCAATTACCAATAAAAAATATATTTCATATTCAAGAATGAAAGACCGCTCTATTTAATAGACGTAGTACGAGATCCGACCGCGTGATTACTACGTCTATCTGGTTTTTAATTAAAATGAAATTTCAGTAGATGATTATTAAAAAAGGAATAAAGTTCTGCCGGGTTGCCTATCAAATGAAATCCGACAAACATAATTCGAAGCATCAAAATTGACGAAAAAGGATATTGTATTGTATCCGGGATCTATCTCCATTCTAAGTCCATTCACTACGTTATTACAGTTGGAAATCTAAATATGAACATTTCTAAAGTTTTCTATATTTCTATGGAGGATTGTATACGGAAATATTCAAATAAGCACAATTTCGATGTGATTCAAGGTGTGCGTACCGACTTAGTAAACCTAAGATTGCTGGTTGGGTTTGCAGACGGGTCGACTTTTTATATATTTTTTTAACTAATTCAAAAGTATTGTCGCAAAAGGACAATTTTTAAGGTAGGGTCAACCTTATCTAGGAAGTATCAAAAGACCATACAATTCAGAAAAATGTTTTCAATTGAACGTGATTATGGTAATCACTGAAACTATTTCGTTTTCGTGGGCCCGCTGTTCGATGTATTAAATTAAAAATTAAATGCATTTAAATAATTAGAAGTAGTTTTTTGTCTACAAAGTCACTCTATAGTGTTGTAGCTGCGATACCAACCTGTACAAGCCTGACTTAAATCTTCTGGGTGAAATAAGATTAAATATCTCGAACCTCCCCAACTTCGTGATGGAAATCCGTTGCAACAGTTCCATTTTGTAGTAAGTGGTAAAAGGCACGGACCGTCGTATCGACCTTGGAGGTTGTTCACTTGGAAATGCAACGCTCGTGAAGTCGTGTTGAAATTTCTTGGGCTCGTTTCTGTGCCATTACAATTAAGATGTGTGTTGTGAAAAAGATAGGAAGTAAAGCGATTTTTCTCAAAGTAGCATATTTAACGACCGAAATAAAATATAAGATTCAATCTTTGACAGATTAAGAATCCAAACTAACGTAACTTGTAGCATAGTTATAGTCTCGAATGTAAAACCAAATTTCGTTTACGCCTTTGTTCACTCAAATGTTCTGCTTAAAAATAAAACTTAGAAGCAATGGATATTCCTAATGTTGCAAATGGAAACTGATAGTTTTCCTGCTGAGAATAAAATCAGGAATGAAGTAACCAAGGAGCAAAAAAATTCCAAACTTCTTTATCGCCGTCATTGACCTTCTGTCAGCCGCGAGGTTAGCTATATTCTGCTAAAGTCAAAGGTGTCAAACATAGTGACAGGTCACCGCATTGACACATGTATCAGTTTAAGCCGCTTTGAAAGAAAAAAAATCTTTACAAATTGTAGATTATTATTTAATGATTTAATGAAAAATACGGTATGTTAGCACAGAGAGGCAGCACCTACCTTACTAACATTTATTTCCAGGATTGATACTTGGAAAGATTTTAAGAATGTTGAATCATACTCTAACTCTAGTCAACTGATCGCAATAATTCACCATGCTAGTTAATTTTCAGAACGTGGAGAATTATTTTTTATATCAAAATGACTCTTTTAAATAAGAACATCATTTTGATTACTGTAATAACTTTTAAAAGTAGTTGTGGAGTAAATCTCCACACATATTTCGGTTAAAGAAACAAACCTTGTACTGAACACAAATTCAGCAATTCCTACTCATTTGGAACTACTTTATTTTGCTTCAAGAACGAACCGAGTGAAACGAAATCGTAACTGTTTAAATGCCAAGACGTGATTGAATTTTTTCTCCCATACACGAACCGATACGATTCCCAGTGAATGGGCAAAACGCAGTCGCTGGGTTAACTGATGGACCGTGCTCCGCGTGTAAGACACCATCGAAAACTTGTTGCGGCTTACAAGGTGATCGCGATGTCGTGTTGTGTAACCCATATCCCGGGGCGATGAATTTAATAGCGTTTGGTGGCACTAATATTTCCATTGTCCCACTAAGGAATTAAGTAACTGTCCAGTATAAATGTTACCTCAGTTCCGAAGGCCGCGGAATTTGAAACGCTGGATCACGTCGCACCTGTCATTACTTCTTTTCGAACAGCGTTCGCGAGTTTTTGCAGTTTCGACTGTTGTTCGGATGTCTCTTCTTGTAGCACGAACAATTTTACATGGGTTACAATCAGTGTTAAAGTGTATTACACTTTGAATGGCAGGATCATTGTTATTTTAGAGTTGGTTGGATTTTAAAAAACAATAAAAACATTTTTCATCATAAGTTACTCAATTAGATCTACATTACCACATAAACATAATACATAAACGAATAAACAATATGAATGAATTTATCAAATACAATAATCTCCCATTGCTTGAAATGCCTCCAAATGATCTGGTAGCTTTCCTATAGCCTGAAGAAATACGATGCTTTGGAAATGAAGCAATCGCCAAGGCAATTTTAAAACGCTATGTCGTTGTTAAAGGAGATTCCAAGGAAAATTATTGGATAAAGAAGGAAACATATGGAAAACTATTGGGAGGAAATCAGACGTGTTAGCACCATGTTTTTAGGCTTATTTTTTCCACGAAATTGTCTAGGACAAACGCCATTGCGATAAAAAATAATACATTCTTTATTCTGCACGTATTTTGAAAAATCATGCAGTTTCCCATATGTCTCGAATTGATTGACATGGATCATCATAAGTTTAAACGATCTTTATCTACCACTGTCTTCCTGATCGAGGAGAATCGTAAAATGGCCATCTTCGAAAAGAAAAAACCATTTTCATGTATTCTGGATAGGAACACCCTGTATATTTGGTTTGAAAAGACTCATTCCCAAATTTCCCTTATAAATAATTGGTACTCTGGCCGTCAAAAGTCTAAAATTAAAAACAAAATACAACAATGTTAAAATTTTGTTTCTTATAGGTATTCTTATTAATATGCTCAATCTTACCTACACAATATCCGAATATCTTAATGTTGTATTTTAATTATTGCAAACTTGTTAATTTATATAAACTCATACATTTCCGAAAATATGGTTTTATGAATATTAATTACATTGACATAAAATGTTATACCTACTAATGTATTTATGGTCTCAATTTTAAAATGTATAATTAATACAAATAATCCCTTATCCTATCACAATGATTTGCAGTCACATAAAGAAGTGGTAGACTGATTTGTAAAAGAAATAACCAGTTGCTTATAGAGCATTTTAGATACGATGTTAATACTTATATGTCATTATATAGGGGCAATCATTCTAACTGTACATCCGCATTACGGTATAATGAACATTTATTTATAAATAACTATATACATATTCAAAATTATTATATTCTTGCAATATTTACTAATAATATTCTCATTACTTTGTTCTTCAGAATGTTTTTTATTTATGTCAAACAAATTTATCAGTGCGTCATAATTATTACGGTTGCTTGTAGTTGTCATTAACAATACTTTAAAAATACCTTGTGGAATAAGTAATGACCTATATTTCGTTTACTTGTAGCTCTGAAAATGCGACACAGGCGATGCCATGTTGATATTGATCTGATAAATGCCTTGAAAGTATCACTTTCAAGAAACAGTTTATAAATTGCCACCGCAGCGAAGGCTAAGGAGTTTTTAATGAAAATGGATAACGTAAATTTATTACGCTTCGAGTGTCAGTTTCAGAATTTATAACGTTCAAAAATGTCGTTCAGTTCTGAAGACTTTAGCAAGCAGTTTTTTAATTTTTCTGTTCAATAGGTAAATTAGAATGACATACTGAGATAATCTCTACGTTATATGTATCTAAAAACCCACCTCAAATATACAATCACATTTTTTTGTTATGGTTATTTTTGATTATCTCTTGTTGTTTTGATTTCAAGGTGACATAACTGTCAATCATTCTTCGACAGCACTCGTAAACAATATGAGAAAATATGTTTTATTTCAAATGATTATAATTTTAGATTAGTGTTTACGTAATATATAATTCCTGATGTAACCTTTTCCTTTGAATGCCAGATGTACACCAAAGTAGTGTTCGGCTAAAGACATCACCTGCCGGTTCATTAAATAATCGACTTTCTAAAATGTATTATTTCCTCTGTAAGTTATATGATACCCATGTTTAAAGGTTCAAAAATTGTTGGTCAAATTAAAAATTGCATATCATATGTTTTGAATTCGCTTCTTTATTAAGTTATACAAGCAACATATTAATCTTGTTATGGAATTTATATTGAGGAAGTGGTTATGAAAACTTTTACAAACCTCTCATCGCACTGACTTCATTGTTTATATAACGTGTTAGCACCTACTGTTACTCATAGATAAAGTATAATATTAGTTTTAATTCGTTAAATATTCCGTGAATTATTTATATATTTGTCATGGTTTGGATATTGTTTAGTTTTCAAATAATATCGCAATGGAATGCTATAGCGTAAAACAATTTGGTTTTCCCCACACACAAAAATATGTGGCCTATACTTTTGACCAGACCTTTATGTATGTATATAATATCGCAATGGAATGCTATAGCGTAAAACAATTTGGTTTTCCCCACACACAAAAATATGTGGCCTATACTTTTGACCAGACCTTTATGTATTTCGACGCACCGAAACTGAATCAGAAGTACGTTTAGCTCACACCATCAACATTTTGAGAAAATCGCAGAAAAAGCATCAAATAACACCCTGTATCTGAAACCTACAGCTGTTGTGTTTTGTGATCTTTTGAATATACATAGTGGAATATGCAATTTCTATCAAAATAACCAACGGTTCAGTCAGTTTGTATACTAGCCACCTAGTTTACAAACTAGCCAAGTTTACACTTTAGCCTTAAGGCTGGCGTTTCAAGAATGAATCGTATTTACAGATGCACAAATAAAATTCACCCAGTAGGTGGAGGTTCTTGTTAGCGTAGTACTAAAATATAATGCTGAAAATGCGCTAGAGAATATGAAAAACCGTGAAATGTACCTTATTACTGTGTCCCAGAGACCGTGAAAAATACTCAATAATTTCCATCAATTTAAGTGATATTAGTTTTTTTTAGAGAATTCTGCGGGATGTGATAATATTTATAATGTCGTAAACAATTTTTTTAATGTGCAGTTGACCTGTAAAATTCAGAATACTTTATGATAAAACATAACATGTGAAAATGATGCCTTTTTCTTATTCTAAATGACCTGTCAGCTTGGAAACTCTTATATAACCTCGAGAAAACTTGTAGAATTGACATAGTGAAGAGATATTCTTTCTAACTTACTCAGATTTTTTTTTTAGACTGTCGCAACAAACAGCTATGAAATTCATTGGAAATTTGTGTATGCAAACGGCCCCCTTAACATACATAATATTGTGAGACAACTCTATTGAATTGTAAATTTCGGAAGTTTTCTAATTTTTGGTGAAATATCTAACAACGCTATTTGTGTATTTTTAAACAAATCTACAGGAAATTAGAATACATATAACTTAAATAATTCGGATTCCAATGATATTTAATATCTACAAAATTCTTACAAATCTTGGAGCAAACCATTTTTATTTGCCACATGATGCCTATACATGTACACATATACATATAGATGTCATTTAAATATGATGTACCCTTTTTAGTAATTAATATTTGCCTAAAATAATTAAAAAGTGAATGTTCTAAACTGATTTACAGCTAAATAATATAAAACTACAGTTGGAGCAATACTTATTTATTGTAGGTATGTGTTTTAAGTAGCATTTTATCAACGCAAGAATGTTTAATATCCTCAAGTGGATAAAATGCAATTAAAACATGAATGCAATACAACGTTTTGTCCATAATCACATCACAATCTTATTTGTGGAGAATTATTGGAATTTAATAAAAACATATATTCGCACGACTCGATATTTCTCAGCACTCAATGAAACGTGGTAGGTTTTGTTATATCTACTGGTTTCTATGGTACATTGTTTATTATCAATTATTTAATAAACAATTCTCTTTGAATTTGGTAAAAATGCAAGAAAGGAATTGTATTCATGTGGTTGTTTTCGACGAATCTCAAAAAGCAATTTTTCATTTATTGCCAGCGAAATCCAGGGAACATTACGAAAAAGTGTTTGCTGAATTTAACGAATGGAGGGAATAACGGAGAGTAATGACAATAAATGAAGTAGTACTGCTATCGTAGTTTTAAATTTGAAAAAAAGATATGCAATTTCATCCATGTGGTCGAAGTATTCGATGTTGAAGGCTATTATAAAGGTCTACAAAAATGTAGATATAGGAAAATATAATAAGTTTACTGCTTATTTGAAGAGTGATTCGGGAGGATACAAAGCAAAAAAAGCTACAGTATTGGAAAGAGTACATATTGGATAATTTTTGACTTGAGCTTCCGATAAAGAATATATAATGATTAAGGTAATATCTCTTTACTAATACTTGTTACATATTGTTAGGTGTATAGTAAATTTTGAATTATTTTAGGTTGCACTAATAATGGGGGTTTCTGGTGCCTGTCGATATTGCGAATTGACAAATTTGAAAATTACTGAAGTACAGGACATTGGCAGTTACCTACTTGTTTCAATACCTGACACCAGAAAATATATTTCTCTACGCCCAGTTCGCTTGACACAGGACAGATTGTTTTTAAGATACATCAATCAAAAATGTACTTCTCACCCGGGTGAATTCAACACATTGGCGAAGGTGTCCTCAATAGTTGCTTCATTCCTGAATATCGCAAATCTAGAAGCATATACTGGCCATTGTATGAGGCGTACTTCAACAACTTGGCCAATAAAGGTGCTGATCTTAGAACTATTAATCTAACAAACTTGATCCAAGGAAAATATAGCTGTTCCTTACACGAAGAGACATCCGTAACTTGTGCAAATTCTTCACATAATTCGGCAGATGTTATGCGTTCCGAAAATGATGACAACAATGCTACAATGGTTGTTATTCACGGAATATATATACGTGTTATTAACGGAAAGGAAGTTAAATGTGATAAAACAAAAAAACAAAATGTCTTTTACACTAAATGTTAATGTTATGTAAATAAATTAAATGTATTATAGGTTTTTTTACTTTTTTCATTATTCTGAAATAATTCCACTAGTGAATAAAGTATCACTTTAGACGGTTCATATGCCGTAATACAAAACAATGCAAAAATGATATTATTGGACAATGACAAGCAAAATATTTTCAACTAAATTTATTTTAATTTTAATAATCATAACATTTTATTAATTAAAACGAGTTATAAAGACAGTAGGTAATAAAATATACGATATATGTCCCTTGGGTCTTATTACAGTATTCGTTTATATTCCGGACTTAGCCTTTACATTGCCTCCTTCGTAAACTAGCTCGTGTTGTAATAAGTCACCTACCGGACTTAAAACGTAAACTACTATGAATTACTATTTCAGCTTTTTCAAGTACGATTCAGCCAAGACGATTCGGTATGCAACGCATTGAAATACAAAAACTAATGGATGAAATACACCTGTTAGCTTTGAACGAATCGTTACCAAAACTCGCCTAATGTTTAGATAAAGCAAATGTGTATTTTATGCAAACAGAAACTTGCTTCAGTTAGACCATTCCGTTGTCATAGTTGGCTTGGTGAGAAGTGAAGTCCGGATGCGTTTTAGCTCCGGTCATCATCACGACAGCATTAATTAGATTCCCAGACGTTACGAAACGCCGCAATCGCGTATAAATGGGGGGAGGGGCGGCGGAAGGGAAGAAAATTTATACACCTGCTTGGTCGGCGTTAGGTCGCGGTGGTTGGGCACAGACTGACGTACAGATAATAATCTTCAAGTCGGCGGCAACCTCGCCACCGCAACGAGGAGTTTGACAACAAAGAGCTTGAGTTTGGGTTTTAGAGAAAGAAGTACCTTATACGTCTGTTCAGTGATTAATTTTAATAAATCTGCCCAGAGTAAATATACTCAGTGACATTAGAAGTGTTACACCCAGAAGGAAGAATTTCTGGAACTTCATTTTTTTTCAACAGAATGACTATAACCAAAGCAATCCTTTATAACAATATCCACATTTTATCTTTGATATTTTTTGCAATAATGGAATTTTATTCCATCTTTTATTTTCTTTGTGAAGAAAGCTGTTTATGAGAGCCGGTCAGTACAGACAATTTTAGTTATTGCGCGTCCGTCTGTTTGCGTTGAGGGTAACAAAATGCATCGAGTTCGAAGACAACAAAATTATCACCATGTTAGCGATTTTGATAGGGGTAGAATTGTTGTCTATCGAGATGCTGGTTTGTCGTATCGCGAAATTGGCCGCCGTGGGAATTGTACTGCCATGACGGTATTGCGTGTGTGTCGTGTATGGACAGAAGAAGGTAGATGAACACGAAGAAGACCAACTGGTCAACCGGGTTTTTGAACCACATTGAACAACTGTTATAATGCCTTGGCGGTAAACGTGTGGCAGTGTTTTTATGTATTTGTGTACATTTGCGTGTTTTTTTTGTGTTGTCCTTTGTGTTTTTCCCGACGTAAGTAATCAACCTGGTCATGACCGCCGGACCAAGGAGGTACTTCGCTTTAAACAAAAAGGACGCTCGAGAGGAGGAGACGTCCGCAGCAAGTACAAAAATCTTTGCAATGACAGGTTTTAATTTAAACAAGTAAGAAACCAAAAAATGATAATTCTTAAAATCTCTCCAAATATCAGCCCTGGAAATAAATATTAGTAAGGTAGGTGCTGTCTCCCTGTGCTACCATATCGTGTTTCTGATTAAATCATGAAATAATAATTTACATTAATGTAAATAATTTTTTTTTCTTTCAAAGCGGCGTAAATTGACACACGTGTCAACGCGGTGACTTGTCACTACGTTTGACACCTTTGACTTTGGCCGAATATACCTAAACTCGCGGCTGACTGAAGGCCAGTGACGGTCACATACTTTGTGGTAACGGCCACACTTTCGTTGATCATTCATCAGTACGTCTTGTTAAATAACGGTCGTGGTAGTCCGAATACATAAATTGACTACTTGAGTCCTGTCGACCGTCACATTATTGTGATCTTTAACCCAGAGACCACCTTCATACCTTTACAGAAAGAATAAGGCATTCTAGAACAATCCAGAACTGCACGGGAGGTGATCCTGTGTCATTTTGTTATCCTGCTGCTGATAAATACCTGTTTGATTTTTCCGAACAAAGTGAAATAAAGTGCTTGGCATAGGAAATAAAACGTGATAAATCCGAACCGGTGACTTGATAATAAAATTCTTCCTGCGTATTTGCATATCCTCCTTGTCGGTGAACCTCGAATAGCGTTAAGAGCATCCATAAATTTACGATTTTTATAGATAGCTTTATGTTTTTATGGTCTCGTTGTTCAGATACGAGCAGGATGTAAGGTGTAGCGCGACCAGGAGAGCCGTAATCCCCTTAACTCGAAAATTATTTATTTCCGTTGTGAATCAAATGAGGAAATATCTTTGCCACCCGAGCGTTTGTTAATAGAGGCAAATACTCGTATATATATTGCGTGTTTGACGCGTAACTGGTGCGAATTCTATTAGCTATATCAGGTGCATTTATTTCGCAAATAACGCTAGTTATATGGTCTGATGTTAATTAATTACTGAACATCTATCATGCCTTAGTGTTGTAAGAATTACTTTTGGAATTAATGATTAGGAATTGAATAGTGTAATCAGCTTTTAACGCTGACCAATGCTTCGAGATATGCTTTGTATCGCATTTAATTTTAATGGCGGTCGGACATTTCTCATCTAAGTAAATTGATGATCTTAGAGTAACCAAAGCTAGAGTCGAGCGAGAGCTCTTATTTTTTTTAAATTGGGACATGAAATGAAGTTAATCACACATTAAGTGAATAATACGAAGTGAATACAGCAATATGTTTACTTTATTTCGACAATGGGGAAGTTGCATGAATTTTATATTGGGTTGAAATGTATTACAGGGTAATCTTTCAAACATATTGAAAGGTCAGTACATGCGTTTGGTGATAATAATTCGAATATTAACATGAATAAATTGCCATGGAATGTAAACAAAAATACGTGGACGGCACGGTTTATGATTAATAATAATAATAATAAATCTTTATTCATGTAAGCCTGTTACAGGATATGAAACGTCATATAAAATTAGTCTAACATACATTATATTACTAAACGTGTGACATACAAATTTGGACTAGTTACGTAACAACATAAACAGCACAAACCAATAGACAATTAATAAATAATATAAATCTATACATATTAACAAGAACAATTCACCTTGCAGCAGGAAAATCATAAAATTCCTGTAATGTATAAAACAGTTTCCGACAAGGAAGGAACGTAGCTCTTTTAAACAACCTAATATTTGCATTGTTTTTAATACTCACGGGCAATCTATTAAAAATTGTTTCACATAAGTAAAGCGGCCCCTTCTGGTATGTTGTTAAGTTATGATTATTTAAATAAATTAAATTATTTCCTCGTGTATTATAGGAGTGAATGTTGTTATGCTGTATGAAAAATTCAGGATGATTTTTAACAAATAGTGCTGCTTCATATATCAATATACAAGGCAAAGAAAAAATTCTATTTTGTATAAATGATGGTCGACAAGATTGTAAAGGATTGAGGGATAGGATTAGTCGTATAATTTTCTTTTGACAAATAAAAATTCTATGAAATTCAGAACTAGTTCTCCAGTAAATTATTAAATATTTTAAATGTGTATATGCTAATGCAAAATAAACATCCAAAAGATACTGTTTATCCATTATATTTCTCAGGTTTCTGATTGCGTAATAGGCAGTATTTAACTTTTTTACGAGATGCTCAATATGAACCGACCAAGTAAGTTGCTCATCAATGAAAAGTCCTAAAAACTTTGTGTGTTGTGCTTTCTCAATGATCGTGTGGTTTAATGAAACTACTACGTTAGGGCATATTCGTCTTTTAAAAAAGGTAATGTAATGAGTTTTCGTTGGATTAATAATAAGTTTATTTTTAAAACACCACGTATAAAACTGTTGAAGTGTGTGGTTTACTTTCCTTTGAAGCTCGTCAGGAGACGAGGCACTAATGCATATTGTACTGTCATCTGCGTAAAGAATTAAGCTGGTATCTTCGACAGTTATATGTTGCTCTAAATCATTTATAAATAGTATAAATAGTAGAGGAGATAAAACACTCCCCTGAGGAACCCCCAATGGAGTCCTAGAAGATTGAGATATGCTATTACCAATTTTTACATTTATTTCTCTGTCAGTTAAAAAATAACTAATCCAGTTGTCAACTGGATACCTTAAACCCATTTTTCTTATTTTGTTAACCAAAAAGTCTTTATTAACGCAGTCGAAAGCATAACAGGTGCAATGTTACTATGTTGATGATGTAAACAGGCTTTCCTTTCTTGTGTTTTTGCGTTTTTGTGGCATTTTTGGGTTATTTATAATGTAAATACTTGATATAGTGGGTTATGTGTAAACATAATCGGACGATTATTAATATAATGTTCTGTTTTCAAAGTTTTTAAATAATTAAAACTCACACTTGTACTAAAAACACTATCAAAGCCGAAAGCATACTATATAGTTTCAATGATAAGCAGTAGTTCTTCTATTAATTAACATACATAAAAACTGTTGTAAAAAACTATGCAAAGTGGTGTACATTTTCAACATATATAACAATACCACGAGGGGATGCATTAGTGCTAATGCCAACTTTATTAGTGGAGCAAATACGGGGAAGTCATAGCAAGCAGGTATCTATTATTTTCGGTTTTTACCATAATTATTAGCGGTGATGTGAACTTACGGTATTGTTAAAGGTAACTTATTTCTTTGTTTACAATATAGATCCGCTCGTAAAAATTATGGTGACAACAATGGTATTGATTACGTCTAGATAGAGGATTTTAATTGAAATATTTATAAAATAATGCCATCTGATTTCATATTAAACTACTTGTTTTAATTTGAAAAGTAATAAATAATGATATTTAACATTTATTATTTTTAAAATCAATTTATTTATTTTGTATTGCTATTTACTACTGATTTTATTTATCCTTAAATATTAAAGAGTCCTTATTTATCACTTTTGTTTATTATGTTTTCAGAATAAAACAGGTAATTTAATGTAGTGAAGTCAGATAGCAAAATTTTATAAATGCATCTACATCTCGTAAATGGTAGGAGCAAATACAGAACAATCATGTTTTTTGGAATTGAAATGAAACGCAAAGTATAATAAATGAATTTTGATTTACCATTGATTTAAACGTTCTGTATACATTCTGATAGCTTAATAGAAAAGTTTAATTGATTCTTCACAACTTTATATTTTAATTTTTTCGATGAACTTAAGCCTATCTACTTATATATTTTCAATTAAAATGGTCTTCACAAACAATGTTGCAATACTGGAGAGTTTAACGGTTTCCTTTCGTCGCTCTTCAACGCCCTACACCACATTTTTATTTTCATTTTTAGGCACGAGGAAATATTTTTTATTAGGCGTATGCTGTATTCTTACATAATGGTGAGATGCACTTTCTGTGGTCGTTTTATGAGTCTATTTTGCAAATTTATTCAATACCAATGTCTAACACAATAACACTTATTAATATCACAAATAAATGAATAAACATTTCTAAACGTATGTACTGCGTTGTCCGAAAATGGAAATCGTACATAGATATAAAGCACAATGCTGTATTAGGTACACGGGCGTAGCCAAGGGGGGGTTGGGGGTCCAACAAGTATCTCGCCTACCCCAAAATCTAGTTTGGAATGCCTAGATATATGCGATAAAAACCTTTATCCTAATATTTACACATTACTACAAATCTTGGCTACCATTCCTGTATCCACTGCTACCCCAGAATGGTCTTTCTCCAGCCTAAGGAGACTGAAAAACTATCTACGAAACACTACAAGTGAAAACAGACTTAATGGTTTGGCTCTCATGAACATTCACTATGGAACAGAAATTCATGCAGATGAAGTAGTGGATATATTTAAAAGAATGGTTTTAGATTTAGCGCAGAGGAACGAAATTAATTTAACCATTTCATTTAAAGTTAAGAACTTTCTTTATAAATACCTATGTCGTAATTTTTCCGATGAATATATAGATATTACATTTCATGTAAGTATATTTTTGTTGTCTTATTTACTTCAAACCAAACCCCCCCAAAACTAAATCCTGGCTACGCCCGTGATTAGGTATACAGGTGCAAACGTCGTCTGACGTCACAGGTCTTCGCTTTGGCGGCCACCGTTTCGGCGGGTGTGGTTAGAATAAAAATTTAATTTTTTTAGGCTTCCTTTTCCACGAAATTGTCTTTTTAATGGCGAATACATAATCTTTACTTAAGTATGTTGCACAATTTCGTTTTAAACCAATAACCATATATTTACTTTTACTTACATTTAGATTAAGTTTATTAGTACAAAGCCATTTATATAGAGTGTCCAGCTCACAATTTAGTAAGCTAGTGATGTCGAAATCTCATTGATATAGATATCAATATATCATGTGCATGAAAGAAAGTTAATGAGTTCTTTAATATTGTATTCACTTCGTTCACATAGAGAATAAATAAAACAGGGATCAAGACGTTTCCCTTTTCCCTGTGTCAGCCCATAGAAATTGTCTTTCTTACTTGATCTCTATTGTTGACTCTTGTTTACTGAAATCTGTTTTATAAATTAGTAATGAACGATTCTCTCAGAAGCCAAATTGTTCACTATATATTAGGTTTTTGAATACTATAACATTAATAACTTAAATTCTACTAGTTCCTACTAACAAAGTAAATAACTACTCCAGCTTCCAATCTTTTATTGTTATTTATTATTTTACTTACCTTGTTGGGTACTATCGTTGAGTGAGAAATTATAGATAGAGGCGCAACCTTAATGGCGAAATGCGTTCACGATCTACAAGTTTAACACCCTGTATCTTGAAAACAAAGGCTCTAATAGAAAATATTTGTAGGGCAAAATGTTTTTAAAGTCTGACAAGAAATAAAGGACTTTATGTTTGACGTTCCGTTATGTTACACCGTGTTTTACAGTAGGGGTTTTTTGGGCCCGAGATTTGTCCGTCTGTCGAGAACTGTTGTTAACGACAGTCAATTTTGAGTGTTCTATGTGATTTAATGGTTTAACAAGCAAAGAAAACCTCCGTGAACAATAAGTTGTCGATAAATTGACGAATCTTAGAACCAAAGAGCTGCTATTACCTAATACTATCTCGGGCCCAAAAGTGGATACGCATTTCGCAATATAGTAGCGTCTCTATCTATAATTTCTCACTCAATGGTACTATCCATAATAAAATATAGTTTTATTGAAGTTATACTTCTTTGCGCCCGTTAGACACATTGGGATGGGATGTTGGTCGAGAAACCGCGTCACGCTCAAAAGGAAGAACAAATTTTTAAGAACTTTTTTATACAACCCACGATACAGCGTGGAGAATTATTGGTTGTGGACACCAACATAAATTTACTTCTTACGTATAAGCGTATAATATACAGTGTGCCATTAAGAATATGGGATAAAACGCGGTTTCTCGACCAACATCCCATCCCAATGTGTCTAACGGGCGCAAAGAAGTATAACGTCACGTCAAAATATTTTTAATATATTTAATTAAAGTAAATATTTGGAGATCCTTGAATTTCAGATATAACCTAAAAGCAGTTATTCTATAAATCCCAGTAGTAAGGTTTTAGTACTATTTTTATATGCTCATATTAAGATTCCCTGGATATTGTTTTTGAAATTGTCTGCTCAGTTTGTAAAATGATTTAAAAAGTACATATCGCGAATGTTCTGTTAAAACGGAAACTGTAAAATTTTATCCCATATTCTTAATGACACACTGTATATTATACGCTTATACGTAAGAAGTAAATTTATGTAGGTGTCCACAACCAGTAATTCTCCACGCTGTATAGTGGGTTGTATAAAAGTTCTTAAAAATTTGTTCTTCCTTTTGAGCGTTACGCGGTTTCTCGACCAACATCCCATCCCAATGTGTCTAACGGGCGCAAAGAAGTATAACTTCAAAATAGTACTAAAACCTTACTACTGGGATTTATAGAATAACTGCTTTTAGGTTATATCTGAAATTCAAGGATCTCCAAATATTTTCTTTAAATAAATATAATAAAAATATTTTTGACGTGACGTTATACTTCTTTGCGCCCGTTAGACACATTGGGATGGGATGTTGGTCGAGAAACCGCGTCACGCTCAAAAGGAAGAACACATTTTTAAGAACTTCTTCAGATATTAATTTTGGGAACCACGACTGTTTTAAGATTGTTAAGAAACATCTTGAGTTACAATTATTTATTTACTTTGTCAGTAGGAACTCACCGATTCTGACTGTTTTTTCAGATGCTAAAAAATAATTATATCACAATTTCAACTTGGTTAAAATCTCAGATTTCTGAGGTTTTGAGCAGAACTACAAATCATTTGCCATTTCACCACACGCATCGGTTTTTGGTATTTTTGGTACGACGATTCGAATCAAAGTGATACCAACGGACGAAAAAGAACAAAAGTCTGTGGCTTAGAAGAACATCCAGGAATTATGTTAACAAATTTAAATTAATACGTCCTGACTGAAGTATTATTCATATTATTTATTGTCTCGCTCCGGAACCCAGGTATCCGCAATCGCAATGTTTATCGCTTCCCAGCTCGGAGCCAGCCAAGCACGAAGGGCTTCGTCCTTTTGCCTGGATGCAACCCGATCAATTTCTCCGCGTAGCGTGACCACCGTCGGTCCATATATCTAATTCTCGTATAACGAACAGCTCGGGACCATTGGAATCTAGGCACGTCTCGTTGTAAAACGTCGAAATCGTAAACCATAAATTATGAAATAATCATAAGGAGCGCAGCTTCGTTTTCCAGGTTTTTAATTGCTAGTCAGTCTACACAGCGATGCATGTTCATTGTGCATAGAGCTCCATCACTTTTTTGAAACAGTACAGTACATAATTGGATTTCGATGTTCATAATTGCATTAATATACAGGGTGTGGCATAAACTGGTGCCACAAATAAGCGGGCGTTATCTAGAAAAAAAATTATTTACTGTAAAGTTACTTGAGCTGTTTTAAATCAATTTTTCCAAAATTCCTATGGTCGCGGCAAGAAATCAGACGACTTAGGCCACGGCTGACGTTACTCAATTGTTTTCATTGTCAACATACTTTTCGATAGTTTGTCGCGTTGAAAACAATATTTTTGTATAATTTAGTGAAATATATAGTGCAAACATTTAGTGTAGAATTCTCAGTCGCAGTTTCTTAAATATTTTAATGAAAATATAATGAATTATTCATTTGTTATTATCATGTAAGTCGTCTGAATTCTTGCTGCAAGTATACTAATGAAGTCATATGTATGTTATTTAGTGGAGAAATAAATCCTAATACGGCCCTGTCCAAAAAATTTTCGTTTGACAGGTATAAACCTAGCGGTTGCCTAACCAAAGGCCGAGTTGCCAGATGGTATAATTTTACGGAAATTTGTAACTAATAAATAAAAAGATAAAGGGTTTGCATTCACTAATTTTAAACTGATTTTTTTACGAAAATTTAGGCAAGTTAATAAAAAACGTTACCAACATCTCACAATTAGTTGTATTATTTGTCCAGGGTTCAGAGCTAGACTAGAATCAATAAAAATGAATTACGTACGGTTGGCAGGGTTTCAAAACAAGGCTTTTTTTCAAGCCTGAATTCCCGTGAGAAATGCAATTCAAAATCAGTATAAATGTGGATATTAATTAATAATTTTAAACAGTTTAATAAAATGCTCGTTTTAATAAAGAGAAATAAACTGTAAAAGATACTAGTGGAAACAAGAAAAAAAAACAGAATATTACAGAAAAGACTATTTTACCAGGTGATATAAAGGATTTCTACACAAACGAAAGTAGGTGCAAACTTCTATAGAAAATGTTGAAAATGATATTCATGCTGATGCAGACTTGGCAGTGACGAATAATTTTTATTTTTCAGAATAATCTCCCATAACGTCAATCGTCTATTAACTTTCAATTTCCTGTAAAAAATACATATATTTCTTGCCAGAAAAATGTATGTTAATTGCCACCTTAACCTGTTCATTATCTGAAAATCGCTTTCCATGAAGATATTTTCTAAATTTGGGAACAGATAATAATCACTGGGAGATAAATAGGAACTATAGGGTGGAGGGTTAAGCTCTTCAAAACCGCAGTCACGTATTGTTGTGTAAGAAACGTAACCACAGCGCGGTGCTCGATTTTCTTCAACATTGTAACGTCGGTCGTGATGGTCGTCTTTTACTAAGGGTTACTTGAAAACAGTTGAACATAATTAGTCGAAATTTTATATAAATACTCTCAGATAGTGACATTAGTCAATGCAATAATAAAATTACCCGCATCGGTAGCAAATCATACCGATACCGAGAATACCTTGAACTCCCCTACAATAATACTATTATACACTCTTCTATCTACAAATCAAATCAGCAAAACAAACACAACCCAATAGGAATCCATAAATACAATAACTTGACTTAACAATTTGAATATAAGAAATGATCTCATAACAAAAACCTCAATGGAAAAGCAAAAACAATTATACAACTTTGATATAAATGCTCGTAAATTGAGTAGTAGTATTATAGTTTACAAAGGCCTATTGTTCAAAATAGTGTCAAATAGTTAAAGATCACGAATCAAACGCCTACTCCACACTAAAGACATGTAATAACTTTTTACTATGACACACTACATTGGAACAAAGATCGTGATAGCTGACTATTTATTAATCGAATAAAAAATATATAAGATAGAAAACATTTAGCGGCTAAAGGATCCGGAAAAGAAGGTGATAAGGAACAACGAGCAACTGCGGACAACGTTGTTTCTAGGTTATTGCCCTTCATCAGCGCAGTGCAGCTTAAACAAACAAGAAGGAAAAAAAGGAGGGCAAATGACACGACTACACAGGAGAATGACCAGCAGCCACCTATCCCTAATTTGCAGCATCGTGCCACACATCCTCTGTTTTGAGGACAAGAGTAGCAGTCGCTGCGGAAGAGAGTCCAGCGACTACTGTGTCAGGGTCTCAGCCAGAACAATACAAGTACAAAAGGAATTAAGCGGATCGTAAATATACAAGATAGAAAACATTTAGCGGCTAAAGGATCCGGAAAAGAAGGTGATAAGGAACAACGAGCCTTCTTGTTTGTTTAAGCTGCACTGCGCTGATGAAGGGCAATAACCTAGAAACAACGTTGTCCGCAGTTGCTCGTTGTTCCTTATCACCTTCTTTTCCGGATCCTTTAGCCGCTAAATGTTTTCTATCTTGTATATTTACGATCCGCTTAATTCCTTTTGTACTTGTATTGTTCTGGCTGAGACCCTGACACAGTAGTCGCTGGACTCTCTTCCGCAGCGACTGCTACTCTTGTCCTCAAAACAGAGGATGTGTGGCACGATGCTGCAAATTATGGATAGGTGGCTGCTGGTCATTCTCCTGTGTAGTCGTGTCATTTGCCCTCTCTTGTTTGTTTAAGCTGCACTGCGCTGATGAAGGGCAATAACCTAGAAACAACGTTGTCCGCAGTTGCTCGTTGTTCCTTATCACCTTCTTTTCCGGATCCTTTAGCCGCTAAATGTTTTCTATCTTGTATATTTACGATCCGCTTAATTCCTTTTGTACTAAAAATATATAGAAAACAGAAAACTTTAAAACTAAGAGAATAAGAAAATTCAACACATTTTAGTGATTTCAAAAAATCTGCTAATCATAAGGGTCAAATTTTAAGTTAAAATTCTTCAATGTGAATAAAATATTTACATTTAGCAACACTGATCTCATAGTTTCCACTGCACTCCACTCCACAGCATCTATCGCAGAGCGGCGAACGCTCATACTACGTCCAGAACCGGCTTTTTGTCACCTTGTACAATTTTTTATTAAATATTTTTAATATTCAAATTTCATGATCAACCTTATGACATTATTTTCCTTCATTTGATGCTCGGAATCTAGGTTTTTAATATTTTCTATTAAATACACCACACTGTATATTGTTTTTATTTATTTTTAAAAAAATAGATATTTTTGTACATAAATCAGGGTAGCAGGACAGACAATATTTCTGACATTTACCAGATGTTGTTTATGTGTTTATGCAGCTACTCTTGCAAATGGGGATACCACGGGAAGCTATTTATTTTACTTGGTTACAGTAAATAGTGGTCTAGTTAAAAATCATATAGTACAATTAGTATATGACATGTGTTCGACCGCTATAAAGGTTAAATATGTAGTTGTTTTAAGCAGCACCAATAAACTGCGTTGTCCTTGCTCTTTATTCTTGCAGGTAATACTTTTTCATTGAAACCGATTTGGTATGAAATTTCTGTGAATGGCATTTTATATACGTGAAGGTTAACTAGTAGAATCAGATTGTAAGTTGGTCATATGACATGTCAATTTAATGTAGGATATGCATTTTCATTAGTAAAGAGAATTGGACTATTGGAAAATCTCTCTTTTAGCAGAAAAGTATAAACGTGAATATTGTATGTATGTGTGGTCCAGACCAGTTACATCTCACCTGCACTCGATTTATATGTGAAACTACATATGAAGGAACAGCCAGTTCAATTGTCGGTCATCTCACCTATGGCATACTGATGAGGGCTAACAAGCCCGAAACCGGTCTATGTCTGGTGGAGTGGCCGACAAGGGTTCTTGGCTGTTTCACACAGATACTGCAGGTATAATTCAATGCCGGTCGGGGTATTATCCCACGGAGTAGTTGTTTCCTGCAGTATCATTTATAGATTTAATGGCGCATCGCCCGGGGCGTGAGGTCTGCGGTTAAGTACCTACGATATTGTAGATCGCTTTCTGCAAGTCGAGCCGCTTAGGCCGAGCAGGAAGTAGCAGACCAGTTACATCTCACCCTAATCAAGGTGTAATCTATAAGTTAAGTACCTACGATAATGTAGGTCGCTTCCTGCAAGTCGAGCCACTTAGGCCGAGCAGGAAGTAGCAGACCAGTTACATCTCACCTGCATGGTGTAATCTACATTGGTTCTGATCTGGTAAGTTTTCTATTCCTCATGTGAAATGATCTAGTGGGTTGGAAGAGAATAATTCTTTTAACTGGTTGACTGGTCACATTGTATCATACTGAGAGAAAACATTTTCATATTGTACTTTCCCCAATCTCGTTCTCTTCGTAAGCGACACAGATCAATATTGCCAACTTCAAAATCCTAAAATTTTCTAAATTTCATGCTAAAATCGTCCAACTTAAGATTCTACTAACATTCTTAACATTACAATAAAAGTATTTTATTTTTCTATACATTACAGCGCAATAGATATACAGAGTGTTGGAGGGATTCTGATGCTGGTAAGCATATCAGCATTTACTTTGACATATTATGCTCATTATAGGGTAAGACAATTTGAAACTATTTTCTAGAAAAGCTGAAAGATTTATTTAGCAGTAGCATCCACTCATTAATTTTCATGGCAAATAGTTCTGATACCTATATTGCAATTTCATCTTGGGATAGAAGAGACTGTATTTGAAAATTAAACAACATGTTCTGACTATATTTAATCAATTGGATCGATTTCAGTTTCATTTCATTAATCTGACTAATTATTAGAGAATTTGAAATCTCATTTTATCGAAATTCTGTATCCGATGATTTGAAATACTGAGATATTTCTCAAATCAAGGTACATCTGTTTTTTTCTACAGATAAATTTTCGAAATCTGGTGAAAAATTCATGCATCAAGTTGTCAACAGTGCACGCATTTCCTTAAATTCTCTATTGACATCAAACAAAAGGATATGTTTGAAATACTTGTTTTTTTTTGTGGTATTTCATTTTCCTTTGTCTACATTTTGCACATCTGTCTAAATAGGTATACAAGTTCAAAAATTATTAAATTAAATAAGAGTATGTAAACAACTATGTTATAATCTTATGTCTAACAACAAAACGCTACGAAATCGATGGTTTCTGTATTTACCTTTATATTGTGAAAATAACTCGACAGGCTACGTAAGAGGCACTAATCCAGTACTACATTTTAATAACTTCAAATAATAGTCTTTCTCACATTAACTGTGTCGTTTTTCTATATAATTTAAATTGCAAATGCGAGTTAACACTCTATTTTTAATTCTCAGCGATGACTTTGCGGCTTCATATCCGGTCAAATAAATTCTTGTCAGCGTTTCTACGTTCTGTAGGTAGAGTACGCGAGCTTTAAGGAGAGGAGAAGTGTATAAAATGTCTCAAAGTTGGCGTCTCAGGTCTCTAATAAACGAAAAATGACAGTAAAAATCTGTTCAGATGGCTTGAATTGGGACGCACTAAGATCCACTTCTCACTTGAATAACTTTTTTTTTCAACTCAAAAACTAAACAAAATGACTATCAATTTTTTTCCCACGAACATACCCATATTTTATGACAACTAAAATCATATTTCTTTTAACATTTTTATATATATTATTTTTTCTTTAAATACGTTTTATACGTTAGTGCCACAACTCTGAAAACAGATACCTTAGGCACTGGCTTACCACAAATATTACATGTTTTTGTTTTCACTTGTACCTTGCCCTGCAGTCCCTGCACCGGTATTCCTGCGGGACATTGTGCCTACTGCCCATCGTCCGACATATGACACATGTGCCTACGAAACCTTAAATAATCTGTAACTGGATGATGATGTGAATTAATCGGTCTTTGTTTACGATGTTTTAGTGTGAGATAATTGTTTTTAATTTCTATATCTTCTACAAAAAAACAATATTAAATAATAATATGAAATCCTGGGCGGTAATTGACTTTTTACAATGTGAAGAAAGTAAATAAGAGAATAATAATAAATGTGCAACTTCCTACGTTGTTTGGGGTTATGTGACGGGACGACATAAAAAAAATTATTGTGACAGAAAATTAACATTACATTTGTTGTGTGAAAATTATAGTTTTGTATGTAAGTAATTGTACCAACACTATAAATATACAAATGTCTCAATAAATAACTTATTTATTAAAGGAGATATGGCCACCTCACCCTCAACAGATGATATGATTTATTATGTTCAACGTTCTATCTGGTCAGCGGTCCTCAAAATGTGGGTATTAAAAAAATATCTCTCCCTAAATATTTTTAAATAAATTTTTAAATTGACACCAGACTGTATGACGAACTACGCATGCGGTTAAAATATTCGTACTTAAGGTTCACTGTGTATATGTTTTACAGCACAGTCTGCCAATTCACTTTGTAAAGACTACATATGTGTATGCGATTAATTATTCACATTTCGAGTTCGACTCGTTTTCTTGGAGCACGTGCACTGTATTTGTACAAGCTGGTCGTCGTACGCTACTCACCAATTAACAATTAATTAACTCTCACCCAGGTCGCCTATTGACCCGTAAAATATCCGCCACAGACCTGGCCGTAGTTCCAACTTGCAAGCGTTCGAACGACGCGTAGTGAATATTCTCAACGTGTAAAACCTGGTTTTTGCAACCACCCTGTCGGTCTTTCTCCATATTATAGGTAGTATGCGGCTTGTTTACGGCCTTTGTCTTCGCGTAAACAAAAACAAAGGCATAAAACTCCCGTTAGGTAGCAGGCATTCGATGTAATCGTCTATAAAAGTGTAGTGTCACATATAACTGCATTTTTCTAGAGTGACTGGAATATCAGAAAATAATTGTACGTTGCCGCAAACATTTTCTAATGCCAGTTACACACGTAACGATGAATTGTAAACGTGCAGTTAAATTCTTTTCGTAGCCTCGTATGGGCGTGTGTGTCCTTTATATATCGACGGATGCTAGAGGTTGTTCAGAAATATTTTATTGGTTGTTTAATATAACCCACATAAAAATTCCAGCGGGTTAAAATCTGGAATTGTAGAGAGCTAAAGCTGTGATTTACTACTTCAAAACCAACATATTGGAATACGTAAATTAAGCAGGTACCCCATGCAGTTTCTTAAGTACCTATTACGGAAAATTGTTCAATACAATATAAAGGTTATAAAAAATTGTGATGGTTTACAGTACAGAGCAACGTGATTTTTTAAAATTATTTATATTATTATTTACTCATAATCTACTTGAAAACATTTATCTTCGACAATACTTCCAGATGACAATCATTCATTCAGTTTTGTTATCTATATACAGGGATGATTAAGTACAAAAATTTTAACTACGTGCTCAGGGAGGTCTAAAAGACAATAAAAAAATGATTGTGGAATTCTAGTTCGATGTTTTAAAAATGGGGCAAAATCCTCTTTTCCCTCGGAAAATCGGTGCCTATGACAATCAATCAACGTCCGAGATGGCTAGATATGTCAACTACCATGCGGTCGTTCTTTGCAGCGTTGTCAAGTGTAGAAACTAGGAAAATAAACATTTTTATGAATAATAATAATGCGTAAGTACCTGATAGATAACATTAGCAGTTGTTCTAGTTAGTTTTAGTATTTTGTATTCGTTCTTAGTTCCTTCGTTGCACTTTGCTAAAAATACAATTTCAATAATTGCAGATCCGTCATAATTTTGCACATAAATTCTTTTATTTAATTACTAGATATAAAGCTGTTAAAATTACAAATTGGTCACTAAAAGTTCTAAAATAACGTAGAATATTGCGTTGCTAGTTGCATATTATTCAAATATCAAAGCACATGGTCAAAGGTTAGAATATAATATAATATTCTAAGGGCCCAAGAAATATTTTTACAGAACACTGCAAACATCTTGGGATGTTATAGTTTAAAATAGTACTAATTATTTTATGCAAACGTCGATTACTTTTAATATTCTTGCTATTATTAGTATTAACAGAATTTAATTCCCAACAACATAAGTTTAAAACTTTATCGGCGTAAAGTACACCTTACACTAGTGGTCTACAGATAGCGACATCAGACACCAGATGTTGTCACGAAATATCTCAAACGGTACGGTGATTAATTTGAAATATTTTTCTGTACTTGCTTTTCTCAAATTTAATTTTTCGCTTATTCTTTGTGTTTTTACAAACATGTATTCAAAGTCTTAGATGTCAGATAACAGATAAGGTGCTGATTTATGGGAAATGTAACAAGTGCATATTATGTTGTGGCAGCGTAATACCAAAGACATTTTCCTTGTAGATAAAATATTATGCTGAATGCTCTTTGAACCACATTTAACAACTGTTGTAATGCCTTGCCAGTAAATGTGCAGTGTTTTTATTTATTTGTGTATATTTGCGTATATTTTTTTTGTTATCCTTTGTGGTTTTTCCCGACGGAGATAAACCACCTGGTGGTAATCGCCGGGCCAAGTATCTCGCTTTAAATAAAAAGAACGGTAGAGAGAAGGAGAGGTCTCCAGGAACAAAAATCTTTGCAATGACAAGTTTTAATTTAAAAAGTAAGAAAACATAAAATGATTTAGCATTCTTAAAATCTCTCCAAATATAAATTCTGGAAATAAATATCAGTAAGGTAGGTGCTGCCGCGATCCTTATGTTACCATATTGTGTGTTTCTCATTAAATCATTAAATAATTGTTTCATTTAGCAAATATTTTTTTCCTCAAAGCGGCGTAAATTTATACATGTGTCAACATGGTGACCTGTCACTACCTTTGCCACTTTTGACGTTGGCGGAATATACCTAATCGCGCGCCTGACAGAAGTCCAGTGACGGCGATAAATAAGGGTTTAATATAGTTAAAAAAATTTCGCTTTATAAATAAATTTGAAAATTTTGTAATGAACGATTCCGTTAGTTCTTATTTTTCCCTCTTAAAATACGTCAGGTTGAAAGTCGCCTAAGGGCATAATCGTCCTAGTATCTCCCGTGGTGCATATGTTACACACAATACTCGAATTCGGACAATATTCGAAAAAGTATGCAAAATTAGTTCTGAGCCCAGAAAAATTCCCATACCCGAAGTTATACATTTAAACGGTTATTGCATATTACAAAATACAGAGAACTAGTTTTGGGCATTATAAATTGTTCAAAACTAGTTTTGTGCATTTTGAAATGACCAGAATTAGTTCTATTAATGTTCTTATAGTTACATTAATTAAAAGTAGGATTATACCATTTTGGTCATTATATTTTCTGAACTCAAAACTAGTTTTGCATACTTTTTCGGACATTGCCCGAATTCGAGTATTGTGTGTAACACATACAACGTTTTATATTTCACTTCATATCAACTATAAAAGTCATAGCTTTGACGTTTCGTGATCTGTGGTTATGAATGATGCGAGGTATTTTCAGATATATCCATAACAACCCAAGCCTCATTATTTTCGGGTTCTCATGGCAGCAGGCGTGTTTATATAATATTTCTGTATACCTTTTCACGAAAAACATTACACAATATTTTGACGCTCATAACATTATAACATGACGACATACAATTTAAAACTGTCAAAACACCTTACTTTCAGATTTGACATTTGTCGTTCACTTGATAAATTTAAAACAGCAAGTAAAACTTTAACCAGTGCCATCTTCTGCCATCATTCGGAAAAATGTAATAGTGGGTGGCTCTTGCATGGGAGGTTCAGGATCAATTACTGACACCGGATAATTTTTGTTTTGTTAGTTCATTGCCGTTTCTTTGAAACCAGTGAATAATGGATGCTATTATTATTCAGGAAACCCATGTATAATGAACATTTTATAGGATAGTCGTGGGCAAAATTTATTATTAAGCATTTAGGTACTTGCCGATAATCTTGATGTTGCCCGTCAACACACGTCATTATTAATTGAGTGAGTAGTAAGTAACAAATCGATCTATATTGATCCATATCATTACTGTATGGTGCCGTGACGTAAATATCGCTAGATGTATTAGGCAATTTTAATTGCTCGTGTAAAAGTACCATTAGGTAAGCAATCTGGCGATCTACCGATTGAAAATAATTACAGATGCACCAAAATAAAAACGGAAAACTTGATTTTATACGCTCCAGAGTGGTGACTGCCCGCCTCTGGTCATAACGCCTCTAAAACCTGGTTATTATTCCATAACTCCGCCATCGAGTGCATTTTAGAATCGCGATCTCATGGGAAATTAACATCATAAATACGTCCGCTGCATCGGTACTTTGTACGACATCGTCAATCAGAGCTGTGTTATTAATCACTATAAATTTTAATCATCTTCGTAATTAAATGTGGATCAGGAGATGTTTTATCCCCGCAATGATGTTAATTAGCTTTTTGCACAAGAATTTATTGTCTTACGCTTCATTATAGTACATGTAATTAACCGACCTAATGTTGTCGATGTTTGGAGTTGATGTAGAAAACGAAAGAATTGGTTAATTTATGAATACCTACGCTGCGTTAGACGTTTGCTCTAAATCCTAAATCGAAATTTCACATTTATTTTATAAGTGGCAACAATTCGTAAAAAATTATGTCTAAACTGTTTTGAGTTACTAGAAGGACATGGGCACTTATCTTTAAATACACATAGAGTGAAGCAAAATATATATTATTCGTCAGTTACTTCATCTATGGCATACTGATGAGAGCTAATAAGTTCGAAACTTGTATATGTCTAATGAGCAGCTGACGACTGCTTTTGGCTGTTTGCTATAGGATTTTCACTTGTAATATCTCTAGTGCTTCAATTATTTCCGAAAATTTTTCGAGGAATATTTTGAAAATTATATCCAGCTGCAGATGAACAATTTTCAATTTGTTAATTTATACTCAAGGGATATTCGGTAAGGAAATTTAACACCAAACTATCTATTACTTTGAAGGTAAAAATGGGGAAATAAAAATAATTAAATATGAATATAATAACTTGCTTTTTTATGTTTTAATTTGCATATAGGCCATTAGAAACTCAAGGTTAAAAAGAATGATAATATTAAGTACTGCCAATCTATATACAGGGTGAGTCGGAAAGAATGGGTCAACACTAAGCTGGAGATATACTCGTGATAAGAATTCAGACGACTAACGTCATACTAACAAATGAATAATTCATTATAATTTCATCAAAATATTTAGGAACTGCAACTGATAGTAATAAAACTATATACTACACTAAAAGTTTGCATTATATTTTGCACTAAATTGCAAAAAAATATTGTTTTCAACGCGACCAAATATCGAAAATTACGTTGACAATAAAAACAAATGTGTAACGTCAGCCGTGACGTAAGACGTCTGAATTCTTGACGCGAGTATACTAGACATCAAAATATTATGTTTGAGCTCAACATGCCTTATACAAATATCGCTGTCTTAAAAATACAATGTTCAAGATTTAAATTTTATTTTGAAATTTCTCAAGAATTGCACGAATAATAAATCACACGCACTCAAAATACTCTAAGACAGTGCTATCGTAAATGATTACAAGCCACGTAATCAGGGCCGAGATTCTCAAATCAATCACAGACCAATTCATAAGCAAATATCATTTTCCTCACTACGGCAATTGAGAAAGACAAGAAATCTATTCGCATACGAGTTGCTCTTCGAGAATCACAGTCCTGGTCACGTGGCTTGTAATCATTTATGAAGACTCTGTATTTATTGACATGAAAATTTGACACAAGCCTACTAAGAAAAGAAATAGCAATATCAGCGCCTGAAAGAAAATCACCACAAAATACATTGAAACTTTTAAATGCAAATAACTCAGAAACCGATAAAGTTAGGCGACCTAAACAAGAGTACATTTTTTTGTAGAAATGAACGTTCTTTTGGATTTTTAAACATATCTCAACAGATAAAAAAAAATATGTTTTTATTTACCTAAATAATACGGTGACACTAGCGCCCTCTTTATATTCAAAATAAGCTTCAAATTCGTAATTCTCACACCAAAAACCCCAATACTACCGATTTTCGAGTCATGCTATCAAAACATTCAATTATTGAGAAATTTCAGAATAAAATTTAAATTGAGTTACTAGAAGGACATGGGCACTTATCTTTAAATACACATAGAGTGAAGCAAAATATATATTATTCGTCAGTTACTTCATCTATGGCATACTGATGAGAGCTAATAAGTTCGAAACTTGTATATGTCTAATAAACCAGCGACATTCGCATGAGGCATGATGAGCTCAAGCAAAACATTTTGGGGTCTAGTATCTCCAGCTTAGTGTTGACCGATTCTTTCTGACTCACCCTGTGTAAACGTTTCTAGTATAATCACATACAGCTTACTTGAAGAGAATGAAAATTTTCGGAAATTTTTTGAATTACCATAGTAACTGAATAAAATACAAGCTTCTAATTGATTAGAAAAAACGTTGGTGTAAAATTATCACGTGGATTACACCTGCTGGTCGGGGCATTAGCCCGCAGAGTATTTGCTTTCTAAAATTCCGTTTTGCAAAATCCAATATTATTTTTGTAATGGTTTTTAAACCTTGACAAAAGCACTCATTGCTTAAGTGTGATCTAATGTCATTGAAACAATGATTAAAAGTTTGTATCTATTATTGGTTATTGGTTTTTTTCATCATTAACTCAAAAATTTTAAAAGAGCGGATTATGAATATTTTACGATGTCGTGCTGCATCGAGCTGCAATAAAAAATATCCCGCGTGTTCCCTCAACTAAGTGCATTATAAGCCGGCATAAAATATGGATGAGGGGATTAAATTTTTAATGGAGGCGCACCTAGGCGAACGAAAAAGGAAATAATTGAACGAAACAGCTGCCGTGTCGCAGTCGCGCCGTTATTTTATTGGCGAACGGTGGCCTTGTATGGATTAGGATCGAGCGGTATTATCGCTCTTTATCCTTCACCATCTCTGTAGACCTGGGCGCCCTCGTAGAGGTGGGTGTCGCAGTCATGTTTCCAGTAAAATCCAATTGCAGTGTGTATTCGCTTTTATATTCTTTGAAATAGTTTGTAAATGCTATTTATGATTTGTAAATAGTATCTTTAGGTCTCTTTAATTTGTTATCTGCTTGCGGTCGCACAGGATATCCCACGAAGTTTAAAAGTAATAAACCTAACATTAATTTTAATATCGGAGTAAGTCTAGTCTAATGTAAATTCAGTAGTTTGTTAACATTTCGCTTTCAGTTAAATGTTTCAAATATATGTACAAGGTGTCCTCTGATAGGTGAAGAAATGGTCAAACATTTATTTGTAATTTTACTTGTAAGGGCTATATTATTACACATTATTTTACCAGTAATTTCATAATAAACTTGGAAAGTTATAATGGTAGAATTAAAGGAATTTTATATTGGTTTGAAATGTACTACAGGATAATCTTTAAAACATATTGAAAGGTCAGAACTTGTGTCTTGGCGGCAACAATCACATAATAGTTAAAATATTATCATTAATAAATTGCCATAGAATAAAACAACGTGGTCGAAAACGCGATTTCATTAGTGTGACGTTACACGCGGTTTGTTTCCGTAGATACAGGTGCAGGTGATGGTGTTGGTGAGGTAAACATGCGTTTATTTCTTGTGTTTTTGGATTTTTGACGCATTTTTAGATCATAGACCGTGTAAATACTATGTAGGCAATTCTAGAATTATTAGTGGTGATGTGAACACGCTGTAGCTGGACAATGGCTGTCTTAACGCCCCACATTTAGATAACAAAAAAACCCATATTTTTGCTATTTTAAACATGATATTAAGAAATTGCATTTTTTAAATTTTAAACTTAAAACTAAATCCTCGTTTCCTTAGATTTCCTTTTCTGCTGACAACTGGTGATGTATTTAAAGGTAAACCTTATAATGAAAATAATAATATCAATTAACCAACTGGTACACGGCTGTGCTATAGCTCTCCTTCTAATGAGCAGATAATATAGGCATAAAATAATGGGCTGATAATTTCTCTCCTGATATCTCTTTGTTCATTTTATTGGTTTTTAGATGTGAAAGTATACGATGACCACAATGCAGCTTGATATTAATTTGCAAGATAGAAAAAGTGTACTTTGTTTACTTCGAATGTAGAACACAACGTTTTGTTGAAATTTCTTTCTAGAACTAGAGCGACCATAGAACAGTGGAATGTGGGGTGTCGTTGTTCTAATATTTCGTAATTTTTAATAATTTTCTATAATATTTATGTTCAACTATAATAATCCAAGGATATTAATATAATAGATGAGAGTAATTTGATCACACTTCGAAAGGACTAGTTGGTAACCTGCTTGATGAATTTTTTATTCAATTATGAGGTATTTGTCTATGTCTGAGTCTCAGTTGCTAATGTTATTTACTAGTGCTGACCATGTAGCGAACTTCAGACCGGCTCCGCCGTATGACCCTGTGAATTGGTAGACCTTTTTGTAAAGCGACCGCCTCATGTATTTATCGTTGAACATTTCTTATATGATAGGATAAGGTTTTTGGGAGTAATCATTATTCATTCGGCTTTCTCGCTATGTAATGAATAGACATTTTACAAAAACCTAAAATTGCACTGCAAGTGCATTTTATTCGTAAACTACAATAGTCTACACTAGTTAGTATACTTACAATGGGGAAGTTGCATGAATTTTATATTGGTTGTATTACAGGGTTATATTTCAACATGGCCGAAAACTCGATATCTTTTATTGGTGTGACGACGTTGAGCGCGGTTTATGTTTCCGTAGATATAGCTGCAGTGTTACGGTATTGATGATGTAAACAGGCGTTTGTTTCTTGTATTTTTGCGTTTCTGTGACATTTTTGGGTCATAGATAGTTTGCTGTGCAAATTCCACGATCATAGAAGCGGGTTTTGTGTAAGCATAATTGGACGATTATTGTTATTTTATTGCCACGAATGGATTAATTTAATTTTTTACTCACACTTATGAATTTCATTAGTGCGAATCCCAATTTCATCAATGCAGCAGGCAGATGTCTATTTTCCATTTTTAACATTTCCATAATTATTTGTGGTGATGTGGTGAACTTACAGTATAACTTCGAGGCGGACTTTAAATTTGGTGCTTTTTTCAAAAATACAATTTTATTTTTGAGTGAAATACGTGCTTTCTTAAACTTAAATGATATTTTCTGAAATTAATTTATACTATTTGTAAACTGATTGATGCTTGTTGCGAATTATGAGGTATGATACATTTTTTTGAAATATAGAACTGACTAAAATGAAGTTGAAATGTTTTCTGAAATTTAATGACCACTTCCAAAATATCAGTACTCCTGGAAAAGAGATATAATAGTATATGTGTAATGCAACAGTTGACCTTCGCAATCTGTTTATACTTTCAACAACTAGTTCCCATTGTAACAAAATTAAATGGACTTAGCAGATAAATCTGGTCAGTGGCGATGATTCATCCTCTGTTCACGTTCATGTATCGAATTCACAGATCTCCCGGTGAATCATGATCGATTTGACTTTTTAAAATTATTCACGTATGTGCGTTAGTTCGTGTCATACTGACGCGTTTTACACGAGGGAGACAAGTGCTGAATTCCAAATGCGATAATTTCACCTTATTTGGCCTATATTTAACACATTGTATGTCCTCTTATTAGATGAGTTTGTCAAGTTATGTTCGGTTGAGAAAAAAGTGACAACACACTAAATCATAAAACTATCAAGTCACAATGTGTTTTAATTGAAACAAAAAAAGTGTTGTTTCTGTCACTTATCTCATATGTACAGGATGTCCTTAGTTCAGGTTGCCTACCTATATGTATTGCCTATGGATAAAGAAATTAAATTGTCAAGAAAATGTGAATTTTCAATGTCAAATTTGTTTGTTTTCAAAGCCTTCTCAGTTAGAAAACTTAAATATCGTTGATATTTTGAATTTTTTTTATTTTCCGCAAATCTGCACAACAAATAATAAATAAAGTATATTTTTGCAATGCATTTTAGCCCTCTTTCCGTTATTGAAATAAAATATATAAAAATACAGGGGTGTTCCTTATAAAAACAAGTTGTAGTCATATTACAAAAATTAAAAATATTATTACATTTATTTTAAGAGGGAGAGCAAATTAAGAATTAACAGAATCACCCGTCAAAAAATTCCAATTCTATTTATAAAGCGAAAAATTTTTTTTGTTTCGAAATTATATTAAATCCTTATTTAACGCCGCCTATGTGACCGCTAGTAGCCAACTAGCAACACGACAGTAAAATTCCCCGTCAATCCCGTCATGTCATAATTTAATTCCTGTGTTTAGCATTTGTTTACGTTGTAGTTTTGTGTTCTTCTTAAGTTTTCTATGTCTTTTTCAATTTTTAAACGTTTTATAGTTATTAAATAAAGAAATTTGTGTCGGGTGCAGATATTTTCCCACAATATAGTTCGCCGGTTTGTTTTTCTAGGTTATGGGACAAGACTGCCGCGGGTACATTAAAAGTTTTCTATTATCTATTCCTTTCGTTCGATTTTGTTATAATAAATAGGCATTTTATCTAATTGTACCTACGGGAAGTGTATTTTATTGGTAGTGAATGGTTGTAATAAATGAAAATGTTGTAGTTTTGCCAGTTTGTAATAAAATGAAAAACGAATGTAAAATAGTGGAGCTAACTGGATTAACTGTAACCTATCTTATCAGGTATTATTATGTTAATTTTTGACGTTTCTGCATTTAGAAATGCTGCAAAAAGAACGACCGCTTGGTAGTAGATATTGTTGCCAGCATGTAAGCTTTATCTATAGATCTAAGCCATCTCAGTCGTGCTTATCATAGGCGCCGACTTTCCTTAGGAAAAGAGGGTTTTGCTCCAATTTTAAATATCGAGATAAAATTCTGGAATAATTTTTTATTGTCTCTTACGCCTTCATGAACACGTGGTTAAAATGTTTGTACTTAGTCATAAATAACCCTGTTTATGATAGATTTGCAGTAACCCTTGAAAGCTGACCACCCTGTATAGAATCTACTTTAAAAATTATGTGACCCGTTTTTTTTTTATTTTTTTTTGCAAATATCTTCAGAATCCTTAAGCCGATTTTAATGAAATTTGGTATGAGGTTGTAGATAGTCTATCTGAACATTATTAAGGCAGTAGTTTTGTCAAATACCACACATAACTTTTGTTTCCATTATTTTTCTAAATTCTTTTCCGTTGCATTCGAAGCAGCGCTCATTCTACACAAAAAAGTTCTATTTATTTAGTTTCATTTGCAGTTTAATTTTCCAGAAAAAGTTGCTAAAGCTGTAGTGCGACCATTGGCAAATGCAACTGAAAAATCAGTAAACAAGATGTAGAGCCTATAATTGATAAGAATATCACATGACGAATATTTTTCTAAATGCTAGATTAAATGTTTTATTCAGTTAAGGCTTGGTATTCTATAAAAAAATCAGGTCTATAGTACTATCTTTAGTAAATAAATGGATAATTGATTTTTTTTTAAATTACATGTTAATTTAAAGTTGAAGAAGAAAGTCACAGCGTAGTCACGAATTGACATAGCTTTAGCAACTTTTCCTGGAAAATTAAGCTTCAAATGGGAAAAAGTATAGTGTACTTTTTTTTTATAGAATCAAACGGCGCTTCCAATGCAGTAAATAAAAAAAATTAAGTGGCATTACTCACAACTAACGCCCTCTGCGATTCTTAATAAAACTACTTTCTTAATAATGTTCAGGTAGACTATCTAAAACTCCATAAAAAACTCCATTCAAAGCTGTTTAGGGGTTCTGAAGATGTTGGCAAAAAACAAAGTTTCAATCCCAATTGCAAGAAGCTCCATGGTCCACAAAAATTATAATTTTTCATGCAGAATATATTCCCAACCTTTTTCCTAGTGTTTCTTAATCAGCCCGAATGGCTGGCCTGAGTATATTGTCTGTTATGTATAATAAATCAATAGGATCGTTTCTAAAAATAAATTTTAATTAGAGCTAGACCTGAAAATAAGAAAAACATTGCATGTTTTGCACTTCGTGAACCTAGTTGTTATATATCTATTCAGAATTCAGATATTATTGAATTTAAGGTAATTGGCTTAGGCTTATTATGCATATTATTAGTTGTTAGTAGAAAAATCGCATGCTGCTATAGTAACATACATTGGCTCACGAATGCGTTGATAATAATTAATCTCCTAAATATATGGTACTCGGGCAAATGAGCCGGCCCGAGAAACGTCGCAATTCGATGCCCCGGAAACCTCGACTTCCTCCCACCGGAGAACCGAGTACAGTTACAGCTCCTATACCTGGCCGATCTGAACATTTGAACTCTACAAGAGGCGAGCAACTGCATGGACCGCATTCGTCCTAGTTATGTTATTGTATAAGTATCTCTTCTCCTCTCAGTAATGTACAGAGTGAGCCTTTAGTGTGTTAAGGCACTCTATGTAAGTGACATTCTATATGAGCATAAATACTCTTAAATAAAATCGGTGTAAGTCTGTACTGTAGATATAGGTATAAAATTCGACGGTTTAAAAAAAATCGCATTTTCTGAAAGTAACCACTAAAAATTAATGTTTTATATAAAACTTAATGAGACTGGGTTAACAGAAAAAATATATTTTGCTAAAGCTCTGAAAACACAGGTTTTCAAAATTTTGGCTTTTCTATATCGCACAAACATTAGGTCTGTTCCAACCGCCGTTGAAAACTGGCTTGGAACTGTCAAAAATGTTTGACAAGCTCCGTTTTACGTCGCATTCACCGAAAATACATTAACCACTGCACTGACTAAATAGTTCTGGACGGTTCGGATCGATTCTTGCTGTGGTTGAAACAAACCTACTAATTTATACTTCCAAATGATTTCCAGCGTGCGCTGAATCCGAATCTGACCTCCAGAATTGCTTTATCTCGCCAGGTCTAAGGTAAAAGAGCAAAAAACCCTTTTTCGTTATATTTGAGCTTATTTTATGCCAAAAGATAATATTCTGTCACAAATATAAAAATTGTATCTTTCAATTTTCTCCTCCAATATTTTTTTCCTCTTTGAGATATTGTACATTAATATCTATTAGTTCAAACCCATAACCATACATCCCCTGTGCCCCCATACTACCCTGTCTTCCGTGAACCCTCACATCCCATTACACATACAAATCATGGAGCCCGTATACACCAATGCCTTCCCTCTCCCGAAAACCCATAAATCTCAACATCCATACACTCCAAAAGACAAATACCTACATCTTGAAGAAGACAAAAGATATTCGAACAAACTCAATTTGATTTTGAAGGAGAATACTAGTACTTTAAGATGTAACCCTTACAATTCTTTCAAAATTCTATCTTTTGTCGCAAAATAACCGCTAATATAGCAAAAATAGCGCATTTTACACTTTTAGGTCAGAATGTCTCGAAAATTTGACGTGAATCCGGATTCGGATTCAGCGTACCAAAATCCTTTAGAAACATGAGTTCGTGGTCGTTTGACACAATTGTGTAAACCTGTGAAATTGGTTTCAATTGAATCTAAATTAGATACCAACATGTAAATGTTGTATATAATTTTTGACAGTTTGCAGTGATAAAAATGAATTAAAATGATATGTATTTCTCTTCCCTCTCGCTCCTTTCCTAACTTCCCCTCTCTGTCTCTCTCTTCTTCTCTCTTGAATGAAGAAGTATTTACTGAACAAATTTGAATTAGGAGCATTCGTTACTGGCAAATCTATCAGATCATGTTGTTTTTCTAAGTGCGCAGTGTCAACTACAGCCTGTAGTAAGTTTCTTCTTTGTAAAAATATAGTATACTAATATAGTATAGAAAAATTAATTTCATCCTCCGGCATTTAGATACCTAAATAAAAAAATATATTCGACTTTTTAAAAATGAAGCAAATCAACCCATAACTCCCGGTAACACGACGCTCCTGGTACGTTCGTGCGTTGAAGCAGGCCGACACCGCATAGATTTGGGAGCTGTGAATGAATCGAGGCTGCCAGCGATTAGTAACAGTCTAAAAAAAGATTTAAATTATGATTTGAAAATATTTTTTGTGTAAATAGGTATCTAATTTTTTCTTAAATCGCATATTCTCATTTTTCTCTGTTTTCTCATAAAATTAATGACATTATGACCGCTTCATCCTGTATACATAAATTCAGCGAATTGGTTAAAATATATCAATTTTTTATGAAAAGTATCATTGTGAAGTATTGTTTAATATAACTAATAGTTATTTATGCAACAAGTACAAAAAGTAAGTGTTTATTGCACGCGACGTGAAATTGTCCGAGTCTATAAGGCCGAGTAGGACAACCCGTCGAGTGCAATAAGCGCTTTTTGTACGAGTTGCATACAATATTTTTTCTACGTTCATGCAAAAACCAAAAAATGTTATTTAGATGACACTAAGTCTAGGAAAATGTGACATCGATTTGAACGTTTATGTTTGTCATGATGACAAAACGCTATTGTAGAGGGACAGATGAATGCAATAAACACTTTATTGCACTAGTGCAATAAAGAACCACTTTTTCCACTAAATATAGTTCAATAAAGTATTGTTTTTTGCATGAACGTAGAAAAAATTATTTATTTATTTTAATAATATTTAATACTGTCATCGTTTTAGAAATACTTAATCTTTTCAGAAATGTGCGTAAAGTAGGTATCGATCAGTATTTCAAATGTAACTAATTCTTAAATATCTATTATTAAGGTTATAGGTCATAAAATCATTTACTGTTGTAATACTTTTCAGATCGCAAAGTTCTTATTTATTGTAAATACTCACAAGTTTTACAGTTAGTAATGACCGAGTACCTGGTTATTTTAAAATGGAACTGTGTAGGTTTGGATCGAAACGTAATATACGTTTTTATAATTATATATGAGGACGTGGGTGTATTAAATTAGTTGGGATGTTTCTTCGCATCAAATAAATACGTGATTTTGGATGGTTCGTGACATAATGAACAAGTTAATGGGGTCATAGGCGTTTCTGGAGGGCAGTAAGGTGAATCTAAAAAGTTGAATTTACTCATTCACATAATTGATTATCTTGAATCACCTAGTAGGTAGTAGTAAATTGAAAAGCTGCACAGTCTAGTTTTTAATGACTATGTATTCCTAATAAGTTCACAGTTGCTTCTTACTACTAACAACCGGTTGATTTATTTTAATTCTGTGGCGTATGAAATACAGAAAATGTAGTATTTTGTTTACTAGATGTAGAGTCCTTCTTAAACATACTTTATCCATCGTATACATTAATAAAGCTCTGAAATATGTGGACACAACAACAAACTTATCATCAATCATTTCTAGGTTATGTTCTAGTAATATTTCTTTTGTGTGGCAGGTTCAGTTTATGACTTTCAAGAACTAAGATGTTCACATTAGAATAAAAAAAGTCGTTGAGTTGTTTTGTTCGAATTTGTTTGTTGTCAAATAAGTAATCGATAATTATTGTTGCAAAAAGTTGGAAAAAGTAATATTCTACTTACACGCTTATGTAAATTATTTTGTGATCAAGAATACGGGTAGGTATTATATATTCACGACGAATGCAGCTGTAAGCTGTAGCGGAAGACGGCGCCGGCGCAGCGACTCCTATGCTTTAAAAGCCTCAATTCAAGTCTGATTTTTTATTGACAAGTATCAATAGCACTATTGTACATACGTAAATTGCATTCAATACTTTACTTACCGTTATTTATGTATAATAAAATACTTTATGATTTATTTTGTGAAAGATGGAACTCCATGTATATGAATTGATGAAATCATCAGATTCTACGTGCCATCTAGTGTATGTATACCAAATCGTTGCACTGGCTACGATAGTTTCTGAGATATAAGTATTGAAAGTCGTAGAAGTTAAATGATAATGAATGTTAATTTTAATTTCTATTTATTTTCCTGCCATATTTTGTCTCTATGTATCTTTTTTTGGCAATAAGACTTAAATATAGTATAAACATATTTAACCACCATTGCTTTTTATATTTTAGTGTAATGTATCAATTAAATTTGAACTTTGAATTGCAGAATCATTTCTCAATTTCATGTTATTTTAATTTAGCGTCATATTTTAAAGACCTTTACAAGACTTATTTTCGAATTGTCATAATGTAGGTACTATTAAACGATTAAAATTTATACTGTACTTCTATTTAGTTTATCATTGTGTCTCGTTAGTTTCTGCGTTATAGAAAAATATGGTAAAATGACTTTTGAGCGCACCTTCAATTGCATCGACTCCACCTGTGACGACCCTGATGAAAAAACTGGTCTCCTTGTCGTTTACTTCGCCCACTTGGCAGTCGTAAAACATAGATTTGCAAGTAATATTAATTTTTTCTTCGACGTATTTGAATACTGCTTATCACCCGTATTTTGTCCTGATTTACATTTTACGGTAAAGATACTTGTTTACATAGATAATTTTTACGGTAAAGTTCAGGTAATGACACGCAAAGAAGATGATGGATATTCATACACATGTAAAATGTGAAATAACTTGGTTCTCTAATTTCTATGATGCTAGTTGAAAGATTATTTTCATAATGAAATTCATATAACTTTAAGAAACTTTAAAAATCAGGTAGTTTAAGGATGAATCAGTTTCTTCAAACTGACATTGAGTTTGTAGGACTCTGCTTAGCATATTGTCTATGTCTTGTGTTTCTCTGATCTTAAACCGCGTAGTAATCAGCGCACTCAGTGTGCTTTGTTATGTCAAAAGGTGTCGCATTGTTTTGCATTTTTGAAATATAGTCATCACAGAGTCTGTTAGACTCCGCGTCAGCATTTACATAACAAAACATTATAAATAAACATTGCTAAAACTCGCAGAACCGTTAGACATTCCCATCTAGATTATGACAAGATTTGTATCTAATGGTATGAGGAAGCAGACTGAGATCTAAGCAGAATCAGAAAGAATGGGTCAATACTAAACTGGAGACACTAAACACCAAAATATTATGTTAGAGCTCATCATGCCTTATACGAATGTCGCTGGTTTAAGAAATACAGGGTGTCGTCGGTTTAGCTTCCTTACGACGAAAAAACTTGCATCTGATATCATCGTTAAGTAAATCTTTAACAAAAATACAGAAAATCCAGTTTTTCTACATGTGCATACACTTCACATGTTGCACAAAATATACATTACTACTGAAATCTTCAAAGCATCTACATGGTATACCAGCGACGTTGTGACAAACTTGTTATTTCAAAACAAACAAGCAAAAAATGTGACTATAATAGTTTTCCTAAACCAATTCCTAAGAGTGTTGAAGTTGGAAATAGTTGATACTATTATTAAATCTAATTTAATATGCGTTACTAATAAGATACAAATTTATGTAATACAAAAATCGGTAGCACGTTAACACTATTACACCTTTTTAGAGACAAATGGATTTGATTTTCTATTTCGGTTGTTGTTATGGATCACAACTTATCTGTGGATTTTAACGTTGCTCAAAGTTTAAAGTGAATGTAGAAGGTAACGGCAATCAAGTCATATTACTTAGAAGTGACCAGTAGCTTTAACGTATTTGTAATAGTTTTGGTGACGTATTGGAAACCTTTAATGTTACGGTAGGTACTTAATTATACAATTGTGGCAGTTGTCGCTACGTTATTGCTTCATTCATAAATGATTTCCACGTTTTACATGGAATCAAAATTACTACAAAGTTGCTACTACCTTCAAAATTCAAATATGGAGTAACCTCTGAGATGCTTCCTACATGATCTTCTAACCCTGGAGAAAATATATTAGTTTATTTTTAGCTTTATCCTGTATATGTGTGCAAGATGGGTAGCAACAAAGAAACCTCGCAGAAAGAAGACTTTTCAACATTCGATTACGTTTTATAAAAAAAACAGAAAGCATCATTAAAATTTCCAAATTCTGAGCATTTTAAAATGCACCCAAGCGCAGACCAAGTGTCTTCGGGAGCACTTTTTGGATTGCGTCTTAAAGTTTTTCTTTGAGAATAGTTTAAATAATGTTCTGGCCAATGTTCTCACTGATAAGGAACAATACAAACAAATACCTTTTTTTCTCTTTTATAGACACTATATGCAATTTTGAGATTATGGCGAATTAAGGTAAATTGGTGAAACAACTTTGCTACTACCTTTAAGTGGCCTGAAAGTTGTTTGATGAATGTAACTAAAGAGTTAGATATATTTAGTTTCTACAACTTTAAATATACATTTTATCACTTTAAAATCCTGTTTTCAAAAGCAGGCATGTTTGCAGAAGTATGTTTAAGGTCGCCATTATATAATGGAAATTTAAAAATATTATTACTCATCAGTACTGCATGAAACTTATACCAACATTTTAGCGACATAGATACATAATTTTTTGGTTCGCAAAAAATGGTGCTCATATTCCGGACACTCTGTATAAAATGTAAAAAGTGAGAACATAAATTGGTAACAATAGAATGAGTACCTAATAGTTTATCATGTTTTTGTTTGACTTCTGAGAAATAAACTAGCTTCAATGTTGAAAACATCGAATCAAATCTATGAAAATATTGTTCCACTCTCTTCCGATCATTGCCGCGTATTTATATTTAAATGTTCTGCTCCATGATAGAAACAACTACTTTTTCCACGTGTTGATCTAGATCTTAACCTAAATAACTGCAGTAACAGTACTCATTTGAATATTATCTCGTCGTATGCGTCAAGTTCTCGAAGTTAATGGCCCAGTTAACAAATTCGCCGTGGAGGATTTATTTTACGAGCCTCGCCGATGCAGAGTTCTGCGTAAAGCTAATCATCCACTGCCGTTCTTTCTTGAGAGAGAAGCAAGTTGTCAGTACGATAAATCCAAGAACTTTGAAATTATGTTTGTAATAAAAGATGAATACAGCTTTACAAGAAAAACAGTTCTGTCATTCCCGGTTTCGCTGGAAATGACCTCAACTATGAAATTTTAAATGCAAGACCCTATATAGGGTATTTGAAGCGTTGTAAATCGAACCTGAACCTGCCTCAAAAATCGCTCCGAACAACATTGATGTTAGCACATTTACGGCAATCTAGATGCAAATTTATTGTTAAGGTGAAACCGCAAATGGTAGAAAAGTGGGAAATATCGAAACATTTGCATTTTCCGCTGTATATTATGTCCTCCAAATTTCAATTCTATATCTAGAAAACTCTGGATGCTACTTATGACTAATAATTTCGTTGACACCCGGTGCACGGCTATTTTTTTCAGTAAAGATCGTACACATTATGCCTGCACAACACGGACCAGCAACGTCTGCTTATGAAGATTCCCATGTTATTTAATGCAGCATCGCGCACTAGACCAGCATCAGCATGTACCGTCACCTGCAACGACCGTTACTACAGGTCGTGTCGGTGGCTTGTAATGTCTATGCTTGACCGCGCTAGTCCGACGTACGTTATGTTCCCACAAAAGCCAGGGATTGGTTTCAAACTGTTAGAAAAAAATCCTCCTCTTCATACAGCATTTAAAGCTAAAGTAGAAATTTCTTTTTCCTGCACAAAAAGTTGCAGATCTGTGCTAGTCCTTGCGCGATCTTGTAAAATTACGACAATATTGATCGCTCGATTTTGGTAGTGGTAGGTACTTGTGACAAAAAGGAATCTCTAAATTTTGCCTGATTGGTTCATTTTCAATACTCTGAAGAAAACACCACCAAGGCAAACAACGGCGACGTTGAACTCTTGTGTACGGCCGATAATGTCGAAGTAAACAGAGAACCATTTATCCTCCCACTGCGAGAGGCGTTTCAGCGGCATAACTTCCGCGTTTCGAACCTGAACCTGCCTCAAAAATCGCTCCGAACAACATTTCAACAGCTGACACCCACCCGTCTCTTGTAATCGCCAGCGTGAAACAACTACCTCTAACGATCTGTCTTATTTATTTACAAGGTTGCGTGGATGATGGAAACGTTCGTTTTGGTCTCGGTAAATTGATAGAGGCAGCGGGATCGTGGAACATTATCTCCCTGTGGTTAATTTGTTGCGGGTGCGAGTTTATTCCAGTGCCGGATTAGATTTGTTATAAGGCAAAAATTTCATTCTTCGCAGAGGATTATGAATTACCAATGTGTGTCATCAATGGAACACAGACTTCTTTGCAAACTATAACCTAAGGATTAATTTTCGTTACGAGTAGTATAATAACGACCTGATGTATTTGAAAAGACATGGATCTTCGAAATGTGGTCCTTAAAATAGCTTTAGTCACTATCTTTCTCTAGCTATGTAATCTACCAAAGTTACAAGCAGATTGTCTTACTTTCACTCAACACGAAACACTTTATAGGAATCTTATTTTTAGGAAAGTTTTTAATATCAATGAATAATACAATAGCAAAGTAAATTAAACAACGAAATCCACCAATGAATATGAAACAAACATGTCATAAACCTCTAATTTTATATGCAATAGCGTGATCTTCAAGATTCAGAGAGTCGCTAAGAGAATTTGGAGCTACTATGACCGAATACATTTTATCTTTACATAACTTTAAAGTTCAACCCTCGGTTCAACCGAACCATCTCAAAAATTAAGAAGGAACTAATCTGTTTAGCTATACACCTCGATACCTTCTGGAGGATTTATATTTTACTGCTTTCAATCATTGTCACTTTTAAGGCATTTTTAATCCATACTACTTCATTCGGCAAACAATTTTGGAATTTTTACGTCTTTTCTCGTGACGACATTCGCGGGTAATTCTCGTGAGAAAAATATCGATTATTTTCTTTAATCATGTTGGAATATGTTAATTGTATAGGTGACAGCTATTTCTTTTCTCTATTTCTTTTTAATGAAAACACTAATAAACCTATTCTCGTAGTGGTCCAGAGATTGCCCTTAAAGATGCTTACTTACACAGAAACTTTTTTTACAGTGTACTGTAATGACAGTTATACAATTTTTATAGTTGTAACGATGTTTCGCATAGTATAGTGGCCTACATAGTATTTTTTATGTGAGATCCCTTACATCAGACAGGCCTAAGTCCGGACCTACACAATCTATAGGAAATCTTTACACTGGCTGTTAGGAGTTCACGGAACTTAGCAATGCACTCTTAATAATATCCATTACGTTCGTGATGTTTTTGTTTGCAATAGGTTAATTTGTATTTACACGAAACGATAAATGTTTGAAAGTAGTACTTACGAAAATTGTTTGCAAATATTGCGATCATAGACACTGAGAAAACGGTATGGTCCGGCAAAGCAGATTTTGTTTCGCTTGTAAACAAGCCACGAAATGTCAGATTATTTGCTGTAGTTGGATGATTTGTTAATATTTTCGTAGTTATCGACAAGGTAAACAGTCATCTATACAACAGTCATCTACAAAACCAAAATATAATGGAAAAGTCGGGTGGGATTGCAAAAATCAGGAAAGTGTTTTAGAGAATGTCCAATGCATGAGAATGAATGATAACTAACATTTTGTCTGATTTTATTAACGCAGTAAAATACTGTCAGTAAAATGTAATACAGTGCAGACTTGATAATCCGGACTAATTAAAACCAGCCTGATTCGGATTACCGAAAAATCCGGATTACTGCAACTCACGACTGATATGTAAAAAAATCTATTTTAGGACTTTTTATTTATGGAACACAGCTTGTATAAAACGGAATATAAATTCATCTTAATTTCATAAAATAAACACTTAAACTTCAAAAAACACAACATAAACTCATAAATACGTATGTTTGTACATTAAATCCGGATTACAGAATACACAGTGTTTGAAATAATGAGTCCGGATTACCGAAGAATCCGAATTATAGAGGATCCGGAATATCAAGTCTACACTGTAGGTGACATCTAGCGATGCTACCGGAAAACGACCAAAGAAAATATATTAATGAATCGTGACAAGTTTTAACAAATATAAAGTACATTCTAAGTACTCAGGTACTCGTAAATTAATATATTTATTTCTTTTAGGTCTGAATTTTTTAATAAGTATTAGTGATATTGCTGTGTAGATGTTGTAGCGATTTGACTCTCCTATTATGATCAGACATTTAACTTTGACCTTCACTGAAGTAATAATTTTATTTATGCGCTATTAAATCATTTCGATTATACAAGGTGATTCGATTTAAATCTTTAGGTGACACAGGCGCATTCGCCATTTTCTATAATAGAATGTTTAATAGCTTTTTAAATTTAAACGAAAAATATGTTTGTTCATTTGAGTAATATAAATCTTAAAACAAATAAATGAAAATGTTCAAATAAATAATACTTGTTTGGCCTAGACTGTACCTGTAGATACTTATTTCTAAATGGCTGTACCATATTTTAATAATAATTGGCCTTCTTTAGTCTTCTACGTCCATGTTATTGAAAAATATACACGTATACAGGGTGTCAAAACAAGAACATGCCTAAGTAAAATGTAATTCGTTTAAGAGATATAGGGTGAAAATTTATGTTTGAAAATATGTAATAATTTGAAAACAGTTAAACTTATTGGAACTAAAATTTGGTACAAATATGTTTTTTTAGGACAAGAATACATAATGGTACCATTTTTAAACTGCAACAGATTCAACAATAAATTGTCTCTTTCAACACCCTCTCTATCTTAGTTACATTTTACTAATGCATGCACCGGAAAAATAAATTGGTGCCTGTAAAAAAATGTGGTTCATAGAAATAAGTTATTCGTTTGTATAAGTCCAAACAAATATTTATTCTTATACCAAATCATATTTTGAAAGCATTTGTTTCCATTGCAAAACATTATTTCTCTTTCAATCATACACTTGCGGTGTTGATTTAATTATATTCTATGGTAAAACAATATTTTTATATATTTCAACGATTTTTTTTCCAATTACGCAACAACTGATTGCTCAGAAATTTTCAGAAACAACTGCGGGCTATGCCTCGAACAACATTGAATTATGTCTGAAAAATCTTTAGCAAATAGTCAACACATACTGGTTCATGTCTCTTAAACCCGACATACCTGAGTACGCGAATATAGCACAGCTACATCTAGTGGCCACCTATTGACAATATTTATTTGGTTATAGGAAACAATTCGATTTTTTCCTTTAAAACAAATACTTTTATCGACGATAGGATAGCAACTTAATAAAACTTCATTTAAGAACGTTACAAAAAGAGTTAATAAAAATTACATATTTTTTGCTTTTCTACATCCCTCAATTAAAAATATGCATTTTTGAATTAAATAATCTCATTATTTGATTCGAAATGCACGTCCATTTCAGTCAAACATTTTTTTTTCAAAATGATATTTTTATACAGATTTGAACAAATTGTTTACAGAAAAGAAAATATATATATATTTGAATATCCTTTTTTAAAATCAAGTTTTCATAAGATGTTCAAATGGAATAACGATTTGCTTCAGTTAAACAAATACATACTCGTCAAACATGATTAAATTTACGTACCAAATAAATCAATATATTTTTGACAAAAAAGTGACCATTACATCAAAAATGACTTGTACCCGAGAATAAATTATGCTTTTCTACGTTCATGCAAAACACAAAACTTTATTGAACTATATTTAGTGGAAAAAGTGGTTGTTTATTGCACTAGCGCAATAAAATGTTTATTGCATTCATCTGTCAATTTACTACAGCGTTTTGTCATCATGACAAACATAAACGTTCAAATCGACGTCATATTTTCTAGACTTGTGTCATCTAAATAAGACATTTTTTGGTTTTTGCATGAACGTAGAAAAAATATTGTATGCAACTCGTACAAAAAGTGCTTATTGCACTCGACGTGTTGTCCTACTCGGCCTGACAATTTCACGTCGCGTGCAATAAACACTTACTTTTTGTACTTGTTACATAAATGATTATTAAATTGAATTGTTTACTGAAAAAGAAATGTCGGTGTATTTGGCAAAATCTTATTATTTTTACGCCCATCTACAGCTTCTCTATGACCCATTCATGACACCCTGTATAAGTTAACTGTAGCTTATTTTGGATCAATACTTCGAGTTTTATTGTCTTATTAGAGACTCTTTATGAATAGAATGTTGACAAATATCACAAAATAGGTAAGCGATCAATCCATCTTAAGCTTCTGACATCTAAACAAATTGTTATTATTACCGTTGAATAGAGACGGAAAGAATGGAGACGCGTTTAGTTTAATGAACGTTTTCATTGCTGTACATGATGGATACTATTAAAATTTCAATATACCTAGTTATGAAAAATACCATCCTAAGTGGCTATTATAAGATATTATTACTTTACAAGGTAAGTTGTATTCGTAATGGATTTAGATGTTATTTTCTACTAAACGGAAGTCCACGGCGCGCATTAAGTTCAAATTATTCATTAAGGTGGTAATGAACCATATTTCCTTAATAATCTGCAGGGTACGTATTAAGTTTTTAGATAATAATTCGTAGATTAGGCCTTTAATTGGCAAAGTTGCAACAGTGTGCAACATTATATCTTACTTTATTCTGCTAAGCTTACCCGTACTTACTTATTACCTTGCTAGGAATGAGTTTATAAAGGAAATTGTAGTATCCCGATAACATTTATTAATTAAAATATAATCTTTACGACAAAATTAATACGATTTTGAAGGAAAATTTAAAACATACATTTTGATTACATTTTAAATAATATAAAATCAGAAAATTACTTCTGTGGCAAACTCCATTCTACTTCATTAAGAATCAGATAGGTATATGTCAAAATATAATGTTAGCAGTTGTATCCATAATTGAAAATAAGTATCATTACGGGAAATATACAGTAAATTATATGGTTTTGGCGGATACAAGAAATCTTGCAAAAATTTAAAAACTTCTTTGTCTTGCAAAACAAGACAAGAACTTCTTTAAAATCTTTTTCTGGCTCGATCTTGCAAGATTGTGTCTTGTATTGTCGTACGAAACTCTTGCAGACAAATGAGAAACATGGAACTATATTATGAATTCAGTGCCGTGGTGGTTACTCTCGGTCGACCACGGTCCCACTCAGAGCTCACACGTAACGTAGTTTTACGTAATAAATAATGGACGAAATATGCGAAACGGAACTCTTTCAATCATGTGGCGGTGAATTTATAATTAGTTCAGCAGAACTGACCATAATTTTATACTTTATAAAGTATATACCTATACAATAGAAATGCAACATTTATTTGAAAACTTGTCTGCTCTAACGCCAGATTTATCAGATAACTGTTTTTGTGCATTTTGAAGGTTGTGAGATACTTTATCAACTAATTTATATTTAGATTTGTTTTTATTCTTACTAATACCTGGGCCCGTTTTTATCGAGGTACTGTACATATTTTGCTGTATATTTTCTGGACGTTCAGATCCTCCTGCTTTGTTTAATACTAAAATAAATTTATTTAGTATTTTCACTTTGTCTTGCAATTCGCTAATTAAGGCGTCTTTTTGCCTCACCATATATCTATCTTATTGTCACTGGCCTCATTTTCCATTGCGTCAAAGAAACCGTCAGTAACGGAATTCACGTTTTCCACTCCACGACAATTAATTAAACTGTCATTAATTACTTTAACACCTTTCCAATATCAGGCACAGCTTTGGTGAAACAAGCTACTACACTTTTCATATTTCACGTACTTTTTCACGGTATTTTTACCGCATCTTTTGCATATAATTTGAGCAACAATACAAGCTGCACCTTCTGCGGCGGCCATGCTTCTACTTGCGATACCAAGACAAGATCGAGAAAAAGTAAGACAAGGTGCTAACACTCCAACACTAGTAAATTGCATTACATTATAATTGTTCGAAATTAAATCACAGCAGTCATCAATGCAAAATTATAGAAAAAAATGTATCTCCTGTAAGTTAGCAGTCTAATAGGAATTATATTGTAACATAAATTATAAGTTACATTCCCATGTTTTCCCTAAAAGTACATTAACGAGAATCAGTAGGAATTTATATAATATTTTCATCAGTATCGCCACAGTTTGAGAATTCTAAACACATCTTCAATAATGCTTCCAAACTGAAGTAAGGGTCAAAATGAAAATCTACTCTCCCATTTTCTTTATTCCTTCAATTGTTTATTAACACTGCTGTACCGAGATGAATGTTTAAGTTATTACTTTGAAGAAAGTTTTTCTGCGTTATCTTAACGACAACGTAGATAACGATAGCAAAATTTATATATAAAGATATATATTAACCGTATAAAATAAATAAACGCAAACCATTTTTCTAGAACATTCTGACGGTTTTGCATAATCTAAAATAAAAAATAAATTTCAAGTCATAGGTTAACTAAAATTTGTCAACATAAATTTAAATTGTCACAAAATATCAAAACAATTTTATTAATTTTAATTATTGTACATTTTTTGGCATGATGACTTATATATGAGAAAATACAGTGAATTAACAAAATGTCTACACATTATACCAATCTTAAAAAAGGGAGATGCAACAGACTGCAGAAACTATAGGGGTATATCATTGTTAGATATAGGGTATAAAATTATGGCAACGTTAATAAAGCAGAGAATAGAACCTATAGCAGAACGACAAATAGGGGAGTATCAAGCAGGTTTTAGAAAGGGAAGGTCAACAACGGACCAAATGTTCATGGTGAAGGAAATGCTGACTACATGCTATGAGTATGGGATCAAAGCAATGGTTTTATTTGTGGACTTTAGGAAAGCATATGATTCGATCAAAAGGAATAAACTAAGTAAAATTCTGGAACAATTTGGGATACCAACTAAACTGATTAGGCTATTGAAAATGACCTTAGAAAATACTAAATCCAAAGTACGAATAAAAGGTGAATGTTTACTATTGATACAGGACTGAGACAAAGAGACCGACTCTCAACGCTTCTTTTTAATTTAGTACTAGAAAAGGTCATAAGAGATAGTGAGTTGAACAGAGAAGGACACATATTGTTTAAAAGTCACCAAATAGTAAGTTATGCAGATGACGTGGCCATTATTGCTAGAGATAGTAGGGAATTAGAAGAAGTAACGAGAAAACTTGTGGAGGAAGCAAGTAAAGTGGGATTGCAGATAAATCAAGAGAAAAGCAAGCTTCTGAGAATAGGAGAACAAAAAAAGGATACAAATTTTAAATTGAGAACAGAGCATGGAGAGATGGAGTTTGAAGAAGTTCAAGAATATGTGTATTTGGGGGCGCTAATAACAGCTAACTGTGATGAGGAACAAGAAATAAATAGGAGAATAATAAAAGCAAACAGAAGTTCGGCAGCAGTCAACCACTTATTGAAATCAAAAAATTTGTCCAGACGAGTAAAATTTAGAATGTATAAAACAATTTTGAGACCGACAGCGCTGTATGGTAGTGAAACCTTTTAAGGTGGGAAAGGAAGATCTTAAGAAGAATTCTAGGTGGTAAGAGGACAGAGGAAGGCTATGTAAGGAGAAATAATGAGGAAATATATGGAATGTACCAGGCACCAACAATAGACGAATTTGTAAAAGCCAGGAGAGTGCAGTGGCTAGGGCATCTGAAAGGGCAGTTAAGAAAATAGTAGGGAGTAAACCTAACTACAAGAAAAAAAGAGGTAGACCGAGGAAGCGATCGAGAGAGGCAGTGGCAATAGATCTAAGGGAGAAAAATGTAACGGATTGGAAAAGAAAGGCGAAGGACAGAATGGAGTGGAGGAGAATAACACAGCTCTGGGCCTAAAAGACCTGTAAACAGCTTTATATATATATACACATTTTATGTCTAAGTAGTTATGAGTATTATTTATCACTAATTAATTTAAAGCTACCTTTTCTCTAAAATATGTTCTCTGTTCTTAGCAGAAGATCGCCTTAAAATGTTGGACTGTGTATGCGTGGCTTTCGTTACTATGCAATTTATAGTTAAGTATTTTGTAAATGACGCATGGAACAATGGGAACGGCTGTTGAAAAAACAATTGCCTGGGGCAGCCATCCATGCACTAGTTGATAAAATTGTTGCGTTTCTTCGAGTAGATATATAAATAATCCTGAATTTACGTAGGCTCTTACAGTGGGTAGTGTAATATTGTTTTACTCATACCTAGATAACGATAAGTTTAACGAAATATTATTACTCGAAAAAAAAATTAGTATGTACATTGTACACTCAAAATACTGTATGCATTGTATAATTAAGAAAATATCGAGTTATGTGAAAAATAATATTTATTTATGCCAAAAATAGTAGATCTGATAATTCCACAATTATGCATTATAAGCATATTATTATTATATTTTGGTTTTTTCAAAATTACACATTGTATAAAAGTTAATTTTCATTAAAAGTGAATAAGTGGTCTATGAAATTGATTGCAAATTTAAAAATACTTCTGTTAAATAATATGTACATTTTATACATAAAACCACATATTTTATGTAAAGTATGCATACTATTTTTTTTTTAATTGAGTACAGTATGCATAGATATTTATCAAATAAGATATTACATATTTTTGCGAATTTTCTCCTTCAAATATCAGTATTGCATGCTTTATTAGATGGAAAATAGTATGATGATAGTATAATTTTAAACAATGCGAATAGTGTTGGCTACCTTCGCATCTAAGTATTATGTTTGTCATGTATTATTTATACAGGATGTTTGAAAACAAAGGTTTTGAAACATGGAACATGAAAAACGGAGTGATTCTTTAGCTCATTCTAAGAAAAACGCACCAGTGGGAAAAAATGAGTTTTTCAGTTTATTTTACATACAGAACTCAAATTTGGTACACGTATTATCGTCTCATTAATGTTAACTACTTTTGAACGCCAATTCAGTTTTTGTTCATATGACAGTGGCGGAGATTTTAGGATTGCGTGAGGTTTTTTCGCCCCTAATTTGGGAAAAATTGGCATTTTGAAAGCTCGTTTTTAACCGTCAATCTGTTACTACCTATTTGTGTAAGTCTTACAGTACTATATATTTCCGATGTCTAAATATTCCCTTACAATAAAGAATCTTTTTCTTTGTAGTTAGCAGAGTGATCAGCAATCTACTTCCCATATCTTCAATATCTCAAATTTTTATTTGAAGTAATTGATCACATCGACACGCCCCAGAAATGGCAAAAGTCATTGCCACCTAAAATAATAATAGTCAGTATTTTTCACTCATATTTTGTTTATAATTACCTTTGTGCTTAAAATACGTATCATCAAGGGCCTCAATCAGATTTTTTTTAAATTTGTTTATTTTCTAAAATACGTGTTTTTTAGAACGAGAACCATCCGATTGCCGTTTAAAGAATGCTTTTAATTTCAGATACTTTCCACTATTGATGTTGTAAACATTCAAAGTAACTCTGAGCATCGCATATATTGACCATAATGAAGATTTCGTATTTTTGCTCAATTCGGAAAAATATACCCATAGTACATTTTCTGAAAAAGACATAACTCGGTAATCAATACATTTTGTATATATTTGTTGATATATCTTCTTCGATTTTTTTGGCTGTGCTGATTCAATAATTTTTGGAGTTAATGTGAATTGTTCCATCTTAAATAATATATACTTTGTTGTTTTTATGAATTAAAATAGGAAATATGGTGATTACTGTGTTATTTACTTAATAACGTTCGTTTCATCCACATACGACCGGATAAAATTATTATTATTCAGAATGAAGTATGATACAATTTTAATAACATAAAATAAATAGCTTTGTTTGCTATTATGATAAAATTAGAAACATTCTTTTTAATAACCAGTTAAATTAAATGAGATTTTATTTCAATTAAAAAACGTTTTCAACCATAGAATGGATCCTCGATTGTAATTTACTTAGATGCTATCGTGAAATGAATTAATTGAACTCTTATTGTTAATGCAACAACATAGGCATTTCAACAAGATCTATCACAAATTGAATACTGGAAATTAATTTTCTATACCATATTTTTCTGCGTTGTAGGTATTCAGGACGTAGATTTGCCTTTGTTTGTAAAATTAAAAGAAAATGTTTCTTTTGCGTTTCCAAATAAAGCGGTGATGAGTCATTTATATAAGAAATAACTGTTATAAAGTTATTAGTTATTATTGTAATAATTATAGCTTGCTTGTTATAATTGATTTTCATTTGTGCTGGTAATTAGTTTGACTGGAGATTGCAAAATTTATGAATACAAAACAAAAAAGATTATTAAATCATTTTTATCTGTAATATAATCTTTAGTTATGCAATGTGAAAGTTATTATGTTTAAATTCTAAATAAAATATTTGCTAACCTATTCAGTAGTTTCTGTTTATTTACAAACTGAGTTTACTGTTAATTCTAGTTTACAACTTTACGTTTACGTTTTTATCACCAGCTTGGTACTTGAAAGTGCTATGCATCTGTCTTTTTGCATTAGATTTACGTACGATATTAATGATATATACTGTAGGCAATTATTTATTTGAATGCCAACTTTCCTTATCTTCTCAGTAATAAATATTAGAAAGTGGAAAGGATTAGTGTAAAATATAGATCAATTGTCGTTGCTTTTTTTTCTAGTGGGTTTTGTAAAATTTAAATGAGCTAACTTTGTTGAAATTATTTTCATTAGTTGCTTGAATTAGCATCTAAAATGTATCTTTTATTTAAAAAATGTTAAATGAATTAAAAACTAAATATACAATTTTAAAATATAGAAAAAGATAAAAAATCTCGAGAACTAGGGAACGGCTCTACCTCAAGCGGAAATACCACATGAAGAGAAATTTCTCACTAAAACATTTATAACCCTTTTGAAAGGGTACTAAAGAATTCCTTCATGAAAATGGGACGCTCTTATATGCCTTTGAGAGCTCTCTGGACTGTGGAATATTGAAGTATCTACGTGGTTAATAAGAAATTTCAAGAGATTCTAATCGATATCTCTAGCACAGAAGGATGTGTCTTTTCTATAGGGGTCGGAAAGAAAATACTGTAAAATCGCAGTGCATTTTATTTACTTTATTTCAGTTGGATCGGTCAGTGGTCGCACGGTTTAAGGCGTCAGTACTTGAATCGAGGTGACTAGATCGCTGTGGGTTCGACCCCCGCAGCCGGTAGACCGTATATAAGCTATATTCGTGGATATATTGGCACCCTCTCTGCAGGTATGGTAGGGTGGAATAATGTTGGCTTGGATCAATGTGAGAGATTGATACCGGTTGACATTTGACTACCCTCCTAATTAATGAGGTTTTCCAGGTTTCTCTCATTCCTGCTCTGAATGGTGGTTAGGCCCTACCAAGTCGGCCTGCTTAATAATATGCCGCCCCCTCTCCGGCACAAGTCTTCGACTGCTGGGCTAATCCTCGTGATTAGAATGAGAGGTAGAGATATTATTATTGTTATTATTATTATTTATTTATTTATTTACCGGAATAGATGGGATAATTTAAAAATTATTTTAAATTAATTCGTGCGTGTTTGATGAAATATGTCTAATCTAATCTTGAGAATAGTAAACGTAATAGACGTTCTATTTAAAACGTTGGCTGTTGTTTGCTATGCACATGATTTTGCAATAGTAATGATACACTCTCTCAAAACAGTTTTTGAACTTTTGGTTCAAAGTAGTAGTCCTGAGTAGAGATTTCATTGAGTATCTATTGGTGAGTGAAACAACTAATAAAATTTAAACTATATTTTATTACGAATACATCAGCAGTTCAGAAGAAATCGCAAAATTCATTTTAATGAGTGTCATTATTATTTCAAACGATTATACTTGAAAAGTCCGTGGCATTATTGTTATTAGTTGATGTTTTTTTATTATTCCCTAATATTGATATTTCCTTCCTATTATATTTATAAAAGATTCCCCTATACAGAGTGCTTCGGGAGGAAAGGGAAATATTTTAAAGAAATGTTCTGGAGATAAAAATAAGTAAATAAGGTCATAACATTATTATGTAGTCGGAAATTCTCCCTTTCCAAGATAGTGAATGGCAAGTTTGTTCTCTATATCTCTAAAATTTAAGATACACACTGATTTTTTATTACAGTAAGGTAGTAGAAAAGAAGTTTTTTTGGACTAAAATAACTTTTTACAGTTCTATTAGAGGCTGGCGTGACAGTGAACATGTCACCGTAAAAACTGTAAAAGTAAGCCAGGGTTTGAGTATTTTACCAAAAATATTGAATATGTTTCCATAGCATATAGCATGGATACTCTGAAGTGTTAATCATATACATGTTATAAGTCAAAAGTTATATCAGAAATCGAAGAGTACTTTGAAAATTCTATTATCATTTAATTGCTTCCCAAAAATAGTAGTAGTAAGTACTGTGCGTATATTTAGTAATTTCCAAAATATCTGTGAAACCCATCGAAATTGGTACACACTGTACAGGGTGAGCAAAGCTCGTTCACTATAGGAGATAGAAAAAAATTGTCCCCACTCTCGATCTCTTTTTTAAGGGGAAATTAATAGTCAAACCCAATATCACCTACCGTCTTTTGTTGTCGAGTAATAAACAAAATTTTAAATTTTCTACTTTTTGATACATGTCTGTAACTTACCCTGTACATTACCGTTTTAATTGTTTCTTATTAATAAAACGTATTATCGATCATTCATCATTTAATTCTTCACTAGTCGCACTTGACTTAAAAAATGCAGATTTACGGTAAAGCTATACGCCTTTATTGAGGATTTTTTACTTTATATTGTTTTTTCAGTTATTTACTATTAAAATAATGAAAAATTTAATTAATTTATGTCAAAAAACTTTGCCGTTTATTCGAGGAATATGGGAAACGTTGTATTTTGTTTCTTCTATTTTTATTTATTTATTTATTTAAAGAAACAGAGGTGTTAACCTAATTGCATATTAAAGTTGTACATTTTAATAAGGCACATAATAGGATTTAGAAGGTAGGTATAATACAATATAAATAGTTGACTTACAAGTATATGGGGGATTTTAGAACAATTGTACAACTTCATTCTTGAACCTAGACAGACTGACATCAAAAATGCCAAAAGCAAGCTGACCCTGATACTGATTATATGTGGACATCATAACTCCTGTTAAAGACTGATTCTGAGCTACGTAGAAAGTATGTCTATTAGGACGAACTCGGTGATCTGGCACATAAAAATTAAGCTGAGCTAATAAGTAACTTGTGTTTAACTTATAACTTAAAACTTTATACATGAATGTTAGCATGCTTATAGTTCTCCGTGACTGCAACTTCAACAAACCGAATTCCTTTCTGAGAGGTTCATAATGCACAAAACCTGGATTGACATTGTATTTCTTAAAATACAAATATTTGACAAACTTATTCTGTATTGTATCTATCTGCTTAATTTGATTTTGCTTTGATGGACACCATACAATGGAGCAATATTCTAGCTTATAACGTACAAAAGCTTTATATAAATAAGATATAGCTTTTATATTTTTAAAATTATAAGTAGTACGCCTTACAAAACCTATCATTTTATTAGCTTCTTTACAAATATTATTAATATGTATATCAAATTTGAAATTATTCTGGAAAGTGACACCTAAATCCTTTATCTGAATACACCTGTTTATAATTTGATCATTGATACGGTAATTAAATTCTATTGGTTTACCAGCAAGCGTATAAGAGACCATGTAACATTTACTAAAATTTATATCTACTATCTAGATCTTTTACATTACATTCTGAATATAAAAGTTCAAACGGTACAGTTACGGTCACCTAAACTATGCAACGTGAACTGAATACAGAATTAGTCTAATTTACAATAGTGCTTTAAAATGTTTTCAGTTGTTCGTTGTTTCCAACTTTGTACATGCACTTCTTTGTACAAACAAGCTCTTTGTTTTTATATGTGAATCCAATTTTATTTACATTGCTTCTATTTTAACCATAAAAGCATAAATTTTAAACTGTCTAAAGTTTGAAAACAGTAGCTAATTTACAGCACTCAGGCTAGTAAGAGAATCGAGGATTGCAGGGACAAGATTCCATAGACGTACCACTTGAGTAGGGTTTAGAGAGCCCTTTTAATAGTTATTTAAGAGCGGTTTCATCCTTTCCACAATTGTAAAATTCTGTTCTTTTGGAGGGCGATAGTTCACCAGCATCCATTTACGTCTGCCTGATGCGCACTGCGCGGATATCACTCTTTAACACTAATACATATAATACACTACAGTATAGGTAGATACACATTACACTTTATAGATATACATTACTGGTCACTAGCTCTGTCACTATCACTGTCATCACCAGAACTTTCGCATGCATCACTAGAGCTGCTGTCGTCTTCAAGGGTTATTACGAAATCCTGCATGCGTTGTTCCTCCTTCCGACCATGCATAACTCCATCCTTTTCCAGAAGGTGACTTTGATCCAGTCGAAAATCCTTGACGGAATGCCTGCCATTTGCTTTGGATATTGTAATCGTACTCATTTGTCACCGTATTTCATTTATTCATGTTTTGTCAGGTAATATATTCTTCTATTCAGATTTCGCCCGAAGTTTCTTCGTCATATCTGCTATTTCATCTTTTTCGACCAGTATAGGTACTCTTTTAATTTAATTTTATAAAACGGAAATTCCTGTAATACATAATTCACAAAAGTACTCTTCTCGATATTCTAGGGAATATTTTAGCCTGTGAGATAGCAACCTGATTTTTTTTATTGTCGGAAGTTTATTTTTAAAATTCCATCCATGAATTGTGCACCAATCGCATATTTTGTGTCGTCGTCACTCTCTATGTTCTTCCTTCCACGGGTTTCCTCTATTCACAGACGATCTTCTCATATTTTGGTCTCTCAGCTTAATCCCTTCGTACACATTTTTTTCATTCGATATTTCTCATTTGTTAGATTAAGGCGTTTACCATTTTGAGAATAAGCTGTAGAACTTGAAGTATTCTCCATTGTTAAGAATGTAAACACAAAATCTCTAATAAATTAATTACAGTCACAATTAAATTAACGGAAACATATACTCAAACTTTCCCCACAATTTTATCGGCAGACGTACAGTTGGAATACCCGGATCAGAAGCAACGCACCATAATTGACGTCACGGCGTCATTATCAATAGAAATATCGAGCATTCTGATATGCGGATCCATACTTGCTGCAGGAGATATGGATAGTTTGGTTATGAGCGGGGTTAAAAATGACTCACTGGCAAAATAGCAGAAATTTTGAAATTCGATTGTAAATGAAGCAAAAATTAAGTATAAACATGTGCAAGTAAATATTAATATCACCCTTTAACACACATGTTAAGAATCGTAGTCACGCATAGGTATGACCTGGATCATTATAGAAAGGGTTAGGCAGGATCCTATTGATATTTTAGTTAACATAATTTGAAAATTACGAAGTATAATTTACTTTTACCTCTACCTTATTAACATACGAAAATATCTCTTCTTTGCTCTAGGATATTGCCTCATTTTTTAAGGATAGGTGGATACATTACTCCATGCTAGCGCATACTTTTTCCGATACAACGTTTATATTTTGTATAATAATTAATTCATGCGACCTTGCATTACACGGTTCCATTTGATCCGTTTAAATTTCTGCATAATAATCATCACTAGGATCGGCCATATATTCATATTAAAATTCTGCGCTGCTGCCCAAGTGTCAGCAAATAACCCATGTATTCCCGTTATGGTGAAAAAGTACGTGCTACTTTTTAATAATTAATTAAATTAAACGCCAACCGAGACAATGGAACATACTGTGTGGTACATTAATGAAATATATAGTGTAGATCATTTTGAAGGAGGTGTATTTTAAACAAGCTAGTGTTTTAAATTTGTATATTTTTATAAAATACCTGATCTATGCCAATCAGCCCAAGTATGTAAATCCATGTTTGGTCATAACATTTACGTTATTTCAAGGTTTCAATTTTTTGTACTATGTCGTTTTTTATTTAAATTTTACAACTAACAAAAGTGCCTTTTTTTAAAAATAAAATCGACGCGCCAGGGGATTTTTTCGGAAGCAGTGTTTAAAAAGAATATTATGAAAATATACTAATAGGTCTATTGTTAATTTAAAATACACGCCACTGAAGACGTGAAAACCTAACCTAACACAGTTGATTATATTTACCTGTGAAAAGAGAAGAATGAGAAAAACCTTTACTAAATAATTTTTAAAATTTTTTATCAAGCAAATCAAATGGATTACTTAATTTTTTATCGTTCTTTGTCGTTTTTTATTTAAATTTTACAACTAACTTAATTTCGATGTGCATTTATAAAACCGCGAATTAAATGTAAATTTAATAAGTAAACAATTGCACTTGATACCAATAATTCTAAGCCATTTGATTTGTAAAGGCTGTATAGGTTATGAACTATTTTTTATTTATGAAAAATAGGCACAAACTAAGCTAAACTCTGTCATATCTAAGTCCGTATATGTTATTGAAAGCCCTAATTTAAAAAGGTGGAGATTTAGTTCAGCAATTGAATTATAAAATATATACATATATAGTGCTTTCGAAAAGTAACGAATAAATTAATTATTTTTGAAATTGAGAAGTTTTCGAAAAAATGTGTTACATAGCAAAAATTTCAAAAAAATTATGTTTGAAGATTTTAAAATTTAATTTTCACAATACTGTACACCTCTCTATTATGCAACACCTGTCCGTGCTTATTTAGATGAGCTGACCCCGAATCGTTGGATAGGAAAAGGGGGCCGATTGAGTGGCCAGCCAGATCGCCTGATTTGACACCCCTAGGTTATTTCTTGTGGGGATACTTAAAAAGCAAAGTATACGTTACTAAACCGGTTAATTTAGAAGATTTAAAAGCAAGAATTCGTCACGAGATACATCGTATACCTAGTTATTGATAATGTCCAAAAAGAATTTATTAATCGTCTTGGCTACTGTCAGGTGCACAATTTGAGCATTTAATTTAGTCGATTTTTTACATAATTATTATCATTTTCAGTATTGTGAAAATTAAATTTTAAAATCTTCAAACATTATTTTCTTGAAATTTTTGTTATGTAACACCATAATTTTTCATGATGTATGTATGTAGAATGACCCGCTTTTTCAAATGGCATGGTCAACATTGCTATTAAAAAAAATTGTCGATGACGTCATATCTCGAACAACGATGACGTCACAAATGTGGGTTGTATGTCAAAAAGTGCCTTTTTTTAAAAATAAAATCGACGCGCCAGGGGATTTTTTCGGAAGCAGTGTTTAAAAAGAATATTATGAAAATATACTAATAGGTCTATTGTTAATTTAAAATACACGCCACTGAAGACGTGAAAACCTAACCTAACACAGTTGATTATATTTACCTGTGAAAAGAGAAGAATGAGAAAAACCTTTACTAAATAATTTTTAAAATTTTTTATCAAGCAAATCAAATGGATTACTTAATTTTTTATCGTTCTTTGTCAAATATTTTGATTTAAATTTTACAACTAACTAATTTCGATGTGCATTTATAAAACCGCGAATTAAATGTAAATTTAATAAGGAAACAATTGAAGTTTTCCAGAAAATCCTGAAAACTGTAACATTCGACAACATTGAAATCTGTCAGCTGCTGCTGTTAACTTAAACGTATTTTTAGTCATAGTAGTATTGTGGCTAGTACGTTTCGTTTTTCTCTAGTGCTTGCTTGATACTTGTGAGTGTACATAAACAAACGGTAAACGGTTTTCGCAAGCAACATAAGTCATTTTGAACACTTGTTACTATTTCACATTTTATTTATTTTGTTTTGTGAAGAGCACCAAGGAAATCATTCACAGTAAGTATGTTTAAGTAACTTGTAATTATTATATACAAACACCTGTCACATATTAAAGACCTGTTTACTGTCATAATTCTGTTACCGTTGGTATGAGAAAAAAAATGTCGAATATGTTTTGTTTAGTACAATTTATCAGCAAAATAAAGGCACTCATAATCCGAACACCCTGTGTATGTGTACTATTTGCTATACTTCTGAAGCCAACGAAAATCTCATAGATTGCCTGTATGTGTATCTAACACAAAGATAGTGAATGTCTCTCACTAAAAACGCATTCGATTTTGTTAATTCGTAACTCACGTTTTTCTTGTTTGCTTTTGGATGAATTATAGCTTCCAGTTGGAAAATTTGCTTATCTTATCTTCTCAACAAACATATACATAGTATTAATTTATTATTATTACATACAAGTGCAATTTCTCAAGGCGACAAAAAAATTTCCGCGTTGAAATTTCTCCTCTGACACCTGTTTTCAGTTAGTTTTGTTAAGAAAAATAAACCAGCGCCATTGAGTTTCTTGCATTTGTCCCTTGGGAGTGGCTCAACGAACGATGCAGAGTAAGAAAAACTTGTTACGCACAAGTGACATAACTATCTATTTACGTCATGTCTGTTATTTTTTTCCATCGCATTGTATTTTTATCACGTGCCGTTCTTTATTGCGATAATTCCAATAAGAGGCAACGTATGAAGTAGCCAATTATCCATTATGTTTGCTTTTTGTTTTTTTCTTGGTTGTAAATAGAAACCCAGCTGTAATAAAAATGCAGTTTATGCGCTATAATATATTGCGGGAATTGTTAAGTAAGATATTTATAACTTGCGCAAGACGTCACAAAATTATATAAATTCTTGGAATTTAATCTGTAAACACAATCGTAATAACATATTCCTTGACGTCCAACGAATTGAAAATAGTATATATAAGTTTATTTAGTACTAAAGTTGACGATCCAGGATATAGTTTATTAAAACAAGGAGTGGTACATTTTTTGATAGATGATAAAAAAATAACATTCAAATTTTCGATTCAGTTTCAACTATTAAATGATACGTCCCATGAGTATTATTAATACGCGTAGCAATAGAAGATCCTTTATAAAAAAATACAGGGTGATTCTGAAATTTTGTTTTTTTTTTGCTAGCGAATTCATAGCCATCCTCACAAGAAATTGAATCGTTTTAATTACTTATCACAAAAACCGTCAATAACGGAAAAATAAAAGAGATAGGTATAGGCAAGTGTAATATGGATAGATACGGGGTAAAATTCTACAGCAGTTTTTGATTAAATATACAGGGTGTTCCATTTTGGATAACCAGGTTTTGACTGTTCGAAGTTAAGCAAATTCGACAATAAAATTTCACCTCCCCGTGTTAAATTAAACAGTTTTTAAAACATCTGTAACAATTGGTAGGCATCCCCCATCTCTCTTTTAAATATCAATACTTCAGCACTACTTGATAGAATTGAAATATCTCGAAGGCCTTAAAGATAGATATAAGGAAACTTGATAGAAGTCTTCCTAAAATTCAAATATGGAAAAATATACAGGACGTTCCATTTAAAAAAGTAATTAAATGGCGACATCCGGTTTGACCCGAAGTGCTACAAGAATGGCATTATTTTATTTAAAGAGAACATCCCCGAAAACCCCAAAAGCTAAATTTTCAAAGCCGTCTATGTATATCCTATATCTTAAACTAAATTGTTTTATTGTTTCAGAGGCTATTTGGCAATATGAAATATTTGATTATAAGAAAATTCGTTATTTTTCGGAAACATTAAGAGATAATAATAATAATATCTCTACCCCTCATTCTAATCACAGGGATTAGCCCAGAAGTCGGTGACTTGTGCGGGAGAGGGGGCGGCATATTATTATTAAGCAGGCCGCATTTGCGCCCAGGCACGACTTACGTTGGTAGGCCCTAACCACTATTCAGTGCAGGAATGAGGAAAACCTGGAAAACCTCATTAATTAGGGGGGTAGTCAAATATCAACCGGCATCAATCTCTCACATTGACCCAAGCCAACATTATTCCACCCTACCATACCCACAGAGAGGGTGCCAATCCTCTCTATGAATATAGCTTATATACGGTCTACCGGCAGCTGGGCTCGAACCAACTCCGTCTAGTCACCTCGATTCAAGTACCAACGCCTTATCCGCGCGACCACTGACCGATCTAAGATAGATATATACAAATGATATATCATTCGACAATAAAATTCGATTGTTTTTTCAATTGTATATGTAAATTACCCGGTTTATCAAAGAAAAATATGAAAATGTTTTTGGCAGTTCCATAGACATTAATAGCAATAATTGCACATAATATACTTAATTAGTAATCAAACTATAAATTAACTAAAATGTATGTACCTACATAAAACTTTTTTTTGAGAAACCGAAAGATTCCATTTTATAATTAATTTTGTAACATAATACGAGATGTGGCAATTAAGTTCTGGGCATTTAGTTATAACTTGGAAACTGGCCACACTGCAACGTTTTTCTAGAGAGGGGGTATCTTCCTTTTAGTTTCAGTCCAAGGTTGAAGTCGATAGCACGTTTGGTTTGTGTTTTATGTGTATTTTTTGGAAGTAACTTTTTTTAGTGGCGTCGTGAAACTCAAGTTACAAGCAACGTGTTGTGAATAAATTTTTAGTGAAATCTGGCAAAAAACCTTCGGAAATCCTTCGAAAATTGCAGGTGGTGTATGGAGACGAGTGCATGTCGAAAACACGCGTGTTTGAATGAGCAAAAAGGTTCAAGGAGAGGCGGTAATCGATAGAAGACGATCCACGTGAAGGAGCTCTTATTACCTCACGTACTGACGCTAATGTTGACCCTTTGCGTGCACTGATCACGTCTGACCGGCGCCTAAGCATTCGTGCGTTGTCTGACGAGTTAAATGTCGACAAAGAAACCGTTTGCAAGATGTTACACGAAAGATTTGCGCAAAGTTGGTGCCAAAAGTTCTCACCCGTGAACAGAAACACATGCGAAAATCGATCTGCGAGGATTTGTTGTCCCGCATTCGGAGCGACGGTAGAGGCTGGATGAGTCGAGTAGTCTCTAGAGATGAGACCTGGATATTTGAGTATGACCCCGAGACCCGTAAACAAAGTCAGCAATGGGTGGAAAAGGGTGGAGAGCGGCCAACGAAAAACGAAAGCGGTGATGTCCATTCATCGTGAATATGTTCCTGTCGGACAGACAGTGACTGGACAGTTCTATGTTGGCGTCCTGGAACTGCTGCGGGCCCGCGTTTTCAGTGTGCGACTCGGAACTCACCGAGAACGGCTGGATCATGCACCACGACAATGCGCCAGCCCATTCCTCGTTCACTGTGCAAGAGTTTTTGACAAAAAGGGCATTCCAACGTTGCCGCACCCACCCTATAGCCCCGATATTGCCCCCTGCAATTTTTTTATTCCCCAAGATGAAGTCGCACCTCAAGGGAACTCATCATGGCGGCGTACAGGAGGTCAAAGAAGCTGTAAGGGTGATGCTGAACGAGTTAACTGCGGAGGATTACCAAGGGTGCTTTCAATCGTGGGAGCAACGTTGGAATCGTCGTGTAGAGTTACATGGAGACTATTGTGAAAGTCGATAATAAAATTTTGGGGACATTTAATTCGCTTGTTTTTTCATTGACAAATTCCCGGAACTTAATTGCCACACCTCGTTAATATATACTTTTTAGTTAAGTACTTAAGTAGCTATCAACATTGTTTGAAAAACCTAGCTGATATTAACGATTTTATTTTAAAACTTATCGTTGCTTTTTTACACCTCATTTCAGCATTTAAATTGGCTATTTGTATTAAAATAATTCATCATCATAATTAAATTTACTTCCGGTATATTAGACCAATATTATTTTAAATATCATGTTGTGAAGTAGTAGCTTCTGCTAATTTATTTTAATTTAACACAGAAATACCCCTGTTGATGTTGGAGAGCAAGTACCGAGAAGCTGTAGGAGACAATGACGTCATGCTTCGCTAGCGTTTAATTCCAATTTGACCTCGTATATTTCGGAAATTACTTATCAGATCAATCTTGGTTCACCATACATCATAAATGCGTTCTAAAAATTAAGTAAATTGTGTAATTTGAGGTTTCACCAAATAACTTTATTATATTAGAATATACCGAAACGCGTTAAATGAACTTTAGAAACAAATTATTCCAAATACTCGAGGCTGCATTCTAATACGCATCCCACAAATTGCTCCACCCCTTTTTCTCGAGGTACGAACAAGGCCGCACGTGGTTCTATCCCGTTCAAATTATGCAGAAAATAACGATATTTACATTAAAACATGTGTTCCATGCTCCATTACCCGCGACAACCTGTTGTGGAATAGTGAAAGTTACGGTTCTGTTTGACATTTAACGCTGGCTTGCCAGAAGAACAATTGCTCTTTTCTGTGTATAATTTCAGGCAATTATCGAACTGTGGGTGTTGCTTTTAAATCAAAGAGCGGAGGAAGTTCGAAAAAATATCTTAGAACGAGTCGAAAACCCGCGCCGAGCTTACTGAAGCGATCAGTGTTTACTTTCTAAGGATATCTGGGCAAACGGCACATACACTGTGTAAAATAGTTTAACTACTCCTATTAATTTATATATTAATTATTCAACTGCTTTTGAGCAATTAATAGTATCAATAAACAAATAGCGTGAGTTTTTATAGTGAGTTATTATAACTCACTCTGGACTTCTACAATGATAATTCGGTATGTAAATAGGGTACGCAGTAAATTCTTGGAAATTTTTAAGCCGATAAATACGTTCCATTGGTGTAAAATGGAAAGAATTTTTAACAAATGGAAAGGAATGAATAATTAAAAGATTTTAAAATTATTAAATTGCCAATGCCTGTCAGTAGACGTAACTGTCAATTATTATCATTGAGGGGACTAATGTCATTTGATATTTTAACAAAATAATCTTGACGTTTTCAAATCAATTTCTAATAATAGTCCCTAAAAAGATGTTATAGTCGTAGATAAAGTATAGTATTCAACTTGCGGTAATGGTCATAACTCACTTGATGAAACTTCATCTGCGTGAGTTATGACCTGCATTACCGCTCGTTAAATAATATACTATTATTTGTGGTACTGATCAGATATTTTGATTAATTTTGACATTTTGTTGTCATTAAAAAAAACTAGAGTTGAACCATAGATTTGAGAGAATAATTATATTATCTCTCTTATTATTCTAAAATGCACTAGCCACATATTTCCACAAGTCAATGACTTTATTTTTTCAGTTATAATTATACAGTGCGGCTGTGATCAATATACAGGTCCGTATGTAATGGCCCATGGAGACAAACTACATTTTTGTCAAATATTACGATTTAACTTGCCTTCATAAATAGTTGATAATAAAAAAGATACAGGGTGTCAAGGTTAGAATTTAAAAAAATGATTTTTTTTAATAATTACTCTGTCTGAATGTATCAATCAGTCAGTAGTGTCAGAAATTGGTCATTTTGCAGAAAATGGCTGTTAAACAATCAGCTGCACAGTTCATTGTACAATATTTTAACGTAGTAGGCGTAGTGGGCAGTAAAACGTTAGTGAGACGAAATGTATACATTTATTTCATTTCCACTTATACCTGCTTATGACAGGTGGTACAACTGGCTGGTAGCTGGCGGGCCAGCCCAAATTGTGCTAGGAAGGACGTCTTTAGGAATACATGTGAGGTGGAAAGACTAGGGTAGTGCAGATATAAATTGTCAGGGTCGGCTGGGAAGTTTTCCCATAATCAATGATAGTAAAAGCTCCAGAACATTTAACACAAATTTCCTACTTTGCTCGTTCAATACTTCATGATGAGCCATTTTCAAAATTCGTTAAAACTGTATCACAAATACACCACAACAGAAGAATCAACAGAACGTAATGATCAACAAATTCCAACTATACCAAGTTCGGCTCTGTTCAACCGTTTGTTTTTGGCTAAGGAGTACATCTTATTGGCCATCCTTCTCTAGTGCAGGTAATTTATCCGTAACGTTAGTCGTACCTTATTAAGGGGCGTACCTGAGCATGACTTATATAGGTATATCACAAACAATTGGAAAGGGCTCAGAGGTATATGTCGAGTTTCACCAAGGTGTTATTGCCTACTTCGCCTTCCGAAAACGATTCTATTAAGTGTTTAGTTAAGCAAGAGTTTTTTTTATACAGAATATGAAATGTTATTATAGCTGTATAAAGAAACAATTTTAAATATCTAACCATTTTTTTTTCTTTCATTACAGTACAGTCTGCGCCAGCTAGACTTGTCCCTGCTCTCCCAGCTGTGGTCCCTGAATGAATCCATACAGGACTTCAGGCAGATCCTCCAGGACCAGGAGGACAGAGTGATGTCGCCGCCGTCGCCGTCGCCTACCCCGTCCTCCGGCGAGGACATGGATGGAGACGACTTCTACATGTCGGCCAGCTCCTTGAACTTCAGACCGGCGCCACCTCCACCGCCTAGTGTGCGGCGGCCGAGCAGCTCCTCCAACGCCTCCAGTTTGGGGTAGTTCTAGGGGTAAGTCGCACGTAATTCCATTATATTTGTTACTATGGAATATATTCTCTCTTAAGGCTGTGGCAATTGATATAGGGTTTGTTCCAACAACAGAAAGAATCGATTCCGAACCGTCCAGAACTAGTCAGTCAGTTCAGTTTTTAGAGTACTTTCTGCGAATGCGACGTAAGACCGATTTGGTCAAACATTTCTGATGGTTCTGAACCAGTTGTCGACGGTTGTTGGAACAGGCCTATAATAAATTGTACAGTCCGTCTAAAAATGTGGACAGTTGGATGACCTTAAAAAATAGCGTATATACATACTCTTAAGTAGAAGCATGCGTGTTACTGATTATAAAAGGTTACAAATATACAGGGTGTTCCTAAATAAGTGTCGCAACGGCAAACTGAAAATTCCTCTTGTAAAAAGAAACATTTTTTTCCTTTTCCATTTTTCTCTCCGGGCTTTCGTTTTCGAGATACACAGTGTCAAAACTTAATTTTTTTTTTTTTAATTTTTTTTTCCAATATTAGAAACCGTTTGAACTACAGGACTGAGCTTTTGTAAACACATCACCACTATTGTTAACTCCTTTTTCGCATGCTTCTCGAATTTATTGGACGTGCCAGTGGTGGAGATTTTAAGGTATCGGAAGGGTTTTTCCCCCATAACTTTTCCGCCACTGGAAAAATTGACATTTGACAGCAAATTCTGAAGCGCCAATGAATTTGAAAGAAATTGCAGCTCGAACACGTGAGAAAATTCCAGGAGTAGCTCTCATCACATCACAACCAGCTATAATTTGCTGTGTTCCTCAGATTCAACGTGAACTTTGTAAACTAATACCTTGAGATATTTCCAAACAAAAATATTAATAGGGTTCATATTGGGTGACATGTGTCTCTAAAGTTGACCTGGTTCTTGAGTGCCTCATCCAATTGTTATTACCGAATCTTTCATTTAAAAATTCACGAGCAGTCAAACTAAAATGTGGGGAAGAACCGTCGTGCATAGACCACATTCTTTGTCTTAGCGCATAGGGAACATCGTCAAGTACCTCAGGTAGGAGGTACTGGTTAAAGTTCTTGATAAAAAGGCCCTTCAAGACAATTTCCAATAATACCCACCCATACATTTAAATAAAACTGATGTTGATCGAGATTTGGCATTCGGGTTTTCATCAGCCCACACGTGTTTATTGTAAAAGTTGATTATAGAATTTCTGGAAAAATTAACTTCAGCACAGCTTTGCATTTTATTGCAGTTGTATTTTTATTCTTGAACTGTATTTGAAGAAAAACTATTCGTATTAGATATTTTTTGCTGCTTTTGGTCAGATATACATACAAGCACGTATAGTACTGGCACTCTTTTTCCGGACACCCTGTACGTTAAAGCTGCATTTTGTCACAAATTTTCCTGTAAAGTAAAACTGAAATATTGCAAGAATTATATCTCTTCCTTTTTTCATATATTCTTTTATTATTTTAATATGTTTTATTACTTCAATCACAGATATTTATCTGTGCTTCAATTGTCAATTACGTAGTAACATTTCGGTACATATTGCTCGTTGAAAATAATTTATTTCTAATGTTTTTACTGCAGTCCTATCTGGATTTTGAATAATTTCCCAGCCTACGCCTCTTTTAACTACCGGTGCCTGCTCAATTATTGTTTGTCACTTATATTTTTTTCTAATATTATTATTTTTAAATTTATTTTATTCTTTCATATTATATACAAATTATTATTTATTACAAGAATGCATTAAGATCGATAATGGCTCAAAATCATTTGTCATATTTATAAGCTATTGTGTCAGATTTGTCAGAAGTTGTGATTAGTGTAATAATGGATTAATTCCAGTCGAAAGGCACATACTATTGTTTGAAGTATGATTGGTACAAACTTTACCAAAAACTTTTTAGGTTATGTATCTCCTTTAAAACATACGACAAAAGGTTTTGGCTTAACGATTAAGGTGTGTCGTCCATTTTGCGAATTTTAAAATTCGCGACTTTAGTAGTACAATTTTTTCAAAACGGAAGATGTTGCATGTTGCTACTGCGTTGTTAGATGACGAAAAGGATTTTATTACATTTGTGTAAAGAACGGCAGAAGGCAAAAACATACAGTGCCTTTATAAATGATTGCAAGCCACGTGATCAGGGTCGAGATTCTCAAATCAATCGCAGAGCAATTCATATGCGAATATCCTTTTCCTCGCTACGGCAATTGAGAGAGACATGAAATCTATTTGTATACGAGTTGTTCTTCGAGAATCACAGTCCTGGTCACGTGGCTTGTAATCATTTATGAAGGCACTGTATTTCTGAACCAAGATACTGAAGAAGGCTGGTTTTAAACGTTAGTAACTCCTAAACAGAGATGTTGTCTCATTTCATTTATAACTACTTGCACTAGCCGTTTTATGTTTGTAATATTGAACCCGGAGTTGGCAAAAGAGCGCCTAAAACAATGCTCTGTATACGCTTCGGAGTTTGGGAGACTTAAGTAACTAGAGATGTTAGATGGTATTTTCCCAAAGCTGTTGATACCCACACATTGCTTAGTACATTTATCGTCTTTATAGAATAAGAAAAACCGATCGTGAGGGATATCTCTAGGACGCAAAATAGCATACCTTCATAGGTATCGACATATTTAATTGTCTATTTGTTCATCACAAATTTTCTTGAAACATTGGTCTTCGTGTTTGGTATGGTAATAATAAGCACACCCCCTTTGTTTTCTATATCGTTGATCGTCATATTTGCTAGTTCTTCGTGATGAGGTGCACCAGCAATTCCAAATATTGTGACTACTTTGGTCATAAGATACGTTGTGTGGGACATTTAAGAGAACATTTTCTGTTTCCTCTCTTTCTAATACCTTTGATTTAAGATGAAGTGTTGTTCTCCATGCTCCACCAGTCGAAGGTAACAAGCTCTTTTCATAGCAAATTCTTGATTTTGCAGGAATTAATGCATTACTTGCATCATTAGCGTTCTCCAATATCTCTGTCGGAACATCATTGAGATGCTTCTCACTCATTTTGGGTAGTTTACGATGAAGAGAAATGAAATATAAATCAAACTCAACCAGCTCAACCTTCAAACTGAACTGATTGAAAATTTGAAAGCTTATCTCAATAAATATTAACAACTGCACGTAGTTATAGAAACGACAGGAATTTTTTATCGATAATTACTTGTGTCCAGCGTAATTCAGCGTCGCAGCAGCTTTACTGTTACACGGTAAGCTGCGCAAACTTTTTCACTTAATACTGCCTGCATTTGCTGAATTATGTTGGACCCAAGCATTGTCACAACAATACGATAGGCCTACTGTATAATGTAACAAAAATCGTGCGTATGATGGTAGGGAAAATAAAAATAAATATTTGTTTAATAGTTTTTGAGGCGCAACATAATAATACTGGATCCCTCGAATTATCAATATTTTAATGCCATTATGTAGCCTTGCATTAATATAAAGAAGACACAATGACCTTGAACTTCCTGCAAAATGTTCACGTTGTCGGTGCCCGGTATAATATTTTAAAATGAGGACATTTGTTTTTATGTTCATTAGCGTCGTTAATTTTTGCCGTTAGTTTTAGTTTAGTAATAATTATGATAACAGTACGAATTTATTAGCTACATTGCCTGTTTTCTAAAAAAAGTACTAAGTGTGTGGTTAAAAATTACATTTTACACACTTAAAAATACTTGCTTTTTTCTAACACTGTAAAAAGTCATATTATAACACATTTTTATATCAAATTTTGTTGCATCAACATCTTCAAAATAAACTATCAACTGTATAAGTGGTTTAACGCGTGTTTCTATTAATTATAATTTCTGTTACAGATTTCATCATAACCTAGTAAAATCAGTGTATCCTGGCCGTAGACTACTTCCATGATTTTAATACATTTGCATAATCGCTCTTTGTCCACCAAGAGAAAAGACTTTTATGTATTTATGTGTGTCGAATACAAAACTAAAGTAAAACACATATTTGTAGGTGAATCGTACGTGACTGTAGGTATTTATTGTTTTGCTATAAGTAGTTATTGCCCTGGATATAAACGAAATCTGTTGAAGATTTAAAAAGATGAAAGTATTACAGATTTAAATTCGCAATATTTTTTATTTGTAGAGAAATCGTAATTTTTGCTATGTTGTCAATAATAAACTGTAATTTCTAAATGTTTTAGCTTTTAGCTTTAAAAATGTTTTAACTGCATTATTTTAACCAGAGCAGTAATTACTGGGCAGTCAGTTTTTGTGATAAAATTCTTGCACTTAATGTTATTTTAAAAATAGTAAATAAAGGTGTACAAAGTTTTACATTACTGTGCTGTAGTATTTAATATAATTATTAATTATCTAATATAGGGTAGGTACTCGATAGTTTTAGTTGAATGGGTCGCAGAAATTAGTGTATGAAGTTAGTATTCTCATTTAGGGAGGTAGTTCTAATTTAATGTATCAGAATGGGGATTTTTAAATTGACGGAGATGTAGAAACCATAGAGCTGTAATAACTTTTATTAATATTCTAACAGCGACTGAATAAAAATTTTAATTATATTTATATGAGGTTTATTTTCCCGTACAACCTTTCCCAAATCATAAAAATCCAGGGACGGCCCGTTACTGTTTGAGGTAGGTGAGCAAGCTATTTCTACTTCCATTCCAACTGTTTGTGATATGACTGTAACCCGAGTTCCAAAATAGTAGAGAGTGATTCATTTACAGCACTTGTGATGAGTACGGGAGGTGACAAGATGTTATAGACGTATCACTTGAGAAGGGTTCATGAAACATAAAATTACAAAAATTAAGTTGACGTTAAATGAACTAGCACTTTAACAGTTTACTTTAAAAAATTTATACTCATCCCGCCATTATAATTTTAATCAAAAACTGCTAAATTTGCGTAAATATCTGCGAATTTCGCGTCCATAAGGACAATGCTTAGACGACCTACCAACATCCTGTTACACGGATATCACACTTTAACACATGATACGCTGCACTATCTACACACTATAACGATCACACTTATTTCGACTATTATAGCATATATTCCATAGATGGCAAAACGACCACACTTTTGTCATCATATAGCCTTCATTTATCCAGTGTTGTCATTGTAATATATCTTTGTCAAATTTCGACCTGCACACACTATAACGATCACACTTATTGTCTGCTATTATAACATATATTCCATATGTGGCATAGCGCCACACTTTTGTCATCATATGGCCTTCATTTATCCAGTGTTGTCATTGTAATATATTCTTTATCAGATTTCGACCTGCACTATCTTATGTACATATAACGATCACACTTATTGTCGGCTATTATAGCATATATTCCATATGTGGCAAAACGACCACACTTTTGTCATCATATGGCCTTCATTTATCCAGTGTTGTCATTGTAATATATTCTTTGTCAGATTTCGACCTGCACTATCTACACACTATAACGATCACACTTATTGTCGGCTATAACATATATTCCATATGTGGCAAAACTCCCACACTTTGTCATCATATGGCCTTCATTTATCCAGTGTCATCATTGTAATATATTCTTTGTCAGATTTCGACCTTCTAATATTTGTTATAAGGGCGCGTATTATTTAAATAGTGTTTTTTACAAATACAAGTAATTTTAGACATAATATAAAGTTTAACAAATAACAGCAATGTTATCCCATGTCACCGGATATTCAAAGGTACCGGAGTAAAACGAATATATAACGGCTGAAAGCGGTCTAACCAACAAATTTTTAGGTACATAAATCTTTTAATGTGTGTTATACAAGTGCATTTTAAAAGTTATTATATTTTGAGGAAAATTTAAATAGTAAAGATGGACAAATAAAAATTCATTAATTTAATTTTCAATATTGCTATTGCTTTATGTGTTTAATTTTTCCAAATTTCTATCAGTATACTCTTTCAATTTTGTTTTAGGAAACTAAAATTTATGTCACGCATAATTTGCAATAGCTCTCTTCTAGATATTTAAAAAAAGATTTATCATGTAAGATAGCAACCTGATTTCTTTTACTGTGATGAGCTCATTTTTAAAATACTGTTCATGAATTGTTCTAGGAATCGTTTATTTTGTATCATCAATATCTGTTTTCTCCCTTCTGCGGGTTTCCGCCTTTTTTTTGTTTCGCAGTTTTTTTTGCAAATCTTGTTAATAAACTAAATATTTTAACCGCATTACTTACACTCATATTTTTTATTTTTAAATTAATTACAATTAAATTAGCGGAGACATATACCTGAAATTTTCCCACGCGCACGCCCGTACTTGCGCTGCAGATGGAACAGGTGAAAATGAAAAATGATTGAATTTTCACGTTTATCTATTAATTTTTTTAGGAGTTTGCATAGATCGTACTTTGATAATGTAGCATTCTGTTTTTAAATTATCTGCTCACATTTGTTTTGCAAGTATTGTAGAGCTTGTTCCAAACGACATGTTTTTACAGCCTATAGCACGTACATTTGGGTAGGTTTCCCAACTTAGTGACTTTGAGAGGGGCGCGAAGCATATTTGTCGGTGAGAGAAATTTCTAGAAGGACTAACAAATCATTACGTACAATTTACTGTGCCCATTCTAAACTAGATTCGATTTTACTTTCTGCAAGTGGAATTAAAATAAAACACATTTACTAAAAGTTGTGTACTATGGTTAAGAAACGTTAATACAACTTAATAATAACAAACCGTAAGTACTGCACTAACAGCACCGAACTAAATTAAATTGTAATGTTTTTCTTCTGTTCAACAAGAATAGTTCATAGAACCAATTGATCTTTACTTTTACTGTGCTTTCATATGATTAAGTTAGAGCACACAAGAAGGCCTCTCGTTTAGCGCGTCAGCTCTATAAGCGCATAGACATCTCTTGGTACCCAGTCCATTGGGAAGGCATATGTGCTCTGGAGGACACTGGTTCTTGTAGTACTGGCAGACGTTGGTAAGTGGTGGGCAACTGTTTGCAACCGCCACCAAACCGTACAGTTTGTTTCCACTACCACCCAGTACTTGCAGAGGCGGCACTCTCTTCAATGTGTATTTGTCAACGCCCTCAATTTTTTTCCTGAAAAAAAAATTTTTTAAATCAAACCACTTTAAATCCCCGAGCCTTTTGACTACATCTAGATGTTAAAAAATGTAATATAACTTTGTGATTAAAACTCACAAAAACATTTTAATTTTAATTGTTTCTTAAATGTCAAATTGACACTTTGGTTAACTGAACTAAAGTAGTTATTACAATAGGCGAATTTTTTTCAGCTTCGGTTCTGGTTTCAGTTGACATAAAATTGACAGATTTTTTGACAGTGGTTTTACTTTGGTTCTAAATTCATGACGTCATCATGTTTGCCAATTGAATGCATTCATTCTGTGGGGTTCTGCTTTACACACATTTAAAAATATTTAATTGTAAAGTAAATAAACCAAAAATTTGATCCGCCACGATTTGGGTGGTTCCAAAATTGACAGACCGAATTACTGCATTAACGCATGAGATTCCAATAGAATGCGGTTGGTATAATTTTGGTTGACCTTCAAGTAAACCGATGCTGAAAAAAATTCGACAAATGTAAGTGTTAAGATTCATATTACAACATGAAATGTCAAAGTTATCTAACCAGGTGTCAGTCGATTTAATGAAACATCGATATGAATTTCCAACAACAATAATTTACAAAATTTTATATACTTACATTTAATAACACGAAAAAAGATATATTTGGCTATAAGTGTCAAATGATACGACAAAAAGCTGATGTATTTTCTATGAACAGAAAAATGTACCTGGTATTAAATTTACGGATCAAGTTTTCTTATGTTGCCTTTCGTATGGTTACTGTCTAAACTTTGTTCCAACTGATGGAAGTTTACCCTCTGCTATAAGGTTTGTTCCTGCAGGTCATGAAACGAAACTGTCAAAAATATTCGACCAGTAAAGTTGAGAATGAGTTACTAGTGAATTTAACGCAATAAGTAATTGGACGGACATTTCTGATAGTTTCAAAGCGTTTCCAACTGCTGCAGGAACAAACCTATAAAACAGCGGCAAATGGAGTGATCTCAAGTCTAGTTCCAACAAAATCCAACGCCCGGTTTAAGTTGGACTACCAAGATATTGAAAATTGGTGCAAAGCTAACAAAGTAAAGGAGGTGTCTGAGAAAATACTTGGCTTATTTTTCTGGAAAGCAACGCTCTCAAATCATCTACACTATTATATATGGACTCACTATTCAATGGTTAGAACTGTGATTTCCGTTAATAAAAATCAAGATATAAGCATATTTTCTCAACTAATCACATTTTTGAAAAGTTCAGACGGTTCCAAGGCCGACAAGTTCATAATTTTAACAAAAGAAGAAGTATGTTTCTAAGTACTGCAGATAATGAAACTTGAATGTTGCTATGATAATTGACATTAACAGTAAGCTAATGTTGGATCATATTCAATACAATGACCCCTATACTAGCGACAAGAATTGAGACGACTTACGTCATACGAACAAATGAATAATTCATTATAAATTCATCAAAATATTTAAGAAACTGCAACTGATAGTAATAAAACTATATACTACACTAAAAGTTTGCATTATATACTGCACTAAATTGTAAGAAATCATTGTTTTTAACGCGGCCAAATATCGAAAATTACGTTGACAATAAAAACAAATGTGTAACGTCAGCTGTGACATAAGACGTCTGAATTCTTGACGCGAGTATATATAAAAATTGTGATTCCATGCACGAAAACAAAAATTGTCTGGGAATTATAACAGAAGGAAATGTGGCAGGCATCAAATGTTTTGAATATATGCTGGACTTCGTCCTCCTACTGCAACTCACAGGCGGTTTTTTGTATTTTACAGACAAGGAAAATGTACCTCCCAGCCTGTCAGTTAATACTTTTGGAAGCAACAAAGCTTGAATTGAGGAGTCCCGAAGAATACACTGGATATTCATAAATTCATTAGAGGCCATGTTTTTCTAAAATGCAATATTATACTACATTTGATTTTAAAACCCTTCAATATTTCACTTAGCCCCTCACAAAATTGTCTGATTACGATTCTGAAAACATGCTGCGAAGTCACTTTGCAATCTCGAATGGTTTTTTACTTCCTAAAGCTCTCATAAAAACTCCATAATTAAAACTTCGTAATTCATAACCTAGATTAAAAAATAATTGATTGTGCATATACTTACGAGATCCAGTCAGACCAATAAACATTCTTGTCTGTTACAGCAACACCAAACGGATAGGTACAGTTGACTGCGATGGTCTGTTTTATCCTATTGTCGATCTGTACGCATTCAATCTTCTTTGTACCAGCATCGGCGTAGCACAATTGCTCCGTTTCGTAGTCAATGGTCAAAGAATTAGGCAGCACGACTGACTCTCCTTGCAGGAAAATCTGTCTGTCTGTACCATCCGCGTTCGCCCATTCTATCTTCGGATTCTTGCGGTCCCAATCCGTCCAGAAGATCTTCCCCCTTTGTGGATGAACGGCTATTCCTCGAGGATTGACCAAGTCTGTGTTGAACAGAGTTCGGCGGAGTTTGGAGTCCAAATTTGCGACTTCGATGGTATCGTTTGTAGAGTCAGTCCAGTAGATGTTTCTGGAAACCCAATCCACAGCTAATCCTTCAGGGGAACCAATTGCTGAACAGAAATTACGTCAGTACCTATAGATGTCTCTACTCTGGTGCCGAAATGATAGAGTGATATCATAAATAAATTAAAATAGTATAAAATCTAACGGATATCCAAATAAACGTAAACGGAATCCAGGTTATGATATTCTCTCAAAATATAAATAAAAAATGTAGTTACCTGCCAATTTTTGGATCTTACATCAAAATAAATGTAAAGATAATTTAAATTATTTTTAGAAAAATCGAAATATCTATTCTTTGTTAAAATATCGTCACTATAATGACCGATGGAGCATAATTTCAGCATTTTTTATAATCTCACCATCTTTTATAAAATCTTCTTTGTTGCTACCGTTGAAGAGCGCGCTTCTTATAGCTCTGCCTGTGATATCGCTCCAATAAATTCTTCCTTCCATACAGTCAATGTCCAGTCCTACCGCCGTTTGGTAGCCCTTCACTTGAATGGCTTTTTTGGTGTCGGTCTTCTCTGATTCAAGGGGTATCTTTAAGGTGGCCATCCCTTTATTGACAAGCAAGAAGTTACCTTCGTGACGAGAAATTTCGCGGCATATGGTGCCGTTCCCTATGTACCCTCCGCTGCATTGGCAGATATAATGCCGATTAGCGTCTGAAAATAAAATCGTAAGTTTAATTCCTCTATGAAGTCAGTTGATTTGGCTTTTAGGAACTCAAGTTTTTATTGGTAGTGGCAATTTTTGTCAATATCATACCTATAAGAGGAAATTATATATTTTTATTTGTACAAAACTGTTTATCGTCAACAACTCCCTTTTCTTCTTCTCACATGTATAATGCAAGAGAAAAAGATAAAGACAAAAATAAAAATAGTCATTTGTTTAACGAGTCTATTCGTCAAAAATGAATGAAATGAATTTTATATTACCTCCACATATCAAATGTGCATCCAGGTTATCACAAGATCATTAATAAAAGTAATAAATAAGATAAGATGCATTATGGAGCCTTAACGCACCTCAAAAGTTGTCCAGATTTCTATACATCCAATTTTACGCCGTTTTCAGATGTAATATATTTTTTAACAATTTTATCTTTTCCTTTCCCTCTATTTGAAAAATCTCACCTGTAAGGCAAACAGCGTTTGGATCGCACATGCTGGGGTCAACGTGGCAATTTCTTTCAGCGTAGCAATTGATACCATCTCCAAAGAAACCTTCCTTGCAAAGACATTTGTACGCTAAGGCCTCTTCTACGAAATGACAAGTAGCATGAATGCCACAGTTGTTCAAAGTATCGCATCCTACCACCTTTTCCCGACATTCGGTGATGCCATCTCCTATGTATCCTGATTTACAAGCACAGTAAAACGTCTGATAGACCTCATCGAAGACGCAGTCTGCGTTTTCGACGCATGTTCCACCTCCACATGACCCTCCTATGACCACACATTGATGTTGGGAGTCCCGGACGTATCCTAAAACCAACAGAAATCAATCCTTAGATATATAGGTCGTTTTCTAAGTGCATATCGTAACTTTTTGCGGGTTGTTCATCGAACCAATTAATATCAATTCTGTAATGAACTAAATATCTGAAAAAGGATGGTTTTGAAGGTACAGATTATTAAAATTTAAGTGAATAACTAATTCCACCCATTTAAAGACCATTTTAAGACTATAATTAAAGTTTAAGATATGTTTTAATTTTCGCTTATATTAGACTTAAAGTTAAAAAAATTGTACTAAGATAAATAAACATTATAAAAAAGATTTAAGGAACGTACATGTAAAATCTTGGCCGAATAACTGATTGTCTGAATTAATATACAGAATGTTTCGTTTACACTTTAAAAAATTGGGACATGAGTTTTTCTTGAAAAATTAATGGGGAGACGTTAATTAATTAAATAACGTCGTTATCATTATCAATTTTCGAGAGACAGGTTGTTAAAGTTGTTACTTTGAAGATATTTTTTAATTACTTTTAAATCGGCTAAAGAAAAAATGCAAAAGGCTAATTAAAAAATGCCAACTTTTAATACACTTTTTCTTCAGTTATACCCTTTTAGCACTGTTACTGGAAATAAAATTGATCTCCATTCATCTATAAATTTTGATATGATGTTCGGCTGATTTGAATACAATAATAGAAACCCTTTTTCAAGCAACAACTTTAACAGCTTGTATGTCGGCATTTGTTGAAATTTTCAGTCACATACCGTCTTTGCAGGAGCATTCATAGCGTCCTAAAGCAGTACTATAGGTGCATATTTCAGAAGCAGGGCACTCTTCGTCTGATCTACAGGTTGCTGAAAAAATATAGTTTTATTTAAAGAGATATCTATAATTATCATGAATTGTAGTGTTTTGCCTCCTAGTATAACAGGTTTTATCAAGAAATAATAAAAATGAAAAATTGGAAATTGTAAGATACCATGTAGATGAGGAGGATAAGAAAAGACGCTCATTCTCTGGTTCTTACACCAAAAGCACTTTGTCATCAAATATAGTGATTATATCTTATTTGTAATAAAAGGAAATGTATTTAACCACTACAGGTTTCATGAGCAAAATTGTTGTTGTAATGACATCAATAATGGCTAAAAGGCATTTATCTGAATATATTTGTGCTTATGTAGAAATCATATGGTCAAACTCCACTTTGAAGATCCTGTATATAGCATGTCCCTAAAAGATCTGGACAGAATGCTACCACATATTCCTGAAGCCAAATATAATGATCTAATCCAAGTTACCTTAATGCAAAATAAGGAATATAGGGTATTGAAGTTGCAATTTTATTTTAATTTTTCTTTATTAACTTCATTATTAATTGTATTAAAATTTACTAAGGTTATAGAGGGCACCACCTAACACAGAATTTAAATTGTCATGCATTAAAAAACTGAAACTTTAAACTGGTTCATCTATCCCACCTGAGCTAAATTCAACAGACCATCAAGGATGGGATAGATGGCCCTCAAAATTATCATCGTTATCACTTTTTCATTGTTGCATTGGTACCGAACATTTGACAAACGTTAGTAAACCATCTCGAACACAACAAACACTTAATCCAGTCATTTTAGCATTTTGTTTGGTTAATCTTTATTACATCTATTTTCTCCATAGGATGAATAATTCAAAATCATATCAACTGACTCTGAAGAAAAGAAATCGCAGCTGGTTTTTTTATTTGGCTTTCTTTGTGTTCTTCAGCTTTGTACCTTCGACTGTCTTATTTTCTTTTACTTCTATCTTCTTTCTTTTTCAATAAACACTAGTGAAGTCAAGATTACTTCCAACTGGTCTTGGCTTTGCGTACATTTTGAGTTACTTGAAATACAAGTAATATATGATCCAGAGCTTTTCCTGGCGTGATTTTCTGTTAATTTTCTTCGAAATTCTGTGGAGTTGCTCCTTTTCTGTGTTTCTGAGGTAGACTTGATGATGGTGTTCTCGACTTTTGAATATTTTTAAGTAATGTGCGTAGCAGAACACATGCATGGCCATTTCAATTCAAAAACTTAGGTTAAATCTTATCTATCATGAACAGCTTTAACTTGCGATCAAAAAGAATCATTTAAAATAATTTTCGTGTATATCTTCTCCAAAGTTGTTCTAAATTTTTTCAATTCTTCGTTCTCTTCTCATTTTCACAATTTTTTTCAAGATATTATTGGCCTGTTGGCTTCTACATTCCTGTCATTGTTGACCCATTTCAATATTTCATTGTTGTTGGCTTGTTAGTCCCTAAACACGCCCCACGTTTTGGTTACAATACAATACACCAAAGCACGAAAAAGCTATAACAAATTAAATGCATGCAAAGTGCAATGCATTTGCAGAAAATTCTAGGCCATATTTCAATTTCGCATACCAGAAAATTCCCTATATCAAGTTTTATATATTTACTACAATTAACAATGAAGTTATTGAAAGAACCACCATATTATTTAACAAGACTTTTGAATCTGGCATGATTTCGCCTGTCTGAAAAACTGCTTTTATAGGAACACTATCTACAAGAATACAGGAGATAAGACGCATGTATCAAATTATCGTGTCATTATAATAGTAAATTATGCATTGTTAGTAAAGTTTTGGAATCACTTATACACGTCTGGCCAACTAATTATTCCCCATACAAATCAATAAATTGCACAAAAATTGTACCAATCTCCCCTATCAATTTTGACTCCGCCCCATATCATGTATTTATACGATGGGTATAAGGGAATAAAAACGCTATAAGAAGTACCATAAATAAGACTGTTCCAGACAGCCGCGAGACATAGGCGTACGCATCATGTTAAACGTATTAAAATAATAAATTAGTACAATTTATAACAATGTATTCAAAGCTCACCCTTCTGCTTATCTAGATTTACTAGGTTGGTTGTCAGTGTTATCACAAACTGGGAAAGCTGTGTATTAACTTTGCAGCATCAGGTAAGTTTTTATTGTCTCCGCGAGTGATGTTCGTTGGGGCGAAAAAATGTGCTTATATTTTGAGAACGACCTAAAATAGTCTTTGAACTCACATAATGGATTAGAATATTCACTAATAGTATCATCACAAATTTGTCTTAATCGAGTAAAACCGGCGTTTTTTTTAACACACTCGCAAACTTTTCCCTAATGCGCTCATATTTTGCATCAGCAAGCAATTTACTTCGTCCACTGTTTGAACGAATGACAACGCACTGTTTTGTAGTTTCTACGTCACTATTTGCAAATGCACGGCCAACCAAAAAGACAGGCCTTGGCGCATGAAAAAATCACGTGACCAACTTACTCCGATGGCGACCGTCTTAATTTATGTTTTGCATTCGTTTTTGTACGTCTTGTCTTAAATATGAAGAATATTTAACTAATGATAGTGTAAATTTTTACTTCACTGGACTTTTGTGATCTGTGACATTATTTTTTCCTTATTCATTGTGTATATTTTATGTCAAAGATAACCTATTATTTGGTCAGCCGCGAAATATAGATATTGAAATGAATCTATATTTATATTGTTTGTTTGCTGAAAAAATAGTAGACAAATTTGTGATGCTACTATTAGTGAATATTTAGATTCGTTATGTGTTTAAACGCTATTTTAACTACGCCTGTATTACTTCAGTTGATGTGAAACGATCGTTCTTAAAATATAAGCACTTTCTTTCACCCCAACGAACATCACTCCCGGATACAGCAATAGAAACTTACCTGATGCTGCAAAGTTAATTCACAGCTTTCCCAGTTTGTGATCACTGACAACCAACCTAGTACATCGAGTTAAACAGCAGGATGAGTTTTTTAATACATTGTTATAAATTGTACTAATTTATTGCTTATTTTCTACGTCATTTATTTTATTACGTTTAACATGATGCGGACGCCTATGCCCCGCGGCTGTCTGGTACAGCCTTCACCACAGTCTATTATACAGTCCGTCGTCTTCACGTCGGCTCCTTTGATGTCAAGGTCCCAAAAAACGAATGCGCATTTAGCCGCGCGCTCAAGGGGCACGATGATTTGTCAAGAAATAGATTTTCTCCCACTTCGTCGCATACAAATGAATTTAATTGGTGTTCATTGCGCATTTAGCCACACCCTCTGGAACCTTCACTCGACGAACTGTATAAACTGCCTTAACCATAAATCAGAAAAGCCTGCGGTTCTAATTCTCCTTGTTTATTGGTTTATTGTCTCTGTCTTGGGATTAGGAATTTGGGAACAACGTACTATCGTTTGCAATAATAATGACACTACCTCAATCAGTTTTTAAACAACTGGAAGTTCTGAGTAGAAATTTCATTGAATCTCTATTGATAAATGGAACAACTAAGTGCTAATGTTGAATTTTGAAAGAAAATTCGTTTTAAAGTGTGTCATTAATATTGAAAACGACTGTACGTCTAAAATACGTACGATACAATACTGGACATTAATTGCATTTTTGATTTATTGATGGTTAGTTCACAAAAAAATTCAACGGGACACGTGCGCTCCCACACCGTTATCAAATTCAACCAACCACGGTAGTCCGAGGCGGAATGTGGATAATATAGTTGATAGGGGAGATGTGTGCAACTTTGTTATTTGTATTGGAAATAATTAGTTGGCCAGAGGTGCATATGATGTACATTCCTGAAGCCTTAAGGCGTCTATAATAACTGAGCAACGTGGTTTTTTCCCAAAAATATCAATTGATGCCAATTTATTAACCTATAGCAATAATTATATAATAAATGCCACTGATAGGCAGATTCAAGTAGAATCTGTTTATGTTGACTTCAGTAAGGCTTTCGATAAAATGAACACAAACAAATTTTGGACTAAGTTAACTTTAACATTATGTACTCCCAGAAATATGTGTCATTTTGTCCAGGCTTTTTAGAGATGCCTTGTACTTACTAGAGGAATATTATTATGAAATAAGGACTGCGAAAGCTACAAATCTCTAATTTGATTTTTTTTTAATCAAATTAAATATACTACCTATTACACTGCAGTTGAAACCATCTCCCTCAAAACCAGGATTGCAGACGCAGTTGGACGTTCCCAGGTTGTCGTCATACGTGCAAGTAGCGTGTTGGTCACAATTGTTGACTTTGGTACAAGAAACATATTCGACTTCGCAAATGTACCCATCTCCTTCGAAACCGTCGTTGCAGACGCAAGTATATTCTCTTAGGTGATCGGAGTAGACGCAGGACGCGTCTTTGTGGCAGTTGTTCACCACGTAGCAAGTGACTAGAAGTAGAGACTCCAGTGAGAAAGCACAACAGCTTAGATAAATTTAAAGTATCTCAAGAATGTCCTGTATTTTAGTGGGGAATAATGAGTGAATAAGATGTTCCAATTTGAGTGAATGATCCTTTTACCACAGATAATACAAAAAATATATATGTTCAGATTGATCAAGATATACAGGGGATCACTTTTACGGCGTCCAGCACAGAGATCTCGGAAACGGTAATATTTACAGGGTGGTTTAAATTAGGAATTACGACTTTCTATGCCTCTCAGTTTTCTATGGAAATAAATATGAGATATTTTGTGTAGTTTCTGAAATATTGTGTGAAAACTGAAAAACTGCATTCTCGGGTTCGTTTCATAACTTTTTTTAATTTTAAAGTACCTAAATGTTATGAAATTTGGTAAATTTGTATTATTCGACATGAGCTTTCCAATGGGGGTGGAAAAAACATTCTACTGTACTAGATGTCTAAGTTTTTATAGCCAACCTTTGATTTTCTTATGGCCGCCATATTTGATTTTGATACCAACATAAAGAGCGAAAAAAGCGAATTAAACATATAACACTCAAGTGTATTTGTACATTTTTCTCTATAAAAAATGTATTTAGGTATTTCTTTATTTTTAATCAAGTTACCCTCTCAAGAAAATAATTAACCAGCACTGTTATTTTACTTGTCTTACAGGAAATATTGCTGCAACAAATGCAATGTAAGCAAAAATCAAAGATCTGAATAAATAAGTAAAATAAGACCACGAATGGGATGGCCTTTTTTCGCCCTTTTTGTTGGCTATGAAAATTAGATATCTAGTAAGGCGTAGAATGTTTCTTCCACCTCCACTGAGAAACTCTTGTCGAACAATATAAATTTGCCATATTTTGCCTAATACCTACCTATTTATTTTAAAAATAAAAAAAATGAAAGAAACAAAAAATACACTTTCTCAGGAAAACAAAAATGCCCAACTTTTTTAATTTAATCCACCCTTATACAGGGTCGGAAATCGCTGATGGTCTATCTGAAGTTACATGAGAGCGACAAAGTAAAGTATAGAAATCTGTGCGATAGACAAGGATGGCTATAGGAAGACGTTTTATAAATTAGAATAACATCTGAGCAGTGACTCCCACTTCTAACCGAGCGAAGATGGCGATTGGTCGCTGAGATATAACTGGGAGTGGATTTTATTTGTTGAATGACGAAACGGGCGGTGACTATTTAGATTTTAAAACGTCGTCAATATAGTCATCCTTGTCTATCGCCCGAATTTCTATACTTTACTTTGTCGCTCTCGTGTAAAACCAGATAGACCATCAGCGTTTTCCGACCCTGTATGTTACCTTCGGGATCTCTGTGCTCAGCATCAAAAAAGTGAACACCCTGTATCACGTGCATGTGTGAAGACTGTAAATTATGATGTTAGGAGACTATTACAAAAGAGAATTTCTTTATATGGAACAAGTGCCTGTATTATTATTACCTAGTATTCGATTATATCTATAGAGATCGAGAGCTACGACTTTTCCTAGCAATGTTTTGAGATCAAGTTGTCTGCATAGTATGTTGCTTGTCAAAATGTAAGCTTGTAGAATGCTATAAATGGTCATTTTTGCGAAAAAATGCAATTGACTAGAGTCCAAAAGCTTCAAAAAGTAAGTTGCTGTTCTGATTGACCGTTGAGGTCACTACTAGGATTCCCTTATAATTGAACTGTAAGAGATTACTTCAAAGCAATACGTGGATGAAATATCAATTACAGAAATTATAAAACTATGTAAAATTCCCTTAATTAAATGGATTAGGTACTATAAAGGTAATACATAATCAAATGTTAAAAAAAGCAAAAGGTAAAATCTCATTGTTTAGATAAGTAGATAAGTGTATCAGAGTTGAAAATTACTTTTGACATTCGAAGCGCCCATTGTTCTAATTGGCCCACCTTTAGCAACCTCACAACTATTAGTTCCAGAAATATAAGTATATCCTGTGGGGCAGAAACATACTGAGGAGTTATAGCATTGAACCTCTGGATTACTTGCTTCAACTAGAACAATAATATTTCTTCTTACTAAAATTCGCGTTTTGACATTAGACAAGGTATCAATAATTGTTTAAATTTGTTATGCCTTTTTTCAGTCAATAAATGGCAAATATTAAATTACAGATGAAACATTTACATTTACCTAGATACTTATTTGCTAAAATGAATGAATTTGTCAGCGAATCTTTTTTGTTTTTTGAAGTAGTACCTACCATCGGTTGCTGGCAACGTTGTAACTTCAACTGGATATGTTACTTCGTCATCAGCTGGTGTGCAATAGTTGGTCCCTATTTCAATTCTGTAGCCTTCTGGACAGTAACAAATTTCCCCAGAACATGTTTGAGGCTCTCTTCGGTCAACATCTAGTTCAATAAAATAAGCGTTACCTACTCAATTTATAAAATCTTATTTTGCTTTCACAGTATCTTCCTGATTCTTCCTATCTTCCGAATATTCTACAAAGTTTAACAAATTTATCACATTTTGCTCAAATAATTTACACTTTTACGTAATCTGAAGGAAATATGTCAAAATGAAATAAAATACTCTCCCAAATATTTCCGGTATAAAAATCCATACATTAATCATAAATCGCGACACCAGGAGATAATTGTTTGGTTGTAGCTGTTATTTTGCCGAGAAGATTGGACGAACAGGAAAATTTACCTATCCTTCTAGAAGATGTCCCTCTTAATATTCGCTGTCGTTTATGGTTTATGCACAACGGGGCATCTGTTCATTTTAGTCGCAATACCAATTTGTCCAAAAATCAGTGTCGTACAATTTTTTTTGATAAAAATAAGTATTTAACTGATGCTAGTATTATTACAAGAGAAATTTATACGTGTAAAACTAGCCCTTCAGTATACACTGTTGTGTAAAACTAAGCATTTCCGGACCATGTTTATATGATTTTTTTGTTATTCTTAGACATAGGTATAACCTGCCCTTAGATTTCCTCATCATAATTCTATAAGACCTTGTATAGATATATTTACTTACATGTAATAGTGGTAATTTCCGGATAACTACTAGTTGTGGTTTCTGCTTGTACACAGTTATATCCATCGCCTGTGTAACCTGGCAAACAAGCGCAATAGTAGTTGTTATTATCGGGGTTGATGTAGCAGTAACCAAATGGTGAACAGTTGTTGGCTTCGTGACAACTGTGACCGGTTTTAGGTGTACAGTATTGGCCATCCCCTGAAATTTTTATTTTGGCACCAGTCAATAAAAGAAACGAATGTTTTTGAAAAATTAAAGTACCTATTGATTTTTTTCATACACGAAAATATTATATTATATTATTTCAAATATATCAATATCAAATTGATGCAATTGTAGCATATTTAGTTCCAAATATAAGTTTTCTTAGACTTATGTAATATTACTTGAGAATCTAAAACAGTTCTACTGAAAATGATGCCCCGATAACTTGTTTATTTTTGGTTTTATAGGAAAAAGTGTTTCCTATAAGTTAATCTGAAATGTAAATATAACTATTTATGCTATTTAATTAAAGAGAATCAAGAGAGGATGACATCTACGAATGTTTTACGTACAAATGAATCAAGACATAAAATCTCATATTTCTTTTCATTTTTTGGCACTGAATTAGTTTGATCTGTGAAAAATTAAAAACAAGAGAAACTGTAGATGGCATGCGTTTAATAGGTATTCAGAATAATTCACAAATTATCCAAAAAAATTTAAAAATGAAAAATGGAGTCAATATCGTAATTTTTTTTTGTAATATGCTTATAATTTCCGAGAAAAAAATTATTGAAGTTGTAGTATTTTCAACTTTTACATAGCTTTTTATAAAATTGTATCTGTAAGGGTCCCCTGTTCCCTAATTATAAAGATTAAAGTTGAAATAATAAATTGTTTAATTCTTATATTGGGTACGGGCATATGTCGTAAAATCGTTGTTTCTCCTTGATAACAAGCAGTTTTGATAAAATGTGCGTATAAACCATTTAACAGGAATAATTGAATTTCTGATTGTTAAATTATAATTATATATTTTATCAGTATTTGTTTCAAGAGAAAACATTTTTATTCACATTGGCACTATAGATATTCTACAGTCTACAGCTGCATTTTTGGCAGTTACTACTATTCAATTTTAATTAAATTTCAACAAAGAAAAATTGATATAGCTTAAATTAAAATTGTTCTACCATCGTATGCTAAATCGCGTCGCCTTTGTAATACTTGTCTGTTGAATCACCTGAATTTCAATTTAGAATTCTGCAATGTGCTGTAATGTGTCGACACATATATGTTAGTATTTGGAAACATACACATAGGCCATAAATAACAGAATTTGGCATTTGATATTGAGACTATAATAACTTACCTTTTAATAGAATCTACTTATTTAATTTGGTTTGTAAAAATGTATGTATTTTATATCTACTTCTTTAAAACTTTAAAATATGCAACATTAATACTATTTCTGTACTCCACACAGCGCACTTCTGTCCTAATACTGTAGATTGTTATAAAATACATACACAATAATGCACTGCTACTTCACTTTACCATGAAAAACACAATACTTCAGTGTTTTAAGTTGTATCAATTTATACATTTAAAAATAACACGTTAACAGAAATGTAGACTCAACAGATATTTGAAATCTGCCATAATTTTTAAGAAACTTCAAATTACTGATAGAAACAGTTGACAACTATGACATATGTGCTGTAGAGTGCTGCCACGCAGGGTGAGTTACTGCAAACGGGCAAAGGAACAAACCAGAAAAAGCGCGGCCACTGCGATTTAGCAGACGATGGTTCTACATACATGATAATCTACTTAATACTTTAGACTAAGGAAGCTTTTATAATTCTTTAAGCTTTTTAGCATTTTTTCCATGTACTATTTTATTTCAAACAATGAGACGAAAGAAAAATTTGTAGTATGTTTTACCTGTGAGAAAAGATACAGTACCTGAAAAGCCTGGCTGACACCTGCATGCTGCCACTTCATTGCTCTCCACGCACTCTGCGTTTTCGTTGCAAGTGACATTTTGACAGGACCTAGCATTTTCGCAGACGAAGCCGGTTCCTTCGAATCCAGGATTGCACTGGCAGGTGTAACTACCTACGACATTGACGCATTGGGCGTTGTAGTCGCACTCGTGCTGACCAGTTTGACATTCATTGATGTCTGCGCAAACTGTCTCACTACCGGAGTAGAAGTTTTGGTAGCCTGGGTTGCAAACACACCTGAAGGAGTCGTTTTCTACGACGCAAGCGCTGTTTTGTGTACATTGAGAACGGCCTTCTTCGCAGGGATCGTAATCTAGACAGGAACAATAAATTGTAAGAAAATATTAAAGATATTGCCACAGTATTTGTCACACTATGACATGGCCTTCAAGAGGCAGTTGGATTAAGCACGTTCTCGCACTGGAATTGCATGTTTTGTTATGCTGTTTTTACATAATATTTACTGTAATATTTTAATTTACGGAATAATCAAGTATATGTGTTTGTTCGCAATAAAATTAGAAAATTTCAGAAATGGAATGGTAATGCAATGTACTACATTTGCACTATTTACTTTTATTCAATTTATAATTAAATTTTACAGAAGTTTTCACGTGATTTCTGTTGCACGTGCGCAGAGGCACACAATAATCCTAACCTCTAACCAAATACGTTTTAGTTGTGTTGTTAACGTGCAGTAGACAAACATACACATTTATTAATAAGGACTGGGATATTCGTAAAACAGTTTGTATAAGATTATATTTGCTACGTGTACACTTGCAGCTTGTGCCAATTTAAGTATTATACAATTCACAAATATCATAGAAACTAAAACGGTTGTTTAGATGTTCGCATCAAAACTACGCTATTACCTCTAAACTATACAACATTCATTTTAAACATATTTTTCTATAAACATGTAAAAAATATTGCTTTAAAGCACCAGTGCCTTAAAATGATCACTTTAAAGCACTAGTGCCTTAAAGCAAATGTCAAATTGTGACAGTAAATTTGTAATACATTTAATTTGTATTTTCTTTATTAACATGAATACTTATATTACAATTCACACAATTTGAAAAATTAAATCCTTCCACAATTATACCACTATTAACTGAAACGACCGCATTCCTAGTTGAGCAGAATCCGCTGATATTGATGGCACTGAAAGCAGTTTTCGAGCAATCGAATTTTTACTTTCCAACGAATCTTCGATGTATCCCTCGGCAACTGTTGAAGATTTCCATCCCCATGCCGCTTAATTGTCATTAAATTTGCTTCACTATCCACTAGTAAGCTTGCCGACGAACGCCGAAAACAATATAGAGGTTAGAATTTGGAAGTTGCAGGAATTTAGCAAAAGCAGCAGGAAACTTTCCAAACGTATTTACCCCACAGGGTTTTTGGTACACTTGCCTTTCACATACTTTAGGAAAAGCCTCCGATGTCCCACATTTGCTGGACGAAGAGCCATGTGTATCTCCGGTAAAAATCCAAATAAAATTCTTCAACCATAGTGAAATTTTGTGGAACCTTGGTTTTGGTATCTGATATCTTAACCAATATTGAACTTGAAGTGCCTACAATTTCCAAGTTGTCGAGAGTCAACTGGCAAAGCTCCTCTCTACGGCAGGCACCAAATATTCCCAAAATAGTAGCTACTTTCATCATAAGGTACTCGTCATCTGGTGCGCACTTCAAAAACTGTTTATTTGGTCATCTACGTCGTCATTTATTCGTAACATAGCTTTAATCATAGAATAATTAGACCATAGAGATGAAGATTTCCAAACCTTCGATTTCTCCTCAAAATAGGCCAAGAATACATTTTCCGTATATTTTCCAGAAACGCCTTTATCTTCACACTACTTCACAAACTTATTGTATGCAATTTCGTATTGAATCCGGGATTTTCTTGGTAATAAGTTCAAAGTAGCTCGGTCGCTTCATCGATTTCTTTAAATGGATTGTTTTTTTCCATATTTTCTTTATACTTTTTAAGGGCAAAAATACACAACGTTTAAAAGTGACAAATCCAAAGCATTCAAACTTATCGTAAATGATGAATACAACAATGGTTGCTACCATGGTTACTATATATCATTGGCAAGCGCCCACTTCGAAAATTTGATAGTGCCTACGGTGCTATTTAAAACTTAACTTATTTCTACCCGGATTAATTTTTTTTCATGTTGTTTGTAGAAAAAATATTGTATGATATTTGTGTTAAAAGTGTTTTTAAGGCACTGATGTAAATTGCAGAATTTGCTGCGCTGAACTTTTACATGCGATGCACTTTTAACACTCACATCATAAATAACTATTAACTTTATTACAGTAAAGATAATTGCTTACAATAGATATTAACATTAATTGAAGTTACGTCAATTATTATAAATTTACTGTTAACTAAAATTCGAGCTAAAGATATTTATTTTTACATAGATATAATACGTATATCTACAAATATTTGCAAAAACCAAGCAATATACTATTGTTTCAGGAATAATTATGTAGTATTTTTAGAGAAAATATTCACCATATTTTCTAATGCGAATGAAATACCTACATTACAATACATTTTTAAATGATGGATTAACAATACACTTTTACAGAGAAGGATGAATAATTCACATTTAGTGAATATATAGTCAAATTCCACTAAAAAAATCTTCATACCCAGAAGTTATTTCAGTTTCTGACAAAGCCTTCTTAACTATTTAGAAATAAAAATGTGACTCGCATAGTGTATTTATTATTGAACTCTAATATTAAAATCTATTGTATTTCTAATAATTTGTTAGTAAGAGATATCTTCCATATTATATTGACTAGCTTAAACCTGTACTTTTGTACATTTTAACAAGCAGAGACTTTTTTCCATGACATTAAAAGTAAAAACTTTTCTTTTTTTTCAACTTCACCTGTCAACGCACTTTCCATATGGCTACAAATATAATATAATGCATTTTTAAAGTGGCTTCTGTTACGTTATTCAGGTTAAACAAAATGAAAATATTTCAACTGATTGATGAACTATTTGGTATATACATTTTTTTAATATGTGCATATTGTTCAAGCTATCCCATAGATGATATCTGACCTATTTCTGCATTTTTAGGATTGCTTCTTCAGGTGGCCTCCTTTAAGTTGAGTCAGTCATTTTTGACATTGTCGATATTTAATTTCAAATAATTTTAATTTATATAATAATTTATATAGTTAGATATTTGACTCAACTGCACAAAATAGGTTAGGTCTCATCTATTGTGGTTAAATTTTCGAGTTCCTACTGTTTCAAAAGTGAAGTTAGATATTTATAGAGTGTTTTCATTAAACCAGGTTAGTAAATTTAGCTAGATTAATTTCTTTCGATAATTATTGAATAGAGCTTTGTCTGTGGAATTGTTCATTAGCATACCTAGATGTTTGATATCAGAGAGCATACATATGACTTCATTGATAGGAATTGTAGGAGATTTGATTTATATTAGCTTTAAATACCTTTCTAATACAGTAAAATATTAAATTGTATTGATGTTTATTTTTGTAATATTACAGTGTACTTATTTCACTGGTCACAAATTGCCAACGTAAAGTTATGTGACATTACAGACAAATTTTTATCAGTGGGAATAAAAGATTCTAGAAGTCCTCGATATTTTTATTGGACTATTTAATGTCGGCTACGTATTTAACCGCTGTTAGAGAGAGTTAGCGACTTACCACCTAGTGGAGTTATTTTGTTACTCAAGCCGTATCTCACAATCTGCTCCCGAGTTTCGTAGCTGATGAAATTTTTTCCAACTTTCAGTTTCCAGGACTCCCCCACCGATTTATTTTCGAACTTACAGTAGTCGAATAAAAATGTTTGGTCCACTGTGTACAACTGGACGTACTCTACGTTGGTAGGTGAGACGTATCTGAAGGACCTCTGAGATGTCATCTGAATGACTCCTGGATTGGTGTATGAATATTGTTCTTCATATTCGTCGATGACAACCTGAAAAACTGTCGATTTCAGAGAATTCTCATTAAGGACGTTATTAGAATAGAACGTGCCTTCTATTCTATTTGTTGGGAACTCAATGTGACAGCACAGACAAAAATACAAACTCATTTATGTTGGTATTTAATTTTGAGTGATTTTAACAAGACATGAGCTTGTCAACAAAATTTTTGGTTAAACAAACCAAAAACTAGATTTGAAATATTTAATAGTATACATTGTGTCCATAAAGTAACGCATAAATTCATTATTAGCTAAATAAACGATGTTATTAATAATTCCCGAAACGGGTCGATTTTTGATTTTAATTTACTGTTTTCTCAAATAATAACTTAATATACAGGGTGACCTACGGTCAAGTAATGACGTCATCACCAGTCCAGATATTGGGAAAAATCAACGATTGATTATTTAACTGTTCCAAATTTACCTAAACATACCTTAGAGCCTTGGGGTAAATTAGGAATTTCTCCCTGTATATCAGATTCCAAACGAAGTTGGTCGAACACATCTAAACCCAGATATTTCTGCTTGATTCTGATCACTTGGCTTGTATTTAAAAAGGTTAGTGTTGCTGTGTGGTTAAAAACTCCACCAGTTATTTGATAACTGAAACAAAAATACAGATCTATGTATCCATCGAAAATCAGGTTGAGCTCAAAGTAAAGTTGCATGAAAGGATGTAGGTAAAATAATAAATGAATTTCTTACCCGTTTAAAGCATTCTTAACAGGTTTGGCAAATAAATACCCAATGACACTTCCTAAAATTTGCAAGGACTGTACATCAAATCCTATAGATTCTGGAATCCTGGATATGGCAGTATAAGTTCTACCATCCGCCATTGAAATGTACGATTGCAAATCTAACCCCTCCAGTTTTTCCTCGTTTATTTTACCGTGAACTTTGCCGTTAACGCGTAGGGGAACATCTGTGTGTAAAGAAAAATTTTAACTTCTCTTCAAGAACACATTTTGTATTGTTACCTTTTATTATACAGTATCTACCATTTCCGTAGTACCTCGGATTGCATTCGCAGCAAAAGCCGTTTTCATAGTCGATGCATTTGGCTTGCACATGACAATAGCTGGGAGCCTCAGAACATGAAGATGGAGATAGAGAGGGTTGTTTATCTAAAAAATGTTTGCAAAAATTGAACAGGCTACAGATTAATAAATAAATATCCTAAAATGTTTTACCACACATATATTTTTTTGCCAAGAAGATTATCCAAAATTTTGTTTCTAACGTTAGGAGAAAAAGTGTTTCCTATACAAGTTGTATGACCATTTGAAAGTTTTGAAAAAGTTTTAAATATGTATAATTTGATTAGCATTATGTTCCTTCCAAAATTCATTTGTTTATATGTTCAACTGTTTTTGAGAAAAATTTAAAAATAACAGATTTTACCCGCCTCTTTTAAGGGGCCGTAATTCCTTAGGGTAGGCTCCAATTAAAAAAAAACTATGAAACCCCCTTAAAATATTCCAAGGAGACTATCTCTGATTTTTTTGTATACAATATCTTGTATGTAACCGCTATATAAACTGTAATGTCCTTGACAATTTTCATCACCATGTAAAAATATCTGCTTATCTAATAGGTAGAAACGTAAACATAATTTTTAATATTTGTTTTCAGTTAAGATTTGGACAGTCAACATGTGTTATTTTTTTCAACATTTTTCAGGAGAATATAGAGATTACTTACTTTTTAATATTTATTTTCTTTTTAATGCTAAATTATTATTTAATTAAGATCAAAGTCGGGTATATACAGGGTGATCATTTTTATAACCCTTACAGGAATTTCGGAAACGGTGATATATATAGGAAGAAGTTGCCCATTTTTATTCCTTTCAATTTTATGAAGAGAAATATGAGGTAATTTGTATTCTCTGAAGCTATTTATTTGTGGGATAATTTTATTTTTTTTTAGTTTGATTGGGTTTTTGTCACACTTCTAAAAAATAAAGATTAATTAAATAAGTCCTTGCGCCAAACGGATCAGTTAAGGGTTTTTGAAATTAAGGTTGCCTAATCAAAAAATACACTAAAAAAGCAGATAAATAAAATATAACATAAATCACATCACTATCACGCACTTCCGTATTTTTTTTAAACGTCAACATTTCTGAAAAAGTGCATTTTCTTTTTTCTGTCATAACTTTTTTATTTTTAAAGGAAATGTTATAAAATTTGGTATTCTTACATTATTTGCCATAAGGTTTCCAATGAAAGTAGAAACAAAATTCTACGCCTACTAGAATCCCAAATGGTTGATTTTGATCATCGAATAGAATGCCGAATTTCCACCTTCATTGGAATAGCTTATGTGGAATAAAATAAGGTTGCCAAATTTCATAACATTTACTTGTTGTGAAGGGAAAAAATGTACGTTTCAGCTAATATTTCAGGAACAATCATAATTCTTTTCAGAAAAATAAAAATACTCACCTTTTTCCTAATTTAAGCCACCCTGTATATATTACCGTTTCCGAAACTCCTGTATGGAGACTATTGGGTGCCGTAAAAGTGACCACCCTATATATTTATATCCAGTTAAGCAGTATCATAATTACTCATTATAAAATAATATAACAAATTCTGTATTTCCACATTCTAGCAATATCTAACTTACCAAAATCAGTATCAGGTTCTCTTATTTCACTTTCATCCACTTTATAGATAAATTGTCCTTCGAGCCCTATATTAGACCACCTAAAATGAAATAATTATAATTTTTCTTTACGCACTTCGTTATTTGAAGAGCCTCAAAACTTAAGCAATGTTGGAAAATTATCCATCGAAAATGATATACACATTTTTATTACATTTATCAGAACTCTTGTGTGAGCATTTAATTTAATAAACATCAGAAGGAGTTATTTTACCAAGGCACAAAATTTGTATTTTGCATAAGAAATTCAAGATTGTTTTCTTTAAAAACTTTGAATTCAGATATTTTTTCTAAGGTTTTAATAAATACCTACCTATCCAGATTGCGTACTTTTTCGGTTCCAGATCCAGGCAGAGTAAAGAGTTTTCCATCTGGAGAAATAATTCCAGCTTGAGCTCTGGCGTCTGGCAAGCCAGATCTATCGCCCGTTCCCTGGATCCATTGCAGGCCATTCTCTGGATACAGGAATTCTACGTACGTTTCTACACCATCAGTAATTATAACTACCTGGTATGTGTTGACTTTGTCTTCTCCTTCTCTGTAGTATCCAACTCCTGTGAATATTCACATAAATAATGGTTATTATTATAACATCTCTAAATTCAGTGTATAAGTAGAATTCCGGCGACAGTGTACTCAGTTAATTCTTGCAGCTGTTATTTCAGTTGATTACTAAATGTTGTTCATAGCAGTGAGTTAATAACTGCTTTATTTTTTCATTTGTTTTTTATACCGATCCGAGGACATAAGAAACATAAGAGGATTAAAATGCCAAAAAGGAAAAGAAAGAAACTGAAATTATGTTAAAGAAACCGAAAATAATAAAGGCATACGCATTTTATGCAAGGATCTGACATCTTCACCTTCTGAACCATTCAGATATAACTAGATTGACGACTTAGACAAAAACTATGGTCAATATTTTAAGATCGTAACAGCTCCAATTTGTTGTTTTTATTCCAATTACAGTAACAACGTGCCGACACAAATTTTACAATTATTATACGTTCAATCAGTATTGCAATAATAGAAAAAATTCAAAGAATTGGAAAAATATTCTGAATTCCTTTAAAAAAAGACATGTAGAAGGTTATAGCTGGTCAAGTCATATCATATGAGTTTACTATACAGGGTGTCTGTGAAAGGTTGGGAAATCTCGGAGCTGGGGATACTGGTGACCAAAAAAAGTCGATTGAGCCAAATATGCCTTATCCGAATGTTGCTAGTTTCAAAAATTCAGGACGTTCAATGCTAGAATTTTATTTTGAAATATCTCAATAACTTTGAAACCTGTCGGAGTTTTAAAAAAAATTGGCACAATTATGCTTTTTGGCACAGCAAATACGAATTTTTAACTAATTTTGACGTCACTAGTAGAGGGCGCCACTTATGGCACAGCATGTTTCTTTTAATTGGCAGAACTTTTTTTTCGAAAATTTATTTTAATTTTCAACACCCTGTAATTATTTAAATAGTAATATATTACTTAGGCAAGTTTGGCTCAAAAAACATATTTTTATGTCTACTATCTCCAGTTGCTCTATGGCCCATAAGTTATGGGACACTGTGTATGTTAATAACTATTATTTTCCTAAATGTAAAAGGAGAACTAAAGATAAAGCCAGAAATAATATGTAGGAAAGAGACCGAGCTACATATGAATATTTAGCCAACAAAAACAAATATATTTAATATATATTTTTTTTGTAGCTCGAGTTTCTTTTTTAGAGGCGGCAACCTCATCTTCCCGTTTTCAACACTTGGCTTAAACGTAAAATAAATATCAGTTCGGTTGTCTACAATTTATTCTCTAATTTTTTAAGCTGTTATTTAAAAAAAATAAGGATACGTAAAAAACATACATGTAGATACATATATAACTTACCATCCCATGTGACAATAAACAAGCTAGTAGCTTGAAAATCCACCGAGTTAAGGTATGCCTCATGGACATTTTCGGTGGCCCTTTGCAGCAACGATGGTTTATCTGTTTCGTAATAAGAAATTGTACCTGCTTTTCTTATGTCGACGTTTGAATAAAACGGAGCTATAATAGGATAATCCAAGGGAAACTGTATGTTGATAAATTGGGGAATTTCCGTTTGAAATGAAAGTAGTCCATTCGAGTTCACCTGAAACAGAAAAATGTATAGAATAATCAGTTTAACTACCACAGAATAAGCGATATTTTGTAATGTATTTTGCTCAAAAATAGACACCTTCCCAAATACGATTACTTTCAGATACACATGGAATGATAAAAAATAATTAAGCTTTCGAAGGCTCGTAATATTTGTCAAAATAACATGGTTAGTTCATAGGAATCTTAACTTCGTCAAACCTATTAGGATATCTATATGTTTTTATTGATATAGCGATCTATACAGTGCTTTCGAAAAGTAACGAATAAATTCATTATTTTTGAAATTGAGAAGTTTTCAAAAAATCCTCTGGCACGTCGATTTTGTTTTTAAAAAAGGCACTTTTTTACATACGACCCACATTTGTGACGTTATCGTTGTTCGATAGATGTTCGATCATCGACAATTTTTTTAAATAGCAATTTTGACCATGCCATTTGAAAGAGCGTATCATTCTACATACGCATCGTCAAAAATCATGGTTGCCTGACAGTAAAAAAAAAAAATGATCCTCAGTACGTGGATAATTATAGGCCACTAGCTATCACATCTGCTTTTTCAAAATATTTGAGTATTGTTTTTTAAATCGCTTGTTGAAATTTATTGATAAACATAATATAATTACACAACGTCAGCATGGTTTTCGTGCTAGTAAATCGACACAAAGTGCTATTTCTTCATTTTACATTAAGTTACTACAACATCTGGAGGCGGGCGAATGCCCTGTTGGGATTTTCTGTGATCTCAGCAGGGCATTTGACTGCGTGGACCACGATAAACTTTTAACAAAACTTGATGCATATGGCATCCGCGGCGTGGCTTTTGACTGGGTTTCTTCCCTTTTAAAACACCGTAAACAATATGTAAGTTTAACATATAAAACAAATGTTAAGACACACACCGTTGAATCGGATTTTAAATGTGTAGACATGGGGGTTCCGCAAGGATCCGTTCTAGGGCCTATTTTATTTATCCTATATACCAACGAGTTAGATACTATAATTAAGGATGCATTTTTTGTCATGTATGCTGACGATCAATCCTTATTGATTTCGGATGAATCAGATAAACAATTAGAGTTTAAATGCAACAGAGTTCTTGAATCCATAAATAGTTGGTATAGTTATAATGGTTTACATTTGAATACTACGAAAACTCATGTTATGAGATTTCATAATAGGCAAAAACACTGTTCGTCATTGAATATCAGATTAAATGGATATGCACCATTGACATTCAAAGAAAATATTGTAACCTCGAAATTAGGTTATCGTTGAAACACGTCACGTAGACAAATAATCTTTATTGTCACTCTTGATAAATACAAGAAATCTGCTTCAACAAATTCACAACTGTCAAATACTTTACTTTGACGTTTGTCACTCGCGTTTGGCTGTTCAATACAAACTGACTCCAGCGGCCGAAAATGATCTGCTTATATAGGTTTCTACAGTTCTCGAAGTTTCTGAGACTTCGAGAACGTGTCGAAAACAAATAGAATATAGCCTGGAATATTCCGGAAAACGTCAAAATAAAGGCATCACAAAAATTATAAATTCTAACATGAACAGAAACGTAATTTACAAACTAACGAGGTAGGTGAGCTTCAATTATAAATTCTAACGAATACAGGAACATAATTAACTAACTAAAAAGTAGGTGAACTTTCGTAACATTGCCCCCCTCTTAGAACTGATCGTCCCGATCAGGTTACTCCATTGTCCGCATGGCCTTCTTGATAAGGTGTTAAACGATCGATGTGGACAATCTTCATCTTGGCAGGGATTCCTCTGGATCCTGTAAACTACGTCATTCAATCGTGACACGACGGTATAAGGGCCTTCCCACGATTTCTGCAGCTTCGGAGATTTACCCTTGCTTCTTTTGGGTTATAGAGCCACACTTTCTCAAGCTCTTGAAACCCGCTGCTGTTGGCACGCAAGTCGTATCTGGTCTTCATTCTGTCGCTTTCTATTTTTATCTTCTCTCGTACTTCTTCATGTACCATCTTTATTCGATCTTTCAGATGGCTGAGATAATCATCTAAGTTTTCCTCGTGTTGCGGTCGATTCATAATTAGATCTATGGGTAGCCGCAATTCTGTGCCGAAAATCACGTTGGCTGGTGTTTTACCCGTGGTCTCATGAATTGCTGCTCGGTATGCCAGTAAAAATGGAGGAAGGCAGGTATCCCAGTTGGTCTGTTTCTCGTTGACGGCCGTTCTCAGGAAGTTTTCGATGGTGCGATTGAATCTTTCCACCATTCCATCTGATTGCGGGTGAAGAGGTGTAGTTCTAGTTTTGTGAATGCCTAGCAGCTCACAAACCTTCTGAAATACTTCCGACTCGAAATTTCGTCCTTGGTCGGAATGAATCTCTCTGGGCACCCCATAACGACATATCCAGTTTTCGAATAAAGCTTCGGCTACGGTAACAGCTTCTTGATTAGGTAAGGGATATATTTCTGGCCATTTACTGAAGTAGTCGATCACTACTAAAATATAACGATTCCCACTGCTGCTACGAGGAAATGGTCCAGCTATGTCAATAGCTATTCTCTCGAATGGAGCTCCAACATTGTACTGCTTCATCTGTCCTCGGCTTCGAGTCCTGGGTCCCTTACTAGAGGCGCAGGTATCACAACGTCGGCACCATTCTTCCACATCGGACCGACTGCCAAGCCAGTAGAATCGTTCTCTAACTTTATTCAGAGTTTTGTTTATTCCAAAGTGCCCACCACCGACTCCACTGTGCAGTGCTTGAAGAACTTCTAGAATTCTTTTCTGGGGCAGTATTGTTTGATAAATCTTTTCTTTGCCGTCTGGGCTCTCCCAGACTCTTTGTAATAGGCCGTTCTCGATGGCTAAAGAATTCCATAACGCCCAGTAACTTTTTAGAGATGGTGACTTATCAGCAATGTCCTGCCAGGTGGGTCTGTCCATGTTGTTTATCTTCCATTGGAAAATTGGTCCAAAATCCGGGTCTTCACTTTGTTCTTTAGCAATGGTTTTAATATCCCAATCCTCTGGAGACTGGATGGTAGTTCTTCTGCAAAGAAATTCATCTTCTTCCTCACTTCTTGTCGCACACAATGTTTACAATTTGAAGGACATGGTCTTCTGGATAGAGCATCAGCGTTACGATGGTTAGATCCTTTACGGTGTTCAATTTTGAAGTCATACTCCTGCAACCGTTGAAGCCATCTTGCCACTTGGCCTTCCAGATTCTTGAACTGCAGTAGCCACTTCAAAGAAGCATGATCGGTCCTCAAGACGAACGGCCGACCATAGAGATACTTATGAAAATACTCCACAGTTTTAACTATAGCAAGCAACTCTCTTCTGGTTACGCAGTAGTTCATTTCTTGCTTAGAGAGACCTTGCTAAAGTAGGAAATCACTTTTTCTTGCCCATTTTCAATTTGTGATAATATTCCTCCAATTCCAATATTACTAGCATCCGTGTCAACGATGAATGTCTTTCCAGGCTTGGGATATGACAGAATCGGAGAAGAACACAAAGCTTCTTTTAATCTCTGAAAAGCTTGTTGACATTGTTCCGTCCAGATAAATGGCTGATTGTTTTCTGTGAGTCGATGTAAGGGTTTTGCAATCTCGGCGAAATTTTTCACAAACTTGCGATAGTAAGTGCAAAGTCCAAGGAAACTCCTTAATTCATGTTTGTCTTTCGGTACTGGCCATTTCCAGACGGTTTCTGTTTTCTCTGGGTCAGTCTTCACTCCGTCAGAGGAAATAATGTGTCCTAAATACTTGACTTCCTTTTGAAAGAGCATGCACTTCTTGGGACTTAGCTTGAGCCGGGCTTCACTCAACTTTTGGAAAACTTCTTGAACATTCTTCAAATGATCTTCAAAGTCTTTGCCAAGTATTATTATGTCATCAAGATAAACGAGACAAGTTTTCCAGGTCATTCCACGTAGAATGGTTTCCATAAGTCTTTCAAAGGTGGCTGGTGCGTTGCAGAGGCCAAAGGGCATGACGTTGAAGTGCCACAACCCTGTTCCAATGGAAAACGCTGTCTTCTCTTTATCATCTGGGTGAAGTTGCACTTGCCAATAGCCACTTTTCAGGTCTAATGTGGAAAACCATTGGGATCCAGACAGGGTATCCAGGGTATCGTCTATTCTTGGCAACGGATAACTGTCCTTTTTAGTGACATCGTTTAGTCTTCTATAATCCACACAAAATCTGGTAGTGCCATCCTTCTTCTTTACCAGAACAACCGGCGAAGTCCATGGACTCTGGGATGGTTCAATGACTCCCTGTTGCTGCATGTCTCTAAGCATCGTCGATACCTCTTCTTGCTTCGCTAAAGGGATACGTCGTGGAGCTTGTTTAATTGGAGTGGTGTTGCCGGTATTTATGCGGTGCTGCACAAGATTAGTCCTTCCGACGTCATCCTCTGTTAACGAGAATACATCCTGGTAGCGCCTCAACAAATCTTCCAATTTTTGGACTTCATCAGCTCGTAATGGGGACTTGAATCGGTTAACAAGGGTCTGCAGGACTTCGGGTAGTTTTGAATATTTCGAGATGCTGTTGATGATTCCATATTGCTGAACACCGATGCAACTGTTTGACAAATTCCCAAAGGTTCGCCTTTCTTGATCTGTTGTGGGTAGTCCTTTAGATTAAGCATTCTCACCAATACCAAATTGTTTTTCCTTTCTGTTAATGTCTTTCCGGTTAATATGCCCTTCCTATAGAGGCTGCTCTCTGGTTCTGGTTCTACGATTACAGTTTCTTCAACTGCCGAAGGACTGCTACAAATAGCTTCAATTACTAGTTCTGAACCTGCTGGAAGTTCTATGTCTGCTGACGCTTTCACAGTTCTAATAGGAAGGTTTCTGATTTCAGGAAACTGCATGATGATTTCTTCATCTTTGGTCTTCAATAGTCTTCGTGGAAGGTCCAATACAAAATTATGTTGAGTCATTACATCAAGTCCAAGAATGACATCATCGGTTATATCTGCTACTAGGATGTTGTGTTGTAATGTTGTTGCCCCAGGGTTATTCTAGCTAGATGGATGCCCTTCACTGATATGACTTCTCCATTTGCTGTCTCCAAGATGTAATTCCGGTCTGGCTTTTGTATTCTGCAGTGAGCGACGATGTTCGGTCCTACTATAGTGTGACTAGAGCCTGTATCAAGGACCATTTCACAATCCCGTCCGCATATACGCCCTGGTACTACCAAACTCGTTCCATTATTTTGCAGACGGGTTACCTTGATCTTAATAGTTGGTGGGGCTTGGTTGCACCTAGCCAGCTTTCGCCCCTCAAAGCTGACTAGTTGGCGTTTTCCTGGTCCTGACTAGATGTATTCTTAGGGCATCGATTCCTAAGATGCCCTTCAACTCCACAATTCCAACACTTGATGGATCTTCTCCTGCTATATACAGTAGAGTCGGTACGGACTTTTCTTTGTGATAATTGTCTAGAAATTGTCTTAAGCTCTTCATTAATCCTTCGTCATCCTCTTCGGCTTCACGCGGTTCTTCTCTCCTAAATCTTAGTTGCCTTATTCTGCCTTGACTACTTCGGGAAGCTTGTCGTGCGGCTTCAATTTCTAGCGCCTGGGCCAAAGCTTCAGATATATTTTATGCCTGGCCAACCTTAACGCTTGACCGATCTCCGAATCTCGCAGGCCATCAATGAAGCTACTTATTGCTAACTGTTCTTGAAATTCCGTCGGTGCGGTGGGGTAGGCTAGCTTCACCATACGTGCTATATCTGCCTCAAATTGCTGCAGATTTTCTTCGAAGCGTTGTCTTCGGCCTTTTAATTGTGCTAGATAAACGTGTTGTAGATGAGCATAGCCATACCTCATTTCTAAAGCACTCTTCGGCATTTGATAGTCTTTTGTTGATCCTCGGCTAGCGTTCGTAATATCTCCATGGCTTCACCTCGTAGGGCAACTATTAGTGATGTAGCCTTTTCTTGTTCTGACCAATTATTTGCCAAGGCAGCTGCTTCAAATTGTTTAAGGTAAGTGCTCCATGACACTTTTCCATCAAATGTTGGTGCCTTCACTCTTGACGACGGAAAAACGCTGCTCTCAGTCTTAATGGGCTCTTTTGTAGACAACTGAGATTTCAGATTTGAGACTTCACTTTGTAACTTAGTCATATTGTCTTCTACGACCTGGACCTTATCTTGTACCTCATTTCTTAATTGATTAATTTCCTCTTCCACAGTTTCCTCAAATTCGTCGAGTTTAACTTTAATTGCTTCTTCTAACTTCTTATTGTTTTCTTGTAGACTGGTTTTCATTTCGTTTCTTAACTCTTCCTGATTATTTTTCATTTCTTCTAAACTATTTTTACTTCCTCTTGACTAGTTTTCATTTCATCTTGGTTGTTTTTCATTTCCTTTAAATTTTCTCCCATTTCGTCTTGACTCTTCTTTATTTCTTCCTTCATATCTTTCATCATTCCCATTAACTGTCTCAATGTTTCCTCCATTTCAGTCGCTCTTGATCTCGTTACTGGCATTCACTTGTCTACTCCAAACGTCTTCTTTGCGGAACGTCACACTTCTGACACCAATGTAACATCGAAATTAGGTTATCGTTGAAACACGTCACGTAGACAAATAATCTTTATTGTCACTCTTGATAAATACAAGAAATCTGCTTCAACAAATTCACAACTGTCAAATACTTTACTTTGACGTTTGTCACTCGCGTTTGGCTGTTCAATACAAACTGACTCCAGCGGCCGAAAATGATCTGCTTATATAGGTTTCTACAGTTCTCGAAGTTTCTGAGACTTCGAGAACGTGTCGAGAAACAAATAGAATATAGCCTGGAATATTCCGGAAAACGTCAAAATAAAGGCATCACAAAAATTATAAATTCTAACATGAACAGAAACGTAATTTACAAACTAACGAGGTAGGTGAGCTTCAATTATAAATTCTAACGAATACAGGAACATAATTAACTAACTAAAAAGTAGGTGAACTTTCGTAACAATACATTAAGTTTTTGGGCGTCACAATGGATGAGTGTCTTAATTGGAATATACATTGTGATCAATTAGTTTCCAAGTTAAACTCAGTTTGTTATGTTCTGAGAAATCTGAAAACTGTACTGTCAGATGTACAGCTTATTGTGGTCTATCATGCACAAGTATCTTCTAGGTTAAGATATGGGGTGTGCTTTTGGGGGTGCTCCACTCGAGCAATAAATGTATTTAAAGCTCAAAAACGGATTGTTAGATGCATTACTGGTGTGTCTGGTAGATTTTCTTGTAGAAACCTATTTCGAAAATATGGCATTTTGACTGTTGTTGATATTTTAATATATGAAATGTGTGTTTACATTTTTAAAAATAGGGTTAATTTTATTTTAAATAAAAATAAGCATGACATAGGCACTAGACAAAGGAATAACTTTTATATTCCATTTTATAAATATAAAGTGACACATGATTCTGTTTCGTATTTGGGACTGCAAATATTTAATAGGCTGCCAAATGAAATAAAAACGTCCTTAAATTTGAATATATTTAAAAATAAATTAAATGTTTTTTTATTAGCAAATAGTTTTTACTCCTTGGAGGAATTTTATGGATATGTTGTGTACTAGTTGTAAGTAAATGTTGTGACTATTCCTATATAAATGTATTTTTTATCGATGGGAAAATAATTATTATTATTATTATTATTATTAGCCTTAGCGACCGATAATGTTGTTTATTGCTGTCAGATAAAAACTTGAAATCGTACTTTATTAAATAGGTTTTTTTTGTTTTTTAAGTTATTTCTTTAGTTCTTATATTTTGTTTAGCAAAAGCAGTGCGTTTGAAGTGTTTATTGAGTAGTAACTTTGTCATTTAATAAAATAAAAATGGTTAAATGGAAACGAGATCGAATTGAAATTCTTTGCATGATCGGATTTGGAGACAGGATACGCACCCAAAAAGAAGTAGTTGAATTGTTCAATGAAACTCATCCTGATCGACATCCCATTAGCCAAAGCGTGGTAAGCAGTATTGAGTCCAAATACCGTAACTTCTGACATGTTCGTGATCTTCCTAAATCTGGTCGACCGTTAAAATCAGTAGATGATGATCTTAATGTTTTGTTGGCAATACAAGAAAATCATCGCTCAACACTTATCCACAGTTCACAAAATTATGAAAAAAGCAAAGTATCATCCTTATAAGGTATGTCCTTGTTCATGAGCTATCTGAAGACGACTTTGATCGGCGAAATCAATTCTGCGAGCAAATGCAAGAGCTATGCAATAATGATAATAATTTCGTAAAAAACGTAATTTTTTCTGACGAGGCTACGTTTGTTTTGATCGGCCATGTCAATAGGCAAACCTGCCGTTATTGGGCTACGGAGAATCCCCGATGGATGATGGAGTATCACACTCAAAGTCCTCAGAAAGTAAATGTGTGGTGCGGCATAGTCGACGGAAGAATTCTGGGTCCCTATTTCTTTGACGTCAACCTAACTGGTGCAAGATATTTGGATTTTCTTCGAGACGACCTCATTCCTGAACTAATAACTTTATATCCAGATATAGAGGGACATGATCTTCCAAGAAATGACATTTTCTTTCAACAAGATGGTGCACCTCCCCATTATGCAACACCTGTCCGTGCTTATTTAGATGAGCTGTTCCCGAATCGTTGGATAGGGAGACGGGGGCGGATTGAGTGGCCAGCCAGATCGCCTGATTTAACACCCCTAGATGTGGGGATACTGAAAAAGCAAAGTATGCGTTACTAGACCGGTTAATTTAGAATATTTAAAAGCAAGAATTCGTCACGAGATACATCGTATACCTCTTGAAGTTATTGATAATGTCCAAAAAGAATTTATTAATCGTCTTGGCTACTGTCAGGCAGCCAACGGTACAACGGTTTGAACATTTAATTTAGTCGATTTTTTACATAATCACTATCATTTTCAGTATTGTGAAAATTAAATTTTAAAATATTCAAACATTATTTTCTTGAAGTTTTTGTTATGTAACACCATAATTTTTCATGATGTATGTATGTAGAATGACACGCTCTTTCAAATGGCATCGTCAAAATTGGGGGTTGCTATTTAAAATAATTGTCGATGACGTCATATCTCGAACAACGATGACGTCACAAATGTGGATCGTATGTCAAAAAGTGCCTTTATTAAAACCAAATCGACGTGCCAGGGGATTTTTTCGAAAACTTCAATTTAAATAATAATTAATTTATTCGTTACTTTTCGAAAGCACTGTATAGACTCTTCACTATTATAGCTCTAGACTTTTCCACTTCAGGCATAGGTTTTTTAAAAATACGCTATATGGGAAAAAAGATACTTTTCCTACGAGTTGCATATATAATTTTATTTAATAGTGCTTTGAAAATAATTCAAATGCGGTTTATTTATTAGGTTTTCGTTAATATTATTGTGTTAGTGATTTATGAAAAATGTCGGATAATCTTGTGCTTACAACGACAATGCGGAAGAAGATATAGAATAATCAACAGAAATCGCGATTCAATCATTATTGCCGATAAAATCCAAAAATAAATATGAAAAAGCGTATCGTTTATTTGAAAATTGGAGTCATCCAAAAGGAATAATTGTTATTACTGAGGCAGTTGTACTAGCCTATTTTGAACAAAAATCAAGAGTATACCAGAATTCTACGGTGTGGAGTCTTTACTCAATGATAAGAGCAATATTGACGGTAAAAAACAATATTTGCATAAAAAAATACAAGTTTAATTGCTTTCCATAAAGGTAAATCAGTAGGAAAAGCTGTTGAGGCCTTTTTGAAAGGAGCAGATGATAAACCCTACTTGAAGATGAAGGTAAAGTGTAACTTTCACACTTCCCTCCAAATACTGAGATTGTTCCTTATTCTACATAGTGTTGATTATTGGTAGCAGTGGAGCATGCCATTGTGAAGAAGCAACATTTCTTCAGCTTAAACATAATTATAAAAAACATGGGAGAATATATATTGGTAGAGATTCCCAACACAAAGGCGAACGTGAGAAGAGAAGAATTTACTATTTCTAATAGAAACTTCGAAGGAGTCAATCTTGTCTAAATGTTCCGAAAATATTCCTCTCTTCGTCCATCACCAATTGAGCATTCAAGATCCTTCCTAGGATATAAAAATGGAAAATGTACAAGACAATGCGTTAGTATAAATGCTATAAGTGTTTCCCTAAAAAAATTGCCGAATGCTGGAAATTACATCGGCCATTGTTTCCGGGGAGCGTCTACTACGATACTGGCTAATGTAGGAGCAGACATCATCACTTTTAAAAGGCATGGTGGATGGAACATGGCGGAAGGATATATAGAGGATTCCGTTCGGCAAAAACTTCAAGTAGCCTCAAAAATATGGGGTCAAAGAGAAATCAATATAAATATAAACTTGGCCTCTACTTCACGAAATACTTCATGAGCGTATCTATGATTTTATCTTGGAGGGGTAAAGACTTATAACATCAACAGCCTAAATAACTAAACATAAATAAAGACTTTTGTTAAATAAAAGAAGTTTATATGCAATATCAATAACAAAATGTAAATTAATAATTTATGCATTGTAGCAGTATTATAAAAATAAAAGATAATGGAAATGAAATTAATTTTTCTATTTTTTTTACTTGCATATCAATAATTGAAATGTCTAACTTAATATGTCTATGATATGTAGAAGAGAAAGGATTTTTTATGAACAGAATAGGGAAAGAGAAAGTTTTCGCCGGAGACGAGAGCATATTTAAAAATATTGTATTTTTCTAGATCAGAGATATTTTCAGCATTCATACATGCAGCAACATCGAGCAAAATTACAGAATTCAGGCATGAAAAGTCACATTAGTTAACGCTAAATATTACTTATAGAAATATTACTTATTACACAATTTAATATTGATTGCATGCGATTATCAAGTAATTCAAATTACAAATACTTCACCCCTGTTTTATTAATTACCCCCATTAGCCCCCCCCCCATGGATACGCCCCTGAAATACATGTACAGGGCTTTCCATAACCAATTGTAACAAGTTACAGTTAAAATTAATGATTTCAGTTGATAATAAACAGAGAATTATGATGTATTTTTGCATACAGGAAATTTTTCCCGTAGTATTTAGAAAACTTACTAAGTGTACAACTTTTCAAAAACACTATTAAAAAGTATATATCGGATTTGTTAAAAATGTTTTTATTTTTTTCCCATATGGAAAAACACTTTTCCCAAATAGAAAAGTATACTATATTTTGATTGAAAATGAAAGGGGAGATTTCTATAAATTTTTGACATATCTTAAAAATCTTATCAGGTATCATATTCAACTAATTTCTTTGATCAGCATATATATTCACAACCTACAGAATTGCTAAATACATCCAATTTATCACTATTCAAATCATCAGAAACCATGGGGGGTTGATGGTCAGAACCATCTCCCATATGAGGTGGGTTGGTTGGCTCATATAAGTAAAGCAAATAGTATATCCTACTACAAACTGCCAAACATTATTTGCCAAGATTTGGTAACGCGGTAAGTGACAAATTTTTGGTATGTCATTGATCAGAACAACAACTAAAGCATTGGAAATCCTATTTGTTTTACTGTAAATGTATTCAAAAGAGATTCATCACAAAATTTTACAAGAGTATCTATTTTCCTTTATTATTTAAAGACCAATGTTTTTCAAATACTGTAAAAGTAAAGAAGTTAAAAATAGGGGACTTTTAAGATATAAAAATATTTTCTGGTTCTTTTATTCATAGAATCTTCCCCTATAGTTAGGTACATCAATAACAACGTTCATGAACATTCTATATTTATAATAACCACAAAAATAAAAATACAATATCGCAATGTCCTTGAGGCAAACACAACTAAAATATCTAGAACTCTCTAGCACTTCCAGTTATACTGAAAGACGACAATAACTTTAATGGATGTTTGAAATAGAACACCCTATATATTAAACTATTTTTGGCTTCCACGGAAAATTGTAGCTTTGTCTATAACTAGAAGTATAGATTTGGCGTTTTTAATTTATTTAGAAAAACATTGTAGTAGCTGACTTATGCCTGGCTATTTAATATTAAATAGTGTTGAAATTAAATAAACTAATTATTATTCAAATGTGATAACAAGATCTCGAACGCATAAGTGTTCTATAGATTAAACTATAATTCAAAATTAGAACAACCGTTTTATCAGAAGTATTTATGTAACCTTATAATTAGTCCAAAAAATGTTAAAAAGATGACAAAACACATTATTACATTTTATATTATTTATGACTTAAAATTAACTAGATTATGTGAAAGGATCAATAACCTCCACAGTTTTAGTATTTCATTCATTCAAATTTCATATCTTGCCTCAACAGAAAAAACTTACATTACTATCAATTTCAAATTTATCAATGACCTTGTATAACCACTGGCACTAAGGTCAGAAAAGTAAAAAAATATATTTCTGTGATATATTTGCGCTGGTTTGTTACTTACTTGTTACTTAATAAGCGAAGTTTGATAACGGAAATTCAAATAATTTGCTATTTCTGCATTTATTAATTCGTATAGCTGGGAATCCCAAACCGAAAACGAAAATTCTTGCACAACTAAACAAAATGTAAGAAATTCCCCTATTTTATATGTTAAGCAAAATAGAAAACAGTTAAATCCCCCAGACTTGTAAACTTTTCGTCTAATAAACGTCACGATCTATTTAAATTCTAGCTAAGCTTATACTACGTGCTGTATAAGATTTATATGCACATATGCATGTATAGTAAATAGTCCAGTAACCATATTGTACAGGGTGTTAATTATATTTTTTTCCAGAAACATATCGAAATTTCTTTCGTGTTAAAAAGCTTTTTTTTCTAATAAACTTTTATTAGAGAATTTTATCTGTATTACTTCTGTTTAAAAGTTATTAGCAATATCGTTTTAAAGAGTCTCAAAAGAAATACCACCTAAAAATCACATTAGAGGTCGAAGGACAAGTAGTCGTTGGAAAATAATTGAATGTTCGTTATTTAAAGTGTATAAATATAACAAAATACTAAAAACTACTTCTACTAAAAATCACAGTAGCAGTGTCGTTGGAAAATAATTGAATGTTCATTGTTTAAAGCGCATAAATGTCATTAAGAATAAATAAAAGGATTAAACTCGATAATTCATTAATACAGTTAAAACAAAAGGTGATGATAACAATAACTAAATTTAAAAAATGAGACGAACGCTCTCATACTACATACATATTACAATCTATTCTCTATATGACCTCCTCACTCCCCGTCTAAATATTGCTACATAATCCTGGCCTTGACGGGGTGGAACTCCAAGGGCCACTGTGTCACTGTGTCAAATTACTGTACACCCCTTAGGATTGGGCCGTTTGAGTTGATTTTTTTTTAAATGTTCGTGTTAAAATTGCCTATCGATCCCTCTTTCTCAATTTTCGCATTGGGTCTTTATTTTCGCGGAATTTGACTCCAAAAATATGGTTGCATTGAAAAAACTAGATTTTTTGCACAAAAATGGCCCTACGGAACACGAGATTGAGATTTTGCCTGACTTTTTTATGGGGGAATGCTTGTCTTGGAAAGCAAAGACTGTCCACTTAGATTTCGGGGAAAACTTTTCCGTTGCCCTTAAAATGGCCACAATCATCCAAAAATTTTCACATATCAGGAATCATTCTACTAAAAACTAGGAAAGTATTGAAAAAAATCTCATCTGACAAAAATTCCGAAAATTTCTGTATGCGGCCATTTTTCGGAAAGTCTAAAAATGTGTCCAAAAAGTCCGGAAAATTTTGTGCTGATTCCTCAAATGAGTCCAATCAATTTTTGTTCAACACCATTTTCCCAATACTATCCTAACTCTGAATAAAACGTTTTACGGATTTTGGTGACCAAAAAGAAAAAAATCCTCATAAAATCTTATGGTCTCGAAAGTTTAAAGCATCCAGTAGATGCTGAAGATTTTCACTATCATACAGTTCCATCCGAACAGTTCCAGGAAAAATCAATCATTTCTCATTAACAAAGAATTATTGTATCCAAAATGGCCGTTTTTGGAAAAAAATTGAACTCCCAAAAAAGTGTTCAAAATCATTTGTGGAATCTTTCTGACCTTTTTTACAGAATTCGGAAAATATGTGTGGCCATTTTTGTGAATATCCAAAAATGTGTCCAAAAATTCTGGAAAAATTTTTGCGGATTCCTCGAATGTGTACAAATAATTTTTGTGATGAGATTTTTCTTCCCGAAATCTAAGTGGACAGTCTTATAGAGACGAGCATTCCCCCATAAAAAAGTCCGGCAAAATCTTAATTTCGTATTCCGTAAGGTCATTTTTGTGTGAAATATCTAGTTTTTTCCATGCAAACACATTTTTGGAGTCAAATTCCGCAAAAATGAAGACCCAAAGAGAAAATTGAGAAAGAGGGATCGATAGGGAATTTTATGACAAACATTTTGAAAAAAATCACCTTAAACGGCCCAACCCTATAAGGGGTGTACAGTAATTTGAGTGGCACAGTGGCGCTTCGCGTGCCGTCGTGCTGAAACCATAGATTTCTCCTTAGATGCAAAGCCAAATTCTTTTCTTGTAGGAAATTTTGGTAACTCACGTTGTTCAATGTATATTCATAAAAAAATAAAGCCCAATTAAATGCCTACCGATGATGCCGCACGATACAGTTACTCCAAAACGGGCTTGGACTGGATTAAAATGTGGGAATTTTCAATCGACCAGTAGTCTTAGTTGCTCCTATTTGGCAAACCATTACCATTACAAGACGACTTTCGTCCATGAAAGGAACGTGCCATAAAAGGTTCTGATCAACAGTTTCTACATTTACTACAATTTGAGCTACAAAATTAAGTCCATTTTCAATGTGACGCTGAGGTTAATACTCCAAATTGTGAATTTTGTAGTCATAATACCAATTAAAAATTGTCTGCTTTATCCAAATTCAATTCCCGGCTAGCCTACCTTATAGAATTTCGTGGATTTTATTCGAAATACTATAACAGTCTAGCTGTATTAACATTGTTTCTTACCCTTCGGTCAATTATTCGATTTCTTCGAACAGGAAATGCCTTTTCATTTCATCGCAACGTCGCCACCAAATTTGTAAAGGTTTTATGATCAGGAATGAGACACTGAAGCACTACTTTTTTCGATTATAACTACGTGTACGTTTTCAAAGTAGATAATTTGCTACAACTTAATCCCAGAATCGTCTCTGTAGACCCAATAGTGTTCGAAATTCAGCTTTTAAAAGTTCATCAATTTTTTCCGTGTCGGAAAATGTTAGCTCTATTTTGTTATTCTGTAAGAAGATCGAACTTGTAGGCCTACAAGCTAATTTTTGACAATGTTGCGTTTGGTGCTCGAAGTCCACAACTTAAATTATTTATCGAGCATAAACAGCTCAGCAGAAAACCAGATTCTATCAAACGACAAAATTACTGGACTAAGAGTAAACATAATGAAATAAAATTAAACAGCATATTCCTAGAAATGTATAAATACTCTCTCTTATTAGCCCTTGTTCCTAAGGAGTCAATCAGTTTCAAAAAAATCAGATCCAGATACCCAAACAAATTTTTGTGTACACAGCACCTAACAAAACAACATGTTCAAAGTGAAAAAAAAATACCTCGATTTTTGAAATTGTTACGTCAAGTATTTAGTGTTTGTCAAATGTTATTATTTTTGAGTAAATGAGTGCAATATGCACAAAAAGAAGAAGTGATAAATTTTTTCTAACTCAAGTTGAACTTGAAGATTTATTGAATAACACTTGTATTATGATATTCATAAATACGGGCTATTTATTTGAGGCTAAACGTTAACTGACCCAATGCTAGTGGTTGATTGACCTGTAATCTTTAGTTCTAAGAAGTATATAGTCAGAATCTGGCGGCAAAACAGTTGTATGCTCGTTACAAAGCAATACTTTTATGAAAGACTTAGAAGTCGGATTATATAGGTTTATTAAGTAAATAAAATAATTATCTGATGCTATCAATAACGTAAGTAGGTATCTATACCTGTATACCTGAACACTTGATTTGAATTTTAAGGAATAAGATAGAGGAAGCATAAACAAAATAAGTACCTACATAACATCAGCACTCTAAATTCTATTTAATGTTATGTTTTTGATGATACATACTAAATTGTGTCGTTGACATACATAGGTATTTACATTTTCTCTCATAATTTTAATATTTGGCGCCTTATATGTACTAAGAGAAAACATCGAGATAGATCACTGTATTTGTTTATTTAATTAGTTTATCGTAACTCTTAATTTTCAAATATTTGAATTAAAAGGTTTCCTATTTAAACGGACTTTCTTGACGTTAATATTTTAGATAATCAATTGTTTCCTTTCATTGATCCATAAAATCCTTTATACCTATATCATACAAATTTTCCTGTGGATAATATGTTGTTATAAAAATTGCAGACATTGAAGTGTTTCTAAAATATGATGTTAAAATGAAATAATTCTATGGAAAAAGTTACCTTGCCTTTCTGAAATTTAAAAATATTATGGGAAATTTCACACCAACAAAATTCTGAAACACAATACTTGATAGTTTAATTATTTTTTATTCTTGAATTTTTAATGGTCTATATGTAAATAAACCAAAACCGTAAGTTATTATATTCTACATGTATTTTAATACAGTCTAATTCGCACGGGACCCCCATTTTTATTCTCCAATTAATAGAAAATTTGACGTGAAACTTTCATACCGAATATCCTTCGAGCCTAAATAATTAATAACCGGAAATTTTTCCTCGTCCATGAATATTTTTAGAAAATTATAATTTTTGAAATATTCTTTTCCGGAAATAATTTAAGCACTAGGGTTATATAAGTGATAATTTTTATGCTAATATACAATGTGGACCATTTTGGTAATGCATGTATTGATGTCTTGGAAAGTATAAGAGAAAAAAAATAGTTAAATGGAGAAAGATTTAGATGTTTGTTGCTAACTTAATGGCGTTTACATACCGGTCCTAGCTCTTCAGTTTTTTTAGTTATTATGAAAACAAGTAAAGCTGACGTTTTCGAAAATCATCTGTAACCGTTTTATTTAGAGAAAGTTTTTAAATTTTAAAACACTTTTTCACCAGCAAGTTTTTTCAAGGAATTTCACTTTATATTTAGATTTTGAATTGCGACGTTTCGGTTTTGGCGCCTAGAAAAAGGAAATTGAAGATGGTTTCTCGCAACCGAAACGTCTCAATGAAAATCTAAATATACAGTAAAATTCCCCGAAAAAACTTGCTGTGAAAAAGTGTTTTAAAATTTCAAAAGTTCCTCTAAATAAAAAAATATTAAACGATTTTCAAAAACGCCACATTTATTATTTTTTTAATTAAAAAATCTGAAGAGGGCTAGGATAGGTTTGCAAGCGTCATTAAGTTAGCAACAGAACTGTCTAACTTCCCCCATTTTCCTAGCTCTTATAGGTTCCAAGATACCATACACTGTATTATAGGTATGTACTAATTAAAATATTATTTTAAAGCAATTCATAACATTTCTGGCTTTCAAAATCTCGTTTATCACGAATTTTTTTAAATATTTCGATTTTATGCACATTTTACTTATGCAAACAACTTCAATTTTAGTGTTAGGTGACGTTTTATGAACAGACAATCGCACTGTGAAGGGTGTGCCACTTTTGAACGAAAATGCGCTAGACAAGGCTCTTCTATAAAAAATGATCTTAAATTGTACCTTTTTACTTAATAACAATAATTTATTTTAGGAAAAATTCACCTCTGTACCTTTAGACTATATAGAGTAATTACTGCTGATAAATATCAACAGTTATGTTAACAAGAATAACGTCCTATAAAAAATGGTGGATGCGCCAACATGACCAACCACGCAGAACGTCAAATTCCTCCTAAACCGTTAATTTTATCGAATTCAAGCAACGGTACAAGTTTCTTAGCAAGCCATTTGAGAAACTTATTTTTGTAATTTGTAGGTAGCGTGATTATCAACTCGGTGAAAATTCAGGGCTATTAATCAATCCGTATATAGGTAATCAGTCGATCCTTGAGTTCTGGATATAATGTTTATTTACTTATGTTACAGGCCATAAAATTTGCAATATGTTCCAATTCAAAGAATAATTTATGTGAAGTACCTACTGATTGATAGTTTTGGCATCATCATCTACTTGCTCCCGAATCCTTTATATCAAGTTCCGGGACACTTTATTTTGAAATGCTTCAAACTACAATTACTTTGTTGTTGAGATGATATATGTATTTGAAGCTCTTATCATCAAATTCCAAGCTGTTTATTATGAATGAGGAATCATTTTTTCCACAAGTTTCCCATTATGAATTATTGTTAAATGTTGAAACGTTGAAATAACACTAATATACTTATCAGATGTTTTTACTTGTTACCTTTTATTATTGAAAATGTTATTATTAGTCTGGAATAGATCAGATATAGTGATTGAGAAAAACCCAATTTCCTATACAGGGTGTCACATAATTAGTGTGCAAATACAGCAGTAGATTCTTGGATGACCTGAAGATGAGGTGCAAAATTTGACCTCAAAACCGGTTGTCGTTAATCAAAGGATTGTGAGTTGATAGAACTCTTCTTTCCCTTTGAAATTTACAATGGACTCACATGTATCAATTTTACATTTAATAAACGAAATATTTGGTTTAGTTTATTTTTATTATGAATTAAGCTATCTACATTATTTTTTAAGTGTTTAGTTTTTAACTCTGTCAATTATACAGGGTGTTCAGGAAATTGTGGGAAATCTCTCGGGTGTAGATAGAACATGAAAAAATAAGATGACAAGTTCCTATAATTTTTTTTCTGCAGACCTTTCCTACGGAGATTTGTGTCCCTGAAGGACGCCGCTGGAAGTCGGTTTTTCTTGAATAACTTTTAAGTACCTACTTAATATATAGTTTAATAAAAATTGAATGTAATGTATACTAGTAAGGACCTCTTAACATAGTGTCTTTGAAACATATTTAGCTTTTTTAGTTTACTAGAGGCGGGCTAAGCTTTACAACTTAATGCTTAAAATTTTAATATCCTGTATGATGAAGACTTTCCAATAAATTTGGGTAGCTTCAACCTTAGACTAAACAATAGAGATAAAGAATAATGTAATAAACGAATTCATGTTTTATTTTTAATAAAAAGGGCCATAATTTCTATTATTTTTTTTTCTTAACAACAAAGTGAGATGCAAAAGTCATTCAAGCAACAGGAAAGATTTACTTTAAGATGTTTAATCCGAAAAAATACGAAATTTAAAAAATGCAGTGATGTCCCAAGAGACACCTTAACGAAATTATTGAGAAACTTCATAAGAGGGAACATAGGTCGAACTTTTTCTCGTAAACGGTTCATTTTATCGACAATAAACAAGAGTACTTTTTTTAAATCTAAGGTTGAAGCTACCCAGATTTATTATTTTATAATCTTTATCATACAGGGTGTTAAAAATATTGGCATTAAGTTGTAAAGCTTAAGCCACCTCTGGTAAACTAAACAAGCTATACAGAGTGTTTTTAAAAGAAGTAGCAAAAATGAGACCACAGATTCCTTAGGTGAGTCGCATAATAAAAAAGATACAGGGTGTCATAGTTAAAATTTCTTTTTCGATATTTGTAGATGCCTTCTTAAGAATTCCAAATATTTACAGAAAATTTGTAAATCAGGGGTTTTTGAGGACGAGAAATTCAAATTTGTTGCTAATTTTAACGTCACTAGTAGAGGGCGCCACTTATGGCACATCATGTTTCTTTTAAATGACTTTTTTGGTGCCTAGTGTATCCATCTGACTATTGAAACAATCGATTCTCCTACCTGTTATATCTGAAAAATGTTACTTGAGAAAGTTATTCAGAACAAAATTCAATTTCTCGCCCTCTTGAGAAGTTATTTACAAATACCGAAAATAAAATTTTAACTTTGACACTCTGTATCATTTTTTATGCGACTTGGGATATGTGGTCTCATTTTTGGTACTTCATTAAAAAACACCCTGTATATGTTTCAAGGACACTATTGTAAGAGGTCCTTATGACTCAAATTATTTTTTATTAATTATATAAAGTACTTTAACAGTTATTGAAGAAAAACCGATTTCCAGCGGGGTCCCTCAGGGACTCATATCTCCGTAGGCAGGACCTGTAGGAAAAAAATTATAGGATCTTATTTTTTCATGTTCTATCTGCACCCGAGGGATTTTCCACATTTTCTCGAAAACCTTGTATACTTAACATAATAATTGGAATTTTAATGTTTTGTTTTTGTTGAATATTTGATTTAAGTCTATAATTATACCCGTTACTTCTAGAGCTTTGAGGAAGGCTTTAATATATATAAGCAGGAACATTGACATTATATACACAATTGTTTTTTCTTCTACCGCTATATTTGACCTATTACCAAACTAATAAATATCATGCACAATACTGTTTATTACCAATATAAAAATTAGAAATGTGGAGAAAATTGTGGAATTTATGTACTTACGTATATTGTCTCAAACGGAATTCCAAAAAACACCACCGATTCCCGCAACCGAATTTCTGAGCTGGAGAAGTCGTCCTCTTTGGGCAAGTAGACGACTTCAGGGGAACTGCGGTCGTAGAGCAACGAGACAGGTATGCATCGCACGTTCGCGTAGCATAAACAAAAAAAACACCATATAATTAACCTCATCTTCTCCGGGTCCCGGCCACAGGCTACAAGGCAACTGAAGCTAGGGGACTTATCAGGAAGAAAGAGTATCTTCAGGGTCACAGGTCAGTTTAAAATATACGAGTGGTACGGCGCTTGTTGCCACATATAATCTTATCTGGACAGTATGACTATAATTAAGTTGACTTAAGACGAAGATAAGGGTCCCCGACGTTTAGAAGTATAGGTGTATGCACTCTTGGAGGTTCTACGCGCCGGATGGATCATCCGCGCCCGCCGCTTGTATTTATTCCTATGGACTGTACAGGGTGGGCGCTTTAACTCGGTCATTAACCCCTTCCAAATTGTAGGGAAATATTTTATACGTTCTTAAAAATGGTATTTGTTGTAAATATACAGGGTGTTTTAATTGAAGTAGCAAAAAAGGTACCGGTGAATGTAGAGCCAACAATAAAAGGATGGAAGTAAAAATACCTTATATGAATACATGTCCCATAGTCAAAAGTTATCAAATATTTTTCATTAATTAATAGCAAATTATTCTTAATATTATTAAATTACCAGCTTATTGACAGAAAGTGTCAATTTATTAATATGATAAATACAATACAATACAATTTATTTGTTATGACATCCGCCTACTTTATTTTTACAAATTTTTGCAATTACCCCTTTAGTGAACGATGAGCATCTAATTTTTTTATTAGAGAACTTTCGGTTTTATCGAAAAATTACAAGAGGTAAAAAAGTTGCGCAATAAATCAGTATTCCCAATAAATATTTTTAAATAAATAATTTGCTTCATATATGAAATTTCTAATAGAATATTGCAATGGGGCTGACTGTTTCACTCCTTTATAAAATACGCCAATGATCGAAAAAATATTGAAAAATTGTCTCTTTATTAGTAGGATGCTCATACCAAGTTTCGTGTCTCTAGCATTCCCTATGTTAAAGAAAAAAATTAAAATTTCAATCCCCTCCTTTAACAGGGTAATCGCCTCAGGTGTTTTACTTCAATCCTCTTATTTTTGGCTCTACATTCACTGGTACCATTTTTGCTACTTCATTTAAAAACACCCTATATTGTTGCGTATATAAATATAATAGAATCGTTTTTGGAAGGCGAAGTAGGCAAGAAACGTTGGTGAAACCCGACATATATCTCTGAGCCATTTCCACTTGTTTGTAATAAGCAGGTATAAGTTGAAGTGAAATAAATATATATACATTTGGTATCACCAATGTTTCATTGGCCACTTCGTCTTCCGAAAACGGTTATACTAAAAATTTGGATAATGAAATGTTTGTTGGTCATTTCACAAATGTTAAGGGTTAGGATGTTGAGTGTGCATTTAAAAAACTAAAGCCTAAACGAGCTGCGGGGCCCCATGGTATCTCATGTTATGTAATTAATGCTTGCAAAGATTATCTAATTTATCCATTATTATTATTATTTCAAACATTCATAAATAGCGATATATTCTCTACTAAACTTAAGCAAACTAAACTGATTTCAATTCCTAAAAAAAATGACAGAAGTTTATGCATTTATCGTGCAATTGCTATAGCTAAACTTTATGAATATATTTATATGAGAAGCTCCATGCCCATCTTAAGCAATATATTTATCCTAATCAACTTAGATTTTGTAAAGAGAAAAATTGTACTAAGGTAAGTTGATTTAATTCACATTATTTTTGTTTAAGGACGCTAGCCTGACCCATTCTTTATTGAACACCCTATATATATGACTTTCTGTAAGCGATAGCAACTGATGGGTTGACACCCATCCTTACTTCAGAAGAATAGTCTTTATTAGAACCTGCAATCCTGATTTTTACTACAATTGTGCTTACTTGATGCTAATTGTTAATACTGTTCATAAAACTTAATCATTACAACACAAGTAACGAAATGCAATATTGTGTCTAATTTTGTTTCCTAATAATTCAAATTTCAATCAATTTATTGCCATTGTTAGAAGTTATAGTTAAGATATCTGTAATGACCTAAATTTAACTGGATCAAAAATATAAACAAAAAAATGACGGTATACGTAAATAGATATATGTAGATGTATAGATTGTGATTGTTTGTCAATATTTTGTTATTATGCCCATACAGGATGTTTTACAAGCTCAATACGTTTTTTCTTATATACATAGGTCCGAATCAAAATAACCTGATCAATAAAAATGATAGTTGCTATAAAAATAATTATTATTTCTATAATTTTGTTTATTCATTTGACACTTAGCGTTAAAGTGCTAAATAAAAAAAAATGATTTGCAATTAAAGAGTATACAGATGTTGTCTTTGTATATTTGTATTCTAATGAGAATGCCAGATAAGCGACCCGAGAATACCGACGAAGATAACCAAATAGATATCAACTTGCCCACATAGTCTTTAGCGCACAATTTCATAGACTTCGAGAAGAAGGTAACACCGCTCCAAGAAAGACCATTCGCCCAACTGAAGTGAATGTACAAAATGAAGAAGATATAATAGATGCTGTCATTGACAACTCTTCAATCAGTGCTCGGCATATAGCAAGTAAAATTCATTCATTACTGAATTTTGTATGGCGTGCATTGAACAGAGACATGTCACATCCGTTTAATTGCCAAAATGTACATGCTGGAGATGTTCTTCAACGATTAGAATTTTGTTGCTAGTTACTTCAACAACACGCACAAAATGATAGATTCATTTCGCTTATCATGTGGTCTGATGAAGTATGTTTTACTGGGGATGGCATACATAATAATCATAACGTTTAGATCAACGTTTCAGTGTCAACGTTTTCAATAATAATGTACTGCCTGTACATGATCACTTAAATACAGATCTGTATAAATCAACCTTTCTGATTTCATTGATGCTGTAGGACTTAATATTGTTCAAAATATGTTGTAGGTATGAGCACGATGGTGCACCACCACATAGAGGGAGCAGACAAGTAACTGCTTAGTTAAATGATCATTTCCCGAGTAAATGGATAAGTGAACAAGATCTTATCAGACCTATCGCATGACCACCACGTTCATCATATCTAAATCCTTTGGACTTTCATTTATGGGGACATATGAAGCAGCTTGTCTACCATGTTGAAATCACTACTCGTCAGCAGTTGCTTGAATTGGGTATGCAACTAACTAAATGAAGTTATATTTTTAAAATGATTGTAATTTCTAAATAAAAACGAATCTGACCTATGTTCATATGACAAAATTTGTCTTAGAGCCTGAAGAACACCCTATATTTTCAAAAACCATCACATTAAAAAATTTATTCCGTAAAATTGCTTCATTATTTTTATTAGTCAGTAAAAACGGAACAACGAAATTAAAAAAATAATAAATATACAGGGTGTCCCGAAATTAATGGGACACAGACATTACATCAAAATAATGGGATCAAGCCAAACTTACTTTGGTCCCTTTGAGGCTAATAGAAAAGTTACAGGGCGTTAAAATTCACATTTTGAATTCGAAATTCTTAAAATTCTTAGAAAGTTTTCAAAGAATTTTTTTGAAAATTTGGATTAGGGGGTTTTCTGGGACAATAAAAAAACGAGACCGTACTTAATTTTGCTGTAGACGCTAGAGGGCGCTACGAAATGTACTCTTGGTTGATAAAAACTGGTTATAACTTTTTTATCAGTGTGTGTACGAAAGTTTTAATAGAAAAATATTGTTCTCCTATCTATTTTTCACAAATAAGGTATACTTGTTTTATATCGATAAATTTAACCGTTTTCGATTTATTTCTAGTTTTTCTATTAAATGCTATAAAATAAAATAAAAGTTTGTCACGTAAAAAACTCAAGATTATTTTTAATAATAAATTACAGCTAGCTACATTAAATTCTCAATATGACCCACGTTTACGTTAATACACAATCTTATTCGTTTGATAAATGATTGTCTAATAATATGTCTGTTCCAACAGCCGTCGTGTACTGGTTCAGAACTGTCAGAAATGTTTGACCAACACAGTCTTATGACGCATTCACCGAGACTACATTAACAACTTAACTGACCGACTAGTTTTGGACGGTTCGGAATCGATTCTTGCTGTTGTTGGAACAAACCCATTAAATAGTGTTTCTTCATTCCTTAATAAATTCCTAGCATTTAAAATTCCTTGCCACAGCTCATCCCGTGTATTAATAGGGTCACTGTAAACTTTTGATTTCAAAATACCCCAAATACTGAAATCCATGGGGTTTAAATCTGGACTTCGCGTGGGCCATGAAAACGTGCTGCCGCGACCTATCCACCGTTGGGGAAATTGTGCGTTAAGAGAGTTTCGCACCTGTACTGAAAAATGGGCAGGGGCACCGTCTTGCATAAAATAGCATATTGTGTCTCACATTTAATGGTAAATCGTCAATAAGTTCCTCAAAATCATGTTCCAATAAATGTAAGTAAGAACGGCCATTCAGATTATATGGAAATTCAACAGGACCCAATAACACATGATTTCCAACAATACCACACCAAATGTTTATCTTAAATTCATGTTGGAAATGACGTTCTCTTAATATATGCGGGTTTGCATTATCCCAAACATGTTTATTTCTGAAGTTGAAAACGCCACGACGAGTAAATGTGGCTTCGTCTGTAAACAGCACCTTTACTTGCTTAAAAAGTGTGGATCATCATTGTGCTGGTCTAAGAATCGAAGACAAAATTGTTCCCTATCTGGAAATTTTGCACTGGGCTAAAGTGATACGGGTACAATTTTTCATTATGAAATAATCTATGAATAGATGATTTAGGTACCACTACAGCCGCAGACATTCGTCGTAAACTTATTTCAGAATTTTCTGTTACACTAAGCAAAATATCCTCCTCTTGTTCTGGAGTAACAGTTGTTGGACGGCCAGCATCTCGTCTTTTAGGACGAGACCATCCAGTATGTCCTAACCGGTCATAAAGATTTTTAAATAATTTGTGATTTGGTTGTAATCTATTTGGGGTAACTATCTAAATACCTGCGACACGCACGACGTTCATTAAAATTCTCTTTTGCATAAATACGTACCATATCTGGCATTTTTTCATTAGAAAATAAATTATGGCGAGACATATTGCAAGCGATATTATTAATTGTCAACAAAAACTTAAAGGAATACACTATTTAACATATAAGTTACTTGTCAATCAGCTAATAATGAACATGAACATGACTGTTTGTGGTTTTTGTGACAATATATAAACGCAAGAAAACCAAGCGTTTCTTGCTCGGTCTGTAGAAAAACACATCATGTTTCTTGTATCACTTCATCATCCGAATTTTTAAATTTCCTGAAGGAGATAAAAGAACTATCTTGGAAATGCAACTACTGTTTAGAAAACTGCATTCATTACATTAAATAACAATGAGTTAAACAACATTTTACAAGAAAAAGTTGAGTGTGCCATATCTACAGCTGATGCGAAAATGTCATCCTTAAAAAATGAGATTGCAAGTGTCTCTAAAAATTTAGCTGGAGTTAATTTTCCTAATACCGCTAAGCCAAATTATTCAGATGTTGTTAAGAATAATACTCAGCCTGCGGTTCTAATCCTTCCTAAAAATCCTGAAGCCGACAAATAAAACCAAAAGTGATATGATGCAGAACATTAATCCTGCTGCATCTGGTATTCATCTTGCCAAAGTAAAGAATTTTAAATCTGGTGGATTGGTGGTTGGTTGTCAAACAAAGGAAGATAACGATAAACTGCGAAAAATTGTTGAAGAAAAACTGGCTCATTCCTATGTTGTAAATGAGTTGACTGGTGTTAAGCCACGCATTCGGATTGTAGTTATTACTGAGAATTATGATGAGAATGTTTTAATAGATTTAATTTGTAAATGTAATTTGATTTTCTCAAATCGATCTACTTGTAAACTAATTAAGTTTTATCTTATAAAAAAGATACTAATGTTTTTCAGACAATTTTGTAGATTGACAGAGATTCATATGATATGATGCGATTGATATTTATCGTTGTTTTAAATGCAATGAATTTCATCATAATTCTAGAAACTGTACTAAACCAATTTCATGCCCAAGGTGTGGGTTAAACCATGATGTCAAAGACTGTCAATCTGAAACCTTGTCCTGCTCAAATTGTCTAAAACTTAAAAATAAATATAACACCGAAGTAGATATCGAGCACGCTGTTTGGGATGTAAATAAATGTTCTGCTTATGGTAGAGCGCGTGAGAAACTTCGAAATGATATTCTAGCCTGTCAATAGCAATTAACCTCTCCCTCCACCAGGAGTGCTATTCAAGTCGAAGAGTGTACGAATAGTAAACAGAATATTTTTGTTATATATTATCAAAATGTTTGGGGCTTACATACTAAAACAACTCAGATATATAATAATTCAACTCTAAATAATTTTTCGGCAATAGTTTTTACCGAAACCAACTTAAATTCTTGAATTTTTTCTGCTACTAATTATTCCAGGAGAGGAGGTGTTCTAATTGCAGTTAACAATGATTTTAATACTACTCAAATTGATATTGATTTTACTAATGTAACGCCTTATGTTGACATTGTGGCAGTGATAGTAATCTTATCGAGTTCTAATATTTTTATTATTGCTATTTACGTCCCTCCAAATACTTCATGCGTTGTTTATGAACATTTATGATTTGTTACTTTCTTTCTCATTTATTCATGGTAACATCTTAATTTTGGGTGATTTTGATATGCCAAATTATGCTTATTATTTATATGACGATCAAAGAGATAAATGTTTGTTACTCAATAATTTCTTGAATATTTTGAATGTCTCACAATATAATAAAGTTAGTAATCATTATGGTAAAATATTAGATTTAGTTATTTGTAACAACTTTTGTTTGGTTCACAAATCTGATGATCCATGGGTGAAGGAGGACCGGCATCATCCTGCATTAAACATATCAGTCAGTATTAATTTTACATCTAGATTAAAACACAGTTTTCCCACGTTCTCTAACAACGCTTATAACTTTAAAAAAGCCAATTTATTACTGTTATATGACGCCATGGCTACAATTGATAGGACATTTTTAGAAACGTTTAATAACGTAGAAGATGCTACTACCTATTTCTATGGAAAGTTATATAATGTGTTTGACCGATTTGTGCCCAAATTTGTGACTCGTCGTAAAAATAAATATCCCCCCTGGTTTGACTCTCGAATAATTAGGAACTTGCGCCTTAAGAATAACTGTTATCAAAAGTATAAAAATACTGGTGATATAGAAGCTTTCAATGATTTTAAGCATTTGAGAGCCAGTATTAAGAGAGACGTTAATATCGCGCATAAGAGATATGCTGAATCGGTGGAATATAATATTCAGTTTGAACCGATTAAATGTTGGGCTTTTATTGGTAAAAAAAGAGGTTATAACAATGTTTCCGATAGTATGACGTATGATGGTGAACAATTAAGTGAGCCTATCAGTATTATTAATGCTTTTGCCAATTTCTTTAGTGCATCCTTTACACCAGTTTATGCGGGTAATGATATATCATTTGAAAATTTTCCTACTGAAGTTTGTCCCGCAGTTCACATTGTACAGTTTGACGAAAGTGAGGTTCTTACAGCTTTGAAACATACCAAACCTAAAATGACTACTGGACTGGATTTTGTGCCAGCTTTTAACATAAAGGACTTCGCTAGTGTATTGGCATGTCCTCTTACTTTTTTAATCAACTTATGCGTTAAAACGTGAACCTTTCCTGAAATTTGGAAGCACTCTAAAGTCTGTCCGATATTTAAAAAAGGAAATAATCAGGATATTACTAACTTCCGACCAATATCTATATTGTGCAACTTCAGTAAGGTCTTTGAATATCTACTTCATACTCACATTTATTACAACATTAAAAATAAAAATTCAACTAGTCAGCATGGTTTTATGAAAGGCAGGTCTACAACTTCTAACCTAATGACTATAACACAATTTATATCTGAATCCATGGACCGACGATCGCAAACTGATATTGTTTACACTGATTTTTCAAAGGCATTCGACAGACTGGATCATGGCATATTACTTACAAAACTTAATGCATTTGGATTCTCAAATTCCCTTCTACAATTATTTGATTCATATTTGTCCAACAGATTTCAGTATGTTCTGTTCAAAGGGTGTAAGTCTGTCAACTACTTAGCAACTTCAGGAGACCCGCAAGGATCTGGCCTTGGACCACTGCTATTCAACCTTTTTATCAATGATATAACTGATTGTTTAAGTTCTAACTGCCTTCTTTATGCTGATGACTTGAAAGTGTTTTCGACTATCGACAGCCTTGATGATTGTGAGCGCCTTCAAGGTGATTTGATTCAAATTGAAAACTGGTGCAAATTAAATAGACTTCATATGAATCCTCAGAAGTGCTACATAATGTCATATACCTTAATATCGTCGAAGATTGTGTTTGACTATAGGTTTAATGACACTGTTTTATCACGTTCCAACACTTTCCGCGATCTCGGAGTTCTTTTTGATGATAAGTTGTCCTTCAATTTACATATTGAAAAGATTGTATCTGAAGCATATAGGTCTTATGGCTTTATAGTAAGAAATAGTAGTAACTTTGTTCAAATTAAGACTCTTAAAATCTTATATTATTGTTTTGTTCGATCCAAACTCGAATATGCCGCTTCTGTTTGGTCTCCTTACTATAATTCTCATATGCAAAATATTGAAGCAGTCCAAAGAAAGTTTCTTAAATTTCTTAATTTTAGGATGGATGGGGTATTTCCTCCTATTGGGTTTCCCCAATCTGAATTATTACAAAGACATGCTTTGATGAGTCTTGATACCAGGCATCAATGTCACAGTGTGCTTGTCTTGTTTAAAATTTTAAATAATCTGATTGATTGCCCTGATTTGCTACAGCAAATAAACTTTATTGTTCCGAGAGTCAACTCAAGGGAAGGTAATACTTTTTACTTACCCAGCCCTAGTACAAATATTCTTAAACATTCCCCTATATATAAAATGTGCACTTTTTGTAATTTATTGGAGCATCACCTAGACATTTTCAATTCCAGCACTGCCAAGATAAAGTCATTGTATTTTAATTGACGTATTATTTTAATTGTGTGTTCGTTTTTAGACTTAAAATGCAATTATATTCATTATGTGTTCGTACACTATTTGTATTTGTATTTATATTTCTCTTTACCCTCCTGTTCTGTAATTGGGGTTTGTAACCTGTAGAACAGAGTAACAATAAATAAATAAATAAATAATTGTCGATAGTACAATTTGTTTTCAAATAAACAAAGCTTACTATGACAGTTTTACGTAAGTAACTACAAACTTTTATTTTATTTTATTTCATCCAATAGAAAAACAAGAAATAAATCAAAAACGGTTAAATTTATCGACATAAAACTATACCTTATTTGTGAAAAATAGATAGGAGAACAATATTTTGCTATTATAACTTTCGTACACACACTGATAAAAGAGTTATAACCAGTTTTTATCAACCAAGAGTACATTTTGTAGCGCCCTCTAGCGTCTACAGCAAAATTAAGTACGGATTCGTTTCTCTTGTCCCAGAAAACTCCCTATTCCAAATTTTCAAAAAAATCCTTTCCAAAAATTTTAAGAATTTCGTATTCAAAATTTGAACTTTAACGCCCTGTAACTTTTCTATTAGCCACAAATGGACTAAGGTAAGTTTGGCGTAATCCCATTATTTTAATGTAAGGAATCTACTCTTGCTCTGTGTCCCATAATTTCGGGACACCCTGTATATTTAACCGGCACATTTATTTAACTAATATAACTAAAAAAACAGTCCTGAAAAAGTTACAAGTAAAAGTACAAAATTAATAAAAATAAAGGATTAATGTTAGTAAATGGGATATTTTCAATCAAGATTTAATATTTTTTATAATATGACGAATGCGCCAGTGATAATGTAAAATTTCAAAAAAAAAATAATTTTAAATATTTTCCTGTTAAATTTTAGAAACTGTTTAAGAGGACAAAAGGAAAAAATTTAACAGAAACATAAAATGCTAATGTCAATTTTTCTCTGCTTTCTAAAGTATTGTAGATCAAAAAAAAATAAATAAAAGAAGACTTATTCTTAATATGGAAAATGTTTTTACTGTATTAGAAAGGTATTTTAAGCTAATATAAATCAAATCTCCTACAATAATTCCTATCAATGAAGTCATATGTATGTTCTCTGATATATGGGTAGATATTGTGGGTGTAATTCAACGCTGGTTGGGGCTTTTGTCCACAGAGTAGTTAGTTTCACACAATATTATTAATACCTAAAAATATATGGAAAATTTTGTTGATTTATTATAAAAATTTCAAATTTTCTAATAAAACAATTACCTAAGTATCAAAAAGTTTTGAACATCACTCTGTAAACTTTTAATAGGTCGTAAAGTAAAATAATAGCATATGCCTTGGACGCAATGCTTTGTAATTTAATCGTTCGTAACATTAGGGTATACACTATGCAGAAATGAACTGATCTGAATCGCGACAGATGTAGTAGGGTTGATGGCCTCAAGAAATTAAATCATATGTCCTTTTATTGTTTCTTCTAAAACACACAAAAGATGTGTTTACATAGGGCTGCATTTATATTTTTAGAAATCCAATGCGCAACATTATGAAGCCATAAACCTGATTTGTAATGCTATGATATAAAGTCCTCACAGATCTAGTCTTATAGTGGTTGAATGACTAGCTATATATTCGTAAAAAATATTTTTCAATTACACATCAACAAAATATGAGTATGTGACATGAGTAAAACTTAACTATATTTACATATAATCTATCAAACAAAAATCTATAACCATTAATTTGAAGGTTATACTGTTACAGTACTACAGTATATACAGGGTGTTAATTAAGTATGTTCACAAACTTTAAGAGGTTAATCTGTAATTGATCGAAAGACAAAAAGTTCATATAAAAATGGGTCCGCGAGGGCTTTGTTTTCTAGACACCCAGTTTGAAAAAAAAAAAAAAATTTTTGGATCTATTTTCTGAGTAGTAAGAGCTACTTAATTGAAACTTGGCACACTCTAATAGGTATTTAGGGACTACATTTTGCAGGTTTTAAATTATTTTTAATTTAGTCATGAGCGCAGATATGGCTTACCTTCAAAATTCGAAAGTTCTGTCGATTGAATCAATTAAAATTACACAAAAAATGTCTCTTGGTAATTTTTGATACGATGTACCGTTTTCGAGAAAATTTCTTAGTTTCATTCTTATGCACGGAATTTAAGTTGAAGTTAAAATTGTTCAGAACTCAACGCAAAATTATTTCGAGGTAGGTCATGAAAATAAATTAAAAATAATTTAATACCCGCAAAATGTAGTCTCTAAATATCTATTAGAGTGTGCCAAGCTTCAATTAAGTAGCTCTTACTACTCAGAAAATAGATCCAAAAATTTGATTTTTTTTTTCAAACTTTAACACCCTGTATCTGGAAATCAAAGCCGTTGCGGACCCATGTTTATATGAACTTTTTGTCTTAAAATCAATCATAGAATGACTCCTTAAAGTTTGTGCACATACTTAATTAACACCCTGTATAATATTATATAATACTTTTGCAAGATCTAAACTTGAATATGCTTCTGTTATTTGGAATCCTTGTTATCTATGAATGTACCTAATTCAAAAAATGTTGAATGACCCCAAAGAAGATTAACTAAAAAATGATTATAGTTTATATAAGTATTATGGGGGAAGAGATACCTATATGTCCCAGTTATCCGTTGTATTCAATTATCACCATCAAATTTAGTGACACGTTTTCATTTATGATAAAAGTGCTGAAAGTGACATTTTATTTTGTAACATCCCTTCAAACAAAATAAAATCACTTTTAGTTCATTGATCATACACTATTTTTTTACAACCATCATTAAAATTATACAAATCAACGCATTTTTTGCGTTATTAAATTTATAAAATATCATTTTGAAAGTTCGATCGTTTGCTGAGAATAACTTCGAATCTCGTGAGAAGTAAAGTGTTCAAGAAAATGAATTTATCCCGCCAGAAATCGAAGAACCTGCTAATAAAACCACTTTCGAGTTATTGCCCACAATCTGTGTTGCCCACAGACCATATACAAAAATTATTGCCTACTAAGTCAAAGCAACAGTACGAGTTTTCGTACAATGGTCGTCAACTTAAAGTCACCACTTCCATGTTTTGTCCCTTTCTAGCACCGTGTATAATAAATGGCACTAGAAAAGAATGGACCATGGAACTGGTGACTTTAAGCTGACTCCCACTGTACAATCGTGTCTTCAGATATGGTATGATGCAAAATCTCAATGGCAAGGTCAGTGAAAAAATGCATTTCACATACTTTGAAGAAAGGTCCAAAATATGGAAAATGTCAACGTTTTGGTCAAATTACTCCATTTGAAGGCGACAATGAACAGAAGGAATCAGGGCATAAGCAAATAGTCCAAATAAAAGCACACAACAATCTACATTTTGTCGATATGGCGTTTTCAACACATTTTTTTTATTATTTAGAGGAATTTTTAGAATCTGAAAACACGTAACAAGTTTTTTCGAGGAATTTTACTGTATATTTAGATTTTTATTGCGTCGTTTCGGTTGCAAGAAACCATCATCGAAACGAGTCTATGCTTTTACTAACGTTTGTAGAAAAATACATTTTTCTGTTAATTTTAATATGTATGTATACTTCATATTGTTTGTTTGTTTGTTTCTCTTATAATTTATTTGTCTTTTTTTTCCTGTAATTGAATAAGTAATTGGAATCAGTATGAACAGTGTAGTTTCAAATAAATAATTTATAAAATTTATTCCGTGTATTCTAGTCTACATATCTGCAACACAATTTTTACCCCTGCGTATAACGTGTTGCCTAACAATCAGAGGTTAAATTATAAAAAATGTAGTAGTGAGTAGTGACGTTGACGTGACAACACAACAGTGACTGACAAATTCAAAATATCCCGACATTATGCACTCATAAAGTATTTTTTTATTATAAAATTAGTCGTTATAGTTGTAACACAGCAGTAGCGAGTAGCGACCCTGTTTCGTGGGAGGGAAGGTGAGAAATTATCAGTAGTACTAGTGATATGATAATTTAAAAACATTATGTTGAAGTATCAGCATATTTACATTCCTTACCAGTGAGTATTCATTGTTTCAGGTTTTGCATTTAAATTCGGTTACTGATCCACGTATACACATATTTTATTTAAAAGCTTCGTTTATCTGTTCTACAATATGACTGATGTAAGTTCTATGAATTTGACAAATTTGTAACCGATGAAAAAATAGCCTATATGTTTTAGGTTAAGGTGCATGAGTTTAAAGTCACTATGACTTGTGAGGGTTGCTCGGGAGCTGTAGAAAGAGTTCTTGGAAAATTAAAAGGTAAATATAATTTTATAATAGTAAGTTATGACTTATAACATACATAAATATGTAAATTTTGCCAGTAGTAAGTTGTCAGTAGTTTTGCCTGTTATTGGGTGTTTTTTTTTTACTTTCATAATCTGTATTGTATTCAGATCCCTGCCTTTACTTAACTTATTGTCTGCTAAATCGCCTCTCTTGCATAATACAGCACATTTACTGTGATTTAGCAGACAATGCTTAATTTTAATAAGGAAATCTCACAAAGTATAGTACCTATACCACAGCTTAATTTAAACTGTGCGTACTTTATGGAAGGTCCCAATTTAAGTATATAACCACTTCAAATTTTAAAATTCTCGTGTCTTTATTGAAGATTAGATACATTCCAATTGAAAATTTGGCAGTGTAATGTGAGCTAAATGATTTCAGGCAAAGGAGTGGAAGATTTTAATGTAAATTTGGAAAATCAAAAAGTACAAGTGAAATCGTCTTTACCGGCGAATGAAATCTTGGAGGTTATTAAAAAAACTGGAAAAGAAACTCAGCTTATCTCATCTGCATAGGAGTTTATTATTTGAAATTAATTTATAACAAAATTATAGTAAGTTATGCTTATCTTTCATATATTTTTACAAATCTTTTGTAAATTTATTTAAGTGGAACAATCAAAAATAGCTTTACATGTAAATCTATCGCAGCTGTTTTTATATAATAAATATTTTAATAATTTAATTATATTATTAAAGGACTTACTTTATACTTATACTCTGATATATATTTTGTTATCTACTGGCAAATATAATAAAATAAATTGTTGAATTTAAAGGCCTTTTTATTATTTAGTTTTTTAGATCCATTTTAAATATACACAATGTCCCGAAAGTAAGTTACAGATTCTAACATCAAAAAGTAAAACGTTTGCTATAGAAATCATGCTTTAAAAATACTTCTTTCTGAAAATATAGGATGTTAAAAGTTTATTTAAATTTTAAAGTAAGGTAGTCTACTTGCAATCTACAAAGTGAAATTTTATCACTATAATTCATATTACATTTTTTTAATAAACTCACATTTAACTCAGATAAATGTCAATGATCGTATATCAATAACAACCATTTTATCTATAGGATCTATAAATATTATCAATGAACAGACTAGACAAGTAAGTGAAAGGGGTAAGAAAAATCTACTCTTATTATCTAATCTCCATCTAATATAGCTTAAATTAGATATTCTGCTAGACGTGTTGAGATATTTTAAAGTGTGAACCAAAGATGATCAAAATTAACGTCACCGCTCGTGAATAATATTTCTCAACAAAAGTATGACGAAAAGTTTAAGTATATATATGCATATTGTCGCATTGTAAATATGAAAAATCCACTTGGCCGTCCCTATTGTTTTTACCCTCATTATTTTTAGTTAGCTGCACCTAGTAGAAACTTTGAGTTAGTTGTGCTTCATTCATCGTTTGTAGCTGACATATTTGACAATAATTCTGACACTCATATTTTTTCAAATTTCAAAATGAATTCATAAAAATTTTGTAATTTATCTTCAACATCTTAACATATTATGAGAAATTATGACTGAAGTGAGTAGTATTAACAACCCATTTGTTTAGTTTATATATTGATTCGGTTTCAGAATGTTAAAACATACGTATTTAAATTAGAAATGAAATGTGTGACCTGTGTGAAGAAAATATCAAAAATTCTTGATGAATTGGAAGGTAATAATATATACAGTAGACTCTCAACAATCCTGCTGTAATTATCCCAACTCTGTTTGAAGTGAACATGAGAGATTTTTCTATGTATGTATGTAGTACATATTTACATACTATTGTAATAATAATGACTCTTTTTAAAATGGATTTAGCAACTTGTTTGGAACTGTTGGCGTATTAGCAATGAAATTTACTTTCAATTTCGTGTATTCTTCGAATACATTGACAGTTCAAAACAAGTCTCTAAATGCATTGTAAAAAGTGTCATCATTATTACGATAGTATGTACATGCTTTTGCAATAATAATGACATTATCTCAAACCAGTTTTTGAACTTTTGGAACTTCAGAGTAGAAATTTCGATAAATATCTATTGGTGACTGAAACAACTAATAACTAATGTTAAAAATTTAAAGTAGATTTCATTACAAATACGTCAGTAGTTCAAAAGAAATCGCGTGTCATTATTATTCCAAACGATTGTACATACATGCATTCATATTTCATTCAGTGCATAGCCAGGTTGTTTGTGAATTGATTTATCTCGTGATGAACAGTAAATGGAAGAATATAAATAATCGAATAAATAAAATATAAATATATGTATGTAAACATTACACACATGCATATTATGTATAAAATTATTAATATTCGACTTATTTGGTTTTTCCCTTATTTGGACTAGCTGTCCGCCACATTGAACTGGATCGTTGGGAGTCTAGTGTATTAAAATTCGTTTATAAATTGGATATTTTGCCCTAATATTAGATTAAATTTTGTATGTAAATCTTATTTACAAATCATGAGTCAAAATTAAACGGTTTCCTTTCGGAAATTTATTCTTCTAGCAAAAATATGAAGAAAGGTTTATATGGAATGGGTCCAAAAACTATTATTTTTCAATATACAGAGGCTGAAAGTACAACTCAAAAATTATATTTTTGTTTCACAGATACTTTATGTCGTTTAATTTTCACTTACTCTGTATATAAGTATAAAATTATAAATGGAGGGTTATACAAGGTGTTTCTAAAATAAGTGTGTTCTTCAGAGACAATAGAGGACCTGAAAATAAACAGTTTCCAACCTGTAATCTAAAATCGCATTTGTTGCAAATTAATCAAGAACATTACGTGAAATTTGGACCGACCTTAGTTCAAGCTTAGCCATAGTCATCCACCCTAGATAGACTTGTTTTATTTAAAAATGTAATTCATTCAAATCAAGAATTAGCAGATATCGTATGTGTGTATCAAGCTTCAATTGCTGACGTGCCAGCATATTTTTTGTTGCAAACGATGAAATGGACAGATATCTAAAGTAATGGCATGAGATAATTTTCACTACTGCCTAAGAACATGCTTATTAGTATGCATTAGCAATGCATTAACATTTCTATTATGTTTTTGTTAATATCAGTCCCAGCAGTATTTCAACATTTTTAACCTTATAAGTAATAATTTTAGTGGCACAAAGCAAATAACAGAGATATAGGTAATATTTTAGACCATTAATTGCTTAATGAAAACTGTTTATTTCCCTGTCATCTGTTACTCCTTCGTAATCCACACATCAGAGGTTGAAAATCATCGGATTCTTCAAATAATTGCTATTGAAGTTTTTTATTGTTTGATCACTTCTTTATACCTATGACAGAAAAAATCTAAATGGCACCAAAATTTGATGTACAATATATGCAATATATATAACAAATAAGGGGGTTTATGCGTTTTTCTTAAATATCTCCAAAAATATTAATTTTAGGGAAAACTACAGGATTTAAAAAAGTTTCTAATTAAATTCGGCATGAAAAGCTCTATTCAGTTTTTTTTTTATTGGGGCAAGACATTGTTGTGCAAGGGTGCATATTGCGTTATGACTAGCACTGGTTAATGCATAATACAATTTCTGTGTTTCAAAATGGCAGTGGTAAAAAATTTGTGCCACCTTTGTTCTCTGCCGTCTACGAGTACAGAGTTTATCACTGAACACAGAGCTGAAAAAAATTCGTTTGGAATCAACGGAATGTGGTTGGAAATGCACTATTAACAGTTTAATGCCAGTAATCACTGGAAAAGAAGCAACGCTGCCAGCGTTATTTAAGATAATCTCCTGTAATTGTCAAAGTGGGTGCAAGGGTAATTGCAGCCGTCATACACTTAGACTGAGCAGTTCGATGATTTGTAACACTTTGCGAAATTAAAACGTTCAGAAACACATTGATATCGATTTAGAGAATTTCCTGAGAGTTGAACTATCAGATGAGATGAATGAAGAGGCAGAAGAAACGGAAGAAAATGGAGACACTGAGGAAACTGGAGAAAATATATAAAGTAGAAACTGCGAGCTATTAACGTCACTTCACCTTGATGAGCATCCCAAATATAAAAAATTAAGATTAATTGAATAAAGAAAACAGTTTATGTAATGTAAATTTGAATTATTTAAACATATCACTTGATTTTGTTCAGCTCTTTCAATAATCTATTGTATGATCTATATACATATTTCAAATGGTACAATTTGCTCCTTCTTTCATCGAAAAAGAAGTCATTCATTCAGTGTTGAGATATGAAAAATAAAGATTTCTCCATCTATATAAACTTATTCGCAATAAACATTGTCCAATGATCATTTGTAGTCATTGATTCCAAACAATCGAGATATGCCCTTGTACTGGCGTGATGTGTGAGATGTAGCGTCGTTCAAGCAGTTATAGCTTGAAAACTATGTACAGACATTTTTTATGCAAAATTTAGTAAAGAATATGTTTGTACTCTACATTTTTTCCTAAAATTGGCTTTCCAAAATATTTGTGAAAAATTTTAAAACCTCTCGCTCAGTAATTGAAACAGTATATTACACATCAAATTTTAATGCCCATTTGTAAATTTCTTCTTCTTAAGCATGAAAAAAAGTGTAGGAAAAGTGAAAACCTTCAGTAGAAATTTTACGATCAACAGAATCTCTGACGCCTGGACTATTTAAGAGAAAGCACTATAATTTGTAATACCTGTATTATGAAGCACACATTTTTCCATAAAAATAAATTCCATTGATCCACCATCTGAAATGCCACTAGAATTAGTTTTATAAGGCCGCCTGTGGTTTAGAGAGAAGAAAAGCTTGAAATTATCTTCTAGATTTGTTTGTTGAAACCTTCTGCGCACAAATAAAACAATGAGTTATATTTTTACATTCTGTTTAATGTTCGATTGATAAAAGTATGTACATAAACCAAATTTAAATATTTTCAGACAATGCAGTTAAAGAGTATAAAGTGCAGTTTGAGGAGCAACTGATAGAGGTGACAACCACTTTGCCTGTAGAACCAGTACTGAAAGCTTTAAAAACCACCGGCAAAGAAGTAACGCTTGTTTCTTCTACATAGATTAACATGTAAAACATCTTATGATACAACTTTGTTTATAATAAAAATCTACTGTCCTTCAAAACTGTTATTTGAACATATCGTCTATAATTTTCTTTCTCTCCTTACTATCAAGCTTCAATAAATCGATAGATTTAAGCAACTTTTCTTTACGCTTGAGCAGTCTTTCTTCTCGTAGCTTTTCGAACTCGCCAGAGTTTTGTTCTGTTTTCGGCCTATTTAAGGGAGGTATGTTGACTCTATTAGGGCCAGATTGTTCGTAAGAGTTTACCTGTAACGTAAAATAATGTTTCTTTTACTTATCACTGCAGTACATAACATATTTTTTTAATTACCTCGTCCATATCATTGTGACCCGTGGCACCACTAACTCTTTTCAATTGAAATCCACTTGTACCACTTCCTTTTCTTACAAACAACCTCTTCCAAAGCTCCCTACCTAAAAATAATTAAACAAAGATTATTGGTGTTTGAAAATGAATGTGACATCTATACAGGGTGTTTGCTGCGAGTATGTCACAACTTCAAGATTTATATCCCTGACTGATGAAACTTGGGAAATTAGTAAACCTCAACGAATTAAACGAGAATTTCGATGCGACTGAGTATTTTGGAAACTTAATAAGTGCATTTAATTTATAATGTTATTTCTAGGAAAAAAGGTACATTAGTATAATTTATTTCAAAAATGGAACATTTTCATTATTATTTTTAATTTAGAATAAGCTTATTATAGAGAATTAATTTAATATACACAAAAACAGATTTAAAATAAACATTGGAGAATCTTGCAAACACGGAATTCCAGGAAACAACTACTCTGCGGGCTAATGCCCCGACCAGCATTGAATTACACCTGAAACCTATAGCAAACAGTTGAGTCATTCGTCAGACGCCCACCAGACATATACCGGTTTCGAGCTTATTAGCTCTCATCAGTATGCCATAGGTGAAGTATCCGACGAATAATCCTAGCTGCTTTCGTCTGTCTAACCCGACAGAAGGGACCATGAGTACGCGGTGTAGAACTAACTACATCTATCGGCCGTTCGCTACTCCATGCCGGACTGAAAATGTCAAAGGCACGAAGCGTTCTACATGCAGTAGACACCATTGAAAGCTGTCGACCTTTATCGCGATCGGCGAGAAACGATATTTTGCAAACACGGAATTCCAGGAAACAACTACTCTGCGGGCTAATGCCCCGACCAGCATTGAATTACACCTGGAAACCTATAGCAACAGCTAGAGTCATTCGTCAGACGCCCACCAGACATATACCGGTTTCGAGCTTATTAGCTCTCATCAGTATGCCATAGGTGAGGTATCCGACGAATAATCCTAGCTGCTTTCGTCTGTCTAACCCGACAGAAGGGACCATGAGTACGCGGTGTAGAACTAACTACATCTATCGGCCGTTCGCTACTCCATGCCGGACTGAAAATGTCACAGGCACGAAGCGTTCTACATGCAGTAGACACCATTGAAAGCTGTCGACCTTTATCGCGATCGGCGAGAAACGATATTTTGCAAACACGGAATTCCAGGAAACAACTACTCTGCGGGCTAATGCCCCGACCAGCATTGAATTACACCTGGAAAACCTATAGCAACAGCTAGAGTCATTTGTGACATTTTCAGTCCGGCATGGAGTAGCGAACGGCCGATAGATGTAGTTAGTTCTACACCGCGTACTCATGGTCCCTTCTGTCGGGTTAGACAGACGAAAGCAGCTAGGATTATTCGTCGGATACCTCACCTATGGCATACTGATGAGAGCTAATAAGCTCGAAACCGGTATATGTCTGGTGGGCGTCTGACGAATGACTCTAGCTGTTGCTATAGGTTTCCAGGTGTAATTCAATGCTGGTCGGGGCATTAGCCCGCAGAGTAGTTGTTTCCTGGAATTCCGTGTTTGCAAAATATCGTTTCTCGCCGATCGCGATAAAGGTCGACAGCTTTCAATGGTGTCTACTGCATGTAGAACGCTTCGTGCCTTTGACATTTTCAGTCCGGCATGGAGTAGCGAACGGCCGATAGATGTAGTTAGTTCTACACCGCGTACTCATGGTCCCTTCTGTCGGGTTAGACAGACGAAAGCAGCTAGGATTATTCGTCGGATACCTCACCTATGGCATACTGATGAGAGCTAATAAGCTCGAAACCGGTATATGTCTGGTGGGCGTCTGACGAATGACTCTAGCTGTTGCTATAGGAAAAAATGCTGGTCGGGGCATTAGCCCGCAGAGTAGTTGTTTCCTGGAATTCCGTGTTTGCAAAATATCGTTTCTCGCCGATCGCGATAAAGGTCGACAGCTTTCAATGGTGTCTACTGCATGTAGAACGCTTCGTGCCTTTGACATTTTCAGTCCGGCATGGAGTAGCGAACGGCCGATAGATGTAGTTAGTTCTACACCGCGTACTAATTGGAGAATCTTGTCTACTATACCATATAAGGATCGGAATGGACTGTATCTTCTTTGTTGTTGTAAAATAATTACTCTTTTAAATTTTCAGTGATATATTTAATGACTAATACCATAAATTTGAGAAATTCATGTAACAGAATTGATAATGTGACATTGCATTTTTTAACAAAATTCAAATCAGAACGAGTGATTTTTCTTTTATAAATATTTTGGTTGTCTGATGGATAATTACGTTAACCACAACAAATATGTGTCTTTCATGTTGTCATGTTTTTCTGTGTTGTATTTCATTATCAATTGTTATAAGAGCTGTAATAACTATTTGAAATAATAGTTTGTTAGAATTTATGTATATTAATTTCCAAGTTTAACAAATACATTAGACAGTGGTTTTTCTACAATGATTCATCTTTTACAATTATTTAAGGGCTGTTTTGAAATAATTACTTATATTCCAAAAATTTCCATCCTTAAAAAAATCTGGAAGGAATAACATAGCGGCACAAGCGCTCAGAACGCCCTGTACATTTAATGAAAAAAATCAATCAGATATTCGTATTTATCACAGAAAAAAAATATTTTCCAAAATTTGGCTACATAGTTACCCAAAACATAAATAATTTATTGCAAATAAATGAAATAAAAAATACGTTCTCAGGCCTAGGAAGCAAAATTGTACCTAGGTAACATGATTTCAATCACCTTATTTTCATCAGCGGAAGCTAGCCTCATTTACTGAACAAATTATTTTCACAAAAAATATATACGTATTGAGATTTCTTTATTCAAAGTACAATAACTTACTTACAATAAAATGTAACTATTAATGTCCAACAAAACTAATAATTTGTGAATTCTGCCACTTCTTCGAACAATAAATACCCAACTGTACCCAATTTGTATTTTGAATATAATGGAAAACATTCTGTTTTCAAAGAATGATATTAGGAATTAAATGTGCTTATACAATAATTTCCAAAATATTTGGTGGTTGAAATTTTGAAATTCACAGATATTTAAATAAATGTGACGAAAACTGTAAATCTGTCAAACTAGTGTACCTAAAGTTATGTAACTTATATACCACCATACTTACCATCACTTTTTTGTGTATTGTCCTGAAAAAAATATTTTTGCTAAATATAAGAGTAATATAGGATCTAATTGCATAATTACACAAACCTGTGATACATATTCCGGTATAATAAAATCTTGATCAGCATTTTTAACCCGCAAGTTTTCTGTAGACCATTCGGGACATTCCCTCATATATTCCTGTGAGGCGATAGTATAGGGCAACATGGACGGAGCAGTTTCTGCCCAATATACATCTTTGCCCAGCGTTGGGTGTTCATGATGTATTTTGTCTACAAGTAGAAAACAAACCTAAAACATGCAATTATTTAGTATAATAATAAAAACACACTTTATATATTTACCTGAATATGTCTGTCAATCATCCACACCACCTCAAAGTCGTCATCGTCGGTTCCGAAAGGGTTAATGAGACTTTCGGCAACTTTCAGCCATCCCACATAAAAGAAAAACTCTATAATTGGCATAAAGGGGAAGTTAAATATAATTATTTCTTTTAAATCTTTCGTTTCCGCAATATACTGATATCCGATAACTGTTACTAAAAAGTAACCATAAACAGCCAAAGTAACAACCTAAAACAAGTTAATTGAATTGTTTTTCATATACAGAGTGCCCAGAAAACAATGGTCATACAATAACCCCAGAATACAGAGGTAAAACAACTGAATTTAAGTTATGTAGTTAAAACTGTTTTGTTTACACATTACAGGGTATTAGTCTTACTTCTGAAATTTTTCATTTAATATCCAAGAACTGACAGAAGGCATCTGATGCAACTTTGGTACACGTTATAAGAGCGTAACAAGCAAAAAAAATCGTTTGCACATTTTTCTATCTAATATATTACAAATGAATAACAAATAAAATATATAATACTGGCTCCAGTAAAAACTCTTTTATCATCATCAAATTTAGTTTTGAAGCAGCCTCTGAACTATAAATACTTCCAATATAGGTTGATTAACTTCATGTCGGTAAATATGGCATAGCATATATTACAAATGAATAACAAATAAAATATATAATACTGGCTCCAGTAAAAACTATCGTCTATAACTCGCCAGTCCTTCTGTCCACCAGTAAAAACTCTTTTATCATCATCAAATTTAGTTTTGAAGCAGCCTCTGAACTATAAATACTTCCAATATAGGTTGATTAACTTCATGCCGGTAAATACGGCATAGCATAAGACATTATATTTAAATGACAAATCATAAAGATACAAATTGATAACTTATGAGATTGTGAATATAAGTATCCCTAGTAGATCACATATCTAAAGTAACTCAAGAATTTAGCAGTTGCTGAAGAATTAGATTCTCGTACTTCACATCTACAAAGCCAAAAGTGTAGAGATTATGCTTAATTATGGATTTAACATCAATTTATTTGTATTGACCCAATTCTAATATGTGCTGATTAATTGCAATTAATTCTGATAGTGATTAGTAAACAAACTGACATTGCTAATTGGTTCACAAGTAGGTAAATCATTTACGTATGTTGGAAAAAGAACAGGGCCTAGTACAGATCCTTGAGGCACAATTTATTTTGATATTACTAAAAAGTATTTCAAAATTAAGACTTCGTACGTAACTTAAGTCTCTAGTCTAACTCCAAGTGTTTGTTTTTGATGAATATATGCCTATTTCTTTTTTACTTGATGTAGTTAGGTACATCTTAAGCAGATCTGAATAACTTTATGCGGACATATTTACTTTATATATTTCTAAATTCAATTCAGTTACCAATGAATGATAAAAATTACAATTATAATGAGTGAGATGACAGTAAATACCTGTGTATACACCAAAGGAACACTAATCCAATCGTAATCCAACAACCTCCCACAATTGCTTCTAAAACCATTTAATTCGTCTAATATGCCTTTAACACCAAGATCACTTGTTATTTCACCTTCGTGTCTGGCTCTCGTGGCTATACTAGCTGCCCAAGCTAATGGCAACCTAAAATTGTACCAAACCTTACGATGTAATTTACATACAAATAATTTGACACATACCAATATTTTGAATAAGGTGGAAAGTCATTATCTATCTGCTCCATTATGTTTTTCTCTTCATGTGTCATTAGACCCGCTTCCACTAAGTGATTTAGTGTAGGAAATCGTTTTTTAACTTTAGGGGATATCATTGTTAAAGTTAGTGTAAATGTTACACATACGTATCTTACTATTGCTCTTCTAACAGCTCTAGCCCGATCATCCTATAAATTAAACATTGAATTTATCTTAGCTTCATACACAAAAGATCAAATGTTTACCTGCCCTTTTATAGTAGCAGCGATTAGTATTGCTAAATTATCTGGAAACGGTAAGGAAGTGTACTGACTCCACCATCTTGTATAAACTATGTTTACATAAAAACCTAAGACAAAACTGAGCGGTATAAGTCCTCCATATTTGGCACAGTATGTTACCATTCGCTCAAAATACCTAAAAGTTGATCCATTTAACACTATCCAATAATTTTGACTTAAAGTATATTTTTCATGTGTCTAACTGCAATTTTACAAATAATGTTTCTAAAATTCTCACCCTTTCCATGTTGCATCCAAAGCATAAAAGTATATAATATTCAATCCATAATAGATACCTAAAAAGAGCAGCAGATTTGGCCACACAATTTTATAAATACTTCCACGCCATCTACAAGTGAAGTAAACTTAACTTAATTAACTTTCTAATTACTATATAGAAAAAGTAGTTTAAATATTTGCAGCCTGGGACAAAAAACATTTTTAGTAATAAACAGACAAAATTTAAATACAGAGTACCACCGGGAACTGTGTCGATCGTTATCTGGTCCAGCGGGTCCAGCACTTCCAATTACATCAAAAGGTGACACCAACTTTGTTATTTTAAATGGGACACCCTATATATTATTTCATTTTTGGATTTTATGGAAAACGTTAGGGTTCTTTGCAAGTACAACATTTTTTTTTGTTGTGGAAATTATCTTTCAACCCATATAGACACTAGGGTTGTGATTACTACTTTTGGAGATATTTGCATATTTCTGTTGTTTTGGCAGTTTTTGTCATATGTTACCAAATTTGTCATCATACATTTCAAGAACAGAAAAAAAATTAATATCCTGTATCTCAAAAACAAAGCAAAACGTTATAGAACAAAATCCATATTTTCCAATATGAAAATTGACTGCAGTTCCGTATGTAAAGTTATATCACCCTGTATACCCAAAAGAAGGAATGGATTGTAGAGGGTGAGCAAATTTCGATGTTTTTATAGGCTGTCTCGTTAACTATAGGAGAAAAATGACTCCTCCCCCACTCTCGATCTCTTTTTTAAGAGAAAATTTCTTTTGTTTTGGTGTATCAGTGACAGTCTGATAAGTCTGATAAGGACAGTCTGTCAGTGACAGGATAAGTTGGCGTAAATATGCATTTAGATTTTTTTAATCGTGTATTCGTATTATACTCATTATTCCCTATCTCTTAAAATTAATGACATTATGACTGACTCATCCTGTATATTAATGAAAAGAGATATGACATTCATGTATACAGGGTAAACCATGTAGATGGTATGACATAATCAATAATTCTTTTAAATGGAACACCAAGTAGATTTTACGTATTGGAAAGAGGGTTAATTGAGCTTTTCAAAAATATATTATCCGTGATAATTCACTTTTACAGTTTTTGAGCTATTACTATAAGGGGCTAGAATAGTAACAAGTTGGCATACGTCAACTTGACTTTTCTCTGGTACATTCAGCGCTTAGGCCGCGCTGTGTAAGTGAGTGCACTCCATGCCAGTTGAGACATTTATTGCATGATTGCATATTTACAATAAACATGAAATGTCTAAACCGTAAAAAATAAGTATCTTGTATATTTTTGAAAAGTTTAGTTGACGCTTTTTCCACTGGCGTAAAAATATACAGGGTGTTATATTTAAATAAACTATCGATGACTTCATATCATCTATATGGTTCACTCTGTATAGATAAAAATTATATCAAAAAATGCGAAATTAAAATTAAAAACCGACATCTGAAGATTTTAACCAAAATTGGGTAGTTAATGAATTATGAATTTTATTCCATACTGTCCTGATATTTTACCACTAGAATATTTTCTTCAAAATTGTCTTGCATTTTTTTACCTTTTTAATTGCTTAGATGAGAAAAAGGAAACTACATTAGATTTTTTATTAGGCATCAATCAAATAATACATATATGTGGTGTAAAATGTTACAGTATTAATTTTAACTGTCTGAATGATTTTAGTTTAGTTTATTTAACTTTAGGAGTTTCAACTTGAACACTTCACACATCTCTGTTATGTAAGAATTAGTTACTAGGTACTGTTATTATGTAAACAACTTATGTAATATATTGTCATATTTTTTGGTTTATTAACAAAACATTAATAACAGTAGTATAAAATATAGTTCACGTTAAATTAAAAAATATGTATTCAAATCAGCTGATAATTAAATTAAAAAAAAACTTACCTTCTTAAAAGTTTAAGAAAACAACCCAATCCAGTACTTGTAGATACATCTCTGGTATAGGAAACAGTCATTTTCAACTAACTGAAATTTTCAGACTGCCATGAAGAAACCAAAATTTATAAAAAATTAAGGAAAACCATCCGCAAATTACTCGTTTTGATCTCATTATCTTAATATAAATTTTTTATTTTACTATAATATTTTATTAATCACCAATTGACAATAAAGACTTCAATCCTTATTTACAACCTTTTAAGATAAGATATGTGACAGGTGTAAAGCCCAAGATAACATACTCTTCCGAATCGGCAGTAGCTGATAAAATTGAAAGCAAATAAATTAATGCAGAATTTATAGACTGTTAATTTTATAAAACCATAAAAGATTTGTCATGTTATTTCAGATTAAAAATTTCAATGTTGTTTATATAACAATTACTTCAAATATTTATTTTTAGAATGAAACATGTATAAACTAATATGATAATAATTAAAAATTTAAAGGTGTAACAAAAATTTATTAAAAAACAAAACAAGTAATAAGAAAATATGCTACAAAATTTATCTTATTAACTATGTTGTACTCTTTGCTTGTTCTTCAGAAATCTCTTTATTCAGGAGAATATTGATTTTCTGCTTTATTTCACTGAAAATAAAACAAAATTGAAACATTTATAATCATAAAAATATTTAAAATAAAATTTTTCAAATGTACAGTTTATTCCATTGAGGGATATAAAAAATTTCAAGACGCTAACAAAGTCCTGGAACAGTGGTGCAATATAATTTCAAACAAGTGAAATAAAAATGATTAAAGTATGTGGATATGTGCATAGTGAATTCATCATAAAAATCATAAATCTATAGATTCTATCTATTTAAGTCATCTAACTCGACATAAAGCAGGATGGTTATTAAGAGCATCTTATCTCATCGTCAATTAGTATTACTTTACCTCAATCAAACCCAGCACTTGAATATAAAAACTTATATCAGAACGGTGGCCACAAGCCGCTATTTGAATGCAACGTTGCAACATCTCAAAAAAATAAGGTAATCGCTTTCTGTACATTACGGAAATTGATCCTTGTCTTTATAAAATTTATTACTTTAACAGGTATCAAATATGTATATATGACATTTTAATTTATTAGCACTGCAAATTTGTAATAACGTTTTTATGAAGTCATTTAATTTTATGAATCGTAGGAAAGAAACATGGCAACCCTGCAGTCTCTTGTCTACCAACTCGCCAACATACATTGTTCCTAAACACTGCAAGGCAGACCAAGAGGCCAGTTAAAAATGCAATTTAGAATATTAAAACACTACACCATTATTAATTTATCAGTTTTCTTAATGTACAGTACTCGTATTTAAACAGTTTTAAAATAGTAACCTTTTTTTTAAATCCAATTAGACAAGTAGGTACTATTTATTAAAAGGTAAGCTGTTATTGCGGTGCCAATATCAAGTGTCATATTCTGATATTAACGACATTTGTGTTTCCAAATAGTAACACTGAAGTCGCCATATTACGAGCATTACAGATTTCTATATATTGAAATTCAGCTCATTTCGGCGAAACAATTTAGCAGGTGGATAATCTACTCAAAGGAAAATTTTAAACCAACCTGGTTACTTGAGTTCGATAATTTGGTTGAAGTGAATTTTATCTATTACAAATCAATGGAAAATATAACCACAAAATCATACTTAATTTGTAGTGTAGAGGTAAACATATACTTATTTATTCTGATCTTTTTATGTTTTCCATATTTCTAATTACTTTTTAATGATAATGAAGTGAAATGGTAATTTAATTATATGCAAAATGATTGAAGCATTGATCAAAAACAAGTGTAATGCGCATCCCCACAAACCGATAGTGTAAACATATAAATATTGCTTATATTGACATAATCCAATTATATATGAAATAGAAAAATCTAATGCTTAATGTAAAGTATACTTTAGAAAGCATATATAACAAGTTATAGAAAAGCAAATTGTTTTAATAAAATTATTTTCCATTGCAATTACGCTTCCTGCCACCTCATTAGTTTCATATATTTTACGTAATCAATGTTTCATAGGTAATAACAAACAACACGGATAGTTACAACTGCGGTTGGGTATTGTCCAATGGCACCATAGACTAGTTTTAATAAACTACGAGTTACAACTTGGGTATTTAATTAAAAATAATAGTTTCAGATTAATATTCTCAGGAACACATTATATTATCCTTAAAAAAACTGATCCCCACTGAAAGTTGTACCACACATGCAAAAATCATTTGCTTACCTTTCCACAAGTGTTAGTTTTGTACTTTTGAAATGGCTTCCAAAATCTATATTCTGTAACAACTTCAAGCCCCCTTCGGCAGCCTTATTTCTGGCCATTTTAGAAGATGAACCCTCGCCTAAGCATATCTAAAAATTATTATAAATCATAAGTGATGTAAAAATCATAAACACTTAACGTACATATTCAGGATTGATATGAAGAGACATTATCGTATAGAACTGTTTGTCCTCGTTAAAGTCCATAAATTGAACTTCAAAGTTTAAAGAATTGCTAAGTTCCAAAATTCCATCTTGGAACGACTTCTTCAAGTGTTTTGGTTTAGAACTTTTAGGGGATTTATTTTTTTCTGAATTCTATAACAAAAAATAATTGTGAATAATAACAAATAGCTTAACCCAATAATGTAAAGTACACTTAATGTACTCTATACCTCATTATTTTGAAATGGTAGTCCGTAATCTTTGACTGAATTGATAAAATTATCAACGTGCTTGTTAATTACATCAAAATTTGTTTTTAATATTTTATTTTTCTTATTCTTCTTCTTTTTCTTATTTTTCATAACACTTTGTACTTGCATCTCTTGAGACACTGCTGGTAACTCGGGAATTCTTTCTAACATGTTTATGGCCGCCATCTTCTTGGATTCCTTTTTGGATTTTCCTTCTCCCGTTGTAGATAAATGACCCAGCGTACATTTTGTAACGAAAATCTTTTTATGTGCTGGACCAGATTCCTCTATTATTTCAAATTCGATGTTTAAGTTCCTTATTTGACCGGCCTCGTATACTAAAGAAACTGGCGATTTCAGGTTAGCTTTTGCTTGCTTACATTCTTCTTCAGAACCTAGGAGAATGTTAATACATTTACATGTAGTCATTACACGAGTAAGTTTCCAGACTTACCCTCTTGTAAGCAAACTAAATTGCCATCCTGAATCTCTTTAATCAAATAGTCGATTGCATTAGATGCAGCCTGATGTCTGGCTGACTGAATAGTATTGGAGGTACCGTAAAAGAACAAGTCCCCAACTTCAGCCCCTACTCTAAATGGACCTTTAGTTTGAGGCTCATCTTTTCTTATATGAATATCAGAGTCCATCGACTCATTTAATTTTTGTATATATGATTTCTTTGGTTTTTCATTAACATTATTGCTTGCTCGAAATAGTTTCTGCAATAAAAATAATATATCAACACATCTTTACAAGTACGTGATGTAGGGTACATGTTCAGTGTTTTTTCGTTCCTAAATAAATCAAAGATGGTGCTGTGAATTTGCCTGACATTTGAGAAGTGTATATTGTATAACATTTACAAAAATGGAGTACTATATAAATACAACACATTCAAATTGTTGAATTATTTTATGAATGACAAAATTAACTGGTAGTTACAGTATATCTATCTTAAAGCACTTTCAATTGAATTGTTAAAAAATTTCAACAAACTGGTTTGGTGGAAAATAAAAGAAAAATATAGCTATAGCAATCGTTCACAAGAGCATATTGATTTGGTTCATGAAACTGTCGCTGAACACCATTAGTCAATGTCACAAGGTGGGCTCAGTGAATCCATAATATGGTATACTTTATTACAATTTAGCGCTGAAGGCAATCTAAAGTTCAAATAACACAGAAATTAAAGCTATTGCATCATTTAAAATGTCGTGCATTTGTAAATTAGATCAAAGAATAATGTGATATTTTCCGATGAAGCTTATTTTGTGTAACAGGATGGCACTACTCATCATATAACGTTGAAATATATTTCCTGAACGTTTAAATTCAAGAAACAATGATGTTAATTAGTTACCAAAACATACTTGGATTACTTTCTTTGAGTTATGTTAAAAGCCACAATAAATTCCTGAACTCAAAAACGAAATTATTCATGTTATTTGTTAAGATAGAGCCAAATTATGCTTATGTCATTGAGAATTTTAACAAGATTGAAGATATCTGTGGAGTCATCCATATACTTTAATTACCAATAAACAAATTTTTGAAATCAACTAAATTCTTTTATTAAAAAATTTAAAAAAAACTGTTCAATCTGAATAATGCTGTACTTTCATATGGTCCTGTATATTTATTCTGTAATATATTAGTCTGCTTATTGCTGAACTAGGTAATAGAGAGTTATTGGAAATACCTTTAATACTGCCGAACAGTATTTAGTACGACTTTATTTAAATACTGCTTGCCCTTATTTTATATAGTTATTGTGGGATGGGATTCCCGTATATCCTTTTGTTTATTTCTCTGTTTTCCTTTTGTTTATTTCTCTGTTTTAGCCAATTTAATGGTAAATCATAAAGAGTATTAAGTTAACGTTTTGAGAAAATAAAGATAAATTTACTTATTCTCAACCCGATCTATCAAATAAGGAATTTGTTGGTACGACCGCTTTCTGTCGTTTGAATATTCGCAGGTAGCATGAGATAACATTCCTGTTATTTGCTAAGCTCTATATTATTCAGTTCTTAATTGTCTAAAATTATTTGTATTTATTGAAAACACAAACTATTTACTTTATAGTGATACGTAATTTATTATACCTATAAATATAACTATTTGCAACTACTCACATTATCGATAAGAAAATACTCGACAGCTATCCCCAACTTTGCACACAAGTTATTTAATAAAACTGTAGGTGTGGTAGCCTCAATATTTTCTTCTTTTTCTTTTATCTCGAGGGTCTCATACTCTGAGTTTTCTAAAGCTATAGCTGCAACATTTTGCTGAGCTTTTTTCAAACTAGAACCTTGACCTATGAATTCTTCATCGCCCAATGTTAAACTAATTGTAAACAATTTGTTATGAGGTGGCCCCTAAAATTATATAATAATAATAATAATCATATTGAATTTATTGCCCAACAGAATACACATTCCAATTACAGGACAAAATATATTATAACAAAGTAATGAATTAACAGTGTACTTAATTTTAATTACTAATAATATTTAACATTTACTAAATTAAATCAGACTGAAAGCTACAGCATATAAATGAGGCCAGTTAAACGTTTCTAAAAAATTGAGAACCAACTGATAATAATTGTTTGAGAGTATATCAAAATTTAGGTCAAATAAATGAGAAATGTGATCAAAATTACTTGACATGGTGTATACAGGGGATTTTGTAAGGACATTACGACAGTAAAATATGCAACCATCATGAGATTCTGGTCTAGTTACACGGAAGTAGAACATTTTTAAAATCTCTGGTGAATCAATGAGGTTATGAAATATTAAAAAAAAAATTATAGACTTGTCAGAGAACTAATATTGTTAAACGATGTAGAGTTACAAATAATAACGGCCAAAGTTTTAAAGGCGGTACTAGACATTCTGTTAATATGTTCGGAAAATGAAAATTTAGTATCAAATATTACTCCTAAGTTTTTCATATTACTGCTGCGTGTCAATGGCTTTGAATCTATATTATAATCAAATGATATTATATTTTTTATATTAACTAAAAGAGCAAACTTTACATTTATCAATATTTATAGAAACCATGTTTTCTTTACACCACACCTGTACTGTATTCAAAAGTTCTTGCAATGCTTGACAATCATCATAACGATTATAATGCTAAAAAAAATAAGCTTTAGATCATCTGCGAAAAAAAGGTGTAATGCAAAGTAAAGTAACATGTAATCATTTAAATTCAAGCATAATTGTTCATATAGATACTCAAAAATATCTACCAAATATTTTAAACAAAATAGATAAACTTCGATGATCTATTATATAGAAACGATCAAAAATCGAAAGGTGCATACATACACATAATTTCTGACCACATTACATATAAACGTGCAGTAATAAAAGTGAATACTGTTCCACTTTCAGAAGATTAAGGTATATATTACTTTTATTGGTCACTTCACACATATTTGAGGTTATGTAATAATTATAAAATCATTAAATTATCTATTTCAAATAAAGAATATGTTGCATTTATTATTTGATTCTATTTATACATTATCATACCTCATCCTTAATCAACTTGAAAAAGTAGTCTATTTCGTTAAATTGAGCTAACTCGTTCAATTTAGATAAAGTACTTCTTTCCGCCTCAATTTTGTCATGTTCAATAACTGAGTTATTTTTTAAATAAATATCAGCAACAGTTTCCGATTCCTTCATTGTTAAAGTATGTGTTTCCTTTGTAGCAATGGTTGATAAAGAACCTGTAAAATACGCAGATAGGTACTTATTAGATTTTGTAAAATTATAATTGAAAATACTTTACCTTTAATACATACATTTAAATCAAAAGTAACTTTTATTTCTTCAATGGAAGCTAAAACAGAAGGTAACAAAAAATAAATAATTATTTTCGATATGTTCCACATTTTTGATTGTAAACTCAAATCAAATTAGACAGGCTACACCGGTAACACACAGATAAAAAAAATGGAGATAAGTAAATCAAAACGAAATTTGTCCACATAGTAATCTTCGGTACTTCCCACAGATCATTGGCCGAAATTGGCCGAATGGTATGTACTTCCCAACCCAAATTTTTACTGATGTACCAACATTAACAGAAAAATAATTGAAAACACTAAGCTCAAGCTCCAAGATTCTTTGTTGTCTTTGATTATAGGTGTCGGTGTCGGTATTGGACCTCGATTCTCGAATGCAGGGAATAAATTCTACTGGGAATAACATTATTTTGTCTCTTAATTACTGTTATAAAAAGAAAAATAAAAGTATTTAATTAAGATCATCTGGTCGAGCTGAGAAAGAACCATCGTCTGCTAAATCTAAATTGCGTCGCTTTTAGCCAGCCTCTGCGATTTAGCAGACAATGGTTAGAATCATAGAAAAGATAATAAGTGTCTGTATTCTGTGGTTAGAATTTCGTTTACTTAAATCCACTGATATGTAATTTTATATTATGATGACTGGAATGCGCTAAATGCTGCGCGAATGGATTATTTATGATCAGCGCCATATTTTGTTTTGTGCCTCTAGCAATGGCGAAGCAGTAGGGGCTTAGCTGATTGTGAATTGAAATGGAATTGAATTCTGAATATGAAGAATTATTTCGTGCTCTATGCTGGTTAATTTTACAGTCCCTTATAAAACATGACATGTTTCAACAATAACACCCACAAAAATACACAAAGAATAACACTGAGATACAAGATAAAAGAAGAAGCCACACTGTACGCCAATGACCTGTTTACAAACAAAATAATGGGGAATTAAGAACACAATTCACATCGTACGTGCAGATGGTTGTCTCTCTCTCACCCACATACATAACCAATGAAGTATGTCTTTGCTGAGTTTCATTTTGTCTGCTCCTAGGGTTGGTACCTTTATTTGCATGCGCAATGGGACTTAACGCATTCCATATCGTATATTTCAGTGACTAAATCGCAGTAGTCGAGCCTAGATAATATTGGTATACTCGAATCAAGAATTCAGACGTCTTACGTCACGGCTGTCGTTACACATTTGTTTTTATTGTCAACGTAATTTTCGATATTTGGTTGCGTTAAAAACAATGTTTTATTGCAATTTAGTGCAACATATGATGCAAACTTTTATTGTAGTATATAGTTTTATTATTATCAGTTGCAGTTTCTTAAATATTTTGATGAAAATATAATGAATTGTTCATTTGTTCGTATGACGTAAGTCGTCTGAATTCTTGTCGCGAGTATAGTCGTGTAGCCGTACAGCCGTACTATATCAGGCGACGCATAAGACTTGTCCTTATGTGATCTGTGCTTGTCCTGTTGGACGCGATATTTGAGAAAATTTACGCTAATTATTTAATGGCGGAAAGTCAACCATAGAAATTTAACTCTCAACTTTTAGCGAATTTTGCCAAGTGCAACATTTTTATAATAAATCTATCACTGACTATCATGGCAAATTGTCAGAAGCTCAAGTTAAACTTACTAACTCCACATAATGAAAATAGAGATAATATTTTTGTTTTGCGAAACTTGATAAAAGTGAAGACTGTTCCGCAATCAATAATTTTAATAAAAACTGAAAATCGCGTGAATATCACGTCCGTGAGGATAAGGCTTTACAAACAAAGGTGACGCAAGTTAGCAGACGAACGTAAATTATATAATTGGGCCATAGACCTCTCGTTTATAAGGTCTGTTACCAGTCTTCTTTATATTTTGTGTATCAAAGAGTGTTTTAGTCATTGGTCGACCCATAATTTAGTTACTCGTATGGGTCGACCATTTCACCAGTGTTGCCGTTTTAGTACATTTGTACTATTTCTAGTACATTTTCGACAGCAAAGTACAAAAGTACATTTCATCATAAATAGGCCTAATTCTAGTACATTTTTAAATAAGACCAAGGTCATACAAATCGGTCGATGATTCTTCGAAGTGGCCGAGTAGAATATAAATATTAGGTTTGTTTTAGCAGCAGTTGGAAACGGTTTGAAACTATCAGAAAGGTCCGTCCAACTATTTATTGCGTCAAATTCGATGGTAACGCGTTCTCAACTTAACTGGTGCTGCAAAAACAAGCCTAGTATTTGTTTTTTTCGTATATATTTTATGCTATATAATAAGAATATTAGAAAAATAATAGTTTTCTGTTTGATTTTTTGGCATATAAGTAGGTATTATGAAATATAACATATCATTTATATTTTTGTTTCATGTATATTTTATGATAAAAAAATAAAAATACTTTGCAAAACATAATAGTTTAATATCATCAGCGCAAAAATAGGTCTACGCTATGAGAAACGGCAATATTTCACTTTATCGTAAATTTTAGTACAATCTAGTACATTTTATTGCTTCTGCTCAGTACATTTCAGAAACTGAACGCGGCAACACTGCATTTCACACATTTTTATTTGGAGGAAGAAGAAAATGTAATATTTATAGCACAAAATATAGATTTATAGGTTATACAGTGTACAGTCATGTTTATAAATTTCTATTGAAAATTTAATGAAACTTAATATTCACAAACATATTTCATCAATATGAAGACTGTTTTAATGGTTGCTGAAAAACCATCGTTAGCTGCTTCGTTAGCTAATATTTTAAGTAATGGAAAAAATACATCAAGAAAAGGTTTTTATGAAAAATTTAAACATATTAAATAACTTATGAATATGTATTTTACAGGATTTAATGGAGCTTGCTCTATACACGAGTGGAGTGGAAATTTTTCGAATAGTCCTGCACGATTTAAAATGACCTCAGTTTGTGGCCACGTACTAGGAGTAGATTTTATTAGCAAATATAATAACTGGGATAGAGTAGACCCCGTCGAATTGTTTTCTTGTGCAATAGAAAAGAAGGAGGCTATGCCGAAATTAAAAATGCCTGCTTTTTTGGCTGCTGAGGCAAAGGGCTGCGATAATTTAGTTTTGTGGCTCGATTGTGATAAAGAGGGTGAAAATATCTGTTTTGAAGTTATGAGTTCAGTTGCTAGTAGCATGAATGGTGATGTTTATTCTGATACTGTTACCTATCGTGCCAAGTTCTCTGCTATTACAGAAAAAGACATCAAATCGGCATTCAATAACCTAGGTATGTTTGCATCTTATGATAAACTGAACTTGGATAAAGATACTGTCAAATTATGTAAATTTTATACTGATCTTTTTCAGTTCATCCAAATGAGAATGAAGCAAAAAGTGTAGATGCTAGGCAGGAACTAGATCTAAGAATTGGTTGTGCTTTTACAAGGTTTCAAACAAAATTTTTTCAAGGTCGTTATGGTGATTTAGATGCATCCTTAATATCTTATGGGCCGTGTCAGACACCAACATTAGGTTTTTGTGTGCAAAGACACGATGCAATACAAACCTTTAAACCAGAAACTTACTGGTGTGTTCAAGTAACTATTAAAACAAAAGATGATCAAGACATTGCACTCGACTGGCAGAGAGTGAGAAGTTTTGATAAAGAAGTGGCTAACTTATTTTTACAGTTAGTCAAAGATCAAAAACAAGCCACGTATGTAAACTTTATTTGTGTAACGTTAAAATGAAATTAAACATTTTTAGAGTCCTAAGTGTTGTGTCAAAGGAAAAATCGAAAGCTAGACCTGTTGCATTAAATACTGTAGAGTTAATGAGAGTTGCTAGCTCTGGATTGGGAATGGGGCCCCATCACGCTATGCAAATTGCCGAGAAATTATATATACAAGGTTACATAAGTTATCCAAGAACTGAAACCACTAGGTATCCAGAAAATTTTGACCTCATGTAAGTTTTTTAGTTTAATTAATTTAAGACAAATCTATTGTAATCTACACCCAAGGGCCAAAAATCTAGAGCGTGACTAATCGCTAATTTGTAGACAAGCTCGACGGGCAAAGCATGCGCGGAGCAATATTTCATAGGTCTACTAAATTTGAAAGCGATCAGGTATAAAAAATATACAAAAATGACTAAAATTGCATTACATAACATCCATTATTTTTAGTAGAAACAGTGATATAACAGTTTTTGCCAATTTTGAGGCATTAGATAATAAAAATGATAGTTATTTCCAAATTTATAGTTTTTGTCTTGTATTATCAATTATCCAAGGTCGAAAATAATAGAGTGATTAATTCACAGCACAGAGATGAGTACCGAAGGTGAGGGTGGCATGATTACCTAAACGTGCCACTTGAGAAGAGTTCAAAGCACACAAAATTATCAATAATTAATTGAACCTAGCACATTAACAGTTTACTTTAAATGTGCTCCCTGTGCCATTCTTTCTACAAATTAGAATGTTGTCCTTTTGGACGGCTTTGGCCCACCACCACCCACTTGCACCTAACTGATGTGCACTTTGTGGGTATCACACTTAAGTCTCCTCATGAATGCAAAATCCACGGGTTTTTGCACGAATTTTGCAACTTTTGTTTTAATTATTTATAGCGGGAAAATCTCAACATTTAACAAATTTTACAAAACAGTACAAATATTATTGCTACTTTTATTATTATGTGGTGCTAATAAGTTTGTTTTGAGCTTCTGACAATATACCATGATGACAGTTTTATGATGAAAATGATAGAAAATGTTATAGTTGACAAAAATTCGTTACAAGTAAAGATTTTCCCACCATTAAATAAATCGCGCAAATAATCGCGAAGTTCGCTTATATAAGGACAAAATGCGTTAGAATACATTACAATATATATATACAAACTATTCATTATTGGTTACTAGCACTGTCACTATAACGATTACATATTAACACTTGTTATATCATATCAAACCACCTTCTGTCTGATTTTCATGTGTCCATGTTTCGTCGAAAGTTAATATATTCTTTGTTCCAGATTCCAACCTTTTAATATTTATTTTGCATAGTTTCTTTGTTATATCACTATTTCGTCTTTTTCTATCAGTATACTTTTCTCGAATTCATATATACAGAAATTCACATACCATAATTCATATGCCACTCATAATTTGCAAGAGCACCCTTGTATATGTTCTAAGCAAAGTTTCATCTTGTAAGCTATCCAATTTTTATTGTCGAAAACTTTTTTTTAAAATACCATCTTCTTGCAGTGAGTTTCCACTATTTTCTATTTCGTAATTGTACTTCTTTACCACTCTTTTTTTGCACTATACATATATGCTTCTTACAAACATTCTTGTTAATGAACTACATATTTCAACATTATTTACATTCATATTTTGACCTCCCGTCCTAAACCCTTCATATATGTCATCATCCGATATTCCTCACTTGTTATATTAGGGCGTTTACAATTTTCATAATACACTGTAGAGCTTGAATTATTCTCCATTCTTAAGAACACAAAATCACTAATAAATTAATTATATTCATAATAAAATTAGCAGAAAGATATACCCGAAGTTTTCAAAAACTTGCTTTTTTGATATTCTTCTTTCGTCTATTTTATGTACTTAGTTTTTCCTTCATTGATATATAGCCTTTTAACTGTCTGTTCGTCTATTATCTTTATTACCTCTTTTAGTTCTGTTCTATTTATTGCTAGCACTGACACTGACGCTTTTTAAGATCAATCACTTCATAGATTTTCTGTTTTTAGTGGAGTTTTAAAGCAGCAACAGAATAGTTCAGACTGGGGAGATGAAGTAAAGGCAATATTGGAAAATGGAGTAAATAGACCTAAATCGGGACATGATGCAGGTGATACAAATACATACTCGCGACAAGAATTCAGACGACTTACGTCATTTGAACAAATGAATAATTCATTACATTTTCATCAAAATATTTAAGAAACTGCAACTGATAGTAACAAAACTATATACTACACTAAAAGTTTGCATTATGTATTGCACTAAATTGCAAAAAATGATTGTTTTTAACGCGACCAAATATAGAAAATTACGTTGACGATAAAAACAAATGTGTAACGTCAGCCGTGACGTAAGACGTCTGAATTCTTGACTCGAGTATATATATTTTTTAGTTTGTAGGAGCACTTCATGGAAATTTTGTTTCTCGTAATATATTAACTCTAACATCAATTTTTAGGCGATCATCCCCCAATTACTCCTATGAAAGCTGCGTCGAGGAATGAACTAGACGGAGATGCTTGGAAATTATATGATTATATTACACGACATTTTATCGGAACTTTAGCCAAAGATTGTAAATATTTATCAACCACAGCTACCCTTATTATAAACGAGGAAGTTTTCACAGTATCTGGAAAAACTTTACTAGACCCGGGCTTTACCACAGTTATGACATGGCACGTAAGTACACTTATTTGACATTTTACTACAATTTCGGGAAAAGTTCCATTCAAATTATTTACCACTTTAGGCTTTTGGTAAGAATGAAATCGTCCCGAACTTACAAGAAAATGAGGTAGTTCCAATAAGGGATGCCAAATTAACCGAGCATCAAACTTCGCCCCCGGATTATCTGACAGAGGCAGAACTTATAACGTTGATGGAAAAACACGGTATTGGAACTGATGCCTCTATACCAGTTCACATAAATAACATTTGTCAAAGGAACTACGTCACTGTTATTTCTGGGAGAAAACTGAAACCCACGACTCTCGGAATAGTTCTAGTCCACGGCTATCAAAAGGTAATTTTTCATTAATCTTAAGGGGAATATCTTATAATAGGTACAAATCGTACTCATCAAGATTGTTGAATTCGTTTTTTAAAAAATTTCAAATTACGTCAATTTTGAGTTTTTATCGAGTTTGATTACATTTTGTTCATCATCCGGTATTTCAAAAGTTGAATTGGGTCATCTTTATTTGATGTTAAAAGATTCATCAAAATATTTTTTTAAATTCAATGAATTTTTAAAGTTTTTTAAGGTTGTTAAGTTTTTTAAACTCCCTGTATTTTATTTTATTAATTATTGTAATAAATTGTTTTTAAAAGTTTTGTCAACAATTTTGGAATTTTTAGAGATTGGTTTTATAAATAAGTGTAGTGTTCTAACAGACCTCCGTTAAAAGTTTCATCAAAATAAATTTTTTAATTCCCTGAATTTTGAGTTTCTAATTTTGACTCCACTAGAAGAGGGTGCCACTTGTAGCACATCGTGCTTCTTTTAAATGACAGAACTTTTTTATTAGCCTATTAACTCTCCTACCTTTTTTTATTTGAAAAAGGTATATCTTGTTGAAGTATGAATATGAAAAATGAAGGGCTATTATCGTTTTATAAATCTATCTAGCAAGAACTCGAATAACCAATCCTAGAGAGAATAGAAACTCTTTTCACTAACTTTTTAAACACATATTCACATGTTTAGAAAAATCCAAATTCATATCTATAAATACACCCAAATATTTAAAATCTGAAACATTTACTATTATATTGGTATTTATTACAACCTGTAAGCTATCATTTCTTTGCTGTACTTATTCATAATCAACATACTTTTTGTTTTGTCAAAATTTAAACTTCAACTATCTTCATTTAACCACCTACAAATATTTTTAAACTCATTGTTAAAGATATCATTTATACTATTAATATCTTCATCAACAACATAATTATTTAAAGTATCATCAGCAAACATTTGCATCTGACACATTACTTCGAGATTCGGCGGACTAATGTTGGTACAGCCTGTAGTAAAAATGCTATAGTCGCAGCAAGAATTCAGACGACTTACGTCACGGCTGACATTATGCAATTGTTTTTACTGTCAATATTTGGTCCCATTAAAAACAATAACAGCCGGATTCATGAAACGGGCGTAGCGTTAGTCGGACTAACCAGCTTTGCGCCCGTGTAAAGCGTGCTAGTTGGACTATCCAGCCTTGCACCCATTCACGAAACATGCGTTGCTAGGTAGCGAAACATGCGTTGCTAGGTAGGCTGTTTATTTACGTCCATATTTGCGCCAAAAGTTAGACCCAGTATTGTACCTGTCTAAAAATCGCGTAACTTCGGCCTCTAGTTCCCATTGTATATTTAGTATTTATATTCAAAAACAGTAGTTTTCAGTGCTACGGATTAGTTAACATGTCATAAAGTAAGTATTATACATAGTAGTGAATAGGAGTATGCCTTTTATTTAAATTGGTGCAACAGATGCGTAAATTTTTCGCGTAACCTCCGCTAGTCTGACTAACGTTACGCCTTGTTGATGAATCCGTATGTAATTTTTTTCAATTTAGTGCAATATATAGGACAAACATTTATTGCAGTATATAGTTTTATTATTTTGAGTTACAGTTTCTTAAATATTTCGACAAAAATATAATGAACTACTGAACTGCTACTGTTTGAATGTTCTCAACTTATCGGTTTGTTTTGGATAAATAAAACTCAATTGTTTCATCAGGTTGACGTTTAGACAATATTTATCGTCTTCCTCAAGACTAAAAAACAGATTTCTATATTTTAACAAACAAATTTCTAAAAAAATTTGAACAATTTAAAAAAAATTCAACAATATGCTACGTAATAAAGATCAATATTTCCAATTACTTTATGTTTTGTCCTGATTATGAAATTCATTTTGTATGGTTGTTTTTGACAATTAGCTATATGCTTGTAGTTAGTAAAGATTTTAACAAAAAACTTATTATTCTTCATTTGGTAACATTGTGTGTTGTGGCATTCTATAAAGATAATTAATTACATTTGCACATTTAACTGTATTTTTTTAGCATAATTACCTGCATTTTTGTAACTTATTTTCAATTGACTATTTTTTCTGTATTTATTACGTAGTATATTGTTATTTCTTTTAAATTGTATATTTTAAAATTGTTTAAAAAAATTTGTTTAAATATGTCACAGAAATCTGTTTTTTAATCCTGAAGAAGACAATAAATATTGTTGAAGTCGACCTGATGAAACAAGGTTTTGATTGAGTGTTATTTATCCAAAACAAACAAACAATTATTTTGAAATACTTTTCAAGATTGATGAAGAATTAGTGCTACCTACCATGAGATCAGCTGTAGAAGAACAGTTAAACCTGATAGCAGTTGGGAAGGCTAATTTCCATGCCGTTTTAAAGCACACAGTTGATATATTCAGACTGAAATTTCAGTACTTTGTAAAAAACATCGACGGTATGGATCAGTTGTTTGAAGTATCATTTTCACCGCTCAGTGCATCTGGGAAAGCCCACTCTAGGTAATAAAATCTCTTCTAAATTGTAGAAAAATTATTACAGTTTTTGTACAGGTGTGGAAAATGCAGACGATACATGAAATACATTCAGGCGAAACCAGCTAGGCTGCATTGCCCCCAATGTGACGAAACGTTCAGCTTGCCTCAAAACGGAACCATCAAATTATTTAGAGAATTGAAGTGTCCCTTGGACGACTTCGAACTGCTTTGTTGGACGATGGGAAATAAAGGAAAAAGTTTCGTCTTTTGTCCTTACTGCTACAATAACCCCCCTTTTAAGTACAAACCCTGAAATTACTACAAATTTTCAAACACTAACGATGTATGTTTTAGGGATATGAGGAAAGGAGGCGGATGCAACTCCTGCTCCCACCCCACTTGCCCCTACGGATTGAATTCAAACGGCGTCTGTAACTGTGCCGAATGCGATTACGGAATCTTAGTCCTAGACCCCTCGTCGGGTCCGAAATGGAAACTGGGGTGTAACAAGTGCGATACCATAATCAACCTCTTCGAAGACGCTCAAAAAGTCACAGTCCTCGAAGAAGTTTGCGACTGTGGGTCTCAAATGGTTACCGTCGATTATAAACAGGAAAAAACCAAACTCCCAAATGGCGCAACAGAAATGAAAGGTTGCGTCTTTTGCACGAACGAGTTTAGCAAGTTGGTGGACAGACCTAAAGTGGCCGTGGTTAGTAAGCCTCGGCCATTTAGAGGCGGCAAAGTGGGTGGCAGGGGTAGAGGACGCGGTGGTAGAGGAAGGCAACCAAAGGATAAAATGGCCCAATTGGCAGCTTATTTTGTGTAATACACAAATAATTAAGAGAAAAAAAAAATAGTTATTAATGATTTTATTAACAGTTTTATTTAATTTACATTCACTTGTCTGAATGGTTTTTTTTTATAATGTATTAATTTTTTTATTTAAAATATATAATTTATTTTCAATTAGAAATTGTTTTAGAAGAGAATTTTGAAATTTAAATGTACAACGTGTTTCAATATTATGTACGTTAAACACATTAAAATTAATTACAAATCTCCACCTCCCTGGTCAAATTCAGGAGATATTATGATAAAACTTAACAAGTGAAACTTACGATTCGTTTCATCGAAAATGAGAGCCTGAAAACTGTTACCCTTGTATAATTGACTCAATGAAGATATATTCTTTCTAACTTACTCAGATTTTTTATAGACTGTTTCAACAAAATCATGAGTTCACTTTTTCAGGTGAATTTACTATCGATCCTGCCAGAACTAAGGATCCTTGACACAAAAAGAGAAAATTTGTCTAAAACTCTTGTAATAGGGTAATAAAAATAACACATGCAATAAATAATACACATAAATGCTTAATTTGTCAGATCTGAGGGTGTCAATCTCGGGAGTCCCCTGAATCCTGATGGTCTATAAGCAACAGCGTTGGTAGAAAGAAAACTCTAGTATCATCGGATAGTAGACTTGTTTATTCTCCTTTATATTTCACAGCTATAATCATATGTCGTTTGATTTCTGTTTATGTACTAATGGAGATGGATCGGACAAAATAATATGAAATAAACAAATATTTCCACACTCTGGCAATTTGGCGAGAGTTTTATTTCTCTGTCTGACTGCCTTAACACAAGATATTATTCGTGAAATTCACGAACCTCTAGATGGCGCTGTAAAATTCAAGATATCGGATTTAAGGGTGAACAATTTGTTTACAATTGCCGCTAAAGATTGTAAAGCTTTTAATTGCCAGGGAGATTGTGTTTTATTCTTAGTATTTTTTAGGTGAAAGTGTGTTTTAGGAGTTATCAAACGTTAGTGTAAGACAAATTCTTAGAGTGCCTATATATCGTGAATCCCTTGTATGTTCGTAACCTCAACCTTTCAGATTCAAATATAATGGTTCGGACCGAGATATCTATAACAGATATCTTGAACTACCTCAGGGACCTCTAAAAGAAGGTAAGGTGAGGCACATAGTTTTTGTCTGGGGTAGAACGTGAGAAGCCGCAAGTTGCCAAACCTTTGTTTACAGGTGTCTGCCTTACTTCAGCCACCGTATAAATTATCTATTTAATCAAATGGAGAAAAACAGATTTAAAAACATGCTCAATTAATTCACAACATAACCTTGTTATAATTACCTGGCATAAAATCCTGTATAAGAAAATGTTTGCTACATGCTTTCATGTGTTTTGTTATCAGTTTTGCGATTGTTAGTTTAATTTTCCACTGCTTACTGAGTTCGCGGTCTACGGGAAATTAATGCAGGGAGATATCAGAAGTAGGTACAGTAAAAGGATAACTGGGGAACAACACCGAGATTTTGTGCAAATATTCTTGCACTTTTGTACACTTCCAATTTCTTTCTTATTCTAGACCAGAGGACACATTTGCACTTTTCGAACCTATACAGACCACAAATGTGCTTCCTTGAGAATAACATATACGTAAATATAACTCACATCCCTCTCCTGTTACCACATGATATGATGCAAATAATTTTATAACCAATGGTACTAACATAAAAGTATTTGAAAAAAAATATATTTGACAATTCAGTGACTAATCACAAGTCAGGTAAACTGTCTTATTTTAATTCCAAGAATCTGTATACTTCCTTGTAAACACATGGGATACTGAAAAACTCTGTATAATATTTCATAAATAATTTTAACATCCATCAATCTGCTATAGAAGTGCTGTTGCTAAAATTATATTAAAAAAAATCTAAATAAAAATTAAATCTGTTATCTCAAATTTTTTCAAACTAAAATAAATTACTTGTATGATTTTTTATTGAATTTTTTTTAAATAAATATACTATCTATTAATATAAACATTACTTCATTCATTCTTAACCCCTGACCCTTACAGATAAACTTATCTCTTCCATGAAAATACTTTTCAATACAACGAAATTCTTCAGTGTCTGTATAATGGATGCAAAAGCACCAATAATATTCCTTTTGTTGTGTAATATCTTCAGTCTCGGCGTTTGTTGTAATGTGGACACATTCAATAACAATAGTGTAACTCTAGTAGGAGCCAAAAGCATCAAATTCATCACTGGTTGTTTCGAACCTAATGAAGCGCTCATGAATGTGTCTTACGTTCAAGTTGTAAATGAAACTGTTCCAGTATTAAGGAAAGATGCTATTCATGGATTGCCAAAGTTATTAGATGTAATTCTCGAGCACAACCACATTGTAGACATTGAACCAGGGGCATTCCACAATTTATCGAAACTTTACCTGTTGAAAATCAGATACAATGAAATAAAAGTGATAAAGGAAGGTGTCTTCAACAATCTTACGTTACAAGAACTGTGCCTGACAGACAACAAAATTGAAATTGTTCATCCTAATGCTTTTGATAACATGCCAAACTTAACAATCCTTTTCTTGAACGAAAACAAAATATCAACATGGTCTAGTGAATGGTTCAAAAGGAGCCCACAAGTGTCGGTGTTGAATTTCGAATATAATGTTATAACCACCATTCCATTTCGAAGTCTTCAGAACATTAATGGAGAACTGTGGCTAGCAAATGCCAAAGTGGAAGTGACTGTTTTACTCAATGACAATAAAATAAGGAAAATCGAAGACGGTGCTTTTGAAGGAATCGATAAGATAGGATGGCTGTTTCTTCATAGAAATGAAATTGAAGATATCGGCGAGGAAAGCTTAGGATCACTGAAAAGTGTGGAGTGGGTTAGATTAGATAATAATAGATTGAAGTGTGTTCCTGCAAAATTGGTAAAAATATGTCCTAAAGTAATTTATTATCTGTATTCTAATCCACTGACTAGTGATTGTAAAGATAAGTATTCAATTACTGTACTTACATAAAATCCATTTTAAGTATATACTTTACCTTAATAATTGAAAAAAAAAGCGGTGCAACTATAAACTATTGTAAGACACATATATAATTATACAGCTTGTATAGGTCTTGTTAATGTAAAAATGCATGGATTGAATGAACTGTATTACACAACTTGACATTTCTTTTTTAATAAAAAAGCAGCTTCTCTTTCATATTTCCGCATATATTTTTAACTAACCCACAAAACTTCATTTTAATAAAGACTTTAAAATGTATTACATGTATTTCTTCATATGACTTTTATTAAAACTAATGTAGGTACGTAATCCAATTATTTCCAAAAATAATCTTACATACATGTAACTAAATTCTAGGATCTAAAACACATTTTTAAAAATATAAATTTTATTATTACAATAAAAAAAAAACTTAACTCTAGTATTATAATGTTTTAAACCCTGACAGAAACTATTCAACAACTTCTTTGTCATTTTCATAACCTTGTTCCTCAGCAGTTTTAAATTGATTTATCCAACTATTTGGTAATCTGTCATTGTACATCTACAAAATATTTCAAATTATATGCTTACTAATAATATTTAGTCAGTTGGATCATTGTCTGCTAAATCGCAGTGTAGTGCATCTCCGTGCATGGCAGCATACTACAGCACATAAGTGTTATGTGTACTACAGAGGACATGACATAGTTGTCAATTGTTTATTGTTTGTATTGGTAATTTGATCCACATAACACTTACAAATTTGGTCTTATGACAAATGTCAAATATCTGTGGAAGTGTAGGTTTCTGTTTACGTATCATTTTTAAATTTATAAACTGCTACAACTTAAAACAATGTACTATTGTGTCTTTCATGGTGAAAGTGAAACAAAGCATTTTCAACCTTATGAGGGTATTATAAACGTAATGCGTCTGATGGTTGGAAACAGTTTGCAACTGTTCTATGAACAGGCCTAAAATAATATAGTTGCAGCAAGAATTCAGACAATTTACGTCATACGAACAAATAAATAATTTATTATATTATATTCATTAAAATACTTAAGAAACTGCAACTGAGAATAATAAATCTATATACTACACTAAATGTTTGCACTAAATTACAAAAAATTATTTTTTTAATGCAACCAAATGTCGACAATATAAGTCGTTTGAATTCTTGCCGAACTATATATTAATAATGATATATCCAGTTTTATCAAAAATATAAAATATGTAATTAGAAGCACTTTGTGTGAAATATAGGAATATCAGTATCATATATTTTTAAAGTTATGAAATAGTAGACGAAAAATACCTACATTTTCTATACACCAAATTAGATAATTAGCTACTATTAAAAGGTAAGCTTAAGAGTGTCAATATTAAATGTTAAATGCTAACTTTTATGACCTGATATTTATGTTTCCAAAGACTAACAGTGGAGTCACCATTGAAAGACATTATAGAATTCTATATTGAAATTCAGCTGATTCGGCAGACAAGTATTAAGCAGATAACGCAATTTAGCAGACAAACATATTTATATAATAGAAAAATCTTTAAAAAATATTCTGACTAATTTGAATAATGTTCTCCAATGAAACATATGTGCCATGGAATTTTAGAAATAATTAAGAAACATTTCCCAAAAATAAAAAAATCTTGACATAAATGTACAAAAACAAAAAATTACCTTTGTACTGGAATATTAAATTTCACTTACCTTACAAACAAACTTTAATATTTCATGTTTTGATATTTCTTTTTCTGCTCTGGCTCCCCAAGAGAAAGTTACCTTTTTGGATATCTGATCCATTTCGATTTTCAAATATTTTTTATTCTTTAAATTGTGATGAATATAATCCTTTACATTACCAAATATGTCATGTCTTCTTTCAGTATCAATATTTAGTGATTTCAAAAACGCATAGAGAGAAACTGAAAATAAAAGATATAGTAGATATTTTTTGTTAATTATTATTAATGATTCTTACCGTCACTAACCACAGAATTGGACATAAAAATATGACTTAAAATCAGCAATAGTAGTACTTTATGAGTATCATCTGGACAATCTCCATCCCTAATAATAGGATTATTGATATACGGTAATGCATTACTTATGACATACTCTCGGGAGGAATTACTGGAAGCATCCGACACAATCATATTATAACCATATACCTAAAATTAAAACGATAAGCAATAAAACAACTTTATATTAAAATTATCTACATTTTTCAAAATGGCTGCAGCTTTTTCAATTATTTCTTGATACCGAGGTGCTGTTTTAAGAACATTTTTCTTTAATTCACTTTGCTTGAAAGTTAAATGACTGCCAGCTCTATTTACAATATAGCGAACTAAATTGTTCACTTGGTCGTCAATGTTTACATTAAGTCCTTGAAAGGTTTCCTCTAATGTTTGCTGAGTTAACTGGCTCTGTCTTTGACTTGTTGAAGGTGATGCTTGAGACCTTTTTGACTTCCGTGACATATTTACGTGTTCAATGAGACAAATAAAATTCAGTAGTAAACGTTTCCTGTGAACCTAAAGCAGGCAATCATTAATATTCAATATATCCAATTCTATAAAATAGCAAATACCTTCTAATTGACTTACTCCTATATACCACAAAATATCTATATACTTATATGTTACAATAAAAACTGAAATAGAGAAAAAACAAATGTTACATTATTTTATGTTCTTGCAATAAATTAGTAACTGAAAGAGATGGTATATAGATACACAAATTATAATAAAATCACAGATGAATTTTAAATTTTAAGGTTAACTTTGTAGCAGTTTCTAGTTTATTTTTACTTGATCTTCTTCTTCTTCCTTTTATTTGATTTTACCTCCGATTATAATAACTAGATGAAATGAATATGAATAAGGTCCAAGAATCACACTCGTGCACGATTCATAATAGGTATACAGGGTGAATCAAGCTTAAATAGTTAAACTTTAGGAGTAGATTTCATAAGAAATTTCAAGTTAAAAATGTAAGTACAACATACCTTCTATTTCCCTCCCCAACAGATATATACAGAGTGATTACGTTCAAGGAAAAAAATACCACTACAAAGAGTATTTGTGACATTTAACAATGGTTTTACTTTCACATTAGGCAATACTTGTTTTAAAACCTGCCTGATATTATATGTATTTGTTTTAATTTTACATTTAATATACAGTTATCATAAAAGCATTTCGTCTATGGGAAAACATGGAAGGAATGTTTTGAAGTACGGTTCTGCGATTTAGGATACGATGATTTAACCATCGTCTGCTAAATCGCGTCGCCTTTGAAAAATCGCAGCTGATTCGATTTAGGAGACATTTGACAGAACACAATCTAATCAAAATCATCGTCAGACATGGTTAATTAAATACACAGTCGGGGTCATCAGCAGATAGTCCATGAAAACTGAGAACTTTTGTGATGTATGATACAATTCAGTCATGAAGTCAGTGTGTTCGCACCAAATTCGGTGAAAATGCAAAAATCCTTGCACTGAGAAAATAGTCAGTTCAATCGTGGAGTGCAAGATTTTTTTAATGTAATTCTTCTAAATAACTTATTTTCTTCATCAGATAGTTTATTTGAAGAGGAATATTTATTAATAATAGTTATAAAGAACAAAATAAAAAAAATACATTTTTACGAAATTTGTAGTGAATTGAGGATGTAGCAAATCAATAATTAAATCTATTTAATTACTGCTTCTACCACTTGTTTTGTCTTTAGTTAAAAAAAATGATTAAGTAGAAAACTGGTGTACATTATTTTAATTGATGATTTTGGAAAAACAGTGTTTACCCAAAAAACAAATTTGGAAAAAAAAATATAACAGCTGAAACGCATACATTCTTGCATTTTTGTAGTAGTTTATAATAAATTAATACTTCTGTTTTTCTACAGGGTTAGTGCCAATTTTTTCAAATTTAAGGGTTTATATATTACTGACAAATAAATCCATATACTTTTTAATTATGGTAATGTTTTATCAAATGATGCGGTTATAAAGTGTGCACTAAAATTTGATGCATGCTCGGAGTATTCCGGGCAAAATTTAATAGCACTCGCAACAAACTTTGCGTGATATCAGTGCGCACTACATGTTCTCAGTGCATATAAATCGAAATCGTCATGAAAGTGATGTAAAATTATTATTTGAGTGCAACACTGTTTATGAACAAGGTTTAAATTTTGTGACATTCACAGATCCACAGATTGACCACAGTGAACCTAGAAACCTAGAAAAAATATAGACTGCGCCATTGTGATCATATTGCTGGCGACCGCTAATTCATGGCTGCCCTAAAAGGTCCCGAATCGCTAAAACTTGGTTTTTATGCCAATTTACGTTGGTTGTATTGTAGCGTGAAGCTCATTTGTTTATTGTGATTGATCACATTCATGTCACATTCTTTAATGACATTTAAAATTTTAAAATGACAGCAAGTTAGTTAATTTCATATTGCAATACAGCCATCATATTTGCACAACCGCCAACATAAAGCAAGTAAATATCCATTTGCTGGATCTTAGGCACCTGTCACGTGACCTATATCATGAACCGACTTGTCTATATTTTTTCTAGGTTTGCGCCACAGTCAGTTCTCTATGGCCACAGTCTTCTGTGGTGTTCTGTGCTGTGGCCACAGTGATTGTGCTCGCACACTCGCACACGTACGAATCATTTGGCTGAAAAAAAGCGAAAAAAGTGACGTTTATGTTTGACGTGTTAAGTTTAGTTGGTGCCGGGTCTTCAGGTTAATATTAAAAAATTGAACTAATTCTTGAAAATAAAATGAAGAATCTAATTTGTGGCCTGCTGATCGTTTGGGTTCTAACTCTGTGTAATGTTGATGGACAGCAGAGGAGACAGGTATTGCTCTTATAATAAAATTTAATTTTTTAAAGTTCACTTTAAATTTTAAGGGATACACTATGGCTGAGAGAGTACAACAGCTTACTGACATGGCAAATAAAAGAGCAGTCCTTAGGTTTAACGCTAATAAATTTAAGGATTTCGTAAAATCAAGCCCTCGAAACTATTCTGTTGTTATAATGTTTACTGCGATGGCTCCACAGAGGCAGTGCCAAATGAAGAATTATTTAGATACTCTCAGTCAGTTATTTCAAATAATCTGCAGTTTTTTGATGAGGGTTCCGATGTTTTCCAAATGGCAAGTATTAAAAAATTGATTTCAGCAATTTTTTAAAAATCTATTTTAGTTACGGTTAAATACAGCTCCAGTTTTCATTCATTTTCCACCAAAAGGCAAACTGAAGAATGCTGATACTATGGATATTCAACGAATTGGCTTTGCAGCCGAAACTATTGCCAAATGGATAGCAGAGAGAACTGACATTCAGGTAATACGTATTTTTCACTTAAAACATTATTGATTTTAATTATCTTTAGATTCATAATTGCTGCATTCTTTTTTAATTATCTTTAGATTCGAGTATTCAGACCTCCAAATTACTCTGGTACCTTTGCTCTTGTAATACTATTTGGAATAATTGCTGCATTCTTATATCTCCGTAGAAATAATTTAGAATTCTTATACAACAAAACCATGTGGGGAATAAGTTCTTTATTTTTCTGTTTTGCCATGACTTCTGGACAAATGTGGAATCATATTCGAGGGCCACCATTCATACATAAAAATCAGAATGGGCAGATAGCTTACATTCATGGTTCTTCTCAAGGCCAGTTCGTTTTTGAAACCTACATAGTTATGGTTTTGAGTATCCTTTATATAATAAAAATAATTTACGATTAACTGAATATACTTAAATTGTTTATGTAAATAAATGAATGTCATTGATCGCATTAGTGAAGATTTGTTTGTGAATGCATTAATAGTTACATCTGGAAAGATTTCCTTAACCTTTCGTAGATGCCGCTATTGTTTTGGGTATGATCTTGATGACGGAAGCAGCACGAGGCAAAGGAGATCCTAAGAAACGAAAAATCATGGCCGTGGTTGGCCTTGTATTAGTTTCTGTGTTCTTCTCTCTTTTATTATCAGTTTTTAGAACTAAAACCCAAGGCTATCCTTATAGGTAAGGCGAATAATTGCCAATAAGTACCTATTTATTAAATTTATTATTTTTTCCTTTCAGTTTCCTCTTAAAGTAGGACTTTTCTCTAGGCATGGGCATACTTGATGTAATTACTTTTATTATAATTTTTTTTTAAATATGTTGTGTTAAAGCATTGGTAATAAAAGTTGTTATATAAGGAGAATTTTTATTTCACATAAGGTAAAGGTACTGAAGCTTACTGGTAATTAGGCCATGTTTGGCCCTTTTTACCTACTAACTTACACTACCCTCTACCCCTACAATCACAAACATCCATGGGTAGGACAGAAAAATTCTGCCCCGTGTTGGATTGGAACCAACTTCTGGCCGCTCGTGCTTCCCTGGCAGCAACTATTTGTCGCCGCTTTGGCCGCTCGGCTACCGTCAGCCCATTTTTATTTCACATACTAAAGTTCATAAACTTTACACATATTTGCATAATATACAGGGTGTTCTAATATATGTCATGTAAAAAAAAACATGACTCCAAATACTTGATAAATGAAATACATGGACAGAAAGGTTTTCTAACAATTTATGCTCGCAAATATTTTGAAAATTATCCCAAATCAAAAACAATTTTTTTAAATTCGTGAGTAAAAAAAATTTCCAGGAATAATTTAGCACAGATTTGGTAAGAAAATTTCACACTCAAATTGTGAATTAAATGAAAAATCGAAGCCAATCAGGTTACTCCAGTCGTGCTGATTTCACATTGACCTTAAGTCGATACAAATTTCTGTAAAAAAATTTATCGCTCGAAGTGTTAAAAGTTTAATCGCAAGTACAATACCAACCTTAGTGTTTGAAAATGTTCCTTATTGATGTGCAATTTTTTCTCAAGCAAGCTTGCATTGCTACATTTTCTATAGAGTTTTTGGAGTTGTCAATATTTATTAGGTATGCAAATAATATATGAAGGAACTAGAATCTGATTATCGAAACCATCAAGATCTACCACTGAAAACTTATGATATTCTGAGGTCTGTTATTATTATTTGCCTATCTTAAATAATAAATTAAGTAAAAATAAAACATTACACAGGTGTGTATAAGACTGTGTGATCAAAATGATAAGACACTTGCATACAATCAAAAATTATTTCAAATTGTAAAATTATTTAATGCAGTATTTGTCTAAAACACTTTTTTTATTATTAGTATATTAATTAATCCTGCAGAAGAATAATGTTCAATACCAGCTGATTAAGTCCACGCTGAATTTCCTTGTCCCTTACGTCTCTACTGAAGTTTTCCTTGCCCATGTTTAGTACTGGTTGTCCCACCAAACATACACAGTAGCTATCTATATTTTCCTTTCAAATTATGTACATAATTACCAAGATATGTATATTTTTCTGAACTATATGCAAAATGAAGTTTTGGGTAGTTTTAAAATAAAAACTACAATGATTAGGCAGTTATTCACATATTGGAAAAGTAAAAAAAATATTTGCAGAACAAAATGACCAACTGTCCTGTTACAAAAATAACAATTTCTCCTTATTTTGAATTGTCATTTTCCTCGAAATAGAAATATTTCAAAATTTTTTGACATTTATATAAATTTTTTGTTAAAAATTGTTATCCATCAAAACTGCATTGATAGTAAACTATGGCGTTGAAATAACTGTAAACTTATTGTAAATTAATAATGTATAATTTTGCTACAAAAAATAAATGTAATACAAAGTAGAAAAGTGTGAAAAATGGCTTACTTGTATAGTACCTAGTAGTAAGTTAATGGATTTCGTTTTAATTTATTACGCTGTGAAAATGGTTTAGCAGAACAATATCTTGGCAAACATGTGCCAAATACACCTACTTTTACCGTGGTGTGCAGTGAGTGAAAATGTAGTGCAACGCGAGGGAAATTTGAAACCTATTCGTGGAAGAGATGGAGGTCAAGGACTTCCACGGCCTATTGCAGTAGTGTGATGTATCATACACAAGGCTCAATTATATCTGTACCATGTACAGCATGTCCAAGCATTAACATCAAGGGATTGGACCAGGAGAACTGGTACCATGGCCACCACGATCTTATTTGGACTTCTTTTTGTGAGGATATTTAAAAAAAGTGTATCACACCGACGTGGATATATACCGTTGGCTTGGTGCAAAACTATCCTGTTATTATGTGCTTGTTGTAAAACAGATCAATATTGTCACAGAATTTGCCCCGCTCGCACCCAATTCGACTGTGGTATCGCGAAACGCTAGATTGTCTCGATCGCCCCTACGCGATTCTCGTAAACAAACAAATAATGCCGTGTATCGAGGCGCGACTGGAAAATATAGAGAATCGACGAGAATCTTTTGAGAAATGGATCTAGAGATGCTATAAAATACCTGGAATATTCGTTTGATCTATAAAAGAATAAACGGCCGAGTTAGTTATTTGGATATTTTGGAGCAATCAATTAGAATTCAGAGCGATATAGTGATTAATTAAGTAGTGTTTAGTTGAATTGAAATGCATTCGGCGGTGTACAGAGTCTTAATAAATACCAGTAAAAATAATTTGTTTTTCTGGTAAAAGAAAGAAAAAGTTGGATTGGGAAACCCGTGACAATATTTTGCTGTAAAACTAAGTCCAAAATTTTCAATTTACCGCCCTTAAAATTTATAAAATGCAAAGTATGCTAACAGCATCACAGGATTTTTTTACTAATATAAACTAGCCTGTGTCCCTTATCACAATAATTTGAATGCATATTGAAATTAAACATATTGTATCTCTTAAGTATCCTTAAGTACAAATAACTCCTAAAATTGTTTAAATTCAGTTTAAAAAACAATGTAGTTACAAAAGCCAGAAATTCTTTCTAAATGGACTGGATAGTTTTGCACCAAACCGGCGATACTATTGATGATTTACGGAAACGTATCATAGTTGCTGCTAATAACTTACAATTTCAAAATAGACAAGAAGCATTTGTGTTAGTTTGTAGAAACTGGGTAAGACGGGCCCAAAATGTTGTAACATCAGGTATATCAAATATTAATTAAAACGACAAATTAAATCTATTAATAACAATAGCAGCAAAAGCAGTTAAATTTTCTGTATAAAATAGGAGTTATAAAATGTTATTTCTTTCCTTGGGCATGTCTTTCCATTTTTTGTCCGGTTGCAGATTGCAGCCTATTCAGGTTTTACAGTATTTCCAGTGCTGTGCAGAACTGTATTTCTAAATTAGTAGGCTCTTTTTGATTTTTTTTATGAAATTGTATTTATAAGAGCCCCCTGTACACTCAATTTTTTTTTTTTTAGATAAGTTCTGAATCACCCTTTATAATGTTCTCCAAAGAAAATCCCTAATACTCTACTACTTCTACTCTACTATATTTGCATCGAAAAAATCTATTAAACTCTTTGAAATCTCTTTTAAAATAAGTATTTCGAGACTGGGGTACTACTTTAAGAAGAACACATTTGTTGCTGAGGAAGAGATTCGGAAAATAAAATAAAAACATAATCTGAAAACATATTTATTTTCAATCAAGAGCATTTCTGTATGCCTTTGAGAAAACATTAATAAATGGCTTTTCTTTAGTTTTATTGGGTTTTTGCCACACTTCTGAAAAAAATAAAGATTAATTAAATAAGCCCTTGCGCCAAACGGAATCAGTCAAGGGTTATTTTTGAAACTAAGTTTGCCTAACCAAAATATCTCGCACTGAAAAAAGCAGATAAGTAAAGTAACAAAAATCACATCATTATCGCGCACTTCCGTATTTTTGAGGTTTCGAAAATTTCTGTTTTCGTTTTCAAAATGCAAACTTAGTTTCAAAAATAACCCTTGACTGATCCGTTTGGAACAACGGCTTATTTAATTAATCTTTATTTTTTTCAGAAGTGTGGCAAAAACCCAATAAAACTAAAGAAAAACTAAAATTATGCCACAAATTAATAGCTTCAGACAATATTAATAAATGGCATCAATAACCCGATTAAGCTGTCAAAAATACTTGGTTGGTTAGATTAAAACTATAATTAATGATGCTAATAGGAACTGAGGACATAAATACTGCTTTCTACCCTACATTAACAGAGGGCTAACGTGCTAGCTTAGCTAATATCAATTGAACTAAAACATCTATTTCCCATTTATTTAAGAGTATGGAAGTTGAAGAGCTTAGGATAATAGCCCATTACATAAAATTTATGCTCCAGAACATCTGAATTAAATAAACCAATTGATTTATTCATGTTTGGTTTACAATGTCAATATGTATGATCAAAATAAGTGTTTGCCACTGTTAACTTTTTAAATTCATCCTATGAAGCTAGCTTTTATCATGAATAGATCTGTCCTAGGTATAGTTTTTGTTTTCAATTACAGTTATTGAAGATACTACACCTTTAATCGATTGAATTATATACTGACTTTTAGACTAGAACTTGTAGATAGAAAAATATAAAAATAACTTAATAAATTACTCTACAAAACTAATTTAAAAAACTATAATGATATCAATCTAATCACTATTAATTTTTACATACTAGAAAAAGTAAGCAACAGTGAACACCTAATTTGGTATAGTTTATGTACAGGGTGTTCTCGGATAGGACACAGCATCCTTCTTTTATTATTGATTTTTAGATAAAATCTTGTCTTCATAAAAAATGTGCTCATCCTCCAATGCTCCAAAATGAAAACTGTCAAATAAAAAAAATGTATTTTAGTTTACATGAATGACATTTTTTGAAGGCCTTGTATATTTTATTGCGAGTTTGACCACTGGCCATAAATTTACAAAATCAACAAAGTTTGCTAGGATGAGGGTAAGGTACAATACTTTTTTTATCAAGAATTTTTCGGGAGAATATGATTCTTGATAAAAAGTCTAGCAATGCTAAAATAAAAAAAATTTTGGAATTGTATCCTTACTTTTGTCAAAAACTTAATGTTTGAAAATCAAAAATGTACTTAAATCCAGAAAAAATACAATGCATTCCTTTAATGTTCTTATTTTATTGACTTTCTTAGAAAATAAAGAATATACAGTAGACTCGCGATAACATGAACTTGCGTTTATGTGAACTTCGTGGTAACATGAACACTATATTGGTTCCATTATCTACCTTGTAACGTGAACACCGCTTCTCCTGGTAACGTAAACAAACGTTCTATTCAACGGGTATCACACACAGAAGCAATTGAAGCAATCAACACTATTAAATTGGGCGGAGCAGAATTCATTTGAGATCAGTGATATTCTTAATCTTAGAACTGTTTACGAAAAAGCAATATTGAAAAAGTTGTCATCTAAACAAGTTCAAAATAAAATAACTACATTTTTTACAAAAACTGATGTAGAGCGTAATAAATAAAATGATACAGACTAGATTATTTGCTTCTTTTTCACTTTTTGTATACTTTCATTAACGTGAACAAATTCGATTTCGTGAAGGCCCCTGGTGCATTTTGTGTTCACAGTATCGCGAGTCTACTGTACATATATATATATTCTTTGCTTTGACACCGAAGGAAAAATATTATGGCAATAATTAATTCAAATTGGTGTACCTACTCATTTCTTCAGTTATAAGTATTTTTTTTATTAAACTCGATATTTAAGTATTTCCTCAGTTTTCAAACCACTTTTTAAAATAAAGTTTTTGATAAAAATAATAAATACTCTTAAGTCAATTCTAAAATTTTACAGTTGTTTGAACTCCCTGTATATTTCACCTTAAGTTTGGCCATTGCTCTTGGCTAATGTTTTTTTCCCGAAAAATGAACAGTCGGAAATTTGTAAGAATGTGCTGTTCTATCCGAGGACACTCTGTATATAATTACACAATTTAAAAACAATTAAAATCACACTAACAAAAAATATTAATTAAAATTTCATCAGATCTGGAATTTGATTTGATAAGCAACCTTGTACTTGCAGTAATATAATTTTTACACTTAGGCTATTAATATTTTTGACTAGCTTGTTATACATATAGAAAGAGTGACTAAATATTTTTGTTGTAAGTTATTAGTATAACGGTTACCAAGAACCCGGACTGTAAACAAAACCAGCTGTGGATCACAAACTTAATAAGTCTGATGTGAACCAAATATGTCATATAAGATTAATTTTATAAAATCCAGTTTTTGGCTGTTTTTATATACAGGAGTTTTCACATTAAAAAAATAATAGAAAAAATACGATTACAAAAAAACAATAATTGTTGATAAACTGCCTACTTCATTTCATTCCGTTTATTTCTTCAGGTACAATTGTAGAATAAAAGCTACTTGAAAATAAATATTTCTTTAAATATGGAATTTTCAACTATATACGAAGGTTCACAGCTGAGTTCAGTCTTCAGTCACAAAATCTGTGGCCATCTGAATGTCTAATTAAATCAACTTCCTTCCAAAACATACTTTCAAAAAAGCAATACACACTCACACTTTATCTCCTAACCTTATGTGAAATTCTCTGTATAGTAAACTTTTAATTTACTTTCAATAAGGTCTACAGTGGAAAGGTATTAAGCACTGGACGAAATTTGATATTTTACCGATTACACATTGAGAAAATATTTATAATAAATGAGAAACACAGAAATACTAAACAATATTCCAGCTAAAATTTGTCAACGTAGCCTAGGCCATTGCCGTTCTTTGTCGGTTAAGGGCACATAGACCACTCCCATTAGAGTTTTTCGACTAATTGTTCCATCGGGTAGTTTATCAATTTGTTCTAATTGTTGGTCTCCGCCGGCAGGTCCAACTGGGACTATTAATCTACCCCCTACCTAAAATTTAATATTAATATATTGAATTAATTGAACATATCTTTATATTTTTTATATACAGAGTGACCCATTTCAATGTGAGATTAAAAATCATATAGGTCAATTTAAATAATTTATTTTTTTAAACACTTTACTAATGTATTGTGGTACTAAATTTAAAAATAAAATTTGAACTGAATTTTTTCAAGGTTGAAATTGAAAAAAGCAATTAAAATTAATATGTTTATGTGAATTGTATTTAAGAAAACATATCTGCTATATTTCTTTTAGACAAAAATTCACATACAACATAGGTAAACCGTAAATAATTAAAAAAAATAAAAGGAGAATTTTTCTTACAATGTAAATATTGATATTAAGTTCAATGAATTATTGAAATGGTTAGAAAAATTGTCCACTTTAAAGATTCGATGGTCATTTTTTAATGCGGCTGGTCTAAATGACCATAGTCATATTTGATAACTGTCTGCCATGGCTACTATTTATTAAAATATAGTTAAACATGCAATATAATTAAAAACAACTGACCTTTAATTGATCTACAAGAGGCTGAGGTAATGTAGGTGCCGCAGCACCAACATGAATAGCATCGTAAGGTCCTAAATCTGGATAACCTTTGCGTCCATCTCCAGCAAATAGTTCAATTCGTCCTGATTCTAAAAGCTCTGGATGGTCCCTTAGGATGTTTTGTTTAGACATCTCCACTAATTCTGGTATATGATCAATTCCTACTGCAATGCTGCAAAGGAATATAGTTTACACATCACAAAGACAACTTACTATATCTATTTCTATTTTCTACTTGTTAGATATGTTCAATTTAATTAATTACAAAATACCTAAATGAAAATCTGCTTTGAAAAATCCATATATGTACTTACCCCTTTTCTCCCAACATCATAGCCATACAAGCTGTAAGATATCCACTTCCTGAACCCACATCTAATGCTCTATTTCCATTGACTAAGTTATTTTTTAGTAGTTCCAAAGCATGAGCATGCATGTGCGGTGCACTTATTGTAACAGCAAATCCAATTCCCTGAGGGGCATCCATGTACGGACTATTTTTTGAATAATTGCCTCTATCCACTGCTAACATTGCATTTTCTACTACATCGCTGCGAATAATACCATTCGCTAGAAAATAGAAAAAGAAAAGTAAATTCAAAATGTTTCATAATATAACCTTAAATTATTACCTCTCAAATTTCGAACCAATTCCGCATTCGTTTTCCCATGACTTCGCCAAGCCATTATTAGATTAATAAATGTAATGAACACTAGAAACAGCAATAAATAGTAAACCTTGAACATTAATTTTCGCACACAAATTTTATTTAACTACATGACCTCGAAATCTCGAAATTACCTCACCTGTCAAATGCAAATTACAAAACAATTCTCATTTCAGATGGGCACTGGCAACTTTCCAAGGTCAGCTATTGACCACAAACCTAGAAAAAATATAGACAGCATCGGTTCATGGTATAGGTCACGTGACAGGCCCCAACAAAGTTTTAGGAATGCTGGACCTTTTAGAGCACCAGCGGTCGCCGGCAATATGACACTGGCACAGCCTATATTTTTTCTAGGTTTGTGGCACAAATAAACTTCTAGGTTAGTAGGTTTGACCAGTTTGACCTAGTTTTAGTAGAACCATAGACTTATTAGGAAAGAGTAAAGTCTATGGGTAGAACCGTTGAGCGAAGAACTTCGCACATATCATTGATCGAAAAAAGTTTTTCGTTTTTCACTCAACAGTTAAAACACAAACGTGTTCTATGTATTTGTATTGTTTTCGTTCAGACTAAAACAGATGGAACCAAAACCATATGTGTTTCTAATTATAGATATGCATGTGTTGTGTTTATGTTCATTAATTATAGCATCCCATCCTGTATTATTTATTATTTCACGAGCGACGCATATTATTATTAGCCTTGATTTGACTATATATGGTCTATATAATTTTGTCACAGCTTAAATAACAATCAGCTCACAGACTCGTATGAGCGGGAACGTCACGCGCAGATCTTCGCGCATGCCGCCATTTTGGGATAAATCGCGGCAGGGACGTGTGGTTGTAAAATATGCCCTTATAGCCATACCGTCAACGACTGCGTTATTGGCGCACGAATGCTGCATTTTGTGGTTTGTTGATTTTCTTGTATTTTATACTGTTATGTTATTTTATTTTTAAACAATTTCAAGTAAAACAAATTTATATTTAGTATGACACTTTCTAAATTGGGACAACTATTTTTAATCCGGTCCTGACTTGTATCCCAAAAGAGAGAGACAACAAGCTTCAAGGACAAATTTTCAGGTTTTAATACTTCAAAGGTGCCGCCGTAGAGTCTGTGAGCTGATTGTTATTTAAGCTGTGGTTTTGTACTAACACTAACCTTACATCTACTTGCACTGTGATTAAAGTCACAGTTTATTATACAGTTCGTCGAGTGAAGGTTCCAGAGGGTGTGGCTAAATCGCGGCTAAATGCGCAATGAACACCAATGAAATTCATATATGTACACGACGAAGTGGGAGAAATTCTATTTCTTGACAAATCACCGTGCCCCTTGAGCAAGCAAATGTCGCGGCTAAATGCGCAGTCGTCTTTTGGTCGTCTAAAACACAAACCTAGAAAGAATATAGACTGCGTCAGTTAATTATATAGGTCACGTGACAGTTGCCGCGTTTTCTAGGGACCTACGGTTCAGAAAATGGATATTTTATTTGCTTTATGTTGGCACAGTCTGTATTTTTTCTAGATTTGTGGTCTAAAAAAACGAAATCTGGGACCTCGACATCAAAGGAGCCGACGTGAAGACGCCGGACTGTATGATAGACTGTGTTAAAGTTAACTAGTCTGCTAAATCCCGGCGTCACTTGAGTAATAAACGTCTACTGCAAATTAGCAGACGATGACCTAATCTAATCCCACATCTAATTCATTGATAGTATATCCATTCATCGGCTAAATCGCAGCAACCGTGGTTTAAGGCCACATAATTTACCAGATCTATAATCACTGTAACATTTACAACTGCATCAATGGTTTTATATATCTAATCTGAATGTCATCTTTGAAGCCGATTAGTCTACAACTTGCTGAAAATATTTTATTCCCAAATAAAATCGCAGTCCAATAGCAGCTTCATTGACTGCGTCTAACCATTGTCTTTGTATTTTAAACAATGGTCTAACGTTACCAAGCATTTTCTGCTTAGACCAGATGGTCTAAGATTTTCTGTGAGTACCACGGATTTCTTGCTTAATTTAAGAAATCCGTGGTGAGTATGGATTTGACCAAGGATTGTGATTGTACCAGTTCCATGGTCCATTCTTTTCTAGTGCCATTTATTATACACGGTGCTAGAAAGGGACAAAACATGGAAGTGGTGACTTTAAGCTGACGACCATTGTACCACAATTGTACAATCCTTGGGATTTGACATGTACCATAGAAAAAGGTTTATATGAATACTGTTACACAGATCATTGGCCGAAAAAAAATACTGCTAACCAAAAACAGGTATTTTTGTACGTTTTGTACTGATGATTTGATATGATAGAAACTGATCCGGTATTGGTGGATTTTAATCAGCGCAGGCGCAAAACGTCTGCTTGGATAAAGCGGGAGCTACCGAGCGGAAATAGGGTACTTTACGCTTGATTTGCTTCCAAGCGTTTGGAATCAAGCGTAACCGTCCAATCATCGTCGGCTAAATCGCAACAGCCGTGTTTTAGGCGACGCGATTTAGTAGACGATAGCCGCTGCGATTTAGCAGACGATGTCCAACAAACGTTAGCAGAATGCGGTTTGAATGCAGTCGCGCGATCTCACTGGGTTTTGTTATTAGATGCAGTCATCATCTTATAATATATTCCTCAAATTTTATACTAAATTTATGCAAGTTAGGTCAACTTGGATAAGATGTTATGATTTAAAAAAACATCCATGTTTTAATTTTAATCAAATTTATTATTTTAAACTGAATTTTAAGTTATCGTCTCAGGAAAAAGGTGTTCACCTGGAGATGGTCGCATTTGTCAGATTTATTTGGGGAAAAAAACGTGAGTAAAATGTATTCACTGTGGTTCCTAATTGAGGAAAAAGCCAATATTACCATGTGCATGCTATCGTAATCTAGAAAAAAGAGTCTAACGCATTGCAGTAGTATAATCATTTTGTTTTACTAATATGTATTTATTTATCCTCATAATTTAAATTTTTTGTTTATATGACATATTAGTTATTCTGCGAGCTGATTGGTCAATTAAGTGAAACTAAGACCCACAAACCTAATAAATACCTATTTTTTTTTATAGGTTTATGATAAGATCTCGGCAAATAAATCAGAACTTCTTTCGCAGAATAACCAAAACCTGGACAGGCGATACGGTTGTTATAAGGCGTTATACCTATTCTTTTAATCCATCTGCCACTAAAGATGAATTCGCAGAGTGGATTTCTAGCACTAGCACAAAATATAGAAATTTCAAGACTACTATTTATAGGTTTACATAAACATTGGAACTGATTGTACCTGTAGGCAGAGGCAGCTGTTTATTTTTAATAGCTCTAAATAAATTTATTTATTAGTGTTTTTTTGTATGAAAACTAGCCGCGTGGGCAATTTTTAAATCAATTAATATACCTAAGTGTCTAAATAATCATGCCTTTACTACAAAGTTTCTGTTTCTAGGTATATATGACTTAAAATCAGAAAAATTTAACATTTGCAACACATTTTTAAATGGCGCGAAAAAATTGAATGCAGATATATGGAATCATGGCTTCAAACAAATCAGTGATATCATGTGTTTGGGTGGCATAAAATGGTTTGCTCTTGAACTTAGTGATACATTGGTGTAGTTTGTAAGGATTTTTAGATATAAGGTAACATTAATTATATCCATAAGCCTGTAAATATGCATGTATTATATAAATCTTAAACTTTTTTGAGATACAATTAAATCTGCGACAAAGAGTAACACAAAATGCATGCTCATATTCACGTTGTATATATTTTGCAATGGCCGAATCTTTGACCTATATTATTTAAATCACAATTTATTTAGCACAGTTTGTATTAATAGTAACACATTGAATGAATAAATAGCTCTTTCGAGGACAATTAAAGAGAATTTGGAGTACTTAACGAAAAGTATAACCTAACATTTTTAGTAATATTACCATACTTGTACACGTATTCGCCTGTTTACTTGCAACAATTTTTGGAACTGATGCAAACTTATTATTAGTTTTAATCAATTTATTTTATTGTAGCCCTTATATTTGCGGCACAATACAATACAGCTATTGTTTGCTGTGGTGATCATCTGTTTCTAAAATATGAGAAAAGAGCGTGTCACATGTAGGCATTCCATATTTTATATTTATCAAGCTGGTGCCTACATTTTCAAAAATTTATGTGAAAAATAATTTAATTACCCTTCTAACTCGTAAAGTAACCACATAGAAAGTAAATTTCGAGATTTTAAATATCTACCTATATGTCTCAAATTGATAGAGTGCGTAAAAAATAGATAGGTAACTCCGCTGTTCTGTTGTTTTTCTGATTAACTCTTAACTCTTTATTATGTAATATACACTGTGGAAAAAGTGGATATATCTATCTAGGTGTGTTTTAAAATTGTTTAAATATATTTGTAGTTTTGGTACTTTTTATAGGTATTTGTTTCGTTTACTTAATTTCACTTTATCTTAGGATTTAAGTTCAGGTGCGATGTGTTGGAAATTTTATACAGTTGGTATTATCAACAAAAACTTTCGTAATCGTAGGAATAAAAGTAGTACACAACAACAGTATAATTCTTAATCTCTTTTGGTTCGTTTAAACTATAAATACTTTTATATATTCAGCGATAATTGAGAATAAATATCTTCTGAACTGAAATTATTTCTTGTGTACACTTCTAAAGGTAAATCGTGCATTACGTCAGCTTTTCCATATGGTTGCTATGGTAACGATGACGCTGCGATTTGACGGATAAAGGAGCGACATACGGCTTTGTAAGGCATTTGAGCACGTGAAATGCGATATTCCAAATCACGAGTTTACAGGGATGCATTTAGAATGCGGTAACTATGACAACCTTGATTTGGTCTCCAACCAAAGTGTAAACGACCAAGATATGTTGTGCCTATTTCAGGATTTCATCTTGAAATTTTTAACGTGCGATTGAAACAGTTCTTAAAATAATGATGTAGGTACTTTAACGCTCTTAATTACTTAGTACCTAATTGTAGTGTAATTTATTGTTATATTATAAAAATCCTTGGTTGTGTAATAGACTTGCAACTGATAAGATGAAATTTATATTATCAGTAAAACATTCAAAACACTTATCTCATACTTAGTAAGCTTGAAGAATAGATATATTTAAAAGTACAGCTATGAATATGCTCTTATTTGTTGACTTATAACTAGATGGTTTTGTAGAACCTAAACAAAAATGTATTTGTGTGTGTCAACGAAATTATTAGACAAAAGTCATACCACCCAGAGCTTTCTAAATATAGAATTGAGACAAGCGAAAATACACATTTTTTGATGTTACGTTTGTGCCATTTTCGGTTTCGCCGGAAATGCAACACCCTGTACATATTTACTGAAATTGTAAATGCAACACCCTATACATTTTTTAATTTTAGACACTATTTAACGTGCAACTACTTTTGTTTGAGGGATGTTTTAACTCACTTGATTATTTTAGAAATACATATAAGTATTTATTTCTGCATCTATATTACCATGAATGTGAACATCAATTTTTTGATTAAATTTCATTGTAGGTACCACTAAATTTGTCAAAAACAGTACCTTCTAGATATTTAAGTTCTGGGTGCCTAAAGAAAGTTTTGCTATTTAAGAAAATGGATGTAATGCACATTTGAAGAGTTGTAAATCCTAAAATAGCTACTAGAAGAAATATGTCGATTCAATTTTTCTTGGATCATCTAGAACAGGGGTCGGCAATCTTTTTTGGACGGCGGACCATTTTCAAAATAAATTTTTTTTATGTGGGCCGCACATTCAAATGTAACTTAAATAGTCCTTTTATATCATATACGAGTATAAATATTATTAAAAATAAATAATATTGGTGCTTTGGCGGTCCGCGCAAAAAGTTGCAAAGGGCCGGCCGCAGGTTGCCGACCCCTGATCTAGAACATTGATGTTAGTACATTCACGGCAATCTAGATGCAGAAATAAGTAGTTATAAAAAAATCAAGTGACCTAAAACATTTCTCAGGCAAATGCAGCTGCACCTCAAGTTATCACTAGAATAAAAAAATTAAAATATACAGGGTGTTGCATTCAAATTTCTTATGTTATTCAAATCACAACTCTGTATCTAGAAAGCTTTGGGTGCTATGACTTGTCTAACAATGTGACACATGGTATTTTTAGGTACTTATATTTTATCTTCAAATTAACTAACTAATATGTAATATACATAGGTACATATGTATATAACAATTGAAATATATTTTTTAACTTTTGCATATGAATTCGATGGCATAATTTCTGCATGAGTCCCTGTATATAACATTTAATTATTATTGAATATGTTTTTATTTTTATAAGGAAATTAATATAATTAGAATATCTTAGTAATTACATAACAATATACCTATTTACTTCTTTTTAATATTTTTTTGTCTGTTAACTTTATTTTACTATTATCATACAGTGTTTCTAAAATATTTTACCAAATTAAAACAGGTGATAGGAAATGTTAAATTAACTAAAAACTTTTCTATGAACATGACTCCAAAAACACTTATTAAAAACTTAAATGACAAATGTTACCTGTGAAACATGGGTGAAGTTAGTTAGTTATAAACAATTCCCACACCTAACTGACATTAAAACACAGTCCATCGGGGGCTTTAGCCTCCCCAGATTTGATGACCTAACTTCGCCCATTCAATGTGAAAACATTATTTTTACCTACCTAAAAGGTACTGAAGCTTACTCGTAATTAGGCCATATTTGGCCCTTTTTACCTACTAACTTACACTACCCAACACTCCTACAATCACAAACATCCATGGGTAGGACAGAAAAATTCTGCCCCGTGTTGGATTCGAACCAACTTCCGCTCGTGCTTTCCTGGCAACAACTATTTGTCGCCGCCTTGGCCGCTCGGCTACCGTCAGCCCTTTTTACCTACCTAAGTAATATAATAATTACATTGTAAATAATAAAAAAAAAATTAAACTATTCTTATTCTACAAAAATAAATTAAAATGTATAAAAATGTTATGTTATTATTGGTTGCTTCATCATTCTTATTTTTTGTGAAAGAAATTAAATGAGTACATTTTTTGTTTTCTGCCTCAATTCTTTGTATTTTATTTTTGAACTTGTACGTCAAATTTATTTCCCACGTTTTTTACTTGTTTAACATAAGTCAAAGAAGAAGTCTGAGACTTGCTGCAGACTATGCGTGAATTCGCGATTTGAAAGGCGCGATGCGTGGTTTGTGAGGAATTTGTGAATAGTGTGTAGGGTCCTGTTTGTTAAAAATCCATTCATAAAAACCCAACATACTATACACCAATTCTATACAAATTGTGCTCCACGAATCGCAAATTCGTGCATAGTCTGTAGCGAGCATAATACTTCAACAAATAGAGAAAAATATTATGTTGTTTCAGAATGGCACCCGAAAGACCCATTTCCCCTCAGGAAGAAATTATTCTGACTCCAAAAATGTCAGTACCGGGAAGTCCTGTTGCAGGTACTCCCATGAGGGACGCTCAGTCCCCCATATCAATTCTCTTGGCAGTAGCCCAAAGCCAAAGCAGAAGCCCTGACGATGATCTTACCAGTTTAAATTGGTTGCATGAACGTGATCTACTTAAAGGTATTTGCTTATAAGTTTTCCAGTAAGTATATGAGAGATAAAGTTCAAGATTTGAATAAAACAATTCCATTATAAAGTGTTATAATTGTAAACGCAATTGTAGGTATGAATATCAACCCATCGCCATCCAACAGCATAAATTCAACTCCAATCAAATACCAGAACAACAATTGTATTATAGATGAAAGATCTAGCACAAGTGATTATATTGACGAGTCATCAGTCTCAGCGGCTGATTCTTCGAGTAGATCTGTAAATTCCCCATCACCGTGCCAGAACCAAAATGGAAATAACCAACGCTCAAAACACCCACATAATATTCCATATGATCCGTTAGTCCATACAAACAATAAACCGCCATATTCCTTCTCTTGTCTTATTTTTATGGCTATAGAGGATTCCATGCAAAAGGCTTTGCCAGTGAAGGAAATATATTCTTGGATTTTGGAACATTTTCCTTATTTCAAGAATGCACCTACGGGTTGGAAGAATAGCGTCCGCCACAACCTGTCACTAAATAAATGTTTCCAAAAAGTTGAAAAAGCCCCTGTAAGTATACACAACCTTTCAATATTTCATGTGCATAGAATATTTCTGTAGATTCTTGAAATCTAAGTAAGAGAATTTAATTGAACTTCTGTCCAAATTATCTTTCCATCAAACTTTAAACAATTTGAATAATGCTTGGGTATGATGATATTTGTGTATTAGCAACCAAAATAATTACATTTATAGAAATGGAAAACGTACCCCCACCCCTATGTAATAATGACAATTCCTTAAAATGTTGACATAGTATGTATGAAATAATCCAAGATTATACGATATTAGCCAATGAGCAAGCCTGCAGCTGACACCTGGAACCATTGGAAATTATTTATTTTACTTACAATTAATTGTTATTAAAGGATTTACTAAAAGTATTAAGAAAATATTTTTTTGCAATTGTGCAGCTCATAGGAAAATGCTGATAAATTCACAAAGTAAATGTGCTGGAAATTATCAAAAATATATATTTATTCAGGAATGATTTTTTGTCTTGTATCGATGTAATTGGGCCACCGGAAAATGACAACAAAATATTAACTGTAAATAACGGAGAAGATGGAGCAAACTAGTACAAAATTAAGCAAACGGTTATTTTCACTAAACTATTGTCATCATTTCTAATAATTTCACTGAAAGACCATTCAGTTGTACTTTTATCTATAAAGTATTATGTCATTTTTATTACCAAATATTGTACCTGTAAATGACGACAAAATATTAACTCCCTGAATATAAATTCTATACTATATTTTTTTACTTTTTGAATTTGGGACCTTAGTTTTATTGTCTTTATGTAGTTTTTTGCTCCGGTTCAAAATTTATAGTGTGGTGCCACAAAATCTCTATACAAATACTCTTTTTAAATATTAGTTTTTATTTTTGCTAAATCATTAATTTTATTCTAAATTTTTAATATTTTCACTTCCACCTTCCCATATTCGTCAATAGACATCTCTATAATAGATAATGGTGGTTATGTCACATTGTGTCACAATCTAAATAATATTGCCCATTTGTAGTAGGGATGTCTCAAATCCCTAATCTATAAAATAAAATTTTTCATGTTCCCTGCAGCAAGCTGCTTGTCAAACAGATACAAATCTGTGCTAATTTGTTCCATTTCTATTTATGTAAATAAAGATGTAGCAAACTAGTACAAAATCAAGCAAATTGATATTTTCACTAAACTATTGTCATCATTTTTAATCATTTTACTGAAAAAACAATCAATTGTACTTTTGTCTACAAAGTGTTGTCGTTTTTATTACCAAAAAAATTTACTTACGCCTACATTAAAATTATTCGGGACAAATCAGATTTGTTTGTAAAATGTATTGGGATGATCAATAAAATTATTAATTTTGCAAAAATTGCTAGAATAGAAGAAAAAACATGTAAAAGCTATTGGATATTTTTACTATTTAATGAGTTGCTAAATATACAAAAGAAAGACAGAAGATTGACAAAATACAACAATTAAATGTTATTTTTGGCAGAATCACCAACGTTGAAATATAAAATTGAATTTTTAATAAATATATTTTTTTCTAGAGCACAATAAAATAATATGTATATGACAGAAGATAAAAAAAAAACTACTCGAATATAGTTATAGCTTTTTTATTTTATGGAAAAACATTTGAAATAGAAAGTGACATTTGTCAAACCAACATTTTGCACAAACGAGAACAATCAGTTGTAGTGCTTAGTTAAACTAGGTATCCATATCAAAAAGTGACATCTACAGTGTTGACTATGAATATGTACAAAATTTTTAACCACGTGCTTAGAGATGCCTAAGACAATAAAAAAATTTTAGCTCAATATTTGAAAAATGGGGCAAAACCCTCTTTTCTTGTGGAAAGTCTGCGCCTATGATAAGCATCGACTGAGATGACTTAGATCCATAGATAAAGCTTTATTCTGTCAATTACCGTGCGATCATTTTGTAGCGTTTGTAAATGCAGAAATGACAATAATTAACATTCTTATTAGTAATAGTACTTGATAGATAGGTAACAGTTAGTCCAGTTAGCTCCAGTATTTTGCATTCGTTTTTCATTATTTTGTTACAAACTGGAAAATTACATTACAGCCACTCACTACTGATAAAACACACTTCCCGAAAGTACATTTAGATAAAATGAATATTGATTATAAGAAAATCGAACGAAAGGAATAAGTAGATACTAATACATAATAGAAAACTTTTAATACACTTGCGGTAGTCTTGTTCTATAACCTAGAAAAACAAACCGGGGAACTATATAGCGGGGAAGCAGAACATAAAACTACAACGTAAACACAAGAATTGAATTATGACATGACAGCGACTTTAACTGTTATCTTGCTGGTTGCCTACTCTGACTGTAAATGTTAAACGTATGGCGGACGGGTCTTATAGACGGCATTAAATAAAGATTTAACATATCGAAAGAAAATTGTTTTGCTTTATAAATAAGTTTGGAATTTTTTTGAATGATGATTCTGTTAATTCTTATTTTTCTCTATCCCCTCTTAAAATACTTGTACTTAATCATAGTTAACCATGTATAAAACAACAAAGTAACTTTGGATGGAGATAAAGAGTTGAATTGTCTTATTTTGACTTCATTGATCTATGGTAATCCAGTGTACGCTGAAACTTGGGACATCCTTTGTCTTTATAAGATTTATAGTTATTTTTGTTATGTTATACTTTTTTTTCAGAATCTCGGCAAAGGGTCTCTGTGGACAGTCGACCCTCAATATAAGCCGAATTTGATCCAGGCACTAAACAGATCTCCTTTCCATCCGTGCTCTACGTTGGAGTCTTCCCCATATTACAACAGCAAACCCCAACCGGTAGTCTCAGATAAAAGTTCCATGTATCGCCTACCAAACCCAGACTTATTCCCATTTTTATCTAGGAAATTAGCTGCCACTGAGATGATCAACCATAACAATATAAAAAGTGAACGTGAGGAGTCGTTGGATGCTGTTGATGCGGCAGCGGTTATGTTAAGTTTGAAAAATGGACCGAGGGTCAGCGGTAAGAAGCAGAAATGTACCTGGCAAGTCATAACTACGTCTCCAAGTCAAGACCACACTTATAGTGCGGCCGATAATGCTGTTCCGGGTAGTAACGGATCTATGGAGGGCAACGAAGACAGGTAGGAAATTTTCTTTTTGTTACAATCTGCTTCGTAATAAACCAGTAAAATTAGGCTTTATACCAAGGGAAATTTTTTTTAGTTACTAGTAGGAATTGATTATACCCAGCAAAATATCTGCATTAAATATGCTTCGAAAAGGTTATGCTGCTTTTGAAATTTAATTAAAAATTTTTATTTAACATTGATAATGAATACTATAAGCACTGGCATTATACATAATCTCTTTTGCATTAAGTACTTATTCTTCTAATCTTTCATGTAACATTTTTTTGATTCGAATACTGTATATATCACAAGATCTTATTAATTATTATTGCTTATATTAGGTGCTAATATAGTATAATCCTTATTACTATGAGATCTGACCACATGATTACTACGTCCATCTGTTTTTCAATTAAAATGCAATTTTAATAATAATATCTCTACCCCTCATTCTAATCACAAAGATTAGCCCAGAAGTCGAAAGACCCCTCCCCCAGTGTGGGAGAGGGGGCGGCATATTATTATCATTAAACAGTCCGCATTTGCGCACAGGAACAACTTATGTTGGTAGACTCTACCCACCATTTAGTGCAGGAATGAGAAAAATCTGGAAAATCTCATTATTTAAGGGGGTAGTCAAATGTCGACTGGTATCAATCTCTCACATTGACCCAAGCTAACATTTTTCCACCCTACCATACCTGTGGAGAGAGGGTGCCAATCCTCTCCACTAATATAGCTGATATATGGTCTACCGGCTGCGGGACTTGAACCCACAGCGGTTTAATCACATCGATTCAAGTACTGACACCTTAAGCCATGAGACCACTGACCGGCCAAATAATGATTAACAGAGGAATACGTTTCTGCCGGGTTGCCTATCAAATATGAACGCAAGTATTTTTACGAAATGAATTAATGAAATCGGACAAACATCATTCGTAACATGAAAATGGATTTTGTATTCAGGCACATTTTCGGGCCACACGACGAGAGTAAAATTATGTTAATAAAATGATTTTTATTAACTTAGAAAAACTTTTTTGGTTCGATTCCTTCAGTGTAACTTAAAAAAAAATATGACCAAGTTGGATTTATGTGGAGATCTTTATTTGGATTTTTTAAACAGATTTTGAAAAATACCTATAATTTGAGCTGTGGATTTGAATTAGGGGTGAATTCTAGTTTTCTTCAAATATGTCGATAATTATTAATTTATTGAAGAAAATAATTATGATAAAAATCTTTAAAATTCCGTACAAAACGAGTTCCTTTTTTTTTATAAAATCAATTAAGTAGTAGGTAGTAGTGGGGTTATTTAATCTTTTCCTACAGATCTATTTCTATTAGGACTTCATCATTACGTTCATCTGTTAATTCTATCATTTCTTGAACAAAGACTATTTTATTTTATTCTATCCATCTACTTTATTTTCTCTTTCTTTAGTCTTGACATGATTGCTGCAGCAATGCTTACATACTAAAAAAGAGTAGACACCTATTTTTCTTCCACTACAACTCATGTTACAGTCTTTAGTGTAGTTGCAAAAAAAAATAACTAATCAGTTATCAAAAGGTCTTAAATGAATTCTAATTTATTGTTAATAATGGTTTTCCCCAAGTATTCAGGATTTAACTCTTTATCACGCCAATTTTGCAATGACAGTTAAGCACAGTCTGAAGAAAGAGGAAATAGTGCAGATAGCGGTGAAAAAAATTAATCCAGTATCTGTCTTTAAACTGAATAACTAGTTGAAGAAGATGAATATTTAAACCAGAAGCAGATATTGCAATTTAATCACACTTTTTACTCAGAAACGAGAGATTCTACAAAAAAAATCTAAAGACCTGTTTTGTGTAGAACTTTAAAACCTGCAATTATTGGTTCTAAGAAATTAATTGTTGAGATATTTACAAAAAATAGAATTCATCTCGTAAAAAAACACTGTTCGATTTACGGGTATTTTTCAGGATATGTTAAAAACATCCAAATAAAGATCTTCACAAAGAACTAGCATGGTCGGATTTTTTTCTTTTTATGTCTAATTTTACTGGGCTATTTGCAATTCAAATTAATTTTCACTGATTTTCAATGTTAGAGAGTCATTGGCTGAAACATTACATAACACTATCTACATTTTGACTGTTGATTGTATGTATCTGCCTATAGTAGTAATTTTGATATATATTTTCATTATTTTTGTTGTATTTTAGTGTTATTTGTTAAATTTTTGTGTTCGTAGATATTATTGGTATCGATAGTTTTCTTTATTCTTAATTAATGCTTTATAAAACTGGAATTTAATTAGAATCTGTGGTAATTATTTGACAAAATGAATGTATGACTGAACCTTTATGAAGTATACAGTCTATAAGGGAAGGAAAGAGCATTCTTAATGCTTCTATACTTTTATATGGTGTCCCTGGATGTACAAGTAAGTATAATTATTGTGGTGGTAGGTAGTAGTACCAAGACTACAGAGACATTTCTATTCGTAAATAAATTTTAAGTAACGGCATTAATACTTGAATATTTCATAACCTAACTTTGCTTTATGTTGAAGTTGAGCAAACATCTCATTTATAATTTGATATCTGATGACCTGATTTCAGTGTCCAATGAAAAGCTATAAAATAGTCAGTATTTCATACAATAGAACTCATCAAACAACACATAAAATACTACAAATCACTTAAACCAATAACTCTCTAGATGTAGTTTAAATTTTTGCCATATGAGGGCGTAGTTCTTAGCTTGAATCTTCAATAGTAAATCCACAATTTTGTTGACAATAAGTTGAGTATTTGTCTCACTAGAACATTTATTTTAGAGCGCCAAAGAATCACATTTGTCGTAAAATCGATTTCGAGGAGGACGAAGAGAGAAAAATTAAAGAAGGGGCTGAAACTCTACTTAATCTAGCGGGTATAACGACTAGAAAACGCAACAACTCGCTCTGTAACAGCGAGGAATCCAACAAGAAACTAAAGTTTTCTTCCCACTGCGACATTAACAAAAACGAATCGGAAGACAAACCTATTCCGTTTAAGCCTAGATTGCTTCGGGCCAAGAGGAAAGAAAACAGTCAGAAGGCTGTCTTCAACAACAACAGTGACGAATGGGTGAGACATAGACGTGAGTTAGAAAGGAATCAGAACAGGTAATCAAAAGCCTTAAATTAATTAGGAAATTTTCCCTATACAGAATTTTTATTCTTCTTGTTAAAAATAACTTTAATATATTTTATGTTTTTGTTTACATAATAAAAAAATTCATATATTTATAATAAGGATTGTTTTTTATCAAGTTAGACTGACTGAAAATTATTTATTATCTTGTAACAGTTATAGTTAGCACATTTAAGGTGATATATGCGAGTATTTTAATTAATATTATATTTTATATAATTTCAGATTCATAATTCATTCATTTTTATTTAAACATAATACTCACAATTGATGTCAATTTCTTTCATTTGATTTTTATATTCTGGAAAAGACATGAAATTTCAAGTTGAAAACATGTAGCTATATCTAAATCCAGCTGTTTTGGAATTATTTGTTAATATTAAAAAGATGACCGTTTGTAAGAATCTCTAGACTTTCTTCACGTTACATTTAGGTACCTCTTGAAAATTCGAAAAAATTGCAAAAATTTTTAAAAAATGTAAACTAGTACCAAAGTTTATATATCATTGAAAAAATAATTTAATTTTGAACAATATACCTCTAGCATAAGGTCGTCATGATTAACCCTCTATTTGCATGTGTTCTTTAAGCATTCTGCAGATAATTTCGTAATCGTGGTCATATTTGCAATCACCGCAAATACTGGAAATGGTGATTTTTGTAACCAGGAGCGATAATCGCAACTTTTATCTTCTATGAGGTATCGATATCAGGATCGAAATTTAAAAATTGATTGGGGATTTCCAGAATTTGTGTAAGTACCTGATATGTGGTAATGGTGTCAGGATTTGGGATGTCGTTTAGTTTATTTTAAGTCCGAGGATAATATAGAGTGTGTTTAATAGTTATTTATGCAACAAGTACAAAAAGTAAGTGTTTATTGCACGCGACGTGAAATTGTCCAACGAGGCCGTCAGGCCGAGTAGAACAACACGTTGAGTGCAATAAGAACTTTTTGTACGAGTTGCATACAATTTTTTCTACGTTCATGCAAAAACCAAAAAATGATATTTAGATGACACTAAGTTTAAGAAAATGTGACGTCGATTTGAACGTTTAAGTTTGTCATGATGACAAAACGCTGTAGTAGAATGACAGATGAATGCAATAAACATTTTATTGCACTAGTGTAATAAAGAACCACTTTTCCACTAAATATAGTTCAATAAAGTTTTGGTTTTTGCATGAACGTAGAAAAAATAAATGTGTTTCTTCGAAGGTATAATAGATGTGAATATAAATAATTTTCATTAAGCAATCCTTGTCTAAAGTGTTATATTTCTAATTGTCAAGTCAAAGAAATAGAAAATTTTGACACCAACCCCGTTGTGTAGAGTACATAGAAATTTCAAGGACGTTCTAATCTGAACATTGTTTGCTAGTGTTGAAGTGCTTTCTTTTAAAAATGTACCGTTTCTTTTCCCTGACGTCTCTGCAAAACGTTAATTTTTTTAGATGTATGGAATCAGATTCACAGACCTTAATAACATTTAATTTTTTTCCACTGAAATGTTTGTCATAATATAATAGAATTATTTCTGGGTTGGTTATCATATTTCATGTTCAATGGTCTTGATGTGCCAAAAATCTACTATTGACATTTCAAGAGGAAAGAGTAGTGTTTTTTAAAGCTACCAAGTTTGAAACTTGATCCAGAAACATCAAGACAACCAGCATCATTATCTTAATAGAACAATTAAGTTTTAAAGCATCCTACGATAAAAAATAAATCCCTCCTAAATAGAGGCTAAATGAATGAAAGAAATGCAAAAATCATACAATGTTTAAGTAACATATTTCTAGTGACATCAGTCGTCAAATTAAAAATTTATTCATTTCTTCTTAACTGTAAAGCTGGCTATAACTGTTAGTAGCCTTTGTTTGTAAATAAATTTAATTGTGTTCGGGTGCATCACCAAATATTTATTTATTTATAATAATTTTCAAGTCATCTATTATGATTTTAGTGTTAATATTATTTGTAATATTTACATTTGTTGTTTTACCGTAATAATGCAATTACTTGGATTAACTGTAACCATGGAAATTATATATTACTTACAGTTACCATACTATTAGGTAAAGGGCGTCATGTTTCAGTGTTAAAAACATAAAAGACAGTTGTGAGGTAAAGAATTATTAAGTTTATCATCCATCATGAGATTGGAATCGGCGCCATAAATAGGAACATCTTGGTCTTATTTTGAGAAAGAATAATTTTTCTTTCTTTTTTTCATTTGATTTATTAATGATTTAATTAAATGTTACTGTGGGAAAACATCTAAATTTACGCCACTTACTCATGAGTAATGGGTTTAGAGTGAGAATAATTTAATATAAATTATAAAAACAGTTGTCAACTTAGATCAACATTTAAATCATTGGTTATATAAGTTTGGCTATCAGATAAGTTGAAATAAGGCTGGTTTTTGCACACAAATTTTGACGTTTGCTATCAGACTCCAAAAGAAATTGGTGGTGTTCAGCACACAGTAACGATTAATCATGTCGTTTGCTTGTTTCATTTAGAACAAAAACTGAAAACCACTAATACTTCTGGCCTCCAGTCTAATCGCAATATTCCAGATCCTTAGATACAAACCTAGAAAAAATATAGACAGCGTTGGTTCATGATATAGATCACGTGACAGGTGCCGCGTTTTCTAGGGACCTAAGGTCCAGAAAATTGATATTTTATTTGCTTTATGTTGGCGGTTGTGCAAATAAGATGGCTGCATTGCAATATGAAATTAACTAACTTGCTGTCATTTTAAATGTCATTAAAGAATGTGACATGAATGTGACCAATCACAGTAAACAAATGAGATTCACGCTACAATACAACCAACGTAAATTGGCATAAAAACCAAGTTTTAGTGATTCTGGACCTTTTAGGGCAGCCATGAATTAGTGGTTGCCGGCATTATATATTTTTTCTAGGTTTGTGTCCTTAGATCTAAAGATATCAATTGCAATGCCCTCTCAAACCTGTCGGCTTACAATTGTCAAAAATTGTGGATAATGTCAAAAATTAAAGTCGTTTTACAGACCAAAAATTTTCCCTCAATGCATCATTTGATAAAATTGCCAGCAGTTGGTTGTTTTCAAGTTGAAGAAACTTTTTAGTCCGAATTGAAAAATTTGGCAATTTTCTTGAACAAGTTTAATGAATTTGATACTGCCAACGAAAACAAAAAATCCCTAGGCAGATTTGTTGTTGATATTTTCTGTGTTTTATTGTATTTATCCAACCAAATTACTTTCTCTTTTTAGTTAATCAAATAAAACCTCTTGGGAAATAAAAAATATTTAAAATAAATTAAATGCATTAACAGAGTTAAGATTAGGTTTACTTCATGCATTCACCCTAGAGGATTTTCACTTTCAGACGTTAACTGCACTGTCCTAGGTTCAAGAAAGTTGTAAACTGTAAATTGATTCAACAAGAAAATTGTGTCAAGAATCTCTCAAAAAAAATGTTGGTCTGTAAAGCGGGTTTTAGACAGACTTATTTCTATTAAGTTAATATTTTGTTTAGGTTTTGAATATGATGACTTTTGCGCATATTATTTGTTTTTTAAGTTGAGAATCTGATGTATTATTCCAGGAAGTGCATATCAATATTTTTTTGTAGTCTCTGAGTTAACCAAGTACCACAACTTATTGTTCTCGTTTGCATCAAAATGGTGGTTTTCTATTCCACACATATACTTCATGAAAATAATATACACTGGACCAATATTGTTAAATGTTTTTCACATATTTATTATTTTCAGTCATACACATATATTTTTCCCCCTAGAGTCTGAAATATATTGAAAATTCAAACTTATATTCCAATACTGGCAATAAACACGTGGCTAAAAATGGCGGTTGATTGTAGTACTTTATCAATTTAGGGACTACTTTTTTATAAACTACTGGGGTATTTGCTCAATTTTTGTGAGCACTGCAATATTAGAAATAAGATAATATATATTTCTTCAAACCGTTAAATCTATACCATACAGTCGTGAGGTTATAAAGGTATATATGTATGTTTTTCGTTTTGCTTAATTATCAGTTTACTCTAGGTTAGTGCAAATGCCTCATTTTAGATATAATTGACTTGGTAAAATAAAAACGAAGGAAGAATTCAAATATTTTGGCTTTAGATATGGAACTGTGATAAGTGCGATAATCTATTAGACAAGACAAGTTTCTGAAATGTATGAATAAAACGTGAAAACATAATGAATTATTTATTATATGACATTATTACAATTTCTGTATTTAATCTGGTCATTGAACGATAAAGATTTTGTATAAAAGTTGACAACATTGAATAATATAATGAAAGTCTATACTTCTGGGAGATATTAAGTTTTTAATCTAAAAACAATCCATATAGCTTAAAGATGTTCCATTTTCCTTAAAAAGCAATAAATATAAGATGAAATATAAACATTTCAATGTAAAAGTTTTTTCAAAAAAAAGTTAGAAGAATAGTATATACTAATATATTTTTTCTATTTCACGTGATATGTATAGATATATATTATATATGCTCTTCCTATTTATAATTAACAAATTAATTTGGTTGGACACGATGGAGAAATAATTCATATTTTCTTTCAGTGTAATATATTCTGGTTTTTGTGGATAATAGTTACTATTTAAGTATAACAAATATGATTATTTTTCAGTGTCCAATTAATTTCATTTTGTAGAAATTATGAAACAATCATAGGTGTTTCAAATGTGTGTATGTAATAGATATTTTCTTAAACAGAATCTTTAATATGTTGAGAAATAACTTTGGCTGTCTTCCGACAACAGTAGTAGACATATTTCACCTAGAATCTTCTATGGTGAATGCTGAAAGTGGTCAATATAATGCCACAGATATGTTTAATGCTGCTGTTTGATTAAAATTTGTCTTATAAATTGTGTAGCGAGCCCTGTATTACATTGTATGGAATTTGGTGATAAGACTTTACTAGTAAAGTTTCTTTTAGTGTTAGGTCATTTTGGAAACTTTTGGCTGAGAATTTAGTTGTTTGAGGTCACATAATGCATCTGGGTAGCATTTAATGAGGTAAACTGCGACATGCACAATGATTCACAAGACCTGAGTGTTTTCTCATTTATAATAACAAACAAAGTAACAAATTGAGTAAATCACTGAGCAATTTCCAAATACTAATTGTATAAACTCAGTTTCGGAAAAGGCATTAGGTTGATATTTTTGATAACATTAAGCAGAAGGTATTATTTTTGGATAGCAAGTTTTTAATTGAGCAATAATGGAATGCATTTTGAATACTGTTGTATTGGAGCTAATATAGAAGTAACATATCTCAAGTTTTTATCTGTATACACAAATATTCCTTTCAGTAATTCACACTTGACTATTTCTGATGTAAAGAATTGATTGTAGAAGAGGGCTGTGTTTGCCATACTTTGTAATACAGGTCATAATATAGCTTATATTAGAGACTTAAGAATTCTAAATATCTTAATCTTATAGCAATACCAGTTTTGCCTGATAGAAAAATTAATACTCTGTGCTTTGCCAATATTTTTGGCTGTTTTGTAATTAAGTCATTTGCAACTGTAAATTTAATACAGTATTTTAGTTGCATTGTTTATATATATAAGTATACAAAAACCGGTACCTATGTTTTATATAATATGTAACGTTAGCTGTCGTATCGAATTAAAATTAGTTTTCCTGTGTTTTGCTTGTTGACCGAATTGATATACGTGTGTTTTATTTTCTCTTATTTTTTTGATATTGAAATATTATATCATACTATTTTGTTGTAAAAATACATTTACAGTTGCAAAAAACACTTCATGTGCCAAATAATTTGTATTTTTATTGCAAGTAATATTTACTCGCAATATTTTTTGGCGACTGTCTTCCACTTTTATAACATTTTAAAACATCTAAATTGTTTGAGTTTCCATATCTATATGTTTTAAACTACTAAAAATTTGTAGATTTACATTTGGATTTGTTTTTAAAGTGTATATTTTCTGTTGAAAATATAGCAATAATAATGTTTAATACTGTTTTTATTTAGTCATTTTATTGTTATTATGTTATCTAAACATTTATTGTAAAATAAATTTAAGTACCTAATGTTCCTATCAGTTTTTAATTCGTAAAATTTCCCAAATCATAAAAAAGGGTAAGTTATTATTACATGTCACGAAATAAGTAGGTATAGGTACTTTTAACATCACAAATTATTAAATTAAAAACTGAAATTTGGATTAAAATTTAAAAATATAGACATTGACCTTGAAAATTTTTTTGACCAAACGGGATTTGGAGATCTTTATTTGGATATCAGCACAATATCCTTAATTTGTCTATTTTTCACATATATCTTTAGTACAGCTGTAAAATGTTTTTTAACGGTTCAGAATCCAGTGGTAAAAGGATTTGAATGGGTTTTAATCTATTGTTAAATTATTTATTTGAAATCTTCAGGATTTAACTCATTACAAGCCAATTTTTGACCTGAAAATAGAGTGAAGAAAGTAGTAAATAATGGAGATCCAAAGATTTTGTTTATTCAAAAAATAATAGAATCTACATATTGATTTATGGATTGATGTAAAAATCTACACTTTATTCACAAAAGAAATAAAATTCACCACCGACACGTCAAGATGCTCCGATTATCACCGAGTTTTTGAAGGACGATTCTTGTTGACATTTAAAAAATGTAATTTTTTTAAATTAAACTTGAGCTTGTGATTGTGGATAACATATATTGCATTTATATTTTTTTAGTTGTGTTTTATCCACTTAAGAAAATGAAACATACTTGTGTGAATAAAACTGTTTAAAATATTCATACTAAAGTCACCGGCAAAAAAAACGGCCACTAAAAACTAGCCCCAATTTTAAAGTTGACTTCCTCGCGAACCGCTCATTTGATTTTGATGATCTTTTTTTTAAATTGTACATTGATTTCTCAGAAACGGAAACTGACGGAAATTTTTATTCGGAATTTAATTTGAACATATACGAGGCGCAACAAAAAGACGAAGTTTTTTTCCAGAAATTTGTGCCACCCTGTGGGGTGCAGCAGCTACAGTTGTCGTTGCTAACTAGAGTCAGACTGTAGCCTCATTTTTTGTGAACATTTTGTTTTTTTAATCACCACATTATCTCTGTTTTTATTGGAGATACACTGTTTTAAAACGAACGCCTCAGAAAAAGGATTTGCAGGCAGAAATTTCTACGTGCAAATAACCAAGGCGGCATAGGCAGAAACGGATTGATTGTTTGAAATTAAAAAAATGCCATTATCTGCGGCAAATGTTGTTGATCTGCGATTTGCACTTCAGGAAGAATTTAATGCGGATTTGTTACAAACCTGATTGATTCGATACCACGTCGATTGAATGAAGCCATTTTGAAGCCAGGAGGTCACACTAGATATTAATTCCTTAAAGTTTGTTTATCTTTTTTTTTTAATTTCAATTGTTTATACATTAAACATACATTTTGATGTTTATTTGACTTTGTTTCTGAGTTTTTTCCGAGGCGTTCGTTTTAAAACAGTGTATCCAATGAAAACAGAGATAATGTTGTGATTAAAAAAAACAAAATGTTCACAAAATATGAGGCTACAGTGTGACTCCAGTTAGCAACAACGACTGTAGCTGCTGCACCCCACAGGTTGTTACAAATTTCGGGGAAAAAACTTCATCTTTTTATTGCGCTCTGTATATGTTCAAATTAAATTCCAAATAAAAATTTCCAACATAGCATTCGTTTCTGAAAAATCAATGTACAATTTAAAAAAAAAATTTGCAAAATCAAATGTGCGGTTTGCGAGAAATCCAACTTTAAAATTGGGGCTAGTTTTTAGTGGCCGCTTTTTTTTGACGGTGAGTGTATAAATAACAATTTTTTTATTGTATTTCAATGTGGATTAGGTCTATTGGGGTACCACATAAAAGAATGTGCTCAGTTTTTTTCCCAAGGTGTGCTGGAAAAGGGTACATAATTTGAATAAAACAGATATGCACCTTTTGCTCAAAAAACAATTAATTCTACAAAAAGACATCACAAAAATCCACTAGTCAGATTTTTTGTGTGATTTGATTTTTTTATGTGAATGTAATAAATTTGACTATTAAAACTTCAAATTTTAAATGAGTAAATGTCATTTGTACATTCTTCCATTTATAGTTGTTTCAATTATCGTCTTTTCTTATTTCATTTATGTAATAAGTATTTGTATATTCATAGTACACAATGTACTTGAATCTACACTTTACATATTATTTTTTAACATTTTATTTATGTTGTTATTGTGGTCTTTTCTGTCGACCGTTTTTACCCCTTTAGCCACAGTACCTTTAATATATAAGTTAACAGAGGAAGAACTGGAACTCTTTGATAGATCTGATGTTGTGAATAAAAATTTGATTTTGGACAGAATATGCCTTGAAAAGAACCTTACTGTTCATACACGTTATCCAGCCAGTTACATAAGGTAAGTTAAAGAACTATTACAGATATAAACAAATACTGAAAATACACTCCTTTTTTAGTATTATTGAAATCCTATCACATGGGTATATGTTTTATGTTGTAATTCATTAATTTCAGATACTGCTTCAAATGTAAACACATAAAACCCGACAGAGCTCATCATTGTTCAAGATGCGACGTTTGCGTCTTAAAAATGGATCATCACTGCCCGTGGGTTAACAATTGCATTGGATTTTCAAACTACAAGAGTTTTCACTTGTTTGTATTTTACTCGGCTCTGTACTGTTTGTATTTTGTATGTACTTGTTTGAAATATTTGCAAGTGATCATACATGATCTGGAGGTGCATGTTGTAATTGTAGGGTTTGGATAAGTTTTAAATAACTTTATTTAATTATAATTTAAAACACCGTTTTTAGGTATTTTGTAATTTTTTATGGAGTTTTTGCTGTAACACTATTTTTCTATCATTGTGTGCTGTTGTTTAAAAATGAATCTTCAGTAGATGCACTTCAAAAGCCAATTATTATAATAGAGAATGGCACTTATAACTTGGGTTGTCGTAGAAATTTTGTAGAAGTTTTTGGAAAGAATTGGCTATTGTGGCCGTTTCCAATATTTTCTAGTTTGGGGACCGGATGTACTTTTCCTGTTAGAATATTGGACACAAACTGTTCCAATGTGTAACTTTGTTCATAGAATTAATAATAAATAAGTTAAATCAATATTTTATATTTAGTTGTACAAACGAATAATTATTAATAAATCCATTCGTATACATATTAAGAATCAAACTTAAGTAATTTGAGGTGAGCGTATTAGTTGTAAAAAATTCAGAAATATTAATGTAATTTAAAAGAAAGAAATTTTAAACACATATTTTGCCTAACCAAAAAATCTATAGTGATGATTTTTGTTATTTTTTACTTATCTGCTTTTTTGTGTGATATTTTTTTGGTTACGAAAACTTAGTTTCAAAAATAACCCTTGACTAATCTTTTTCGCGCAAGGGTTTATTTTTTCAGAAGTGTGGCAAAATACCCAACTAAACTAAAGAAAAAAATAAATATATTCTGTCTCGCACAGTGTGTTTTTCAACTTTATTTAAAACCCCTGTGACACAAATTTCATCAATTTATATTGAAAAATAATTTTTTTATAGAGCGCGTAGTTTCCATTATGTAGAACGTCACTTTGCCAGATTTTTAACAAAAACGATCGCTAAAGTAATTTTCAAAAAAACTGATTGCAAAAAATCATAGTAGACTGTGGATTAACAGTTGGATCATTTAATGGGTTCAGCAAGTACATCTGGAAAGCTAATATATGTAAAAAAATCATTAAAAACACTTGTCCCAAAAATTAATTAGAAGGGTGTCCTAGTCGTAGAGATCGTACGATATTTAGTTATAAAGTGTATAAAAAAGGAAAACATCCTAAGAATATTAGCACAAGATCTCGGTACTGTCCCAAAAATTAATTAGAAAGGTGTCCTAGTTGTAGAGATCGTACGATATTTAGTTATAAAAAGTGTACAAAAATGGAAAACATCCTAAGAATATTAGCACAAGATCTCGGTACTGTTTCCTAATGCTCCTCTTACTGTACCTACTTCTGATATTTCCCTGCATACATTTTTCGTAGACCAGAAACTGGAAAATTACAAAACAAATTGTTCACCCTTACATCCGACATCTTGAACTTGACAGCACCATCTAGCGGTTTGTGAATTTCGCGAGTACACCCAAAATAGTTATCTATGTAGCAAGGGAGATACAGGGATAAATTATGCCCGCAGGCGACAGGTTGCTTCCGAGGACCGTTTGAGCCTGAGGAAAGCAAGTCGCCCAAGGGCATAATCATCCTAGTATCTCCCCTGGAGCATATGTTTTATATTTCTATAAAGGCCGATCTTTTTGAAATTTTGCACATCTCCATAATTTCCCATTCTGAAAAACTTTTTCAAGTAACATGTGCCGTATTTTCAGTAGAAAGGGTGCTTTACCTGAAACGATAACAGTTTTCAATTGCTGCACTGAATATTTCAAAAATGGTTCCTCCTAACGACTTCAACAAGGTATACATTTGTCAGATATAACAGGTAGGAGAATCGATTGTTTCAATAGACAGATGGATACACTAAACAGCAAAAAAGTTCTGCCATTTAAAAGAAACATGCTGTGCCATAAGTGGCACCCTCTACTAGTGACGTCAAAATTAGTTAATTCTTATTTGCCGTGCCGAAAAACATAATTGTGACAATTTTTTTCTTTTTAATACTGACAGGTTTCAAAGTTATTGAGATATTTCAAAATAAAATTCTAGCATTGAACGCCCTGTATTTTTGAAACCAGTAACATTCGTATAAGGCATATTTGGCTCAATCGACTTTTTTTGGTCACCAGTATCTCCAGCTCCGAGATTTCCTAACCTTTCACAGACACCCTTGTTATCCCTATATCTTAGGTATTAAAACTAAACTATAAGAAAGTGAAATATAATAGTATATTATTCAACGAGCGTATTATGAAATCACCGAGTGAATAATATCCATTATACGCGAGTAGAGTACTATACTTTATCCACGACTACTAAATATTTTTGTTACACAGACTTATGGTGAGTTTATAAAAAAGTCTTAACCCTAACTTAGCCTTAGTCTTTACCCTAAGAAGTTAAATGTACATATTTCTATGTGTACGTTTATAAAAGTCGTAACTTAGTCTTAGTCCTAAGGAGGTCTTAAGACCTGACCTTGAAAGTTCCTATCTTTTAACTTCTTAGGACTAAGACCAAATAAGTACGCCTGCGCGAAAGTGCTCCATTTCCTTCTACATGCCTTCTACAGCGTCAGCGATTGGCCAGGGCTTGTAGACAAAATAAAGGTTAAGTTACGACTAAATATTTATAAACAGTGTCACAGGGTTCTCAGCAATATTTCAGAACCAAATTCCCTGACATTTCCAGGTTTTCCCTGACATACTTTTTTAAAATTCCCTGACAAAAAGCATACAAAATATCATGTTTTTTAAAACTTAAACCAAAGTAAAAAGAAGTCAAATGATAAGGCATAAATGAGCCCATTTGATGACAAATAAGTGACATGGATATTTAATTTTATTAGAAATATTTATTTCAGTCATTGCAACAAATATAAATATTTAAGAAATCTAATAGAAATATGTATATAATATATTGTCACGGAATTTGCCCCACTCCCAAACCGACGACTGTGGCACCGCGAATTGCCTAAGATTGCCCCAATCGCCCCTACGCCATTCTGGTAAACAAACAACATGCCGTGAATCGAGGCGTTACTAGAATATTGGGGAAACGACGAGAAGCGTTCAGTCGCCGAGAAAATGGGTCTAGATATGCTAGAAAATACCTGGAACATTCGTTGGGTCTATAAAAGAAGAATAAACGACCGAGTTAGTTAGTCTTGTATAAGTCTTGTATTACAGTGTTGAAGTGAAGTGTTTAGTTAGAGAGATCAAAGCGATTAATTAAATAAGTGTTTAGTTGACCTGTAATTAGTAGTCAGTAGTGTACTGAGCAGTTAATAAAGAAGTGATTAATTAACGGATTGTTTTTCTGGCAGTAAGAAAATTCGGATTGGGAAATCCGTGACAATATTTAAGAGATTTAATAGAAATATATATAAACAAACACAACAAAAACCAATAAAAATATATTTTACTACTGAGCAAACAGCTATACAAAAAACAGCTTTAGAATGTATTCAAATCGGTTCAAAACACTATATTTTTGCATTGAAACAGTAACGTCACACAGGTCGCTTTTTAAACCGTGTTTAAAACGTCCACTGAGCGCTGTTTGAACTATTTAGATGCTTTGCTAAGGTCTATGCAGCAGTTGCTAGATAGAGATTTCAAAATCGGTGTGATTTAAATTTTCAGATGTTATGTTTAAAATGGTTGATACTTTTATATTTCTTATCTTGTTTATTTAAAAAGGAATTGGTTGTGGATTATTGTATGTATCTCTACAAATTTTAACGTATTCTTAGACATCTTGAATTACATTACAAACGCATAATCCAATTACTTTTCTCCTCAAATTTCATTAAACCTGTCACTCACACGAACATGTAGGTAATCAGGGTTCTCAGCAATTTTCAGAACCAAATTCTGACATTTCCAGGTTTTCCTGACATACTTTTTTAAAATTCCCTGACAAAAGCATACAAAATATCATATTTTTAAAACTTAAACCAAAGTAAAAACAAGTCAAATGATAAGGCATACATGAGCCCATTCGATGACAAATAAGTGACATGGATATTTAATTTTATTAGAAATATTTATTTCAGTCATTGCAACACATTGTACTGTGTTAAATATTAACAAAAATAAATATTTAAGAAATCTAATAGAAATATGTATAAAATACATATTTAAGAGATCTAATAGAAATATGTATAAACAAATCCAACAAAAACCAATAAAAATAGATTTTACTACTGAGCACACAGCTATACAAAAAACAGCTTTAGCTTTAAATGTATTAAAATCGGTTCAAAACACTATACTTTTGCATTGAAACAGGAACCTCACACATGTCGCTTTTTAAACTGTGTTTAAAACGTTCACTGAGCCCTGTTTGAACTCTTTAGATGATTTTTCAGATTTTATGTTTAAAATGGTTGATACTTTTATATTTCTTCTCTTGTTTATTTAAAAAGGAATTGGTTGTGGATTATTGTATGTACCTCTACTAATTTTAACGTATTCTTAGACATCTTAAATTACATTACAAAAGCATAATTCAATTACTTTTCCCTCCAAATTTCATTAAACCTGTCACTTACACGAACATGTAGTTTATTATTTGTTTTTGGTTTGCAGTTGCTAAAATCAATTCCATGTTTTTGTTGCAGATCTCACACAAATTCCAAATATATATACAAACAAGTTCAACAACATGAACAAGAAATATATTAATAATTTCTGCCTCTAATAATCGTTCTATTTTAATCCAAATCTAGTGTAGCTTTGTTATAAATAAATTGTATAAACAATAATCAAAAAGTGTGAGTGTGATGTTAAAGAGAAACAAATATTTAATGACGTTACGTTTTGAAAATATACATTTTCTTGGTGCATTACATAAGTAACGTCACCATTGAATACGTCTTGAAACAAGCGATGAATATGTATAAAAAAAACAGCTATACACTCAAGATATATGTTTCTTTATATCAATCTGAGGGTATATGTGATTAAAACAAACAGAAATAGGCAACTGGGTCCGTTCATTAAATAAAGAATTTAGACACGGCATGAGTAGCATTCAGAAATTTTCCCTGACGACAATAAAAATTCCCTGATTTTTGACAATTATTGGCACTTTCCCTGACGTTTCCCTGACATTTCCAGGTTTTTCAGGTTTTCCCTGACGCTGAGAACCCTGGTAATTATTTGTTTTTGGTTTACAGTTGCTAAAATCAATTCCATATTTTTGTTGCAGATCTCACACATTTTCCAAATATTATAGTGTTGTTATAAATAAATTGTATAAACAATAACCAAAAAGTGAGTGTGATGTTAAAGAGAAACAAATATTTAATGACGTTACGTTTTGAAACTATACATTTTCTTGGTGCATTACATAAGTAACGTCACCATTGAATATGTCTTGAAACAGGCGATGAATATGTATAAAAAAACAGCTATACACTCCAGATATATCTGTTTCATTATATCAATCTGCGGGTACGTGTGATTAAAACAAACAGAAATAGGCAACTGGGTGCGTTCATTAAATAAAGAATTTAGACACGGCATGAGTAGCATTCAGAAATTTTCCCTGATGACAATAAAAATTCCCTGATTTTTGACAATTATTGGCACTTTCCCTGACAAAGTTCAAATTCCCTGACATTTCCAGGTTTTCCCTGACGCTGAGAACCCTGTGTCAAAATCTTAGGATTAAGACTAAGGTTAAGGCTAAGTTAGGATTAAGATTTTTTTATAAACTCACCATTACACAGGAGAAACTAAACGTCAAAACTGAATTGTCAAATATTAATTCCATAATATATCATAGCTAAATGAATCCGAGCATCTGACAGTAGTGATTAATGACTCATTAATCACTGCCGTGATTAATGGATATTATTAAGGTCGAGCAAACAGATGTATAATGGGTACATTATACAATAGTCATGGATAAACATATTTATGCACCGATCCAACATTATTCGTAATTTGGAATTTTTTTACAGGAACTGCATGTGAAGTTTAGTATAAACTAAAAAGATAAAATGTTTGGGTGTTTTTGGTAGATATGGAAAAGGGTGAAATAAAAGAGAACTTTTAAAATCCATTTATTTGACATTGAAACAATAATAAAATGGATACCCACGTATATAAGTATACATTTGACAGCCATGGGAAAATATCAAACCTAATCTAATCATAGTAAATATAATCCTTTATTGTAAAGTTTAATAACTCTATTCATATAAAAAACCCATTCTTGAGTATAAGGAAATGCTATTTCATGAAATTTAGCTAAATATTGCAGTATCGGTAAACAGTAAATAAAAATTACATGATAAACATACAAAAGGCAATGCTTCAGAGTTCTAGCAAACAATAAAACATTGCCCAGCGAAAAATATAATGAAAAAAAAAAACATTATAAAAGTCAGGGATTGTGCACAACATACGTTAAAAATAACACAATCCTTGACACACCCTGTAAAGGGAAATTAAATGGCATCGATGTCCACATCGTCAACCTCTTCGTCTTCCGGTTGCGGTTTCTTCTCTTTCACTTGAGGGGTTGCCTTCAACTGGATTTGTGCACGGTCGTTATATTCAATTTCCACATCGTCGTCGCTCTCTTCTTCGCTATCGGATTCCTCCGTGTCCGCCTCTTTCAGCCATTTAATGAATGGAGCAGCCTTGTCGTGGATTTCTTGGCTCACCTCTTTTGACACATATTTCTTTGACACCTGAATAACAAATTTTTCAGTAAGCATCCTCCAGCTCAGGCTCATAAAACTTTTTACTAAAGTAGTAGCTTTCAACTCTCGTTTTAAATTCTAAAAAGCTATACAATTTTACTTCCTTAAAAAGTTATGGGTATTTGAATTTAGGGTTTATCTTTTATCTGAAACATACAGTTTGTTTGATTATAAAGGCTCCGAGCTATAACTCAATTACCTATTTTTAAACTCTAGATGCCTGGTGACGTCATCGATATTTTTTTTAAACAGCATTGTTTTTTTGCATGTTTTGATAGATTTTTTATTCTCTTTCCAACTATAAACCATATAAATTTTGTAATGCCTTTGCAGCTTGCATTTGCATACAGGGTGATTCAGAACTAATCTAAAAAAATTTGGGAATGGATACGTCATGAAAAATGGAGTCAATATCATAAACAATTTTTTTGTAAACTTATAGTTTCCGAGTAAAAAATTATTGAAGTTATAGTATTTTCAAGCTTTACATCGCTGGGCTATACTCGAATCAAGAATTCAGACGTCTTATGGCGGCTGACGTTACACATTTGTTTTTATTGTCAACGTAATTTTCAATACTTGGTCCGTTAAAAACAATATTTTTTTGCAATTTAGTGCAATATATGATGCAAACTTTTAGTGTAGTATATAGTTTTATTACTATCAGTTGCAGTTTCTTAAATATTTTGATGAAAATATAATGAATTCATTTGTTCGTATGACGTGAGTCGTCTGAATTCTTGTCGCGAGTATACTGTAATCTCTGCCCGGGTGAACCCGAATATTCATATCTGATTACTTTCTGTAGGTATTAACGTTCTTGCGATGAGTCTTTGCATTAGTTTTTCAAGTGTCAAAAATGGCTTACGTGTATAGCAACTCGGAGTTGATGCATATCGTTTTAATTTATGGTGATGTAAAAATGCTTTAGTAGAACGATTTCCTGATAAACGCGCCAAATGCAGTGCAACGCGGGCGTGGCACGTGACATTTGCAACCAAATCATGCAAGAGATGGAGGTCCAGGACGTCCATGGCTTATTGCAGCAGTGTGGCATATCTTACACGAGACTCAATTATATCCGTACCATGTACAGCGTGTCCAACCATTAATACCAAGAGATTGTATGAGGAGGACCGGTACCACAATCGTCCTGACTTTAATCATGTGGACTTCTTTTTGTGGAGACATTTAAAAAATTAAGTGTATCACACCGAAGTAGATACATACTATTGATGATTTACACAAACGTATCATAGTTGCTGCCAATAACTTACAAGTTCAAAACGGACAAAGAGCTGCAACATTTGTCTTTGTAGAAACTGAGTAAGACGAACCCAAAAGTTTGTTGTAACATTAGGTATGTCAAACTATTTTATTAATCGAAACCAGGAATTAATTCTATTAATAATTAATAACAATAGCGGAAAAAGCAGTTGAATTTGCTGTTTAAAATTGGTGTTATAAAATCTTAATTATTTCTTTCCATTTTTTATCCGGTCGCCGATTGGATTCTTTGTAGAAGTAGATTTTTAAATCATTTTCGAACTGATTGATTTAAATTTTTTAAGTCTAGTTTATGAAATCATTTGCTTATCCTTTTACATAGCGTGTAAATTAAATCGAGGCATTTTTAATGATAATGATCAAATAAATTAAAACTACACCCTATGAGACAATATTATATAAAGCTTGAGTACCACTTTAACAAACACTCTATATATGCAGTAAGTCGTAGTTTTTTTTTTGATGAATTGTTAGTTTCTAAGGACACTAATCTTAAAATATGTCCCTTTTGTCTCTGAACATCCTGTATGTATACAATAAAAAATATAAACGTTGTATTGTTTACTTATACCCAAATTTCTTTGCATATAAATTATTAAATTAGTTTTGAATTAAAGATTTCGTGTTTTACACATCCAAAAATAATGGACGTTGGACTTTTCACAGACAAGACATTGGTATGGGCGCAGCGGGATTGTAATAGATACAAAACAAAAAACTTTTCGTGCTGTTCACAGCTGCATATTATAATTATGAATAATTAGGTATAAACTTATCGATATTACTCCCGCCCATTAATGATGCTTTGCTTGAAGATTTATTATCAATACAAATATATGAAGATAAATAAATTGTTATTGGAGTGACAAAAAATAATACATGCAAGTTTATTTGAAAGTCAATGATGTGTTATCTCTCAGCAATTGAGCCTTAACAGCGAGCCAATAGGTGATAAAATTTATCAGGGTTATGAAGAAGACGTACCTTATCGGACCAATCGATGATACATGCTTCCCCAAGTATGTCCATATCGTAGAACACTTTCAGCAGACCAGGCACCTTGCTCATCAGCTTGTCGCGATGCAGCGCAATAACCTGCTCCAAGCCCCCCATTAGGTAGCGTTGAGCCTTTTTATCGTTAACTGTGAAACGCAAAAACAGCATACGATATTTCTTCACTTGCGAAAGCATGTTATGATCGAAAAGTAACTCTGCCAGGACGAGCGGAGCTTTCGACTTAATTTCAAGACGTTCCGCTTCACTCAAGATCTCCTTTTGAGTTTGAAAGTTCTCAAGGATGCCAGCATCCCTTTTGGCTTTCACCATGTTGTACAGGATGTCCATTCGTTCCTTTTCGGATTTCTCGAGGTCATCGCTGATGGTCATGTTCTTGGCCCCATCAGTCAAGTCGAGCATTCTGGCCCTGACTGCCTCTTCGGAAACGTCAACTGCCCATTCAGTCTGATCATCATCGCTACCTCCCTAGAAAAATGACAAAATTAACTCAAGAAAATTGCCGCAAAAGCATAAACTTACATTATCAACTGACTTGTCAGTAACTGACGTATCGACCCCAGCTTCATTGTGATCGTCTTGTTCGCCGTTGGTCTCGCCATTGCGTTTGCTACGTTTGGATCTCTTTCCTTCAGTCAGTGAAGAGCCCTGGACTGCGGGATTTAGATTTGGAGGATTCTTGAGAATGAACGTTACTAATTTATGGTTGGATTCAAGCAGTCCGTGGTAGCCACAGGCTTTGCAGCCCTGGGAGATGGTGCCCCTTTTCAGAGAGACTATAAGATCGGTTTCAGGATTGTCGCATTCTGGGCACAGGACAAATCTAAAAATAAAGCACATTTTAGTTTCTCAAATATTCCACAACTTCTAAATATTCACGCTTTTAGTTTATATCCTAGACTCAGACCTATGAATGGGAACACTCCTTAGATAATAAATTCATTGAGTCTGAGAACTAGATAAATAAAGAAACATATCTTACTTGCGAATGAAGCCATCCAGAAGATCCTGCAACTTGGAGGCGTCATGGGAGCCATTGACAATGAAACGTTCGTTCTTGAAGTCAAACTGAGTTTGAGCCCCCAGCTCGCAGCCAAAGTACTTGGTGGGGTAAGTGGGTGGTCTGCCGAGAGCCTTAGCCACTTCGGCCATATTAACAATGACAGTTTTGATGCCATTACCCTTACCTTCTACTTTGGCCATAAGACGTGGCATTTTGTAGCGATAGAAAACATCGCTGACATTTCTATTTACGTTGACACTCATGATGATGGTTGTCAGACGAACTTTTAGGCAAAAAAATGGTGATAGCTTTGAGCTGAGTTGCCTTCACTGCTGCCGACAATACTTGCTGCTTTTTTATTTTGAATGTTGATAAGGTAACCAGTCACGTTTCTCTGAAAGGTTGTAGTTTCCGATGCCTATTAGATGAAAATTTTGTAGTCCTGGAAATGTTTGCTATTAGAACAGAAATACTTTAAAATTTGACTTGTTTTACCTATAACAGGTGGGCTCACGTCGCTGCGAAGTCATACACCTCGCTGGCTCGGGCCCTAAACTCCCAACTATGCTTTTTGTTAATAATGTCTCTGAAAATACAAACACGTTAAAATATTATTTGTCAATTTCAATTATAGCCACCGAGAGTAAAAATTAGTCATCTCACATAAAAATATGTTACTTTCTTACTGTGACAATATGAATAATTGCTTGTTTGAATAAAAAATTTGCATTGTCAAATTAAATACATTACGATTAAAGAATAAGTACAGCAAATATACTTAGGTAGTATAGTACATAAAAAAATCAAATTGGGTGTCAAAGAAACAATTTGTAATAAATTATACAACAAATGGATGCCATAGCTTCTACTAGTTTCTGAGTCATACAACTTAGGTTGTGTTGAAAATTTGCCAACAACACGATGCTCAAGCAAATTTTTTTATTTAAAACGTAATATGTAGTTATGATGTCCAGTGAATTAAAATGAGACATATTTTTTGATAAATTATGATTCACAGTATAATAATAGTTTAAAATATATATTATTCTCTGAATAAATTTGAAATATAAATTTCATAATATAAAACTCTAAGTAGATAGGTTTTTATAAAAACATACATTTTTCAAAATTTTCTAACTATACTCCTAAATTCATGTGCCAATCAGTAATGGGGGATAATTTGAATAGTTTGTTGAGAAATGCTTCGTTTCAAGATACAGTGTTAAAATCTTAGAAACTCATTAAGCAAAAACGAGTGATGCGCTTACTTTATTTGCGATGCCTTTTATAAGAAAATATTTGATACGCCACTGTGTAAAGCGGAAATAATAGTTTGTGACGATATTCCAATGTAATGTAACATCATCTTCTTGCTATACTGATGGTTATATTAACTATTTTTTATGATTTAAACCAACTTACCTCTACTCGAATATCAGCGTCAAACGAGGCACAGCTTTTTCAATGTTGTTCCTTTAGAAACCTATATCTTTATGAAATTTCATGAGATACACATAAATATTCGACATCCCGTACCTGACAATTGCAGTAGAATTGTACACGTTTTTTAAAACAGTGAATTTTAACAACATACAACATTAGTAGTTTAGTTACCTATTATAAATTATTATATACATTGTGATTTCATAATTACATGTTTTATCCTGTAATTGGTATGTTTACTCTGTTGGGCAATAAATGCATTTTATTTTTTTTATATACTGAAAAGCTACTGAAATTTTAAATATGCCATTATTTCTGCTTTACACAGTGGCGTAACAATTATTTTTATAAAATAGGATCTTTGTATTTACATGAAATTGTATAACTTTTCCAAAACGGAATATAAAAAAGATCATCCGAATCCATTGGCGAACACCAATAGATTTAAAAAAGTTTAAACCTTTGAATATCTTTATTACATACGTATATCATTTTATGAATAGGATACGGGTGCAGAACATTTTTTATTGTACATGTAAGAAATATCGATATTTAAAATGCTAAATAATGGTTACAAAAAATTAAATTTATCCGCGAAACAAGTTGCGTCGATAAATTACTGTCTGGACTGAACTGCTCAAGTATTTTTGCAGTATTTGATAAAAAGTTAAGCCGGTATGTATGTTTTCCAGGGCAGTTTGCACCTTCGTACTTTCTAGATCAAATTAGGAAAAAATTGCTAAGTTCCTAAAATATGCCAGAAAATTAATAATTTTTCTTTCAAGTTCCAACATCCTGTATCTTGGAAACAAAGTAATTTCGACAAAATTTGATTTAAACTACCCTCTCAAATGTTCATTTTATTGATGAAATAAATAGAATCTCCTGCATAAAACGCCCACAATACACTAGTCAATAGACTGACGATATTTAATCAAATTACGCTGATATTCTTTAACGCGAACTACGATAAAACTGTTTAAACAAACACTTACATGATATGTATTTTTCTTCGATAAGGAAAACCACAAATTAATGTCATATTATGGGAAGAGGCGTTTGTAAACTGCCTGTCGGTTTGACAGTTGTTTAGAAACAATTTAAATCCAGACCACTAAGATCATCGCGAAAACGTTTGCTCATTTCGGAAGAACATTGAAAAAAACTAAAATATTTTCCATCAACTAAAGATTCATAACATTTTAACATGTTTTAATTGATATAGGCGAGTAACATTTTTTCCCAAAACAGATCAATAAACTCTACCACTTGTGTGGCAATATATTTTCTGGTGACCACTTAAAATTATATCTCAAATGATAATTTTAGTTAAGTAGAGTAATATAAGTAGATAAATATTATCTAACTTGCATAAATCATATTTTCAGTTTCAAAAATTTCGACTATACACTGAATTTGAAGTCAATCTGCTTTGGGTAAAAACCTGCACGTGAGTTTTAACCAGACCACTAACAATTTTAAATAAGTACCCCAACATTAAACAGATCACAATAAAAATTCCATTAGTTAGTTACCTCTTTATTAAATTAAAACTTTTGAATTTACATCCAGGGGTCCTCAAATGTACAAGACGTCTAAGTTTTATTGATCAATAGGTTCTTTGAAATTTTATAGAGACAAGTTATATAGGGTGAGTCAGAAAGAATGGATCAACACTAAGCTGGAGATATTAGACACCAAAATATTAAGTTTAAGCTCATCATGCCTTATACGAATGTCGCTGGTTTAAGGAATGTGTGTTCTAGGTTTCAATTTTATTCTTAAATTTCTCAATTGAGAAAGTTTTGATAGCATGACTGAAAATTGGTAGTGTTGGTTTTTTTTTTTAGTGTGAGAATTACGAATTTGAAGCGTATTTTAAGAAATGACATTCGCCTAAGGCATGATGAGCACAAACATAATATTTTAATATCTAGTATCTCCAGCTTAGTGTTGACCCATTCGTTCCGACTCACCCTGTATAAATTTAAGTCCTCTACATCAAAACGGTTTCTTTTAGAAAACTTCAACGCCTTCTATCATAAAACCCATAAATTTTAGAATCATTTAGAAGTTTTTATGAACTTTTTGCATTAAGAAAAGATTCTATACAGCATGATTTATTAGCTCACCAACAAACTTTGCCATCATGTCATAAAAGAAAAACGCCAATTGGACATATGCTCGATTTGATTGATTTAAGGAATTAGGACGCTTCAAAACTGATTTTATAATTTTAAAAATTAAAAAAAAAATAGTAACAGTAAACGTCAAAATGTCCTTCGTTTACCGCAACAGTTTTCACACAAGTAAAAAATGTTAACGTTATTTCTAATTTCAGCAGCAGCAGCAGCAGTGTGTATTCTTGTCTACTAATTTCTTCTTAATATACCATTTGTTTCATAAGTTACATACAAATATCCAACAGATTTAAGTCGGCGGATCGCAGTGGCCATGCAATTGGACCACCACTTCCGATCAAAATTTTGAAACCTCCTAACTCTTTAAACAAATTCGACATATGTCCAAATGACGATTTTCTCTTAAAATGACATGATCTGTCATATGGAAAAAGGTTGTTGGTGAGCTAATAAATCACCCTGTACATAATTCTGCTGAAGTCCAAATCAATAAAACCTGACCCCTTGTATATTTTCACTGAAAGTTAGAAATTCACCGAATCAAACTACGGAAAACTATTACTCTATTGTCGAGTTGGCGCCGTCGATCTTTTACATCTCATTGTTCATCCAATTATATTTTACCGGAATCTACATCTATCTCATTATTGTATGTGTATGTAAGTGTAATATCACAAGCTTAACAAATTTATTGAGTGTTAGTTATTTTATTGTTACTTTAACGTTTTCGAATCGCACATCACGCCGAAACAATATTACAATTTTCCCGGTATATGGGTAGAATCAATAAACTTCCGTTAATCAGTCATTGATTTGCTCTGCAATAAGAACGCAATATATTTTTGAAACATTTGCACATTATCGTTATCGCTCGTATCGACAAACAATATGCTTACACTTTGGTCACAGATTCCCACACATTTGTCAGTTGATTCCACAGATTGTTGATTCTCACACATTTGTTAACCGACCGAAAACATGGAACACTATACAATTTCCGATTATGCATACATGCGTATTATTTTGCACAGGTGGAAAAAAGAACACAAAAATCGTCTTACCAAGTGGTACAGGGTTGATATTTTCTCATTAGGTACAGATTTATTCACTGTTTACCGACACTGCTCTCCGGAAATGTTTAAGAATCATCCAATGTGTTCTTCATCAGATTAATATTGTTCGCTGTTGCTGGTATTGAAAAGATCATTTATAATCTTAGGTATATCATCTAACACGTGCTATTTAAAATGATTAGGTTGTATCCCATTAGTGCAAATCTGGTTAGTTCCATAATACACGTTCCGTCCGCGAAGTTTATACATTGATGGTACTGGAGAAGGGCACAAGAATTATAAACGCTACATTGAAATTTCGATTTCGTGACATAAAACTGACGTTTATCCACGGCACAGTTGTGAAAAGATCCATGAAGTTTTGCGAAGTGGGCTCCAATTTAACCCAATTGCCGAATACTGTGGTTTTCTGAAATTTAGGCGATTCCATTTAAAAATTTTTGTACCCAATCAGTTTCGCTCTTATACATTCTGTACTTTACATTTACTGATTTATGACAATTTTAGATTTGTGTTTGTTAGGTGGCAATCGAATTTTTCTACCATTGGCCGCTTTAATAATGTATACAGTTTTTAAAAATCACATTTCATCACTTGTAAGATGATTCTTTATCTCAAAATAACACAAAGGTTACCTGTGTGTCCAGGCGAACTATATTTTTTTACTTAAAATCTGTAATACTTATGAAAAAATTGCTACATATAAAAAAACATTCTAAATTCAACGGGCATTAAAAAATTATTTTCAATCGAACCCCAAAATAAAATTAATGAAAAATATACAGGGGCTACTTGATTCAACACTTTGTAACACGTTAAGGAGAATAAAAAATACTCGATAAGAAAAAGCTTCATCAGCCTAAATACCTTGTCAAATTTCAGTTCATAATTTGAAAGCGTTTGAGAGCAATTAAATAAAACTAAATTTATCACCCCCTGTTAAGGGCTCGTAACTCCTTCAGAGGGAATCTAACCTCAATTTTTCGCACATTATTCGCGGGATCATCCTGTACATGTATACCGGGTGACAATGGAAAGTGGGAACGCGCTGTAACTTTTTTATGACTGCTGGTAAAAATTTGAAATTGGGTGGGTTTATACTAGAAGATGCCATGAATTCTATGAGGTCATTTCGATTTCATGACATTTCCGATTTGACCGAAATGACCATAAATTTAAATTTATAAATGGGACACCCTGTATTTTTTCATTTTTGGAATCAGCGGGTCATTTTACTTATAGTAGGATCAATTTTCCGACACATTTTCTGGATGAAATTGTTTTCTTCCTGACGGATTTTAAAAATTGTACCACAAAATTAATAAAAAAATCCTTTATTAAAAAATCAATAGGGCCCACCTTCTTTACATTTGAAAAAAATGAGTTTTTAAGGTAATACAATACATCGAAAATTTTAGTGGTAATAACTAAACAAATGTACAAAAATATTCAAATTTAGAATTTTCTCTATAATTACAAACAAAAAAGAAAACAATTTCTGACAGTCGTGGCCTTTTCTTCAAATTCAATTTTGCATAACTTGGAATATTAAATACAATATTCCACAATAGTCATATTTATTTGAATTATTAGAACTCAGCGTAAGCGCAATTGCAAAAGTGCTGACATATTGCATAGTCTCAGCGTTTCACAAAAATAAAATTTAAAAGTACACATTATTATGCAGGCTTGTCCGCGAAAATGTAATGTTAAATTTTGGAAACGTTTGTTGAAAAAAATGTTAGTTTCAAATTCTAAACTTATTTATTTATTACGGCTCAAGTAATTGATGGTTCTGGTTCGGATAATTTTGATAAATTTTACGTTCTGCGGTTCCATATGGACAGAAACATATTGTACTAGCCTATTAATGTTTTAATAATTATAATAAAATATTTATGACATACACGACTATAGGTTCACGGGTAAAGTCCCTTTCACGCGCTAGCAATTAGAAAACTCGATTAGAATCGTAAATTAAAATAGAAACATCAATTTTACACGTCATTTTATCGCATAACTCGTTAAGTTAAATTTTACCTATAACACATTTCCATTATTTTCACACAGAAAACGCACGAATTGTTATTTATTGTATATAAGTAAGTATTTTAAGTAGCATTTTATCCACGCAGGAATGTTTGAATGCTCGAATTACGTTCTCGCGTTTAATATTCTAAGTTGATAAAAGGCAATTAAAACAATGCAATCCGTTTTATCCATAATTAGATCACAATCATAGTTGTGGAATCAGAAATGTTGGAATTTAATAAAAATATTGCAAGGAAAATAGAGCTGTTCCATATAAGAGACATCCGCAAATTGTTCACAAGCTTCGGCAGATGTTATGCGTTCCGAAAATAATGGTAACAATGCTACAAGGGTTGTTATTAACGGAAGTTAAATGTTATTAAAACACGAAAATGTGTATTACTATAAATGTAAACTTGATTTAATATAGGATTAGACGGTTCATATGTGCGGATAAAAGTCCGATTATAAGGTGATTGTGGATAAAAATATTTTGTGCGATTATTTAATGAAGTATTTCGCAATACAATATGGAATTATAGAAAAATGTATCCCTGTACAATTAGACAATACGTACTGTAGCAACCATCGTGTAAAGTCGACAGCATGGGCATGGAGGAGGCCTTGTGCCCCTTCGACACCGCTTCCTTGAGGCAGGCTATGTTGAGGACGTTCACCAGCAGCACCAGAACTGTTATCTGGAAGGCTCTATCCGGCCACGTAGCACCGTTCCGACCCAATCGATAGGGGGGAACAGGCGCGCTAGCGATGCCGCCTCCGTATCGACCGCCCCCAATGCGGATTTTAGCTCCGTAGGTTTTAGAGAGAAAAAAATTGGGCGGATATCCACCGGCGTACTTGACCTTTAATGTAAATAAGACGACCGTGATTCTTTTGGAAACGGAGCCAGGACTAGCCTGCAACTGTTCCTCAAACTCAAATCGTGCTTGAAATAGAAAAACTAGGAACGAGAAGCATATTCCGATTCAATTTGTCCTCATTCCGAAACGAGGAGGATACGGTTTTTTTATTCTGAATATGAACATTTAAAATTGTAATCAAATAAACTTTTATAGCAGTCAATAATTGGCTTTGGAGGCATAAGTGGAAAATTAAATATTATCTCAAATATTAGCGTGATATTTAAATAAAACAAGTGAAAATCAATACTGCCTGCAGTAGTGGCTTAGGTCGTAGCAGCGCCAGGAAACCCTCAAATTGAACAAGAAAGAGAGCATAGAAAAGAGGAAGGGTTAAAGGGATAGGATAAAAAATATGAGGTTTTCTCCCTATCAGTATTTTTAAACAAAAAACTTTCAAAACAGTACAATCTTGCGATGAACTCATCCATCGAAATTGGTTCAAACCATTTCAAAATAATCATGTTTTTGAAATTGAATTCTTCGTTTTTTTTTCCAGATCATTAGCGGTCTATTCAATAATTTCTATTCCTCTGTTTAAAAATGATTCAACAATGAAAATAAAAATTTTCCTATCGAAAACAAAATGAGTAAGACAATAAAATAAGAGGTGAAGATAGAACTGTTGTCTCTTGCCTTGACAGTATTTTCTGTGCAGTGAAATTATCACGTCACTTGGAAACTCTTTTAAAATAATTTTGAAAAATGCTTTGAAATGTTCTACAATCTATAGTATTAACAATCATAATTTCAAAATACTCGTCTAAATAATATGGATTTTTTTACTATAGAGTAATAAATATTATTTGTGAAAACAAACTAATAAATTATCAACATTATTTGATCACTAGAAATTTCTCGAAGTAATGGCTGGATAACAACAAAAGTGAAACCTCTTAAGAGCGCTGTACTCTTGAAATAGTGTTTTCTACAAATACAAGTAATTTTAGACGTTTAAGAACTGAATAATATCATATAACAAGAATGTTATCTCATGCCACCTGCGAATATTCAAAGGTACCGAAGTAAAATCAATATATAACGTCAGAAAGCGATTTATCCCACAAACTTTTAGGTAGTGATATATTTAAAAATACGTGCTTTTTTTAAATTTAATTGTAGATGTAAATATTGTTATAACATAAACTTGCATAGCTCTGCATATAAGATTGTTCACCTTTGTTTATAGGTTTGTGAAAATAATTGTTAAAATGTGGGGTTAGAATAGCGAAATAATGTGTGTCATACAAATGCATTTTAAAATTTATTATTATTATTTGAGGAGAGTTTAAATAGTAACAGTGGATAAACAAAACATCAATAATTTTATTTTTGATATTACTTAAATTTTTATTTACTTGGAAAAACCTTTCGAGGTAAAACAGCAATAGTTCCAGGTTATAATGAGAATGAGATATCTTTAGTCTACTTATTCAGTATGTTTAAATATTTCCATTATTACCAGTGACGTAGAAACCATATGGCACTCTTCTTTTATTTAAAATAAAAATAGTGCGCCACTGTCTCAATTATAAAGATTTTCAAGTTTCCTTCAACTTTTGATACAAATATGCACAAACTACGAAAGGTAGATATTTTAAATAAACCATTACTTAAATGTATTTTAAAAAACATTGCAAAGAATAATTATTTATTCAAAATAATCAAAACTTCATGTATCTTACGTGTCTTTTTATAATTAAGACAGTGGCGTACTATTTTTTCTGTAAATAAAAGAAGAGTGGCACGGGGTTTCTACGGGGTGATAATGGGAATATTTAAACATACTGAATAATTATCACGAGGTAAATAAAAAATATAATAAAAATTTCAAAATCTTTGACACCCACACCCTGTATCTCAGAAACGATGAACTTTTAGATATAGGTATATTTCGGTAAATCTCATTTATTTTCACTGTACAATCACCCCTTCCAAGGATGCCAGTAATACCTGAGACACCCTGTATATTTCCAGGAAAAAGTTTCGGACACCTCCGCGTACTCTAGAATCGTCATTTTTTTTCTTAATAGTATCGCAAAATCCTAGCTATAGGGAATGTTATACAAAGCGACCTAAAATTGTTCGTACAATCCAAATATGTAATTATACAGGATGTTCCAATTAAATAACGAAGTTGGTCTCGAATTTTGGTATAACCTACCAACCTACCAGACTTTGCCATGTAGCCAAATGTTCAAATTTCTTGAATGTAATTTCCCAGATAACGACCGATGCAGTTTCCTGTGGCACAGGACTTATGCTGTAGAATTCAGCGTAATTCATATTTCTAACTCAAATACCAAGAGAACATTGTTTATTTTTATGGTGACTAATATATATGATGATCAACATGTATCACAATAATTAAACTTCTGTTAATGCAGTGCACAATATCCATGGTGTCCGGAAATGATGAGCAAAAAATTCAGGGGATAATTCTAGACCGAAAATAAAGAGGTAACTCTTTCTATAACATTTTTTCCAAAACTGATTATTAACGGAGTTACAGGGTGTTAAAGTTAAAATTTTATTTTCGATATTTGTAAATCGGGGGTTTTTGCGGACGAGAAATTCAAATATCTTTCTAATTTTGACGTCACTAGTAGAGGGCGCCACTTATGGCACATCATGCTTCTTTCAAATGACAGACTTTTTTTGCTGCTTAGTATATCCGTCTGAGTATTGAAACAATCGATTCTCCTACCTGTTATATCTGAAAAAGGTATACCCTATTGAAGTCGTTACGAGTAACAGTTTTCGAAATAATCTTATTTGAAATATTTAGTGAACCGATTGAAAACTGTTATCATTTCAGTTAAAGTGCCTTTTCTACTGAAAACACAGCAAAATGTTACATGAAAAAGTTGTTCAGAACAGTAAATTATGGAGATGTGCAAAATTTTAAAAAAATCTGCCTGCTTTGATAAGATCTTTGCGCTTTGTTGAAAAATAGTTTTATCAAACCTCGCCGATCTTCTTGAAATTTTGCACGTCTCCATAATTTACGATTCTGAACAACTTTTTCAAGTAACATTTTGCTGTATTTTCAGCAGAAAAGGCACTTTACCTGAAACCAAAACAGTTTTTACTCGGTGCACTGAGCATTTCAAATAGGATTATTTCAAAAATGGTTACGCCTACCGACTTCAGCAAGGTATACCTTTTTCAAATAAAACAGGTAGGAAAATCGATTGTTTCGATAGTCAGATGGATACATTAAGATGCAAAAAAGTTCTGCCATTTAAAAGAAACATGGTGTGCCACAAGTGGCGCCCTCTACTAGTGACGTCAAAATTAGAAACATATTTGAATTTCTCGTCCGCAAAAACCCCCGATTTACAATGTAAATATTTGGATTTCTTAAGAAGTTATTTACAAATATCGAAAATAAAATTGTAACTTTAACACCTTGTAACTCCGTTAATAATCAGTTTTGGAAACAATGTTATAGAAAGAGGTAGCATTTATTCGGTCTAGAATTATCCCCTGAACTTTTTGTTTTCCGGACACCCTGCATATTTTAGCAGCAAGTATCAAATATATCAAATATAAAAGTAGAGTATTTGACATTGCAACTTACATTATGTTTTTGGAAGTGTTGTTCTTTAGTACATTATGACAAAAAAATGTTTTCCCCGTTTCATAAATTATTTAATATACATATATAAAATGGTTAGAAATAGATTTACTATTAAATGTTCACTACGATTAGCAATATCAAATTCCAAGGTTCGCTACAAATGTGCTGTTAATAAGTGGAACCCTAACACGTAATTTTTTTTCATATAAAACTTTTAACTCAGTAAAAAAATGCATTTACTTATAAATTAAATGTTTGTAATTAACATTTTATTCTTAGTTCTGGTGCTTCCTTATATACAGTATGTCCATGGTTAGAGTAATTAAAAGGAAAAATTTGTATTTTACACTTGATAAAAATTTATGCTTGTATTTAAAATGAATGCCATGGTGCCATGGATAAAGATAACAATTCATGTTTCAGAATTTCCATTTGTGGCAAAATTGGCCTACTTGAATAATTAACAAAAATATTATGTCCACGGTTAGCCAAAAAGTTATTATATATGACAACTCCAAGTTGTGGCAAAATTGGTACAATTTGTTTATTAATAGATCTGTCGACGGTATTTTGATAATCATGAAAATGGACCAATTTTGTCATAAATCGAAAATCTTTCTTAATTTTGAACAACTTTTGCTACTGAAACTTTTCAGGACACCCCATACGTGAAATGTTGATTATCCACGGCAACCATTATATAAAATATAATCAAAAAATTTTATCGTGTGCAACAATTTTTGTCAAGATACAGAAATTTGGGTACCTAGAAAACCTGAATTATATTATCACATAAAATTCTACAAGAAAATTAGAGACAAATATCCTATACCTACCTACACTTACTAATAGTGCACCAACTTTATGAATTCCTCTTTTTTTTCATTAAAAAATTTTGAGACAAGTGTAAAAAACGATTTTTATTTACATTGTAGATAGGTATTGCTACTACTGAAATAGGAGTGGGCAGATATGGTATGGTACTTATTTCACCATTTTGCAGTGTTGGAATTAAAACATACTCACAATGTCATTGTTGGATTGCATCGTTGAAAATATATAATAAAATGTGGGTAGGCACTTAAATGACATATTTTTAAATTTTATATGTAATGTAGGTAACTTGAATCACAAATTTAGTTTAGACATGTGACGATGACCAATTTTTAAATCTTATTTCAATCATATGATATATATGTAATAAAAAAAATAACTCACCTTTGTGTCTTACTAAAGTCATATAAAATATTAGCGCCCTTTTGGACGGTAACTTTTGGGAAACCAAAAAATTTAAATTCAGCAATGTAATAAAAAAATTGAATATTCTTATCAACCTCCTCCTACAAAAAAAGTACATATTATCTTCGCATATTAACAAAAAATAGATCAAATTTTCAATAACTTCGTATATTATAATGAATAATAATGTACTTTATTTCAAATGCTACACGTAAGACAACATGCTTACCTTACTTTCCCAACATCCGATGTTGCACCGATGCACGCAATAAGTATGACAAATTAAAAATTTATGAATGTGAAAGAAAATTACCTATAAAACAATAAGCACAAAAAATAATTGACTCTACAGTAATGCACTAGAAGTTATTATATTTTTTTTACAAATTCTCGTTCGCCATATGCAGATAAAAACCACAACCACACCACACCACGACTTCAGAAAATAAAATATCGAATATCGCTCTCAATGTTGCCACATTTTGCTGCAAATAATTTAATATTTTTGTTCCTTTTTAAATACGAACTTAGAAATGAAATTAAATGTATGGATAATTTAGTTTGACTATATTTAAAACTATCGTAAACCTAGTAAAAATCACATAATATATTTTTCGAATAATTTTTATATAAATATACACATGACAACAATGTAAGTTCTTGTTTGTCACGCGATGTAACGGCGTTTTCCATCCTCTCAATTTATTTTTCCTATTTTAAAAAATGTATTCGATTGAAAATGTAACTTAATCGAATTTGAATAACGCCATCTCGATGTATAGAAAATCTGGATCAAAAAATATTTAAAATCGAATTTGAATACCGTGGTACATGAATGGTAATAACATGTTATATATTATTTAGTTGCAAGTAATTAGATATAAAATCATAAATGATTAATTATTATTAATTTAAGATACTAAGGGTGAAATTTATAGAACACACTAAAGGTTAGTGTGCACTTATTTCATATTAGCTTTACAATTTATAAGATAACACTGCAGGGTGACAACTTACTAATTGTTTCGTACTGCACTTTAATAAATTTCCATTAAGTCTAGATAATGAATAAAATATTAAAGGGCATTTTATTTAAGTATATCTAAAATGAAAAGTCACATTGAAGTAAAGTGCTGACTATGAATTCTGCCCTAAGTATGGCTTACATAATAATATTTGGCCTAGATCATGAAATATTGTTGAACCAAAATGGCGATGGATAGATCTTGTTAACACTCACGTTGATTTGAATAGTCGCCGTGGTCAACACTACTTTAATTTTAAAGGCTCTGTGTTTATCATCATGATACATTATAAGTTACAGCAACTGTTGCAGTTACATAATTTATTGTACTTGTATTTTGAAAAAAAATTATATCAAATTTTAAAATAAATTGCATATTGATGTGAAGTAATCGTAAACATAATCGTAAACGCAAAACATTTTTAGTTGGATTAGTAATACATAGATGTCAGCACTAAGTACAGGTTTCTTCCGACATATGTTGACGAACTGTCAATCTCCAAATTGTAGTCAGCGCAGCAGCCATAATAGTGCATCGTAAAAAGTGATTGTGTAGCAAAAATAGTGCATTTTCTAGTTTCAATTTTTATGTAAAAATGTGAGTATAATACATGTTCCTTGTAGAACATTTTGTATTCTGTAAGATAGTCCATTTAGTACTAATTTCTTTGTTTCTATTCCAAAAACATCAAGTGGTTGTGCCGAGATTTACTCATTGTAGGCGATATTAGTCATTTCTATTCTTTCTTGGATAAATATTATTAATTTTTAGAATCATTTTAGCCATTTCTTACTATTACATGGCTATGCTCAGTTTTGTTATGGTTTACTGAATAAGTAGGTTTACCGAATCCTATGTTACTCAGGTAAACAAAAAAACAAAATCGTTCTTTAGAAAAGTTTTTATCTATAAGTTATGCATCTGATTCTCTCTCTGTGTATGCATAACTCCTAATAACATTGATGATGAGGTAACATTTTAAAGGAAACCGCTTGAAATTTTTAATTAGGTACCTATGTTCCTTTTCAACTTTTTACAATTTCTTTTAACGGTCACTGAACACGATTTCGTTAATTATTGCATGGAGAGAATTGAAAATTCTGGTACTGAATTTGTAACAAGTTGAAAAGAGAACCTTTACAGTTACATGTTGGTCAATTAGTTTGCTTTAAAATACATTGCTCACTATATTACGCTATCTCCTTATACCTACACATAGGTATAACAATATTTTTGTAGTTCAAATTCAAAATATTATGATACTGCTTCTAAATATCAATGATCTTATATTTTTCAAGAATTCTTCCACTTAATTTGTATATAGCATTTTCTGTAGTAATAGAATCTTATCATGAGAATGTACATTTGCATAAGCACTTATAACAAATTAGCATAATCATATTATGTCATTTATAAATTATAATATAAAAATATTTAGTCAACCGAGCACCTGGAGAAACAGTAATTTAATATTGTGTTTTGAACTAATAAGAAAAATGAATGAAGAGCTGAGTAAATCCCAAAATAAATAAATGATAGATAGGTAAGTGTACAGTAAGAGATAAATTCATCAATACGGATACCTCAGCTTATAAGCTTTTAAATGAAAATGAGTTTTTTAAATATTTGCGGATAAGGAATACTAATTATAAGTAATGTTGGCTATATTTAGATTGTAGCTGCAATTTTATGAGTTAAAAGATTGCATTAAATGCTATAGAAGTTTGTAAGGTTGACTTACTCATTTCAAAAAACTATAGATTTTTGTACATACTGAAACCTACTCAAGGTAAAGCACAATTACTTCATATATGTGCTTAATAAGTTTTTTTCTATTTATTCCTGTAAATTTTTCATATTTACCCAAAATTTCTTCAGTTCAGTTCTGTTCTTCATAGATATTTTCAAAATACATGTAGGTACCTACCTCGGTACCTACATAACTTCTCCCATTTTTACTTTTAAGTATTCTAGTTTTTTTTTCAAAGTATTTTCATAATACTCTTAAGATCTTTTATTGATCATTTTACACACAAAACTATCTAAAACATTTTGCTTGTGTGTGTTTATTTTCAATCTGGTGTTACCTCCGGTGTTACAGAAAATCACAAGATACCTACTTATTTTGTGAATATCAAGAAAAAGATTTGGTTTAAGTGAAAGTTAGAAATTAGTTTTTTATGAAAGATTTAGAAAGTATTTCTTGTAGTTTACTTTTGAAAAAAACATATTACCTACAATAGTAACAACAATACTGTTTATATTAATTTTGCTTTGCCTACTTTACACCTACTTTAGTAAACATACAGTGGCTCTAAAGCACTTTCTATTTTGGTGATATTTGTAGCATCTTCAAAAGGAAATTAAATTTTGCAATCAGTCTGCGTCAAGTTTTAAAAAAACATCAAGATATTTACAGTTGACACATTTGTACATCTGAGGGTGTATTTATTTATCTGAAATGTATCATTAAGTAGGTAATGTAGATAATATGACTGAAGGAGAGGTAAAAACATGTTGTTATTGATAACAAGATTTATTCTAGCCTTGTTTATATATAATTACTTAGTGAACCAGTCAAACTTAGGAATCAAAAGGAATGAGGCGATACTTTTTAAAATCTGAGTCACCGTTGTTATTAATAAGAATGACATGGATTTTATAAGAGTATCTCCATCTATTATTTCTACTCTTAAGTTTGACTGTTTGACTAACTGCATTATATAAGTACATATATAAAAAAGGATTGTATTAATATGGTAAAGTAACGTGTAGAGGAAATATAATACTATAAATAATGAGAATAAATTAATTTGGTGGTACTTTTATCAAAAACTTTTTTTTGGATTGTATTTATTTTATCAATGAAACAATTCATACTTTCTTTAACAAGTAATTTTTATACAAAAAATGTAAAATGTATTAAGTACCTTTTTTTAAAGATAATAATGAATTATCTTTATTAAGCAATGTTCAATTCACTACAGAAAAACTAAGTGAATGTGTTGAAGATAAAGGTACCACGAGTAAAGAAAATTAATATATTTTTATATATAATATAGCATGAAGACAGAGAAAAGCATCTGAAATTAAGAAATTGTTATAAACCTGAAATGATAAACCCTTTGTTTGTATTTAGTAAAAGGGATTTGTATTTATATTTAAATTTACTAGAATGATAATTGCTGTTTTCATTAGGGATAATTTTATAGTTTTACTCAATTATAGATGAATGATTTCTGAAACGAAGCCAAATAATCATGGGGTAACTTATTAGCGCCTCTTAAATTTCTAGAATATATCCTGGAATGAGGTAAAAATAGATTTTTAAATAAAGCATTTCTTAATACTGGTGTTAATAACAAAAAAGAATGTTCACCTTCTGGGTAGAAAGTGTAAGTAAATATAAGTTTAAAAGAGAATTAACAAAATTAGCCAATTGATCAATTCTATGATTTTCCATTATTAACAAATTTGTGCTGTTAATGTTATCAGATATGACATGTTTTCTAACACCTTATATATGAAGTGCCATGTGTAGCATGAATTCTGTATTTTTATTAGGTATTTTTTATATACATCAAATCAAATCTCAATAATTAAATTCCAAACATACCAAAAGAACCCATAAGAGTATTTATTATAATTTAAAATATGCCGATTTTCAATAGCTTCAAAGCATGACCCATGTATGTCTAAATGCTAAATTTTGTTATGTCTACTTTTAATAAAGTGAGCCAGTCAGTTTTGGTTATATAATAATGCAGTCACCAAGAGAGGACCTAAAGTTACGCCTTGGGGTACTCCTGAACGCCTTAGTTTACCCGACTTCATTTCCTCACACTTTCAACAGTATAAGTTTGTTGAAATAAATGGGGTAATATTGTCGGCGACTCTGTGATCAATAAAGAGAAATATCAAGCCGACACATCGGATTCCCCCGTACTTCGTGTGGCAATGGCAATAAAAATAAAAAACCAAAAGAACGCTAGCATTTTCCCGATTACCTTGACTGTGGACGCGCGCATGCGCGCCGTCGCGACGCAGTGAATCAACTGCGGTCGCTTGGGCGCCAGTAGACGTCCGTGTATATCGTTAGCAAGGCACACCCGAAAATGTAACTTATTTGTAGTGTCGGTTTTCCTTATTAGCGGTTTATTTAAAAAAATATCGTACTGAGAAATTTTGCGTGCTTTAAGACGTATGTGTTGCATTTTGATGTTAAAAATATTTTAGTTACTGTTCATGATCCCGGATATTTTGCTTGGTAAAGATTTGAATATTTTCTGTACAGGCACCTGTAAAGATCGTAACAGGGTTCTAGATTTTTTTGTATGTAATCTAGAAACGGTCAATTAGACCATCAAAGTTATCTTATCTATTTATTAATGCCCAACGGCTAATCATTATAATAATACTACGCAGTTGTAATCAATTAATGGCATTTCTAATTGTTAAGTGTTCCCAGCAAATTAAAAAACATTTTATATAGAGTTCGGAAGGTTCACAATATCGTAACTTTTGAAAATATTGTATTTATTTTTGATTAAATAGTAATTTTATTGATTTTTTATACAAACATTTTACATAGGAATTGAAAGGTTTACAATATCATAACTTTTGAAAGTATGATTTTTATTTTTAATTTAATAGTAATTTTATCAACTTTTTTATAGGTATATACATTTTTTTTAAATCAGTGGATTCTTTTACAGAAATATGAAAAATATACAATTTTTCTTAATTTTATTCTAGGTGATAAACATTTTTAACAAAAATGAAATGCGTTTATAGGTGCTACTTTATTATAGCAGCTTTCTTTACACTTTCAGTTAAATTGGGAGGTCATGTACAAATATGTAATCAGGAACTATTGTAGTTGACGAAGAAAGTAACAGTTTTAATAATTACTAGCCACAATACTTGTTCTTTGTAGATTTCAAATCTTTGCAAAGGGCACTTTGTAGGGTATTATCTTTGACCAAATACAATATCTTACTTACCGAATATCATCGCACATCCCATTCACAATTTGACATATTTTCTCTAATTTTAGAATGTTTTCATAATTTTCATGCATTGATTAAATCAAAGTAGTCAATGATTTTGAAAAATACATACACACAAAATATAGGTACGTTGCATTGATTAGATTTTTTGAATATTTGTAATTCTAATGCATTGGCCATATTTGGTGCAAAGTTTTGATGAACATTTTATGTTTTTTGTTACTAGAAGCCAACTTTGTCTTCATTTTAGTATATATAATAACTTTTTATATGCATGTCTCGTATTTAATATATTTTCTTTGGTTTTTCTATTTATACCTTTGGTAATAATTTTGAACTATTCTTGGAGTACCTAGTGTACAAAATCCTTAAGGTAAATTCAAGCAAGTGAAGTGTGTCTATTTTTAAAGGGTACAAGACTGTGATCTTGTCTCAAGCTCGGGAAAATCAATATTAGTACAGTGTGACACTTTTTTCGCTGTATATTTTCTTTACATATTAAAGTTTCTCATTTCTGTGACTTGAATTTCTTTTTATTCCCTATAATCATTATGTCTTTTACCTGTTCTTACTAGACAAACAATTTATTCTCATTACTCATCCGTTCTGTTTAGAGAAACACAATCAGAATGTGCAGCCAAGAAAGAGATAAGAAAGGAGAAATGGATACCTCTGAAACGAGATCGTATATTTTTTTTAAAGCCGATTACAAAGAAATCTGTCGTTTGGTGTCCCGTTACCTTTCTCGCTGACTTGCCAATATTAGCGGATTATGTTTGTTCGCCTATTCCACAGTGTCTTTATCGAACACATTCCACAATAGGCTGTAATATGATGCCTTTGCTGCGGATTTGTATCGATGGCCTGAAAAGCCGCATTGGAAATTGGTATCAAAGTATGGCTTCCAGGCTGCACTCCCAGTTGTGTCTTGTGGCTATCAAGGGTAATCTTGGTAATTTCCATCATGATTACCTACACAGTCCTTTGGCATCATTCTTTTATGCAACATTTTATGATTTAAGAAGTCATTCCAAATTTTGAACACTGAATAAAATTAAATATTTACTAATTTTTATATTATATTTATAACTGAATTATGCTAATGTGAAACGATATTAAGTATAAATCAAATTTTTATATCGGATGCTTTTGTATTACAGTGTGTCCCGTTTCTCAGGATAACATCTATGGAAATGTGGAAGGCTATGAAATTTCTGCAAGCCATTTTTTTTTGTAATTAGTACCCTGAGGAGCGTTAATATTCTACTAACCATTTTATTGATGTGACAAAAATCTGTCCTAATGCGATTTTTAAAAGGGTCATTTTTCCAGATAGTGATATTAGGGATTTTTTTATCAAGAAGATGTGTTTTTCACCTTGAGCATTTTTAGGAGGGCATTCTTGATGTTACCCTTGCCATGTGGAATTCCGCCAATTTTTACCCAGATTTTGGTGACCATTTTTTCCGTTTTCTTGGTTTAGGGGTGGTTTTCACCCCTTCAGTAGGGGTAACTGATCAGAATCCGACAGAAGAACGAATTATGGGGGCATGTATTTCATATCATTAGGAGTTATAAGGAATAGTGGCACAAAAAAGGCAATTCATGAAGGGAACATCATTTGCCGTCGGTTTTCGGCAATAGGGGTGGTTTTACCCCCACTCGGGTGGTGTTTGAGCATTTTTGGAAAAACGTCCCTGATCTCTTCCTTGCCATTCACGTTCCCGCCAATTTTTACCAAGAATTAATCGACCATTTTCTCACATTTCTTGTTTTAGGGGTGGTTTCCACCCCTTAAGTAGGGGGTTGGAAAAATCGAATTATGCTCACCTAGATTTTTCATGACGATCAATTTAAGCCCACGGAGACCTCTGGACGACCTTCCCCGTTCTTGCTACACACTACGCAAAAACGGGCGGAAAATGTTTTTTTGCGGTTACTCTTTCAGTTTTCTCCACTACACCTCCTTCCAGTCGAACACATTTTTCCAATCGTTCTCTTAAATTTAAAATTATTTTATGCGGCAAAGTACAAAAAATGTATTTTGAGTTGTTAAACAATGTAAGCTATGTAAAATAATTTTAAATTTAAGAAGACGATTGGAAAAATGTGTTCGATTGGAAGGAGCTGTGGTGGAGAAAACTAAAATTTAATTGAAATTAACGTTTGGTAATTTTATGTTTCAACAATTTACTATTCATATATTAATGTACATTTTTTGTACATTAATTATTTTTACTACGGCCGCAATAAAAACTGTTAAACTTATAGTGCGTGTTTGTCTTTGTCCGATTGGTATTTGTTTTCATCAAGGCAATCCTTGACCTGCTTAATAAAATTTTTAGTGATTTTTCGAAGACCTCGATCACACTCGATTAAATTGGGTATTTTGATGGGTATTCAATAACCTCGTAATATTATATCTTTGATAAAAAAATCCCTAATACCTCTTTCTGAAAAAACGACCCTTTTAAAATATCGTAGTAGGCCAGGTTTTTGTCACATAAATAAAATGGTTAGTAGAATATAATCTCACTTCTGGGTATTAATTGTAAAAAAATGTCTTGCAGAAATTCCACAGCCTTCTCATATTTCCAGAGGTGTTAACCTGAAAAACGATACACACTGTATAATAAGAAACATTATAACTTGTTATTCATAAAACCTGCTGAAAATATTAAATCATAATTTGTTTACATAAGATTCGGCGGCATTGCGGAAATTATTTCAAAATCAATCACATTTTCAAAATCATTTATCTTTTTGCAATTTTAATATAAAAACAGGGTTTCAATTTTTTTTGCAGTTTCTCCTTATAAGCTTCTTCCTTGTGCATACTTATTGTAGTTGCCGAAGCTTGTTCATTGTTTATTATATGCCCATTATGACGAATTCCTTGACAATTTATATTTGTGTTAGCATTTCTAAATGTATATGCCTATGGACAGTTCCTCTAAACCAGCATATTACGAAACGTTTAATATGTGTAGAAAATAGGGTACACTTTTCAGTAACACGAAATTTATATCCACTCTCTTTCTGCGGATATTAAAAGATAGTGATCAGTGAAATATAATCCAATCTAGAAAGTAACTGGCGATCGACTAGCCTATTTGTAAAAAATGACATGGATATTTTTGGAAAAAATGTTGATGAGCAACAATTAGTTGCAAGTCACTGTCCGTTCCTTTTTAGTCGATTGTACCTAAATTTCTGCCCGTAAAGATATTTCATGCCAGATTACTAATCCGTAACAATTTGTTTCAGACATAGTGATTTATCTGGACTTGTAATTGAATTTATAATTTAAAAAATTCATTAGCTAGAGGTTGTATTTTCTGTTTGAGCTATTATTTCTATATATTTTTAAGTGAATGTAACATAAATTCACTTTTCCAATGTCTTTACAATGAAGACACCAATTTTGCTGTTGACATTCACAAAATCTTAAAAAATTAGTTGTGTTTTCTCACGTTAATTTATTCATATACAGCTTTTACTTTAACTGAGCGGTGTATAAATATTTGCTCATTTCTTTTTGAAATTGCACAATTTTTTATTTAGTGAGTGAATATTATAGAATTAAGTAGATATAATTTAAAATATTTTAAGTTTGCTCTTATTTATGTTTTATATTATATTTTATTCATTATCATGGTAATTGCACTACATTGAATTTTATAGTAAAATTTTTCGCCCTCAGGTGTTAATTACTATAGTTACTGTAATGCACTAAATATTTAACCTCCTTTAACTAATGGTGTCAATTTTTCTGAAGGAAAATATTTTGTGTCACATTTTATGAAAAAAGATTATAAACAATAAATTACAATTTAATCATACTTCATAATTAAGAATTACATTTTTGTGGTTACATTACAATTAAGGGAATTACTTGTAAAAATATTAAAACAGAATTTGTCCTGTCCATTTTCTACTTGTTCTGTAGGACTACTTTTTATAATTTCAGTAACACTAGTATTTTTGGAAAATTCTGAGGAAGATCCAGAGCACCTACCAGTTGAAGGCATATTAGTGTAGATTTGTTATATCCACTTTGTTGGACACTGAATTTTTAATATAGTCACAGAAAATATAGCTACGCGTTAGCTATATATTCTGTGATATAGCACAGAAAATATAGCTTTGCGTTAGCTATATATTCTGTGATATAGTCTTCGGCAACTGTTGTTGCTTTCCGACCACCATGGCGCTTAATATTAGTTACCTATACCTGCTTCATCCTGAAGAACACCAAAAATAATGCCCGTTATATTTCTTTGGGTATGGTAATTCGAGATAGCTAATTTGTACGGAATCTGATCCAACTTATTTTTCCCAACCACTTAGAGCATTTATTATTGTTATGATATACAAAAAAACGTCGATGAGACGTATATCTTGGTGACTTGTTTCATTATACGAGTACGTTGGATTCTTTCATAGTTACTAGCAAAGTTTTATCTAAATCCCGAATGTCATCTATTGTTATGTTACATAGCTCTTCTTTACGGCAAACTCCACGTACGCCGCATATCAGTGCTACCTAATTAAAAGAATAATGTATGTACATTTTATTTTGCATACATAAATGAAGAAGATGACATGATCATTACAAATATTTCGTCGGGGACATCTTTCAGAAAACTGTCAGTTTTCTCCCTGGTCAATAATATTGACTTCTTCGGTTTGTAACCACCAATTTTTCTTTTTAAGAATGTTATTAATCTTAAATATTCTCCAATGTCGATGTTATGATGTAAAAGTACCGTTACCTGTAACATGGATTAGTACGACCACAAAAAGAACGACTTACGGTTCCCGCATTTTTCCAAAAAATATGCTAGGAGCACATTTTCAGTGTAGTGTTTCACGTTTTTAAAGGAACACAATTTTACAAAATCATCATAAGTTTGTTGCAAAGTTTTGTTGATTTTCCCGGCAACAGGGTTCCTTTTGCTTCCTCCGTCGCTTTAAAAATTTCAGTAGGCATACTTGGAATGTCTTCTGTACTACTATCACTATTCAAAATCCATATTTGTTGATATTATTGTTAGGCATCCGTCGCAACTATCAATTCGGCTCCAACAAAAATTGCTTGATTTTAGTTATCGGGACATTTATTTCCACAAATGCATATTATGTATAGCAAATTTATTTTATAAGTGTTTTAAATACCGGCCGTGTATAAAGTTTTGTATAAATCTCGTACGTCATGATGCATTTAATACCCTAAGCGTTTAATAGCCCTCGACTTAAGCCTCGGACTATTATCTTCACGCTACGGGTCTTAAACACCTACTTAACGCCCTTGGTATATAAATAACTATTATATATTTGTGAGGTGGATTTTCTAATGCTGATCACTACTCTTTATTAATAGTTAAGTAGGTTTTATGATTATCATAAATCCCTATCTGCAATATTGTTCTTGGAATCGTATAATTGGTACAGATATATATTTTTTCTAACTTGCTTAAATTTTTTTAGGCTGCCTTTAAAAACAGCTATGAATTTGTTGAAAATTGCATATACGAATGGAGTCCTCAAATATTAATCACGAAAACAGAAACAATTTGAGAACATCAAACTTTGGGATGTAGTAAACATCTTTGTATTCATCAGTATAACCTAGATAAATAAAGATATTGTATTTGGTACTTGAAATTTAGTACTTTAGTAAGACTATTTCCGGTAAAAGTAGTTTGAAAAATATATTTTCTTACACTTCATGTACGCAGGTTTATCAGTCATTATATAAAATAATTGTTCTAATCAAGCAAAATTGGGAAACTGAATGATGTATATTAAAATATTTTTTTCTTTTGTTGCAGATAACAATAAAGTATTTATAGAGTAATAACTAAATTATACATAAACAATTTCTCGCGCTTCTGGTCTCCGATACAAGCAACTTATATAAGAAATAACTGTATATTTTTGCAACGTCCGTGATTTTGTGATAACGCCTTATAGTAAGCTAAGAATTAAAGTACTATATAATTTTTATACTCGTAGACGCTCAAAACGTTCTTGTGGTAATGGTAACAGTGCTCATTTTTGGATTTATTCTGGAGAAACATGTCTAAAACCATCAACGCGTATAGGATGTAAGTTATTTTATTTTATTTGTTTATGTTTTGTTTATGCTTTTTGTTCTTTTACTCTTTCGTTTGTTTGTTTTTTCTTCAACTGTCTTCATTTGCACAGTGCTAAGTGTTACTAATTTGCCACTAATAACAATGGGAACGTTACTTTTATATATATTTTTTATGTAAACATGGAGGAAAACTATTGTTTATTTTTTATAATGTTATTGCAGGACTGTCTACGTATGCATCAGCAGCCATTAAGAGTATTTTTATTTTGTTATTAAGATTTTTTAAAGCAAATACTTATACATTTTTCGGATCTGGTAGTGGCTAATTATTTGATACAGATCCAAAGTATTAATGGTATTTATCCAACTGATGTATAAACTTTGGTGTTAAGTTTTTGTGTGAAGTTTTATTTTTCGTTTTGTTTTTTTGCTATTTCCTATGCGAACTTTAAACATGATTTATTTAATAGTAAATAAATGTAGTTTGTCCTTGCATGGTACATTCACTGCATTTTTTCTGACACCACCTATTTTTAAAATATTCTTTAATAATACAGTGTGGCCCACCGAAACTTTACCACCCAGGTTTTCTTCATTTTGATGCAAAAAGTAATAACAAAACTCTTGGATCTGTCAAATTTGATTTTGAGAAAAACATATTTTATAGATGTACACATTTCCCAAATTTCTAGTCCTGAGGGGATGATCTTCACCTTTAAAATTTTAAATAGAAAGCGAAATTGTGTGATATATAATTTAATATTATCAACGCCATCTACTTAGTTTTTTAATTTTAGGTGATCAGTTACTGAAAAAGTTTGGCACCCCATAAAAAACACTCGATAGACATTTGTCGATCAAATTTGGTATTTGGGTATTTTGATGGGCGTTGAATAGTCTGGTAATATTTTCTTTTTGATAAAGAAATGTCTAATACTACTTTCTGGAAAAACGACTAAAAAATCATAGTAGGCCACGCCTATAACCTCCCTTCAGGGAACTAATTGTAAAAAAATTGACTTGCAGAAATTCCACAGCCTTCTCACATTCCAGAGGTGTTAACCTAAAAAAACGGGACACTGTAGATTATTAAATGTTCTAGAATAAAAAATAATTAAAATATCAAGTACTACCAAACTAAATGTCAATCTATACATAAACGTCAAAAAATTGTCACTTATATCACTAGAGCTTAAATTATTTTCGGAGACCGTGACCGAAAAAAAATTTCCCAGAATAATTTACGTTCCTGTGGCATTCGGTAAGAAAATTTTACACCCCAAGCATAAATCAAACTTGACGTTTTAAATTAATTTGCCTCAGCCAAGGTATTGTTGTTGACATACTATGTTGATTTGTCATTTTTATTTATACAATTCTGTCACAGTAGATGTCAATTACTAGTTGGAAGCGTATGTACGTTGAGTTTAATAAGTGTATACTGAAATGTCGCGATGTGATAAAGAAAATCAACAAGTTATTAGACAAGAAATTCAAAACCTAATACCAGATAACACTAGAAAATCAAAAGTGTATGGAAACAACTTGTTGAATTTTGCAGGCATATCCACCATATGTGGTTAAATAACAAAATTACCAACTTTAGTTACGTAATATGCTAAAACTCAGATGGGTAGTAGTTCAATTTATCGTTCTTTGGCAATTTTAGGTCACTAAAGGTGGTAGAAATATATTTTTTACAAGTAACATGACGCAATTTCGAAGAAATTCATATGTATATCCATCATATTTCGTTAGATAAAAAAATAGTGACTTTAGTTACATTCGAGGTTACATTATTTAGTGATTGTAAAGAAAATACTTAGATAAGATGGCAATGTGTTACCTATATTTACCTCCTCAACTGTTAAAGAATTTCCACTTAATTATCACCTCGCCTCGAAAACATTTCTGATTGCCATATTAACGAGTCAAAATAAAAGCATCTTATTGGTTTTAAAGTAGAAGTGTGGAATTTTCATCTAACTTCTCGAGAAACGATTATCCAAAATTTAAAAAACTCATAGCATTGAAAAGATAACTGAATTCTCTTTAAAACGATGCAATACACAATACCAGTTTCCATTTAACATTTTAAGGTTGAAGGTCACCGTCACCCCCATTTAGGTGCAGATATTTAGAAACGATTGTGAGTCATCAAGCAAATGGTAATGGGTTTGTCATTTTTTGCAGCAAAATGAAGAAAATCGAGTGGCAAATTTTCGGTGGTCCACACTGTATATTAACTATTGGCATATGCGGGATTGTATGGCAACCACAACTCAAATACGTATTAATTAATAATGTGTCTCACATTTACATATTACTATCATTTGGCAACTGAAAATATATTTAGTAGGTAACCCTTTCATATAACCTTGTGTGAATAAAAGTTCTTGATTAGAAACTGACTGTTTTCAATGCTTGTGTGTTTTGTATTACATATGACACTGAAACTGATCTAATGGTATCTTATACCTTTCGTCTAGACATTTTTATGGAAACGCAAGTAATGTAATAAGAGTAGCATACGCTTCATTGCTTCGTTTTATTTTTTAGTTCCTCTCAGTCCTTATTCGCGAATGTGAAGTCAACAATAAAATGCCAAGATACACAGAGTAAATCGTATTTAGAACAGAAAAGAGTATTTGAGGTATCTTTTTTAGGTTGAAGTGGAGAAACAATCAATGATTAATTATTGTCTATATCGAGACTATTTCGGCTTAGAGATGCTGCGTCGCCTTTTAAATTGGTCCTAATGTATTCGAAAGAAGTTTATTTCCATTTTTCCTAATCCGTTTTGTCGTTTTCCAGCAAGAAGATAGAGAGCTTAGGCAAGATGACCGCAATGACCCAAGAGGAGATCGTAGCCGCCGTCAAGACTGTCGCCCAGGGCCTGGAGGCTCTCCGGGCCGAACACGCCGGCATCCTCCATGGGCTGCACGAGGCCCCCGACCCTGTCGTCAACGAAAGGGCCGGCCTGGTGCAGCAGAGCGCGGAGATGATCGAATTGGGTCTTGGAGAAGCGCAGGTAAGCATCAGCATTACTGCCAGAGGTGGTTACAATAGACTTGTTCCGTCAAATTTCTTTTATATGGTTTTTATGTGTTTGTATACTACGCGATATTCTTATTACGAACCTAATATTTCCTATGATTTACTTTTTGCGTTCTCGAGATATATGAGGTGTGACAATGGCAATTAAGTTCCGGGAATTTGTCAATGAAAAAACATGCAAATTAAATTTCGTCAAAATTTTATTATCGACCTTTACAATAGTTTCCCTCTAACAACGATTCCAACGTTGCTCCCACGACTGGAAGCACCCTTGGTAATTCTCCGCTGTTAACCCGTTCAGCACCACGATTACAGCTTCTTTGACCTTCTGTACCCCGCCATGATAAGTTTTCTTGAGGTGCGACTTCATCTTGGGGAATAAAAAAAATGCAAGGGGCAATATCGGGGCTATAGGGTGGGTGCGGCAACGTTGGAATGCCTTTTTTTGCCAAAACCTCTTGCACAATGAACGAGGAATGGGCTGGCACGTTGTCGTGGTGCAAGATCCAGCCGTTCTCGGCGAGTTCAGGTCGCACATGGAAAAAGCGGGTCCGCAGCCGTTCCATGACGCCAATATAGAACTGTCTGGCCGGCAGGAACATATTCATGATGAATGATGTCGTGGATATCGAAAAAAACTATCAACATTGCTTTCAGTCGTGACTTGAACATCCTCGCTTTCGTTGGCCGCCTCGGGGTCATAATAAAATATGCAGGTCTCATCTCCAGTGACTACCCGACTCATCCAGTCTCTACCGTCGTTCCGAATGCGGGACAACAAATCCTCGCAGACGATTTTTGCATGTCTTTCTGTTCACGGCTGAAAACTTTTGGCACCATCCTTGCGCAAATCTTTCGCATATTCAAATGTTCGTGTAACATCTTGCAAACGGTTTCTTTGTTGACATTTAACTCGTCAGACAACGCACGAATGCTTAGGCGCCGGTCAGTCGTGATCAGTGCACGCAAACGGTCAACATTCGCGTCAGTACGAGAGGTGACGGGAGCTCCTTCACGTGGATCGTCTTCTACCGATTTACGCCCCTCTTTGAACCGTTTTGCCCATTTAAACGCGTGTTTTCGACATGTTCCCGTCTCTATACACCACCTGAAATTTTCCAAGAAATCACAACACGTTGCTTGTAATTTACTTAAAAGAAATACACATAAAACACAAACCAAACGTGCTATCGACTTCATTTTACTGAAACTAAAAGGAAGATCCCCCCTCTCTACAAAAACATTGACAAACGATGCATTAACTTTAAATTTGGAAATAACTGTTTCTACTAAAAATAATGGATGTTATGTAATGCAATTATTTTTGTATATGTATAGTTTATATTTGATCTCTTTCAAATTTAGTAGGTGTTTGATGAGAAAAAACCAAGTTGATATCAATATCTCAGTAGTGTAATGTTCGATTGTTTTTTTATAAAGAAATAAAATTCTTGTGAAATATTAGTCGATTAATGCACAATAATGACGCGATGTCTACACAATTTGGAAGAAGTTTTTATACAAATAGTTGATAACATATGCCCATTTGCATACTGAGATGCAGAGAAATAAAAATAACATGTTTTATTTAGCAAAATACATAAAAATTTAACATAAAACACATCGTTAACATGAACACATTGGTATCTACATCTACAGTATGTTTTCAAAATGAATTAGTTTTCTGTCATTTCTCTTGGAGTGTAAACTCCACCGAAAAATCTATTCACTGAAAATCCAGAATGTGAACCGTCTTACAGTTCGTGAAAAGCGTCGCTATCGAACAGAGGGGTGATTTTTTAACTGTTCTAATATCTTCTGCAAACTTGTCATCCTCACTTTTTACAGGGTGATTCTAAAATATACAGCAAAACTTCAACGGAAACTAAATGTCAAAATAGATTGTTTGAACCTGATTCATCTAGATACCAACATGCGAACCCAACGAGTGACAGCCTAAAAATGGCTTTCTTATACATCAATTTAACAAAATGTTCAGGTTATTAAAACCTCAACCAAGGAATCCGATATCTGTTATTAACTGCCTTGTCGATGAAAAATATTAATCATAGCCGACCTTTATACTATGAATAGGTGTATAGAACGCGTCAGACCTATTTATCGATTATAAATAGTAGAGAAGGGCGCTATCAGTGATTTGACAGAGTAATAACTCATGCAGAAATATAGGTTATCTGGAAGTGATGCCAACAGCTCTGGAAGAAATTGGAAATATACTGCTTCTCATTTAAACCGTTTGGCAAAGTGTTGTATCAGAATTATTATAGATGTTAAATACAGTAATAAATTACAAATTATGAAATTAAGGGTGGCGTTTCAAGGACAAAGAAGCGTATCTAAACATGCACAAAAAATCCACCCAGTAGGTAGGTAGTAGTAGTACTAAAATATAATGCTGAAATTGAATCATTTCCTTTAACTTTCGGAGGGATAATGCTCTAGAAAACATGAAAAACCGTGAAATGTCCATACATCGTGAAAAATACTTAATAATTTACATCAATTCAAATGGTACTTTTTTTAAAGGAGTTCTGCGGGATGTGATAATGTTTATAATGTCCTATACAATTTTCAATGTGCAGATTTTATGATAAAACGTGACAGGTGAAAATGATGCTTTTTTTCTTATTTTAAATGACTTGTCAGCCTGAGAACTGTAAAAACGTTTCCTTCTCTCTAAGGTCAGCTTTGACTTTTTTTTTTGGCTCCTGTTATATTTAATGCCGCATCCACACTCTCGGCGAGACAGTCCGAGACCGGTCGAGCACGAGAGTGTGGATGGAGCCCCTCGTCGAGTATCTCGTTATAGCCGTCTCGCCGAGATATCTAATTTTTCACAACGATATCAATTTTTCTATAAAAAAAAAAACAATCGCATTATTAACATATTGATATCAACTTGATTTTTTCTTATGAAACACCTAGTATATTATGACATTTTGGATTCTACTTTTTCTTAATTTTTCATTGATATAAACATGCAATGAGTTATCTTTTACTGTTGCAAAAATATGATAATATCCGGGGTATTTCATAAGAAAAAAAACTAAATTCATATCTATATCTCTGAAGTGCGATGTAAAGTCAATAAATACACGTTTCAATTTTCCTATATCTCCTAAAATAACAAAGTTACAGTAGAATCTAACGTTTACGCGTGATCGCCCTTTTCATACTTGCAAAACAACCCTTATACCTAATCGATCGATCTGTTAAATTTGTAAATATTTACCATGACCAAGTATATTTAGTCCAAATCTGTGCGAGACTATTCTACTATTATCATTTGATTATTTAAATATGTTTACAATAAATTTAAATGTAAATAAATGTTTTTGTTATACGGTTGATCGCCTGTTTGTTGAATAGATATATTTATTACTTATCAATCGAAAAGTGTAAGACAAAACAAAAATATGTTATTGTCTTTCACGCCGATATATGCACCATAAATTAAAAAAGTATATCTATACACAAAAATGTACGTATTACGTATGAAGTAGCAAAGTTTGTTTTGGGAATTGAGGTCTCAAATTGGGCGAATAATGATAATGACCTAGATCATAGCGTTGTTTTTAAAATTTTGATAGGAACGTTCCTATTGTGTCGACGCTTTTCCATTATTTTCTTCAAATTGTCGAATAAAACCGCTGGGATTATCAATCATCTTTTATAGAAGAGGTCGGACAGAATAATGCTTAGAGCTTCAAAATAGATGAAAAGGAGAGGAATCTGGGACAGGGCATATAAATGGATATAAAGAACCGGGTTAGAAATATTCCACTGTTTTTATAAACGAAAATTTTTTGGAACACTCACATATTACAATATCAAGTCGTATCATCCGTTTCGTGGATGTTCTGCTCAGAGATGATCGCTTTTATTTTATTCCACATAATATATGCAACTAATTCGAATTAATTTTCCTACAAATTGGCCCCTCCCCCTATTTTTCTTCGTTATTATTCGACATAACAAAAAAAGGTGTAGGGATCAGTTGTAGGAACTTTTAAATATATTTAAAAACATATAAAAACAATTGTATATCGCATTTCCGAGATGTAGACATAACTTTTTTTTTTTTAATGGAACGCCTTATATATTTTTACGCTATTGAAAATTTTCACATAACCACTCTGTATGTCTCTTATAAAATATTTAGTTTATTCATGTTATCTAGATATTGGTATTAAGGACGCCGTATTCTTGAAATAGTGTTTTTAGAAATACAAGTAATTTTAGACATTTAAGAACTGAATAATATAGAGTTTAGCAAGTAACAGCAATGTTATCGCATGTCACTTGCAAATATTGAAAGGTACCGAAGTAAAACGAATATATAACTGCTGAAAGCGGCTAAGCAACACATTTTTAGGCACGGTACGAAAACCTCAAAATACGTATTTTTAAGTTCTACTGTAGATGTAAATATTGTTATAACATAAACTTATGGTTCTGCATATAAGATTGTTTCCTTTGTTTAGAAGTATGTATAATTGTTAAAATGTGGGGTTAGAATAGCAAAAAAATGTGTGTGTGTTATTTATGCAACAAGTACAAAAAGTAAGTGTTTATTGCACGCGACGTGAAATTTGTCGAGTGCAATAAGCACTTTTTGTACGAGTTGCATACAATATTTTTTCTACGTTCATGTAAAAACCAAAAAATATTATTTAGATGACACTAAGTCTAGAAAAATGTGACGTCGATTTGAACATTCATGTGTGTCATGATGACAAAACGCTGTAGTAGAATGACAGATGAATGCAATAAACATTTTATTGCACTAGTGCAATAAAGAACCACTTTTTCCACTAAATATAATTCAATAAAGTTTTGTTTTTTGTATGAACGTAGAAAAAGGCATTTTAAAAGTTATTATATTGTTTCAGGAGAATTTAAATAGTAAAAGTAGATAAACAAAACATCAATAATTTTCGATATTACTTTTGCTCTGTGTTTAATTTTTTGAGATTTCGCCGCAGAGTAATCGTTTCACACAATATCGTACACTTAATAAAAATATCCATAAAAAACATCGGTAAAGTTGTAGGAAGTAATGAAGAAATAACTTTGTCATATAATGTGTATGAAGTTGCTGTCACATACTATTGGTGTACTGTGATCTAAATAGAAATAAACTAAATTACCAAGTCAGTAGATGGAATATTTTGTTTTTTTATTCATAGAATTTAAAAATTTTTAAATGGAAGAATGATTGCGTTATATTAACAGATGCAAAATTAACAATTTTCATTATAATAGGTTAGCCATTTATTTTTTTTCCGTGATTAATCATTTACTGTGCTTTAGTGAATAATATTCAAGGATATACAGAGTGATTCAGAGCTTATCTAAACAAAATTAGAAATAGATGCGTCATGAAGAATGGAGTCGATATCGTAAAAAATATTTGTAAAATCTTTAATTTTAGTATTTTCAACCTTTACATCGCTGGGCTACTATAATCTCTAGTTAGGCGATTTCGAATATTGAAATCCGATTACTTTTTGTACGTATTAAAGTTTTTGTGATGCCCGTCACTACATTAGTTTTCAGTTAAAAATGGATTAGGTGTATAGCAACACGGAGTTGATAAATATCGTTTTAATTTAAGGTGATGTGAATATGCTTTCGATGCCTTAACGATTTCCCAGTAAACATGTGCCAAATGCAGCTACTCTTACTGCGGAATCGTGGAAGAGATGGAGGTCCCGGGCATCCACGGCATATTGCAACAGTGTAGCGTATGATACATGCGGTTGAGTTATATCCGTACCATGAACAGCGTGTCCAAGCATCCAAGGGATTGACCGAGGAGGACAGGTGCCGTGGCCGCCACGATCTCCTGACTTTAAAATCATATGAATTCTTTTTGCGAGATATTTTAAAAATGAAGTGTATCACACCGAAGTGAATACCTACTATTGATGATTTACGCAAACGTATCATAGTTGCTGCCAATAACTTATGAGTGTAAAACGGACAAGAAGTAGAAACATTTGTATTAGCTCGTAGAAACTGGGTTAGACGGGCCCAAAATGTTGTTATATGGTACTCGTATGTCAAACTATTCTATTAATTAAAACCACAAATTAATTAATTCTATTAATAATTAATATCAATAACGGTAAAAGCAGTTGAACGTCCTGTATAAAATAGATATTATAACATAACATTTTATTTATTTCTTTCCTTGGGAATTGGTGTCTTTAAAAATGAAAATTTTATAAAATAAACACCGACATCAAACTCTGATGAGCGATGGTATCGCTTATTAGTAGGCTTAGAAACTATTTGAATTGTAATGTGTAAAAATACCAAACGAATCGATTATAATTTGAGAATATTATAATGATGGGTTTGTAAAAACTTCTCTAATAATCTACCAAAAGTAGATGTTTATGGTAATGGGCTTAATGCACCAGAGGCGAAAGTTACATTGGTTGAATGGTAAAAACCCGCTGTACAGTTCGCAATTATTTTTGGAATGCTTGCAGCAAGCCCTTGCACCTGCAATACCTTTCCTAAAAGTTTGACTTGCAGTTCCATTTATGGTTTATTTTACATTCGTCAATCACAATTGCAGTAGAAGTCATAGAAGTAACAATAACAAAGAGCACAAGATATAAAATAAAGGTTTCAGTTAATATATTTTGCAAGCTCAACAATCAAACAATAATCAAGTAGAAAGGGAAGAAGGCAATTTGAAGTTGACAGTTCAGTCTACAAATTTTTGCGTACGATGGTAAACATACAAATCAGTAAATTGTTCCCCATAATTGCACAAATACTGCAATAAAAATCGAACAAGATCTATATTTTGAAAGAGCAAGAGTCTTTCAGATATGGCAACTTTTGCAATAGGCTGCTGTTCGGTGCGGCCTTTACTCAACTGTTGTTGCTTTTCTTAAATACTAACTACTATATGCTTTGCATACGTTTTCTTAAGCATGGTACTTGTAGACGTTTTAAATTTAACTATTGACAATATTAATATTTTACTATTAGATATGATATATAGGATAACTTGTGACTTGTGTCACATAGAGAGGCAATTTGTTACTCTTAAACTGTCGTAATAGTGTATACTCGCGACAAGAATTCAGGCGACTTACGTCATACGAACAAATGAATAATTCATTATATTTTCATCAAAATATTTAAGAAACTGGAACTGATAGTAATAAAACTATATACTTCACTAAAAGTTTGCATTATATATTGCACTAAATTGCAAAAAATGATTGGTTTTAACGCAACCAAATATCGAAAATTACGTTGACAATAAAAACAAATGTGTAACGTCAGCCGTGACGTAAGACGTCTGAATTTTTGACGCGAGTATACCACTGTAGCGGCAAACTGAATAAATGTAATAAATAGTAACGATAAATAGTTAAAGTTTAAGGCAAATTCTGAATGTTATAACTTTAGTATCAAATTATAATCAAAATATTAAAAAGATATTACTTAGCCCTAAATACTTTCTGTATCAGATTTTCAAAAAACCCAATTGTGTAATGTATAATGTATCTATTGACTTGTTTGTCTGTCGGAACTATGCAATTGATTATTTATCTGAAACAGCTTTGTATGTTGAAGAGAGTACATCATATACAGGATGATTCACAACTTATCTAAAAAAAATTGAGTCGATATCGTAAAAATAAATTTTGTAAAATTCTTATAGGCGATTCCGAATATTAAAACCCGATTACTTGTAGTAGGTATTAACGTTTTTGTGATCTATATTAGTTTTTCAATTGTCAAAAATGGCTTACGTGTATAGCAACCGGAATTGATGGATATCATTTTAATTTATGGTGATGTGAAAATGCTTTAGCAGAACGATTTTCCGGTAAATAGGTGTCAAATGCAGCTACTTTTAACGCGGTGTGCAGTGAGTACAAGTGTAATACGCGCTTTAATACCAAGGGATTGGACGAGGAGGACTGGTACCATGCCCGCTACTATCTCCTGACTTTAAATCTTTTGGACTTTTTTTTGTGGCGTATTTAAAAAACGAAGTGTATCACACCGAAGTGGATGCCTACTATTGTAGTTGCTGCCAATAACTTACGAGTTCAAAACAGACAAGAAGCAGAAAAATTTCTGTTAGTTTGTAGAAACTGGGTAGACGGGTCCAAAATTTTGTTGTTGTAACATCAGGTATGTCAAACTATTTTATTAATCGAAATCTCAAATAATTCTATTAATAATTAATAACAAAAGTGTATTTTTAAATCATTTTTGAACTGCTCTTTTTAACTTTTTCAAAACAAAATTTTATTTGTTCATTCCTGTACATTCTAATTTTTTTAGAACTTCTGAATCACCCTGTTTGTATATGTTACCGTATTATTTATAAAAAACGGTTGAAAATCGAAAAATGACGAAATTTTTGTATTAAATATTTTAAGGAAGAAGAAAAAATTATTAAACGACTCCTGTCACTTTTCCCAATGAACAAAAATACGAAATGCTTTTTGAGATAGCAATCGACCAGGATCAAATTATATGTAAAATAAAAAACTTAAAATTTTTTTGAAGATGGAGAGCCAGTTGGTTATAACTAAAATTCTTTAGATCTTCATTATTTTTATTTCAATAGATCTATAAATATTGTCATATTTATTATTAATTTCTTTAATCGGTAGCTCTCGAGTATATACTATATTTATTTTGACCGTGAAAAAACAAGAAATGTCGCGCAGCTTTGTTACATTTGAAATTGTTCAGCAAATATTTTGAGGCGGCATTCGGTCCAGTTTAGGATCCAGATTTGGGTTCAAGGCTCGCGTTTCAGTAATCCCCCCACTAAAATTAACAGCCTCTAAACTTAGCTCTTCGGATGACATCCCCGTGCCGTCGGTGGAAGGTGCGCGCACTGGAATTTATTTCAAGTTTACCAGCCCACAAATAAAGTAAATTTCGTCAAAATGAGGATGCGGTAGCATTTTCCTATGGTGAAGTGTATAAGCGCCGAGTCCTCTTCTTAGTAACGGGATTCAAACGGATGTAGGAAGTAAATTTGGGACATGTTTTGAATAAAAATCGTTCTGTTCGTTTTCGAGAGGCCTTACTTGCAAAAAATATTTAAAATTAAATATTATAATCCATCTAAAAATTATGGGGAGTTGTATAATCTAGTAGACTTGTACATCGTTGTCACATCTAGTTCCAAAATTTTCTATTGGGAAATGTGTTAATCTCATCGTTAACTGTTTCATGTTTGATTTGTTTTGTATGTGGGTTTGTTGTATTATTGAATAATGCATTATATATCCTTATAGTGCAATTGTATATGTATAAAAGCTTTCTGGCATATCGAACTGTTTGATATTTGACATCTCGATGTGGAAGATATTTAAGGGACCATTTTCAAAACTATAGACGTATATAAATATATATAAAACTAGTGATTGTGTGATTGATGAAAGTGAATTAATGCTATTAAAACAAAAAGCTTTCCATTTATTTTCCATATACTGGTTATTTGTATCCATCCTAATATTTTGCCGTCACTCTTGCATGATTGTGCCAGTTATGTCAAACAAAACAATGCGTGCACAGATTAAATATATATACATAAATTGCGTGTAGACGGCAAATGGAACTGAACTGAAAAATGTTTGACAAATTCATAAAAGACGGATGGGTTGAAGCTTTGTGGTTAAACAAGACGGTAGACAAGGCAGTACCTATGTGTCTATGACCATTTCTGGTTCCTGATGTAATTCTCGAGGAAGATTCACATAGGAGAATGTTTCTCCAATTTTTGATTAAAGTGCAATTATCGTCACAAACATTCCGTCCTCCATGCCAATTTCGCAATGATTGAACGAGAGACGGAACGAAAGTTTGCATAGTGTAAATTGTAAAATATAAAACCCTATATTTTGAGCTATAATACATTTAAGGTTATGTTTCCTAGTTTCCTGTTCTGCTGTTGTTGCTCAATTTCTAAACCTCGATTAGGAAATCAGTGATATTTGTGATCAGAAATTCGGAAAATATTCGGTCTTGTCTATAATAAGGAATACACGCTTTTGTTGAGGCAGTTAAATTGAGAAAATGATATTTTCCAAAGTTACCTATGGAAATGATCTAGCATTCAGGGTAATCAATTTAACAGAAGAAATTAGTTTTTCTTGTAAACGACAAAAAAATTTTGAAGCGTCACGACGTCCAGGGTCGTTTGGTTATGGTTTTGTTATCTAATTTAATTTCTTAGTCTTAGTCAGCCCAAACAAATTTTATTTGATTCAGCTGTTTACAAGAAAAGCTATGCAATTTCTTCAGCTAAATCCATCACCCTGTACATATATTGTCAATTATATTGATTATCCTGATCGATTTTTAAGTTAAAGTTTACAAAAATCAGAACGGTAGTAGAAAAACACATTTTTTTAAAATGATTCTTTAAACCGTTAAAGTATACAAAATTTTTGACAGCAAAATATTTGGTTATCTACAGTTTTTTTATGACATTTTTATGGTTTTTGAGCAGTTAAGTGCATGCAAGCGGTGTATTTTATGAAACAAGCCCAAAAAACCGAAAAATGTCCATTGGACATAGTCCAGGTCTCCTCTCCAAAAGATTATTTTTGAGCGTCAAGTAGCACTTTTGAAGGCAGACATTTTTTTTATTCAAGGAGCAGGACTGCACTATGAAGTCTGTATCTTCAGTTGCTTTCGCCATCCTTTAAAATTTGGCCTAACATCGTCGCTTAACCCTGCACGTTGGCCTATACGGTACAACGTTGGACGCTCGAGAGAAAAAATATATTACATTTTTTTATGTACTTGCGTATATTGATCGGTGTTTGTTTTTGCCATCACCCTAGGGACTTTATAATACGACCGATATCCCCTTTAGTCCATATAATTCTGTCTGGATATTTCAACAGCCAACTTCATTCCCTCTATTATGGCTTTTTGGATTATGTTGGCGTCATCAAGGCATAAAAGCATGCCTCGCTGAACATTATCAAAATTTCTATAACGCTCATTTGGGACTTGGGACTAGTCAACTTTGTATTTCTTTAGATCGCATAGTTTTTATGTTGTCCTTGGATAACGCTTGCCAATTCTGATCGTCTCATTCAACATTTAGAAAGTTTCCGAAGTTGTCATTGTGTTTTTCAAATCGCTTTGATGTTCATGTTAATTTTACCCTCTTGAGTAACTGAGTATACTGAATCCAAACCCGGTGATTAACTTCTACAAGTCACTTTTCTTTTGTTTAAAGTTTTAGTTCCACCGAATTCTCTTATTTTAATGACATCCTGCTTGATATACTTTCGGAGCGATGTATCATTTCCTGTCAACCGTTGTAAGTGCAAATTGCTTTCGAGGGGAGGAGGGTTGTTCAAAAATCATTTCCGATGGAGGAACGGGTTAGGAGTTGCAATTCATTATTGTATCAAGTGACTGTTTGGTATTGAAATTAGAAAAACAATACATCGGGACAGATTAATTGAATACAGGGTGATGATTCCTTCATTCGCTTTCAGAAAAAAATAGTTCGCGTGAACCAATGTATGTACTATCGTTTGCAATATTAATGGCACTCACTAAAATGAATTTTGCGATTTATTTTGAACTTCTAACGTATTGATATTGAAATCTGCTTTAAATTTGTAGCATTAGTTATTAGTTGTTTCACTACCAAGAGAGATTTAATGAAATTTCTATTCAGAACTTCCAGAACTTCAAAAACTTTTTTAAGAGAGTGTCATTATTATTGCAAACGATTGTACCTAACTATCTACTATGGTGGATACTTATTTATTATATTTTTTATTTATTATAAGTATACCATGACACAATTTATAATTCACAAAATCGTTTTGTAACTTACAAACAAAAAAATCATTTTTATTTTACTTTTCTTTTTTTCCTCTTTTTTTATTTGACAAAAAATATTTGAAAAATGTAAAAATACAATGTATCTTAACCATAATAAATACCAGTGTAAATACATGAAAAAAAGCTGAAATTAAATAAAAATAAATACTAAATATACTAAAAGATATTGTTTTGAAAAACTTTTAAGCTACCCAGTATTTTGGAATTTACCGTGCATTATATGATACTGTTTAAAAAAATAAAATACTTATTATGTAACTTTTAAATGTAAAAATAAACACAATAATTGATAAATAAATAGTAACTCTAAAATCGCTCGTTTCAGAAAATATGTTTTAGTCGAGGTACAATTACCATCAAAAGTGCAAAAAACTCTGGCGTAGATATTTTGATTTATTTATGACCTTTAGTCATTTTTTCGACATATTTATAATAAAAGAATTATTGTACAAATTTTATTTACAAAATCAATAGATTTACGGCTTGGTTTGTTCAAAATTAATTGATTTTCGAATAAAGAATTTTGAAAAATTGTAACACTGTATCTCGATTCAGGGTCATAAGTCTATATTCTCAATATTATCCCAGGAATTACTTCACGCAATCACACCCTACATACAGGGTTAACTATAACTAAGTACAAATGTTTTAACAGGGGATAGCAAAAAATAAAAATTAACGGAATCACCCTTCAAAAAGTTTCCTTATTTATGAAAAACGTTTTTCGTGTATATAAACGGTAAAATTCGTTATCATAATTGAAACCATTTGTGTTTACGTTGTGATTTTGCGTTTTTCTTAATTTTTAGTGCATTTTTTCAGTTTTAAGCGTTTTATATTCAATAAATAAAGGAATTTGTGTCGGGTACAGATATTTTCCTATAATATAGTTTGCCGGTTTGTTTTTGTATTTAGTCGGGCAATCTCTTCGATTTTCTTAGAATAAATGGGCATTTTATAATAACTGTACGCGACGTGTGTGTTGTTGGTATATAGTGGGTGAAAATGTAATTTTGACAGTTTGGAACGAAAGAACGACAAACGAACAAAATACTGCAGGTAACAGGATTAACTGTTACCTATTCGGTATTATTATTAATAAAACTGCATGACAGTTGACAGATCTAGACCATCTCGCACGATCAAGGTTATTAAAAATCCTTTTTAATAACTTTGTTGCACGATGCTTGTGCCAATTTTCCGGAGGAAAAGAGAGTTTTACCACCCCATTTTTTTAGTATCAAGCTAGAAATCTGAAATTATTTTTTTTTGTACTTTTTTTAAATTTTTTGTTCTTACTATGCTTTAAAAAATAAAAAAATATGTAGGTAATGTAATAATTGCCGGATATAATGGTTAGATATTTAAATCTTTGCCTAAGAAATGTTTTACCATGCTATTGTTACACGATAACTAGATGGTCAATCTTCACTTTAATATTAATTCAATCAATAAAAAAATAATAGATCGATTTTTTTAAGGATGTCATTTAAATACTCCTCTATATTGTTCCGAGATTGTAATATCGCCTAGGTACTTCGTTATTTTTCTTAAAAAGTCTTATAGAGAAAACAACATGAAATATGTATTCACATTATATGTACCATAAAAAAATGCATACTACACTTGGTCAGTGATCAGTTTTGCTCTATACATATTATAGTTTCTAAGTCTAAGAGCGACTTCAAATAAAACATGATGTGGCACTCTACGTATGGTAAAAATAATTGCTATTTGTCTTCTGTCTACCCACAATCAGGTCTGTTAAGTAATTTTAAACTTAAATGTGTTATGTAAATTAGTTACGATATTTCTGGACAGACTGTAGCACGCAGATCTCGAGCGGCGTGGCCACGTTATGAGTTGGCAGAAGGCTATGACTCATATCGGTCGTCCCCCGACCTTCGCGATCAATGAAAGTATACTGCTGGCGTCCCCCTCTCGGTGTTGCCCCAAAGAGCAGGAAGAGCGAACGTTCGGTACACACGTCTTGCGTCTAATCTGAATGCAATTTCGGGAGATCCCCCTTCTGTTTGCAGTTACAGGTGGAAAAGTAAAACGTACCGAAATTCGACAAAAGATTTTGAATATTTCGTTTAATATGAGGTTTTGAAACAATTCCAAAAATACGTTGATTTTTAATTTGAGGAGGACATCGACTTACATTATTACTTATTTTGTAGTTGCCACCCCTTCGTAGATCGAGGTATCAACTTTGAAATTTCAAATGGCACTGTAGGGCGTGTGATACATCGTTTGAAATCTCTTTTGATGTTGACTGAATCCGTAAAAAAATCATTATTCGTTTTCAAGAAAAAACATTGAAATATAAAGTTTTGGAATTTTGTATTTTTACATTTAAAATTGTTTCATCTTAATTTATAGCATGTGTTAACCAATGAAAAGATGCTCTTACATCAAAACATAATTATTAAACTGCAAAAAGGTTTCTACGTCAGATGATAAAAACAATAATAAACAAAACGTATGAAAGGTTGAGGTTCCTATCATAATATTTTATGAATTCCATTGCATTCTATTCCATTTTACATTTTTGTTTGATATCATTTTATTGGAAATGTGTTATTGTTGAAACCATTTTCAGTTGTATTAAATCTCATCTTCGGCTTACAATGAACGTGTAACTTTTACATTTACTAATAATTTTTCATTAGGGTTTATTCGTTAACTGAAAAAGTGGAAATAATTTTTCTTTATGGAAAACAAAATGAATGTGCTAGAGAAACAGCTCGAATTTTCAATGAGTTGCATTCTGATCACCAAACAAGTCTTGCGTGAGCCAGATCGTTAAGAAATTTCGAGAAACTGGGTCCGTAGTAAATCTTAAGAAAGACAATCCTCCTAACGAATTAATGGAAGTAGGAATTGTGGGCGAACTGACAATGAATCCACACCAATCCGTGCGATTATTAGAGCGTACTACAGGGATCCTTAAAACGAACGTTGATCAGATTTTGCAAAAATATAAATGACATCTTGTGCATTATTTGACCAAGGATGATCCGGCTCGAAGAATAGAATTTTGTGATATCATGTCTAACAGAATTACAGAATATCAAAATATACTTTTTAATATCTGCTTCAGTGATGAGTGTACGTTTTTTCTCAATGGTACAGTGAAATAGGCATAATATTCGTTATTGGTCGGATGAAAACATCAATTGTGTTGGAGAATCGCACACTCAGTATCAAGAAAAGCTGAACGTCTGAGCAGGTATATTGGGTATTCGCATAGTTGGTTAATTTTTTAGATGACACTTTGACTGGAACCAGCTATTTACGTTTGTTGGAAGATCATATTGCTTCCCATGATCTCAGAAATTCTGGAGAATGATGACCAGCTGGATGAAAATCTTGTGACGCTCCAACGAGACGGAGCTTCACCCCATTTTGAGCGACAAATTCGGGCTTATTTGGATCAGAATTTTCCAGGACGACGGATAGGTAGGCGTGGAGCTATAAAATGGCCAGCTCGGTCTCCTGATTTAAGTCCAAATGACTTTTTTCTCTGCCGACATCTCAAATCAGTGGTTTTTGCAAGTCAACCCGAAAATCTTATTTAAGACAACGTATTGCAAACAAATGTCGGAATTTAACTCCAGAGGTTTCTGCAAATGTAAGATGTTTCGTAGACAAGCTCCATATTTGCAAAGAACACCTGGGCGCACAATTTGAGTATCTATTATAAACAATTTTATATGTAAAAATGCAAAATTCCAAAAAGTTATATTCCTATTTTTTTTTTTTCTTAAAAGCGAATAATGATTTTTTTATTTTTTTACAGATTCTGAGTAAGTCTCAAAAGAGTTTTCAAACGATGTTTCACACGCCCAAAAATACAAAATTCAAAAAATGTATACATTACTTCAGTTGTTTTCCTATTAGAAAACGTAGGCCTTGATTACGCTCAGTGGCGTTACGGGTATAAAAATAAGTTTAATAATCAAGAGAAAATTGCTCGAGACATTATTTTGGTATTTGTTGTCCGAATCGGTTCTTTGGTGGCAATTGCGGTGTTTCAAAGGTTAAAACTAATTTCCCCAACCTGGAATTTGCATAGCTTTGCTTTGGCGTTTTGTACATTCATAATATATGCTTGCGTGACAGCCCTTGCACGCTATTTTAGTTTATGGCTGCCGTTGATGTGGTCTATAATTTCTATGGAAAGATCGTTATGAAAATTGGTTTCTATTTATGCCTTCGAAGTTGCTTATTATATACATTTTGAGATACGTGTGGGTTATCTCGATATAATCGATAGTTTGATACCATCACAGTCGCTCGGCGCTACTATTCTTTTATAAAAGGGGTCGTTACCATCAAACGGCAAGGCCAGAGACTCAGTGACGTCACAGTAGCAGTTTAATTTTGCAAAATTAAAGCACTCTAAATGATTACCGCCCATCCGATCTCGATAAATTCTACATCCATTGGTAGATTGATCGGCCAATCTGATCGATGATTTTTTAGATATAGGCACATGCAATTATTATACTATGTACATACCGTATAATCTAAGATCAAATGTTCTCTAGGTGTCTGAATTTAGATGCTAAATAAGAAAACAAAGCAGTAATACATGTGCATACGTTACGGTTTCAATCATCTAGTACCATGTATAATGTGTACGATTTAACCCAAATTGTTCAGTCAAGAAAAAAATTCAAGGATCTGGCCGTCAAATTAACGAATCATTGCTACAGCTGCTGCTAAGTATATAACGAAATGACTAACGCCTACAATATTTGATTTAATTATGTTGTACAGAACGTTCTTCGACGACTGAAGCACACTCGCAAACTTTCATTCAATTCATTCTTTTTCACGTCTATATATGTTTCGATTTTTATTTATAGACGCAATTATTTCCCCTAATCGTCGTTTTTAGTCTTCATAAAATATGTTTTCCAAAATATAAATGTACACCAGGGTTTTCTGTTCTAAATCCCATATTTTTATCCTAAACTTCTACAGTCTGTCAAAAGTTAAAAAAAATCAGTTCTAAACCGCTTGATATAATTTAACCAAATTCGGTGTGCAGTGTGACAGTACTGCCAGCTTTAGAAACTTGCCAGTGGCGGAGGTGTGGGTATCATCGATCATTATTTTCCAAAAAAACATATATAATCCTGTATAATATTACATATGTCATCATATGCGCCATTGTATTATCTTCACTTTTTTGTATTCCAAACCGATTAACAAAATTGGTTTATTTGATCATGTGCATTTTTACGATACTCATTTCATTTCTTAAAATAACAGGGGCGTATCCATGGGAGGGGTAATGGGGGTAATTACCCCCCCCCCCCAAAGAAGCTTACTGAAATGAAATTAATTACTTTATAATTTTTCATGTAATAAAACAGAGGTGAAGTATTTGTAATTTGAATTAGGTACTTGATTATCGCATGCAAACAATATTAAATTTTGTAATAAGTAATATTTCTATAAGTAATATTTAGCGTTTACTAATGTGACTTTCAAGTCTAAATTCTGTAATTTTGTTCGATGTTGCTGCATGTATGAATGCTGAAAATATCTCTGATCTAGAAAAATACAATATTTTTAAATATGCTTTCAATCCCGGCGAAAACTTTCTCTTTCCCTATTCTGTTCATAAAAAGTCCTTGCTCTTCTACATATACATATTAAGTTAGAGTTTTCAATTATTGATATGCAAATAAAAAAAAAATTAAATATTAATTTAATTTCCATTATCTTTTATTTTTATAATACTGCTGCAATGCATAAATTTTTAATTTATATTTTATTATTGATATTGGATATTAACTTACTTTATTTAACGAAAGTCTTTATTTAGATACGCCCATGTAAAATAATAACTAAGTAATTAATTAACAATAGAATTACTTTTATGATTTATTATAACAATTGTTGGAAGTGTTCATCTTCAGCCAAAATACATGCTTTAAATCTTCTTGAAATTGTAGCTCGAACACATGTAAAAGTTCCAGGAGTAGCTAGCTCTTATTACATCACAACCAGCTATAATTAGTTGACGTATGCCCCTCAGATTCAATGTGAACCTTGTAAATGAATGTCTTGAGAAGCTCCAATACAAAAACATCAATACGATTCATATCGGATGATCTGGGTGGCCAAGGTTGACTTGGAGTGCCTCGCACAATCATATTATTACCGAATTTTTCATTTAAAAATTCACGAGCAGTCAAAGTAAAATGTGGGGATATTTTTTTGGCAAATAATGTATACTAAATATGTATAGCCGCGGCAAGAATTCAGACGTCTTACTTCACGGTTGACGTTACGCAATTGTTTTTATTGTCAACATAATTTTTGATATTTGATCGCGTTAAAACCAAATATTTTTTGCTATGTATAATGCAAACATTTAGTGTAGTATATAGTTTTATTATTCTCAGTTGCAGTTACTTAAATATTTTGATGTAAATATAATTAATTATTAATTTGTTTGTATGACGTAAGTCGTCTGAATTCTTGCCGTGCCTATACACAGAATTTGGTTAAATTATCGCGAGCGGTTTAGAAATTATAAACTGATTTTGTTTTAATTTTTGCCACATAATACGCCCCTGTATTTTTGACTTCTACTTAAGAAACACCCTGTATAAGGGGACCCCCTCGTTAGGTGCTATATTGTGGCAGCAGTTTTCAAACGGTGTGACGTCAATCTATTGATTTTGCATTGCAGGCTTTATGAGCGTTATTTCTGGCCCCAGATTAGCTCCCTCACGGATATTCTGGCCGATTAAATTAAACTGATCTAATAAATGTTTCACCTTGATTACCTATACACCGGTATGTTGTGGAAAGTGTACATTACGGTACGGTTTATTAACATTCTTTCGTGACGCAGTCAACTGTAAATCCTCTCTATCGACTGTACATGCGACTGCATATTTGTATTAATAGGTCCCCCATTTCCGTATGCAGATGTGAACTTACTCAAAAAATGAATTGCTTTATTTCCAAGAAAGTGGTATTGCACGGCGGATAAAAATGGATTATTAGGTCGCAGTTTGTTGTGGAGATTGGAAGTGCAATACGCTTACAGATCTAAATAAAATTTGCTATTCTTGAAATTGTTTTATTAGGAACTGGTTATAGTCTTTGCTAAGTCGGTAGAGCATTGATGAATTTGACTCTGTCCATGGGTGAACACCTATGTATTTAAAGGGAGTTTAATATTTTATATTTTTAACATGCATATTTATTTTATGATGAAAACACTGTAAGATATTTACATTAAAATGTTACTGATGGTTGTGGTAATAAATTAACTCATATATCAAACTTGCAAATAATCATAGTCAGTGTTATTTTGTTGTATACTTATCCTACAAAAATGCTGTTTCTTGTATAAAATGTCACAATCCGGCAGAAACAAACGGGGAGGTGTGAGTAATTTTCGCTAAGCCGGAAGTCGTTTCTCGAAAAAAAATTCGGTATCAAAGTGTCAACAGGATTATCGGAAAACTCGGACTCATTTGAGTGCTGTGAGTGGCAAAAGAGGATATTGGTTTTTTTTTATATGACGTGTTGACGCAGGTTTTTCAAACATCGGGATTTAGTCGATCTATAACTAGTTAAACATTGCTTTATGCCACCCCGTATAGCTCGAAATTGAAATGAATATCCAATAATATGGAGACAACCGCAAAAAAATATGACTGTGTTCATGCAAAAGTTGTTAATTACATAATTCAATCTTAATACTCTTTAAAAACAGTTTTATGCTTCTCATGGAAAGTTTGTGAAAATGTACCTATTAACGACGTGTCACATCTTAAACGTCGATATTCACTTTTACAATTTAGTTTTTTTATACTTTCTAATCTTTCCTAGTTGGGAATCTTTTAAAATCATTCAGATTTTTATTCCATGAACTCTAAAACGAATAAAAGACTCGCACATTAAGCCTGCACAAACCAGTGAGCACTAGCAAAACTTGCTCATGAAAGTACGTACCCATGTTATTTAATGGAGCATCACACACTAGACCAGCACCAGCATGTACCGTCACCTGCAACGACCGTCTCTGCAAGCTGCAAGTCGTGTCGGTGGCCTGCAATTTCTATGCCTGGCCGTGCTAGTTCAACGTAAGTTCTGTTTCCACAAAAGTCAGAGATTGGTTTCAAACTATTAGAAATACTCGATCAGTGAAGTTGTGGATGTGTTGCTTATCTTAAACAAACTGCAAGTCTTTTGTCAAATGAGACTGCTCTGCAAAATTTTGTGTTTTGGTGAAAACAATTTCGTTAAGTTCAGAAAATAAATTATGATTTATGATACAGCTTTCTCTTTTTATTGACAATGTAAACCCAAAACATTCTCATTTTCCTGTTGTTTTCTCTCTTCCTCTTCATACAACATCGCTAAAATAAAAATTTCTTCCGAGCTACACTGAACTACTGCTTCAAAACGTCTGCCAGACAGAACCTGCACAAAAAGTTGCTGGCCCGCGCTGTACAAGTGTGCGAAGGTGTGCAGGTTTGCAGGTCCGCGTATCTGGTCCGTGCAGGCATAACGGTCGTGATCTTTAATTGGTCTGTGCGGGCCGCTTTATTAAGAAGACGTACTATGCGGTCACGGTTTAGGCGCATTGCGGACCATCCTGTTCCGAGTTGATCCCGGTCTTCTACAAAATCAGTTCGCATTAGTTGTTTTCTATGCGCTCCCGACTTGTTCTACTGTACTATTTAGATATCAAAATATGTTCTATTGATGTATTTTTATTCTCATTTATTTAACGCAATTAGTCGGAATTTTCGACGAATCCAGCTCTCTATCTAGGTACAAGTGCAAACGTGTACATTTCAAATCATTAAAAGATTCTTCACTAAAGTGAACGATACTAGCATGGTCACAATGCGACTAGACCTCGACTGCATAGTACATTTCCTTCTTTAGCATACTAACTTGCTAGCCTGTGCAGGTTATACTGGCTAAATAGGCCATCAGGCAGGCCGCCTGCGTAGAATGGCTAAGGTGTCCTATTTTTTTGGGTTATTATATATTTTATTTAATATATCTACATGATATGAAGCTATCACCATATTTGAGGGGGTATATTAGGTAGAAGTTGATATTAAATCATTTATTGAATTATTCAATTATCATGATAATCTGTAGTTTTAAGGTTTATTTTTTTAAAAATATAATAAATTATGCATTTGTTAATATGACGTAAGTTGTCTGAATTCTTGCCGCAACTATATCTATGTGTTCTGCAATTTTCTGTATTTAAAAATGAAACATTCCGTAGATTAGATATGTAATAGAAACTTTTAGAATAAAAAGAAAAGTATTAATTAAAGATGTAGCATATAAATGTTGTATGTACATTGTTTTATGTAACGAATGTTTACATTTCATTATCAGTATAGATATACATATTTAAATTGTATTGTGTTTAAATAATTGCAATAACTGATTATACATGTTAAGAGGCGTCCATCACCTTGTTACATTTGTTTTTCTTCTGTTTGCAGGTCATCATGGCTCTTGCTTCACATTTACAGTTGGTCGAGGCGGAAAAACAGAAGCTTCGCACCCAAGTACGCAGGTTATGTCAGGAAAACGCATGGCTGAGAGATGAACTGGCTTCGACACAACAAAGGCTGCAGGCTAGTGAACAGACCGTAGCTCAGTTAGAAGAAGAAAAGAGGCATTTGGAATTTATGAGCTCGGTGAGCAAATACGATCAGGACATCAATGAAGACAATAGCTCGGAGCATTCCAGGAACGAAAAGCCTGACCCTGTTGTCGACCTCTTTCCCGATGACGACAATGACGACAGACACAGTAAGTGTAAGAAATCTTTCACAGCTTTTTTAGTACCCCCGAAAAAACTAATTTAAAATTTTCGTAGACATGTCACCAACACCGCCGAATCAGTTACAGTTGTCGCAGCAAGTTAATGCTGGTTATGAGATTCCGGCACGTCTACGCACCTTACACAATTTAGTCATACAGTATGCCTCACAAGGCCGCTATGAAGTGGCCGTTCCGTTGTGTAAACAGGCTCTTGAAGATCTAGAAAAAACTAGCGGTCATGACCATCCCGACGTTGCCACCATGTTGAACATTTTGGCATTGGTCTACAGGTAGATTTGTGTTAAAAATTCAAAGCCAATTGTGTGTAATTTTTTCTTCTTTTTTGTAGAGATCAAAATAAATACAAGGAGGCGGCGAATCTTCTGAACGACGCTTTAGCTATTAGAGAAAAAACACTAGGAGAGAATCACCCAGCTGTGGCTGCCACTTTAAATAACTTGGCTGTGCTTTATGGAAAACGTGGAAAGTACAAAGAGGCTGAACCTCTCTGTAAAAGAGCTCTTGATATCAGAGAAAAAGTCCTGGGTAGGGAGCACCCCGACGTTGCCAAACAGTTGAATAACCTTGCTTTGCTATGTCAAAACCAAGTGAGTAAAATATTTTACATAAATTTAATTTTCCTTGTATGTTTAAATTATTCATTTCTCGGTGCATTTTCAAATCTCATTATTTTGGTAAAAGTTACTTCTTGGGAAAATGACATTCTTCTACAAATTTTTTATCTGTATATGCTGTTTTTATCACTACAGGTGATTATAATTAAAGATAGCTTGTTAGCGAACATAATTGCATTCGAAATTTATGGTTTTGTTACCTATTCCTTTTTAAAGAACTTTTTTGCAAGTAATTGTTGCCAGAGCCATGACTAGTTAACAGTATCTTTTTCGTGCCAGCCTACTCCTAGATTATGTTCTGGTAATGTACACTCGCTAAAATACATTGGTCATGGTTCTTCGTACATCTGTGGTTGTTAAGTTACTATTTAAATAATCATAACCGGAAAATTTTGTTAACAAGCAGCAGCAAAATGGAATAATATGTTTTTTCTGTGCTTCATGAATTAATTTTTTTGACCTAGCAGAAACAAGTCAGATTTTTTTTTAATCTGTATTGTTTGTTACCTCATGTTACACCATAATTTTAATAGTAAAACCTTCGCTTATCGCTCGTTTTTACATTAAGGCAAGTTAACATTTTAATGGCTAAGGAACACTATTTGGCTAGAAAAATGTAACACCCCTGTATTCTATCAACTATTTCAAATGCAGTCGTTCTGTACAGAGTAATTCCTTTTATACCTGCACAATTTTCATAATATTTGTAACCGTTTTTGACTTACCTACGTCGCTGAGTATGTTACTGATTTCGGTAACCGGTGTCATTGTTGTGACGCCAACAGCTACGTCATGTCTCTTCCCTTCACTAACCGTGTTCACATTAAAACGGTACGGTTACTAAAAAACAGTTACCGGTACTTCAACGGTTACTCGCAAAAACATCCTATTAGTTGCAAAAGATCACAGATCAATGAAATGAAATTAGGTTAGGTGAACAGTTATTATCAACACGCTACATAACCTAACTTTATGAGATAGATAAATTAGTTTCATTATTTTATGATTTCTGAGTTTCATTTTGAGTTATGAGGACTATTGTTATGAACCAGGGGTGCACAGTATATTCCTGACAGGTTTCATTTTCATAGATAATCTTTCATTCACGTGGCACAAAGAATCCAAAATAACCATGTTCATTTTCTACAGTTTAGTTGAGAACGAGTTACTAGTGAATTAACGCAAAAAGTTGATGGACAGATGTTTCTGACAGTTTTAAACTAGTCCTTGAATGCTGCTGGAACAAACCTTAGAAGAACAATCATTAAACGTTTGACACGATATTTTGTCTCAGCTGAACGGTGCTTCAGTGTGGGCAATCTCGTATTTTTCATGAGATTTTTGATAATAATAAGTTAACTTGACATCAGCAAAATGTCCATTTAATTCTTTTAATTTTTTTAACACTTACGAGTCTAAAGTGAATTAAGCCATACCCAAATTAAACTTTCGATAAATAAATTATTGTGATTGTCAAGGAATCGATGTTGTAAGCAATTTTAGATTGTCATGGAAAATATGTTATGTGTATCTCATAATAAAGTACATTCCGGGACTTCAAAGCTTGTTGGCTGCACAATATGCTTTTTTTTAGGGTAAATATGAGGAAGTAGAGAAGTATTATCAAAGGGCATTGGAAATTTACGAGAAAAGATTAGGCGCCGACGATCCCAATGTCAGCAAGACCATGAACAACCTGGCTTCTTGTTATTTGAAGCAAGGCAAATACAAGGAAGCTGAAGTACTCTACAAACAGATCCTCAACAGGGCGCACGAACGTGAATTTGGAACCATTGACGGTGAGCGAAAGTAATAATCGAACGCTACTCAAGACTTGTTATCACATATGCGTGCTATTTGTCTTAATATAGAAAAAAGAAAAATATTTTTTATGAAATAGTAACATATTTTAATGTTATTGAGTGATACGTATTGACGGGAGCAGCTATAAGGTGCAGAAACATTCATATTTTTTAATTATTTATACAGGGTGCCTCAATAGTCCATATACATGGAATTACTACAGATTATTGGAGTCAAAAAGACATCAAAATGAGTAAAAATATTTAGTGGTTTTATCTGAAATAGTTTGTCCGATGTTGCATTTATAGATATAAAAAATTTATTCTCAACCGTAAGAAAATGTTATATTTCGTTTTGTAAATTACATTAGAACACCTATTTTATTAAAGAGTAAGAATTTTTGTCTAAATTTTTTATATTTAAAATTTCTAACGACTTTCTCGTAATGGGGTATTACAATTTTAATTAAAAATTCCTGTCATTATTTGTGTTTTTTTTTGCATTCATTATAATGAGTGAGTGGATAATTTTGTATTGCAAAGTCTTAATTTAGCCAACATAATTGACAGACGTTAATTTTCAAAGCACCTTTTCTATTAGACATATTCGAAAATGTTTCCATCAAGTATTTTAAGAAGTGTAAAACAGAAACTGGGCTAGAAATTACTGATTTCAAAAAATTTTATTAATAATTTGCGGATTTAAAACGTTCTAATTTATTGGTCAATTTTAGGGTTCTCTTACATTTTATATTTGTGTTTAAATACAAATTTGATGAATTTATAATCTTTCAGAAGATTGTTAAAACAAAGTAATTTTTTAAAGAAAAAATAAATAAATTTTTTTTTATTATCTATAATTTTTGTTAAAACTAATAAAAACATAAGTAATTAAAAAATGGTGAATTTAACGTCTAGTTTATTGTTCCTGGTTGACAGACAGAATATTTGAATTTCTGTTGACAAAGTATCAGGTTAGCAGTAATAAAATCCACCAAAAGTCATTGTAAATATAAAAATGTGTAAAACAGTTTGCAGTAAATTGAGAAATTCCTCAATTTTTCACAAATAAATTGTCAATTTATTGTTCACTACATTGATGTTTATAAACATCTATTAAAAGAACCTCTTATTATTATTTCTTTTGTAATGCTTTACAAAAAATGATGTTTACGGAATATTGGGACACCCTGTATTTATAAAGCATTATCAGCTTCAGTATTTTTTATGCGAAATGCCACTTCATTTAAATGTCAACATCTGATAATTTATTACAGCTATATTGAAGTACAAATATTAAAATATTTTGTGGAATTATTATTCTCACAAGTCATGTCACTTTGTAAAGTGACGATGAGCTGTTAAGGTACTTATTATTATAATTTTCAAAATAATTAAGTATTTCTACGTTTAATTACTATTGAGAATAAGAAATTTAATATGTGATAAGTGCTGAGTAGACAGTTTCAAATTTTCTTGCCTGTAGTTTTTGTAAATATTTGTAGGTCTGCACATGCATGTTATATTTTTTTTATCAACAATATTACCTTGGTTTTTTATTTGTAATTTGACACGGTGCAGTAAGATCACAAGTTGTATGGGAAAGTCTCTCTTCACAGTTACTTTTAAGTTGAAAAAGGTTTACCGTTACACCTTCCGTAGTCACTTCTGGTCTTCCTGTATTTTTAATTCTATTAAATAGTATTCTTTAGTCAATATTACCATTCCACGACTTCCTTTGTGATAGTTCATTCTTATTTAGTAACTTTTGTTATACAGAGTGTTTATTTTATTTTGTATCTTGTAATTGAAATTTTTGTGCAATATACGATTTAATTGCATGATTTGGAGTTTTATTTTGTTGTTTTGTTCACAACCTTCTCCTTTTCGATGGCTGTTTAAGTTTAAACACACTGTATAACGGGTGTCTAATTTTCCTTGATAATCTTTAGATAGATTTCTAGATCAGTCAAAAGGCTTACATCCACTTTACCCATTACGGATAAAAAAAACTTTTTATGATAAAATAACGATAATAATTTAATTTCTGGATAAAACATGTTTTAATTTGTTTTTTTTTTCTTTGTTTTGACTAACCATTTGCTTTTTATGGGAAATCTAAGTTGTGCTTGCCTTTTAAATTAATCTCATTTGAACAGTTATTATATTATACAGGGTGTTTCTGACATAATTGCTTTCCTTCAAAGGGGTAATAGAGATAAACCATTTCCTTCAAAGGGGTAATAGAGATAAACCATTTCCTTTGTTTAAAAACAAAATATTAAGCATATATTTCTCGCCCCATTTAGTCAACTAATGAACTAGGCCAAGTTCAGTTCATCATGGCAAATAAAATACCTTATCCAAATCAAGAATTATCATTAGCAGATATCTATTAATGTACGTAAATAATTATAAATTTTCCTGGACACATTTGACATTTTAGGTAGCAAGTTAATGAAAATTGCTTATTTTTACGTTGTTTATTATTCGTTTAAGGGAAGGCACTTATCTCAGTAACAACTCTGTGCAAAATCACAAAAACACGTAAATTTCTTAAAAAAAAGGTAAGTATTTCAGCAGGTTACTTTGCATTTTTTTCATTTCAAATATGATCTTTTACAATTTTTTTTACTCTATGTCAAATCTTTTGTATTTATTTTTTCCATCGTTTTATATGGTCTGTAATTTGCCGCAAATTATTATAAATGAATAACTTTCACAACTATTTTATACGAATTTAACACTGGCTGCTTATTTAAGAATACAGTGAATAACATGAACTGTTGGGTTTCACATATGAAGACGTCAAATTCACATTGTATTGTTAGGGGACAACAAACCTATCTGGCAAGTGGCGGAGGAGCGTGAGGAGAACAAGGCAAAGAACAGGGAAAACGCACCCTATGGGGAGTATGGCGGATGGCACAAGGCCGCTAAGGTGGATTCCCCTACCGTCACCACGACTTTGAAGAACTTGGGAGCTCTTTACAGGAGGCAAGGCAAATATGAAGCAGCGGAGACTTTAGAAGATTGCGCTTTAAGGAGCAGAAAGGAGGTGAGTCTTTCGTATATTCAAGTAGAAGAGTTTAAATGTTAATTGCTGGAAGATTCAATGTTATTTTTTCTGTCCGATTATAGCGATAACTTCGTGCTAGTTTTGTCGCTAATTTATCTTTTCTTTTTTTCTTACTTTTTAACTGACAATCTTCATCTTTATTTTCATGCTGCAGCATGTGCAACAAGTAAGTTTGAATTTCAAATAATTTTAGCTAAGGAGCGCATAATTATAAGCATTAAGATAATGGGATAATTTCTAATTTTTTATTGGTTTCACATATTTTGTAATTTTTTTTGGTTTTCATTTAATGTTTCAATGTTTTTTCGTTTTTATTCTTTTTAAGTGTTTTGGAATTTTTAAATCTACATTAAAAGTGATTTATTTACTTTACCCACCAATATTTTCGAAAATAATTAGTACTGAAATCATTGCAGAAGTGTTCAATAGATAATTACACCTGACCTATTGAGAATTTGAATATGAGCAAGGTCATTTTCAGTGGTCATATTTTCTCTGCTTTTGTGTTGTATTCATGCCTAGCATTAAATAGCCAGTGACCACAAGATGTAGAGACCTACACCTGATGCACTTGCGCCCTTCTGTCAGCTATGACAGCATACTGAAGAAAGCTCACAAGCTTAAAACCGGTATATGTTTGGTGGCACCGCTGACGACTAACCGTAGCTGTTTGCTATAGGCCTGTTGGGTGTAATTTAATGCTAATTGGAGGATTAGTTTACAGAGTAGTTGTTTCGTGTAATTCCGCTATTGAAGATTCACAAAATTATTTACATAGGAACGTATCTACAGAAAATATTGTCATTTATTAATTTTAGTTCCAGTTTTTCTTGCATTTAATTTGATGTTCAAGATTAATAATATTTTTTTTTAATGAAATAACTTTTGTACCTGCAACTAACAGACATAATCTTATACTTATATTAAATTAAAATTATTTTGAGCGTTTTTAAAGACTTCGTTGTTTTAGCAGGCACTAGATATAGTAAAACATTCGAAAGTAGCCAACCTGTTGGGCGACGATAGACGTAAATCAGCAAGTATTAAAGAAAGATCAAGGAGAGGCTCTAGGGAATCTCTGGACATGTCATATGATGGCGAAGAGGTATGTGTATATATTATCGTGTTTTTTTTTTATATAATGAAGAAACGTTTATTAGGCTTTTGCTAGAGTAGACACATTTTTAGTATTTCCCTTTTAGTTAGTTTAAAAATCTTTGAATTCATAATCCAGTAGCAGAGTAAGTAACTTTTAAACATATTCACAAATTTTAATTGTAATTGATTAGCTTCTGGCAAATGGATTCAAAATGGTAAGTTTTTGGTTGAGATCAGATTGTGTGTGCTTTAATAATGGTAATTTTTTATTTTGTTCTGACTTTCACCCTTCCTTAAGTACACAAATATTTTTCTAAGGCATTTATCAACTCCATTAACATTTTTTTAGTTTTTTTTTAAATACGCTTTGTAATTTTGTTTTTTAAACTACATGATATAATAAAGATACATGACTGAGTTAGGGTAGGCTAGGGTAATAATTTTAATGCTGAAAAAAATTTGGTAAATTATTTTTCTTTCTGTTTTTTTTTTTGCTACATGCATGTTAAGTTTTCAATATTTGAATATCGATAGAATCTAGAGTTTAACGAAAAAAAGTAAAGAAAACATTTATAAGATATGATAGAACATTAAGTTTTGTTTCTATGAAACTTTTTGAGCCTCATGTGTGTAATTTGTTGTTGTTTTTGGCAGACAAGCACTGCAAGGACCCCAGACACAGAAAAAGGTGGATTGAAAACCAAACTGTTTAACGCTCTGGGTATCAATACTCCTGTTAGCAAACCTAGTTCTTAGTTAGTTACATTTTAAGCTTCCTTTAACTTTTTAATATTTATTTGTGGGCTTTCAGAATGTCTTAGGCCAAATTGTTTTTTTATTTTTTACATTATTCGAAAAACGGCCTTTACAGTTATATAGTAACATTCCACCTAAGCAAGAGTTATGGACAACTTCTCTAATGAACTGGACCTTTCCGTATTTTGGTGTCTTAGAGTTGTATGCCTAGTGCCTAATCAGCGCTTAAAAAATGTCAAAATGTCATTGAAAGATGGTTCGATTTCATTAGCTTCTTTTTTATTTGACACCAAATATGTACTAAAAACTCTTCCAAAAAATATATATATATATATTGGTGTCGGAATGAAAATAATTGTAGACTATAGATTTTTCTATTTCTGACTCAGGTGCGCTATATTTTTTTATCAACTTAGAAAGAAAGGAATATTCAAGAAAATGTATACATAAGCAACACAATTTCATGGTTTCATAGTTTTACCAAAGCAGTATTTCCTTCTATATTCGTTATTTGGTTGAAAATAGAGTGGAGCAATTATATTTTTTTCATTTTTAAGAATTCCATCTTTAGCTGTAACTGTTAGGTTCTTTGAATCTTTATTATAAAAAGGAAATTTTTGTCAGTATTACTTACATATACTTGCAATATGTAACATTCACACTTCATAAAATGTTTACAAGAATTAATAATTTTCTTTGGACATGGAGAAACTGTTTTTTTGAGTATTCCTTGCACAAAATTCGCTTTTCCATCTAGAGTAGATAACTGAAATTGTCAACGAAGATCCAAGATCTTTAATTCAGCTCTCAGTCTTCCCTAATATGTTCAGATATATTTTGGATCTTCAAATCTTAGGTCAATTATTTATTATTGATTTGGTGCAATCACCCTTTATGTAATGATTCAACGAATGGATACTTACGAAATTTACTTATTAATGTATTTTATAAAACATCGATATGTTCGGTAATGAAGAAGAATGTATTTATTTGCTTATTTTGCTGTATATTAGAATGTATATTGAATATTTAAATGATGTGTTAACTTAAAATTAGTGTTTGTTAAAATTGTTTATAATAAATAAACATGTTTATTGATTTTTATTTTTAATTTCAATCCCTTTATGATTTAATAATTACTTGCATGTTTCATTTGGTTTGCCGAAAAATTATGGAGTTGATAATCGCTTTTAACTTTGCACTAACACACTTTACGCTTTTGGCTGCAATTTCGTATTTATATGTACTTTTTACTTATTGCGTATCTAGGACCAGAATTCGCTTATTTGTTGATCACTTTGCTAGATTTATTCTTGACTGTAATGCTAACCTATTACAGTGGGTTGCTATCCTAATTCATAACTTTTCGGCAGTTTTTACTGTTCCAGATATAATTACAAAATTGTTGAAAAATATAAGAAAACCCCATGAGATATTTAAGTTTGAATATTTCGATTACTCAAATTATAATATTCGAGTAATGCACTTATTTGAATACACAGGGTGATTCAGTCATAGTATCATTAATTTTAAAAGATAAGGAACAATGAATATAATATGAATACATGATTAAAAAAAACCTTTAAATGCATATTTATACCGGGAAAAAATGTGTTCAAACCCCCCTTTTCAGACTGTTACTGACTGCTGATGGCAGTATTTGTCTGATGCGACTGCCAGATTTAAATATTTTCCTAATACTTATGCACTAGGTAAATTATTAATAAAGGTGAAAAGTTTTTCATATTTAAATACTGACAGTAATACAAAAAAATTCTCAAGGTTGTGAACAAATAACAGTGCGAGACTTAATATACAGTGGTAATCCGACAACAGTGAATCTTGGCCTACCATATTTAGGTCAATAAACTTGTTTTTGCCTACTGAATGATAAATCCTGCAGAGTGCTGCAGAACTGCCAGATAATAACAGAAACAATTTAAATTTGCATTTTTATAAAAGCCCAGTGTAATGAACGATAAAATCATAAGTATTTAACACATTGGTCCAATAAATGCTCAACTGCAATAATCATACGACATCGGCAGAATGGCTGTGATAGCTAAAAAGTTGGCAGTTCAAATTCCCTTCTATCTGATACAGACGTGTTCTCAAGCCAGCGCGCCCCAACTTCTCTTCCATGTTCCTTCTTCCACTACGTCAGTTACAATTTTTACGTTGTTTACGAAGGACCGTTTCATTGTTGTTTCTTGTTTGTGTCACTAATGTAGTTTATAATGATTAAATTTACTATTTACGTAAACAAAAATGCAATTCAAGTTAGGTGAAATAAAGTTCCACAAACTTTCGCACCAGAAACAATTAATAGTGAAAGACTGTGGTCGCACCCTCCTGAAGCTGAGCTGTGGAAAAATTTATGACATATTTTTAGAAACATTTGGATTTGTGGCTGTTCCGAGAAAAAAAAGCTTTTTTTGGTTTTCGTGTGTGTGTTATTCGGTACCTACTGATCATGACGAGAAAGCCTGGAGACAAACGAAAGTAAAGGATTTGTCCATAATCATAATAAAATGCGAGTTGCAACTTGATTCCCCTTTCAAGAAGCTAACAAAATAAGTGATAAAAAATAGGTATGTTTTATCCAGTCATTTGTTGTATAAAATTTTACGGAGCTTTTGAACTTGCATTATGAGGACATGATCAATCGAAAAATTTTGAAAATGGTGGTAGGTATTTTTCGTGAAAAAAAAAATCTGAATGCTAGTAGGCATTTTGCGTGGATTAGTAAATTTTACAAAACACTTGACAAAATGCTTAATTAATACTTACCTTAAGAATGCATCAACTTTTAAAGGCAACTCAAAGGGTATACAAAATGCATACTAGAAGTTTGGCATTAGAGAAAAAATCTATTCTTTCCATACCACACTGATATTATGTCCCATATGGCCCTGAATGGCAACGCTGTTGCGCTTCAATACTTGAACGTATCATCAGAAAATATGTAGTGTACCAGAAGCGCCATGTTACCGATTGTTATGGTGTGATGTTTATTTTTTGAAAGGTCAAGTAAAAAATTTTTATTTTTGATTTTCTGTCTATTAGGATTTCTGGTCTGATTAGGCTATATACGTGATTAAAATTAATGACATTTGACTGAATCACCTTGTATTATTAAATATTCGAATACTCCAGATAATTGAAATATTCTGTTATAAAAAGTTCAAATAGATTTTGCGATGTTTGAAATTGATGTTTTTAAAAATTAAGTACAGGAATAAAATAGAAAATTATAACTTTGACGATATTGAAACAGAACAATTTTAAAATATAAAAAAATCTATATATACTCGCGACAAGAATTCAGATGTCTTGCGTCATACGGACAAATGAATAATTAGTATATTTTCATCAAAATATTTAAGAAACTGCAACTGACAGTAATAAAACTATATACTACACTAAAGGTTTGCATTATATACTCGCGTCAAGAATTCAGACGTCTTACGTCAAGGCTGACGTTACACATTTGTTTTTATTGTCAACGTAATTTTCGATATTTGGTCGCGTTAAAAACAATAATTTTTGCAATTTAGTGCAATATATAATGCAAACTTTTAGTGTAGTATATAGTTTTATTACTATCAGTTGCAGTTTCTTAAATATTTTGATGAAAATATAATGAATTATTCATTTGTTAGTATGACGTAAGTCGTTTGAATTCTTGTCGCGAGTATATATTGCACTAAATTGCAAAAAACGGTTGTTTTTAACACGACCAAATATCGAAAATTACGTTGACAATAAAAACAAATGTGTAACGTCAGTCAATTCTTGACGCGAGTATACTATTTTATTTCATCACCAGATCGGTAATTATTCGAATAGTTTAATTATTTGAATAGTTATATTATTCTAGTATTTACACTTATTCAAGTTTGTAAATAGTATTAATTCGAATATGATTCCCAGTACTAATGTAAATCGAGAGCTAGATCAATGCTTTGCATAATCGCTAACTCGTTCAGTTATAACTAACAATTGCTGTAAATAAACATCACTAATTTTTTTCTTACAGAACGAATCAAGAAGAGGAAGGCCATGAAGTTCTGAAAAAATCAAATAAAAATATAGGTTATACTTCTTTATGGTATTTATGATTATCATTTACATCATGGGCAAGTTGATGAAATTCGTATTCTTACATAGAGTGGCTAGAACAATATTACGATGGTTATTCCCAGAGTTCTACAAATAACTGAATATAATCAGCCTTGCTTCTTTCTTAGAACGGAATGCCCCTTACTCGCTATTAGTTTTCAACGCATGACATGATCCCGATCATTTTCAAACCGTAATTCCTTTCAGGACAAATATCCCTGATGGAATGGACTTTGCGATGCTTTTTTATATATTTTTTAAGTATTAGTGTGCACTGCTTTGCCCCGTCTTTTAACTTTCTTTGCAACGGATAATTTGAATATTAGAAAACAATAAAAAATACTATAAAGAAGTACAAAATTGTTGTAAGCAAAGCTAGTTGCTGACGGTAACTATTAATAGTGTGGCTAGTATTTCGTTTGGACGGATTTTAGAAATTAATGCTGGAAATTGGAATATATCGATTAGCTTATATTACAACAATGTAGACCTGTCTTTGAATTTGGTTTACTAATAAATATTAAAAGCAAAATGTGAAAAAATCAAATGCAAATTGTAATCCATGGAGGGTAACAAATTTAAATTGTTTATTTTTTGTTCAATTTCTAAAAGTACCATTTTATGTTAAAAAAATTTATCATATTTTATTTAAAGACTTGTTATCTTAATTGATAGATAAATGAGAAAAGTGCAGAACATTTTACCAAAATAATGGATACAGAAAAATTTAAATAAATGCATGAAAATTTTCTAATATCTAACACGAATACTCGAGATTTTGCGTTAGTTTGATTAGTGAACATTGCACGAAAAATGTGAGCCTGTTACAAGAGGTTTCATTAAGAAATGTAGCCCCATTCACAAAAAGTGCCCAAATTTTGTATTATAAAATGTTTGCCTTAGTTTAAATTGTAAACGATAAGATATAAAAGTTGTCAGAAAATGAAGTGATAATTTAATTTTAGAGTAAACTCTAAATTGATACCTACGTCAATATTCTGTCATTCTATCTGAAAAACTAATGTCATCATGTCCTATAACATTTTTTCAAAATCTCAAAACTGGAGTTACATGGTATCAAGGTTTTATTTTCAATTAATTTTTTTTCCAACGATTTCTGTCAAAATTAGTTTGTATAAAATTATTGTCTGTCAAATTTCATGTTCTCATTGAAAATGAGTTCAAGTTAGTGATGGCTGTTTATTTAACACCTAGATGTTGAATTTCTCGGAAGCAGTTTATTTGCCGTAAGTCGATATTCTTATAGGCCAAGCGCATTTTAGGCTCTTTGGCTGATATACATCACATTAAGAATGCAAATACAAAAGAAGAAAAAATTAATAAAAAAAATTCTAGTGATAAATTTGAAGAAAATCAGTACATTTGCAAAAAAGTTACAAGAACTTAATTTAAAAAAAAATTCTGACACTGTAATTCGACTAATTGTGGAATAATGTTTTTTTTTTATTTTTATGCTTGTTATGCAGTCGGTCTATATTTTGACATAAATAGAATACGCAAACAGCACATTTTTTGTGAATAGGTTTACCTGGGTGCAAAACTATTCAATCCAACTAAATGCCTTTTACTTCTTTTATGAATTCGGCTATAAGTATTTACCACAATATACCTTATCAAAAATTTTCCAAATTTTTGATTTTTATTTATTTGTTTTTCAAAGAAGGAAAACAAATTGTGAGTATAATTAAGATGTAAAGTGTTCTGTAATAAAAAGAAAATGGGAAATGTTTTAAAACCACAAGTTTTAATTTAATCAAAACCTATGCAAAAAATTCAAAGTTTAGAGATTTTACTCCTACTGTACCGCTTATACTATACCTATTTCAAATCTTGGTACTATTTGTTTTATTTTACACACAATTTATATTACCAGAAGTTTTGTTTGTAGATTTTAATTATACTTGCCCAATCTCACACATACTGTCCTGAAAGGGATTATTTTTTAATTTTAGATGGTAAATGTACTACAGTGAACAGTAATTTATTCTAAAGATCTCAAATTTTCATTCATTTCCCCTAATAATCTCATCGCTTCTTTTAAGCATAAAAGTTTAGGATAGAATTCTAACGACCATTTCCTCTAAAAGAGGTGTGGTTATAAACAAATACACTCACACTTACAAATCGGTACATGCAGTATTTTGAGTAAGTTTCATGAGCGATAATTTTTTTATTGTGGTCCAAGTGTATTGATTTTTGTTTTGCAAGTTGTAAATAAAATTATCAATGAGAAGAATGACATCTCGTAAGAAAAAAAACCAAAAAATATTTATATCCATGCCTTTCATGCAACCAGTTTTGCGACAGTAACTTCTTCAGGTTGCAATATTATTATCAATATTATTTTTTTTTTGTAAAATGATTCAGTGGTGTAAACTTTAGTAAATGAGTTAATTAAAAAGATCAAAACAACACTTAATATCAAAATTCTGTAAAAAATACGATTTCAATATTGTCATTGGCAGTTGGAAATATCCCAACATCCCTTGTATATCACAAGCTGTAAATCTATTTTATGTACAACTTCAAAAAAATTTTCAGTGCTGGAATACAGAAAAAAATTACTCAAAATTTTACATGAACTGAATTTGAAGCTAACGAGAAATTTTAATATATCTATTTAAAACACACAAGTGAGAAACAATGTATAAAATCCTTAGAAAGTAACCCTGAAATTAAAATATTAAAGAAAATCTAAAATGTTACGACCAAAACTTAAGTGCTGCAAAAATTAGTTACGTCTAGGTCGATTCTTGGTTGCTTAATAAACAATGCGGCCAATCGTACTTAATATAAAAGTATCTTTATTTATTGCAATATTAACGCTACTCCTCAAGTGGCAACAAACAATACGATACTTTAATAAGTGTCGGAATGTGAGCATAAACTCTTTAAAAGTGCTACTAGTATACTCACGTATAGTAATATTCACTTATTTACTTCGCAAAAGTAATCTATTATTGCTTCTATCGGAAGTATAAATAAATTACCAACTTATTATATATTTAGTTTCTAGTTTAATTCACTGTAAATCTAGTAGTATATTATTTATAGTAACTATATACAATTGGGTTTTTTCAGTAAACAGCATCAATAATAATAAACATACGCAAAGTTGTGATTTAAAATTTACAGGCAACCTATATTATGGAAAACAGGGAAAGTATTAGTCAAATATATTAGGATTTTTTAGTTGTAATGATTTATAGTTGTTTGAAAATGTCATAGGAAGCCCATTTCATTTCAAAATACTTGATAATAATGATAATCGTCAAGAAACCTACCTATATAACTTCAAACATTACATACATATAGCCACATTTAAACTGTTATAGACCTGAAAATTTAATGAGAACATTAAAACTCCTGCTTCGTTTATGTAATGTGTAACTGCATGTGCAATATGGGAAAAATATAATACATTCCATGACTCACTATCCTATTTAACAGCTTTTAATATATTATGTGGCTATTCCATATAAATTTTCCTATAAGGAAGCGCTCAGGAAAATAAACCGGGAAAGGTGTACAAAAATTGCATGAACACGAACATTTCGATCATTTTTTTACATCTTCCCGAGTGTTTTTTAAAACCAAAGCTAGGTGAATTTGTGTAAGGGACGAATGGAATCGTCATGTGGAATGGCTACTTTACATGTATCGAAATCTAGTTGTTAAATGTAGACAATGGTTTATTGTTAAGTTTCTATCCATAAGAGCCCTGTGTTTATTGATTAACTTGCTAGGCCGATTTTTACCGCTTTTGCTACTTACACATCATGATTGTAATGTGATGATGACCAAAAATAAAAGTTATTACAAGAACAGACAGCATGTTTCATTTCTCCTCAAATCCATATGGAAATAAATAAATTAATCATTAATTTGTAAATAAATAAAATGCACTTTCTTCGATTTATTTTTTTTTACAATTAAATATTACAAATCACATGTTGGACTGTATGTCTTAAAACTGACACATTTGTCCTAATTCATATGCATTTAGGGTATGATTCAGGGAGCTAAACAAATCAGAATGAAAACTAGAAAATTGAGTTATTACGAAACATTTGTATCATTTGAACATTATTAAAACTCCTGAATCAAACACTAAAAGTGTGGCATAACTTGTCGAAATACTAATTTAAAAATTACACTATAAAAGAACAATTTAAAGCTATTTCATTAACAACACTATCAATATAATCATTTGTATTTAAATCTTTCAGTAAGCTAGGATCGATATGTAATTCATATGTAGGTCCGTAATTTACAAAATACTGAAATAAAAAAAAAGTTATGTTTCTGAGAAAAAATAATACATTTCTGAATTGTGACTGATAAGAATAATTGGTTTTTCTAAGTCATTACACATATATTACCTGGGATGTATCTGGAATATCTTCATCTAATTCTTTATCCACAATAATAGATGTTAAATATGTCCACAATCTTGCTGCATTTGCAAAATTATATCCACCTAAAATGAAGGATCCCTTCACAACTAAGACTTTATACTATGGTTAATCTAAAATTTGTTGAGTTGGATGGCCTATTAAATTCTGCAACAGAATTTGTCACATCTACTTCAAAAATGTTCCCGTTAAGAAGTGTAATAATACAAAATATAAGTTTACTGCTTAATTTGTGTTATTATTTCATTTTGTTGTTTACCAAATAGAATACAATAAAATAACAGATATATTTTGTACCACTGACAAAAGAAAGTCAAGAAAGTGGCAATATCGTACTTGAACAAAACTTCATAGATGCATTGTTTATCCTTGTTTTTACAAACGGATCACATGGTGTTTTGTTCTAGAGAGGTACAATGGGGAAATTCCATGATTTTTCCAAATACGTGCAGAAGAAAGAATATATTATTTTAATCAAAAATGATGTTTGGTCTTCGACAATTTTGTGAAAAAATATGCCTAGAAACGGTATTTAAAACTATAATCTGCCTGCACCCCCACAAAATGGTTGTCACCACAGCGTAGACCTGTGACGTTGACACCGTTCCTACGTGTATGCAGCAGTGTGCTTTAGTTCATATCTGTACACGATTTGTATGCTTTTGGACAATGTACTACATACGTTTAGAAGAGTTGTCATTGATATTATTAGGAGTGATTGTGTTAAATAGTTATTGGTATTGAATAAAGTTGCAAAATAGATTCATAAAATGGACACAGGAAGTGCATCTTGCACTGGGTAAATGGAAGAAATATTGCATTATGCCATTATGTACGAATACAGCACCAAATAAAAAATTTTTCACCGTGTCAAAAAATGAAAAGAAAAATGTAGGGCAATGAAGCGCGACAAAAGTAAGCATTGCGACATTGTTTGCTTGTGAAGATCATTTTAATGTAAGTTTAATTGGAAATATAGGTAGGTTTAAATTCACTAAAAAAAAAATAAATAAAATATAAAATTGTAAAGAATCAATTGAATTTAATTGAAATAAAGGTATACAGGGCGTTTAGAAAATCAATGGTAAAGCAAACATTTTTTCTCTTTTATTTTATTCAGCACTTCATTCCGATTCCAAATAGCATGTATTTGCTTCTACCATGTATACATGATGTACAATATTATTTGAGGCATTTATTAAATTTTGCTATCTGACGTCACTGCATTAAATAACCTGTTTTATTCTAAAAACATACTAAATAAAAGTAATAAATAAGGATTTTTTAAATATGTTTAAGGAGAAATGAAATCACTAGTACATGGCAATAAAAATTTATTAAATTAATATAAAAAAAATAATAAATGCTGAATATCATTATTCATTACTTTTACTAATTATGTTTCAAATTAAAACAAGTAATTTAATGTGAAATCAGATGTCATAATTTTATAAATGCCTCAAGTAAAGCCATGTATCTGGTACTTACCCAACAGTATTGTCGTCGTAATTATTACGAACAGATCTATACTGTAAACGAAAGAATGTTGCGTTTAACAATACCGTAAAAGATCACAACATCACTACTAATAATTATGGCATTACCTACACAGTATTGACACTATGTACCTATGATCCACAAATGCCACAAAAAGCAATAATACAAGAAACAAACGCCTGTTTACATCACCAACACCGTAACTTGCATCTGTATTCACGGAAACAAACTACCACCATTGACATTTGAGTACACTAGCGTTGGTGTTATTTATAATTATAACACAAGCGTTTTGAGGTTTATATTTTATGCGGGCTCTCTGACATTGTTAAACGTGGAAGCGTAAGTACCTTTAAAAAAAAAATAGATAGGTTTCCCAGGGATGGGATGTGGTTCTCAAACATCATTCAATTGTCAAACGTTTTTAGATGTATACTATAGTTTATGACATCACTGTTAATAAGAAAAATATTACTCACCTCCACCTAAGAACAGAGTAGGCAAGTCGCTTTTCAAAACTTTATCTATACATTCTCCTATCGTCTTTAATGTCAAGTTGCACTCTCCTAAGCGATCTCCATTTAGTCCATCTGCACCACATTGTACTACAATACATTTTGGTTTAAATGACATCAGAACACTGCAACCGTATTAAAGTATTAGTAAAATCTCTATTCATGCTCATTCCTACCTCAAAACATCTCACCTCAGAAAAATTTTATTGAATAGTTTCAAATAATTATTATGGCTAATTCCTTCCAATAGTGGCACATTTAATGAATAATATTTTCCCTTAGAACTTCCTACTTCTTTTAAATCTCCCGTGCCAGGATAAAAACCCGCACTTTTCTTATGAAAAGAGAGGGTTAAAATTTTGTTACTAAATTCAAACGCATTTTGAACACCATCTCCTAAAAATGCAAAACCTGTAGAAAATAATATACATAAATAATAGAAAATATTGGTTTCATTACCATGATGAATATCTAGGTCCAAATATAAAATTTTATCAAATGTTTGCGATAAAATATGAATAGCTATCACAATATCATTTACATAACAAAAACCTTCTGCAGAATCCCTAAAAGAAGAAAATTTAGAAAGAAATGTTATACAAGATGTAAAAATTAGTTATTTTTGCAGTATCATCAAACCTTTGAGCATGGTGCCATCCTCCAAACCAGTTAATAGCGATTTTACATTTATTTTTTGCTAACAGTTTAGCAGCTGAAATACTTCCACCAGCCAGTGTTTTAACTAATTCGAAATTTCTCTCTAAGATTGGACATTCATAACTCAAACCATATTCCATCTGTTCCTCTTCAAATTTTTCAAAATTTTCAAGATCGTTCACCTTTTTCAAGAAATCGATATAGCCAGTAGAATGGAACAATTTTAACTCATCTTCGGTAGCATCTAAGCTTTGGACAACTTGAATTTTTTCAGTCAATAATAATCCATAACAATTTATTAAATCCTGTACCATTGAAGCCTGCAGGTATATTCAAATGTTATAACTCCTGTATTGGATTTTAAAATTATATACTTACCCTATTCAGCATGTTTGGTAGGCGATTACTTTCTCTAATTAATTTTTTAGATGCAATATAGATTATTTTTTCCTCCATAGATTCAGTTTTGGTCAAATAAGATAAAAATAAAAATTTACAACCTCAATTTTTAGGTTATGGCGGGATATCAACAATTCAAAATTACTTGTTACCAATTCAAGATCTCTTTTTGGAGATTTTGTTAGTTGTTACCAACCAAAATTCCTGTTACCAACTATGAAACAGAACTGCTTCTTCTTTTTCCTGTTTTGGCCTTTATCACAGATATCATTGGATGAAAAAAGCCTTTATCAAATCATCGTCGGCTAAAAATCGCAGATCGTGGTTTTTCAAGGCGAAGCGATTTAACAGACGATGATCAAATGAAAATCTAGGCAGGTTACCAAGATTCCTGTTACTAACTATATGAACCGTTCTTCTTTTTCTTGTTTGGCTTTTATCTGATGAACATTTAGCCAGATATTTTTGATGTATTATGTATTAATCGTCCATTCCTTTCCTGGTCCATTGCAAGACCAAGGAAATGTTCCATTAGCTCATTTTCACTGTATCTGAAACAGAACAGTCATATTAACCATATATATTGACCATGCATGTTCATCCTTTTCTTGAGATATGTGTATGAAGCAAGTAGGTATAGGCTTGTTTATGGGTATATTTTAAAATTCACGACTACTGAAAATCAGAAACAAGAATAAAAATGGCTGCGAAGATGTAAATATTGATTTTTTGCTGATATTGATCTTTAGTGTAGTAGAATATTTTATAATTATGTAGCATAGAGTGCTTTTCTGGTACTTTAATAAATAGGTACATACAGATAAAGTTTGGGATAAAACTACAGATTTCTTAAATTATATACATCGCTATACACATCATCATCATATTGTACAGACCATCAGTAATGCCATACTGTGCTTAATTCTAAATATTTTAGACCCAGACTTTATTATTCCTGCGCGACATACTGCAGACGGCACCGACACTAATTTTATTTGATGTGGCACTATAGTAAATAAAGTAAGTGGCACCATATGGTAACTGGTGGAAAATAAATATATTTCAGTCAAGGGTATTACCTGTATTTGTATTGTCTTATATTCACTTTGGCAAATATACTAGATAAAAACTAAGTAATCAATAAAATTTAAGTCTATAGATATGGACGGCCAAAAAGGGTTAAAAAATGCTAAGGAACAGCCGATTCATTTTAAGAATTTTATGGATGAAACAACAGCGTCGCCTGCATAGGGGACCTGCGATTTAGCAGACGAGAACAAATCTGAATAAAGCTTTAATTTCGTGATGTCATAAGAGTAGTGTGGATCGTATTAAGCCTTGTCCTCATGACATGAATTTCGTGAAAATTCTCGCAAATTTCCCAGATTTTGATTTAAATTATTAATGGCGGAAAAGTGTGTTTTCGCGAATTTTGCAAAACATGAATATTACCACTATTTTCATCATTATATGTGGGGTTAGTAAGTTTAACTTGAGCTTCTGATAAGCTGCCATGACAGTTTTAGGATAAAAATGATAGGAAATATTACACTTGGCAAAATTCGTTAAAAGCTGAAACTTTTCCCGCTATTAAATAATTCGCGTGAATTTTCGCCAATTTCGCGTCCATGAGGACGAGGCTTTAGTAGCAACGTTATAAAAAATTATGCAACCAGCCTTACAAGTATCATAATAAAGAAAATTAGCCCTAAAACTTATTACCTGTGCTTATTACACTCAAATATAATCAACAAATATATCACGTACTATTTTATTTTTTATTCTATTACCACACTTATTTATGAAATATTTTTTAGTAGAACACACACATGGGCGCCCGCAGAGAAATATTTCAGTGGGGGCCAAAATGGAAACTGCACGGTGCATGTGTGTTGCAAACGTAAATTCTCGCATTTTATATTGTAACTATTTTAATAGCTATGTATATAACATGGAAATATCTGCAAAAAAGGCAAAAACAATATACAAGTTTACGGAAGAATAAGTTGCGTATAAGGAAGCAGATCATTGACATTATTATGAAAATGGTAATTTAAATCAGACTTCAAGTAATTAAAAATGTAAAATAATGGTACCTACATTTTTCTAGATAAAGAAATTTGCGTTTTTTGTTCGTAATCTTAGAAATAAGAGTCAAATTTAGAAAGCGAAAACATATCTGTTGAATATTTTATCAAAATGTAAAATAATTTTCTAAAGAAAAGTTATTGGCGCCATCCCTACTACTCCATATCTACGCATGGGCATTGCGCCAAAGATTATTATTTAAAAATAACACCAGCCTTCACAGTTTGCTGGGACGGTGTGCGACGAAGTAGTGTGTGTTGCGAATACAGCGCTCTCGTAAGTAATATTGATTTATTCCATTAGAAAAGTATTTTGATTAAAATTTTGAATTAGCTTAAGTACCTCACGGATTACACAAACTATTATATGAGAAATTTTGATCTATGATAATATTTATCATGTGCTTGCATTTATAAATTGACCTGAAAAAACCTGAAAATCCAGGTGCTTACCGGCGATTTCAGAATAAGAGTATTTTTTAATAAAATAAACTGCTTATAGTTTAATTCTTGGTATTGTTTTCTCGATTTTATGACAGAAATTAAGAATTATTGGGTAATACATATTCTATGTTGACATAATTATGTAGCTGTATTTAAACATCATTAGATATTGTATTTTTGATGTCTTGTAAATATTTAATGTAGGTATAATGTTATTATATTAATGTGAATGAATAAAATACAGTAAAATGATGTTAACCTATTTTGAGTACCTAATATTCGAAGATGAATAATTTGAAACATTTGTTTTTGTAAATTAAACTTGTTATAAATATAAAAGGTCAAGGGATTCACTTAAAAGATTAACCCAGATTACAAAGTCCCAGTCAGTTTTTTTTAACCAAAGTCCATAAATATTGACATAAAAGGATGTTTGGTTTGATATAACGTGTTGCCATTTAAAAAAAAATGTTTATATGGGTAGGTATATGTCCAATTGTTCAATTCATTCAATTTCAAGTTTTGAAATGAGTGCATATTCAGGTATACTCAAGTCAAGAATTCAGACGTCTTACGTCATACGAACAAATGAATAATTCAGTATATTTTCATCAAAATATTTATGAAACTACAACTGATAGTACTAAAACTATATACTACACTAAAAGTTTGCATTATATATTGCACTAAATTGCAAAAAACGGTTGTTTTTAACGCGAACAAATATCGAAAATTACGTTGACAATAAAAACAAATGTGTAACGTCAGCCGTGACGTAAGACGTCTGAATTCTTGACTTGAGTATACAGGTTAATACGGGTATTATGAACTGCATGGGTACTAAATTATACGTTATTTTGTAAGTAGTGAAAAAATTGAGATTTTAAAATATTATTAATAAATAGTTTTATTACTTCAGTACCTATCTCGGAAATTTATATTTTTAAAGATAAATTAAATACGAATTCAGTATTTACAAGCTTTATGTTTGATCTTACATTATAAAGTTATTAAAATCTATCACATCTATAAATCGACTTTACCGACTTATCTTTTGGAAAGTAGTTTACGATGTTTGATTGATAAACATAAGGTATGGACCAGTATATTTTAGGCAGGAATATATTTTTAATAAACGATTAATAAGGACAGTAAACGTTTTGGTATAGATGGCAGATCTATAGGCAAGGTCAATGTGACTTTACTGTTAATTAGGTAGTTTTGTCTGTTAATCATAATTGGTATTATAATTATTTCATAATTTCGTAATTGGGACAGTGAAGGAAATGGAGCGTGCTGTGTAAAAGTATTATCATATATGTACAATCCATGTCTTTTGTATCATGTAAATAAATATCAGTAAATCTAAATTAAATAATATGTATGTACTATATAATAGGGCATAGGGTATTTTCTGCTCATTCTGCATTTATCGACATACAGGGTGTTCCGATTTATAGGCGTACCTACCTGCAGGCCATTAGCATAAAAGTTTGACGTTAAAATATGTTTTATTAAATATCCTCTAACAATCTTCAAATATTTTTGTTGAAAAAGTGCAAAATTATTTTTTCTACACTATTCCAAAATAAATTATAAGGACCTAAATAAAAAATTAAATACCAAGATAATTGAAATAAATGAAAATATACTTACATTTTTAAATTTGTAAATATAATTAAAAAAATAAGATTGTTTGAACCGCTAAAAATGCAGTGACATTTTAAATAAAATGCATTGTTATGTTAAAGGCAGTGAAATTATAGTCCAGGGCATTTAGATCAAAATCGACCGAATAGCGGAAATTTTTAGGCACAGCAGATATCGAGTTGCGGTTTTCTGCATTGTGTTCAGCAAGGTCCCAGGAAAAAAGTCTATAACATCCGGTTTAGCCATTTTTTTGAAAAATGCCTTCTGGGCCGGAAAATGCATGCATTACACCATTATAGGAACGACTGGAAACTCGGAAAAATCGCTCGGAAATCATTGCTCGGGGGTTTTCGGGGCTGCCGAACTCGATTCTGGCATTAGAATTACCCGGGGATGCACGGGGTGGCTCTGTGGGGGTGCGCGGGGGTGAATTGGGGGAGAAATGGCAGCGTGCATGAAAATCGCTCCAAACTCGTTACTTGGGGGTTTTCGGGGATGCCGAATTCAATTCTGGCATTGGAATTACCCGGGGGCGCTCGGAGCGGCTCTGCGGCAGTATCCGGGAGTCATTCTGGGAAAATTGCATAGTCCATGGAAGCGCTCCAAATTCGTTACTCGGGGGTTTTTGAGGATGCCGAATTCAATTCTAGCATTAGAAATCCCCTGGGGCGCTCAGGGGTCCCTCTGTGCGGTTGTCTGGGGTGATTGGGGGAAATAAATATTTGGGAAATGGCAGCGTCCATGAAAATCACTCCAAAATCGATACTCGGGAGTTTTCAGGATACCGAATTCAATTCTGGCATTATACTTCCTCAGGGGCGCTCGGGGGTGGCTCTGTGGGAAATGGTAAAGGAGAAAGTGAAAAATCACAAATTATGAAAATAATACTTTATTCAAATAACAAATAGGAGTTTTTATTAATGTTGAATTATTTATTATAAACTTAAATTTTCCCCTCAATCACCCCCAGTCAACCCCACAGAGCCACCCGGGGAAATCTAATGCCAGAATTGAATTTGGCATCCCCGAAAACACCCAAGTAACGAGTTTGGAGCGATTTTCATGCATGCTGCCATTTCTCCCTCAATTCAGCCCCGTGCACCCCCACAGAGCCCCCTGTGCATCCCCGGGTAATTGTAATGTCAGAATCGAGTTCGACAGCTCCGAAAACCCCCGGTAACGATTTCCGAGCGATTTTTCCGAGTTCCAGTCGCTTCTATAATGGTGTAATGCATTTTCCGGTCCAGAAGGCATTTTTCAAAAAATGGCTAAACCAGACGTTATAGATTTTTTTCCTGGGACCTTCTTGAACACAATGCAGAAAATCACATCTGGATATCTGCTGTGCCTAAAAATTTCCGCAATTTTTCCTAACTTCCTTGGACTATTATAGGTTTAATAAACTCTAGCCCATCTGCAAACATGTTTGGCATCGATTACTAAAAATAACACTACTTTTACTATAAAACGCCTACTTCATATTTGATGATGCTTACAATAAAAAGTATAGGTTTATGTTAGAAAGAATTAAAAGAAATTAGTTGTTCTAGCGGGAAATTATGGCTTAGTGCCAAGTTTGATCGATCTAAGTTTCACGAAGTGGCTAAGAAATTAATTTAATTTTTTCAGTTGCCGTATCAAATATTTTTTACTGTTATTACCCAATCTCCTTTTTTACATTCGTAGGTGGGGTAACAACCCTTTCAGAAATTTTATTTGACGTTACTTTTAGCGCACTATAATTTTTCAATCGAATGTTGATTCAAAGGGATTGAATCAGGATTGAAAGAGGAACGAGATGAATTTATAAAAATATGTGACCAATGCACTGATAAACATTGACATTTTCAATTTTTCTGTGAGAAAATACTTCTCTCTAATCAATCCAGTTAAAAATGTTGCCTTGAACCACCCAGTATCCATTAATATATGCGTATTTTCTAAATTCTTCAAACAAAGTTGTGTAATATTGGCTACATTCCTCGTAAATTTTAATTCAGTGCTTTCGAACCAATTATTTACAATTAAGATATGCATACAGGCTGTACACCAATATATCATTTGCTTGGTCGTTTTATTTTTAAGTTTGCAAGCAATTTCACACCGTCAATAACAGAAAAATTTACAGATGATAAAGAAATATAATATGGCTAGATAAGGGTAAAATTCTTCTAGAGTTTTTGATTAAATATACAAGGTGTTTAATTTAGAAAAACCAAGTTAAGTAAATTCGACAACACCACTCTGTATAAAATTAAACAGTTTTTAAAATATCTGTAACAAATGATAGGCACCTCTCTCGTTCTGTTTTTTTTACTATTATTAGAGATATATACAGGGTGTCCGGAAAGTTCGTCAGGAAACTCCGTGGCGTGATTCTACGGGTTAAAATAATAGCAGTTTGTAAGGATTTTTTTTTCGAATTCTCAATTGTTTGCAAGTTACAGTTTGTCAAAGTTCAATTTTTTTAATTTTTCTTTCTAAATAACTTAATTAATTCAAATTCGATTAATCTCTCATTTGGTACACCCACTAAGTACATCAAGCTCTATTGGAACATTGAGAGAAGAGTTTCATTATACGCCGCTAGGGGGCACTACCTAGAACTCAAAATTTGTATTATTCATAACTTTTTTTTCTTGCTAGATATCACAAACATTTAAACATTTCTGGAAGAGAAACAATTTTATAAAAAATTATGTACTCTTTATTCAAGTCGATAAATGTAACCGTTTAGCAGAAAATCGCTATTAAAGTTTTATTAAAAATCAAATTTTTGACAGATTTTCAGTCCTATTTTATCATAATAAATGTTCGTAATGACCTCCATTCACTTCGATACATTTTCTGACACGTTTTAAAAATGATCGTCTGACACGATGAAAAACACCGATATTGTTTCAAATCACTTCACATCCACCGATAATCCTTTGACGAAGATCGTTGACGTCATTTAAAGGTGTTTCATAAACTATCGACTTCAAGTGCCCCGAAAGAAAAAAAATCCATAGGATTGAGGTCGGGTGATTGAGATGCCCAAGATACCGGTCCACCTCTACCGATCCAACGATTATGATATACCTCATTTAAATACGCACGAACAGGCAAACTAAAATGCGGAGGTGCGCCATCTTGTAATAGCCACATATTCGCTCTTGTTCTTAAAGGAACATCGTCAAGCAAATTTGGAAGATCGGTTCGAAGAAATTCCAAGTAACTGTCACCATTTAATGTTCCATTAAAGAAGTGAGGACCCAGTAGTTGATCTCCTATGATTCCGGCCCATACATTAAGAGAATATCTCCGTTGATGTCTTGCGTCCTGGTATGCATGGGGATTCTCATCGGACCACCGATGAGTATTATGATAATTTGTAACACCATCTCTTGTAAAACCAGCTTCGTCGGTAAATCAAATCTTATTAATAAATGCATTATCCTCATCATATCTTTCTGCAATGCTATTACAGAGCCGTAGACGACGCATTGGATCTTCATCATAAAGAGCTTGTACCTCTTGCACGTGGAATGGATGAAGAAGTTGCTCATGCAGAACCTCCCCAACTGAAGAACGAGGTTTACCCTCCTGAGCAGCATTTTTTCTTGTGCTTATAGCTGAATTTATCTCTACTGCATCCAGCACTCTTTCTTCCTTTTCTGCAGTTCTCGTGGTTCTTGGTCTTCCTGTGTCATAATTATAATTTTTAAAAGAACCTTGCGCCCCCAAACGTCTATAAATGTTGACGAATGTTTGGGCATGTGGTACTCTTCTATCAGGAAATGCGTCTATGTAATTCCGGCGCGCTTGTTCTGCATTACCATTTGCTTGTCCGTAACAAAATACCATGTCACGGTATTCAATATTTGAGTATTGCTGGTCCATTTCTCAGATTTTTATGGTGAAAAATCGTGATAATGTCAAACAATAAAATTACTAGTGACATTTATTTGAAGCAAAGCATCTTGATTAATTAAAGAAAGAATTATCAGAAATTTGATTTTTAATAAAACTTTAATAGCGATTTTCTGCTAAACGGTTACATTTATCGACTTGAATAAAGAGTACATAATATTTTATAAAATTGTTTCTTTTTCCAGAAATGTTTAAATGTTTGTGATATCTAGCAAGAAAAAAAAGTTAACAATACAAATTTTGAGTTCTAGGTAAAGTGCCCCCTAGCGGCGTATAATGAAACTCTTCTCTCAATGTTCCAATAGAGCTTGATGTACTTAGTGGGTGTACCAAAGGAGAGATTAATCGAATTTGAATTAACTAAGTTATTTAGAAAGAAAAATTAAAAAATTGAAATTTGACAAACTGTAACTTGCAAACAATTGGGAATTCGAAAAAAAAATCCTTACAAACTGCTATTATTTTAACCCGTAGAATCACCCCACAGAGTTTCCTGACGGACTTTCCGGACACCCTGTATATGCATAAGGAAACTTGATAAAAGTTTCCCTAGAATTACGTGTAGAATCCAAGTATGCTAAATAACTAACCTAAAAGTCTAAATTTTCAAAATTGAAATCTGAAATATTCTAATGGGTCGTTACCGCAAGGCACCCTGTATATTGTCCACATTGAATGATGAATATAGGCGTGAAGTTAATATTTTATTGGATTTGTTCGTAATATAGATTTTATTACTTGAACTATTAATATCGATTTTCTACAAGAAAAAATGCATTGTTTGTGTACTCCGCTGGTCATAATTTATCAATCAAATTATTGGTCTGATTCATCTTGAAATTAATTTCGAAATTGATATGTTATATTAAAGTCCAAGTACCTATGGATATATAAAATTGTAAAAATATTTTCGTTTGTGTAAGATAAATAGTTACTCAGAAAACATGAAATCAATACACTAGTAGGTAAATAAGGAAATTTTCGATATTTGTAATTGATAAAATTTACTAAAGCATATGTAAAATGCGTAAAAGTAATAATCTTGTTGTAACAGTATATTTATAGATTTAATCAAATATTATTACGAGAATCACGTGAATCATACATGGAACAGAATTTTGTTGGGTAGCAAACAAATCGAAAGAATGTCAACTTTTTTCACACAATTCAATGTGGGGGTAAGGTATACAACTATATGTGCCAACACTGTGTTTTTTAATTAATTACCTACTCGATAATACTCATGTCATGTAATCATAACAGAAAAAATAATGTATAGACTCCAATACGACTTCCGTAAGCTCAAAAGATATCAGCAGATCACATTGTAAATCATTTTATCTAGACCCGATTTTTATTAATGAGGAATTGAGAACCATAAGAAAAAACTATTTTGTGTACATTTATATAGTAACGATAATTTGAAGAAACTGAAGATATTATGTTGGAATTTATTAATGTAGGTGTTATGTAAGTAAATATACAGGGTGGTCTGTTTTGAAGTGTACGATATATGATATATGGAGAATTTTTAACAAGTTTATTCGATACAGATGGTTGAATTACAAAAAAAGTTAGGCTGCATGTTTACTGAATATCCTGAAAAGAGTGATATGTTTGCTCTTTTTTGACCTTACTGAAATCAATTGATAACAGTTTGTTAGATCGTTGAACTCCAATATGGTGTTTATAAGAATATAAAAAAATATACGAACACATGAAATCCTAATAGGTATGTTTTAATAATATCTGAACTTTCTTCATAAGATGCAGTTAGTGTTGGCAATCTTGCCTTGCTTTTTCTTGGTCTTGGGCAAGACAAGACAAGACTTAACAGCTGGAATCGCAAGACAAGACAAGATTTAAAAAAAAGAAATATTGCTAGGACAAGAAGTCTTGCAAATATAAGTAGAGGAATATTTAAGTGAACATTAGAGGAGAGAGGATTAAAAACTGGTGAATTTCCCGAATGTAATTCAACGTTTCACGGCCAAAGGCCGGTCAATTAGGAGAGTGAAAGCCGTGTGAGAGCAGATGAAAAATTATGGTTTTGAAAAACGTCATATTTGACAAATTTATTTTGATCAAGAAAATTAATTGTAAGCTGAATACTATCACAAACCTCTAGGTTTGTGCTAGAAAGTCTTGAAATCGTTTCTAAGATGTGTTTATTTGTCAACAAGAGTGAAAAAAATCGACACAAAAAATTAGTGAGATTGTTGAAAATTTCTTACTTCCGGCTGAAATCAAGCAAGAAGCCCAAAAAGCAACGTCTGTTACCAGTGAAAAGCAAAAGGGTGTACGAGAAGAAATAGGTGAAATTTGAACTGGCGAAAAAAAGGGGCATAGGATAAGGAGCAATTATTACAGAGGAGGTGCTACTATTCTACTTTTTCAATGTGGACAAAATATTCCATGCTAAAATCAATGTTGAAAGTGCATAAAGGGATTGACCACCACTGTTACCAACTTCGTATAATAGAGTTCCATGTTTCTCATTTGTATATAAGAGTTTAAGATGCAAGAATTTTTCAAAATTGCGAAATAAGAAATTTGCGACTCGCAATACAAAACGTTTTCAAATTTTGCAAGATTTATTGCATCAACCAACATTAGATATACTATGTCAGATATATGACAAAAACGCTTAAATTGTGATAAATTTGCACATTTTGGTGCAAAAATTAGATTTTAAAAATTAAGTTTTATTTTTCCTAACTATTTGATGAAATGTTTTGAACTTAATTACATTTTCTCATTGTTATTTTATTTTTGAGTTCAACGTTTCAATTCTTTGGATGTTTTATTTTAGAATTCGAAAGAGCTCGTCTTAAAAACATGTATGACTTGCTATTAGTAAACGTCACATAAAATTGCAAATCTTTATCTCAGATTTAGACAATAAATTAACGGTGTGTGTGTGAAACAAAACATTGTTATTTATTAAAGATATAGCTGCTGTCAAATGTGGAAAAACGTGGTATGTTATGTATCTAGAATGTGTCTACCTTACAACGACCACCCTGTATACCTACCACCTACCTAATAATATACAAATTCTTATACAGGGTTGCATTTTGTTATTAAATGTTATGAAAAATATTGCACCTTTTTACATTTCAATTTTTTGCGTTTCATTTTTAACTCGAATTATTTTCTCATTAACATCCCTTTTTCAGTGCCCCGGATAACCTCATGAAACAAACTTATACTGCCAAAGCCGTACCAGGAACAAAACTTTTTCAACAACTATAAGGTAAAGATATTTCTGCGTAGTTTGTTGCTGCTCTATTGTTTCCATTCACAATAGCATTGACGTTTTTTTCTCACACATCAAACCAGTTTTATTTGTTTGTATTAGTAATAAGGTACTGCAATGAATTAAAATGCTCCAGGTATCTATTTTTAAACTGGTTTGTTATCGAAGTTTAATAAAAAGAATTTTTTTCGACTGAAAATAAAATATATGTTGCTGACATTTTGCAAAATGCATTCTAAATATGTCGTTTAAAAGTTGATTAATAAGATACAGGGTGTCCAAGTTAAAATTTTATTTTCGATATTTGTAATTAACTTTTTAAAAAATCCAAATATTTGCATACATTTTGGGGATCGACGGTTTTTGGAGGTGAGAAATTCAAAATTGTTTCTAATTTTGACGTCACTAGTACAGAGTGCCACTTGTGGCACATCATGTTTCTTTTAAGTGGCAGAATTTTTCTGCGTCTTAGCGTATATATTTGACTATTAAAATAATCGGTTTTCCTACCTTTTTTATGTGAAAAAAGTATACTTTGTTGAAGTCGTTAGAAGTAACTATTTTAACGAAATAATCCTATTAGAAATATTCAATGCACTGAGTAAAAACTGTTTTGATTTCAGGTAAAGTGCTTTTTCCTCTGAAAATACAGGAAAATGTTACTTGCAAAAGTTACTCAAATTGAATACTTCAAATGAATTATTTCGAAAACGGTTACTCCTAACGACTTCAATAAAAAGATAGGAAAATCGTTTTAATAGTCAGATGTATACAGTAAACCAATTTTTAAAAAGTTATATACAAATAAAATTTTATCTTTGACATCCTGTATATTTTGACTAAAGTAAGTTTGACTACGTCGCATTATTTTGTCGTCAGGAATTTACTTTTGTATTATTTTCGGTAATCATCATAATTTATTCGATAGTTTAATTTTATTTATAACGTATTACCACCACCATAAGAAGAACCTGCAAATTACGTACTAGAGTTGAAGGCATTTATTGCAAATGAATATGAATAATACATGAGTGGTTCCATTTAGGTATTAATTATAAAGAATTCTTATAAAATTATTATTCAGTGCTTCAACTGATTTCAATATTATTTCCAATGTTAGAAGTGCAGCAAGTCCACCGTTGTACTTCGGTAAAAGTATAATGCATACTAATTACTTGAAGCAGGTAATTTTGCCTAAATATAAAATTTGAACTAGTATGTGCGAAATTATTTATTTTAAATGTAATTTCTTGGTGTGTACCATAAACCACAATAAAAAAATGTTGTGTAATTAATAAATTAAGAATTTCTTACTTATGTAAATTACGTATGCATGAATTTATACATTTTATTAGGTGTTGTAACAATATTATATTATGTATGTACATGCCTCATTAAATTTTCCTTAGTTTAATTAACACTTTACCCATGCTGCTTAATTACTATAACTATAAAGTCTGTTCATACGATTTTGATTGTCTTGAAGGTATATGTCGAATATTTTTTAAAAGTATACAACGTATTATAATATAGAATATTTTCAATACGACGTTTAGGTGGAATGCTTGCTCTTGCTACAGACTATGCGTGAATTCGTGATTCGCGATGCATGATATGCGAGTAATTCGCGAATAGTGTGTAGGGTCTTGTTCGTTAAAAGTCCATTCATAAAAACCCTACACACGATGCATGAATTCATTAGGCCCGCTACAGACTATGCGTGAATTCGTGATTCGCGATGCATGATATGCGAGTAATTCGCGAATAGTGTGTAGGGTCTTGTTCGTTAAAAGTCCATTCATAAAAACCCTACACACGATGCATGAATTACTTACAAACCACGCATCGCAAATCGCGAATTCACGCATAGTCTGTAGCGGGCCTTAGTTTAAAAACAAAAACGGCAAAAAAATTATTTTACTGTTTGAATCTATTTGACATAATATCAAAATATTTTTTATATAATTAAATTAATATCTCTCGCGATTTATCAATTCGAATACATTAAATAATTATGCTTGATATTTTTACATTTATAAAATCTGCACTCTCCAATCTGTATACAACACGGATTTGTCTCTAAATTAGAAAATGCCAAGTCTGGATTGCATAATTAAAACACAAATTACCTGTGTATTTATAGCAGAGTTGAGTTAAAATAGTTTGAAAAGTAAATGTCGCAAATTGCTAATACAGTTGGCATTTATGTTTTCAGCAGTAATAAATAAAATTGGTTACAAAATGTTTTAGACTGAATACTTATTGCCTTATTATGTGACATACCTATCTAATTTGAATGGGAGGTATATCATAAGCTCTGTTTTGCTTTTGAAACTGATAATTATTTGTAATTGATTCTAAATTCACGTAGGACTAACTGTATTTGCGCGTTAAACTATATTCTGAACCGTTTTAGAATTAGAACTGCAAAGCCAAAACGCCTTTTTATTATATTATGATAATCTGTTTTATTCCTTGGATTGTGGATGAAGCACAATATATTTTTTATTTATGCATTTATAATCTAACTTTTCGAGATATATGTTTTTCGTTGCCTGATTAGATACAGGGTGTTAAAAAAGAGTGCAAAATATTTCAGGAGGTAATAGTATGAACCAAAATTAGCAGAAAATTCATAATATACATGGGTCCGCAAAGTAACTGTTGCTGAGATATGGACCCCTATTCGTTTTTCATACATTTTATTTTATTAAGAATAAATCGACAAAGGAAGCTTTTAACAAACAAAAACAAAGTTACTTAACATGCGGCGTATGTAAAATTCACTAGATATGGACCATACAAATCACAATAAAATTTTCTCTGCAATAAAAATACCTTCACAAAGTATAGTAAAACGTGTAAAATAATATTGAGTAATACACCACCTAACATTCCAGTTGCAGAATTGTGATTTAAAAGAGATGCTCGTTACTTTATACCTTCTGATATCTTTACTATATATTTAATAAGTAATTTACTTTTGTTGACGGATTTTATGCTACAAAAATGTATTATTGCTACTAAAGATAGAGCCCTTAAAAAATTATTATTTAGTTGATTTGTTGCTATTATATAACTATTTGTTAATTGTTTTTAACAGGCTTTACAAAATCTCAACGGCGAATAATGTGCTTTATAGCCAATTTTGGTTGTATAATTATTGCTGTATGAACATTCTTACAGTGTTTTATAAGATTTGTTTCGAAAATGTTTTTGTAGCTGTTATAAAATGCCAAATTGTTAGTTAGGTGGTTTTTAAATGTGTAGTTTAATTTTTAACAAAAACCCTATCTTACATTTTTTTTGTATCTGCTACGGTTACATAGTAAAGTTTACTTTTTCAGTTATTTCACTGTTCCTGTCGGTAAATAACTTAAATCATTATTAGTAATATTGTTTGATGGTAAATGACACCCGAAACGAGAAACTGAGTACCTATAATTAAATTACGTTTTCTGTTAGTTAAAAAACTGCGCCAGAGCTATAGGAAAATTAATAATTTTCAGATAAGTAATTATAAAGCAATTACTCTAATTTGTGGGTATTGATAGTGTACCTATGTAATTTGCAGTATTTTATTTTAGTTAAATTATACTTATTAAATGTCTGTATTGTGAACATTTTTAGTTTTTTATAACTAATCTGAAAATTATTAAGTTTCCTTATCTTATCTCCATTACTTTAGTGATTATACCAAAAAATCAATTTTTTTCTTCAAACTTTAACACCCTGTATCTTCCTTATAAAGCCCCAAAATTATTACTATTATATAATAACCTGCTATTACTTTTCACCCTGTATACTTGAAGAAAGAAAAAGTTTGTGGCAAGTGTGGAGCTGAAAGAAAAACACCTAGAGTGAACCAAAACAAAGCTATAGTTTTTATTTCGAATTGCAATAGTGCGTTAAATGTTGCTAAATAGTAATAAAGAAATAATAAAATAAATCTTGCCACAGTTTCACATAAACGTCGAGATCATGTTAATTAATATTATTATAAGTACTACGGCTACTACTGCTAAAAAGCTGCCTTGTGAACTTAAAATTGCAATAAGGTGTACCCGTTTCACTTAATCTAGTCAGAGGTTATTACCATTTAAATATGGATACCTTGTCCTTTACACAATTCGTGACCTATAAAGTCACATGCTTCTTTTAATACCAAACAAAATTACGAAATTTGAAAAAAACCATACAGTTTCAGACTTGGTTTTTAACGAGATAGTAATATATGCACAAAATTGCCTATAAATAGTTATGATAATTATCTTTCAAACTATTTACGCATTTTTCATAACAGGCAAGTTGAACTTTAAGGCATCCATACACAGTAGATTTAATCTAGTATATTTTAGTTGGAGATTTTGCAGCTGAATCTGTCTTGAAAATATGTATAGTTACGTTATCAGTTTCTTTTCTATCTTTAATAGTTTTTAAATACTGTCACGGAATTTGCCCCACTCACTCCCAAACCGACGACTGTGGCACCGCGAATTGCCTAAGATTGCCCCGATCGCCCCTACGCCATTCTGGTAAACAAACAACATGCCGTGATCGAGATCGGCCTGGAAAAATCGAGAATCGACGAGAAGCGTTCCAGTCGTACGAGAAAAGGGATCTAGAGATACTGGAATATATCTGGAATATTCGTTGGGTCTATAAAAGAAGAATAAACGGCCGGGTTAGTTAGTCTTGTATTAGTCTTGTGTTATAGTCTGAATTAAAGTGTTTAGTTGGAGATATCAAAGTGATTTAGATAGCGATTAATTAAATAAGTGTTTAGTTGACCTGTAATTAGTAGTGTTCAGTAGTTAATAAAGAAGTAATTAATTAACGGATTGTTTTTCTGGAAGTAAGAGAAAAGACGGATTGGGAAATCCGTGACAATTTGGTGTCGGAAGTGGATTTAGTTGGAAGTTTTAAAGAGCTTTCTGGAACCCTGTCCACAAAGTGGGATTTGAGTGGAAGTTTGAAGAACTTTCTAGAACTTTGTACGGGAGTGCGACAAAGACCCAAGTGTGACATATCACTGCACTCGTCGTGACTCAAGGAAGTGAACGGTGGTATTTGTGCAGGACATTCTCGAACATTCTAGAACTTTGTACAGGAGTGAGACAAATACCCAAGTGTGATATATCACCGCACTCGTCGTGACTCAAGGAAGTGAACGGTGGTATTCTCGAAGGACAATCTCGAACATTCTAGAACTTTGTACGGGAGTGAGACAAATACCCAAGTGTGATATATCACCGCACTCGTCGTGACTTAAGGAAGTGAACGGTGTTATTCGCGAAGGACAATCTCGAACATTCTAGAACTTTGTACGGGAGTGAGACAAAGACCCAAGTGTGACATATCACTGCACTCGTCGTGACTCAAGGAAGTGAACGGTGGTATTTGCGAAAGACATTCTCGAACATTCTAGAACTTTCTACCGAAGTGAGACAAAGACCCAAGTGTGACATATCGCCGCACTCGTCGTGACTTAAGGAAGTGAACGGTGCTATTTGCGAAGGACATTCTCGAACATTCTAGAACTTTCTACCGAAGTGAGACAAAGACCCAAGTGTGACATATCGCCGCACTCGTCGTGACTTAAGGAAGTGAACGGTGCTATTTGCGAAGGACATTCTCGAACATTCTAGAACTTTATACCGAAGTGAGACAAAGACCCAAGTGTGGCATATCACTGCAGTCGTTGCATTGTAAGGAAGTCAACTGTGACATTTACAAACACATTCCTGGACATTCTAGAACTTTCCAAATAGAGTGAATGCCTGTAACTAGAAGCCAAGTCAATATGGATGCACAACTGGCGAAACTGTTAGAAATGATGCAGACAATGCAACAGGAAATGAAAGACCAGACGAAGACGATGCAAGAGAAATTTGAAGAACAAGGGCATAAAATCGAAGATCAGTCCCAAACGATGCAGGAAAAATTAGAAAATAAATTAGAAGAACAGGGAGAGACGATGCAAATGAAATTAGAAGAGCAAGGGTGTAAAATGAAAGATCAGATACAGACAATACAACAGGAAATGAGAGATCAGACAGAAAGAAATGCAGACAAAATTAGAAAAATTAGAGAATACACTAGAAGAAAAACTAGAGGAGCAGTCATATAAAGTGGAAAAACAAGTAGAGGAAAAACTGTTAGAACAAAGAAAAGAAATGAACGAAGAACTGTTAGCACAAAAAAAGGAAATAGACGAAGAAATAAACTTGGTTAGAGAAACCTGCGAAGAGCTTCGACATAAATTAGACAAGGTAACAAAAGAGGGTGTAATCAAATCAGAAGGACCTGTTATCCGAACTCAGAAGACGAGACCCCCTGAATTCGACGGCAAGGTTTCCTGGAATGTATATCTGCGTCAGTTTGAAGCAGCAGCATCAGCAAATGAATGGTCGGATTATGAGAAAGCTACTGCTCTGATAGTTGCTCTACGAGGGGAAGCTCTTGACGTCTTACAAGGAGTTCCTGCTGGGCAACAGAATAACTACGACATTCTAAAACAACATATGGAAATGAGATATGGGGATAAGCACCTGCAGCAAGTGTACCAGGCACAATTGAAAAATCGTCACCAGCAGAGTGGAGAATTTACAACATTTTGAGACAGACGTTGCTCGACTGGTTCGATTGGCATATCCAACAGCCCCGTCCGAATTTGTAGACCAGCTCTCCATCCAAGTGTTTATCGACGGCCTAAGAGATTGTGAAACCCAGCAGGCACTACGACTCGCCAGACCCAAAACATTGAACGACGCTCTTTCGCATGCACTGGAATTCGAGGCAGCAAAGATGGCATCCGGTAGACATGTTAAAGTTCGGGCCATCAGTGATAACAGCGATAGTATGGCGAATGGAGACCTAATAAAGACATTAAAGGAGATTATTGATAAATTCAGTTCATCTACTGGGCCAAAGAAAGAACAATCTGATAGTCGAAGGATCGCCTTCTTAAATGCTGGAACTGTGGACAGACAGGACATCTAAAGAGACAGTGTAGGGCCCCAGTCGCAGATCAGCAACAGCGCGACTCCCAAGCGGCACCTGCACAGGAAAACTAGGGTCAGCCGGCTTGACGGGGCAAAAGCCGGCTGCGTCCTCGTACCATGCCCCACGAGAAGAAGTTACGTTATCACGTCTCCAGGACTCTGACTCCTTGCTAGTAGAAGGCATTATTTTTGGTCGTATGTTCCCTATGGTAATCGACACTGGAGCGACAAGAACTATTGTACGGCCGGATATTATTGGTGATTGGCGTATTAAGAACCCTGCCAAACGTTATGTCCTTACAACAGCCAATGGACAACAACTGCCAGTCAAGGAGAATGCGAGCTTGAAGTAGAATTAGGAGACGTCAAGTTCAAACACAGAGCCCTGGTAGCAGATATATCGGACAATGTCATACTCGGACTAGACTTACTACGAGCAAAGGGGTGAACTGAGATTTGAATGCTGGTACGCTACGGATAATGGGTGAGGAAGTAGTGCTAACGACCATCACTGAGAATAACGCTGTAAGGAGACTCGTTGTTAAAGAAGATGTGGTACTACCTGGTCAGACCGAAACATTGGTTGCCACTGTAATGGATGGGAAATGTCTTGCAGTGTAGGAGTGGTGGAACCCAGTAATCCGGATTTGTTCAATAAATCTATAGTCACCGGCCGCACACTGATTAAACCAGAGAAAACGACAATAGTACGGGTAGTTAACCTGAAAACCTTTCCACAGAAAATTACAAAGGGAACTGAAGTAGGAGTCTGTGAACCTGTTACCATGGTCAGAACACTCAAAGAAAACAACGAAATGGAGAAGAAACCGAATAAGACCAGCCTACCGGAATGTCTAAGGGACATCGTGGATAGGGCCAAGCAGAGATTAAAAGAGTCGGAGGTGGAACAACTGGAAGAGCTGCTACGTGAAAATGAAGATGTGTTTGCACTTAAACCAGGCGACTTTGGGAGAACCAATGTTGTGAAGCATCGAATCGATACTGGTTCATCATCTCCTATAAAGCAGCCACCACGAGGACTTCCACTAGCCAAGCGAGAAGAAGTTAACAAGATGTTAATCGAGATGCAAAATCAAGGCACCATAGAGCCATCTCAGAGTCCTTGGGCTTCTCCTGTAGTTCTGGTCAAGAAGAAAGACGGCTCCACCCGATTTTGTGTGGACTACAGAAAATTAAATGACGTCACCAAGAAAGACAGTTACCCATTACCGAGGATTGACGATACTCTGGACACCTTGGCTGGTGCGCAATGGTTTTCCACTTTGGATTTAAAGAGTGGATATTGGCAAGTCGAGGTCAGCCCAGAAGACAAGGAAAAGACAGCATTCACTACCGGAAATGGATTGTGGCAGTTCAATGTAATGCCATTTGGTCTATGTAATGCCCCTGCCACTTTTGAACGACTGATGGAAACTGTACTTCATGGCCTGCATTGGGAGACCTGCTTGATTTACTTGGACGACGTGGTGGTGCTGGGACGCTCTTTCCAGGAGCACCTGAAGAACGTGTCCGAAGTGTTCAAGAAGTTGAAAGCAGCAAACCTGAAGTTGAACCCGAAGAAGTGCAGTCTGTTCCAAAAGGAGGTCAGATACTTAGGCCACATTATTACTCCACACGGTGTGAAAACAGACCCGGAGAAGACAGAGTGCATAAAGAACTGGCCGGTTCCTAAAGACAAACATCAAGTTCGAAGTTTTCTTGGCCTATGCACATACTATCGACGATTCGTCCAAGGATTCTCGGACATTGCCAAGCCTCTTCATAAACTCACAGAAGACAACATCCCGTTCGAATGGACGACGAAATGCCAGCAAGCCTTTGAGACGCTGAAAGAGGCCCTCTGCACTACCCCGATTTTGACATACCCAATACCTGGACAACCATTTATAGTGGACACGGACGCAAGCAACATTGGAATTGGCGGAGTTCTTTCCCAAATACAAGATGGCCAAGAGCGAGTAGTGGGCTACTTCAGTAAAGTCCTGTCAAAAGCCGAAAAGAACTATTGTGTGACTCGGAAAGAATTACTTGCCATCGTCAAGAGCCTAGAACACTTTCATAAATACCTGTATGGCCAAGAATTCCTTCTAAGAACGGATCACGCTTCCCTTAAATGGCTGTTGCAGTTTAAGAACCCGGAAGGACAGATGGCCAGGTGGCTGGAACGGCTGCAAGAATATCACTTTGTTGTTGAACATCGAGCCGGCAGGAAACATGGAAATGCAGATGCCCTTTCTAGGAGACCCTGTCCTGTCAACTGCAAACACTGTAGTAGTCTTGAAAAGAAAGAGGACATCTCATCAGTTCCTTGTAAGGTGGTAGCAGCCCAACCTGAAGACAGATGGAGTTCAGCGGCGATTCGGGAAGACCAGCAAGCTGACTGTGACATCAAGCCCTTACTAGACTGGAAAGAAGCCAACAACCGACCCTCATGGGCTGAAGTCAGCAGTAAATGCCCAACATTAAAGAGCTATTGGGCTCAATGGAATTCCTTGGTGTTGGAAGACGGTGTCCTAAAAAGAGCATGGAAGAACAATGACGGAACGGAGGTCAAGAAACAAGTACTACTCCCGAGGACACGGGTCAAGGAAGTGCTGCAGGAAGTACATGGAGGTACTGGGGGTGGACATTTCGGTATCAATAGGACTCTACAGAAGATTAGGGAGCGTTTCTACTGGTTGAGCTGTAGGACGGATGTAGAAGATTGGTGCCGAAAATGTGACGTATGTGCAGCCAGCAAGGGACCGAAGACCCGTTCCAGAGGCAAAATGCTCCAGTACATCGTAGGAGCACCGTTTGAGAGGATTGCGATTGATATCGCTGGCCCCTTTCCGAAAACCCAAAGTGGGAACCGATATCTACTAGTGGCCATGGACTACTTCAGCAAATGGCCGGAAGTATACCCCCTTCCCAATCAAGAGACCACAACCGTAGCAGAAGCGCTAGTCAACAACCTGTTCTGCAGATTTGGTGTGCCCATGGAACTACATTCAGATCAGGGCAGAAATTTCGAATCAGGTGTGTTCCAAAAGGTCTGCGAGCTTATGGGAATCCGAAAAACCAGGACCACCCCACTGCATCCCCAGTCAGATGGTATGGTGGAACGCTTCAACGCCACACTAGAAACCAATCTGAGGATGTTTGTGAACGAGAACCAGACAGACTGGGACAAGCTCATTCCACTCTTCCTGTTAGCTTACCGCTCAGCTGTCCATGAAACGACTGGGAAGACTCCCGCAAGGATCATCTTTGGAAGAGAGCTTCGCCTTCCAGCAGATTTGGTATTTGGTCGTCCTGCGGAACAGCCCACAGAGCCAGACACTTATACCCATGACCTAGAACGAAGACTAGCAGCCGTACACGATCAAGTCAGATCTCGAATGCGATTAGAGAGCGATCGCATGAAGACTCGATACGACGTCCGGGCCAATACAGTCGGATTCCAACAAGGCGACCTGGTGTGGCTGTACAACCCCACGCGGAAGAAAGGAAAATCGCCTAAACTACAGAACCGTTGGGAGGGCCCCTATACCGTCATTAAAAGAATCAATGACGTCGTCTACCGGATACAAAGGACTCCCAGGAGTAAAATGAAGGTCGTCCATCTGGAGCGTCTGTCCCCGTATAGAGGTGTATCCGATCGGGACGATCGGTCCTAAGGAGGGCAGTGTCACGGAATTTGCCCCACTCACTCCCAAACCGACGACTGTGGCACCGCGAATTGCCTAAGATTGCCCCGATCGCCCCTACGCCATTCTGGTAAACAAACAACATGCCGTGATCGAGATCGGCCTGGAAAAATCGAGAATCGACGAGAAGCGTTCCAGTCGTACGAGAAAAGGGATCTAGAGATACTGGAATATATCTGGAATATTCGTTGGGTCTATAAAAGAAGAATAAACGGCCGAGTTAGTTAGTCTTGTATTAGTCTTGTGTTACAGTCTGAATTAAAGTGTTTAGTTGGAGATATCAAAGTGATTTAGATAGCGATTAATTAAATAAGTGTTTAGTTGACCTGTAATTAGTAGTGTTCAGTAGTTAATAAAGAAGTAATTAATTAACGGATTGTTTTTCTGGAAGTAAGAGAAAAGACGGATTGGGAAATCCGTGACAATACCAAATCAAGTGTGGCGAAAAACCAGTTAATAGGTGTCTTACTTTCTTTTTCACTTGGCTGCATTAGATTGCACTGGGTGGAAAAATGTGTGGGTAGTGTAACTAACCAAACAAAAATTAGTTTTGTCTCATAAAAACATCCCCAAGAGTACCACCCCTTTAAAATACCTTTTGTAATTTTTAGTGATTTTTTACTTTGGAAAAGATTGCTGCTAGTGATTATTTTTTTATGTTATAAACCTTTATTCAAATATAAGAATCAGAGATTACAACTTAATGCGAATTATAATACTTAACGTGGTGTTAGATCCAACTTTTGCATGCAATTTTTTCTTTAAGAAAAAAATTACATACAAAAATATTTTTCAGAATTTTTAACAAAACAATTGAACACCTAAAATTTTTCAAATTCGTAATTCTCTATGGCAGTATTACTTATTCTGTGTGACATTTTCAAACTGAACAGCTGCAATGTTACAATCAGAAGATTTGAAATATCGAAAAGTGTACCTACATGGCGTTACATTAAAAAAATCTATTGATAATCTTTCTTTGATGGACATTCAGCTGCTTTTTGAACTTCTTTTGAGCTGCTTTTTTGCGTCATTGAAATATTCAAAATGTGTAATTCTTTTCCTAAACGAGTAATAACAGAATCACCATGAATACAGAATTTTTTAACAATAAATTTTTAGAAGAAAATTAAAAAGAAAAATATGATCTGTGTAGCATTGTACGTTAAATTTCTTCAAAATAATAATTGGTTTAAATACATACCTATACCAAAAAACTTCTATTTTTGTAATAATTTTTCGTTAAATTATGTTAAATTTTGAATTTAACTGTGTTGCTACATTACTATTGCAACAGTTATAGTTAATTATGAGCATCAGTCTTTCTCGTGTATGGAAGCCTTTATTTTAAAAGTTTGACCTCTAAATCAACGCATACACAAGTCATTTAAGTTCGTTAAACTTTAGAATTCAAAAATTAGTTAGGTCTACTAAAAATACTCATTAAAAGTGTTTGTTTTATTCATAAAATTGGAAATGGTTTACGTATTGAAATCAGGGCCAGTGAAGTTGTACTTTGTTACACAGCTGGAATTATAATATTAAACATTAATAATATTTGAATTTTTATACTAATTCCAGTTTTACCAAAGTTTAACAAATATAGTATCTTATTTATGGATACTAATGAATCATTATACAGAAGGAGTCGTTTTAATGATTACCTGAAGGCACTAAATATTTACTAGGATTACAGAATTTCCAAGAAATCGAGTCTAATTTAGTGATCGTTTGTTATCTCATTTGGTTGTCGGCGCCACTGACTTACACTGATGTTAAATAGATCGTTATCAGTTGGCTTACCTTACGCTGCGACATACCTACCATTTGTTTTGTAATTAGTGTTAAAATAACCCGTATCAGGGTACTATTTGTTTAGGAGTCATCTGCACAATAATCATTAATCAATGTACAATCTATTACAATAATAATTGCACTCTTTAAAACAGATTTGGCGGCTTGCTGACGTTTTCGTAATGAAATCTACTTCAACTTTTAAAATTAGTTTCTAGTTATTCCACTCTCCTATAGAGATCTAATAAAATGTCTACTCAGAACTTACACTACTTCAAAAACTGTTTTGTATCTGTCTGAACAGGTGATAATAAATCAAGAAGTAACTATAAATTTTGCACAGAGTATTTTGCTTATGGGATTATGCCCTTAACTTTTATTAGGAATGCCACTATATGCTTTACAAAACTGATAATAGTTTTGATGCAAGAAAACAAAAAATTGTGGAGAAACAATAGTACATCCTTATTGCGACTATAAATATTACCCATGACAAAGTTTACCATGATTACACTAGAGACGATATTTTAATTTATAACATTTTGCATTACATTAGAATAAACGTTCTTTTAAAATTAGGAAAATTTGAATAGTATAAAAATCAAAGCAGGCCGATCTTCTTGAACTTTTGCATATCACCATTATTTAGCATTTTGAATAACTTTTTCAAGTAACATATTACTGTATTTTCAGTGGAAAATGCACTTTGTCTGACCAAAACAGTTTTTACTCGGTGCATTGAATATTTCAAATAAGAGTGTTTTGAAAACTAACTAGTAACAACTTTAACAAGTATATCATTTTCATATAAAAAAGGTAGGAGAATCGGTTGTCTCAATAGTCAGATGCCTACACTAAGCCTCAAAAAATTTCTGCCATTTAAAAGAAGCATGATGTTACATAAGTGGCGCCCTCTACTAACGACGTCAAAATTAGACACAAATTTGAATTTCTCGCCCCGAAAACTCCTGATCTCCAAAATGCATGCAAATATTTGGATTTTTTTAAAAGTTATTTACAAATGTTATCGAAAATAAAATTTTAACTTTGACACCCTGTATCATTTTAATTTATTTTTAATTATTTTGTCGTCAGGAATCTACTCTTGCTCTATATTAGCCTTGTTCGCGGTAGCGATTCCGAACTAGTTCAGGATTAATTTACGGATGAGAGCAAGCGCAGTTTGCATTTCTGACGATCAAATGCAAACTGCGCCTGAGCAGATCCGTAAATTAATCCTGAACTAGTTCGGAATCGCTACCGCGAACAGGGCTATTGTTTTAATTTCGGGACACCAAGCGGCTATCGACTTCCGCGACGCCTTCAGTCCCACATACGCGCCCCCGTTGTCATAGCAATCGCCGTTGATAAGACTGATGAATTGCAGTAAATTCTGCGACAGTGTTGCCAGATACTGGGATTGTTTCCTTTTTTTGGATCAAACGGGAAAAAAGGATTTCTCAATATAAGTCGGGGATATTTATGCTATTTTAAATTCAGCCAAATTAATAACTAAACACACGATAAATCAACAGAGAATGATTGACATATTACAAAATTGAAGAACATAATTGGCTAATATCATAATATTGCGTAGCTATATTTTCTGTGATAATATGTATCAAGAGGCGCAGCTCTCTAGATTCAATATCGACTCACAAATTAGGAAAAATCTAGAAAAAAACTACGAACAGTTATTAATACATAAAATTTACTACATCTTCATTTTTACTTTTTAAAAATCGGGGATAAAAATGAATTTTTTTTGGATGCCACATGGCACAAACTGTTTTGCAACACTTCTTGCTTATGCGTTGTACCCTTGTAGTCAAGGCACGTCAAGGGTTGTACGAAATAGTCGCGCTCCTTGAAGGCATTTTTTTTGAGAATGCGTTCGGCGCCCTACCTTTTATAATAATAATTTCTTTTTTCGTATGTACTAATTTTAATCAATTGTGCGATAAAGAAAACCATGTATTTTTTATGTAAAAAAAACAAACTAAAGACATTTTTAACCGAAATGTAAATTACAAAATTTGTATTAAATATAACTAAGTAGTACGCGCAATTTAGATGAGGCCACTTGTGCCACCTGGCGAGCCGCCACTGCTTTATATTATGAATTTCGTTGATATTATTTTAGTAAAATGAAGTAGAGATAAAATAGAGAGAATGTACGCGATAAGTCTAAATAAACTTGATAATTCTAGATAAGAAGAAAGAAATATTTATTTCCAAAAGTTACAAACTTCATCATATACATCGTCAATTCTTAAGTTGTTCTGATTACTTTATATTTCACAATCCTTTACTCAATCACTAATTGACTTGATAATTTAAATTTATAGTATCACTTTTAACATTTGACTTAGCTTGATATGTTTCCTGTTTTGAATTTTGAAAGAATTCAGAAAAATAGAAAATTATTTTAAATTTAGGATATCTTTTTGTCTCTCTCTTAATGAGAAACAGTAACAAGCAATAATTATAAATTAATTATGACTAATTAGTTATTGTCTCCATTTAAAACTTGTGTGGTGATTTAAAAGAAATATTTAGGCAGTAGGAGTAACGCACATTATGACATATTCTATTAATAGAGGAAACTAGACTGTTGTGGCGAAAGAAAAAAAAAATAGAGTATTATTGCGTAGTTGCAATTCACAAACGTGTTGCTACCCCTCGTGCCAATCCGATTATAGATTTTTTTAGTAATTGGCTTGTTTCCAATTGGAAAACCTTCTATACATGTGTCACAGTGTCACGTAGTCCATCAGTAGTTTCTTTATGACACCAAGGCAATTGTATTTTTTTAAAGCACAATATAAAGAGATTTTCTTCGATTTTATAGAAGATATTTCGATTCATCCTTACAAGGATTCAACTGATATATAGACAACTAAAATAATTATGTTTTCATTTAATTTTAGTGGCACAAAACTGAAACATTTTAATACAGCTGCAAATGAAACTAGTAGAAATGAGGTTGCTGTTAAGGAAAATAGAAATTGGAAAAAGTAAATAAAAACTGTATTGACAAGGATTGAAGACAAGATTTGTATCTAATTGAAATACAGACTTTTCAGTCTTAAACTGAGTAAAAGACAAAATTGTTGCAGCCATATATTAAAGAATTAGACATGAAGAAATAGGTAGATAATAAAAAAACAAAAAAAAAGCAAGGAAATGTTTCCCACAGAAATTCTAAAAGGAGAGATAAGATAATAAATTCTAGGAGCTAGAAACTATCATTATAAATTAATTTGCGACATATCCGTACAATGTGATAATTTGAAAACTACAATGGGTATGTCTGAGGGACACAAGAAAACATCAGAAATCCCTCGGAATTATTTCTGTAATATGAAGGGCATGGTATCAGAGAGCATACATATGACTTCATTGATAGAAATCAGGAGGTAGGAACATTGGTAGTAGATTAAAATACCTTTCTAATATAGTAAAAAATGAAGGGGGAACCCAAATGTATTCGCTGACCTTGTGATACCTTATCTTAAAGCTCTTAAAAAATGCTTTTCAATGATATCTTACAAAGCTACATTTGATCAAGTAGTTTTCAATCTATTAAAGAAAACCGTTCTCTTTTTCCTTTTTATTTCGAAATATTTCTTTTCATGTCCTTTGTTATTGTTTGAACAAATAAAAACGTTTAAGAATGTGTATTTGGTTTTTTAACATGAGGTTTTTACAGGTCTAGTTTAACAGTTTTCCTTTAAGAAGAAAAATTTTTGAAGATTGTTGCTATTATTTCGAGAGCAATTTCCAAAGAACCATTTGCAAGTGTACGTCAAGAGTTTGAGCTAAAGCCTATAAAAAATAATGAAAATAATTTTCAACATTTATTGAATTAAAGATGAAAAAATTAAATTTTGATAAATTCTTTAGGTTTTCTTTAACAGATTGAAAATACTTGATCAAATGTAATTTTGTAAGGTAGGTACCATTGAAAAGCATTTTTTAAGAGCTTTAAGATAATGTATCACAAGTAGGGGTAGCCATTTAAAATTATTCAGTTGGGCCAATTGGGGTGGTTGATTTTTCATATTATAGAAACGGTTTTGAGAGATTTTTTATATCTTTTTTTGTTCCTCATCAGACATAGCCATTATTTATTATAACATTTTTAAATCGTCATACTGTGTTTTTAAATGCGTAAATGTAACTTACATTTTTTAACAATTACCTATAGGCATTTGATACGAATTTTTAATGGCTAGTGACATGAATTCTCATTGTTATTGTAATACAGCTCAATAGTATGTACCTACATATTTAAGATTAATTCCGTCCATAATTAGACAGTCGAGTTGCTTGAACAAGAAGATATGGATATATGTTTTGATATAATTCGCTGATATCAGAATGAAATTTTGTTGTTGAAACGTGTATGCGGATCTTAAGTGCGTTGAGATGTTTTTTAGTTAATACTTCCCGCATAATTGAGATGTCTAAGATCTTTACACGTATGTGATAACATCACAGCTAATGTTATCATATTAATATTGTTCAAAGTTTTCTACCAAACCTACTAAATAACAAGCTATTAACGTTAACCATTATTCATGTAATTATGTTCAGGTTACTTATTTATCAACAAACGTGTTTGTATTGCTGGTTATTAAGCATTAGGAAAGCTGAGTATTAGGAAATTTGAGTTAATAATATAGTGGCATATCTGGATATTCACAAACTGCACTTTAGTGATGAATATTATTTTCAGTTTCAGTTGCATTATGAATGAGTTACTTTAGTGTACAAGCTTTGTAGTTATTAAGGAGTTATTTATTTTGGCCAACAATTTTTTGGAAACTGCAAATCTAATTGGAGATATTTCAAGAACTGAATGTTGTTGCCAGTCCTCAATACGTAAGAAGTTGTATCCACAAATAAATAGAGAATGCACAGACAATTCTTCCGTTGATATTTGATACATAGAGTGGGCCAAAAATGTTTCCAGTTTATTTTTAAAAACTTTGTTATTAGAGTCGAGTAGTACATCATAAGACTGCCTTTAAAATCTTTCTAGAATGGGGTGCATTTTTTTTAAATTGTATTGATTAACAGATAGAGATAGATATGATTTTATCTTTTTCTTTTTAATTGGATATATTGTAGATCATAGCTTATTAAATCAATTTTAAAAACTTGCCACCATTATAATGATAATTTAAAGGGTTTTCTTTTTGATCTACTAGTTACTACTAAGCATTAACATTAACACTAATCAACAGGACATAAAATAAATGGACAAATAACATTTAAATAGCTTGTCACTCGACAGATGTTTCAATCTTGATATAGAAATATGTTTTGACGACCAACGAAAAATAAAAAATTGCGCAGTATTTTGATATAGTTAAAAGATAATTAATACTGCTTATCTATCGTCTGGTGGTTCGTATATAATTTAAATATCAAGAAATACTTGCTAAAGATATTAAAGCGTTTGGAATGAAATTACCTCGATTATGTTACATATTGCATTTGAAATTCAGTAATAACTGCAGAAAAGTAGGAAAGGGTAGTTGCGAAAAAAGATCAATGGATTTAGATACAAGGGTCGGACAGGATTACAAACAGTACCTAATTGTTGATATTATTGTTATATTAGTCAATCTTTATAGGGAAATTTCTGTTATGTCTTGGTTTCCAGATGTTTGTATAGAATATAGTCATGTGATGTCTGTAGGTTTTTCTACTAGCAACTAATGGATACGTTAAAAACATGAACTCAATCTTTTTTATTGCCTTCTTTCATGGCCTTTGCCAATTCATGTAACCTTGAAGTATAGGTACATAATCTGCCTCGTATCATCATATGCTTTCTAACGATGTCCATTACCATGACATTAACCAACGTTGATGGGGGCCAAAACTCGACCTCTTCTTTTTTTGGCAATACTTGTTTGCTTATTTATGTTTATATCTATGCAGAAGGCAGAAATAGCTGATTGCTTTGTAGCAATTATTTTATATGATTTATGAAACTCCAAATAGTAGTAGGCTGTGCTAAAACATATCCTAAGTATTTAATAACAGTGGGAAAATGTTTTTATCTATATAATTTCTTAGAATTTTATAATATTTGATCTGCATCTTAAATCTTTCCTATTCGTAAAATATAAATAAGGACTAACAATTTAATCTAAATTTCTAATTGTTGCTACAAGCTGTATACAGTAAAGATGAGAAATATTATTCCTATAATGTATTTAACTTGAGGAACACTTTGGGAGCAAATATTATTATTCCTTCATTGAAATTTGCTTACAACAGTTAACATATTTTGCATGTCGTTTATATTCTACCTGCCAACGCAAAGGAACGCAAAATATATTTTATATATGAATCCTGATGCATTCCCACTGGACCATACAATACTATATAAACTCTTTGAACACATCCACTGATCATTTTGTTATTGTTTTGCGTGTCTTGATTTGCAAATCAATTAAATTGTGAATACAGTACTCTGTACTTTGGACTATAAATTATTTCGTTTTGCTTTACGTCAATAATTATAATTAAATATTCGTTCTGTGATAACACAACAATCGAAAGCAACAGAAAAATAGCGAAAATTGGTTCATATTTTAGACATCTGGAATGAGGACATCCAGTATATAATAAATATTTGTAATCAGTCAAGTTTTGCTAGATAAAAACCTGTCCTTAGTTATTTAATACGCGTTGTTACTGATAACAAATAATTACTATTTTTATGTTGTATCTAGTGACCTTTAATAAATTATTGATGTTATTTCTGGGTCTGGTGATAGGTCAATTTCAGGTAGAAAAACCAATTTTTTACATATTGCCTACGTTTCGGCTTATATTTAAGCCATCTTCAGGGCTCTGTAGTTAGGGCTCTCTCTACAGAGCCCTGAAGATGGCTTAAATATAAGCCGAAACGTAGGCAATATGTAAAAAATTGGTTTTTCTACCTGAAATTGACCTATCACCAGACAGAAATAACATCAATAATAATTACTATCTTTGACTTTTTACATTACATTTTTCAAAAAATAAATTTGAAGAGAATTGCGTACTTACCTGTCTAATTTACGCACTATGTAAGTTGTTGTCTATACAGGGTAATTCAGAACTTATCTAAAAAAACATTCTGTGTACAGGGGACTCTTATAAATACAATTTTATAAATGAAAAATCAAAAAGGGCACTTCGAAAATGATTTAAAAATACACTTGTGCCCGGCACTGGAAACTGATCCACTGTAAAAGATGATAAGGCGGCAATCTGCGATCGGATAGAAAAATAGAAAGAAATGCTCAAGGAAAGAAATAACTTACATTTCATAACAGCGATTTTATACAGCAAATTTAACTGTTTTTGCTATTATTAATTATTAATAGATTTAATTTGTGGTTTTAATTAATAAAATAGTTTGACATACCTGATTTAAAGTTAGGAGATTGTGGCGGCCACGGTACCGGTCCTCCTCGTCCAATCCCTTGGTATTAATACTTGGACACGTTGTACATGGTACCATGGGAGCCGGCAGAAAAAAAATCAGAGGGGGAGCAACTAAAATAACGCATAGGCAGTTTTTTTCTAAATATTAATGAAAAATAAAAATAACTTAAAACAAGAAACTTTGGCAAAATCTTTAGTGCTGTGGTCCCAGAGAGGCCGTGAACACATAGTGTGAAAAAGATATGGAATGATATATATATGGCTCCACTACATACTGTAGCGTTAAGCAGATGACTTAAGCCTTGTCCTCATGGCGCGAAATTCGCAAAAATTCTTGCAAATTTCGCAAATTTTGATTTAAATTATTAGTGGCAGGAAAGTGTCAACTTATCGTGAATTTCGCAAAACCCGAATATTATCGCTATTTTCATCATTATGAGGAGTTGGTAAGTTTAACTTGAGTTTCTGACAATCAACCACGACAGTCAATGACAGTTTTATGATGAAAATGATAGAAAATATTGCAGTTGTCAAAATTCACGGTCTGTTAACTACACGGTTGGGGTCATCAGCAAGTAGCTAATGAAAACTGAGGGCTTTTGTGACCTATGACACAGTCTGTCTCAGTCCTTCTTTCAAGAAAGACTATATTTTGTCTTTATTTACGGGAATTTTGTGACGTCACCTGGCCCCGACCGTATAGTTAATAAATCGTGGTCAAAATTGGTTTGAAAAGTTGACACTTTTCCCGCCATTAAATAATTCCCGCAAGTTTTAGCGAATTTCGCTTCCATGGGGATAAAGTTTTAAACTCATAAATAAAATAAAATGCAATATTACACCTGAAAACGTGAGCAAATCATAAAAAAACCAGATAAAACTAATCCTACATTCTAAAAAAACATACAAACAAACAAAAACAAAAGTAGCAGAAATAACTGTAAAAAAAATAAAGTTCTTACCTTTTAACCATTATTTTTAACTGGAATATTAACTTGCCACCCTCCTGCCGGCGCCCATGCATGATACGGTTATAATTGAGCCTCGTGTATGATACGTCACACTGCTGCAATAGGCCGTGGAAGTACATCTCTTCCACGATTCGGTTTTAAATTTCCCTCGCGTTGCACTACATTGGCACACCGCGGTAAAAGTAGCTGCATTTGGCAAATGTTTACCGAGAAATCGTTCTGCTAAAGCATTTTCACAGCCCAATAAATGAAAACGATATATATCAACTCCGAGTTGCTATTAAACACGTAAGCCATTTTTGACACTTGAAAAACTAATGTAAAACAGTGGCCCAGCGATGTAAAGGTTGAAAATACTACAACTTCAATGTTTTACTCGGAAACTAAAGATTTTATAAAAAAATACGATATTGACTCCATTATTCATGACGCATCTATTCCCAAATTTATTTGGATAAGTTCTGAATCACCCTGTATAATGATTTTAATCTTTAATCAGCATATTAAATAATACATAAAATATACTTTACGTTACGATAAAATGATACAATCTTCTGTCTGTCGCTGTGAAGGAAATTGAAAGATTTTACTGATAGCGTTATCAGAAACTAAAAAAAATTCGGAGGAGTACTTATTGACAAAATAAATTCAAAGACTATTAAAAAAATTGGTTTAGTTACTTATCAGTGCCTGACTAATTCTCACCGTCGGCTCTAATTTTTTTTTGTTGGTAAGAGGGTAAAACGGTTTCGTAAATAATATCTAATAAAAATTGATTGTTAAAGGTATTAAATAATAATAAACAATAATTAAAAACATAATCATTTACGATTAAATCCAGGATTAAATTATAGTATATTTACTATGACTAATAACATCAAAGTTCAAGGAGAGTACTAGAATTTTATTTTAATTATTGTGTTTTCGATTTTCACGTTCTGAGTTCGACATAAAATATACATAAATGTTTTCTTAAAATTCTCTTCCTGAAGTATTTAATTGCTGATATAGGCAACCAAGTTTACGCTAGAATATTATCCACAATAATTTCCTTTGTAGGTAATTTCCACTGATAACGTTTCCAGTAATGATTTTAAATTAGCTCAGGAAACACCACATTGTTTATAAATTTATTTATGCTTTGTTGTTTACAAGAACTTTGCTCCTAATTTAAAATGGATTTCCCTTGACACGTTATCGTCAAGCACTTTACTCCATTGCCGAACCGTATTTAATTCAGGTTTTATCGTTTTATTGGTCAAAATTTACTACCGCAGAAATGCCTAACATAATTTTAAAATTCTAGCGGAACGTGTAATAAACATGCAATAAATTAGAATATCGAGGTTCATAAAATTATAAGAAACAAATTGAAAAGCAGAACCACATAATGTTAAAATTACAATTATTAAAATGTCAGTATTGTAAAATAGACTTAAATCTAAAACCCACAGTTCTACATTTTGAGAAAAAGTAAATAGCTACCTATTTAGCAAATTGGTTGCTGGTTAATTACATGTAATTCATGCAATTACTTGAGTTGTTATTTATTTTTCCTCATTATTATTGAATTAAGAATTAACCAAATTAGTTTCACAATTTGCTAATTTAAGCAATTTGTTTTCTAATTGTTAAATATCAACAATTTATTACTTATGTCTTTCAGGATATTTGAGAAATAATTTCTGCAAAAACATTTTTGCCTTACTAGTAGCGAAGTGTGAAATTTTTTCATGGGTAGACATTGAGAGTAAACAGTTCAAATTGGGAAAACAATTAAATTATTTTTTGTAAAACTATTTGTAGCATGTGCAATTCACAAAATTAAGTGTTACTTAAAAATAATAAAAAAGTTTATCATGCATTTTCTACAAAATAGATATACCTATCAAATAAAACGAAAAACGCAAACAGAATATTGCACAAAATAAAACATTAAAAAATATACAAATATATAACATAAAGAGATTTTAAATTAAAAAAAAACAATTTGAGTCGACGAATTTTGGTCGTAGTAAAATAATCATTGCTTGTGTTAAATTTAGGTCAAGCCGCTTTTGATAATAATAATAATATAATAATAATAATATTTCTACCCCTCATTCTAATCACAGGGATTAGCCCAGAAGTCGGAGACTTGTGCGGGAGAGGGGGCGGCCACATTTGCGCCCAGGAACGACTTACGTTGGTAGGCCCTAACCACTATTCAGTGCAGGAATGAGGGAAACCTGGAAAACCTCATTAATTAGGGGGGTAGTCAAATATCAACCGGTATCAATCTCTCACATTGACCCAAGCCAACATTCTTCCACCCTACCATACTCGCAGAGAGGGTGCCAATCCTCTCCACGAATATAGCTTATATACGGTCTACCGGCAGCTGGGCGCGAACCAACACCGATCTAGTCACCTCGATTCAAGTACTGACGCCTTAAACCGCGCGACCACCGACCGACTAATTGATAGAGATAAAGGGGAAAAATTATTGTCTAATAGTTGTCAATATGTATAAACTATTGGATCCTCCATATCTGTTATATTTCATTTTTATATTATACGCAAAAATGTAACGCACAATTTAAAAGATCATAAGTGCGTAGTTGAGACCAATTAAAAAACAGAAACATTACGCAAGGGATGTATTGCGGCTATTCAAGTTGACCACAATCATCGTATACTTTAAATCCACACAGCAGGACAATACTTCGCTCATCGACTACGGTAGAGAAATAAACAGTTGTCTTTTCATCCGTATATGCAGGGATATAATCTACAACAAGACTTGCTTACGCGGTGGCAATTCGCGGTGCAGTCGCCTCCCGCTGACCACGGAAAAACAAATTGGGGAATGTTTACCCGGCTATTATTTAGCGTCACGTTTCTTCCGTCGCTCTTTAATATATACTTAATTTATTTGATTATCTTTTAACAATACTGTTTCTATGGCTGCTATACAATTTAAAAATACAATACTATATTTTGGGTACATAATGTATACCTTGTTTCTACTCGTACACTTCGCCACTGGTCCTCACATAAAAATAAAACAACGATTTCTTTCTCCACTTTATTATTTCATAAATATATAATCTAAATACAAGAAAAATATTAATTGCTTCATATCTTATTACTTTTATGACATTTATAAGTCATAAGATGATAGTGGTCTAATATTTTGAAGATGTCTATTGCTATAAAGATTAAACTCAATACTATACTTTTATTTTATTCTCCATACAAAGAATTTCAATTTCAACACATATTTTGTTATCCATATACAGGGTGGTCCCTAATGAATGGGAAAGTTCAATTTTAAATTGATTCCGTAATTTAGACACCTTTAGTGGGAATAGTGTAGAAATACAAGGAGGATTCCCCTGGTTTTACTCATTACAAAATATGTAATCGAAATAATTTTGACTTTTGTAAAAAGTCACTGGTCTTTGACAACTAATGCCTTCACATTTCATTTTTGTTATTATTTTATTTTAATAAAATCTAGAATTAATTAATTTATATCAAATTAAAAGTACTCTCTAATATGTCCTATGCAATGGCCCTATTCACACTGCCGAGCCAATATTATTTTTCTAACGTTGTATTTTTGTAGCAATAGGTTTTGTAAAAATGGAAGGTTGTCTTCTAAATTCTAGAAAACTAGTGTAAAATGATGTTTTTATTATTTTTTATGTAAGTTTTAATATAAACATAAACCCCAGTAATATATGTTGTTTGTTGTAGGAATCATAATAAAAATAAGGAAAAGGATCGAATAAAATTTTGCAAAAAGCAACACACCTAACAATGCTAGTCAAATTAATCCGAAGAAAATCATTTCTATGCTCTAAGGGCATTCTAAACCACTCGTCAAAATGGAGATACTCCACCAAAATTGAATACAAACCAATTAGAAGTGTTTTGGTAGCAAACAGGGGAGAGATAGCCGTCAGAGTTTTTCGAGCTTGCAATGAACTGGGCATTAAATCAGTCGCTATCTATTCAAAGGAAGACAGAGGCCATATTCACAGATTAAAAGCGGATGAGAGTTATTTAGTTGGAGAAGGCTTGCCCCCTGTACAGGCTTACCTTAATATACCGGAAATAATCAAAATTTGTAAGGATCATGGAATCGATGCAGTGCATCCAGGGTACGGCTTTTTGTCGGAACGATCAGACTTTGCGCAGGCTGTCATTGACGAAGGAATACGATTTATTGGGCCCACTCCGGAAGTTGTGTACAAGATGGGTGATAAAGTGGCAGCTAGGCAGGCAGCTATTGCTGCTGGTGAGTAAATATTTATCCATAATCACCTTATATTTGAGATTTTATTCAGCATTTAGAGCCGTGAAGGCCTACATTTTATTCACTAGAGAAATAAAATTAGCTTTATTTCGTCGTGTGGAAAATTTGCTTGAATTTTTGATGCCACATCAAATTTATTTGATACAGCGTATTTGACATAACTTTTTGGTGTTGCTGAAGTCCACCATCCGCCGTACCATTTGATCGTTGTAATTTCAGCACCTTTATTTGCTAACAAAATCATTGAAGTACGAATCAGGCAGTCTATGTAGGTTTCCGCATTACGAAGCTTCAAAAGCAAAGCTACTCTTGACAGTACTTTTCCTATTATATTAATTCAGACAGATTGATTTCTGATTCATATATCGTAAAAAGAATCTGTGGTATGGCAATTTGTTTGGATGTAGCAAAATATACTTTCTAGAGTCTCTAAGTTAATAGAAAATCCTTCCTTTCCAATGGTAAACCTATGTGAAACATTTGTCTTGGTGTCAGATATGAGAACCAATTAATATGAGCCAGTATTTTGTATGGATAAGGATCCATCTTCAAGTTTGTTAAAATGTATCTTAATTGTCAGAAATTCTTCATCAGCAGATCTTGTTAGGAATGCTTTGATTTGTTCTCTATCCAAGAAGCTTCATTTCTTTGATTTATATCTCGTAGAAACACATTTTGGCAGGTCGATCTTCATGTCCTTACTAGTCGTTTTTCTCTCCAGCTATTAAATTTTCCAAATTCATTTTGCAGGGAAACATAGAGTTGCTTCTTTAGTTTCATCCATTTTCAATTTTCACCACCTTTACGAACAAACTTAATGAAAAAATCAATAATCCACGGCACGTCTCAGTTCAGTTCAGTTGAGTTTATTGGTGCTATATATACGAGTACAAAAGTATTTACACAAGTCAAAAAAGATGAAAGAGAGAAAAAAAAACAGAGTGGGACTTAATTCCTTATGGTGATCAATAATACAGAAGTTTAAAAAACATAGAATTAAAAATGAAAAATACACATATACATGTACTTACATATACTCACCTATATACATATAATAATGTGAGTGAATAAAAGCACAATTATGAATAATTGAGATACAAATACAATATAAGTAAAAAATAAGAACAGGCTGGAAACATGTTATGATATTTTTGTATTTAGAAATTCATCTATGCTATAGAAAGCATTGGTTAACAAAAACTGTTTCACTTTGCGTTTGAAACAATTAAAATTTAAAAAGTACTTACAATAAATAACTATTACACTAAACTAAACGTTCACCTGTTTTTAGGTGTACCTATTGTACCTGGAACAGACGGACCTATAACAACTAAAGAAGAAGCTAAAGATTTCTGTATAAAACACGGTTTACCAGTTATATTTAAGGTAAAAATACTTTACTACACCTTCTATATGATTTTTTCAGATATTAAAACTTTGTTCCATCATGTCAAATAAGTTATGTCAGGTTAGTAATTGTAGCTATGTTTGAATAGGCTGCATATGGAGGAGGAGGAAGAGGTATGAGAGTAGTTAGAAAAATGGAAGACGTTGAGGAAAATTTCCAAAGGGCATCATCAGAGGCTTTGAGCGCTTTTGGAAATGGGGCAATGTTCATTGAAAAATTTATCGAGAGGCCAAGACACATCGAAGTTCAACTTCTGGGCGATAAAGCGGGAAATGTTGTGCATTTGTACGAACGGGACTGTTCTGTGCAGCGGCGACACCAGAAGGTAGTGGAAATGGCTCCTGCTCCCGAGTTGGATCCAAAAGTGAGGAAGCAAATGACGGATTTAGCCGTCAAATTAGCTAGACACGTAGGATACGAGAATGCAGGAACGGTAGAATTCTTGTGTGATAACAAGAATAATTTCTATTTTATTGAAGTGAACGCTAGGTTGCAAGTGGAGCATACCGTCACTGAAGAAATAACTGGAATCGATTTGGTACAATCTCAGATACGAATTGCTGAGGGTATGACGCTGCCAGAATTAGGAATTAGTCAAGATACGATTAAACCTGATGTAAGTATTAATATAAACTGAGTAAAAGTTAAAGCTGTACAATAATGTAATATACAGGCTGATTTACGGCGATGGAAGTTAGAAGTTTTCATAGTTGTAGTAGTTGTTTTTCTCAAATTTTGACTCTCTGCTTAATCGAGTATGACCTATTCAATGTTAATATTTTCAAGAAGCTGTTATTTCTGGTTATACCAGTCGTCACCAACTTCGAGTTTTTAAATGTAATGATATCATTTTTATTCAATTTATGGATTCATCACGTTATTTCAATGAGAAAGAATAATAATTTTTCATGGCTTTATTTAAATTTAGGCTATATCGAATGGTATGGAAGTTAAAGAAATAATTTTTATACAAGGAATAGTTGAATTTTTAAGCTTTCTAACAATGTCTTACATGTGGCATAATTTCATATAAGGTGTTGAAAAGTCAAGTGGCAAATTTTGTTAACTTCAAAGTATCAAAACTATTTTTTTTTTCATGGAATGCCCTGTATCTATCTTACTTTCCATGTAAATAAAGATTTTTATTAAAATTAAGTGAATGAGTCACTGATTTTTAGCCACTGAATTCTACACAAAAAACTGTATCAGAAGTAAGGTCCATCATTCCCATATCTCAGCTCTTCTTTGAGATATGAAGAATCCCTTAAAATGAGTTTTGTTTGGTGATCTCCAATATTTGAAAAGGGTGTTCAGAGGGCAAAAGTGAACAAAAAAGACTAATAAACATATCGAATATCAACGGTTACTGATAGCAATGAAAATATTTTTATTGCTATTTTTGCAAAATCTGTTATTATTTGATATTTTACTTTAAGTAGCTCATCTAAACCAAACTCACATTAGTGATTACTAATTATCACATTTATTTTTACATTTCTGATTTAACGCTTATTTTATAACTGTCGCATTTATTATTATATGTGCATTCGTTTAGTCGGTATTGTACACACATAAATTTGTAATGCCTGCCACATTTAGTCATCGAGAATATGCTGATATTATTTTGTTCACTTTTGCCCCCACAACACCCTTTTCGAATATTGGAGGTTCCCCCCAATCACCCTGTATGTGGATGACATACAGTTATACTATTAATTTTTCCAAATTCTTGAACATCATAAGATCAGCAGGACAGCCCTCATCAATACTTTTGTGCCAAAATATTATTCATAGACCCTTTCAAGTTTTTCTTAAATATATCTTTCTATATGATAATACTCTAACATTTTTAAAACCATTGGATACAGTCTCATTTAAGAAAAAAAGTTAAATGATATCTTTAGCCTAATTCTTAGAATTATTCCGTTCATTATATACATGTACGTGTATTTACATTAAAAATATTTGTTTATATTAATTTTTTTGAACATAATATTTATAGTTATAATAGTTTATTTAGCAACCAGACTATGACCTTTTTTTAAATTATTACAGCCCTTTTGCAATATTGATAAAATAAAATTGATTATACTATTATGTGTGCAAATATAGATTGTTATTTTAAGGGATTTGCAATCCAATGCCGCATTACAACTGAAGACCCAGCAATGAACTTCCAGCCAGATACGGGTAGGATAGAGGTATTCCGTTCAGGAGAAGGTATGGGCATCCGTTTGGATGGAGCTGATGCCTTTGCCGGTGCCATAATTTCTCCCTACTATGACTCACTTCTTGTAAAAGTCATTGCACACTCGAAAGACCTCCAGTCCGCTTGTGCGAAACTCAACAGGGCACTGAAAGAGTTTCGTGTCCGTGGAGTAAAGACAAACATTCCTTTCCTATTGAACGTATTGGAGAACCAGAAATTTTTAAACGGCTCTGTTGATACTTATTTCATTGATGAACATCCTCAGTTGTTTAAATTCAAACCTAGCCAAAACAGAGCTCAAAAATTGCTTAATTATTTAGGACAAGTTTTAGTGAATGGCCCTCAGACACCACTGGCTACATCTTTGAAGCCTGCTGAAGTCAGACCGCACGTCCCAGAAGCGTCAGAAGGTAAGTGAATGAAATATGAATCAGTGATGGTGCAAAACAATAAAAAAGAAAATTAAAAATGAGTATTAGCCACATGCTGCACTGAAATACATTCAGAATATCTCTAAAAGGTCTGCACAAAACAGTAGCACAAATTCCTGAGGTTAAAATATGAAGATCTAACCCAATTTACTTTAATACAAAAGTTGATAGTTTCTGAAATAGAGGGTGTCAAAGTTATTATATTTTTTAACTTTTTTGCAAATATATGTGTTAGTAATAGCATGATGTTAGCACGAAATTTGATACTTACCGTATTTCTCGCCGTAAATTGATCACATTAATTGTGGTGTACTTTAGGTACAGAAATCTAAAAAATAAAACACGTAGAGCAAAAGTAATATCAAAAATAAAATTATTGATGGTTTGTTTAGCCACTGTTACTATTTAAACTCTTCTCAAATAATATAATAACTTTTAAAATCCACTGCTTGTATGACACACATTATTTCGCTACTCTAACCTAACCCCACATTTTAACAATTATTTTCACATACTTACAAAAGTGAACAATCTCATATGCAGAACTGTGTAAGTTTATGTTATAACAATATTTATATCTAAAGTTAAATTTAAAAAATTACGTATTTTGAAAGATAGATTTCTGTACCTAAAAATATGTTGGTTAGACCGCTTTCTGTTGTTATATATTGATTTTACTTCAGTACCTTTGAATATTCGCAGGTGGCATGAGATAACATTCATGTTACTTTCTAAAATCTATTATTCAGTGCTTAAATGTCTAAAATTACTTGTATTTGCACACTATTTCAAGAATATGGCGCCCTTAAGGGTTTTTCGGATGATAAATTGTGATATAATCACAGTTTTGGTATACATTGCAGAGGGCGCCATCAGCAGCACTTCGCCTGCTTCTAAAGCTTCTTAAAATTTTTGTGTCTGGGTATATTACACTTCTAGTTAAAATTCTTGTTCTTTGGCATCTTTTACCTAACAGAAAAAGGTATACCTAGTAAGTGTCGCTTCGAGCAGCCGTTTCTAAAATAATCGAATTTAAATGTTTATTGCATATTCAAACTCATCCTAGCCCCATTCCTTTTTTGGACAAAAAGATGCCAAAGAATATGAACTTTTAACTAGGAATTTAATATACGGAGGCACAAAAGAGTTATGAAGGTTTATAATATACATCAACTGTTATCAAATCTCGATTTCTCATCTGAAAAAACTCTGTCAAATTTTGTGTGAATCATGCTATTATTAAGATAAATATTTACAAAACAATTAAAAAAAAACTTTGGGAAACTATTAACTTTTGCACTAGGAAAATTGGGCTATAGATGACTTCCAAAATTGTAGAGTGACTAATTGCTAGCTTGTAGACAAGCGCAACAGACGAAGCGTGTGAGGAGCAACATTTTATAAGCGTACTAAATTTGAAGACAATCATATATAAAAAAAATACAGAAGTGACAAAAATAATTGCATTACATAACATCCATTATTTTTAGAGTAGAAACAGTGACATAGGTAACAGTTTTTACCAATTTCGAGGTGTTAGATAATAAAAATAATAAGAGTTATTTCAAAATTTAAAATTTTTATCTTGTATTATTACCCAAGGTCGAAAATAATAGAGAGTGATTGCCCACTACCACCCGCTTACACCTACCTGATGCGCACTCCGCAGATATCATGCTTAAACTTTGAACGCAAAATTCACGGATTTAATTATTTATGGCGGGAAAATCTCAACTTTTGACAATTGCAATTTGCAAAACTGTCAGAACACCACAAATATTATTGCCCCTTTCATTATTATTTGGTGTTAATAAATTTGTTTTGAGCTTCTGATAATCTACCATGGCAGTTTCATGATGAAAATGATAGAAAATGATATAGGTAGTTGACAAAATTTGTTACAAATACAGATTTTTCCACCGTTAAATCAATCGCGCAAATATTTGCAAATTCCGCATTCAAATGGACAAAAGGCTTTAGAATACATACATACTATTGCTGGTTATTAGCACTGTCTCTATAACGGTCACACATTAACACTTATTATATCATATCGTACCGCTTTCCGTTTGACCTTCATATGTCCATGTTTCATCTTAATAATAATATGCCGCCTACTCTCCCGCACAAGTCTTCGACTTCTGGTCTAATTCTCGTAATTAGAATGAGGGGTAGAGATATTATTATTATTATCCAGATTCTTATTTTTTAATATTTATTTTAAATAGTTTTTTCGTCATATCACTATTTCGTCCTTTCTATCAGTATACTCTTTTCGATTTCATTTATACGGACTGTTTCATCTTGTAAGATATAGCAATAGAATTTTTTTTGTCAAAAACTCATTTTAAAAATACAATCTTCGTTCCGCAACGGAAGTTTCACAATTTTGCCTGCCCGAACGATATACCCGCCCATGGTAGCGCTGGAAATGAAACAGTTGGATCTGACAATTCGTCGCAGCCAATCAAAAGCAGCAGTGCATGCGTAGCAGCAGCTGTGTAATCGGGTATGCTCTCAGAGATATGCGGCACACGATTTTGTAGGAAAAATATACGGGCTGCATGCATATTTCTTTGTGTTGACTGCTATAAATTGTCAGCAGGTTTATAACATGAGTCACTCTCTACAATATTGGAAGTCAACTATAAATCCTTTTAGAGACACCCTGTATAAATATATAAACATGGTATGAAAAGATCGTTTGGTTTGAAAACGGTATTTATATTAATACCTCATTGAAAACCAAAGAATCACATATTATTGTTATCATTAGCTAACACTACTTTTTCTGATCTGATCTATTGGTAATTATTTTTGATGAATAAAAAAGTACAAACTGCTTATTATTAAATAGGTGCATAAGTAATTAATTATTAGTCTTTTAATTTTTTAATGTTAAAAACACAAAAAAAAATTAATGTACATGTACATTGCAAATATTTTAACAAAACGTAGTTTTGAAGGTTTTTAAAACTAGATGAACTAGTTAAAACCTAATTGGTACATATCTGCACTTTCATATGCTTTGTTTATTATAATTTTTCTTGTGCCAGATTCAGTATAAAATTTTGAATATACAAAGTGTCCAGAAATGATGCCAATATTCTAACGTCTCATTCTACATGAAAAATTAACACCACTATATCTTATAACATTTTCTTTTGAAAATTCAAAATTAAAGCGGGGTTGAAAAAAATAAGCTTTTTAAGTCAACAATTTCACAAAATTATCTGTCAAAATAAATCACATATATAACATTGTTTGAGGAAACTAAATCCTTTATATTTAAAGCATGTTTTGTTCATTATGAAAATGAATTCAAATGAGCAGCTGTTTTTTAGCACATGTAAATGGTTAAAGTCGTTTTTTCATAAACCATTTATAGTAACATGACATAAAGAGAAAGTCATTTTTATATATCTTTTTAAAGATCTCTAATTACAGACTATCAAGAAAGTTTTTAGTTACTATTCTGCAGCCAAGGAGAGTTTAGGCTGCTCAACATTGCACATGCGTCAAATTAAGAACATTAATACTAAGGAACACTATTAATAACGGTGCAAAAATTGAAGAAAATTGGTAGAGCTCCAAAAAAAAGTATTAGAAATAATAAAAAAATGTTCTAGAACTTTATGGTATTAGTTTTTCAGGTGGAATATTGATCATTTGCAGACACTGTATAAACGAAACAAGCCACACAGAAGAAAATTAAAAATGTAGAAAACTTGTATATTGTCAAAACAAGAAGTATGCTGTTGTATTTCTTTCATTTGAGCATATTTTAAAAAAATATTGTTTGAGTCAAATGAACCATTTTAAAAATATATTGAATCTGACAGACAAATATCAGAATATGTAAGGCCACTGGGATTTTTCTACCTTAGTTAAAATACTTCTCTTAGATATCTTTCCTTAATATTTGATATATCTTTGCTTAAATTTTATTTTTCCAATAGGCTTGCACTTTCGTTATTCTATTTTTTTTTTCATTAATGAATTCATAATTAGTTTAACATATTTAGTTACACTTTAAGGTTCGTTTATATCTACAGACATCCAGCGTGTCAGACACGTGCAGTGGCAGACAAATTAATATTATTCTATACAATGTGTATTAACGTATTTATATCTATCGTAACGGGTCGTGGCCGGCCAGTATTGTTGGAAAGAATATTTTGTCTGTGCGGTTCATGTCTGTACGTGTCTGTGGCTACTTGCCGGGCAGTGTAAATAGAGTATCGGGACCGTGCAGACGTGTTTGTATTTAGTAACTGCCAGTGAGAGCGGCCGCATCCGACACCGACGACAGTCTCTGTCGATGTCTGACACGGTACACTTCACGTTAGATGTAAATAAATGGTGTCTGTCGGTGTCTGCCACGGTACTTGTCTGAAACGCACCGTGTCTGTAGATATAAACGAACCTTTATGTGTGGTGGCCCTATACATTCTCATCATTAACCTTTCCTATCGGTGTTATTTTGGGTTCTTTTGTTTTTGTTATTGTTTACAATTCAGACCCTCTACTTCAATTTCAAGAGCTATTTTGGAAACTTTGAATTGTAGACATTAATATTACTTTATTAGTGTTTCTGTTAATTAGCATGTTTTTTGTTTTCTTTTGTTTAACAGAATACCTGGTTGTCCCTCCCCATCAAAATGCAAGTTAGTATTTGTTTTTATTTGTTCTATCTTAATTTTAACTATTAATTTAATTATATAAGTTATTGTATTGTTCAATATGCACCCACTTTATATATTGAATTTCCACATTCAATTGCATCTTATACATTTTTTAAACATAGTGTACGCTATAAATAATAATTTTTTTGTTTATGTGTTTAGTAAAGACATATTTATATTTAAGGTGTTCAACCTCCAAAGGGTTTCCGACAGATTTACAAGGAACAAGGCCCAGAGGCCTTTGCCAAGGCAGTACGCAACCACAAAGGCCTTTTGCTCATGGATACAACATTCCGTGATGCTCATCAGTCTCTTCTGGCTACTCGTGTTCGAACCCACGATTTGCTGAAAGTATCACCATTTGTCACTCATAATTTTAGTCAATTATACGCTATGGAAAATTGGGGTGGTGCCACTTTTGATGTAGCCCTTCGGTTCTTACACGAATGCCCATGGGAGCGCTTAGAAGACATGAGAAAATTGATACCAAACATTCCATTCCAGATGTTGCTTAGAGGAGCCAATGCTGTTGGTTATACGAATTATCCAGATAATGTGGTGTTCAAATTTTGCGAATTGGCTGTAAGTATTTTGCTGATCTCCAGATTCTCTGTTTACATCTATTTTTAAGGTTCAAACCGGTATGGATGTATTCAGGGTTTTCGATTCATTAAATTACCTTCCGAATTTGATACTGGGCATGGAAGCAGCTGGTAAAGCAGGTGGTATAGTTGAAGCTGCTATCTCTTATTCAGGGGATGTGAGTGATCCTAACAAAAAGAAATATGATCTCAAATATTATTTGAACATCGCTGAAGAGCTGGTTAAAGCTGGAACACATGTTTTATCTATTAAGGACATGGCTGGATTGCTCAAGCCGAAAGCTGCAAAGTAAGTCATCAGTTTCTATCCCACATTGCATTATAAAAAATTTGTTTTTCATTCTAGATTGTTGGTAACTGCCCTTCGTGACAAATACCCTGATGTTCCTATACACATTCATACGCATGACACTAGTGGTGCCGGTGTTGCATCAATGCTTGCTTGCGCTGAGGCTGGGGCTGATGTGGTAGATGTGGCAGTAGACTCAATGTCTGGACTCACCAGTCAACCCAGTATGGGAGCTGTAGTAGCTAGTTTGCAGGGATCCGAGCTTGACACTGGTTTTGAGTTACCAAAAATATCAGAATATTCAGCGTATTGGGAACAAACTAGGACTTTGTACGCACCATTCGAATGTACCACTACCATGAAGAGCGGTAACGCTGATGTCTACACCAACGAAATTCCCGGTGGGCAGTACACTAATTTGCAGTTCCAAGCTTACTCATTAGGTATGACGGTATTTGGAATCATGATTATATAATTTTATTTTCATGTTAACTTTTTGTAGGTCTCGGAGATTTCTTTGAAGATGTTAAGAAGGCTTATGCGGAAGCTAATCAGCTTCTGGGAGACATTATTAAGGTAACTCCTTCTTCGAAAGTTGTTGGAGACCTTGCTCAATTTATGGTACAAAATCATTTATCTGCAAAAGACGTTCTGGACAAAGCTGAGGAACTGTCATTCCCTAAATCCGTGGTTGAATACCTTCAAGGTCTCATCGGACAACCTTATGGAGGTTTCCCAGAGCCTCTTAGATCGAAAGTATTGAGAGATTACCCTCGTGTTGAGGGACGACCTGGCGAAAGTCTTGCCCCATTAGATTTCACTGCTCTTGGTGCCAGTTTGAGGGAAACCTTCCCTAGTGCAAGTGAGAGAGATGTTATGTCTGCAGCTTTGTATCCCCAAGTGACCAAAGACTTCTTAGCATTTAAAGATAAATATGGACCTGTAGATAAGATGGACACAAGGATATTCCTTGTAGGACCTAAGGTAGGCGAAGAATTCGAAGTGACTATTGAGAGAGGAAAGACGTTAGGAATTAAAACATTGGCTGTAGCAGAAGATTTGACTGAGGGTGGGGAGAGAGAGGTCTTCTTTGAACTAAACGGTACTTTACGGTCAGTCCTGATCTTAGATAAAGATGCTAGTAAGGAGATCCACATTCACCCTAAAGCAGACAAAGCGAATAAGAACCAGGTGGGCGCTCCTATGCCTGGCACAGTTATTGATATCAGGGTTAAACAAGGGGAGAAAATAGAAAAGGGTACCCCCTTAGTAATTCTGTCAGCGATGAAGATGGAAACTGTCGTTCAGAGTCCTGTAGCTGGTGTCATAAAGACTATTGAAGTTTCTATGGGCAGTAAATTGGATGCTGAGGACTTAATCATAACTTTAGAGTGACTGGAATAGAAGCATCTGGTTAGGAGTAAAGATATTACTTACATCACTTTTTCGGCTGTGTTAGGAAAACAAAGTTTGATTGTTTGTTCGATTTTCATATTGTCTTATTAAGTTTTAAAGTCTTGTACATAATATATTATGTATATGATGCAGATACCTGTATTGTTTTATACAACTGATTTGCTTTATATTTTTTCCCCAATAATTGTTATAAAATTGATATGTTGTTAATTCCATTTTTACATTTAATATATTTTTTTATACATTTGTTTTATTTGTGCAAACCTTCATGTCATATTATAATTGAATGCCAATGTTGAAGGAGGTTAATCTACGCATGATTTTAAGACAAAAGTTTCATATAAACATACGGCCGTTTCCGCTTTATTTTCGAGTTACAGGGTGATAAAGATTATTTAAACACAGGGGCCTAAGGATGATGAGCCTTTCAGAATATGTCTTTTATTTTTGAAAAAGGCAGTGGCGTATCATTTTTTTCATTGAAAATAATGAAAGTGAAATTAATACCGACACCGCTGGTTAAAACTGAAAATTCATTTCTTTAATAAAACATGTGTTTGCGTCTAGGTTACAACCACCAAGTTCCACAAAAATATCTAATGCAGTTTAGGAGTTATTTAAAAAAAAAATTGTTTAAAAATCTTTATCCCCCTGTAAATAAAAAAAATAGCTATAACGGACTTATGTTTATATGAAACTTTTGTCATAAAATCATGCGTAGATTAACCTCCTTCAATATTGACATTCAATTATGAAACACCTGATATATTTAATTGTTAATCTTTGTCGGCGGTGAAAAACCAGTTTTTCACTATCAAATACATACAAAAGTAGTTTGGTCTGTGTGGTTCTATTACAGTATCTACCCGCGATATCTATAAATTTGAATAAATATGAATTTGTAGTTAACTGTATTAATTTGAAGCAGTTCCTATTTCTTAACCATATTGAAAAGCAGTTTTAGCATTTTTTTGATAAATTTGTATAATTATTTTATAGACAAGTAAAAAGGATTTTGTTGTATATTTTAAAACATTTTTGTATAGGGTGTTTCAGTTTTAAAGTGAAAAATTTTAGGAAATGTTAGATCTTTGAAAAATAATTTCACTTTATCTTATCAATTTCATATATTTGGGACTCTGTAAAGAAGTTGGGTAATGGTTTTATAAGCTTTGGTATCATATAAGTAAGTCAAAGAAAAGTTTCACTTTTGACGATAAATACTGACATTTGTAGGCCGTCTGATTATCTGCCTCCAGAGGGCATTGCGTTCGATACCCTGAGATCTAATAAAGGTGCATATACAAGGTGTCCGGAGATACTTTGTGCAGAAAATTTAGGGGGTGATATTTACTCAAAAGAATAATGTGTCAGGTTTATCTAACCCTTTTTTGGTTATCTTTTTATACCTACTGAAAAGATTTTTTTTCAAATTTGGCATTTATTACTTTTATAGATATAGTTTCAGGTAAACTATTTCTAAAATTGTAGTGTCCTAGAGGACAGAAAAGGCACGTGCTGGGTGAAGAAATAGTAATCTTTTTTGTCTTTAATTTCATTAAAATTTCGATGGCGTTCCTTTAAAGAATGAAAGTTTATGTAAAAATTTGATACTCTCGTTTGAAGTCAAAAAACCAACCGTTTGTGAGAAAATCGACATTTAAATACCGATGAATCTTATTTCTTTTACGATTAGATAAAGTATACTTTGAAAACAATTGAATGATAGGTAGACGGTAATTTCAAATCTTATATGCTTCGTTCATACAAGATAAAAGTAGAAACTATTCTAACCTTGGCAGAACAATTTTAGGACTGGTCACCACGTCGTCACTTTAGCTTACTTGACTTTGACATATTGTTATCTTCCTCAGAACTAACTCTCAAACTTTACTTTAACCTTATCATATGTCTGAAAACCTTAAGGCTAGCTTTCTTGGACAAAAGACTTACCTTATTCTTGTGTGATCTGTGTTACCTTAGTACAGTTTTGTTTCCTGACAGCCTGACAAAGTACTTTTTATTTAATTTTTTTGCGATAATTTTCTTATTTGTTGGGTAATATTCTTTAAATTTTGTTGCAATCTGAGCGCTTGTGTTCATTATATCCCTTTCAGAGTTTTTAAGGATAGAGATCTTTGGAAAATAATTATTTTGAACATGCTTGATTAGTTTTTAAAAGTATATACTTGTTGCATGTCTCCAAAATGCACCATATTTTGGGAAATTGTATTTAACATATTTGTTAAACTTGGAAATTAGAAATACATATTTTAACACATTATTAATTCTGCTGTCTGGTGGATATTTCAAATAACAGTGTGTACAGGGATGGAGTTGACAAGAGGAGAAAGTCTTTTGTTTTTGACTTTATCGAAAAATGTCACTCTTTATAAAAGTTCTGCTTTTAGAAAAAATATCATAGAAACGTCTTAGATCAGATATACAGGGTGCTCATAAATTAAAAAAAAAACATGAAAATACTCAAGAAAGAAATACCATTATTTATTATTTTACACAACATTTTTATAAAACAAATCTGTTTATAATCCGAAATAGAGTCCTAATACAAATTTTAAAATCAAAATTTCAACTTTGACTTTTACTCTACACACTACGGATATAGTTTGTTATTTGTTCTTTTATGCGCTCTTTTAATATCATGTGGCAGATCATTTGAATAAACGTTTTGCTTTAGGAAAAAGTGAAGGGGCCTAAGGTCAAGTGATCTAGCGGGATAATGGGCCAAATCTTCCAATCCACCTTTCACCATTGTCTGAGCAAGGCTGCAAAATGAGCAGGACAGCAGTCCTGTTGCCAAAACAGGTTATTGCGTACTTCTGGCTCTCAAGTATTTAAAAATGGTAAACCAAATGTTTCCAAAATGTTTTGGCAACATGACGGCTGTCCTGCTCACATGAAGATATGACCCAATCCTAACCTTACACCCCTCGTCTTTTTCTCCAAAGTGCCCTAAAACAAAACATTTATTCAAATGGTTTGCCACACATGATTGGGTACTATTAAAAGAGCACATACGCCAAAGAATACATGAACTGAATGAGCCGCTAACTATTCATTTTGATTTTAAAATTTGTATTGGAACTATTTGAAGTTATAAACAGATTTGTTTCATACAAATGTTGTATACAATAATAAATAATGGTACTTTTCTCTTGAGTATTTTCCTGTTATCTTAATTTATGAGTACCCTGTATATCTGATCTAAGAAGTTTCTATGAGAATTTCATTTTTTCGGGAAGCAGAACTTTTTATAAAGAGTGACATTTTTCGATAAAGTCAAAAACAAAAGAGTTTCTCCTCTTGTCAACTCCATCCGTGGACACACTGTATTATTACGATAAATAAATAATTGTTTGTTTAGAAGCATTAATGGCGTCCACAGAAAATTTGCCAGTAGTGGATAAATAAAGACTACACAAAAATAGTAAATAGTGACATTTTCTAAATTGAAGCTTTTTTTGTGCATAGTAACAATCGGGAGAAGGAGATTACGCGTAATCTATAGAAAATTCACTTCGATATTGATTTTTTACGTAGGTAATACATGTGTTAAATTTTAAACTAGTCTCATAATAAATGAATAATTTTGGAAACAAACTTTCTAATTTTTGGACATTCATTTCTTGAAAATATACAGGCTGACATTGAAAGAAAACTATCACGCGATAGAGGACCAAAAAATAATAAAAAAAGTTATATACACTAATCTCTGATCGCCTTTTGTTTTCAAGATACGGCATTTAAACATTTTTTGTAAAATTTAATTTTTTTTTTATTTCTCCCCATTGTACGAATATATTTGTACCAAAATTGATGCACACTGTGACCTTGCATGGAGCTAATTATATGTGACAATATTCAGCATCACAGCATCCAAGGGCGCAAGAAAAGGGCCTCGCTGATGCGACTTAGCCCACGCCTAGATTAGTCTACGCTACGCCACTGGCTGTACGGTCTGCTGTTAGCATTCGAATTAAAATCATTTGACAAATTAAATTTTGAAAGGCCAATTACGAATAGTAATATTTATTAAACTGATAAAGCAGCCGAAGCTGTTATTTATTATTTGTTATAATTTGAAATGCACACATATACCCAGCAAACGGGACCTTCTGTTTTTAGGATATTGAAAGGAATTGAAATCTACATCGCCCTACATTTATATTCCTCGCCCAAAATGAATACACAAATGAAGTTATAAAGGAATATAATTCAATTTTGTATTTCCATCACATCTTAAATTTATTATTGGAGCAAAAGTGAAAAATTCTGTCGCTGCCGATAAGCATTCCGGATCGTTTATAAAATAGATTATCTTGACGTGATAAATCGAATACAGATGTAAATGAAGACTATAGCGTCCAAATCAAAAATCGGTTCTCGGTTATTTTCGTCTGCTTATTCCTTCCTTCACTTCCCATCCGATCTAAATTGTTTACAGCCTACAGGCGAAAAATAATAAAAAAACAAATCTATCGGCATATTTTTACATATTTCCGTATACGCAGCATATTTATTTAATGCCAGTAGCCTACAAAGAAAATATGAACAGTTGTTTTAAAAAATCAGGCGAAAATAAAGCATTATATACTTGAAAATACGACAAAATCAAATTCTTGCCCCTGCAAAATTTGCTTTGGTTTTAATAACTATTTACTTTTTGACTTTTAATTTAATATACCTACTATTCTGTGTTGTTCTTAATGAAGTACGCTGTACAGGGTGTTAATTAACCATCTGTACAAACTTTGAGAAATAAATCATTGATTGATTTTAAGACAAAAAAACATTAACGATTCTTTCAACTATTACATCCTATAAGTAGTGTTTTTTTAATTTGATAGCTTGAGCGGTTAAAACAAGTAAAATACACAAAAAATTGATGTGGCTAATTTTTGATATGAGTTTTTTGAAGAAACCATCCAATTATAGTCACGTTCAACTAATAAAAATGAACACTTTAAGTTTGTAATAACTGGTAGAGACTAAACATTTTTCTATATTAAGTGCTTCTAAGCAATGGGAATTTCCACTTAAATTTATCCAGAAGGAATCATAAAAATTTAATTTTTAAATTTTATTAAAAATTCTTAATTGTATCAAGCATTAACAAGATGAATTTTTATATATTTTTACTGACATTAACCGAAAAATGTTATAACATTTTAAAAAAATTAGTGGCGTTCTACTTTTGTCTTGAAAAATATATCAACAAAGTGAACTACGCTCATGGTTGAATTAAAAATAGTTTATTAACTGCGAGCAATAATAATCTTTAAAAATGTAATAATTTGTGTCAAGTTTTAATTAAGAAATAAACAGAATTCGTATTTAAGTATGTTCCTAGAAAGTAATGCACAAAGCACAACTATTATTTTTCATAAATTCCTCGGAAAAAAATAGTTAATTAATATATCATAAGTTAGTTATCCGATGTTTTCAGATGCAACAAAGCTGAAGTCAATTAAAATTTTGCAGGGTTATTTATTACATTTAGACCAATCTTTATTAACGTTATTATTAGAGATACAAAATAAAGTTTAGAATAAAACTTATAGGGCTGTAACTGAACAAGTTTAATAAATTATTGGAAGCACAGTGGCGTGCAGAAGTTGAGGGGTACAAGAACCAATAATATAATTATATATTTTAATGGAACGCCATGTGTATTGTTGAATCATTCTTTTTTCTTATTTTAAAAAGATGGCATATGACATTCCTATCTTTAACCATTATTTTCGAGTTATTGAACACTGAAAATCGTATTTAAGCTATTTATTGTACAAACGGAAATTACAATTTTAAAGTAGTCTATAAAAATGACAAGTACCTCTTCTGTACATATATTTAATTAAATCAATTGAAATTGAAACAAATAATTGAAATAAACAATTTGTTGGTTTTCTTAATAATTTATTAATTTTCAATGTTCAATAACTCGCCAACGGCTGAAGATTAACTTATTAAACGGGTTTAATTACAGCCCTATAATTTTTATTCGAAACTTTATTTTGTATCTCTAGTAATTACGATAATGAAGGGTGGCCCTAATGTAATGAATAACCATGTACATTTGGCAAAATCATAATGATTTTGGTAAGAGTTCATCTAGATTAGCATGATTGGCAATGACAAATGACAAACGCCAATGACAGTTGGTAGCGCCCCAGTAAACAAGAATCGTTATACCTAGTTATTGTTATTGTTGTTTGTTTGATTGTACGTGCGAATAAATGAATAATTCGTCAGTTGTCTTTTGATGTAGATAGTGCAACAGATAAGAACAGTTTTCCAACAACCATAGGAAAACTACAAGGTAAAGTGTTAAAGTGTTGTGTGCGGCAGTAAGTAGGATGTGGATTCTTAACTTTCAAACGACTTACGTGTTACATGTTCCTATACAAAAATTGTATCTTATATGCAAAAAGGATTGAACAAGATTGGTAAGTGATATTAATTTACTGTGTATGATCTGTAAGTGAAACTCGTTTAATCTATTTCATTTAAAGGCCGACAAGGCAAGGGCGACCCTAGCTTTTTTGCAGTCATAGGCAAACCTAAAAAATGCCGCGCCCAAGCAAAAATAAACTTTAAAAATAAAACAGAACAAAAAAGTATGGTCTAGTGTTTGAGTCGAGTAGATAAACACGGCTCAAAAGTGATATGATATTTAAATTTGACACCCCCCAAAAACCCTTTGGCACCAAATTTGAAGTTTATACGACAATAACTGTAAAAGTTATTAGAAATTTCCTCCGTTAATATTAAAATTAGCTGCGACATATACATGTACCTATTAGTGCATTCTTAATATTTTTGTATAAACTGCCAATAGGTGGTGTATGACTCATTACTTATGAAATACCCGGTATTTAGGTTTCTATGGCACTTGTTCCAAACTGGTACCTCAAGAAAATAAAACGCTGGAATGCCGGTTGATAGTATTTATATATATTTAATCTGTGGTTGATAGATACAAATATCTCAAAATAAGTTATGGATGGGTTTCTACAAAGTATGACATATTTCACTCAAAAAGTTCAAATTATATTTTTAAAGAATTCCTGCTGTAGTTTTAGATAAACATATAGCAATTTTTACATAAGATGTATTGCAATAAATTAAAATAGATACTTTTGTACTTATTTGAAAGCATAATCCAATCAGTTAATAATTGTATCAAGTGATACAATACGTTGATGAAATGTCAGATTAAAATCATTTACATTCAGATGACACTTGTGTGACTTGAAAGAAACTAGAAATCAAAACTGCAAAATTCGAAATTAGTGTAAATTCAGTAACAGCAAAGTAAAAGAGAAAATTTGTTTGTAGAAATATACAGGGGTATTAAAAAAGATTGAAATTAAATTATATCGAATCATACCTTGAATGTCATTAGTTGGAATATAAATTGTATGTATTAATTGTAAATAATTGAATTTAAGAGTGCAGTGCAAAATTGTGGTATATTAGGGCGGAATTCATAGTCAGCAGTTAAGGCACAAACCTACTAGGTTTGTGAGTTAAGGTAAGTGTGACTTTTCATTTGAATTCTGTTGAAGCCTAAGTAGAGAGAGCACGTGTGTATTTCGGTTTGCCAAGAAACGTTAAAATAATCATTAAAAACTATTGCTAGTGATTTATTTTTGTGAACAAGTAGTGCAAGTGCAATCTGGCAACTCTTACAAACTGATAGTATTCCCATAAACTAATTTTACAATAGGAAAAATATGCAACAATCTTTGTAAGACATATATAAAGGCTATTTCTGCTTGTGATTAGTGACAAAAAAAGTTATCTCTCGGTTAGTCGTTCTTATCATTGAAAATCAACTGGAAATCTGTTCCGCCAGCTGTTAGTACAATAATAAATCTTTACTGATTATAAACCAATAAATTAATTGCGTTTATATGAGTGTAAAAAATGATAAATTCCGAGGAACTCTACAAAATAATACTAAAGGCTAACGAAGAGCAAACTGCAAAACTGAATAATGTTAATGAGAAGCAAACTAAATTGCTTCAAGAAGAAATCAGATCTAGTATTAAAGAGCTACATGAAAAGACAGATAACATTAGCAAGGAAGTGAGTGATCTGAGAAAGAAGAATACAGCATTGGAAAGAAAATTAAGGAAAAATAATATAGTCATTTTCGGCTTCACCTGTAAGAAGGAGGATTTGCTTGCAAACACTCTATCCAAATTAAACAACCTACTAGAAATCGATATTTTGCCTAGTGAAGTAAATAACATATATACAATTGGCAAAAGCAATAAACCTGCAATAATCTTAGAGTTTATCTCTTATCTAAAGAAACAGGAATTATTTCGAAATATCAAAAAACTGAAAGGTACTGGTATAACGGTAACAAACGACTTATCTGTTGAAGATAGAGCAGAAAACAAAGTGTTGCAGCATCATCTTAAAAAGGCTAATTCACAAAATTTAAGCGCAAGAATTAAAGGAAGCAGATTGCTTGTGGACGGGAAAAGTTATTCGGCTAAAGAATTAAAAGATCTGGAGACTATAGAAGTTATAGAAAGTGATATATTTATAGAAGGAAGTGAAAACGAGCAAGAAAAGACTGATGAAGATGTAGGTGTATCATCTGGTTCCACTCGGAAAGAAGAGGAAAGTTCGGAAACTCATAAAAGCAGACCTAGAAAAGAAAAAGGAAAGAAGTATCTTACCACTGGCGCAATAGCAGCTACAACGCGTAAAAGAAATTGAATGTGCTGATATTAATCTGTATCTAAGGTATTAGTTATTTTGCCATTGTAACTTCATTTATAATTTACATTTGTATCTGATTGTGGAAATTTGCATATTTCATTGGTTTAATTATAATAAAATATTTTATGTCTGGTAAATGGATCCATATATTAGAGATCTAAAATATACACCAATAGATACACTTATTCTTAGTAATGCCATGTTCAAAGACCTTCTTAATGAAAAAGCACAATCATTTAAAATATTTCATACTAATATAAGAAGCATTTCTAAAAATTTTGAAAACTTAGAGATATTTCTAAGAAAAATTGATTGTAATTATGATGTTATAATTTTGACAGAAACCTATAAAGTTCATAATCTAAATTTATTTAAAATACCTGAATATACCATACTGTACAATGAGGGAGATGCAAACAAAAATGATGGGGTAATAATATTTGTTAAGAATACATACAACTATGAAAAATGTATTATTAAATGGGAGAGTACAAAAGTATTACAAATAAAAATTCTGTTAAACAATCTAAAAATAAATATAATGGCTATATATAGATCTCCGGCTTCAAGTCCTTCTGCTTTCAATAATAATCTTCAATTGTATCTTAAAAATAATAATAGTAAATTTTCAGATATAAACATTTTAATAGGTGACATAAACATTGATCTGGATTCTAGTTTAGATTATGTCGAAGAGTATTTAAATATACTTAGTGAACAAAATTATACTTCTTATATCAATAAAAGTACCAGAATAGAAGGTTTAAGTAAATCATGCATTGATCATATATTTATTAAAACCAGATTTGATCACGCAAAATTCACACCTGTAATACATGACACAAAAATATCAGATCATTCTCCCATATCTCTTGTGTGTGATGTGAAAATACCCGTAAACAAAAAAAATTGTAAAAGGCCTAATTATACTAAATATACTGACTATGAGAAACTTAAAAATTACTTGAAAAATGAGAGCTGGAATGAGTTTTACGAAACAGTTGATATAAATGCTGCAACTGAAATATTTATCTCTAAAATAAAATCTAATATCGATAAAAGTACTAAAATTGTTAAATTAAAAAAATACAAAGACAAAAAAAGCCCGTGGATTACTGAAGCTTTATTAAAGTCAATTAACAACAAAAATAATCTTTATAAAATTCACAAATTAAACCTAGAAGACAAAAATTTAGAAATAAAATATAAAACTTATAGAAATAAATTAAATCTATTAATAAAAAATACAAAAATCAACTACTATAGAAAACTTATAAATACTAATAATACAACATCAAAAACTTTGGTCACCAATAAAAAATATTTATAATGTAAATAAGGAAAAGGAAATCATTACGAAAATTGGAAATGAAAATGGTATAATATCGGATAGTACTCAAGTTGCAAATGCATTTGTCACTCATTATGCCAATGTCGGGAGAAAACTTGCAGCTAAAATAAAAAAAACAACAAATCCAAATCAGAAAATTTATAGTAATCCTAATTCCATTTTTTTCACTCCCACGGACCCAATTGAAATAAAAGAATTTATTAATTCACTAAAATCTGGTAAGGCTCCAGGATTCGATGGAATTACGTCGGATATGCTAAAAAATATTAAAGATGAGATTTCAGTACCCTTAGCTCATTTAATTAATGTTATAATAACTGAAGGGCAATGTCCAGAGGCCTTTAAAATAGGAATAATTACTCCACTATACAAAAGCGGCAAAAAGTGTGATGTAATAAATTATAGGCCCATATCTCTAATTTCCAATATTGCAAAGATCTTTGAAAAGTAATCAAAAAAAGATTAAGTCGTTTTCTTGAAAAATTTAACATTTTATCTAATATGCAATTTGGATTTAGAAATAATGTGTCAACTGAAAATGCGATTGCAAATTTGGTAGACAGCTTGTATCAGTCAATAGATAAATGTCAGCCCACTTTATGCATATTCATAGACTTGGAAAAAGCTTTCGATTCGGTTAGTCACGCACTACTACTTAATAAGCTAAAAATATTGGAATTAGAGGCACTGCGTTTAACCAGATAGAAAGCTATTTAGCTAATCGTAAACAATCCGTTAAAATTGGTGAAGCTATGAGTGATTTAAAAAATGTAGACTATGGTGTTCCTCAGGGTACGGTACTGGGTCCCATTTTATTCAATATATATGTAAATGACTTATTTAGTTTACCTTCTGATGGTCAGAAACTTGCAAATGCAGATGATACAGTTATCATTTATGAAGGAGACATGGAAAAAATTAAAGAAAATAATAATAATAATAATAATAATAATAATTTATTTACCATTAAAACATTCAAACAGTAGTAGATACAAAGAATAAACTAGAATAAAAAAGGTAAATAAATGAATACCACGTAAGGCGGACCTTGAGTGTGGGCTAACATTTCTAACATGTACGCACATATAATCTACAAATATATGTTTAACATTTTACAAAAACTTTACATTAACAAGTTAAAAGTCTACATGGTAAGAACACACATCCATATATATGTGCAGAAACAGATATACACATATTATACACATATGAACACATATATTATATTGACAAACAAAAAATAAAACAGGAGAATAAGCAAAGGACAACTTTAAGATATAACGGTAATATCTATTCTAAATTACAGAGTAAAGATGAAATATATAGTTTGTTTTTTCCTAATAAAAATAATTTTAGGCAACTTTTAAAGGATTTATATGTTTTACAAGATTTAATATCCTCAGGTAAAAGATTATACATTTTGGGTCCGAGGTAAGAATAGCATTTCGTAAATTTTGCGGTTTTTGGTTTAGGCACTTGGAAATAAGTTTCACGTTGTCTGGTGTTATAATCATGTTCTAAAGGTTTTAATTTGTTCCTGTTTTGTATTGCCTAGTTAAAATTCTAAAACAAAACAGTTTATCAAGGTCAAAAATATTGGATTCATTGAACAGATTTTCACTGCTGTACATATATGGTCTTTTCATTATGATTTTAATAATATGTTTTTGGACAATTTCTAGTGTATGTGAATGAACATTTGCTGCGCCTCCCCAGATAGATAGGCCGTAGGTAATGTGACACTCAACAAGAGCACAATATAACATTTTGAGTTGCTGTAAAGTTAAAATTGGTACTAATTTTTTAAAGATAGGTAAAATTAATCTAATCTTTTTTGTAATGTAATGTAAATGGTTTTACCATTTTAGGTGTGGATCTATATATATCCCTAGATATTTAATAAACTCAGTTGATTTAATTTGAACTGTAGAATTATTGTTTATGACTGATAATTGAACGTGACTTCAAATTAATTAAACAATGGTTTGATCATAATATTTTAACTATAAACAAGAACAAAACCAAGTATCTACCATTCAGTTCTTATCGGAACCATTTACCTGACCTTGGGCCACTAAAGATCTCAATGGACTTAGACGGGGACTTTTTTATGTTGATTGAAGAAGCTGATTCTGTAAAATACCTGGGAATAATAATGGATAAACATTTAAGATGGAATCTACAAATAAACAACATTGTTAAAAACTTAGAACATTAATTCCTATTTTTAAATACCTTAAGCCATTGTTGAATATAAAAGAACTTAATATCTTGTACTACTCCCTGGTGCAATCCCAAGTAACATACGGTATAATAGGTTGGGGTGGAGTAAATAATAATTTCCTACAAAAATTAAACACAATTCAAAAATGGTTTATTAAAATAATATATAATAAAGATTTTACTTACCCAACAGAGAATCTGTATAAAGAAACTGGAAAAATGGATATACGGCAACTTTTTTGTGAGAAAGTACTCATTTATCTATATAAAAATAAAGATTTTATTGAGTTTAACGATCATATTTACAATACGCGAGCAAAAAACACAACAACATTAAAACAAAGGGTTAATAAAAAAGCAGGTACAAGAAACTTTAAATATATTTGCTTAAAATTATATGATGTTCTTCCGACAGAAATTAAAAATATAACATCTTTATCTATTTACAAAAAAAAAATTAAACTGTGGATCCAAGAAAGTCCGAGATTATTAATGCATGAAATAGTAAATAAAACTATGTATTTTTAATAATTGTTATTAACGCAGTATTAAAATATAGTCTTATATGTATTTTTGGGTTAGGTATGCAACTGATGTTTGTAATATTAGTTTACTATATTGTCCACATTTATATGACTGGTTATGTGTTCCACATTCAAGTACGTCGTACTTTTAGGAATCATAACTGGTTGTGATATGTATTCGATATTGAAGCACATATTTCTAAATTATGTATATTTATAGGGCCTTCCTCTCTACTTAATAATTATAGTTAATATTCCTTTAACAAGTAGTAAGTAAATACTTTAAAAGGTTACTGTGTTTATTTAGTTTTCCACATATAGTATATGTGTATATGTATATACGTGTATATATACTACACTAATTTTGTATATCAAATTTGTAAAATTTTGTGAAAATGAATAAACCTTTATTATTATTATTATTATTATTATTATTATTATTATTTAAAGTATAGGCTTAAAGGCTTAAATAAAATGCCTTTCAATATATTGTTTCATAACTAAACTTAATGGAAACCTATTAAAGTGTGGTATGAAACTATTAGCAAGTTGTTATCCTGAATTTTTATCTTGTACATTCCAAAGCTAAGTGCACACTTAACTTAACCTTAAACCAAGTTATCTAAAAGTATATTAAAGTGAAATAGTATCAATATCATGCAAAAATTAAAAATCAAGGAAATTTTTACCAAAACCAAGATTTAAAAAAGGAAATAAACAAAACTACGGAATAGACTTCAGTCAAGAGCCAAGCAACAATCAAACCAAGGTATGAGATAAACAGCAGACAAAACAGGTTTGAAAAAGATAGGAATGGCAAGGGAAGAGAAGAGCGGAACAAGGAACAGCATAACGGCAGGCAGGAAGAAGCAGGAAAATCACATAGAGAGCAAGGATCAAGGAAGGACTGATGGACTTGAAAATAAATTTTTATACCAACGTAAAGGAAACCACAATATTTAGTATAAAAATTGTACATGTGTGTAAAAATAAGATAGTTAGCGCAGGGTTAGGATAGATTTAAGAAAATTAATTGTTTCTTCTTTCATAAAATAATGAAAAAACTGGTGTAAAATTCAATTTCTTAAATATTTCTAAGGCAAAATTTTCAGTTAATAACAGAGCATAATTTTTAAAATTTTAAAAGAAAATAAGACCTGTTTAGAATCTCATTGGGAATAAGTGCCTCATGCCAACAGTTTTTGGATTAATATTAAGTTTAAATTTTTTTAAAATTACCAGTTATTGAATTAATTGAACAAAATTAAAAAACTAAAAAAAGAACACATTAAAATTTTAAATTTCAATCAAAAGTTAACACACAAGCGTCCAGAACAGAGCTATCCTTCCTGGTAAAATAACAAAAATACAAAAATAAAACATAACAGTATATTATGTGACAACCCTTGTAAAATACCTGAAAGGTAATATTTAAATTTGACACTTTCTTATCGACACCAAATTTGAAACTGATGTTAATAACATTTGTCGATACAAGTGTATTTGTAATGCTTTGGTATGCAATCCATTATTTATAAAACATCCTGTATATTCAAACATGTAATGTGATTTGATTACATAGTTGGTTATTTTTGTTCACGAGTACCTAAGCGTAATAGTTCATAATATTTAAGTAAGTACTTACGGAGTTGTGTTAAAAATTTAACGTTAATCTACAAACTTCTGTTAATTCCTTTTATTTTTGGGATATTAAAAAAACATTTTTATTAAATTTGTCTTACCACTGTTTAATTTTTTTTATCGCGGTGAATAAATATTTGTAGGCATGCGGTCCTTTTTATCTTTTAGTCCTTAAGGGAGCAAAACCATGGCACCGTGTTTCGGTATGCATCAGATATCTCGGAGCGTGTTCAGTTGTGATTCCACGCATGAAAAGCGTCCCGACGCCTACCCGTCGCCGCGGGCGACTTTTGACCCCTACCTATAACTCTCCATATTGGGCTGTCAGAAGCGGAATGCGACAAACGAATGGGCTATATTGGCGATGGCAACCACTTATTGCCTCTTCGCCGAGGACCCTTCGAAGTTCTAGTTAACCCTTTAGGCTGTCGCCACTTTATGGCCTTCCGGATTTATATATATTGCCTGCTATCGGGTCGTCATAGAACTGGAAGACGTAACAATAATGGTGACGCATAGCACCGGCAGCAGATGAACGAAATTGCGGCGAAAATTTATTTCCAATAAGTGGTAATTGAAGAGACCCCACTGAAATCCGATAAAGTTTGTTGCAACGATATATTTTCTTACTGCGACACTTTTATATAGGGTGAGTCATTAATAATAGTACATGGCTTAAGGGCAGATTGTTTACGTCAAAATAAAGCAGTTGAGCCCAACATGCCTTATTCAATTGTTGCTCCTTTTCATTCTACGGGGTGTTAAAGTTGAAAAAATGTTTTCATTTTTTTGCTATATTTTAAGAACGCATGGAGTGTTTTGAAAATTTGTAGTCTTATGTTTTTTGAGGTGGCAATTACGTATATGCAAACAGTGTTGAGGTCACAACTAGGGGGCACTATTTATACTGTACTGTGTATGCAAAAATATGTCTAACTTTATGCATTTTACACTTTTGAATTTTTTAATACGAAGCTATTGAACTTACAGTTTTCGAGAAACAGACGATTTAAGTTTTTGAAATTCGGCGGAAATTAAATTAGAAAATTAGGGAGTCTCAATATATCAAAACAAAACTATTAACCGATTCTTGAATCTTTTCCCTAGTCCAGGGCATTTAGCACAAAATCACCCGAATAGAGGAAATTTTGGAGCACAACAGATATCGAGATGCGGTTTTCTGCATTGTGTTGGGGAAGGTCCCAGAAAAGACTGGTGAAAATGTGGGTTAGCAGTTTTTTGAAAAACGCCTTCTGGGCCGGAAAATGCATTTTCCAATTGCATCATTACTTGTACCGTTATGGGAACGATTGTAAACGCGGAAAAATCGCTCGGAAATCGTTACTCGGGGGTTTTCGGGGCTGCCGAACTCGATTCTGGCATTAGAATTACCCGGGGGTGCAGGGGGCGGCTCTGTGGGGGTGCGCGGGGGGTGAATTGGGAGAGGAATGGCAGCGTGCATGAGAATCGCTCCAAACTCGTTACTCGGGGGTTTTCGGGGATGCTGAATTCAATTCTGGCATTGGAATTACCCGGGGGCGCTCAGGGGCGCCTCTGCAGAACAAGATGTTTAATTCTTAAGTTGAAAATTTGAGTTTATAATGAATAATTCAAGATTAATAAAAACTTCTATTTGTTATTTGAATAAAGAATTATGTTCATAATTTGTGATTTTTCACTTGCTGCTTTACCATTTCCTAGCCACCCCTGAGCGCCCCGGATATTCCAATGCCAGAATCGAGTTCGGCAGCCCCGAAAACCCCCGAGTAACGATTTTGGAGCCATTTACATGGACTATGCGATTTCCCCCCAGAATGAACCCCCGGATACCCCTGCAGAGGCGCCCCTGAGCGCCCCCGGGTAATTCCAATGCCAGAATTGAATTCAGCATCCCCGAAAACCCCCGAGTAACGAGTTTGGAGCGATTCTCATGCACGCTGCCATTCCTCCCCCAATTCACCCCCCGCGCACCCCCACAGTGCCACCCCCAGATAATTCTAATGCCAGAATCGAGTTCGGCAGCCCCGAAAACCCCCGACTAATGATTCCCGAGCGATTTTTCCGAGTTTCCACTCGTTCCCATAACGGTACAAGTAATGATGCAATTGGAAAATGCATTTTCCGGCCCAGAAGGCGTTTTTCAAAAAACTGCTAATCCACATTTTCACCAGTCTTTTCTGGGACCTTCCCCAACACAATGCAGAAAACCGCATCTCGATATCTGTTGTGCTCCAAAATTTCCTCTATTTTTGCTAAATGCCCTGGACTAACAGTTGTTTTTGGCTATTAATAGTATCTTTGTAAACTATTTAATTTAATATGGACCCAAAAGTAAAAATCTAGCAGATTTAAATCAGGGCTACGTGCAGGCCAAGGAGCGAAGTTCCGCCGCGTCCAATCCAACGGTGCGGAAAATTCCTATTAAGATATTCTCTTACTCGTCGGGGGTAATGTGCAGGTGCATCATCATGCAAAAATCAAAAGTTCTGCCGTAAATTTAAGGGAATATCTTCAAGAAGTAATGACAAGTCATTAATTAGAAAATTTAAATAATTTTCTTCGTTAAGTGGACGTGGTAGTACGAACGGTCCCACAATATTATCGGAGAGAATTCCACACCAAATATTGATAGAGAACTCTTGCTGAAAATGTACTTGGCAGATGCGGATTTTCTAGTTCCCAATAATGACTATTTCTCCAATTAAAAATACCTCTTAGGGTAAATGTAGCTTCGTCCGTATTTTATTATGAAATGTTGAGTCACCATTTTGTTGTTGGCGAAGAAACTGTACAAACCGTAACCTAGCTAGAGGGTCTTGTGGTGTTAAATGTTGAACTGGAGTAAAATGATAAGGATACAGTTTCTCTTCGTGGATTATTCTGCTAACGGAAGACTGCTACTGATGCCAGTAGCTGCCGAGGTGTGCTTGTACGTGTGTTTTCAGCAATTCGCTTAAAACATCATCTTCTTGGTCCGCTGTTAATATTTTCGGTCTTCCAATATCTCTTTTCGGGCGAAATTATCCTGTTTCACATAATCTGTCGTACAATCGCTTAAATAGTCTATGATCGGGTTGTCAGTTATCTCGATATAATTCCAAGTACCTCGTTTAAATATAAAAAATAATATGAATTGAGTGTCATTGACAGAAACAATATGGTATTGTAGTGACAACTGTATACTTATTATTTCCACGCCTACCACTTTGGAAAAAATAGTTTTCTAATTTAATTCCCGCCGAATGTCTGTTTCTAGAAAACGGTTGAGTTCATCGATTTGTAACAGGTATACATTTTTTATTTAGAATTAAGTTCAATAGTTTTTGTAATTAAAAATTGTAAAAAAGTGTAAAATAGAAAAAGTTGACAAATTTTTACATCGACAGTACAGTGTAACTATCATAAATTTAGGGTCTCATAGATTTTCAAAAAATATTACAATTTGTTCCTATAAACCATGGGCGTATTTTTTTCCGTTTTCAAGATACAGGAAGTTAAAAATAATTTTTTAGAATCTAGTTTTGGTCCTATATTCCATAAAATTCGACTGAATGAACTGAAATTTTGTTATCTGGCATTTCTGGGGATGCTAAATGCTCTAGAGTTATTAATCTTTGGCTATATCATACAAGGCGTTCACTGCAGTACTGTGCGGAAACATTTTAGGTCCTAACTTTTTTGAGGTTAATCTTTTTGCAGCTTTTAAAACTTGCTGTTATGGCAAATTTTTTTCTAAACAAAAAAGGTGCTCTTGTAAGAAGTGTTAAAATTTGCCCGTTTTCGAGAAAAACTAGGCATAGTGCGCCATAGTCAAGCAGCTAGTATCCCAAATTGCTCATGAAAGTACCCATGTTATGAAGCAGCGCACCAGCTCCAGCACGTACCTTTACCTGCAACGACCGTCAACATAAGACGTGTCGGTGACCTGAAATTTATGACTTGACCGGGTTAGTCCTACGTAAGGTCTGTTCCCACAAAAGTCAGGTATTGGTTTAAAGCTGTTAGAAATATTCAAACAGTTAAATTGTGGATGTGTCGCTTGACTATCGGACACTCTCGCTTATTAACAACCTTTATTTACTTACCTTAAACAAACTGCAAGTCTTTCAACCAAACTATGAACTATTTTTCACATAAATTAGACACTCCACAGATGACATGACATATGTCATGTAGATAAGTTTACTTTTACATGTAAACATTTTCACTAGGTATCTCTCTTCGGAAAAGCTCTTGAATTAGGCATCATGTAGTTTTACTGGAATGCAATTTTGTAATGCAATGCCCGTTTAGCACAAACACCCTCATAATTTAGAGCAAATCGCAAAAATAGCTGAAAATCACAAAAAATCATATTAGTGAGAGCAAAAAAAAATCGGGAAAATTTCTTCTAACCTTAATTATATGTGTTTCTTTTGTATTTCGATGCGCTGAATTCGATTTCGATTTGAAATCTATTCAGCATCATCCTTATACACATTGAATACGTCCGTACTCAAAAAAAGAGTTGATGAAAAAGAAACTTAAAAACTTTTTTGAACAATTTTTTCAAGCAGTGTTTTTAAAAAGTTACTGTATATTGGTGGTGGGTTTATTTCACCATGAATAATATCGCAGTTACGTAACACCTACCCAGAAATATACATATTTTTATCAATTTCCAGTTATTTTGATGATATAATATTTCCCTCAACTTCGTAATTCGTAGTGTCATATATTGCAAATCATATTCAATTTTTCTGCCTGTCTTGTCACTTATTTTAGAATCATTTATAATTCACTATTACGGACAGTGGGAGGACAATATTTCTACATCGATATTGAATGGTGAACTGACATGGAACACGGAATTCATTTTACGCGTCAATTTTGCAGCAGCCAACAGGGCAGGCTCTAGGGGTTAGCTTGAACGAGCGGTTGGACAAGTACTGAGTTCATAGATCAACAAATTCAGTGAACAAATTGCAGAAGTAACAATTGTTCACTAAATAGAACGTATTATGAATTATAGGTTATGGTATTGCAAGTACAAGGTGATTTACAATGTATTAAAAAAATGGAAATAGATACTGAAAAATGGAGTCAATTTCAAATTTTTTTGTGATATCTTTATAGTTTCAGAGCAAAAATTGTTGAAGTTTTAGTATTTTTAACCTTTACATCGCTGGGCTAGTGTAGTCTTTAGCCAGGCGATTTCGAATATTGAAACCCGATCTACTCATAGTAGGTATTAACGTTTTTATGATGATTATATATAACATTAGTTTTTTAGTAACAACAGTTTTTCATAGCAATTCGGAGTTGATGGATATCGTTTGAATTTATAGTGAAGTGAAAATGCTTTAGCAGAGTGATTTCCCGGTAAACATGTGACAAATGTAGCTACTTTTATCATGGTGTGCAGTGAGTGCAAGTGTAGTGCAACACTAGCGTAAAACGGGAAATTTGAAACCAAATCGTAGAAGAGATGGAGGTCCAAGGCATCCATCGCGTATTGCAGCAGTGTGGCGCATCATATACGCTTATTATATCCGTTTCATACAGGTGTGTCCAAGCCTTAATACCAAGGGATTAGAAGAGGAGGACCGGTACATGTCCTGACTATTTTGCCTTCTTTGTGAGGATATTAAAAAAATGAAGTGTATCGCACCGAACTGTACACTATTGATAATTTACGCAAACTATCAGGTGCTGCCAATAACGAATTCAAAACAGACAAGAAACAGGAGCATTTATGTTAGTTTGTAGAAACTGAGTAAGACGGCATCAAAATTTTGATGTGTGTGACATCAGGTATGTCAAACTATTTTATTAACAAAATTCTATCAATAATTAATAACAATAGCGGCAAAAGAGGTTAAATTTGCCGTATAAAATGTTATTTATTTTTTTACTTGGGAATTTTTTTTCAAATTTTTGTCCCGTTGCTGATTGCATTCTTTGTAGGTTTTACAGTAGATCAGTCTCCAGTACCGTACAGAAGTGTACTTCTAAATGATTTTCGAACTGCCTTCCTTGATTTTTTTTTTATTTGTCCTCTGTACATTCAAAATTTGTTTAGATAAGTTCTGAATCAATTTGTATTTGTTTGAAAATGACACCGACACACAAAATAAAAACAGTAGCCTGTAATTTTGGCCAGATTCACCAATCGCAAAAAATAGCGAAAATCACATTATAAGTGTGTGAAAATCGTAATTTTTTTTCTGATCTCGATGAAGTATGTTTCTTATGAATTTTGATGAGTTCAATCAAAATTTGGAGTCTGTTCAGCTTCATCACAGATTTTGCGAAAATAGTAAAAAGATAAGTGAAACTGGCAAAAAATCATATTAATATCACGTTAGAAAAATGTTTTCTAGATTGTATCAAGTGTTTTTCTATATTTTAGCGAGTTGAAATTGATTATGAAGCCTGTTGAGGCAAAATTTTGCAAAATAACTGGAAAGTATTCAACATCCTCGGTGTCGTTTCCACTTTCTTCATCCGTGCAAATACATTTCTTCCTCCTCTCGATGACGATCCGCATCCATAGATTTGGTACCACGACTTTAGTGGTCGTCTTAGGTGCTCTGATTTTCCCGTCTTTTTCCAACTCATTAACATCGTATTACACGGGTTAGAAACTATATGTGGTACCCAGTTCACATTCTGGTTCTGACATAAGAAACATACTTGGTGGAGATCAGAAAAAAATTCCGAATTTTTCACTAATGTTTGCCTTTTCCAGGTATTTCTTGAAATTTTTGGCAAATCTGTGGGTGAATCTTCAGATTCGAATTGAGCGCATCAAAGTACATAAAAAACACACTTGATCACTGTCTGTTTAAGACCACAAAATGATTTTTCATTTTTAAATGCGAGGGTATCTACGCTGTAAAATTGTTCGAAAAAAAATAAGAAAATTGTAGTAGGTATTTTTAATTAATAAATTTATTAACAAAATTTGTCAGAAATTATTCAAAAACTCTGAATCCGAAGTTAAGTTAAATTAAAAACATGAGGTTTGTAAGACAAATAAAATAATAAATAAAAATATATAAATTGAAAATTTAATTGACAGGAATGTGAAGTGAAATTATATCTTTTTCAATAAATTTTGGTAGTTAACCTGTCAGTAGGTACGTCAATAAATATTGCTTTCATATTGATCATGTCTTTATTAGAGCATATTGAGGTACTCATTTCATATTCGGTTGGCCATTTGGTTATTTTCAGTAAAGTCCATCTTCATTATAACGTTATTGATTTAATTATGTCAATCTTACTTGATATTAATCAGGTTGCTTTATCGTTCTTTCTCTTAAAATGTGTAAAATCCCAATTTAAAGGACAGGAATCTAAACGAGGAATAGGAGGATTTATTTATTTGTTTATTTGAATAAATTACATCCAGCACACAAACACAAAAATACTGGTAACATTAGTAATATATAAAAAGAAAAAATAAAATTAAAATGAAAAAGAGGAAGACAAACAGTATTCAGTCAGTTATGCAGTACATAAAATAAATGCTTTAAGTTGTTTTTAACTAATACAAAATATATCAAGAGTAACATAGATTTCAAAAATTCTAAAAGCTATATGTATAGTACTATTGAAATGCTGGAAAGAATATGAAATAGGTACATAATAGTTATTTATGCAACAAGTACAAAAAGTAAGTGCACGGGACGTCAAATTGTCCAGCGAGGCTGTCAAGCCGAGCACTTTTTGTACGCATACAATATTGTTTCTACGTTCATGCAAAAACCAAAAAATGATATTTACATGACACTAAGTCTAAGAAAATGTGACGTCGATTTGAACGTTTATGTTTGTCATGATGACAAAACGCTGTAGTAGAATGACAGATGCATGCAATAAACATTTTATTGCACTAGTGCAATAAAGAACCACTTTTTCCACTAAATATAGTTCAATAAGGTTTTGTTTTTTTGCATGAACGTAGAAAGTATTACTACTCCTTGAAGTAAAGTATAAAAACATATATGCCTCAGTAATTCAGGTGAGTCAACTAGATTATTTATGATTTTGTTTAAAAATGTTATATAAGTAACCATTGAGACGGGGATATACATGACGTTTTCTAAAATAAATATATTTCAATAATTTCTTTTGTATAGATTCTACCATATCTATGTATTTAAGTATATGAGTATTATAAACAGAACAGCAGTATTCCAATTTACTCCTTACAAAAATAAAATAGAGTTTGCTTTCTTCTACGTGATTAGAAAAGGTTAATTTGACATTGAAAATTACATTGAAGTCCTTAATTTCATAAATATGATTGAGTACAACATTATCTAAGGCGTAATTATAATTGACGGTATTAAATATTATGTAAAATGTCATGAATTTGCATATATCAGTATTCAGATCTAAATTATTCTTGTGACACCAATAACTCAAACAAATTAAATCTTGCTGCAATCATGAAAAGTTTTTATCTCTAAATATCTTCATGCCATCAGCATAAAGCAATTTTTTGAAGTTACAATGTTGCATATATCAGAAATAATTAGTAAAAACAATAGTGGCTCCAAGTTTGAGCCCTGGAGTACTCTTAAAGTTGAAATGAACGTAGATGTTCTGATAATATCAATTTTGGCAAATAGTTTCCTTACATAAGTAAGATCTAATTATAGTCATAATTTGAGAAGATATGCCGAATAAGGATAATTCATTCAACTGTATGTTATGGAAATTATATAAGGATTTGGTAAAATCAGTATAAAGAACATCCACTTGCTTTTTCGAGTTGCGAAACATTTGTGTAAAAATACATAAGTTACTCTGGGTGCTGCAATATTTAAGAAAACTATGTTTTTTAATAAGTATGATACATTTTACGTAATATATAATAAATCATACTATTACCTCGAATAACTTTGAAAGTACATATAACAATGAAATTGGTCGGTAATTCAAAATATTTTTCCTTATTACTAGAAAGAAATGAATAATAATTTTAATTTCTCATTTATGTTGACCAACCAGTAGCTCTGACGTTTGAGTAGCTTAATTATAAATTCAGAACTTCGTGATTAACACACATCAGTACGAGATAGTTTTGAATGAAATATCAGCAACCGCAACCACTTCCCTTCGTTTGTCGCAAAGGCTTATTTGTAACTTGTAATATATTCCCCTGTCAGAGTTAATCTAAAAAAGAATTCCATATCAAAGGCGGCAAAAAGGAACTATTATTCAAAAGGTTGTCAGTAAACAATGAAGTGGGGTCTGCTAAGTAAGAGATAAGCGTAAAATACATTTTTCATAAGATATTAAAATTTCGTGAACGGTTTTTTTCGAAACTGTATTAATAAAGACATTCCGATATACCATGATTGATGAGGAGTTACTGAAGGAGTTGCCCGTCTTATTCTAACAGAGAACGGAAACGCCAAAGTTTTTATAATAATTTATGCAGTCTGGAGTTTCTTAATGCAGGATACATGATGGATAGAAATAGTAACAGCAAGCTTTGCATACAGTAGTCAATGCTTCCTTTCAAAGCTGGATATAATTATAATAAAAGAAATAAATGATTAATAAAAGTCCTTAATAAAGGATGAAGTTATGGGCATGTTTCATATTTCTCGACGTTTCGAGAGACATGTTGCTCTCTTCTTCAGTTGCACTGGTTCATGACGCTCCAGTGCTTAGTTTGAAGTCACTACTACTAGCACTACTGATGTTTCGATCCTTGATTTTTATGGATAAATCGTTTTCAAATTGCAGGTAACTACCCGAAAAGAGGGCTTAGAACTCTAAGTCCTCATCTCAGACGAAATTATTTCGATTCTACTGAATTTGTATTGATTATCTGTAGAGTCTTGATCATAATCTTTTCTCGTTCACTAGAATCTTGATTTCGTCTAGATCTACCGAATGACCTGTATTCGCGCTATGCTATGGGCAAATGCTGACTTCCTATTGTTTTGAAAATTGAAATGAAGTATAGATCTAGTGGGGGAGCCAGAACAGCATGTTAAATAGATTGAGAAATCAAGGTGATCCACCTAGATCCAGATGGTAATCTAGTGAGTCACCGTTTAGAAAAGTGCCAATCACTGAAGCTCTCGAAGAACATGGAAGGCAAGGATGAGAATCTAGTGCACTTAGTAAAAGTGTGCGCCAAATGAACCTTCTTCTTCCTTAGGGATAAATTCTATGAACAAACGAAAGGAGCAGCTATCTTACAGACACAGGTCTGGGTATGTTGACGATACATTCAAGAACTGTGAACAAAAGAAAAGCATATGACACATTTTTTATAAAAAGCCTACTAACACTAAACGGCACTACACTGTTTTCTGCATTGCAATTCACAAATAGATAGTACGGTAGATACCTCATACTTTATTATTATCATCATCAGATCATTTCAAAAGGTAACAGATTAATATTATTTAGGTGTTCCTTCAATGTATATTAGTCCTACTTGTTATCCTTATTGATCTTGAACTTCTTTTAAAAACCCTACTTGTCTTGAGGCTTTTAATCACTTTCTTTAAACCTTATTCTTCACTCATTCCTGCAAGATCATCAAGTGTCAAAATTTTATCTATTACATAATTACATCACCTTATTTTCATACAAGAGAAACTAATGACATTACAGATTGCTTAACTGATTTTTTATAGGTGCAGAGATGACACTGAAAACTCAAATTTTTATCTTCCAAAACAACAAAAGCTCTTTTTTAAGCAGGTGCCGAGAAAATATAGATAGCAATGTTTATCATCAAATTTAATGTTGTTTTGTGTTAAGTCCGAATTTACAAACTGAAACATTTAAAGAAACCATTGAATATATATCTTTATAATATTTAGATACAACTCTGGGAGCTTGAAGTTTATCAGTGGTGTTTTATTTGGTTCGCAGGTGCAAACTTAAAAGAGTGTAAACTGACCTTTACAGTGATCGAAAGGAATTTATGAGCCATTCTGGCTTTCCTAATTTATCGCACGTAATGGAATAACTCCGAAGTGACAGGAGACCGCCCTGGCACCGTAAAAACTCCAGTCGATGTAATACTTTACGCTTTATCAGTCCATCTGATAACATGAGTTTTTCTTGGAGCGGACCAGGCCGATTTGCCGCTTTAATCTTTGACCGCCCTGGCCGGAAGTAGAATTGATGGTGACGCGAATTACTTTTCAGATATGCCCTCACCCATTTACCGCGTAAAAACGGTTGCTATTGGGTTTTTGTGTAAAAACAGAAGCTGGAGATGGGCCGCTTTGAGAACTAACACGGAGTGAGGTGTACTCTGAGACATAAATCATTGGAAGTTACGATGAAATCAATTAATTTGATCTGCAGTATTGTGCTATTTGTTATATTTCCGCATTTTTGGAATCATATCTTATATGCTGAAAGTTATTAATGCATCAAGAGACAAATTAGGAAAATATAGCTGATGCAATAACTCGCAAATGTTCACTCGAATCGCAATATCCTTTGGAAGTAAGGCTTGTACCCGTTGCACGTGAAATGGATAGAGCACGTCGTGCTTTCACGTTTGCCAAACTGTGGATTGTGATATCCCAAATTGTGCTGCAATTGTCCTGGTGCTAATGCTAGGCTACTCTTTGGCGGCATTTAAAATCTCTTCCTCAAGATTTACAAGTTGCCTAGGTTTATTGACTCTCTCATGTTGCCCAGGCCTCGGCCGCAAATTGCCAGTCTCTCTACTCCACTTAAACACACGTAAAAAGGCTTCACGTCTCTGATAATACCTATGAGGAACTCTTTGACCATAAAGATGAGCAGCCACTGAATTCTGATTTCTCGTATTATGTATCATGTCCATAAATTCTTCGTTTGAGAAATTATGCGCTGTACTTATAGTCGCGTGAAAATAAATTCAAATAGTACCTCAACTGATAACAAAGTACTGCTACAAATACCAAGCATATCGTTTACTGACTTGTTTACTTCCTAGTTTTTATAAACAAAATATTTCACGTGATTAATTGTTATAAACTTCCAAAACTAAAAATATTTTACTATTTTTTCTCACTACTTCAATGAAGAAGGGGGGGGGGGGGTGAATCATATACCTTTGGAAAGCCCCTGCAATTTTCAAATATGCAGTTTTGGAATTTACATGTATCGTTATAAAAAAAATGAATTTTTTCCCGACATTTGCGTATGAATTGGTTTGATAGGTTGAAATGTTGATAGCTGGATCACGAACTAGTATTCAACGGATTATGACCCACAAATCTTACTTTAATGATGAGTGCTCTTTTTTGAAATGGTACGGTTAATCACCATTATTGTCGATAATTGTTTGATTCTAATCCCAGAAGTATATACTTATAATCCTCAAAGATTAAATGTTTGGACTGGAATTTTTGGTGATCATATCATTGGTTCGTTTTTCCTAGCAGGAGAAATGTATTCAGAATTTCTGAAAGGCACAATTGACCTGTTGATGAAAGATCAGTTGATATTTAAACAAGATGGTGCTCCTCGGCACTATACTCTGCCTGATCGTCAACACTTTTCGGATTACTAGGTTGGAAGGAAAACTTCCATAGAATGGCCCCCATGATCACCAGATCTTTCTCCATTAGACTTATATCTGTGGGGTCACTTAAAAGTCAGAATTTATTCTACTCCACTTCTTCATTGCAAAATTTACGTCAACAGATCACAAACAAAATAAATGTTGCCAAATCACCCTAGAAATACTTCGTAATGCGCGAGAACGTTTTCAACAGAATTTGTATTATTGTATGAATACTGGAGGCAGACAGTTGGAACATTTAATGTTGAGTAGCTGGATTGTACTTCACAGGTATTTTTCCGCACACAAATCTTTGTTTCTTTTAAATGGTACATATAAATTCTAAAAACTACATACCACCGTTTAGAGAATTCAAGGAGATTTCCGACGATATATAACTCATCTCATTCCCTATTCAAATTGTTGGTCACCCCATTGCTCGAGGAATGAAGTGACGACATTGAAACTTTGAAAATCAGTTTTCTCCCTCCAAAATAAAATTAACCTGTCCAAGCGTTATTCCATATCTATGCTATTATTACCCAAAATCTCCATGAGAAATTTACGTTGGGCTGATCTGTATAAAAGCATTTATATATATTCAGCGATCATAATATTCCATTAAAGTTCTCACAATAGAAAAGCAGAAGTTCTCCAGTACCTAAGAAGGTGTTCCAGTCAAGGCCACGTTGACTGTTTTTTAAGTATAAGAGAGTGGTTCATCATCAAGTCTTGATTCATTCATTCATTCTCACCTTTCGTAAATGCCCGATTTGGCCTCTGCTGACGTATTTTCCAAGTTCAAGTCCTTCAAAGAACAAAAAGATAATAATATTGCTATATTTTCAAATGTTTTGCGGAATAGGAGAAACATAATCCTATTTTATTATAGTGAAACAAAAACAATAGAGTTAAAAATGATTACTTTGTTTTTCGTCGATAAGTTGAGACAATATGATTACTATAGTTTATAGTTTATAGCCGGGATTTTTTCATTATTGTCCAAAGAATTAGCGCTATTAATAATCAAAGTATCATCAGGTATAAAGCTGATGTCACCACGTCCGAGAGAACAAAAAGGTTAGCCGTTAATTTTGAAAGACCTGATTGGAAAGCGTTTCGGGTAATTTGCGGACCCGCGAAAACCTGATGACGTGTCCAGAGCCCTTTGCAACTGGGCATTAATCATCCTGGCCTTCTAAGGCTGTCAAATGGATGGTTCTCCATCAGCGACTGCTCGGACTTGCTGATATAGGCGACATTCGTCCTACGGACGCAATCCTTTCAAAAAACAGCTTTTGATTCCGCTTTGTTCACTTGTTTTAGTATCATTAAGCAAGGTCTCGTCAATCAAACAGTATAAAGTATAATGTAACAATTTTAAAATATGATTTTATTTATTTATTTACGGTACGACTACCCAAACAGAGAAAAGCCTACAATTACAGGATAGCAGTAGTCAATAATGGTGACATTATACATTGACTTAAGACAAAATTGTGAAAAAGTAATAAAGTAACTAATACTGAACAAAAACACTAGATGAGATACAGAACAGAACAAACATATAAAATCGATTTCTTAATAATTGTCTAATGTTAACAATACTTACCTTTAGATCACTTTAATTCGTAGTACAATTAAAAATATCTATTTCACTTGCAAGGGAGCTGTAACTGTGAGACTTTTCATAACGGGAAAAACATGAGAATATTCGATTTTGCAGTAGGCAAATACAGGGTATCCGAAATATTAGTGCCGTAATTTTAAGGGCTAATACATCTGCCTAAAAGCAATAAAAATCTTATGAAAAAATGTCTAAAACAAGTAGTTTGTCTACGAATACATTCCAAAAATTAAAATACAACTGCATTAATATGCAGAACTCTGTTAAAAAATTAAGGTAGGTACAATTAAGCTTAAGTAAAAGAGCCTTTAAGTAATTTCATAATTTAATTTTTGGATCAGTATTAATGAAGTAAAAAATTGAAGTTTCTGAGAAAGTCGTTAAAACTGTAACGTATTGTAACGTTCGACAACGTTGCAGTGTCCAGGCTGCTTGTAATAACCTAAAAGAAATTAGTCATAATGGTGATTACAGCTAGTGTGATTCATTTTTGTCTAGTTTTTCTGTGATGTTTGTGAGAGTACATAAACAAAATTAAACAATTTATAATAACCAAAACCAGCTGTATAGCATGTTAATTTACGGCAAATCTAGCCAAAACTCTCTGGCTACGAGACATTTGTACGGTAAACGCTTCTTGTAAGAAACAAAAGTCATTTTAAACACTTGTTACTATTATTCTGTGTTGTGAAACTAGCTCTAATAAAACCATTCACCTATGTTTAGGAGTACCTATTTGTAATTATTATGTAAACACTAAGATAGTATGTGAGCGACGTTGCCATATTCTTCAAGACCTGTTTGCTGTTATAATTCGGTTACCGTTGGTCAGAGAAAAAAAATTGTTAAGTCAAATATGTTTTATTTAATACAACTTATCATATGGCAAAATTAAGGCACTTATATTCCGGACACCCTGTATAAAAAATGATTATGACCGGTAGCTATGTTACTAATTAAAAAAAGAGCAGCAAGAAGTGAGGGACAATCAATAATACTGTTAATGTGTGATGTTTATACAAAACGCAGCCGAATGATAATTTCTTCTGCAGCTGGGTTGGGTAGAATTAAATCTGGATAGTAATACATTTTAAGAAAAACCCTGTTTAGGGTAAATACCATCGCTTTTGATTCATAAAAACATGACAAAATGTCTTTGAACAGATTTAATTGTAGTTTTGTGTGTCTCATATCCGGGATTCCATACTACTAATGCATATTCGAGTTTAGATCTTACATAAACATTATACAAGAGAATTAGCGTTTCGGTACCATTAACTCATTGAGCCGCAGGTTATTTATATGAGGTCTGCAAGTCTGTTTTGGGTAAAAGGTAAATTGCTAAATCTTTAAAGGAGCTACATCGAGTTAACCTTTTCCATTTGTTTAAAAGTATTAAATCATCCTGAAGTAAATGACAATCCTGAATGGAATTTACAGAAAACAATAACAATAAACAATGTCATCAATAAAAAAAGAAACAATAATGATCCCAGAATCGATCCACTGCGGAACATCTGATGTAGCAGGGACCCTGACAGTCTGAACTTCACGATGTTGCACATACTGACTTTTGATGTCTGAATAAGATCTAAAAAGACCCAAACCAGATAATTTTGTAAAAGAATATCGTGCTCCAAGTCTGTTAAGGCGTTAGAAAAATGGGTATAGATGACATTAACCTGGCCAGCCAAATCCATATTCTAACTAATATACTGAGTTATTCACTTTGGATAGTCCTGAAACAAATCCATGCTAATCCGTTCTCAAAAGATGTTTCACATGACTATATAAAACGTCATAAAGCACTATCTTATCTATTTATTTCGCTTAAAACAACATTCGAATATCCAGTATTGATGAATAGAGTAGAACTATGCGTATTAAATCAATATGAGACAATACTCACATGTTAGAAATAGTTGTTCTTACATAGATGATAATAATAGGTACATTGAGTTGCATTGTTTGTTAAAGTTTGCAAAATTGCTTCGGATATTAACCAAAGTCTACCGTTTAGGGGAAAATTAAATATTTAGTTAGAAGGGCAGTATTTAAGTTACTGGAAAATTCATCGATGACCTGTTCTAGGTACCCCTCAAAACAAGAGAGTGTTGGTAAACATTTGTAAAAAACGTTCTTTGTTAAGAGATATTACAAGTCAATTGAATGGATTAAATGTGTCTTGCGTGTGTTATAGAAAGTAAATCTGCGGATACGATTTCGGTTTTTATGAGACAAAATTTAGTCATAGGTAGTTTGTTTGAAATATTTCATCAGTTTCCATAAAAGGTCGAAGAAAAACTATGGCTAAAGGAAAAATAAAGGGAAAAAAGAGGTTAGCATGGGTAAAGGCAAGCCTGCACTGAACTGGGGAAGACTGGAAAAGAATTGTTTTCGCTGTGATGGAACTAAAAACTGAAGCATTCCTAGAGACTGCTTGTAGCGTATCCTCAAACTTACCAAAAGTGTGATAGTATGGGAGTGCTTGTCATCCAAAGTTAAAGTTTCTCAACTCTAAATTGTATTCTCAGGGAAGTCTTATTTTCCAGTAGGATGGCGTATCTTGCATGATGCGAGATAATGCCTTAAAAATTATAAATGTACCTCGAGTTGTTCATTAAATAGTTCAGACTTTAGTATTATAGAGACGGTGTTGCACAGAGTAAAAAAGCATTTTAAAGAAAATCCACAATGAACATTGATGGATTTACGCACTAAGCTAAAACAAATTTCAAAAACGTTTTCAAAGGATGAATGAAATCTATGATTAAGGTAAAAGGTTATATCACACACAACGTCAACAGTCTTGGACTCCCCCTCATTCTGGTTAAAGAAATCTTTTTGTCAGAAAAACCAAATACATTTATAAAAGCATATTGTTTTCTGAATATTTTCTTTTTTGTTATAAAAGTATGTTCGATAAACTGTGTACTTAGAAAATTAAAAACCAGTAAATGTGTGACATTTTTGACAAAATTTATTAAATCAAAAAGAAGTAACAAAGCAAGTTTTTACTTGACTAATAGTCGGTATGACCTCCACCACATTCCACTAGCATATTGGCAGATCTGTGCATTGAGATAATCAAGCGGATAACGAATATTATTTAATTCCTCTTCTGCCGCCACGACTAACTCATCTGCAGTCTGAGGTGGAGGAATATGATTATGAATGGCTCTAGCAACGAAATCCCACATGTTTTCAATAGGATTTGTCAGGAGAGTTGGTTGGCCAATCTAATCTATTGATGTGTCTTGCTTCGAGTGTCTCTTGAACCCTTCTTGCTCGATGTGGTCGAGCGTTGTCGTCCATAAAGACAAAAGTTTTACCTAATTCATTACGTAGGGGGTAGATAATGGGCGTAATAACTTCGATGTCAATTTGACTGCTCATATTCTGTGGTATGGGAATTAATGGGGTGCAGCGGTTGAATATTATTTCACGCCAAAATATTACGGTACTCCCTTCATACGGAGCAACTTCACAGGGAAAATGAAGTCGCTGTTGACAACCTGGTTCTCTACAGACTATTTGTCGATTGTCATCAGTACCAGCCCAATTCTGGTCCGTAAATAAGACCCACCGCCACTGACCAGATTTGTTTAAAAGTTGAATCTACGTTACAAAAACACCAATTTTTTTAAATGGTGTTAGGTCATAATAAACCTGATAAGTACGTACATATTGTGTTTATTGGGGTATGGCTCTGTTCATATAAGATTTCTTCTTAAAATTACTCAGTTTTAGACCTTTCAATATTCTAGATTATTTAGGAAATACTCTGTATTATATGTAGAGAGATAATATTACGCCTTAATAGTTTTTGGGATTATAGTTAATGCAAGATAGGACGTACGATAATGTTTAATGGGATTTTTAAGAACACGGCGAATTTACCTTATCCATTTAAGCGCAGAAGCGACCTGAATTCAGAAGTATTCAGCTGAAACTAAACTTGATTAAATCTGAATTAGTAGATACCAAGATTTAATTTCACAATAGGCGGAATTTTGTTTCGGATTTCGAATTTCGGAGGCGATGTAGCAACTTTTTCAGTAATATATTTTGCAGTTAATATGCAGAAAGGATATATAATTTCAATTTTAAAGTAATATTGCCAAAATTTAAAATTCTGCTTTTAAAAAAGGAAATAAGTAATACTTGAAAATTATGGAATCTTTAAGGAGAAAAATAAAATATGTATAGAGAGGAAGAGATGGCAAATTGTACTAATTTCGACATCTTGGCACAGATGTAGCATCTCGCGATATAGTTGCAAAACAGATTTTCGTTAAATACAAGTAATTAAAAAAATTATAAACGTTTTAAATTATATTCACCATCTCTCCCCAACAAATATTTTTTAATCATATATTGAAGCTATTATCTAAAAATTAGGATGCTTACTTTTTTTGTTGTTGTCATAGAACAACAAAAAATGTTCAACATCGCATACAGGGTGATTCAGAAATACTAGGAAAAAAATACTTACACGTATACGTGAGAAATTATTTGAAACGTATTTTTCATTTTACCAAATTTTAATTTTGGAATTGGGGCCTAAAATTTTGCTTATTTGCAAATATATATTATGAACATCTATAGCAATAAATAATCTGTCTGAATATCAATAATAAAGTAGTTATGTCAAGTATTACAGAAAGCTCGATTGACATGCAAATGGCATCAAGTACCATTATTATATCAGGTGACTAAATAATATTAAGCAAAGTTTATGAAAATGAAAAAACTGAACAATTTGAATGTTCTACAAAATTCTAGCAGTTACTTATACATTAATTATTTTTTTAAATTAATTATTTTGTATGTACGAGTATTTATTTAACATTCATTTAAATTGTAGATAACGACCTAGTTTTCTCTCAATTACTAATCAAAAATGTGGTCGTTCAGTGAGATAATACCGGACGATGAGGTAAATAAAACATTTAAACAACAAAAGATACATTTTATTGAATCATACACATGGACGAGTATTGACGCATGCAATATTTACACACATTCGACATTTCTCTGCTATATCAAACAAATTATATTTAAACTTTATTTGAATACATATAAAAGTCCACAACCCTTTTAAAAATCATTTTATATCTACAAATATATTTTAATAAAAGTATGGTTCTATTTAAACAGGATCTCAAAAAACACAATTACATTTTCAATCAATGTTCATACTCGTATATAATATTTTTAAGAAGATCCCTACAGTCGTTCGAATACTGCGACACTTCTTCTGAAAATGCAGCGATTAAAGTATTATTGGTATCATTGTTGCACACTTCACCATATGATATACATATAGCCGAATCCTCAGAGTTAGACAAATTACAGTCAGTACTGTTTGATACAACACTTCCAGGAAAATAAGCCTCTAAATCGAAGAGACATTTACAGTTCCAAGGATTTCCAAAAACGTAGATAACCTGAAGTGACCTCGGCAATTGACTCTGAGGAAAATTAGTAAAGGAATTAAAACTTATATCGAGCACTGTCAGTGTACTAACTTGCATACTTGAAGCAATCAATTTTATTGGATTGTTTCTCAAATTCAGGCGTTTCAAATTTGTAAAGGATGAAAAATCAGCTCGATCCAGATTATTAATGAAATTAAACGATATGTCTAAATCCTCCAACTTCTCCAAATTGTTGTCGTTGAAGTCTATATATTTAATGCGATTGTGAGCTAAACATAATGACTCCAGATTATACAAATTGCTAAACATATTTTTGGCAATACTCGACAACAGGTTGTGGTTTAATCGAATACTTTTGATAGAACTGGGAAAAGAATATGGTTCTATTAAACTAATACTATTATTGGCTATATTGACATGAAACAGTCTTGTATATGAAAATGTATCAACAGACAAATGATCAATTTGGTTGTGTTTCAAGTCTAAGTTATAAATAGAGCAGTTATAAAAAGGAGTTGAGAAGACCGTAATTTTGTTGCTTCTTAGTTCCAGTTGTCTTAGAATGAGATCCTCAAAAACATGGTTGCTAATCCTTCCAATATTGTTATTTTCCAATGATATAATATCCAAGCTGCGGCGAAATTGCTTGAAGAAACTAGGATCGATGAGTAATCTTCCTCCAGTTATCCTTAATTGTTTAAGTAGGGATGCAGATGTCTTGAATTTGCTTAAACTTAATGTCTCTAAGTTTCCATTTCCATATATGTTTATAGTCATGCAGGGTTTTGGACGAAATTTTTTTCCCACTAAATCATTTAAACTATTCACTTCTAATTTAATGCAGTTGTTTGAATTTCTGGATTCTAAGGAATTAATGAAATGTAGCAGTAATAACAATACTCGTATCTTATTTCGTAACATGTTTTTATCAAATAACGTAACTAGACTGAAAATTTGCGCTCAAGGGGAGTTGTTTTTTATAGTATCATTGTTGCTCATTGAATAAGTCAGAGTATTCCAAACGTTTCACGCTCACACAAAACAATGTATAGGTAAGATGTATAAGGTACAAGTTTTATTTATTTACTTCTTCCGTTGGTGTGCAATACCAACGCTTTGCGTTATTCATTTTCGACTTTTGACTTGTTGAGGTGCACTGTATTTAAATTATCTTGTTTAGGAATATTTACCACAACCGACCAAGGAGAGTCACGTTTGTCGGTTGTCGTCAGCGGATTTTCTGCTGTTATCAGTACATATACCTAGCAAAACATAAAACAATGTAAAATAATAATATATATTAAATTTGATTTTAGGGGAAGTTCGGATAGTGTGGGACACTGAAGCTTTAAAACAAAAGTTAAAGACTGGATATAGAAATCGAATATAAATAAAGATTTTAATATTATTATTTTAGCATTAGAAGAAATGTAGGAAATATTTCTTTATATTTTTTTATCTACTCCTATTAATTTATATATTAATTATTCAACTGCTTTTGAGCAATTAATAGTATCAATAAACAAATAGCGTGAGTTTTTATAGTGAGTTATTATAAATCACGCTGGGCTTCTACAATGATAATTCGGTATGTAAATAGTGTACGCAGTAAATTCTTGGAAATTTTTAAGCCGATAAATACGTTCCATTGATGTAAAATGGAAAGAATTTTTAACAAGTGGAAAGGAATGAATAATTAAAAGATTTTGAAATTATTAAATTGCCAACGCCTGTCAGTAGGCGGAACTGTCAATTATTATCATTGAGGGGACTAATGTCATTTGATATTGTAACAAAATAATTTTGACGTTTTCAAATCAATTTCTCTATACTTGTAGTCGTAGATAAAGTATAATATTCAACTTGCGGTAATGGTCATAACTCACTTGATGAATTACAGCACTCGCCTGCCGCTCGCGCTGCAAACTTCATCTGCGTGAGTTATGACCTGCATTACCGCTCGTTAAATAATATACTATTATGCATTTAATTTTGTAGAGCAGGGATAGATCAATAAACTATGCCTATTTTGTAGAATATGTTATGTTGAAAAAGAAAAAACCTTACTAAAGTTACATACATATACAGGTGTGGGCAAAAGTCTACTAAAAAATAATCTATATTTTGTAAATATTTGTTTCTTTCTTTGAAAGCAGCGTAAACTGATACACGTGTGAACGCGGTTACCAGTTACTACCTGTCACACCTTTGACTTTGGCAGGATATACCTAACCTCGCGACTGATAGAAGGCCAGTGACGGCGATAAATAAGGATTTAATATAGTTTGGAAAAACATTTTTTCAGCAATTTTGACATAAAAATTAAATTAGGGAAACATGAATGCAAATAAATAAAGATGTCACAGTACCTTGTTGTTAAAAGTGGCCACCATTTACACGCATACATAAATTTACACTACGAAGAAAATTGAAATGTACTCTGTATAATTTCTTCATCGCCTCTAAGAGTATTTGTTGCATCTTGAAGACGTTGCCATAGTTGCTCTTCGTTTTCTACCGAAGTCATATAAACCACGGACTTAGACGACCCCATAAATATAATCTAATGATTTTAAATTTGGAGAACGTGGTGGCCAATTTACAGGACCGTCATTACCTCTACCTATCCATTTGTTTGGGTACTGTTGATTTAAGTGGTTATGAACAGGTAATGAAAAATGTGGTGGAGCCCCATCATGCATAACCCACATATTTCTCTAAAGTTGTAGATATATATCTTCTAACAAGTCTGGTAACGTATTTTGTAGATGTTCCAAATAAATTTCCCCCATTAATCTTTGTGGTAAAATGACAGGACCAACAGTGAAAGTTAGACATTTTCAGCACGTTAGAAATTTTCAATTAATGTGTGGGCAGGAATAATTGGAAATGTTATTGTTGGTTCTGTCATTGGATTGGATATTTCATTATGGGGATATACATGAAGTCCTTAGTTTACGATACTGAAATTAATACCCGCGAGCAATTAATCCAACGCATTCACGATGCCGCCACAGTGATTAAAAATAATGACGGGTATTTATTTAGACTAAGACAACACTTAATTAGAGGAGTTTGGAAATGTATTCAAGTGCCCATCGGTTAGTTCTGTTTGTTACTTTAGCATACTTTAATATTTTTGTTTTCGAGACACATCAAAAATAAAGATTATAATCTAATCTAAGAAATTAGATTATATTTTTCATATAAACTCTTTTCAAAAACTGGATAATAATGTAAATATTCAGCTATAAAGTAGTTGATATAGGTATCATATTGTTTGATGTATTGGGATATCATAAAAGTCCTTCAGGATGTTTAATATTTTATTATACATATATTAATTATTATTAACATTATTTATTTCTTGTCTATTGTTATAGAAAGTTAAAATGTATTTTTGTTTCGTAATGAAGTATGAGATCCACATCTTTATTTAGGGAATTATTTTATTATCTTTCCAACTTTAGAATTAATCAGAAATTAATTTTCTTGAAAAATATATAAATTCTGGTTTTGCTTTTGTCAATTGATTATGAAAGAAATATTTTGTACATTTGTGCAACCCCTTACTTTGCAAATTTTGTTTGAAATTTTTTTTACGAAAATTGTTTCTGTGAGTACGGGTTCCATGATTCATTATCAAGAAATGACTATTTTAATTTTTTTCAACCACAATTGTAGAATACTGTTATGTTAATTAAAACTTAAGTGTTAAAATTTACAAAAATTAGTGCTAAAACGAGGGGTGGAGAAGATAAGAAGATATGGAGAAATAATAACTACATAATATGAAAAAATAAAATACAATGTTTACGTAAACTGGTGTTTTCTAATAGGCGAAAAAAATTTCCTTTGTGGTATTATAGGATAAATTGCTTCAATTTTTCCTCTAGATGGTGGTGACTCATTACAGTACGGTGTTAATTTCGCAGATATATTCTTGACAAATGCAGCTACCAAAGTGTCATTTGCTCTGTTATTACATCCACTTCCGTATGATATACAAAATGGCACATGATTCAACACTAAGTTACAATTAAAAATCACCTTGTTATAAACCAAATATTTTTCCATATGGAAAAAACATTCACAATTCCAGGGATTTCCAATGGAGTTGAAATTTTCGATGGAATTAGGTAAATCGCTGTATGGAAAACTAGTAAAGTAATTCAGACTTATGTCTAATGTTTCCAGGCTGGTAAAAAATTGTAAGGTAGTGGGATATATCCATTTGATTTGATTACTGGTAAGATTGAGGTATTTCAAACTTGAGAAGGAACTGAAGGCAATTCGATTCAGGTTCTGGATTTTATTGTAAGATAAATCTAGTATTACTAGCTGGTCCATGTTATTATCAGAAAAGTCAACATAAGTTAAACGGTTGTTGTTTAGATGTAGCTCTCTCAAATTCCTCAAGTTACTGAAATGGTTTCTGTTTATAAAATATAACATATTATAATCCAAGTTTAAGAATTGTAAAGCACTATTAAAGCATTGAGGCTCAATATAGCTGAGTCTATTTTTGGAAATTCTAATATCAATATACTGGGATGAGAAGGCGGACTTCAGTAAAGTACTGATTTTATTGTAGCTCAAATCCAATACTTTTATAACCGAGCTGCCGAAAGGGTTTAATCCAAGGTCCACAATATTGTTATTGGTTAGATTTAGTTCGTTCAAAGAAAGATCAGAAAAGGTAAAACTGGAAAGACTAGGTAAGTTGTTGCCTGCTATTGTAATGTTAGTAATACCATTCCTGTATCTAAAGCAGTTTTCCTGTATGCGCGATATTCCTCCTATTATCTTGAAACTTGTTATCGAGTTTGTTGCTTTTTCTAATATGCTTGACGTTAACACTTCCGTTCTGTTAGTTATGTATATTTCATCACAGTCGTGAGGTAATGAGAAATAATCATTTAAATAGTCACTCAAACTGTCAACCTCACACTGCTCTTTCGACCCTGAGGATTGCACAAAATCACTAGAGAACAATATTGCAAACAGTAACACTGCATTCGTCGACATTATGTTGAAAATTGAAATTGATATCTTAAATTATATTGTTTGTGTTTGGTGAGATAAAGCAAAAAGTGCTAAATCAGTGGCTCTTAAACTTTTTTCGGTACTAAATAGGTTCGATTAACAAATACCTACAATATTGTGCGTCCCATTTGGAACTACACACACCATCAAAAGTTTTGGACCCTCTATATATAAAATGATTTGATTAAACCTAGTGCCTTTATTACCAATGTTTTTACAAATCTGGTCAGTTTGGCAGTGTATTCAGTGAAGTATTCCTTTGAATTTTTGTACAGTATAATGCCAGTACGTGAAATGTCTGCGTTTACCCGAGCAAGAATAACTGCTTTACATGATGCAGGACATTCTAATCATCATATATCGAATATGTTGGACATTCCTAGATCATCTGTTGTATGAGTAGTACACAGATATGAAGAATTTGATACAGTGGAAAACAGACCACGTAGTGGACGTCCTCGAGTATCTAATGCCCCTGCCACACACTCGTCGAGTGGCATGGGAAGTATCGTGGAAAGGAGGCAGATGTGTAGTGTGGCAAGATTACTCGTCTTGCCGCACGTCATGCTCTTCGTCATGCCCACCACTCCCTGTTTTGTCGGTTTTTTGGGCGCGAGTCAAAGGGCCGGCAACAACATGAGTGCAACTAAGCGTGAGGAGTGGAGCGATGAGCCGCGCGAGGAGCATAGTGTGGCAGGGGCATAATGAAAGGGAGGATAGGTATTTGGTGCAATATGCCCGTAAACAGCGCACATCTTCAGCTTCAACTCTCAGGGCCCACTTTCAAGGTACGTTTCGCCGTGTTATATCGACACCTACTATTGCAAGATGACTCCACAATGCAAATTTACGTGCTAGAAGACCATGACGGGTCCCCACTCTACTTCCAAGGCATCGCGCTGCCCGTCTACAGTGGGCGCGAGAACATAGGGGTTGGTTTTTACGCCAGTGGGGGTGGGTCTTATTTACAGACGAAATCAGAATTGGGTTGGTTACTGATGACAATCGACAAAGAGTCTGGAGAGAACCAGGTCATCAACAGCGACTTCATTTTCCCCGTGAAGTTGCTGTTGATGACCAACTCTCCTGAGATGAATCCTATTGCTAAGATGTGAGATTCGGTGCTAGACGCAATCATAATCATATTCCCCGTAGACACCCCACATCTTCAGCTTCAGCTCTCAGGGCCCACTTTCGAGGTATGTTTCGCCGTGTTATATCGACACCTACTATTCGAAGACGACTCCACAACGCAAATTTACGTGCTAAAAGACCATTACGGGTCCCCACTCTACTTCCAAGGCATCGTGCTGCCCGTCTCTAGTGGGCGCGATAGCATAGGGGTTGGTTTTACACCAGTGGCTGTGGGTCTTATTTACAAACGAAACCAGAATTGGGCTGGTTACTGATGACAATTGACAAACGGTCTGGAGAGAACCAGGTCGTCAACAGCGACTTAATTTTCCCCGTGAAGTTGCTCGTTATGAAGGGGATACCGAAATGTTTTAGGGTGGAATAATGTTCAACCACCGCACCCCATTAATTCGCATACCACAGAATATGACCAGTCAAATTTACATCGAACAAGTTATTACGCCCATTATCTACCCCTACGTAATGAATTCGAAATATTATAATTGATTTATGCTTTTGTTAAAGAAATATGTTTTAGTAATATTTGTTTTTGAGTTTTAGTACAATAATATTTATATATTTCACAATAATTGAAGAGTAAAAATATGAGGAGAATAAGTATTACTTATATGACAGCAGTCACTGTTATTTGGCACCCATTATACTCAAATAATATTTCTAAATAATTCCTATTAAATTATTCTATTAAGTTTAATACGTCTGTTTTCCGTGGCCTTTTAACACACCAGTGGATTGGAATTCATAATACCACGCTTTGATTTTATAGCATTTTATTTAGAATTATTATAAAAACCATCTTGTCATTTTGACCCGGATTATTTAAATTTACCCGATAAGGAGTTTCTGAAGAACTGGAGGGGCCCACAACTTCGTCAGGTAGGACCTGGATTTTTTCAGCAATTGTCATATTACTGGATAGTGAATCACCATGATGCTTCACAGTGGTAATATCACCCTCAGCATTGGCCAGTAAAGTTGCCGAAGAACGACTCATTCCATGTCCGATAAAACTTTCTGGATCAGGGAGCCCAAGAAATGCAGCCACTTTTAAAAACGATTTCGAAATTATGTTATGTAGTACATTTTCCCGCCACACATCGCAAAAAAATCTCCCACCGGAACTTTTAGGTCGCAGATTAATATATTTTTGACGTATTTCTGCAGCATAGACTGAAAAAGCTTCTTTCATGATCGTAAAACTTATTGAAGTATTTGTTTTCGTATCCGGAATGAGTGCATACTGCTGCTGCTTTTGTTTTGGACATGGGTGATGTCCAAAAAGGTTAATTAATTCATCGACAAGCACCTGAGACTCCCATGATCGTTGCTACCTGAAAGGACTTCAAAATAAAACGCTCAATGTATAAATTGAAATATATTAAAATCATGTATTTTCTTCTCCAGTATCTTTGCCTTCTTTGATTTATAATTTCTTGATTCTACTTTCAAATATGAAGTAAGTTTATCATACTTCGAAATACAAATTTCAAATATTTACGGAGATATAATTTTTTTTAAATACCCACGTTTTGACGACCGCTGACCATTGACGTAACATAATAAAATAAACCATATGATTTACTGAAGGCGAGGGTGCCATATCATCTGTAAGATAAATAATTTTTTCGTTCAATTTTTGCCATTATTTCTAATTTAAAAATACGTGTTTTTAGCAATAAGTAAAGTAAAATTATCATAGACGCTTAAAATATGAATTTCCACAAGATCGATACTATGAATTAAACTGTTTAGGAAGTTACTTTGCTCAATGATTCCAAAAATATTCATAAACGTGCATAAAAGTTCACCTACTTACTGAAAACCAACTATTTAAACAGTTAAACTAACTTGATGTAAGCGTTCAATATCAAGAGTAGGGTTGGAAATATTTATCGATAATTATCGATAATATCGATAATAATACAAATAAACAATTATCAAATTATCGATATTATTGATAATTTTCAATATTATCGTTATAGTAACGTTATAGTAACAATAATATCGATAATATCGATAGCTACTATAATATCGATAATATTTTAGCTCACGAAGAATCACTTTTAGCCGTAGCTTGAAGCTTGAAGCCAATAATGATTTATGCGACTTATATGTAAACATTTTCGTAGGTTTTAGATTTGTTTATAACATACCCAAAACTGTTCAGTGAACAGTAAGTAACCTAAAATCTAGGGAACAATCACGAAGTGGGCGACATCTGTTGAGATCCTTCCGGGGGTGAATAACAAAGGCCACAAATCTTATAAACAGAAGCGACAACTTCTGTATTCTTCGGTATTATCGATAATATCGGTATTATTGATAATACCGATATTATCGATAATATCGATATATGCGGATATATGCAAATGCGGCCTGCTTAATAATAATATGCCGCCCCCTCTCCCGCACAAGTTTTCGACTTCTGGGCTAATCCTCGTGATTAGAATGAGGGGTAGAGATATTATTATTATTATTATTATTATTATTATTATTATTATTATTATTATTATTATTATTATTATTATTATTATTATTATTATTATTATTATTATTATTATTATTATTATTATCATCGAATTTATCAATAATATCGATATTATCGGTTTAATTTATTTATCAATAATCAATAGTTCCAAACCATTATCGCCCACCCCTAGAGCCTAGAGACAAAGTAAAATATTTAAAAGCAGAGTCAGTCGCATGCAAAAAAGAAACTGGTGCCGTAGGCACAGATAACAGGTAGGTCACGAGCAGTAGGCGAATTGTCCCGCACAAGCCCCATCCTCTAGAATAGATAGAGGTTATGTTGATGTTGATACCGATGCACTAGTATGGTTCAGGGCAAAGGAATATGCTGTGGCAAAGGCAAGTGGAAACAAAACATGTAATAGTTGTGGAAAGGGATTTGATAATTTCAATACACGTAAATTGAAAGTTAATATGAGATGCTTTTGCATCTTCTGAAACCGAACGAAGCTAGTTAGTTTCACACAATATTGTTAATATCTAAACATATATAGAAAACGATTACATAAAGGGTAACAAATTTTTATTAATTAAGTAGGTAGTTATTATGTTTAATTTAAATTCATTGACAGGTTAAAGTCACTTCTGACATTGTCGATATTTAATTTCAAATAATTTTAATTTATTGGTATAATAATTTTTATAGTTAGATATTTGACTCAACTTAAAGGAGGCCACCTGAAGAAGCAATCCTAAAAATGCAGAAATAGGTCAGATTTCATCTATTGTGGTTCAATTTTCGAGTTGCCAAAGTTTCAAAAGTGAACTTAGATATTTATAGAATATTTTCATTAAACCAGGTTAGTAAATTTAGCTAGATTAATTTTTTTAGATAATTATTGAATAGATCTTTGTCTGTGGAATTGTTCATTAGCATACCTAGATGTTTCGTATCAGAGAGCATACACACGACTTCATTTATAGGAATTGTAGGAGATTTGATATATATTAGCTTAAAATACCTTTCTAATACAGTTAATAATAACTATTACTTATTAATTAGGTACTATTACGTTAAATTTGTTTATGACTGTGGGTGGAATACAAGAAGAAAACTTGGGTACTTCTGGCAGGCTTATTTAATGGACTCACGTTAGCACCACTTAAGATTCTGTACAAAAGTACTTCTGGAAGCGCTTCCAGCAGGACAGCAACAGCAAATTATTACACTGTCGACTTGCAGGATATTCCCACATCTGCAACATGGAAACTACTCCGAAAAAGTCGATATCAGCTATTGGTTTTGGAGCAGATGTCGCTTCATATGAAGCACTACATGGGCTGTATTTCCAGGCGAGCCTCTGCAGCAAAATTAAACAAAGCGGCGCTGTTATACTTTTCCATTCATCTTACTTACAGTCACAGTTTCCTGCAATAAATCAACTCGGATCCGAAGCAATAATTTAAAATATATTCTGGTATAACACATATATAACTCATAATAATGCCATATAAATCTATATCAGCTGATCAGTTCCGTAAACATGGGATTTAAAGCCAGCGCGGCATTGACGGATGGAGGGTACTTGCTATTCAATGGGTGATAGCCCGTTAGAGCCCGCTTTGCATACATGCCGATATGGATCGGTGCAGGGCCAAGGTTGATTTATAGTCTGGTCCTGGTGGTTTGCGTTTGATTACGTACCTGTGTGGGACCATGCCAGTATCGTTATTTCGGACACACGTGTTTTACGTATACTGCTAAATAATTGGTCGTTTGCAATTCATTTGGTAGGAGTTGCTAGTCCACTCTATAACCTGACAAGTCAAAGCATGCAATCAGCAACGGAACAAAAATTAAAAAAAAAATGTATAACTTATTTTATACAGCAAATTCAACTGCATTTGCCACTATTGTTATTAATTATTAATAGAATTAATTTTTGGTTTTAATTAATAAAATAGTTTGAACCTGAGGTTCCAACAAAATTTTAGACCCGTCTTAACCCAGTTTCTACAAACTAACACAAATGTTTCTGCTCCTTGTCCGTTTTGAATTCATAAGTGATTAGCAGCAGCTATGGTACGTCTGCGTAAATCATAAAATAGTGTCCACGACGGTGCAATATACTTCATTTTTTAATTATCCCCAAAAATAAGTCCAAAGTATTTAGTCAGGAGATCGTGGTGGTCATGGTACCGCTCCTTCTCGTCCAATCCCTTGGTATTAATGCTTGGATACGCTGTACATGGTACAAAGTAGCTGCATTTGGCACATATGTTTACCGGGAAATCGTTCTAAAGCATTTTCACGTCACCACAAATTAATACGGTATTCATCAACTTCGAGTTAGTATACACGTAAGCCATTTTTGACACTTGAAACACAAATGTCAACATTCGCATCACAAAAACGTTAATAATATTAGTGATTGGATTTCAATATTTGAAATCGTCTGGCTAGAGACTACAGTAGTCCAGAAGGATGTGAAGGTTGAAAATACTACAACTTGAATTGTTCTCTCGGACACTAATATAAGAATTTTATAATTTTTTTACGATATCGACTACATTTTTAATGAGGCATCTATTCCCAACTTTTTTAGTTAAGTTGCGAATCACCCTGTATGTATGTAGTTTGATGATGCTTTTTCCAATTTAAAAAAGTTATGGACATATAACAAGTAGCTTTTAGTTCAAATCGTGGATATTACCGTTAAAAGCGATACATTTAAGTTATGGACATATCGGAAATGATTCCGTTCACACAACTAGCCAATTCGAAATAATACTCTGGGGTCGCATTTGAATTCTGCTAACATGTTGATTTATAATCCAATATCCGTTGAGATGTGGTCGCACTGCTAGTAATATCAATAGCAAACGACCCTTTTGACAGTGGCAATTAACTGATGGCGACCAAATTCAGCTTTTCCGTTCATATGCGGTACCTTTATATGGTACAAATGAGAAAGCTGAATAAAACAAAAACAATAATTCTGTATAAAAAAATTTAACGCGGAATTTTATACTTATTTAAAGGCGCTGTGTTTATACAAGGTGTTTCTTAAATCGAGGTAAAAAATCCAGGGTAAGTATTTTGTGGCTAAAATAAATGTTTTTTGTTATATAAATGTAGGGTCGTAGGACAGCTATTGTCCAGCGACAGCGTTTAGAAATAAAAAAAAAATTTTTAATTTCTAAATCGTATGAGATAAGTTAACCAAATTCGATGTGCATATTTTGTATGACAGTATGTATAATAATAATAATAATATCTTTACCCCTCATTCTAATCACAGGGATTAGCCCAGAAGTCGGAGACTTGTGCGGGAGAGGGGGCAGCATATTATTATTAAGCAGGCCGCATTTGCGCCCAGGAACGACTTACGTTGGTAGGCCCTAACCACTATTCAGTGCAGGAATGAGGAAAACCTCATTAATTAGGGGGGTAGTCAAATATCAACCGGCATCAATCTCTCACATTGACCCAAGCTAACATTATTCCACCCTACCATACCCACAGAGAGGGTGCCAATCCTCCCTATGAATATAGCTTATATACGGTCTACCGGCAGCTGGGCTCGAACCAACTCCGTCTAGTCGCCTCGATTCAAGTACTAAAACATGTATGAAACAAACAATGACCAGATTTAGAGACTTACCAGTGGCGGAGGTGTGGGTATCATTGACCATTATTTGCCAACAAAACTGATTTATTTGATCAAGTGCATTTTTACAGTTACTTAAATTACTTAAATATATCTTAGGGAGGCCATGCAAAACAATAATAATAAGAAGATCTTAGTTAATATTGTATATTATCAAATTAAGCTTATCTTTTAAGAGAGAGACATGGTTTACATTTATGGCCTTGCAGATAGAAATGGTACTGACGCTAGGCGAATTTATATAGAAAGATTTCCAAATTATCTAACTCCAAATCCAAGAGTGTTCAGAAATGTTTTTCAACGTCTTTCGGCTCCAATTCGTGGAAAATCTTTGAGTGCTAGAACGATTGAGTTGGAAAAAGCTGTTATAAACGAAATTGAAGAAGACCCAAATACTAGTACTAGGAAGATCGCTGCAAACCTTAATGTGACTCATAAATTAGCTTGGAAGCATCAACAGTTATAACCTTAATGTGACTCATAAATTAGTTTGATTCTGAAGCATCAACAATTATACCCGTATCACATACAAAGGCTTACTGCCTTACTGCTGCAAAACTATCCTGCTTGCCTACAGTTTTGCCACCGAATTTTGCAGTAAATTTAACAAAATGTTGACTTTTTTCCATAGATGCTATAATGAACTTCCACAACAAACACGTTTGGTCTGATGAAAACTGTAATGCCATAATGGAGCCTTGGTTTCAACATCATCCATTTTCTTTGAATGTATGGGTGGGTATTATTGGAAATGTTCTTATTAGGTCTTAGTTTTTACCAAGAACTTTAACCAGTGCCTGCTACAGACATTTTCTTGAGACCGTGTTACCTGAACTACTAGACGATGTTCCCTATGCGCCAAGACATATTTTAGTTTGACTGCTCGTCAAATGAAAGATTCGGGAATAATGTAATGGGACGAGGCATTCAAGAACCAGGTCAACCTTGGCCACCCAAATCATGCAATATGAAACCTATTGATAATTTTTTGTTAGGAGACAGCTCAAGACATTAGTTAACAAGGTTTACATTGACTCTGAAGAGCACTTACGTCAATGAGTTATATCTGGTTGTGATGTGATAGGAGCTACTCCTGGAATTTTTGCATCTATTCGAGCTGAAATTTCAAGAAGATCTAAAGCATGTATTTTGGCTGAAGGTAGCCATTTCCAACATTTGTTATAATAAATCAGAGTAAAGTAATTCCATTGATAATTTATTATTTTGTTATTATTTTAAGTAATGTAGTGAGTATTGCAAAAATGCACTTGATAAAATATATCACTTTTGTTGTTACTCGGTTTGGAATACAAAAAAGTATAAAGAAACAAAAAGTGAAGATAATACAATGGCGTATATGATGCTCTAAAATATTTTAGCGGGTGTTTACTTAATTTATTCTGTTAAAAATGAAGTAGTAAAATATTTACAACCCTTGTTTCTTCTTCTCAGAGCTACAGCAGTATTTGGATACAAAGTGCAATAGGTATATATCATAGAAATCATAAAATATATAAGACGTCAAAAGAGAAATGCGAGTCTGCTAATATTGCAGTAACTTAGCTTTTATCAGTTGGTTATACTAACGGGATTGCCTCACGCTAATGGGCGACAATTTCAAAATATGAAAATTTGACTCCCAATTCTATTACAAATATTCCGTTTTGGTTTCAAATGTATGCTGGTATTACAATCCAATATAACCAACAACTTGCATTGCGTTTTCCCTAGATGAATGCTTTCTAAACTTCTCCATAGTCTGACTATTTTTGAGTGCCTAGTGTAAAGGCTTCTGGCGTTCTATATATTTTATGATTTCTATGGTATATATACAATCGTATCAGTATGAGAATAACATAGACCTATTACACAGGGTGTCTCACTTTTTATTAGAGGACTTCAAGGGTTTTTAAAGGGCATCATTTTGAAACTAACAATTCCTATAAATATAGGTCCTAAAATGTTTCGTTTCTGAGATACAGTGCATTGAATTTTTTTTTAATTTATTTATTTTTTAACGAAAAAACTACCCTTCATGTTACAGCGAAGAACTTGGTGTTTGAGAGCAAATAATTCGACACTGAAAATCATTGCATATTAATTCTAGTGGTGAGATATCTATGAATCTTTTTGTAAAAAAGTACATATAGCCGAATTGAAATTTTTTTTCTTATTCTAAATTAATGATTATATGTAAAAGAAACTTGTCTCTTCTACACCCTGGAGAAAACTTGTCTAATTGGCACAGTGAAGAGATACTTTGTCTAACTAACTTAGATTTTTTTAGATTGCCTCTAAAGATTAGCTATGAATTCGTTGCAAATTGCATTTATAAACTACACCCTTATACCTTCCCCTTTCCTGTTTCCTTTGTATACAGGGTTAACTAAGACTAAGTACAAAAATTTGAACCACGTGCTCAGGGAGGTTTATAAGACAATACAAAATTTATTTCGAAATTTTAGCTCAATGTTTAGAAAATGGGGCAAAACCCTCTTTTCCTACGGAAAGTCGGCGCCTAGGACAATCAGTTATCTTCCGAGATGGCTAGATATGTCAACTACCGTGCGGTCGCTTTTTGCAGCGTTGTCAAGTGTAGAAACGATGAAAACAAACAATTTAAATAATAATAATGCCTAAGTACCTGATAGATAACTGTTAATCCGATTAGCTGCAGTATTTTGTATTCGTCTTTCACTCTTTCATTACCAAAACTACATTGCCACTCCTTGTAGATTCATCATAATTATCCACCTAACATATCCGACATATAATACTTTATTTGATTACTATATCACGTTTAAAATAATTTGTCACTTAACGGTTTTAAAATAATATAACCTAGAATACTGCATTGCTAGTTGCATACTCTCCAAACCTCAAAGAACATTGTTGATTACTGTTAATATTGTTGCTATTATTAGTATTAACAGAATTTAATTCTACTACAGATGGAGTCTGCATCTGATTAGATGTCAAAAAGTATTACATACGGTACACTAATTAGTATGAAATAATTTTTCAGTACGTTTTTCGCAAATTTAATTTTTCTCATATTTTTTTGTGAATCTTCAAACATGTCGTATTCAAATACTTAGATGACGGATAAGGTGCAGATTTATGGGAGTGTGACAAGTTCATATTATCTTGTGACAACGTAGCACCAAATACGTTTTCCAAGTACACAAAATATTATGCTTATAATTGTTATAATGCCTTGGCGCTAAACGTGTGGCAGTGTTTTTATGTATTTGTGTACATTTGCGTGCATTTTTTTGTTATCCTTTGTGTTTTTTTCCGACGTATGTAATCGACCTGGTCATGACCGCCGAACCAAGTAGATACCTCGTTTTAAACAAAAAGGACGATCAAGGATAAGGAGAGGTCCCAGAAAGTACAAAAATCTTTATAATTTAAACAAGTCAGAAAACAGAAAATGATACATTCTTAAAATCTCTCCAAATATCAATCCTAGAAATAATAGGTGCTGTCTCTCTGTGCTACCATATCGTGTTTATCATTAAATCATTAAATCTTCTTTCAAAGGGGCGTAAACTGATGCACGTGTCAAAGAAAATTTTTTGATAGATAATTCCGTTAATTCTTATGTTTCCCTATCCCCTCTTAAAATATTTGTTCTAAGTCATAGTTAACCTTGTATACTAATTAACAATCTTATGTTATACTTACATAGCTTTTATGTTTATTTTTATGTACCAACCTTGTTCAGATTTAGTTATTGGTTTATGTGTAAAATTATTTTCAATTACTGTAGGTTCAACATAAAACTGTAGGCAAACAAATTATGCCTTCCTGACTTTTACGCAATTTATGGTAAATATAGTTTATACTTCTTTATTATAAAGCTGCTATTCCCCCTTCTTGAGATATTAAGTTTTTTTTCTAAAAATTGTAACTCTTATTTAAAAAACCTTATTTGTTTATTGCATGAAGTGTATACGTGATTAATCGTTTTTCTTTCTCTCTTTTTTACAATTTTGTCGTCAAATATCATCATTTAATTGGCTATCACTCTGATAATAATAACTAATTATATAAAACGCCAATACCAATGAAATGGGATTAACAGATCAAAGTTTATTATTACTTATGTAGACAAATAAAATTATGACAAACATTCGGAACTGTTTATTTTTGGTTGCTAATCAAAATAACAAAAAACTTTTTTATCTTAACCTTCATACAATTTCTTTAATCAATTCTGAAGATGTCATAATAGAAAAATTTCAAATCGCTGATATAAAAAGCTCACTGGATAGTATTGCTTGCTAGATGCTTAATAGGAGCATTTAAATTGCAGGATTTTATTAAGTTTGCCGACATATGTTGTTTGAATACAGTAATCAGCGATTCATTTGTTACGTCTGTACATCTGTCTTGATATGCTACACAGATAGGTAAGCCATTCGAGTCTGATCCGCAGGCAAAACTCGATATTTTATTTTCAGCAAATTTTTTTTCCATTAGGAAATAGCATTCGCAGTTCCATGGATTTCCAAAATTGTTAATAGCTTCAACTGAGTTAGGTAAGTCATTATAAGGAAAATTTGAGAAAATATTAAGACTTATATCCAAAATTTTTAGTTTTCCAAAGTTCTGTAAGATTACTGACGTTATCCGTTTGATATTATTGCTGCGTAAATTTAGGATTTCTAATTTTGTCAACGTACGGAATGCAGCTTGGTTGATACTTGATATTTGATTAAAAGATAAGTCCAGTATCTCTAATTTCTTCAACTTATTATCGGTGAAATCGACGTTTAGCAGGTAGTTATTAGCTAAATATAATTTTCTTAAATTGTCCAAATTGCTGAAATGATCCCGCTCGATATCGTACAATAAATTGTCTCTCAGATCCAATATTTCCAAACTACTTGAAAAACACTCTGGTTCAATGAAACTTACTATGTTACTGACTAAACGAATGCACGTGAATTCCGCGGAAAAGGCAGATTTATGTAAAGTGCTGATTTTGTTGAAGTTCAAATTTAAATCTTCAATTTTCGAGCCATCAAAAGGGTGCAATCCCAGATGTACAATTTCATTATTCCTTAGATCCAGATTATTTAACGACAGATCTGAAAAAGTGTAACTTGGAAACGATGAAATCCTATTCCCTACTATTGTAATACTTTTTAAACTTTTTCTGTGGTTAGAAAAACATTCTTTGTCAATGCCTGACAGTCCCCCGTTGATTGTAAGTGCTACGATTGGTGAAGGATATTCATTTAGCTTCTCAGCTGTCAGTACTGCCAATGGAGCTTCGTGTTTGTTGACGTCGAGTTCGTTACAATTTTCAGGTAAATCTGGGGCAAGAACATTTGGAGCAGAAGTGCAATCGTTCTTGTCTGGCATTGGTCTCAATAATCTTATTTCCAAAGTGTCACTAATAAACAAAGTCACTAGAAGCCACTGCGCAAACGACATTTTCTCACAGTAAAGAAAAACAACTGAAAATGAAGATTCCAATGTGGCTTGCTGTATATAAAAGATGATATATTTAAAGCAGTGACACTCTAAATTTGGAATTCATAAATCTAATTTGTTATACTGACAACTGTATGATCACTAATAGAATTTGTGGTTCAATTTTTAGTTCGTCGCGTTGAAACATAGTAGTCTATGGAAACAGTTGTCTATTTAAGTAAATTTTTTCTTGGTCCGTTTGTAACCTGCTTTTAAAAACGTTACAACAAGAAACTGAAAAATAATCATCTTTATAGCCATATAACATCGGGAAAATATTACTAATTATCATAAAATAAGTCTTCTTTAGAGCAACATTTTCAAAAAAAAAAAAACTGAATTTTATGTATCACACTGTACAGAATCCTAGTTAACAAAAAAGTAGACACCTCCTAAATATTTTGAGTATTTGATCACTGCCTTTCTGACCACGATTATTAAATTTCGTAAATAGGTCTTTAAAGTCTTGCAAGATCATGTCTAATATTGAAAATTTCTTGTCCTGCAATTTTGCAAGATACAAGATTTTTTTGAGACTCTTGCATGCAAATGAGAAACATGGAACTTTATTACGAATTTGATAGTGGTGGTTACTCTCGGTTGACAACGGTCTCGCTCGGAGCTCACACGTAACTATCGATATGCTCGATCGTCGACAGTGGTAATAAATTATAAAAACGGGCAGTTTTACACAATAAGTAATGAACGAAATATGCGAATGTGAATCGAAGCGCTTTCAGTCAAGTGGCAGTAAATTTTAATTAGTTCTGGTTCAGCAGACTGGCCCTAGACTCAATAAACTTTGATTTTAATAATATATTATTCAAAGAATATTTAATGATTCTGTAATTCACTAGGACTGAAGTTAAATCACCCAAGTGAATTTCAGCCATAATATGCAAGTAAAATACAATACTTTGTTCATGACTATTAATAATACTTTAGCAAACTTTACATTACACAATATTTTGACATTTATAACATGAACATGGCATAACATACAATTCCAAACTGTCAAAATACCTTACTTTCAAGTTTGATATTTGTCGTTCACTTGATAAATTTTAAAAAGCAAATAAGACTTTAATTAGTAAACTTCTACCTTCACTTGGAAAAATGTTAATATTGCCGTAACTGGTATAGTGGGTAGCGTTTGGCTTTCACACAGGAGGTTCAGGTTTTTTCAGCTACTGTCTACTTAAATATTACCCTTTCCTTCTCTTTATAAGACTTCTTACCGTAGCAATAGTCCTTGTATTGTCTCACAAAACTTATTTTTATCTTGTCTTGTCTTGCAATTCGAGCTGTCTAGTTTTGTCTTGGTCTTGTCTTGGTCTTGTCTTGGTCTTGTCTTGGTCTTGTCTTGGTCTTGTCTTGGTCTTGTCTTGGTCTTGTCTTGGTCTTGTCTTGGTCTTGTCTTGGTCTTGTCTTGGTCTTGTCTTGGTCTTGTCTTGGTCTTGTCTTGGTCTTGTCTTGGTCTTATCTTAGTATTGTTTTGATCTTGGTTTTGTCTTGCCTTGTCTTGTCTTAAGAGACCAAGATAAGATCAAGAAAAGCGCAAGAGAAGATGCCAACACTATTTCTTAAGAACCAATCATTCTTTCAATCACAATTTAGTATTTGAGACCTTCAAAAATTGTATGTGTATAGGTCGGAAAGTGTTTCATTAATAAGGAGCTTAATGTCAAAGTATAGAAATTATAGTAATTTTTTAAAATGCAGGTTGCAAGACGATAATTTTGCAAAAATAAAGGAATATTTTAATATTTCAGAATGTGTAAAAATATTTGCATCGGTCAGTCGTCGCGCGGTTTAAGGCGTTAGTACTTGAATCGAGGTGACTAGACGGAGTTGGTTCGAGCCCAGCTGCCGGTAGACCGTATATAAGCTATATTCATAGAGGGGATTGGCACCCTCTCTGTGGGTATGGTAGGGTGGAATAATGTTAGCTTGGGTCAATGTGAGAGATTGATGTCGGTTGATATTTGACTACCCCCCTAATTAATGAGGTTTTCCAGGTTTTCCTCATTCCTGCACTGAATAGTGGTTAGGGCCTACCAACGTAAGTCGTTCCTGGGCGCAAATGCGGCCTGCTTAATAATAATATGCCGCCCCCTCTCCCGCACAAGTCTCCGACTTCTGGGCTAATCCCTGTGATTAGAATGAGGGGTAGAGATATTATTATTATTATTATTATTATTATTATTAAAGGGAAAGTTTTCTTGTATGAAACTAATAATATATTTGGACGAAAAATATATTCCTACAAGCGGAAGTTACGCAGGTAAAATAACCCCGTCTGTCTCTCATAACAATTTAAAGTTTGATATCCGCTGGTTTAGAAGATACATTTAAACATAAATATTTGCAAGCAACAGATAACTCTTTGCCCTAGTCGCTTATCGCGTTTATGCGATACACAAACTTTAATGTATGCGTATTTAAGTAGCGATTATCCCATATACGGAGTGTCACTTAACGAATGTTATATACTTTAAGGGTATAATTTAGAACCCAAATGGTGTTTATTAAACTATACTTGCTTGAACAAAAAATGTCGCGAAAAAAGTTTATATTTTTATTTCTTGTTTCCTTCTTAACTCAGAACCCAATTAACCGATTTGGTTTTGGTTATTTGCTGTTGTGTAGTTTCTCTTCATGACGTATGCAGTGATTATGTCCTTATTGGGCGTTCATTTTACTACAACCTTTTGTATTTTCCGTAATTTTTTTGTACATTTAAATTTTCACACGCAATTATAAGAAATAGGTAGAGAATATTACTCTACACAAAAAAAATTATACCTATAAAAAATTGTGCTCAGATATAAAGATATTACAGAAAATATTTCTCCTCCATTAATCTATCCAAGACTTCTCCCGATTTCCAACCAAAAATAAATTTGTCTCGCAAACACACCTGCAGCTCGGTTCCAAAAAGACAGGGCACCGCCAGTCCGCGAACACGTGCTGCCCACTGTTTCACTGACTCGTCGGGTTGCTTGTAAGCATTGTAAAATTTGTAGCGTGCTGCAAACACTGTCTGCTGCGGAGCAAAATGCTTATCAAATTGTGAAATATTATATTATATAAATATTCCTTGTCTTCTGGTTTTGATGGACTCACTAGGTCATACATTAATTTGTATGCTTCTTCATCAAGTGAATTTAAAAATTGCACGTTTTTTTGTCACATACTATGAGTATGGTACTTTATTAGGCACATGCTAATAGCTAGCGCACAATACAATTTCTGTTTCTTAACATATCTAGCAAGGAGCTCTTGAGCTCGACTTCTTAAAAAGACATTGGTGGGACTTGCGCTTACGCATATACAAATTAGAGTACATCATAACACATACCCTATATTTTAAGTCATTAATATAAATAACAAATAATAGTGGCCTCAGTACGGACCCCCAAGGAATTCTATGTCGAATAGATGCATAATGTGATAAACTGTTGCCGCAGGAAACACATTGCATCGTATTGTCAGTAATTCAATTGATTGATTAATTTATTCTGACTTTTGCTATTGACTTTATCAGGCAGTTGTGAAAAATTGCAAATTTAATAAGCAAAAGAGTCAATAAAAATGGCGTCTTTAACTGAAAGTGAGAGAAATGCAGAGATTTCACGATTCAGGCTTATCTGTTGTTTAATGAAGAACATCTTGAGTCGCGATTAGTTTAAAAATGCTTGAAAAATGGTAATGTAGAAGATTTACCTCGACAAGGCAGATCTCAAGTGGTTAAAAATAAATAACACGTACTGCCTGTAGTTCAAGAAAATCTTCACATTTATTCCCGGCAGCTGGGTATAAACAATCATCTTGATCACTCAATAGTCCAAATAAATTTTTCCAATGATCGCAAAAGAAGATCTAAGGGATTAAGATCGGGGCTATGAGGTGGTCAAGGAAATTCGCTGCCAGGAAGTTTTTATGGGCTATACCACATGTCCTACCTAGTTGCCAGTGGAACGTTTTCTACCAAGCCTGGTAAATTATCTCAGAAATCTCAAATAAGCGCATCATTAAGGCGGGCTGGCAATTCATATGGTCCAACCATACAATCATCAACAAAATATGTATAGAAAATGTATACAAGAAATGTATTTATTTCCCTAAATGAGGATTTTCTTTCCAAGTGTGGTTATTTTTCCAGCTGAATCCTCCACCTCTCGTAAAGGTGACCTCGTCCGTAAACAATATATTGTTTAGGAATGCAGGTCCATTACCTTATTTTTGTAATCAAAATTTGCAAAAGTTTATTCTGAACAGGGGTAAAATGATATGGATAAAACTTTCGTCATGGAGAACTTTGGAGAATTTTTGTTTTATTCACCCGTTGCTACACATAAGCGCTTTGTGCTTATCTCAGGAAAATAAGCATACCTACAAAAAAAATTTAATCCGATTTGTCGATTGTCATCAGTAACCAGCCCAATTCTGGTTTCGTCTGTAAATAAGACTGGCGTAAAAACCAACCCCTATGCTCTCACGCCCGCTGGAGATGGGCACCATGATGCCTTGGAAGTAGAGTGGCGATCCGTAATGGTCTTCTAGCACGTAAATTGTGGAGTCGTCTTCGGATAGTAGGTGTCGATATAACAAGGCGAAACGTACCTTGAAAGTGTGGCCAGAGAGCTGAAGCTGAAGATGTGCGGTGTCTACGAATAAATTGCACCAAATACTGATCCTCCCTTTCATTAGATGCTCGAGGACGTCCACTACATGGTCTGATTTCCACTATATCACATTCTTCATATCTGTGTACTATTATTCGTACAACCCTTGGATATATACACCATCAAGGGTACAACAGATGATCTAGGAATGCCCAACATGTTCGATAACTGATGATTAGAATGTCCTTCATCATGTAAAGTAGACATTTTTGCTCGGGTAAACGCAGAAATTTCACGTCTTGGCATTATAATGTACAAAAATTCAAAGGAACACTTGGCTTGCCAAACTGACCAGATTTGTAAAAACATTGGTAATAAAGTAAAGGTTCATGGTCCACTAGGTTCAATCAAATCATTTTATATGCAGGACGTCCAAGACTTTTAACGTTGTGTGTATTTGAAATATTACGTGGTGGACTGTTGGTTATTTATGGCCTATGTCAATAATGTGAAATATCGTACCTCACACCAATATTACAACTCTAATGGAAAATTACTGTTTGTAGTGTAAAGTAGGTACTGTCACCAATGCTATGTAGTATTCAAGTGACTTTCCATTTCTTTTGTATTCAAATGTTTCTCAATGTGCTTTGTAATATGGATGTGAAATTAATGTCAATAAGACTCATTATCCTACCCAAAAAACACGTAGCATTTAATTTTGAACATTAATAAAATTTAAAATAAAGAAAACTACTAGATAACTGAAAATATCTAGATAGGTATATTTACAGAAAACAACTAGGCAATATGTATGTTGTTCGTTATACCTAAACTAACATAACCTTTAACTCTATATTACTAATACGGTAATTTCTGGACGAATTTTAAAGAACGGAAACGTTCACTTTCAGCGTTATTGCTACCTCATTTAGAAAATTATTTTCCAACGACTACTTGATTCTTTCACCGCTAATGTAATTTTTAGGTGGTATTTCTTTTGAGACTGTTTAGGACAATATTGCTTATAACTTTTAAACGAGAAGTAATATATGTATAGAAGAAATTGTCTAATAAAAGGTTATTAGAAAATAAAGAGCTTTTTAACAAGAAAAACAATTGAGTATGTTCCTGACAAAAATATAATTGATGACGTCATTAGTCGTTTCTGTCAAATATCAAAGATAGATAACACTTTCCATTGAAAATTGTTCTTACCTCATCCCATTTAACACCACGTGTCCCAAATTTTATTTATAATTTGAGACACTCTGTACACACATACTCTACCTCGGTGTGCTGAAGTTCATAGGATTTAAGTCCGGCCAACGCGCTGGCCATTTTACCGGTTATCCTCTTCTTATCAATCGATAAGGACATTCGTCTAAAAATCCACGTGCATTAAATGATCTCCGTACACTTATGTCCATTGACGACAAATCTCTGAAAGCTAAACCAACGAGTAACGTGTGGATTTTTGTCTGACCAAATGTGACTCTTATGACTGCAACAATATTTGCTCCCTTTCAGTTTAAAAAATATACTATCGAAATTACAAAACGCATCAAATAATGCCTACTTTGCCTTCCGCAAACGATTCTATTATACCGCCAAATTTAGACTGAGGCACTGTTTCACCTGCTTCGTCGTACTACCGCCACTGCTGATAATTCAATTTCTAAGGAGTTTGTAGTTTCGATTTGAACAATACGTTTAATTTAAAATACGTTCTAAATACTTTCCAATTTCAAACTTTATTTTCTTTGTTTCAGTCATGGAATTCTTTTAGTACATAAAACTCAATAATTTCCCCCTAACTTCTTTTGTCAAATACTTCTTGAAGTTTTATATTAATGTAATTCTAAGCACTGCGACCTTGAATAAAAACAACTTTCCAACGAGCACCTCTCTAGTCTACAATCGATCGTATTAAATTTATGTTAACACGAAATCAATATATTCTGGGTAAGTCGATGCATAAATAAATATCAATTGTATTAAAATTTTAAAAGCCGCGATGTTTCTTTTGAGAACTTCTATTCCCAGGTGAAAGACTAATGCAATATATTTGCCATTTCAGGAGACTTATTTTGCTAAATGCATAATTTAAGAGGCAAGTCGCGTGGGACCGTCAAATGTCAATTAGAGTACTGAATTTTATATTTTACCTTGAACGGGCAAATCTTTGAAAGGAATACAATTAAGGAAATGGGAAATTGGCATAAACAACTTGCAAGGAAAACATTGTGTAATAACTGGGAAAATGAATTTTATATTCCAATATTTTTGCATACTTTAACAATACCACTTGTGAAATATTCATTCAACAATATCAACGTAGGTTAAGATGAAATCTATCTATCTATCTACTCGTATTTGTAAAACTGAATTTCACTTGTAACCCTGTATATTCTGAAATGATTCACATTGTATAATTTATTTATAGCATAATTTTTCTTAATGTGGTATATAAGCACGTATACTTAGGGAACAAAAAATACAATAAAAAATTGCAGACCATGAACCTTTACTTCCTTTATTACCAATGTTTGGCCATTGAGTAATAACTGTATTATTATTCAATGGTTTGGTCGTTCTTTAAAATTCGTCCAGAAATTACCGTATTAGTAATATATTGTTAAAGGTTATGTTAGTTTAGGTATAACAAAGAACATACATATTATTGGTTTTCTGTAAATACACCTATCTAGATATTTTCAGTTTTCTTCATTTTAAATTTTATTAATATTCAAAATTAAATGGTACGGTTTTTTTTGCTTGCAAAAAATAATGCTTAAAATCATTTGTACGAATGCAAGGCAATTATTGGTAGTATAATGAGTCTTATTGACATTAATTTCACATCCATATTACAAAGCACATTGAGAAACATTGGAATACAAAAGAAATGAAAAGTCACATGAATATTACATAGCATTGGTGACAGTACCTACTTTACACTACAAACAGTAATTTTCCATTAAAGTTATAATATTGGTGTGAGGTGCGATATTCCACATTATTGACCTAGGCCATAAATAACCAACAGTCCACCACGTAATATTTCAAATACACACAATGTCAAAAGTCTTGGACCCCCTGTATATAAAACGATTTGATTAAACCTAGTGGACCATGAACCTTTAATTTATTGCCAATGTTTTTACAAATCTGGTCAGTTTGGCAGTGTATTCAGCCAAGTGTTCCTTTGAATTTTTGTACATTATAATGCCAAGACGTGAAATTTCTGCGTTTACCCGAGCAAGAATGACTGCTTTACATGATGCAGGACATTCTAATCATCAGTTATCGAACATGTTGGGCATTCCTAGATCATCTGTTGTACGAATAATAGTAAACAGATATGAAGAATGTGATCCAGTGGAAAACAGACCACGTAGTGGACGTCCCCGAGCATCTAATGAAAGGGAGGATCAGTATTTGGTGCAATATATCCGTAGACACCGCACACCTTCAGCTTCAGCTCTCTGGCCTCACTTTCAAGGTACGTTTCGCCGTGTTATATCGACACCTACTATCCGAAGACGACTTCACAATTTACTTGCTATAGAAGACCATTGCGGGTCACCACTCTACTTCCAAAGCATCGTGCTGCCCATCTTCAGTGGGCGTGAGAATATGGGGGTTGGTTTTTACGCCAGTGGCGGTGGGTCTTATTTACAGACGAAACCAGATCGCCAACAGCGACTTTATTTTTCATGAAGTTGCTCCGTATGAAGGGGGTACCGTAATGTTTTGGGGTGGAATAATATTCAACCGCGGCACCCCATTAATTCGCATACCACATAATCTGACCAGCCAAATTTACATCGAACAATTTATTATGCCCATTATCTACGTAGCGGATGTAATGAATTAGGCGAAAATTTTGTGTTTATAGACGACAATGCTATATCAAATCGCGCAAGAAGGGTTCAAAAGATACTCGAAGCAGGGCATATCAATAGATTAGATTTGCCAGTCAACACTCCTGACATGCATCCTATTGAAAACATATGGGATATCGTTGATAGAGCCATTCATAATCTTATTCCTCCACCTCAGACTGCAGATGAGATAGTCGTGGCGGTAGAAGAGGAATGGAACAATATTCCTCAAGAGCTCGTTAACCGCTTGATTATCTCAATGCACAGAAGTGTCAATATGCTATTGGAACGTGGTCATACCGACTATTAGTCAAGTGCTTGCTTTTGCTTTGTCACTTCTTTTTGATTTAATAAGTTTTGTCAAAAATGTCACATATTTGCTGGTTTTTAATTTTCTAAGTACTCAGTTTATGGAATATATTCTTTTCATAAAAATAAAAAAATCAGAAAACAATATACTGTTACGAAAGCTCACCTACCTTTTAGTTGGTTAATTATGTTCCTGTTTTCCTTACAATTTATAATTGAAGCTCACCTACCTCATTAGTTTGTAAATTACGTTTCTGTTTATGTTAGAATTTACAATGCCTTTACTTTGACGTTTTCCGGAATATTCCAGGCTATATTCTATTTGTTTCTCGACACGTTCTCGAAATCTCAGAAACTTCGAGAACTGTAAAAACCTATATAAGCAGATCATTTTCGGCCGCTGCAGTTAGTTTGTATTGAGCAGCCAAACGCGAGTGACAAACGTCAAAGTAAAGCGTTGACAGTTGCGAAATTTGTTGAAGGATATTTCTTGTATTATCAAGAGTGATAATAAAGATTATTTGTCTACGTGACGTGTTTCAACGATAACCTAGTTTCAAGGTTACATTGGTGTCAGAAGTGTGACGTTCCACAAAGAAGACATTTGGAGTAGATAAGTGAATGCCGGTAACGAGATCGAGAGCAACAGAAATGGAGGAAACATTGAAACAGTTAATGGGAATGATGCAAGATATGAAGAAGAGTCAAGAAGATATGAAGAAGAGTCAAGAAGACATGAAGAACAGCCAGGACGAAATGAAAGAAGACTTAAAAAAAGAAATGAAGAACAGCCAGGATGAAATGAAGACTAACCAAGACGAAATGATGAAAGATATGATGGAAGACTTGAAAAGAGAAATGAAAAACAGTCAAGAGGAAATGAAGAACGGTCAAGAGGAAATGAGGAACAGGTTAGAAGAAATGAAAAATTATCAAGAAGGAAATAAAAAAAGTTAGAAGAAGTAATTAAGATCAATCTCAAAGAGTTTGAGGAAACCGTTGAAGAAGAAATTAATCTATTGAGAAATGAAGTGCAAGATAAAGTTCAGGTCGTAGAAGAAAGTGTTAGTAAATTACAGAGTGAAGTCGTCAAAGTCCAAGTCTTAGAAGAAAGCCTAATTAAGTTGGAGCATAAAGTTACAAATTTACAGTCACAATGGCCTGCGAAGGAGATTGTTAAGGCTGACAACAGTTGCATTTCCTCTGCAAGGATTAAAGCACCCACATTTGATGGAAAAGTGTCATGGAGCACTTACCTTAAACAATTTGAAGCAGCTGCCTTGGCAAATAATTGGTCAGAAGAAGAAAAGGCTACATCACTAATAGTTGCCCTACGAGGTGAAGCCATGGAGATATTACGAACTCTAGCCGAGGATCAACAAAAGACTATCAAATGCTGAAGAGTGCTTTAGAAATGAGGTATGGCGATGCTCATCTACAACACGTTTATCAAGCACAATTAAAAGGCCGAAGACAACGCTTCGAAGAAAATCTGCAGCAATTTGAGGCAGATATAGCACGTATGGTGAAGCTAGCTTACCCCACCGCACCGACAGAATTCCAAGAACAGTTAGCAATAAGTAGCTTCATTGATGGCCTGCGAGACTCCGAGATCAGCCAAGCGTTAAGGTTAGCCAGACATAAAAACATATCTGAAGCACTGGCCCAGGCGCTAGAAATAGAAGCCGCCCGGCAGGCTTCTAGAAGCAGTCAAGGCAGAACAAGGCAAGTAAAGCTTCAGACTGTGGAACAACGAGGAGATGATAAGAACATCGAAGGATTTGTGAAGGGTTTGCAGAACTTATTGGACACCTTCCGGAAGGAACAGGAACGGACTGGTACTACGGTATACAGCCGACGAAGACCCATCCAGTGTTGGAGTTGTGGAGCTGAAGGGCATCTTTGGAATCGATGTCCTAAGAATACATCTAGTCAGAACCAGGAAAACGCAAACTAGTCAGCTTTAAGGGGCAAAAGCTGGCTAGGTGTTACCAAGCCCCACCAACTATTAAGATCAAGGTAACCCGTCTGCAAAATAATGGAACGAGTTTGGTAGTACCAGGGCGTATATGCGGACGGGATTGCGAAATGGTCGTTGATACAGGGTCTAGTCACACCATAGTGAGACCGAACATCGTCGCTCACTGCAGAATACAAAAGCCAGACCGAAATTACATCTTGGAGACAGCAAATGGAGAAGTCATATCAGTGAAAGGCAACCATCTAGCTAGAATAACCCTGGGGACAACCACTTTCCAACACAACATCCTAGTAGCAGAGATAACTGATGATGTCATTCTTGGACTTGATGTAATGACTCAACATAATTTTATATTGGACCTTCCACGAAGACTATTGAAGACCGAAGATGAAGAAATCATCATGCAGTTTCCTGAAATAAGAAACCTTCCTATTAGAACTGTGAAAGCGCCAGCAGACATAGAACTTCCAGCAGGTTCAGAACTAGTAATTGAAGCTATTTGTAGCAGTCCTTCGGCAGCTGAAGAAACTGTAATTGTAGAACCAGAACCAGAGAGCAGTCTTTATAGGAAGGGCATATTAACGGGCAAGACATTAACAGAAAAGAAAAGCAATTTGGTATTGGTGAGAATGCTAAATCTAAAGGACTACCCACAACAGATCAAGAAAGGCGAACCTTTGGGAATTTGTCAAACAGTTGCATCGGTTTTCAGCAATATGGAATCATCAACAGCACCCCGAAATATTCAAAATTACCCGAAGTTCTGCAGAGCCTTGTTAACCGATTCAAGTCCCCATTACGAGCCGATGAAGTCCAAAAATTGGAAGATTTGTTGAGGCGCTACCAGGATGTCTTCTCTTTAACAGAGGATGACGTCGGAAAGACTAATCTTGTGCAGCACCGCATAAATACCGGCAATACCACTCCAATTAAACAAGCTCCACGACGTATCCCTTTAGCGAAGCAAGAAGAGGTATCGACGATGCTTAGAGACATGCAGCAACAGGGAGTCATTGAACCATCCCAGAGTCCATGGACTGCGCCGGTTGTTCTGTTAAAGAAGAAGGACGGCTCTACTAGATTTTGTGTGGATTATAGAAGACTAAACGATGTCACTAAAAAGGACAGTTATCCGTTGCCAAGAATAGATGATACCCTGGATACCCTGTCTGGATCCCAATGGTTTTCCACATTAGACCTGAAAAGTGGCTATTGGCAAGTGCAACTTCACCCAGATGATAAAGAGAAGACAGCATTTTCCATTGGAACAGGGTTGTGGCACTTCAACGTCATGCCCTTTGGCCTCTGCAATGCACCAGCCACCTTTGAAAGACTTATGGAAACCATTCTGAGAGGAATGACCTGGAAAACTTGTCTCGTTTATCTTGACGACATAATAATACTCGGAAAAGACTTTGAAGATCATTTGAAAAATGTCCAAGAAGTTTTTCAAAAGTTGAGAGAAGCCCGACTCAAGCTAAGTCCCAAGAAGTGCATGCTCTTTCAAAAGGAAGTTAAGTATTTAGGACACATTATTTCGTCTAATGGAGTGAAGACTGACCCAGAGAAAACTGAAACCATCTGGAAATGGCCAGTACCGAAAGACAAACATGAGTTAAGGAGTTTCCTGGGACTTTGCACCTACTATCGCAAGTTTGTGAGAAATTTCGCCGAGATTGCGAAACCCCTACATCGGCTCACAGAAAACAATCAGCCATTCATCTGGACGGAACAATGTCAACAAGCTTTTCAAAGATTAAAAGAATCTTTGTGTTCTTCTCCGATTCTGTCATATCCCAAGCCTGGAAAGACATTCATCGTGGACACAGACGCTAGTAACACTGGAATTGGAGGGATATTATCACAAGTTGAAGACGGGCACGAAAAAGTGATTTCCTACTTTAGCAAGGTCCTCTCTAAGCAAGAAATGAACTACTGCGTAACCAGAAGAGAGTTGCTTGCCATAGTTAAAACTGTGGAGCATTTTCATAAGTATCTCTATGGTCAGCCGTTCGTCTTGAGGACCGATCATGCATCTTTGAAGTGGCTACTGCAGTTCAAGAATCCGGAAGGCCAAGTGGCAAGATGGCTTCAACGGTTGCAGGAGTACGACTTCAAAATCGAACACCGGAAAGGATCTAACCATCAGAATGCTGATGCCCTATCCAGAAGACCATGCCCTCCAAACTGTAAACACTGTCTGCGACAAGAAATTAGAGAACAAGATGAGTTTCTTTGCCGAAGAATTAACATCCAAGGCCCAGATGATTGGGATAATAAAATCATCGCTAAAGAACAAAGTGAAGACCCGGATTTTGGACCAATTTTCCAGTGGAAGATAAGAAACATGGACAGACCCACCTGGCAGGATATTTCTGATAAATCACCGTCTCTAAAAAGCTACTGGGCGCTATGGAATTCTTTAGCCATCGAGAACGGCCTATTAAAAAGAGTCTGGGAGAGCCCAGACGGCAAAGAAAAGATTTATCAAACAATACTGCCCCAGAAAAGAATTCCAGAAGTTCTTCAAGCACTGCACAGTGGAGTCGGTGGTGGGCACTTTGGAATAAACAAAACTCTGAATAAAGTTAGAGAACGATTCTACTGGCTTGGCAGTCGGTCCGATGTGGAAGAATGGTGCCGACGTTGTGATACCTGCGCCTCTAGTAAGGGACCCAGGACTCGAAGCCGAGGACAGATGAAGCAGTACAATGTTGGAGCTCCATTCGAGAGAATAGCTATTGATATAGCTGGACCATTTCCTCGTAGCAGCAGTGGAAATCGTTATCTTTTGGTAGTGATGGACTACTTCAGTAAATGGCCAGAAATATATCCCTTACCTAATCAAGAAGCTGTTACTGTAGCCGAAGCTTTATTCGAAAATTGGATATGTCGTTATGGGGTGCCCAGAGAGATCCATTCTGACCAAGGACGAAATTTCGAGTCGGAAGTATTTCAGAACGTTTGTGAGCTGCTAGGCATTCACAAAACCAGAACTACACCTCTTCACCCGCAATCAGATGGAATGGTGGAAAGATTCAATCGCACCATCGAAAACTTCCTGAGAACGGCCGTCAACGAGAAACAGACCAACTGGGATACCTGCCTTCCTCCATTTTTACTGGCTTACCGAGCAGCAATTCATGAGACTACGGGTAAAACACCAGCCGACGTGTTTTTCGGCGCAGAATTGCGGCTACCAATAGATCACGAAGAAAATTTAGATGATTATCTCAGCCATCTGGAAAATCGAATAGATGGTACATGAAGAAGTACGAGAGAAGACAAAAATGAAAGCAACATAATGAGGACCAGATATGACTTGCGTGCCAGCAACAGCGTGTTTGAAGAGAATGCAAAAGTGTGGCTGTATAATCCAAAGAGAAGCAAGGGTAAATCTCCGAAGCTGCAGAAATCGTGGGAAGGCCCTTATACTGTCGTGTCACGATTGAATGACGTAGTTTACAGGATCCAGAGGAATCCCCAAGCCAAGATGAAGATTGTCCACATCGATCGTTTGACACCTTATCAAGAAGGCCATGCGGACAATGGAGTAACCTGATCGGGACGATCAGTTCTAAGAGGGGGGCAATGTTACGAAAGCTCACCTACCTTTTAGTTGGTTAATTATGTTCCTGTTTTCCTTACAATTTATAATTGAAGCTCACCTACCTCATTAGTTTGTAAATTACGTTTCTGTTTATGTTAGAATTTACAATGCCTTTACTTTGACGTTTTCCGGAATATTCCAGGCTATATTCTATTTGTTTCTCGACACGTTCTCGAAATCTCAGAAACTTCGAGAACTGTAAAAACCTATATAAGCAGATCATTTTCGGCCGCTGCAGTTAGTTTGTATTGAGCAGCCAAACGCGAGTGACAAACGTCAAAGTAAAGCGTTGACAGTTGCGAAATTTGTTGAAGGATATTTCTTGTATTATCAAGAGTGATAATAAAGATTATTTGTCTACGTGACGTGTTTCAACGATAACCTAGTTTCAAGGTTACAATACTTTTATAAATGTATTTGGTTTTTCTGACAAAAAGATTTCTTTAACAGGAATGAGGGGGGGTCCAAGACTTTCGACGTTGTGTGTAATAATTGTTATCAGTGTGTAACCAATTTTCAAATTAATAAATGCTTACGTTCTATTTTATCTGCAACTAAACAAAAAATAACCAAAAAAATACTCATTTACTGTATCCTCTAGTAGCGAATAGACGTGTTAACATGTTGCCGATTTCACAGAGAAGTCTCCGAATTTCCTCCCTAGTAGAATTAGGAAAGATATATTGTTACTTCGTTACATTTTCCTTTGAATAAAAGATAATTCACGGCGTTTATTACAAGAAAACAAATAACCCGATCCATTTTTTCCCCGGGAAAACAAAAGACGCAATGAATCAACTCCGACGATTTTTTTTTTGGAGAAAACCGAACAAAACACGACCATTAAAAGAGAATAAATTGTTATCACGGGATAATAGAGCACTGTTATTATTGGACGGTCTGTATTTTACCCTGCAATTTACACATTAGCCAGACAGACCGGAATCCTCTTTGCCGACAACCAGGAAGTTCGTTGTGTATTTCCGCAGGGACCTCCATTCCAGCTTCGCCTTGTTTCAGCGCTGAAATAATACGGCTGTAAAGCTGAGATTTGCACGAAGTACACTTGTGTGCAGTCAACTTTTTTTAATGCAACTTCAAAATTCGCTGCTTTAAGTAAAATATAATGGCCAAATTTATCGAATTTTTCAAATGTTATGTCTTTATTATAAATTATAATTAAATGTCTCTTAGCCTGGCAAGTTAGTGGTGGATATTTCGTTGAAAATTTGTACCATAAGTTTCAATTTAGTAGTTTGTGTAATTTTCGCTTGCTACCGTAATGTTACTCTAATTGTTCCGGGACTAACAACAGTATCAAAGTGATTTTTGTACCATATTTTGTTCCTCCTTAAGTACTTTCCGATAGCGAATAGTTTTATCATATACAGGGTGTTTAGGGAGGACATGTACATACTTCAGTATGTCATTCTACGTTCAATTTTAAGCAAAAAATTTCCTATGAATTTAGATCTGGAAACGATTCGTTTAGGATATACAGGATATCAAATTTAATAGTTATTTATGTACGAGTTGCATACAATATTTTTTCTACGTTCATGCAAAAACCAAAAAATGTTTTATTTAGATGACACACATGCCCGTTTGCACCGACATTATATTAAGAACAACTTAATAAGGTTATTCTTAAGGGCGCCGTTTTATAGGCAAATTTTCAACGAATTTCATAGCTGTTTGTTGAGACAGTCTACAGAAAATCTGAGTAAGTTAGAAAGAGTATCTCTTCACTATGTCAATTATACAAGTTTTCTCCGGGATATAAAATAATTTTCAGGCTGACAAGTCATTTAGAATAAGAAAAATGAGCATCATATTCACCTATTACGTTTTATCATAAAATCTACTGAATTTTACAAGTCAATTGCACATTGAGAAAATTGTGTACAACATTATAAACATTATCACATCCCGCAGAATTCTTTTAAAAACTAGTAACACTTGAATTTATGTAAATTATCAAGTATTTTCACGGTGTATAGAACACAGTGATAAGGTACAAATTCACGTTTTTTTGTTATTTAGCACATTTTTCTTCAAAAGTTAAAGAAAATGATTCAATTTCAGCATTAAATTTTAGTACTACATTAATAAGGACCTCCACCTACTATGTGTATTTTTTGTGTGCATATTTAGATATGATTACTTGTCCTTGAAACGCCAGCCTTAAAGTTAAGTTATGCTTATTTCAGCAGTATTGCACCGACGTATTATAAACTATTCTTAGTAAAGTACGTCTTTGTATTGGCAACAACGCACAAATCTGTAACTTTCATTACATTATGTTAGGTATTTTAGTTCTTTCTGTTTTTCTTCAGCGTGTTACATGGAAATAAGGTAATATTTCGGTGTGATGTCATGTCTATGATGTTTGTTTTTATTGTTGTCATATGTAATATAGTTATGGTTGTTGTTCATGTTGATCAAGACTAGTTAATATCAGACAAACTAATAATAATAATAATGTATTTTATTTTCTCTGTGGTTAGTATAGTGGCCAAATCATCTTCATTCAATTCATCCATTGAATGGAAATGATCAGATCTCATATAATTTAATTTCGGAAATCCAGAATCTATAATTTCCAAAATATCCAAATCATCTTCAAATATCATTCAATCGAATATCCATTATACTTTTTTACAGCTACTTTAATACTACACTCATTAACATTGACCACTATATTTGCACATTCCGCGTTTTTTTTTAAATTTTTGTGTTCATTTTGCGCAGATTCCAACTCTATTTAAATTAAAGAATTGTCAAACAGAGGCTTAAATTTAAGCATCTGTTTTCATACTTAAGAAGATCTTAACGTATGGTGCAATAGAAAAAGCTTACTTAAGCATGTCTTATAATAATAATAATATTCTTATGAGTAGTAAATGCTTACAAAAGCTGTTTTCTGTACGATAAACGGTTCCGGAGATATTCCCAAAAAACGAATTTTTTTTTACAATCTCGAAAATCGTGCTTTTTAGAGGGTAAGTTAATACAAACTTTTTTTCAAATTTTTGGACGAGCTATCACATCCTGAAGTCCTGCGCATATATTATGAAACACCCTATATAGTTTTACATTAGTTGGAAGACAATTTAAAGTTTCAATGTTTTTCGATAGCATAGATACATCATTTCAGTTTCTAAGTATCTACAGAAATCGTATATTATGTTCTTTCTGATCGAAGTAGCTATTTTAAAAGGAGCAAGTTTCCGCAAAGTTCATTTCTTCAAGAAGGCACGGTGGTACAATCGTTTGAAGAGGGCACTTCGTGGAAGCAGCAGAGACATTTTCCTTGGAAAATAACACTCCTTTGTAAATATTCGACAAAAATATGCCTTGGAGATGAAAGCAATTCGTGATAAAGGAAAACGTTAAAACAAATCCTGTCCCTCGTTAAAAGGTACAAACAGGGCCTGACGCTCCCTTCCAGATGCCTGCAGTACGACGGCGGGAGATATTTTTCAGTTTCCCGATTACTCTATAGAGAGATATTATCGGGGCGGAATAAATATTCCGAGGGAGATCGCAAATTGAAATCATTATTTTGTCAAATTACATGAATCGGAGATAACGTGACGCGTGACTGCTTCGTCGGGACTTGAAATTTCCTCCAACTAAACCTGTCAGAGGAGATAGGGATATTTGCATACAAATTGCAAGTCAACCACTCTGACACGGAGATATCTGTGCGTAAACTGCCGGTTACGAGTTAGGTGAGCACGGGAGGGATTAAAACAAAGATAATAACGTGGATTGCTGTGCATTTACGACTGTGAAATAAATTATAGAAAAATCATTGATTTTTAGTTATTTGTTTACTTACGGTACGTAGTTTGATGTCAATTATAGGGTGAAGAGAAAAAGTGTTTCAGGAAAACATCAAAACGGTAACAAAATACTAAAAAATTGGATTTTGTGTTGCGAAATTGACAAACTTTAATATTGATTTGAATTTCGAAATAAATAATATTTATTTATATCATATTAATACATTTTTATATCATAACTCCATTAGGAGTTATACTGACTAGTTAGAAATACTTAACTCCTTCTAATGTATTTACAAAAATCAACCGAAAATGATAAATTTTCCACTGAATTTATTTCCAGAATTGCAAAAATTTTCCGTTCAATTGTTATCATTGCCTATGACTAGTCAAACATGAAGTTGATATTCTACTTCTTTCATGTGCCATGCCAGTCTGCTACCGTTGAACTTCGTCATCCACCTTGTCTCTTCAATGTCATCATATTTCCTCCGCAGACGTTTTTCTAAATGTATTTTTCCCAACGGGTTGAACTGTGCAATGCTTTTCGCGATTAGTTAGAAAAAATCTTTCTGAATCCGACGGACGCAAAGACATCCTACCACCATTGTACATTTCTTACTGATATCTGTTTTACTTTCCGGAATGTTAACCACAATAACCGAGCCACTTCATATTCAAAAGTTCTTGACCTCTACAGCCCCCGAAATATCCCATAATGAGAAGCACCTGTACAATAGAGCAATACTGTGTAATTGCTATAGTTTAATGCATTACCTTGTTCCTTGTACCTTGTAATAAATGTTCTCCATTGGAAGCATCCTTCAAAAACTTGACATTGTCATCCGGATTAAACACTTTAGACTTTTTTGGCCCATAGCCTTTACTTTTTCGTTTGAGAAACGCTTCCAGTACATCAAACTTTCTCACATCTCTATTATTATAAATTGTCATAATTGATTTTAACATTGACCACTTAGTCAACAGGGAAATAGGAGTGTACGATTTACACTGTAAGACAAAATAAATCAATATCACTCATACTAGAACGTGGAAGAATAAATACACACCATATCTTGAAAATAAGATAGTTTCACTTACACATTTTTGTTTTGAATACAATTAACTTTCAGTCACTTCAGGAATTTATCATATTCCTTTTTATACCTACTTTGGTTCCGAATTTGTTGGTAGTAGTGTGACACGAGCTTTCTCAGCCTTTTGTAACAAATCGCCGGAAATCTCACATCTCTGCAGGTCTTCATTAATTCTCACAAATTAATAAATTGGATAAACTTTTATTTACAAACTTGTCAGTAGATATGGGATGTTAATAATTTCGGGCAAATTAACAATCTGTTGCCCTCGAAAATTAACATCCTCATAACTCCCTTGATACATAAATAACTATTATTATAAATGATAAAGGTACAATTATATAAATTATTAGTGTGAATACTAGAGGCATCCAGCTTTTCCTCTCTGACAGCAATGCTAGCAGTCGGTATAAATCAATTGCTAGTAGTGGCAATACTGTTAGCTTCTCTTTTTATGATTCTTTTTGCTATTTCGTTATTCCATTCAATAGAATTTTCGATGTAACCCTCAGCAATTGAACTTGATTGCCATCCTCCATGTCACTTTAAAAGTGTCATGTCCGCTCCAGAATCTGCCAACACTGTGGAAGCAATGGCCAGTATAATCATTGGCGTTGGAAAGTTCAAGGAATTCCGCTATCTTTTTTGGCATACCTTCAATTGTATTGATTCCAACTGGCAGGGTATAGCATTTATTACTTCGATATATCAAGAGAAATGTGTTGTATTGAGTGGATGAAGTTTTACGTAACTATAAAATATATCCAAAAAATAGATACCATCTAATGATCCCTCAGTAATCGTAAACATTCTTGGAACATGAGCTTTTGTGTTCTGAATTTTGACACTAATAAATGACTGACAACCTTTCAAGGCATCTACTGTGAAAATGGTATTTCTTTCTTCCTAAATGCTCCAAATACTCCAACGATAAAAACAATTTTGGCTAATAGGAATTCTTTATCCTTAACTTATTTCATAAAGCGTTCTATTTCCAGCGTTGTAAATATTTTTGATTTCTTTGGCTGCAATCCGAAAGCTTTTCTTTTTAAAAATGCCATTAGGTTTGTAAATTTTCTAATATCTACTTTTTTTTCAAGGCGCGAATCATTGAATATTTACTTCACAAAGTTGACGGTCTTAATGTACTGGATAGCTTCAGGAAGTAGGCTAGTAATATCTTTTCTGTAAAATTCTTAATATGTTTCTCTTTAGCACAGATTTTCGGTTGTAGTTTTCATATACATTATTCGGGCACTAACGTGGATAGCGCAGCTTCAGCAATTTGTATCTAAAGACTCGTCATTCGCACTCATTTTTGGTGATTTTTGTCCAAAACTCTGTAGAAAATACGGCGACGCGTGACGTTTGATCTTAACAGAACCTTGACATTAAACAATGCCTTAGGAGTAGATTGACTGTTTTGAAAATGTTTAAAAATACAAATACAAAAGAATAAAAATATCAAATTCTCCGCTTTCACAACAAATCTTGTATGAAACAGTGCCACAGGGTTTCCACGCAACTGGTGGTAATTGGAATATTTAAACAAACTGTATAATTAGATTAAAGATATCTCATTACAATCTAGAATTATTGCTGTTTCATCACGAAAGGTTTCCAAGTAAATAAAAAATACAGTAATAAAAATTTAGAAATCTTTGACACCCTGTATCTAGGAAACAATGAACTTTTAGATATCAATATTTGGGTAAATCTCATTTATTTTGACTGTACAATCACCTCTTCCAAGGATACCAGTTATACAGGATATCCCAACGAAAATTTGATCCCCCCTATAATTGGAAAACCGAATAATATTTCAAAATTCGCCGAGACCCGTCGATTTTTGTTCTTGGGGGGAGCTTTTTTGACAGACAAGCCAACTCGATGTTCATCCCCTTAATGCCTAGCAACCCCAACTTAAAAATTTCAAATGCAACTACCCCACTTGTGGCACATCATTTTAAAGCCCTTTTTATTGCAAATACAGTGACGTACCATTTTTAGAAATCGGTTGAGATTTGACAGAATTATTGGTTACAAACGAAAAGATGACAAACCAACTTACGCGTAGTAATTTCTACACAAATGCCCACCACTAATAAGTTTTTCATCTACTACACATGACCGCATTATCTAATTGTTATTGATGTGTCTATCAGTTTACAAAAAAGTCAGAAATGAAATAAAAAAGCTGAAGTACGAAGAAATTCGTACGTAGATCTACCCTATTTCATATATAGATAAGATGCCAATGTGTAGATCATATATGTTTATCTTCTCAATTATCAAAAAATTTCCACCAAAAATTTTCAGAAATTTTTCTGGTTGCCATGGTAATGAGTCTCATTGGTTTTAAAGTAGAGGTGTGAAGTTTTCACCTTAATCAAAAAATGAGTAATGAATTCCACTTCATTCAAAATGGATTGTACAATTACTATTGAATATGTATATGAATGCCACTGCACACATCAGGTCAACAAAGTTTAAACCAAGATATGTATTACGTAAATACGCAAATTGAGGACAAACCGCTACCAATCGATTACCCTTATTACCTCACCGAGTGTATACGCTGCTGTTTGAGATATCGAAAATCGCTTACACAACCATCTGTCATACATTATTCCGCTTGAATTGTAATTAATTTACTGCAACCACATGCTCTCATGCACCTTGCCAAACGTGCAGCAAATCAAGATTGTTTATGAGCGACTCAGAGGTTTTTTAGTCAGAAACTTGATTTAGACTTAATATTATCAACTGTTATAGTGTCAAGGATAACAAATTTTCAGTCCTAGATGTTGCAGTATTCCTACAAATTTTTCCGAAATGAAGTTGTCCATTACTGTTTTGTTGTATTTACATGAAATTCTATCTGATGATGGAAGAGAGCATGGATACTCAATTTCAAATTAGAAAAATTATACAAGGCGATTTTCCTATGTATACTGAAAATGGTTTTAATTTTTTCAGTTCTAGCACCGTGTATTTGGAAAAGGAAAAAGTGCACCCTGTATAATAAGTAATACTGTTAATAATAACTTGTGTATCCGCCACCTACATATTCATATGTTGGTCAAAACAGCACATTAAATTTTATACAAATTTCTCAGGAAAAAGTATCAATGCCTATCAAAAGTTATAAATAATTAAAATGAATAAAATTATTTAGTAACTAACTGTTGATTTATTATGTACGGTGCTAAATTAGAATAGAAGAAAGGAGAAGTCATATTAAGCAAAAACCTTCATCTCAATTTAGTTTCGATAATGTTTAGTAAAAAAGTTACTACCAAATTATTGAAGAAACAATGAAACAAAATTGCAACTTTTAGACTAAGGTAAGTTGGGGTACTTTGCCATATTTCGATCCCAGACTAAACCCACAGGCAATATCAGTATATATCGTCCTATTCAAAGTTACACCCTGTATTTAGCTAACTTAAGTTTAGAAACAAAAAGTTTACCGACCGCAAAAAGCCACAACGATAGTTCTTATTACTTTGAACGATAAAAACAACAACAGTACCTAATTTCGTCGACTAGTAATGATATTAACGGTAGTAAGTGCGTGGAAGTTAATAAATTAATAATGAGTGTATTAACAATTAATTTTATTTACTTTTAGTGAATGAAACGTTAAGTGCATGTTTTTGTGTGACATTAATATTCAGTGTGTTTTATGATCATGAGGCAGAGGTATGCTAGATCTTTATATTCCTATTTGATATTTTTTAAATCATTTATCAAAATGCAAAATGAAAATTGTGTCACAAAATTCTTATTAATAAAGATAAGAAACTAATCAGTCGATAATGAGAAAAGGTAGTGTCAAATATACATACACATAATAATAAAAATAATGCAGGATCTACCTCTATCTAGATTTTATTGCGAAAGTAATTACTGTAGAATCGTTTTGGCATTGCACCTGATACCTATTTATATTTTTGGTTGCGTTACTTTTGCAGTTAATAAAACAAAAATTGCCACGGCAATATATTCAAAAAATAGCTTGGGTTCTGTTATCTGTAATTGCAACAGCTTATTAAAAATTGTCTGCAGTTATGTATACCGAGTGTATTTAATCCATAGAAACAAATATTAATGTTATTTATTGTTACTGTTTTTACTCTATCACGAGTTTTATGATTTTGTGTAGAGAATATTATGGATTTCATTGCAAAGAACAGACCACTAGATCTTTCGGCAAAATATACTCGCATTAATAGTCTAAAGATTCGAACTAAGGTCATCCTTTATCAAACATAATATGTAAACAAATATATCGCAAACGAGTTGCCTAATGAAATATGTTCATGGCTACCTTTAATTAAAAATACTGTAATTCATTAAGTAACTCATTTGCGATATATTTGTTTACATATTATGTTTGATAAAAAAATACTTTTCATTCAGTAAGCAGATGGATACAGGATGGCCTTAGTTGGGATATTGTACTATAATCATCTCATCTTTTTAAAAATACTTTGCAACACATTTTTTTTTCTCATAAATCTTTTCGAAAAAACTCAAGAAATTAGTAAATGAATGGGGCCTTTTTTGACATATTTTTTAAAAGGATTGATTATTTCTACCTCTTACAAAAATACTGCAGGATTGAAAAAAATTCAAAAAGTGTAGTTTTATTGACAGATAACGTTTTCTAAGTTTGGTTTCTTTAGTTGATATTTTTTTTTAGTTTATTTTTGAAGGAGTGTAACTTTTCGGGGAAGGGTTTTTTCAAAAAAAAATTATACCAGAGATCCCCATTAATTTTCATCAGAGAATCGCCTTTTAGATTTGTTCGGTGTTATTTAGATACACCCTGTATATCGAAGCTTATGTAATCAGTGCCATTGTCAATATCAGAATACCAACACTCGATGTGTAATATTAAAGACAGACTAGGATTTTAATAACTTAATCAGCGCGGCACTACTTCTATACATGCAAATATACTTAAATTGTTGAAATAACAATTTCCAGCTAACAACTCCCTTTAGAAACCATTGTAGTGTATATGAAATCCGTATCTGAATTTAATTTGCCTCTCTATTCATGGAATTTCAATAAAAAACTTATACATTCACATTCTCGGTATAATGTAGCTGTATATTGTCGGAAAATTGAACAAAACATTTCCAAATGTAGCGGATATATACTTACTATGTATACCTATATAACGCACAGCTGGTATTGAACGAAAGTGCTTTTTTTATTTCCACGAAACTCTGCCTTTAATAGATTATTCAATAAAAGTTACGAGCATTCCCACTATTTGGAAACGATCCATTTTTTAAATGCTTAACGAAATAGCATGTTCACGTTTAGAGTGAACAAGAGACAAATCATTTTTGTTTTTCATTATTCGAAAAAAATAATAATAATTTTTGATAAAAATGTGCTTGCTTTTAAAATGAGTTTGCTATGAAGATTTTGTTTGCAGGGTCTTAGAAAAGGCAAAACCTACAAGAGTAAACTGTATTTAAGTCAACACGAAAAATGCTATTAAAAAGTTTGTTTAGAATTATACGTTATGTCAGCATTTGAAGAAAGAATTGAAGAACGTAATTTTTTATTGTTGTAGCTTGTAAAAGTTATAAATAACAAAAGGAAGTAGGTGAATGTATTTAATTTATATTAATCTTGACATTTTTGACATTATCGTTTAAAAATTAAATATTTCAAATAATTTTAATTTATCTGTTATGTTATTTTTATAGTTAGATATTTGATACAATTTAAAATAAAGGAAATAAACTATCTGACGAAGCAATTCTGGAAATAGGTTAGATTTGGCTGATTTTGCTTATTCGTTATATTCAAAACTCAATTTAAGTTTTGAAAATTATTGAATGATCTTAATTTTTATTTTAGATATTTATTGATTCCCATTTTGGCTATCGAATTATTCTTTGGCATACCTACATATTTAGTATGAAAAGAGTATGATTTCATTAATAGGATTTGTAGGAAAATTGATTACCACAATCCACACAAGCTAATAACAAAATTATATGGGTTAATATTGTGGGTGTAATTCAACGCTGGTCGGCGCAGAGTAGTTAGTTTCAAGGGTTTCACACAATACTGTTAATACCTAAACATATAAAAAAAGATTACATAAAGGTTCAATTTTTTTTTATTAGTTAGTAGGTAATTGTCATGTTTAATTTAAAATTCATTGACGTGTTGAAGTCACTTTTGACATTGTCGATATTTAATTTCAAGCAAATAGTAGATAATTTCTTTTGAACATCGTATGAGAACTTAATTTTAAAAAATGATTTTCAAATAAATATATATTTTTTTCATTTCTCTAATCAGTTTGTGCAAATCTGTGTAAAAATAAAAAAATGTTTTTTATCGAAATTAATGTGGATTTCGAATCAAAGAAAGCTTTTATTTAATTTAAATATGCATATTTTTAGATAAGAGATGTGGAAAGTATGTAATTTTAATTATTTTCATAAAGTTTGTAAATACAAGTTTATTAGATTATATAATCTTTTGAAAAACCGTAAATTAAAAAAAAACTAAATTCCCTAATATAGTCAAAGTCGAAAAAAGAATTTGCTTGGAAGGAAAAATTCGAATTGTTTCCTATAAACACAAAATAACTATGTGGCCGCTAGATGTAGCTGTGCTATATTTGGCGTACTCAGATATGTATAAATTTTTCAGGTGCAATTCAGTGAACAATAAGGTGTTGACCTAAATAATCAGTTGTTCATTGTGTATTATTGAAAAGGAAATAATGTTTTTTTGATGGAAACAAATACTTTATACAAAATAACTGTATTTTTTCTTTTTCAAAAAAAGGATTTAGTAGCAAGAAATACTTATTTGTTTAGCCCTATACAAACAAATAATTTATTTCCAAGAAACAAATTTTTTTACAGGCACCAAATTTTTTTTCGGTATGTGAAATAGTTACAACTGTTCAAAATGTTAGGTTGCTTGCGAAAAGAGTTTACCATTCATACTCGTAGCCAGAAAGTTTTGCCCAGATTTGCATAAACGAACATGTCAATCGTTCAATTTTTGTTTGTGAACACTTACAAGCAAACACAAGGTACAGAAAAACAATCTGATCTACTACTATGACTAATAATATTGTTAGGTTAGCAGCAGCAGGTGATAGATTACAATATTATATTGTAATTTGCAATACGTTAAGCCGCGTAGTCACTTGCGAACCTCGTCGCGAACTCCGTCGCGTAACATCACAGCGAACCTCAATGCGTCACTTCACCGCAAACCGGTCAAAGTAGGTCATGATTCATTGCGTTTTGAACAGCTGATGTTATTATATGCGTAATCCGATCAGTTGTATTTGGAAAAGAGATTAAAAAATACATTTTCAGAATCATGGAGAATTGTAATAGTTAAAATTGCGGCTGCGGCATATATTTATATGCCTTATGCAACAAAAAGGCAAAAAAGATGGTGTGTGTGTGATAAAATGTATGGATTTGGACGAACCAATTAGCCAGAGCTTAAAAAAAAAGATGGTGACAGATACGTTTGTATTCTAGAAGATTGAAGTACAGTGGTTGTAACTTCCTGACTGATTTAAAATTCCAACATATCAGTGGTCTTTACAAAAAATGTACAACGCTGTCTTCAACTCATTTTGAGTTGCTGATTAGTTTGGTTGGACCAAAAGTATCAAAAAGGATATATACATGAGAAAGTAATGGAAAATGTTTATAATATTCCATGTTATTTTTACTGAAATTTTCCGGATTTTTTTAAAATAAACTCATACAGACCCCGGCGGGAGGAAATTCATTATTATCTGTTTGTATACCCCCATCATTCATAATTTGGAAATCCTTATTACCTATATTATATACTCCACTTTTCTTCTATAACATCAAATTATATAGGCCTAAATAATTTACTAATAATTGCTTGTTATTCGTCAGCTAAACCATATTTTATCAATTTATACTTTTTTCTAACACTGTCAGCAGTTTCAATTAATTTTCTCTTCACGTCTAATAGAGAAACACTGTTTTATCCATGCCAATATAACGTCAGATATCAACTTCGAAGCTTGTATATGAAAATTTTTATTTTTAATTTTATTAAGATTGAATGATTCCGTTTTAGTTTCTTGATATTTTTTCCATCTCCTGTGTTATTAAACTTTCTCATTAATTCTCGAACACAATTTATTAAGACGTAAAGTTCTGCATATTTTTTATTGAGAAGTTGAATTGTATGTGGATAAGATATTTCACCTATACCGTAGCATTTATTTAAATAAATTCCGTTATGGAAGAATTTTGCCTACAAGATTTGAAGTTTTGTTGTTGTAAAACTGTTATGTTTAATTATTAAATAAAAATTTGGACAAACACAGGTATCTAAATATTTAAAACAGTAAAAAAGTTCTTATTTGAGGTTATATTGGAATTGACAACTTTTCTCTATAACATTTTTAATTGCTTCTTAAATAGTGGCACTATTGAAACAATTTTACATTTTTTTATGTTTTTAACACCCTGCATTTTTCAACGCCATTTTTGCAGTTGCTATGTACATTTCATGATAAACAAAAATGTGAAATAAAAAAAATCGCAGGTATAGTTAGGTTATAGAACACAACTGTCTGTTCTGCACTAAAAGAGTATGAAAAGATATACCCCATGATAAGACGAAATACAAAAAAACTCAAATACCTCATATATAGTACATATATACTTGCAGATGCAGAAATATCCACAAGTGCCGATGGAAATGCTGCGAACACCCCTGTTCGCTGTGAAGCAACGCGACGGGATTACAGGGTTCCGTCCACACTGTCGTTTTGAAGCCCCGGGACGAAGTACCGAAGTGAGTACGGTGTTTATAGTTTTAAGGATTTTCTGGGAAACTCATTAATACTGATACAAAAATATAAATTACAAACAAACTACGTTACAGGAGCTTTTGCTTAGCCGCGGATGTACTTTAGTTTGTAATTTCGTAACACAGTTTTGCATTTGATTTGATTTGATTTATCTTTGAATTGCATTTGTAGAAAAACTGTTCGTCTTAGATATTTTTTTTTTATTTATTTTTGTTGCTTTTGGTCCGATATACAATCTCCTTTAGTATCGGCACGTATATTCCGGAGAGCCTGTATTTTCAATGGCATCTAGCTTTTTCACTTTGGATGGCAAGTTCTCAAAAAATTAGAGGTGAAACGTTCAGATCGTCAAATTGACTTCATTCAATTTACAACTAATTTTACTTTGTTATATGTTGAAAATGCTCAAAATAAAAGTTCGGGTTCGAGCATGTTTTTAGTTTTTGCAACAAAACGAAGGAAACCCGACTGGCAAGTTTTCGGTGGTTCACGCACCGTATTATTTTTCATGCAAAGTTTTAAAGCGACGTCCACAAGTTCTTTGCTTTTAGGTTTAAGTGCGTTAGAATGCCGTTCATTAGGCGTGCCGGGTAGTGAGTAATATTTCCATTCACCCCTCTCAAATTCACTCTGACAACGAGTTAACACCACTAAATGGCCCAGTGATTGTATTCTCATGTTAAAGGGATTCTAAATAATGGATTAAAACAAGCCAGTAGTTTGACGAAACGAGTTTGATAGCAAATATTTTTTGACAGCGTTTCTGGCGACCCTTGTTCACCCTTAAATGATTTGAAACTTTGCCGAAACGTTTCAGTCTTTCAATATCGATTTGTCAGTATACAGGGTATTTCTTAAGTAGACGTTAAAAATCCAGACACGTATTCTGTGGCCAAAAATAAGGATTCTTTTGTTATGTAAATGTGGGGCATTAGGACAGCCGTTATCCAGCTGCAGCGTGTCAAAAATTGAAAAAGTTAGATTCTAATTTTTAATTTCTGAACCTCTTGAGAAAATTTAACCAAATTCGGTGTGCCTATTTAGTATGACAGTAGATATGAAATAAAAAATTATCAGCTTCAGAAACTTACTAGTGGCGGAGGTGTGGATATCATCGATCATTATTTGCTCAAAAAATATATCATCTTATATAGTATCTATTATAAATAAAATTACTTCATATAGTTCACAGGTTGTCATATGCGCCATTGTATTATCCTAACTTTTTGTTTATTTACATTTTTTTGTACTGATCAAGTGCATTCTTACCATATTCATTATACAGAGTGTCTTGCAAGTCGTTACAATAATTTTAGCAGGTGATAGAACACTTGATTTTTAGTCGATTGAAACAAACATACATATTTACCAATTGTTACAAACATACCTATATACCAAGTGTTACAATATTTGTGATAATAAATTTTTTAAATATTTTTTAATTTCTATCACCTAAAATTATTGTAACGACTTGCAAGACACCCTGTATTATTTAAACTAATAACATAATCAATAACCAATGGAATTCCTTAATTATGATTTATTATAACAAATGTTGGAAATGGCCACCTTCAGCCAAAACGCATGTTTTAGTTCTTCTTGAAATTGCAGCTCAAACACGTGCAAAAATTCCATGAGTAGCTTTTATTACATCACAACTAACTATAATTTATTGACGTAAGTGCTCCTCACATTTAATGTAAACCTTGCTAACTAACTTAGTTTGTAGGCTTCCGTGGCTGTCGTTAATGATCAGGTCATTTCCGGGCTGGTCGCCACGTCGTCGGTTTGGAACTCTTGAGGTTTCGAGAGACATATCGCTCTCTTCTTTAGAAGTTACTCTGAAACTGGAGGTCACTGATCCATGATGTTCCGGTAGATTGCTTTCACGGATGACTCGTTTCCAAATACCGGGCAGATCCAAGCCAAAATCTTCTCTCTCTTACTAGCATGCTGGCTTCACTTAGCTCCACCGTGTGTCCCGTGTCCGCTTTATGCTCTGCTACTGCCGATTTTTCCCAGTTGTTATTTTTGAGGTGACTCTTGTGTTCCTTTAACCTTGTGTTGATGTGCCTTCCTGTCTGTCCTATATAAACCTTTCCACAGGAGCAATGGATGCTGCTAACTAATGTTCTGACAAAATAATCAGGTTTATATCGGGTGCTCTGATTGGCGAAGGTTGGTTGACCTGGTTTTTGAGTACCTCGTCCTATTACGTTATTACCGAATTTTTCATTTAAAAATTCACGAGCAGTCAAACCAAAATGTGAGGTTGCCCCGTCGTGCATAAACCACACTCTTTGTCTTAGCGCATAGGGAATATCGTCAAGTAGTTCAGGTAAAACGTTTTCAAGAAAATGTTGTAGGAGGCACCGATTAAAGTTCTTGGTAAAAAGTAAGACCCAACAAGAAAATTTCCAATAATACCCACCCACTCATTCAAAGAAAACTGATGTTGAAATCGAGATTCCATTACGGCATTAGGGTTTACATCACACCGAAGGGTTTATTGTAACATCTTTGGAAAAATCAGCTTCGTCGGTAAACAATATGCCAGCGGTCAACATTCTGTTCATTTTTTTGCATAATTCAGTGGCAAAATTGTAGGCAAATAGAATCGTCTTGCGGCAGTAAGGCTTGAGCCCTTCGTATCTGATATTGGTATAACTGTTGATGCTTCAGAACGTACCAAACTAATTTATGATTTACATTAAGATTTGCAGATATCTGCGTGTAGAGTAGTTTCTTCCAACTCAGGCATTCTAACACTTCGGAAGACGTTGAAAAACATTTTTAAGCGTTCTTGGATTTGGAGTTGAATGGTTTGGAAATATTTCCATATAAATTCTCCTAGATTCAGTCCCATTTCCATCTGCTAGGCCATAAATGTAAACCATATTGAGCATTTCAGCATTTGAATATGCATAATCAATTATTAAAACTTAATCTTTTTAAAAAATTTGACCATGAATGAATGTTGCATGACCTCCCTAAGATAAGTTTACGTATTTTAAGTAACTGTGTAAAAATGCACTGGATCAAATAAATCTATTTTGTTATTAATCGGTTTGAAATACAAAAAAGTGCAAAGGAATAAAAAGTGAAGATAATACAACAGGGCATATGACAGCCTATTTTATTTGTAATATTATATAGGGTGATATATTTTTGGACCGCGACCTCATAGTGCGTTCTCGCCTTAAGTCTGCGATATAATATTTAGTTTCTTGTGTAATTCTTTGACAATATCTAAACACATTTTAGCTTTATTTTTTATATATAAAATATATATTTTTTTGTAATATGACGGTCTGCACTTGCACTAATTTATATTACCAACTTTTCAATTGCGCTAAAGGTTATTGAAGTTTGAATTTGTTTGTGTGTGTACCTGTATACATATTACATATGTATGTTTAATGAGAAAATCAATGAACTCCATTAGTTTGATTAAAGATCTAAAACAATGACACAAATATAAATTAATTTGAATTACAAATGGTCTGTGAAATATATTACCGTATACCGTAGTTCAGCAACGTTTTATCTTTTCTATTTTGAAAACTGTGTATGTTATTAATTCATTTATAGCGCAATAATGGATTTTTATTGAAGCATCGTTTATTTTAGATCTGAAAAACATAGCGAAGTTAATTAAATTTTACATCCATATACACATAAACAAGTTGTGGATTTTTTCCAGAGTACCGACATATACTCTAACAAAAATAAAACGATGTTTAATTTTAATTTTTTATAATTATGACAAAGGTGCTGTTACTTTTTTCCTTTAATAATAAATTGTTCAAAAACACCGTTGAATATTGTTTACTTTATCTATTGTACAGTAAACATTAGTATACTGTACTGTACGCAAACTAGTGAAGGTTAGTAAACTAATATAAATCAATTTTCCTACAACTCGTATTAATGAAGATGAAATCATATTGTTAGGAAAATTCACTTATATACATTTAGAAAATAGTAAAAATTTGAATAAGCTAATAGTAAAGAATAGGGGGTGTGGGGTCTTTAATGCAGAACATTATTAAAAACCTAAATTCCAACAGCAAGTGAAGTAAAATAATATAAGTCAATTATATGACTAAAAATATTTTTCACATAATTACAAGAAGTTAACGCTGGTCCTGGCCGTATTAAGGTCGCTATACACAAGCCCACTTGTCGCAAAGTCAACGTACTTCTACAGGGTGATTCATTAATAATGAGACAGAGCTTAAGGACATGTTGCTGACCTCAAAATAGAGCGATTAAGCCAAATATGCCTTATCCGAATGTTGCTCCTTTTCCATCTCCAGGGTGTCAAAGTTGAAAAAATAAATCACATTTTCTTTATTATTTTTCGATCGCATTGACCGTATTTTATGGAATTTGATAAAGGGGGGTTTCTTAGTACTAGAAATTTGAATATGTCGACGATTTTGGTGTATCTGCTAGAGGGCGCCACCAACGATGGTTTGAACCCCTTTAAATCACTACGACTTTTTTGTGCTACACTGTCTCTCATTTTGGACTGGAAAAATTTTCTTCCCTTTTTTAGTTAAAAAAGGTACACCTTGTTGATGTCGCTAGAAGCAATGGTTTCTGAGAAAAACGCATCTAAATCTCATGATGCATGCAACTTATCTAAAAGTAAAGTCAAATTGATGCGTAAGTAATGGGCGATACTGTAACAGCATAATACTGCGACCAAAATAAGTCGATTTACTTTAGCTTATCCTAAAAAAATCCAAAAATCCACCAAAATCAAAAATAACAAAGATATAGGGATAATTGAAGAAATAAATCACATTTTCTTTCTTATCTTTCGATCGCTTGAAGCAAATTTCACGAAATTTCGCTTATTTTGCTCAAACTTTTGATTGCAAACTCAGCTAAAATTAAGACTAAGTAAAATCTCTTGGTCCGTATGTTAAGCGCCTACAACAGCTTGCACAAAACCTAACCCGGGTGGGACAACTACTTAGTTTTTGTGTCAGTATTAATAAAGTAAACAATACAAGTTTTCATTTCTTCAAACTGTAACATAGTATAACTTGCAACATTGCAATTAGTGTTGGCAAGTTTGTGTTGCTTCTTGGCCTTGTCTTGGTTTCTCAACGACAAGAGAATGGCACATGACAAAAGTAAAGAAAAAGACAAGATTGATCTTCTTATATCATATTATATTTATTCTCCTACTATCTGGTAACAAAAATAATATCATTGAATTTGTTTACTGGCTTTAATGTATAATTTACTGAACAGATATTTTAATCATACAAATGCAGTATATCCGATAACCTACAACAAAAAATAATTGCGTTGTTCATAGACCTTTCTAAGGCATTCGATTGTGTGAATTGCTTTTAACTAAACTTGACTATTGCGGTCTAAGAGGGAAATGTAATGATTTATTAAGATCATATCTTCTTACAAGAATATAATATGTAGATTTCTATAATGTAAAATCTGATCAAGTTGAAACTGATATAGGTGTCCCACAAGGAAGCGTCTTGGGTCCATTGCTATTTTTGCTGTATGTTAATGACAGGAAAACCAATCATACTATTTGTCACTGGGCTTTTGCTGATGATATTACAGTTGTATCAAGTGCTGAATGTTCGAACGTAACCATAAACTCTAATATATTATCTATTTTGGATTACTTTGGAAAGAATGATCTGGTTATAAATACTGACAAAACTTTTTCCATGCAATTTTATACAGTTGAACGTAATTACATATCTAGTCCACTTTAAAAATTAAAAATCAACCTGTCCAACAGATAACTCAATATAAACTGTTGAGTGTATTTCTCGATTACACGCTAAATTGGCTAGCACATATTCATCAAGTTTGTGGTAAATTTGCGTCTATGCCTTAAACCGATTACGCCAGGTGTCTGGTATTAACACTGTTAGAACTTTATAATTTTCAAGTTTTGAAAGTCATCTTAGATATGGTCCAGTTTTTTGGGAAAACTCTTCTTATGCAAACAGAGTTTTTATTCTTCAAAAAGGAGCTATTCGTTTTACTTTTGGATTAAAATATAGAGAATCCTGTAAGCTAACACTTGTAAATGCAAATACATTAACGTTACCATGCCTTTGTATTTTTGATATTTTAATGATTGTAAAACGAAATTTGTCCGATTTTATATTTCAAAATGATAAAAAAATCTATCATATTGTCACGGAATTTGCCCCACTCACTCCCAAACCGACGACTGTGGCACCGCGAATTGCCTAAGATTGCTCCGATCGCCCCTACGCCATTCTGGTAAACAAACAACATGCGTGAATCGAGGCGTTACTAGAAAATCGTAGAAACGACGAGAAGCGTTCCAGTCGTACTATAAAAGGTATCTAGAGATACTGTAATATACCTGTAATATTCGTTGGGTCTATAAAAGAAGAATAAACGGCCGAGTTAGTTAGTCTTGTATTAGGCTTGTATAAGTCTTGTATTACAGTCTGAATTAAAGTGCTTAGTTGGAGATATCAAAGTGATTTAGATAGCGATTAATTAAATAAGTGTTTAGTTGAGTTTTGAGCTGTAATTAGTAGTGTTCAGTAGTTATAAAAAGTGATTAATTAACGGATTCTTTTTCTGGAAGTAAGAAAAGACGGATTGGGAAATCCGTGACAATTTGGTGTCAGAAGTGGGATTATGGATCCACCTGATGGCACAGCACCTCTTATGTTTATGATTTATGATTACCTAGGTGTCGGATTATGGCCGGCAGCCGAGGACGGCTGTGTTGTCAGGTTTGGCCGAGTTGTAGTAAATTATATGTAACACCAGTACCAAATTAGTAGAGTGGAAAAGTAGCCCGTGGTAGCTCAGTTGGGAGAGCAATCGCCCGGAAAACGAGGGGTCCCGGGTTCGAATCCCGGCTGCGGCAACCGCTTTTTCATTCTACTACAACTTCTGGTAGCAGAGCGTGGTTAGAAAAATTAGAAAATACAGTAGAGGAGAAACTGTTAGAACAAAGAAAAGAGATTGACGAAGAACTGTTAGCACAAAAACAAGAAATAGACGAAGAAATAAACTTGGTTAGAGAAACCTGCCAAGAGCTTCGACATAAATTAGACAAGATAGCAAAGGAAGGCGTAATCAAATCAGAAGGACCTGTTATCCGAACTCAGAAGACAAGACCCCCTGAATTCGACGGCAAGGTTTCCTGGAATGTATATCTGCGTCAGTTCGAAGCAGCAGCTGCAGCAAACGAATGGTCTGACTATGAGAATACTACTGCTCTGATAGTTGCTCTACGAGAGGAAGCTCTTGACGTCTTACAAGGAGTTCCTGCTGGGCAACAGAATAACTACGACATTCTAAAACAACATATGGAAATGAGATATGGGGATAAGCACCTGCAGCAAGTGTACCAGGCACAATTGAAAAATCGTCACCAGCAGAGTGGAGAGAATTTACAACATTTTGAGACAGACGTTGCTCGACTGGTTCGATTGGCATATCCAACAGCCCCTCCGAATTTGTAGACCAGCTCTCCATCCAAGTGTTTATCGACGGCCTAAGAGATTGCGAAACACAGCAGGCACTACGGCTCGCTAGACCTAAAACGTTGAATGACGCTCTTTCGCATGCATTGGAATTTGAGGCAGCAAAGATGGCATCCGGTAGACATGTTAAAGTTCGAGCCATCAGTGATAACAGCGATAATATGGGAAATGGAGACATAATCAAAACGTTGAAGGAGGTCATTGAGAAACTCAGCCCAACTACCAATCCGAAGAGAGAACAACCTGGCAGCCGAAGAGATCGCCCTCTCAATGTTGGAACTGTGGGCAGACGGGACATCTGAAGAGACAGTGTAGGGCCCCGGTCGCGGATCAACAAAGCGCGACTCCCAGGCGGCAGCCGCACAGGAAAACTAGGCTCAGCCGGCTTAACGGGGCAAAAGCCGGCTGCGTCCTCCTACCATGCCCCACGAGAAGAAATTACGTTGTCACGTCTCCAGGACTCTGACTCCTTGCTAGTAGAAGGCATTATTTTTGGTCGTATGTTCCCTATGGTAATCGATACTGGAGCGGCAAGAACTATTGTACGACCGGATATTATTGGTGATTGGCGTATTAAGAGCCCTGCCAAGCGTTATGTCCTTACAACAGCCAATGGACAACAACTGCCAGTCAAGGGGAATGCGAGCTTGACATAGAATTAGGAGACGTCAAATTCAAACACAGAGCCCTGGTAGCAGATATATCGGACAATGTCATACTCGGACTAGACTTACTACGAGCAAAGGGGTGAACTTAGATTTGAATGCTGGTACGCTACGGATAATGGGTGAGGAAGTAGTGCTAACGACCACCACTGAGAATAACGCTGTACGGAGACTCGTTGTTAAAGAAGATGTGGTACTACCTGGTCAGACCGAAACATTGGTTGCCACTGTAATGGATGGGGAAATGTCTTGCAGTGTAGGAGTGGTGGAACCCAGTAATCCGGATTTGTTCAATAAATCTATAGTCACCGGCCGCACACTGATTAAACCAGAGAAAACGACAATAGTACGAGTAGTTAACCTGAAAACCTTTCCACAAAAATTACAAAGGGAACTGAAGTAGGAGTCTGTGAACCTGTTACCATGGTCAGAACACTCATAGAAAACAACGAAATGGAGAAGAAACCAAATAAGACCAGCCTACCGGAATGTCTAAGGGACATCGTGGATAGGGCCAAGCAGAGATTAAAAGAGACGGAGGTGGAACAACTGGAAGAGCTGCTACGTGAAAATGAAGATGTGTTTGCACTTAAACCAGGCGACTTTGGGAGAACCAATGTTGTGAAGCATCGAATCGATACTGGTTCATCATCTCCTATAAAGCAGCCACCACGAGGACTTCCACTAGCCAAGCGAGAAGAAGTTAACAAGATGTTAATCGAGATGCAAAATCAAGGCACCATAGAGCCATCTCAGAGTCCTTGGGCTTCTCCTGTAGTTCTGGTCAAGAAGAAAGACGGCTCCACCCGATTTTGTGTGGACTACAGAAAATTAAATGACGTCACCAAGAAAGACAGTTACCCATTACCGAGGATTGACGATACTCTGGACACCTTGTCTGGTGCGCAATGGTTTTCCACTTTGGATTTAAAGAGTGGATATTGGCAAGTCGAGGTCAGCCCAGAAGACAAGGAAAAGACAGCATTCACTACCGGAAATGGATTGTGGCAGTTCAATGTAATGCCATTTGGTCTATGTAATGCCCCTGCCACTTTTGAACGACTGATGGAAACTGTACTTCATGGCCTGCATTGGGAGACCTGCTTGATTTACTTGGACGACGTGGTGGTGCTGGGACGCTCTTTCCAGGAGCACCTGAAGAACGTGTCCGAAGTGTTCAAGAAGTTGAAAGCAGCGAACCTGAAGTTGAACCCGAAGAAGTGCAGTCTGTTCCAAGGAGGTCAGATACTTAGGCCACATTATTAGTCCAAACGGTGTGAAAACAGACCCGGAGAAGACAGAGTGCATAAAGAACTGGCCGGTTCCTAAAGACAAACATCAAGTTCGAAGTTTTCTTGGCCTATGCACATACTACCGACGATTCGTCCAAGGATTCTCGGACATTGCCAAGCCTCTCCATAAACTGACAGAAGACAACATCTCGTTCGAATGGACTCCGAGATGCCAGCAAGCCTTTGATACACTGAAAGAGGCCCACTTCACTACCCCGATTTTGACATACCCAATACCTGGACAACCATTTATAGTGGACACGGACGCAAGCAACATTGGAATTGGCGGAGTTCTTTCCCAAATACAAGATGGCCAAGAGCGAGTAGTGGGCTACTTCAGCAAAGTCCTGTCAAAAGCCGAAAAGAACTACTGTGTGACTCGGAAAGAATTACTTGCCATCGTCAAGAGCCTAGAACACTTTCATAAATACCTGTATGGCCAAGAATTCCTTCTAAGAACGGATCACGCTTCCCTTAAATGGCTGCTACAGTTTAAAAACCCTGAAGGACAGATGGCAAGATGGCTGGAACGGCTGCAAGAATATCACTTTGTTGTTGAACATCGAGCCGGCAGGAAACATGGAAATGCAGATGCCCTTTCTAGGAGACCCTGTCCTGTCAACTGCAAGCACTGTAGTAGTCTTGAAAGGAAAGAGGACATCTCATCAGTTCCATGCAAGGTAGTAGCAGCCCAACCTGAAGACAGATGGAGTTCAGCGGCGATTCGGGAAGACCAGCAAGCTGACTGTGACATCAAGCCCTTACTAGACTGGAAAGAAGCCAACAACCGACCCTCATGGGCTGAAGTCAGCAGTAAAAGCCCAACATTAAAGAGTTATTGGGCTCAATGGAATTCCTTGGTGTTGGAAAACGGTGTCCTAAAAAGAGCATGGGAGAACAATGACGGAACGGAGGTCAAGAAACAAGTACTACTCCCGAGGTCTCGGGTCAAGGAAGTGCTGCAGGAAGTACATGGAGGTACTGGGGGTGGACATTTCGGTATCAATAGGACTCTACAGAAGATTAGGGAGCGTTTCTACTGGTTGAGCTGTAGGACGGATGTAGAAGATTGGTGCCGAAAATGTGACGTATGTGCAGCCAGCAAGGGACCGAAGACCCGTTCCAGAGGCAAAATGCGCCAGTACATCGTAGGAGCACCGTTCGAAAGGATTGCCATTGATATCGCTGGCCCATTTCCAAAAACCCAAAGTGGGAACCGATATCTGCTAGTAGCCATGGACTACTTCAGTAAATGGCCGGAAGTATACCCCCTTCCCAATCAAGAGACCACAACCGTAGCAGAAGCGCTAGTCAACAACCTGTTCTGCAGATTTGGTGTGCCCATGGAACTACATTCAGATCAGGGCAGAAATTTCGAATCAGGTGTGTTCCGAAAGGTCTGCGAGCTTATGGGAATCCGGAAAACCAGGACCACCCCACTGCATCCCCAGTCAGATGGTATGGTGGAACGTTTCAACGCCACACTAGAAACCAATCTGAGGATGTTTGTGAACGAGAACCAAACAGACTGGGACAAGCTCATTCTACTCTTCCTGTTAGCTTACTGCTCAGCTGTCCATGAAAATAATGGGAAGACTCCCTCAAGGATCATCTTTGGAAGAGAGCTTCGCCTTCACGCAGATTTGGTATTTGTTCGTCCTGCGGAACAGCCCACAGAGCCAGACACTTATACCCATGAGCTAGAACGAAGACTAGCAGCCGTACACGATCAAGTCAGATCTCGAATGCGACTAGAGAGCGATCGCATGAAGACTCGATACGACGTCCGGGCCAATACAGTCGGATTCCAACAAGGTGACCTGGTGTGGCTGTACAACCCCACGCGGAAGAAAGGAAGATCGCCTAAACTACAGAACCGTTGGGAGGGCCCCTACACCGTCATTAAAAGAATCAATGATGTCGTCTACCGGATACAAAGGACTCCCAGGAGTAAGATGAAGGTAGTCCATCTGGAGCGTCTGTCCCCGTACAGAGGTGTATCCGATCGGGACGATCGGCCCTAAGGAGTGGGCAGTGTCACGGATTTTGCCCCACTCACTCCCAAACCGACGACTGTGGCACCGCGAATTGCCTAAGATTGCTCCGATCGCCCCTACGCCATTCTGGTAAACAAACAACATGCGTGAATCGAGGCGTTACTAGAAAATCGTAGAAACGACGAGAAGCGTTCCAGTCGTACGAGAAAAGGGATCTAGAGATACTGGAATATACCTGGAATATTCGTTGGGTCTATAAAAGAAGAATAAACGGCCGAGTTAGTTAGTCTTGTATAAGTCTTGTATAAGTCTTGTATTACAGTCTGAATTAAAGTGTTTAGTTGGAGATATCAAAGTGATTTAGATAGCGATTAATTAAATAAGTGTTTAGTTGAGTTTTGAGCTGTAATTAGTAGTGTTCAGTAGTTAATAAAGAAGTGATTAATTAACGGATTCTTTTTCTGGAAGTAAGAAAAAGACGGATTGGGAAATCCGTGACAATATCCTACATGATATAAATAAAATTGCTCTCTATAAGTGTTTCTTTTCAAAGTCTTCTCGTAAATTCAAAGTGTAAATTTGTACGTATGCATAAGGGACGTGCATTATTGTCGATGGTTTATTGTGTGCACTCTTAAGCAGGATTAAACTGTTGTGTTTTTCAATTTTAAAGTTTATTTAATTTACGTTGGAGCTGATTGCCATATATTTGGGTCGCCGCCAGTGGCGGCGTATTCCTCTGCCATGTCGGGTTGTTCAAAATGCAAATTAGACAAAAACGAAGGAGTGGTTGGATGCGAAGGAACATGTAAGAGATGGTTTCATTTTTCATGTATTGGTCTTAATAATGTCGAGTTTAATATGTTAAGCAAGAGCCATAATTTGTTCTTTCTCTGTGACTCCTGCAAGAAAAAGTGTTCCATATTGGAAAATAATACTGCAAAGGAGTATACAGCTAATCTCGCACGTGTTAATGAGGGTTTTGGTAAATTGTGTTCTTCCGTTGATCAAAAATTAAAGGAAAAACTAACCGAGTTTTCCGATCTCTTCAATAAATTCAAATCTGAAATTGTAGCCCAGTTTGTGAATGAAATCCAAAGCACCATACAAACTAATTTAGTGGATGTTATTGCTCCAAAAATCGATGAGCTTAAGCCAAAAATCGACCGAATATCGGAACAGGGAAATACGGAAGCCAGTTATTCCAGTATAACTAAGAAACAGCCATCCCTTGTTGTTAAGCCTAAAATTAAGCAGGATCATGCGACAACAAAATCAGACATGATAAAAACTGTAAATCCTGTCGAAACCAGCGTAAATATTACAAAAGTAAAGGGAGTGCGTGATGGTGGTCTGCTCGTTAGTTGTGGGAGCTCTGAAGATTATAATAAGTTTAAACGAATTGTGGATGACAAATTGAGTGATAGCTATACCATAAAAGAAGTTCCAGTTTTAAATCCAAGAATCAAGATAGTAGGATTATCCGAGAAGTTAGAGGATGATGTCTTTATTAACTATGTAAGAACCCAAAATAAAAGTATTATTCACGAAAACAGTGTTCTTAAGGTAATATCTTATACGCAATCAAAAAAAAATAGCAGGGTTTATCATGCCGTGATTCAAACAGATGTAACTACGTATAATAAGTTGTTAGATAACGGAAAGATATATGTTGGCTACGACTACTGCAGTGTTTTTGACGCAATTGAGTTACGTAGATGTTATAAATGTTGTGGATATCACCATTTGGCGAAGCGGTGTACATCTAGTGTTGATATTTGCCCACTGTGTGCTAAAAATCATAAACTCGAAGAATGTCCCAGACCAAAGTCTTACTCTTGCATTAACTGCCTTAATTTTAATAAAAGCAATAAAGACCCCGTTAGCGCAGACCATGCCGCTTGGGACAAAACCTGTCATGTTTATAGTATGTCTTTAAAAAAATTTAAAGATAACATCATATCAGCTCAATAGCAATTACCTTTTTCTGAATTGAATAGTCAGAAATACGAATCCTCTGCCGCTCGTCAGCCTACTTTTAACTTATACTACCAAAATATTCGAGGAGCTCGCACAAAAACAACCGATTTGTTCATTAACTGTTCTGTTTCACATTATGATATCATTGCGCTCACTGAAACCTGGCTAAATGATGGGTTTTATAATGATGAATTAGTTAATACTACTCGTTATGATGTTTTCCGCTCAGACCGTAATTTTGTTGAAACCAGCACTAGTAAAGGTGGAGGTGTTCTATTGGCAATTGATAGAAAATATAATGCTTGCCTATTTGATCACAAATTGAGTTGTAATCTTTTGATGGTTTGTTTTCTATTGATATCGTCTGTATAAAAGTTAAAATTAACAATCGCAGTTTATATATATTTGTAATCTACATACCTCCGAAAGTAACATCAGAAACCTATGAAACGCTTTTTCATGCTTTCGAATGCATGCATATGATTTATGATTCGGATATAATAATGGTAGGCGACTTTAATTTACCTAATTACATTCAAAATACTTCCACTTCAGAAAATCCTTCACTTATCTCTTTGAATAATTTTATAAATTTTTATGATCTTCGTCAATGCAACGATATTTTAAACCACAACAACAGAGTGCTTGATCTAATTCTTTCTAATTTGAAGTGTTCTGTGCTCCATGCTTCTGAACTGCTCTTACCTGAGGACTTGCATCATCCAGCTCTAATATCTGACTTTTTTGTTCAGCGTGACGTGAGGGGAGGGTGTGGAATAGTTAGTTCAGATTTCAACTTCAGAAAGGCGGATTTTCCTGCGTTGTATCAGGAGATATCTTTAATTGACTGGTCTATCCTAAAGCAATTTGCTTGTGTCAACGATCTCGTTTTGAAGTTCTATGAAATTTTAAATTCGGTTTTAGCGAAGCACGTACCCAAAAAAATAGTTTCTAATAAAACATATCCGCCCTGGTTCAACAAAGATCTGATTATGTGCATAAAAGAAAAGAATAAGGCCTGGCATAAATATCGCTCCACCTTAAATAATGAAGATCACAATTTATTTAAGCGACTTCGGTTATCCGTAAAAAATAATAGTAGGTTAGCTTATAATGCATATATTGTTAATATCGAAAGTGAAATAAAATATAATCCAAACAAATTTTGGTCATTTATTAATTCAAAAAAGAGTCAAAACAACATTCCTAATATCATGAAATATAATAATATTATTTTAAATGATTCCAAACAAGTTGCCGATAGTTTTGCCGACTTCTTTGCTTCTTCGTTCATAACTTCTCAAAACTACAACCCTACAGATGACATTTGTAGCAACACTAATACGCTCTCTAATATAGTCTTTTCCTCTGAAGAGGTGCTTAATGCCATAAAGCAGTTAAAACCAAAAATGACCATGGGACCGGATCTCATACCGGCGTTTCTGATTAGAGACTGTGCTTCTGTTCTGTTAGAACCTCTTCATGTTTTGTTTAACTTAATATTATCTACACATACATTCCCCGATTGTTGGAAAATTTCTAGAATCTGTCCCGTTTACAAAAAGATGATAAAAATGACGTCACGAATTATCGGCCTATTACGATATTATGCAACTTCAGTAAAGTTTTTGAAATTGCTTTATATAATGTCTTATCATTCCATTTTAAGAACATCATTTTACCAGAACAGCATGGCTTTGTAGAGGGACGATCAACAGTCACTAATTTAGTATGTTTGACACAGTACATTAATGAGACCATTGATCGGGTGGTCAAGTAGACGTCATTTACACAGACTTCTCGAAGGCATTTGACCGTCTTGACCACGGGTTACTATTATGTAGATTAAATACTACAGGAGTGTGTTCCTCATTGATGAGACTTATGACCTCGTATCTTACTGGTAGAACGCAGTTTGTTCAAATTTCAGGAGTCAAGTCCACTGAAATTTCCCAGACCTCAGGAGTTCCTCAGGGTTCTGTCCTGGGACCTCTAATGTTTACACTTTTCATTAACGACATGGTTTCTGATTTAAATGTGCGTTATTTGTTGTACGCTGATGACCTGAAGATATTTTGTTCGGTAGATAATGAACTTGATGCTCTTAATTTGCAGCAAAATTTGGATTTAGTAAAATCTTGGTGCACTGTTAATAGACTAACTCTGAACGCCTCAAAGTGTAATTTGATGACTTTTAGTCGGCAGATGAATAAAATTTTGTATGACTATGTACTTGATGGGTTTGTCCTTCAGCGGCCTGAGCTAGTTAAAGACTTGGGAGTATATTTTGAACCCAAGCTCTCCTTTGCTAAACATACTGAAAACGTGCTGAAAGCCGCTTATAAAAATATGGGTTTTATTGTTCGAAATATGATGAATTTCCAAAATTCTGATACACTGATCTTATTATTTAATACATTCGTTAGATCTAAGCTTGAGTATGCATCCTTGGTTTGGGCACCGCTCTATGCAAATAGTATAATGTCAATTGAAAAAGTACAACGCCGATTTTTTAAATCAGCTGCATTTGTGCTGGATGGCCATTACCCGCCGAGAGGTGTTCCACAAGTGGCATATTATGAAAGATTTAATATGGGCAGTCTACTGAACAGGCGCAAAATGGCATCTGTGGTGTTTTTGTATAAAATTTTGAGCAATATAATAAAATGCGAGGACTTATTAGGAATGATAAGTTTCCATATCCCTATAGCAAGTACGCGGCAACAACACCTCTTACATATGAAAAATTATCGTACTAATCTATATAGAGCCTCCCCAGTTTTTCAAATGGTTAGTAGTTACACCGAAATTGAGTCACAGTTGGATATTCTCTGCACGACTGTTAATCAGATAAAGAGTTTATATAATGCACCTGCTTGATTTAGATTTTTATATATAGCTTTTATTATAACATATTTAGTATTTTGACATATTTATTATTTTAACATATTATTGACTTGGTTAGGTTTTAATATACGCTTCTTTCTGATATGTATAATTTACCTACTTGCTTTTATCTGTTGCTTTTAATGTTTGAACATATCCATCTTTTTAACATACTATTTTAATACATTAGTTATTTGTTTTGTTTGTTTGTTTGTTCAAGTAGGTACAGACATGTTTGTAATTTACTTTTATTGTTCAAGTTTTATGCGGCTTTTTGTTTCTGTAATTGCTTTATTTTTTGTACTATTTTGTTTCTTCCCTTATCCTGTAACTGGGCAACTTGCTCGTTGGATATTGTACTGATAAATAAAAAATAAAAATAAATAAAAATTTAACACACCCAGCGCCATATACTAGAATTATACAATCCTTATTATACGGGTACCGTCATATACAATAAACTTCATTTATCTATAAAAAAATATAGTTGGTTTGAATGCATTTTCTAAGGCAGTAAAGGAATTCTTAACTCAACGTAGTTTCTACCGTTTTAACAATTTGTATGTCAGTGTCACATGTTTTTTTTGACTTGTCCTATATCCCTTCATATGATCATTTGGATTAATAAATACTTACTTACATATTCAAAACTTGTCATAATTCTAGTATCGTTGGTCAGAGTAAAAACATATGTGGTTAATTATGGTTTGTTTAGTCCACATTGGGCAAGCTGCATCTAAGCCTATAACAATGCGTGCTTCATTGTAAGAATGGTTCAGTAGCAGTTACATCGCAAGTGTAAGTTTAGATACTAGTCTGGATATTCTAAATATTTACCGCCCCTCTATAACAACGAACCAATACGGCACGAGCTCGTATTGATGCGCCATACGTAGCCACCAGACAGGCAAAGTTTCCCAACTTAAATAATTCGGCAATAATGTAGGAATGAACTTCGTATCTGTTCTACAAGTTGAGCTAGTTCGCGAAGTGGAAGGCTGGAGCAGCCTCAGACGGCAAACATACAGATGAACTCTCCGGTTGACGCTCGCAAGGGGAAAAGGAAGTCGTCGCCGTTCCCTGTTATTGTAATTCACTTCTCGTGATTGCCAACTTGTAACTAAATCATAGGCGGTTTCGGTGGGCGATTTTAATTTTGGGAAGGTCGTTATGCCAATCACGCACCTATTTGGGTCAGGGTGAAAAAGGGAAAGTTACAGAACTTATTAACGATTGGAACAAATATTATCTTTTTTACATCTAATGTACCAATTTGAAGTGATGATGTACTGTGTAGAACAGTTTAGGATTTCGGAAGCTATAATAGAGGAAAAATAGTAGAAATAGAGAAGGTTTTGAACCATGTTACTGATTTAATTAAATTCGCAGGGTGTCTGATAACTGTATGGCATACTCTCTGGAAGTGTATAAAGGAGGTTTTATAAGTGTTGCTTCTTTTTCTTTACTCTGTACCTCTATACAGGGTGAGTCAGTCATAATTCATTAATTTTAAGAGGAGATAGGGAATAATGAGTATAATGCGAATACGCGATTAAAGGAAAATCTAAATGCATATTTACGCAAAAAATATTTTCAAATTATTATTTAAACCCCCTTTTCAGACTGTCACTGACCGTTCACAGCCTTGGTTGTTTAAAGCTCACAGTTCAACTCGATGTCGACCTGATGCAATGTTGCCAAGTTTAAATATTTTTCTAGTACCTACCTACCTAGGCATTAGACATCATAAATAAACGATTGTACTGATTACTTTAGAATCTCATATTATTTCTTGCTCAGTTCAATGAACGCTATAAATTATTTTTTAGAAGTAAGCAATTAACATAATAATATTAAATTCCTATTGTTGTGGATTTTGTCCGACCAAATGTGACTGTTATGACTGCAAAGAAATTAGCTTGGTTTGTTTAAAAAATATTTAATATTGAAATTACAAAACTGCAACGTATCTAATAATAAACTGAGTAATAAACCATTTAGGTACATTACATAAAAAACGTATACCCAATGGGTAAATTATTAAGAGAAGCTGAAAAGTGCCTTGTGTTTAAATACTAAATAATAAAGAATCCTTGTGTTGTGGACAAAACACTGTCCAAGACCGAAAGAGCACACCTCTGATCTGATGCTCATAAAAAATTATCGAGAGTAAATCTGACCTACCCTATTATTAGGTCAATAACCTATTTACCTAGTTTTTGTACTGTTATTTAACGACATGGAGTAAAAATAACTTTTTTTTATCTAGTTCTATCTAGTAGTAATTTTCCTTAAATATTGATTTATTTGTTAATAAAAACAAATGTAGATAATAAATAAATGTTTTCGAATGTTAGGTTATTTAGTTTCAATAATTTTGTGATTACGTTTTCACTACGTTTTACAATTGAATATGAATTTGTAGTATTAGTATAATAATTAATTATTCAGTTTGTAGTTACATACATTTAGCCTAGACATTTATTGCTTTTTAAGTAGTATGGTACTAACATATTTAAAATTCCACTTCGAGTAAAGCTACACTCATCCATAGCACTTTATTAATAAAATTTGGGTCCGCAGCAATTCGATTTTGTAACCAATTGCAAAATTCAAGACGACTGGTGAAATGGTTCTTGTAGAAATTGTAGGTTGCTCCTCAACTAAATTTAAAACAGCTTCTATTACATTTAAGTCATTTCGAGGATGCCCAGCAAGTTCTCGGCGCGGTTTCACACATCCCGTATCGCGAACACGTTGAAACACTTGGACAAAAGTTCGCGCACTTGGATGAAGCCGATTAGGGAAACGTCTTCGGTATTCGGCAGCAACGGCATTTGCATTTCGTAAACATACCCCGTATAAAACTAGCATTTCCGCATATTTTAAATTAATAAAATTAGGCATTGCGATGTGAATTTACGACCAATACACGATCGAAATAAACAAACTAATCTACTGCTCGTATTCTCTCCATCCCCCCTCCAAATGTGTCGTGTGATCTCTAAATTTGGGGGAAAAGAAATGCGGGAAATGCGGAAAGTGCGACTAAACGTTGGTAAATTTGAATAACACGCACGCTGAAGTGTTAGACGACATTATGTATGTAAAGATGATGTGGCAACAATGTTTCCATCGACATTAGATTATCATATGGCTGCGACATCAGAAAGCTTGTAGCGTACCTGGAGCGTCGTGTTACCGATTTTTATAGGGTGATTTGTTTTTTTAAAGGTCGAGTAAATTTTTTTTTTCGATTTTCTGCCTTTATTAGGCCTTCCGAATACGTGGTTAAAATTGATGACATTATGACTGACTCACCCTATAATATTTCCTTATCAGACGGATATTTTCTCGTTGTACTTGAAACAACATTCCAGGATTGTATCGAATTTCGTTGAAATGGTGTGTTATTTTTTCTATCAGCTCTTCCCTGGTGTGAACTGGCACACCCTCACACATAAATCGCATCTGATTTCTAAGGCCACATTTTTTAATGAACCGTTTAAACTTTGTTGCAAATACACGGCATGATTTAGTCTGTCTTTAATGCAAATTAAGGCTATTGTCTATAAATTAGATGCATGCCAGCATATTCGGCGTAGGAATTCCATTATTTAGTCTTGTGTACCCAATCTGATAATTTTGGCACGAGTTGTGAATAAGACATTTTTTACGACATAAGAACGACTGGTGTTTTATTGCAGTATTCTGATTTATTATTATCCCCACAAAAAGAAGTCCACATGATTTAAGTCAGGAGATCATGGCGGCTATGGTAAAATAGCTTGTATGTAATACATTATGAAACATGATTTTATGTAACTCGTGCGATATTGCGGGATCTCGCTTCTCTCGTCCCGCAAACTTGCACTCGTTATATAAAATCATGCTTTTCATAACTGATTACATAAATAGCTGTTGTAAATCTCATGCTTTTTTACATGCAAAGTAGTAATGTTTAATTTTTTCCATAATTGTATTACGCTCTTAAACAGTTATTTGCTGTTTACGGACATATAATTTAATTCTATCCATTTTACTGCCATCAAATCCTGACTTTATGTCGTACATTTGATTGCCTAATTTAACAAACTAATTGTTCCTCGGGAACAGCCCCATACGTTAGGCTTAATCATCTAAGGAGGTAGCGGTTATTTCTCCGGGCGGGTGACGTAAAGAAACTGTAAATATGTCACTTCCGACTCCCGACATCGTTCGGTTTACAGACGGCGGAAACTCCTCGTTGCCGTTGTGTAATTACTGTATCCTAAAACGTATTGCAAACACCAGATAATTGATGAAATTTTCCCATACTTAACTACCGAAACAAGAAAGCCTTCATTAACAGGGGATTAATAGCATTTGACGGGATTTGATGGGCGGGTGCGGCGGAGTTCCATTTCGCAGTGGAAGGATGTCTACTTGCAATTGCAGGATGGCGCCAGTGGCGTACACTAAAATGGGAAATTAATATAGTAGTACTTCATAGATATAAGAGAGTATAAAAAATTTCAAAAGATGCCGAAATTAAATTATGTGGTGCAATGCAATTTCAAGCAAGTGACATAAAAATCATTAGAATATGTAGATAACGCATAATATATTATCATAATTCTGCAGAGTGATTCAGAACTTATCTAAAAGAATTTGGGAATAAATGCGTCATGAAAACTTGAGTCAATATCGTAAAAAAATGTTTATAAAATCCTTGTAGTTTTCCGAGTAAAACATTATTGAAGGTGTAGTATTTTCAACCTTTACATCGCTGGGCCGCTGTAGACTTTAAACAGACAATTCCGAATATTTAAATCCGATTACTTTTTGTAGGCACTTAAGTTTTTGTGACGAAAGTGTTTAGGTACATAAGTTTTTCAAGTGTCAAAAATAGCTTAAGTGTATAGTAGCAACTCCGAGTTGATAGATATCGTTTTAATTTATTAGGCTGTGAAAATGCTTTAGCAGAAGGATTTTCCGGTAAACATATACCAAATGCAGCTACTTCTACCGGGGTATACAGTGAGTACAAATGTGATCCAACGCGACAAAAATTTGAAACCAAATCGTGGAAGTCCAGGACTTCCATCACCTATTGCAGCAGTGTGACGTATCATACACGAGGCTCAATTATTGTATCCGTACTATGTACAGCATGTCCAAGCATTAACACCAAGGAATTGGACGAGGAGAACCGATACCGTAGCCGCCACGATCTCCTTACTTTAAATCACTTGGATTTCTTTTTGTGGATATTTAAAAAATGAAGTGTATCGCACCGAAGTGGATACATACTATTGATGGTATATGAAACCTCATCCTAGTCGCTGCCAATAACTTTGGTATGTCAAATTATTTTATTAATTAAAACCACAAATTAAATCTATTAATTAATAACAATAGCGGCAAAAGCAGTTAAAGTTGTATAAAATCGGCGTTATAAAATGTCATTTATTTCTTTCCTTAAGCATTTCTTTCCATTTTTTGTCCGGTCGCAGATTGCGGTTTTGCAGTGGACCAGCTTCCAGTGTCGTGCAGAAGTGTATTTTTAAATCATTCTCGAACTGCTCTTTTTGATTTATTTTTTACAAAATTGTATTTGTAAGTCAACATTTTTTTTAGATAAGTTCTGAATCACTCTATATAGATGATTGTTTTAACCATCTAACTCGATGTTATTCTAAGCGGAGTGGTTATTACGGAAGCATTGTATATCTTGTCATAAAATCAGTATTATATTACCCCAATCGAACCCACTGCTCGAATATAAAAACTTATATCGGAACGGCAGCTACTAATCATTATTTAAATGCAACTAATATATTATTATAGTATATTAAGTATTAACCTTTAGTAAAGGGTATTAAGTATCAAGAACAATAAGGAGAATTTACCGATCGACGACAATATTGGAGGAGTCTGGTAAACTCTTTGCTGTTCGAGATACTTATACTATTTTTTGTACGACCATTATATGAATACAAATGTGTTAACTAACAAAATATCTCAAAAATATTTAAATTATTTTTGTCTCGTGTCTCGTATATCCACCAAACTAAGTAGGTTTTGTCGTTACCATGAATACGCTTGTAAATTTATTTTTAAACGTCAATATATTTGTCAAACGAGTGAGTATGAGCATAAAATTTCTGTCAATACCCTTAATACAAACGATATTGACAATAAGTCTGCTTTTCCTATTAGTATTACTACTACTTAAATACTAAATAATAAAGAACCCTTGTGTTGTCGACAAAACACTGTCCAAGACCGAAAGAGCATACCTCTGATCTGATGCTCATAAAAAATCTGACCTACCGTATTATTAGGTCAAGAACCTTGTTACCTAGATTTTGTACTGTTATTTAACGACATGGAGTAAAACTAACTTTTTATCTAGATACATGAATGAATTTTCCTTAAATATTGATTTATTTGTTATTAAAAACAAATGTAGATAATAAAAAATGTTTTCGCATGTTAGGTTATTTAGTTTTAATAATTTTGTTATTACGTTTTCACTACGTTTTACAATTGAATATGAATTTGTAGTATTAGTCGTAAGTATAATAATTCATTATTCAGTTTGTAGTTACATACATTTAGCCCAGAAATTTATTGCTTTTTAAGTAATATGGTACTAACCTATTTAAAATTTCACTTCGAGTAAAGCTACACTCATCCGTCCATAGCACTTTCTTAATAAAATTAATAAAATTTGGATCAGCAAAATATCTCAAAAATATTTTAATTATTTTTGTCTCGTGTCTCGTATATCCACCAAACTAAGTAGGTTTTGTCGTTACCATGAATACGCTTGTAAATTTATTTTTAAACGTCAATATATTTGTCAAATGAGTGAGTATGAGCATAAAATTTCTGTCAATACCCTTAATACAAACGATATTGACAATAAGTCTGCTTTTCCTATTAGTATTAATGGTTGTACGTTACATTTTAATATAAATAAATAGATAGCATCGTTGTTATTGTTTGTTGGATATTTTTTCACAACAAATAATATAGTTTACTTACCGACACGTTTTTGCTTGGCAACCAGTAAGTATAACATATTGTTCTAAAACTAAATATGGTAAACAATCGGAAATAGAATTGTCGTACAAAAATAACTATTTAAAAAAAGTTTTATATTTTAAGTGTACTAACACACTTAATTTTCAACACTACTATCAGTATGATGTTTCAATAGTTTTGATAAGCTTAACAGCCTACTTGAGAAATACTTAAAATTAAATGCAGTGTGATGAATCCGATTCAATTTTCACGTTTAATATTTGTCTGATCAAAAAATTTCAAGAGAAAAAAACTGTTAAAATTAAATTATCTGTCCAATGATACTGCTATGGAGTCTAAAAAATACAGGGTGAAACAAAGAGCGACCACCCCTACATTATCGCCATGCCATTTTATTGATATTCAGTCATGACTACTTATTAGCATTAAGCATCGTGTGCCAAATTTGATAAAAATATTTTCAGACATTTAGGAAAAATTTGTATTTTACTTTTTTCCAACATTAAGGAGCTGTACTGGTGCATTTTGGTACCTAGGTGAATTAGTTCAAATAGTCTAATTTGACCTCTGGTTTCAACCGTATAAGGTTCGCTACATATTTCAGAATCACATATACACCATTTTATAAGGAATTTTATCATAAATATAATACAAATAATAGATTATCTATAAAAAAATCAACTGATACTTGAAAACCTCGAGGAACAGTCAATATACATGTGAAATTTACTGAAACTACCTACCATAGCACGCGCCCAGATCAAAAGAACTTATTAGAATGCAAAGTGCGCCGAGATTGTATTAGAGTATGGAACGCCACTGCGAAAACGCCGTATTAGCATACACATATACAGTGCAGAACTAAGAGGCGCACGTTCGGAGCAAGCTAATTAACTCCGCTTATAGGTCTATAATTCGTAGATATATACATAGGCAAATGAGGTATAGATATGCTTGTAAGGCGGATGACATTTCTATTCATCGTCATGATGAACGTCACGGAATTATTTACATATACCGTACTAACATATGTAGACGAATATTATTACATGGGTATTATGCCAAATAAAATTAAACTGGTATGCGCTTGTTAAAATAGTGGATGCTATACGAGTGTATCTGCATAGTCGAGAAATTCAATATTTGTTTAACTACACGTCGTGTTTTTCTTGCTGCTTACCTAAGATGTTGTACGGCTTTACATGTGAAGTTGCAAGTAGGTTGAGATTTTGCACTTAACAAAATAATATAATGGTGAAAATTTATCCAGTAAAACTATTTTGATCACCACTTTTATTTAAATTTTTGTGTGCTCTCACCTATGTTGATTCTAGTCTCGCTAGCTCGCCTTAATCACTTCCAACGTTTTTTTTATCTTTTTTTGCTTTATTAATTTGAATAAATTAAACAGAGGGTAGCGCCATACAGACCACAAAGGAAAAATTACTTAACCAGCAATATCTAGATGTCGTGAGAAATAGTTTTAGTATGACTTTTTTTAAAATGTATTAATTAAACACTAAGTAGCATATTTAAATGCTACATAATTTTAATTTATAGGTATAATAAGTATTATAGTTAGATATTTGACTCAACTCAAAGAAGGCCACCTGAAGAAGAAATCTTAAAAAATGTAGAAATAGATCAGATCCCATCTAGTGTGGTTGAATTTTCGAATTATCACTATTTCAAAAGTGAACTTAGGTATTTATAGAATGTTTTCATTAAACCAAGTTAATAAATTTAGTTCAATTCGACGACTGTGGTATCGCAAAATGCTGGATTGCCTCGATTGCCCCTACGCGATGCTGGTAATTAAACAAAATAATGCCGTGTATCGAGGCGCGACTGATATATTGAGAATCGACGAGAATCGTTCGAGAAATGGATCTAGAGATGATAGAAAATATCTGAAATATTCGTTTGGTCTATAAAAGAAGAATAAATGGCCGAGTCAGTCAGTCTTGAATTAGAGTTTTTATTTGGACGGTTCAATTAGAGATTCATAGCGATTTAGATAGTGATTAATGAAATAGTGTTTAGTTGAGTTGTAATTAGTATTCAGTAGTGTACAGAGTGTTAATAAATATCAGTAAAAATTAACTGTTTGTTTTTCTGGTAAAAGAAAAAGTCGGAATAGGAAACCCGTGACAATACAGAAGAAAATGTTACAAAAGCTAATAATAAAGAGTATATGGGTATATATTGTAGGTGTAATTCAACGCTAGTCGTGGCTCTAGTCCGCAGAAAAGTTAGTTTCACACAATATTGTTAATACGTAAAAATATATAAAAAAACGAATATAGATCGTGTTTTATGAATTGCTTTTCCTAGGGTCGCAGTGTCTTAAACTGGCGGAGGATTGATTTTTCTGGCAAGAGGATTATGTGTTTATTAAAAAAGTTAGAAATTGGAGACATTTTCACTGACAGGAATTCCATAGGGACAAGACTTGTTCCCCTTTCGTTTAGTGGATAAATGACGTCGAAAATTGTTTTCTTTCTTGGAAAATACTTTGGCAAAATATATTTTTGTATTTAATCTGAAATAAATGATTAAATAATGGTTTGTTTAGGTATTATTTGTATCTGGATTCAGTACTAATAATGTTAAGGTTATACGAAAATCATGGTCTACAATATTTAAACGTAAGAATGGTGACCAGTAATAATTGAATTAAAAAATACTTATTTACAGGGTGTCCCTAAAACATCTGTATTTAACGCTAGCACAACTTTCTGAGGCTTAAATATGAGAATTTAGCCCAACTTATCTTTGTCCAATAGTTGATAGTTTCCAAAATAAAGTGCTTCCAAGTTCATATTTTTTAAAACTTTTTTCTATATTTATTTTAATAATACACTGAAAAAAGAATAGTAAAAGCTTATACAATAATTGTAAACATATGTACTACAATGTGTTGTGATTATAGTTCCAGGCACAATTTGTAGTATTGTTTCACATACTATTATGTTTACAATTTTGTAGTAATAATCTCCAAACACTATTTTACTACATCAGAAATTGTTACTAAATACTATATATGTTGTTGTACTATTTACTAAAGGTTTTGTGACTTTATTAATACAATGACTGCAACAGATTACCATCATTTGTATAACCCTCTTTACAAGATTATATAAAAATGGATGTTAAATTAAATACATTAATTACTATTACTGAATATTGAATTATTTAAAAAAATACACAGTGGCAGTTAAAAATTGTTGCTTCTTCTGTTGCAACAGGAACTTCAGGAAACAACTACTCAGCTCAGCATTAACACTTGAAAGAACCATAGCGAATTTGAGCTTGTTGTTGTTGGCTCTCATTGGTATGCCATAGGGTCAAGCAAAATATCTCGATAGTCGATGGATCTCTAACTGTTCCTGTCTGTCGTCACATTCAACAGAAGTGAACCTGAGTATAACGTGAAATACCCCTGGCTGGCTGCTCGATCTTTGTCATATCCAGCGGACGTTAACAATGCGCGAGATGTAATTGTCCACATTTAGCAACTACTGGCTTACTCCATGCAAGACTTCACGGTTCACAAAAACTACTTTAATACAATTTGTAGTAATACTGCAATTGTGTCTCTGTAGTTTTGATAATGATGACTAAAAGTGTTGTATTAATACAATCTATAAATATATTTATTCTGCACTATATCCGCCTTTTAAATTTTACAATTCGACATTTATTACAAAATATAGTTATACAATTATAAATTTTGAATTAACGGAAACAGTTCTACCATGATTTTTAACATATATACAAATAAACCAGAATTCTCTAATGTAAATAATAGTAGCAACTTGTAAAATTGACATTTAACCCATAAACATCTTACAAGTTAGTAGGTAGTTTGTAAAAATAAACTTTCTTGATTACTACGGTGTTTTCATAAATTCATGTTTACAAATGAGGAACAAATAAATATATTTACTAGCATGATACTATGATGGTTTATATTTTGGCGGATTCGCCAGTAACAAAGTAAACATTTATAGTTCATGACCCGTTATAAACAGTAAATACATAGACCTATACATATTCTGAATAAATAAAGTTAATTTTGTTTTTTCGTAGCTTTTATGTTTTTTTTTAAATACTTCAAGTGTTCCCCGTACAATTTGTTGCGTTCTGTGTCCAGAGTGAGATTTTTGTGTACATTCTAAGATGTATTACCATTGCAAGTTTTATTTTTTCAACTTTTTAAATTCTTCCTCAACAAATATTTGAAATCATTAGTCAGTTTTAAATAAAACATAGCTCTTGCCAATTCAATAACAGATTTAAATTCCATTAAAGTCAATTTTATTGACATCGATAATTTTTATTTATTTTGTGATTTGCCCTTGTTGTTCTCGGGCTATACTCAATAGTGGCGGACCAGTGGCGGACCAGCTATCAGTATCTCTGGACCCGGCCATATATTGATTTTGGTTCTTGTTGATATTACGGCTGCTACGGTAGAAACCGCTCCTCGAATAACAGAGGTCTTTCGAGACGTCTTACAGTAGCCTCTGTAATTGGAAGCATTCCATCCCTCCAGAAATTTCGCTGCTCTTTGCTGTCTGTATTTTCAGTGTTACCTAAAGCTTTGCCACGACTCAACAAATCATTCAAAACCACTATCCATCCATGTCCATCTCAAAAATCATGTGCATCATAAAATAAAATTATAGGGGAAAAAATTGTAGTTTTCATCGATCTACCTAACTATTTTGAAATTTTTTGTACTTAAAAATTATGCCAATGTCCTACTAGATGTGCGGGAACGTGTTCTGCAAAATCGTGTGTAAAAACTATTTTATTAATAGCCAAAATTTTAACAAATTATTACAAATAGTATTTATTCAGAAAATTTCTCAACTTTATAAATGAAGAAATTAGGACGAAAATAATTTTCTTGTCACGCACATGGTACAGCAAGGCGGAAAACTGTCTTGTTAGTCTCATTATTTTAATTCTAATTCTAATTTACCCGTTTTTAACTTATTCGTCCACAATTTTCTTTAACATGAAAATGTAATATATGTTGTTGCAATTCAGTTAATAAATAATAGTAAAGTATAGACACTGCTTTTATGTGGCATGTAGATGCAAATAATTTTAACCGACATTGATGAATATAGAGGAAAATTTATATAATATAAAAAATAAATTTGCTTTTTAGTTATATCTATACATACAGGGTTAACTATGACTAAGTACAAAAATTTTAACCACGTGCTCAGGGAGCCCTAAAAGACAATAAAAAAGTTATTCCAGAATTTTAGCTCGATATTTAAAAAATGTGGCAAAACACTTTTTCCCTACGGAAAGTCGGCGCCTATGATGAGTATCGACTGAGATGGCTTATGGCTTAGATCCGTAGTTGACATTACATCTGTCAACAACTACCGTGCTGTGGTCTGCAGTGTTTCTAAATGCAGAAACGACAAAAATTAACATTCTTATTAGTAATAATACCTGATAGGTAGGTAACAGTTAATCCAGGCCACTGCAGACTCAGAAGGCATTTGAACTTGATAGGCATAAAGGAGAGTCCCTTATGTCCGAAATGTGGAGAGCAGGAGGTGACCTCTATCCATTTTCTAGGATATTGTGCGGCCCATGGAAGACTAAGATATAGGATCTTTAACGCCGAGGAGCTGCAAAGGGAAGAGATGAGGGGTCTGTCATGAACCAAGATCCTGGCGTTCATCAAGGCGTTGGGTAGGTTCGAAGAAGGCTGAGGGCAGATAGTGGAAAGGTAATGGGATGGTAGGGTAAGCAAAAAGGGCCCACGCGTGGCCTAATTGCCAGGCTGATGCCGCCCGCTACACACTACTGCTACTGTTTTTGCAAGGCTCATTTGATCTATGTTGCTGACTGATGTGGTAAATGAAAAATTTCAGTTAGAAAATAAATGGTCTGTATCTTTTGAACTGTTATAAGCACAAGAAAAAGTTATTTGGAAAAAAAAGATTGAAATAAAAAAATCTTTCTATATCCGTAAAAAATGATATGCATCTGAGAAAAAAAAATTGGAACGACGCTCAGCGATGTTTGGATATATTTTCGTAATCTACCTTAATGTCAAGTCTTAGTTAGCCCAAACAACAACGCTCACTTTGCTTCAGTCGTTTACAAGGAAGAGGTATTTCCCATTATAAAAAATCACCCTGTACAATTCATTTTGGGAAACCTAGTAGGTTTAACTTCTAAAAATATGAGAGTAGTTTTTCATATAAGAGAATTTCAAGTATTTTTGAGGATATTGGAAAAATAACTATTGGTCTGTAGTTATATAATAGATCCAATAGAATCAAATTAAAGTTGTATTCTAGTTATACTTCATCAGCCCAAATTTGAGTAATAAATATCAACTTTCCATCCACTCCACTGTCCCACGGATATTTGTTGCACATATTTCACATATAAATGATATACTATAAAAGTTTCCATTCGAGAAGAGCGAAGTTGTAATAGCCGTATTCAATACAATGTGCAGGAAACGGTGAAATAAATAGAGGCGGTTTAAAACAGTGGATCATAACAGTTGAGTGCAGGCGGGCAGAGAGAAATATTAATTCAGGCAGCGTATAGGGCGCTGCGCCGCGTAAAAAGATTTATTTTAAAGCTCACTTCTGGTTATCCCTATATTGATTTATTTGTTAAGGGCGGCCGTGAGAACAAAAGCCGATCGGTGCATGTAGCCGGTGGCTAGATGAAAGGTAGTATGCAAGCCTCGGCTGGAATTGGCCGCTCCTGAATTTTGTCGATATAATTTTAAACTGGCAACGATACGAACAATGCAATATATCTAAGCCTGTACAAGGATTGACCTGCTGTGGTATTAGTTACATGTGAAATATGGAGGTTTATGCCTTTGTACGTACCATGTACAGTTAACAACTATAACACAAATTGCTTTTCGAATTGATCTTTTTAACCTGCTGTCAATGAAATATATTTTCAACAAAAAATATCCTTTGTTTATTTATTTATTCTATATTTTGTTGTGAACAATACAAGCTGTGTAACAATAGTCAGTACACCTTAATCGAAATTGAAATAGTAGAGAAAAAATCGAAAAAAAATAAAAATACTTTATCTACTCCTATTAATTTATACATTAATTATTCAACTGGTTTTGAGCAATTAATAGTATCAATAAACAAATAGCGTTAGTTTTTATAGTGGGTTATTATAACTCACGCTGTGCTTCTACAATGATAATTCGGTATGTAAATAGTGTACGCAGTAAATTCTTGGAAAATTTTAAGCCGATAAATACGTTCCATTGGTGTAAAATGGAAAGAATTTTTAACAAGTGGAAACGAATAAATAAAAGATTTTAAAATTATTAAATTGCCAACGCTTGTCAGTAGGCGGAACTGCCAATTATTATCATTGAGGGGACTGATGTCATTTGATATTTTAACAAAATAATTTTGACGTTTTCAAATCAATTTCTAATAATAGTCCTAGAAAAGATGTTATAGTCATAGATAAAGTATAGTATTCAACTTGCAGTAATGGTCATAACTCACTTGATGAATTACAAATTTCATCTGCGTAAGTTATGACCTGCATTACCGCTCGTTAAATAATATACTGTTACCCACGACCATTATATTATTAAGTCTGTTTGCTGTGGATTAAAGGCCTTTCAACACAATAGTTGATTCAATTTCATAATACCACGCCTCGACTTTATAACATTTTATTTAGAACATTTTTTTTATTAACATTAACATTTATCTTGAGAACGATCTTATCATTTTGATCGGGATTATTTAAATTCACTCGATAAGGAGTTTCTGAGGGACTGGAGGGGCCCACAACTTCGCCAGGTAGGACCTAGATTTTTTCAGCAATTGCCATCTTGCTGGACAGTGAATCTTCAATATAACTTTCCGCTAGTCGATTTCCAACCACCATGACGCTTTACAGTGGTAATATCACCCCCAGCATTGGCCAATAATGTTACCGAAGAACGCTTCATTCCGTGTCTGGTAAAATTGTCTGGAACAAGAGAGTCCAAGAAATGCGGCCACTTTTTTAAAAAAAATTCTTCGATTTGGTTTCTCTCCAGTATCTTTGCCTTCTTTGGTTTATAATTTCTTGATTCTATTTTCAAATATGAAGTAACTTTACTATAGTTCGAAATATCAATACCTTTGAACTTTTAACATTGATTTTAGCATGGAATAGTTTGTCTACATCAAAGGCAGCAAACCTCCACATTGAAAAAGTAGAATAGTAGCACTTTTTCTGTAATTGCTCCTCCCCCTATGCCCCTTTTTTCGCCAGTTACCGATTTCCACCAATTCCTTCTCGTATATACCTTTGCTTTTCGCTGGTAACAAAAGTAATGTTGCTTCTTGGGGTTCTTGCTGGATTTCAGCCGGATTGAATAAATTCTCAGCATTCTCACTTATTTTTAGTGTCGATTTTGAAGACTTTTTAACTCTTGTTGACAAACAAACAAAAGCATGTCATAGAAACAAGTATTGAACTGACAATCAATATTCTTGATTCAAATAAATTTGTCAAATACGACATTTTTCAAACCATAATGTTTCATCTTCTCACGCGGCTTTCGCTATCCTAATTGATCGGTTTTGGCCACGGTTGTGGATAAAACATTGAATTAGATGCCGGAATATAACTAGTCTTTAATCTTCTTCAACATTGCATTTAGGTTCCTCCTAAATAGAGACATGTTTATGTCTAGACTTGATCTAGTCCGGTAAATGATAATAAATTCTTAAACCTGAATAACCTCGTGATTTAGCAGTCACTGAATACATAGCAAACGGAATTCTAAGTTTATAACTTATAACACTGCCTAGTATTTTTTGTATCTGTCTCCATTTAAAAAGAAAGATTCCTAATTTCTAAATACATACAAATCCATTTAAAAAATAAACATATATGTTAAAGAAAACATTAAATTTTATAAACAAATTTCTGCAAGAATAGTAATTAGGTAGGTACTTCTGTAATTATTCTTAATATGCGTTTTTGTACAACAAAAACAAAATGGTTTAGGGTAGAGTTTTCCTAAAAGCATATACCGTAACGCAGTCTAGATTCAACATATGCACAATCTAAATTTAATAAATGTTTCTTGAGCAATACTTCTTTCATACATTTGAATAAATAGCATAGAGAACTTAAAGTAGCAATGAGATTATTACAATGAACCTTCCAATTCAAAGTATTATCGAGGGTAATTTCTAAGAACTTGACACAGTCTAATAATCTGTTTTCTGTGTTAAAGTATAGATTATTATAACTAAACCACTTAGATGTGTTATATAAGGTATTTTCTAAATTAATTAACAAGTTTGGGGTCAACTCATGAGAAACAATTAATGACAAATCATCAGCGTACATTGTGAAAGAGTTATTACCTATGACATGCTCCAATGAATTTATGTACAGCACAAAAAGTATTGGGCCCAGAACTGAACTCTGAGGAACACCCATTTCAATAAAGCGTGATTCTGATGATCTATGCAGGCAAATGCCTTGTTAAATGCTAATTGTGCTGCTGCATATAGAGATAGATAGAGTAGAGGTATAAATTATGTTGCTTCTCATACCTATATGGTGCTACCCTAGTAAGAATATCTTATGCTCGTGCTGGAGGCTGGAAGTAAGTCCTAAAGTTATGATTTGAAAAAATAAACGCATCTGAACCGAAATATCATAATCTATAGCAGCACCGAAAACACTTACCCACCTACTAATTATTGGTTACAGAATAAAATGTGTGTTTGAAATTCTTTTTTCTATGTTCTATACTGTTAATACCATTGTATGTGTCTAGCAACGTGTATTCACAGAGAAATTATTAAAACGACTGACAATTCAATAGTAAGTTGGATGACGAAAATCAAATTAAATACCAACGACGTTATCCTTTCTCAAAAATACTGCAATGCTATTGGATGAAAGTCTGTAGGCAACCAGCTCTTTTCTTCTCTTGGTTCTTGGTTTGACCCTACATTATATTTTCGAATACAACGTGTTTGATAGGTTTTTTATGTGGAAACACATATTATAATATAACATTTTTTAAAAATATATCACGCATTCTACTACTAGAAACTGTAGTTTTAAAACAGCATTTCTCATGCATAGAGTGAAACAAATAACATATTTCAGACATACATAATAGTGTAATGTGACATGACGTGTTGGAATAAATTTTTAGGACTTTCATAAAACACCCGGAGGCATGGCGTGGATGTAACGACCATTAAAGCGGACGAATTAATTTTATGTGAAACAAGAGCTTTCTTTTTATAGCTCAAATTGCATGCCTCCGTAGTATATAAATATTATATAAATTCCATTCGCCAGAATCCCTTAATATAAACGTAATTGAAAATGTACGGAGGCAAAGCTAAGCGTTTCCTCGCAGGAAGTTAACTTTATTATTTTTGTGCTATCTGAATTTTTATTAAAATTAAATTTTATCTTGCCCTTAGAGGACGGCATCGGCATCGGAGGTCATAAGTAGGCGTATTAAAATCCGAGCGACTGCAGTCTGGAGATATCCGTCGGAATTTCAGCGTGTTCTCCCATATTGCTAAAATAACTTTCCGGGAAATGGGGCTTTCAGTTTTTTGCCATTTCATACTGAGGATATAAATACAGATTTTTTTATATATATTTTTCAGTATTAAAACAATATTGTGTGGAATTAACTACTCTGCGAACTAAAGCCGCGGCCAGCGTTGAATTGCACCCACAATATCTACTCATATACTCTTTGTTATTAGCTTTTTTTACTGTATTGAACAGATATTTTATGCTAATATAAATCAATTCTCATACAATTCCAATCAATTAAGTCATATATATGTTGCCTGATACCAAAGAGGTATGCTAATGAACAACTTAAAAAAGTAATTGGTATAGCCTTCAAATTTAATTTAAATTTTGATGGTTCCTGTTGTATGGTTCTATCACATTCAAAATTACTTCCAAGTAATCTAGTTTTCATTTTATTAACTCACAAAGTTTTTGAAAGAAGTAAAAAAAAATTTAAATCTCAACTTAATGTTGCAATATTAAAAAAATAAAAGCGATCGTGATCTACGAATTCCTTTAAAAAATATTCTAGTTTATATTTCCAACGATATGTAACATGTAACCTTTCAATAACTTCACTAATTCGCTAAATTTGTGTATCGGGACACATCCGGCTGATATTCGGAATGAAGACTTGTTTACTTGTTTTTACGTCAATAACGCGCGAAGCAGGTAAAATATTGACTCGTCTTAGTAGATGTGTATATAGGGTGAGTCAGAAAGAATGGGTCAACACTAAGCTGGAGATACTAGATACCAGAATATTATGTTTGAGCTAATCATGCCTTATACGAATGTCGCTGGTTTAAGAAGTACAGGGTGGTCAAGGTTTAAATTTTATTCTAAAATTTCTCAATAATTGCACGAATAATAAATCCATGCAAAATCTTTGCTACTTCAAAAATTTCTCAGCTTCTGATTTTTTGAAAACACTAGACTTCCTGGACTTCTTTATGTTAATATTCTGTTTCACTGACAATGTTGTTCTTATCATTGAATAAAGACTCCATAGAACTCTGGTATACTCTGGATTTTTATTCAAAATATGCTAATAGAACTACCTCAGTGATATCAGTTACTCCCTTTTGATAACAATAATCTTTAAATAAGCCATAGGCTATTTCATACTTGTCTTTGGATTTTGTCGGCAATACTGACTAAATTGTGATTGATTCCATATTATCGTTGTAAGTAGAATATTATGACATTTATAATAAATCACGTACAATAGTTTTCACGAAAACCTAATAATAAAAACTCTTTTATACAGGGTGGTTGGGGGGAAACTCTAATATTCCAAAGGGATATTTAGGGGACAAAAGTGAACAGAAAGACCTAATAAACATATGGTCGAATATCAACGGTTACTGTGATAGCAATGGAAATATTTTTATTGCTATTTTTGTGAAAGCTATTAATATTTGATAGGTATGTTATTTTGAGGAGGTTATGCATTCTAAATCAAACTAACATTAGTGATTACTAATTGTCACATTTATTTTGACGTTTGTGATTTAAACGCTTATTTTATAACTGTCGCATTTATTTTTACATGAGCCTTCATTTAGTCGGTATTGTACACACATAATTTTGTAATGCCTGCCACATTTAGTCATCGAGAATATGCTGATATTATTTTTTATGGGTATTGCAACGGTAGCGCTAATCGTGCAGTTGCTGAATATCGACGTCGCTCCCCGAACAGAAAAGTGCTAGATAGAAATGTATTCCAGACAGTCTTCAACAATGCACGTGAATGCACTGAAATATTTTCCAGTAAGAGAATTACATATCAGAGACAAGCTGGTCCTGGTCTAGCAATTGAACAAAAAATTCTAAACATGGTAGAACGTAGCCCTGGTGTAAGTAAAAGGCGCACTGTACCCTGTATCCAAATTAATCAAACTACGGCATGGGAAGTTATTCACAAAAATGGTTTAAAAACTTTTCATATTCAGTGCGTCCAGAATCTTCAAGACGGTGATAATGATTTGCGGTTGCATTTTTGCACTTGGATAAACGCAAACCATACACTTACAGATACATGTTGTTCACTGATGAGACTCAATTCACTTGTAATGGAGTAAATAACTGTCACAATGAACATCGTTGGTTATATGAAAATCCGCCCGCCACGGTGAAAAGTAACGATATGTAGAATTCTTAGAAAATAATTTGACATATCTACTGGACGATGTTCCATTGGATATTAGGCAAAACTGTACTTTCACCATGATGGTGCCAGTGCTATGCAAAATTGGCCACCAAGATCACCAGATTTAAATCCCTTTGATTACTGCCTTTAGGGATGGTTTAAATCCCAAACTTTTTTAACCTACCGCCCACTTTTAGGAAATGGGAATTTTCTAGCGCCCTCCTGACAAATTAAATTAAAGCCTACTAAAATATTGATTTCCATATGGAGTTAAAATCAAAATGCAGTAAATATGATTTTAAAATGTTAAAACATCACAATAATAAATATAAATAAATATAGTAGGTATATTTATTATTAAAATAAGGGCAACAACAATATTATCGAACACAACAACATAACAAACAATAAATATGTACCAACATAACCGAACATAAAATAAAATATAAAAAATAAAGGTAAGTATTAATATTAAAATTATCTCCACCAATTTTAATGCGAAGGATGAACTTGTTGATCTGCCACCAATTTGCTTATATTTGATTCTATTTTTGCTTAATACATCCTTAAGTCGTCGCGATTCTCTATTTGTAGGCGATTTCTATTTTTGTTATTAGAGTGGTGCCGCATACTAAATCCGTGTACTAAACTAAATATGATGAAGGAAATGCAATTAGGAACTTTTTGGCGATATTCCACAATCCACGGTATTTTGCTTTGCAACCAGAACTGTTGATTATTCGATAGAAGATTTAACTTCCGTAAAAATCCCTTTCACTATTTAGTGTTAGTCTATTCGTTTATTTTTTTACCGCCCACTAAGTTACACTTACCGCCCCTCAAAATCAGCTGCGCTCGCCCCCCGAGATGGCATTAACGCCCCCTAGGGGACGTTGTAGCCCACTTTGGAAAACAGTGGTTTAAATCATTAGTATATGCAACAAAAGTGAACACAAGAGAGGCGCTATTCGATCGGATTGTCAATTGAGCAGCACTCATAAGAGAACTTGCACTTCAATGACCTACTCGTGCAATTCACAAACGAGCTGATGCATACAACGAGAAGGGCGGTGGTATATTATTTGAAAATTTAATTTATTAATTTTAGTTTATTAGATCTTTAATCAATGTTATAATTTATAATACCTACAGAATAAACACTTTTCTCTACTGATGCATTAACTCGGGTAAAAATAATTTCATTGCAATCTCGGTAACCGTTGATATTCGACCATATGCTTATTATTCTTTTTTGTTCATCTTTGTCCCCCGAATACCCCTTCCGAGTATTGGGGGTTTCCCTTCAATCACCCTATACCTACATCAACATTCCCTTAGGATTCTTGATTCACATTTCCAAAATTCACAATTGTCAATAAAAAATAATGATAACTATAGTTCTTTAAGCTATTTTCAAAAAACTATTTAAACAAAATTATGTGTGCAACTCGTAGCAAAAGTGTCTTTTTCGTATATGACGTATTGTTTTGAGGAAAAAAAACCTAGATGCGGAAAAAGTCACTTTTCTTAACGTATTGCACAATAGTTATTATATTTCGAGAAAATAAGTTTGCCGCTCGCTACGTAACTGAGTATTAAAAACGATGCGCTTCAGCCACTCCTTGGTGAGTATTCAGTAACTTATCATCTTTATATGCAAGGGGAGACAACAGATTTTATGATTACACCTATAACAATTTGCGATAAGTTTTCATGGGGCATAATAAACGCATAAACTTTATCCGGACCGCGTAAAATTCGGTTGGTGTAGTTCAGTTTAAGGTCTCATAAAATACTAATGAAGGTATTATGCCGGATTCTGGCGCACTGGGCGTATTGAATTTTTCATTGATACCAACCGCGTTGTTTTCCTTGGGATACACCAGATTTGCTGATTGCTTCACTGAAAAACGTTTGGATGATTTAAAGGACGTCTTCTTCGTATATTTGCGGGTTTGTGTCGAAATTTTTGAGGAAATGTTTGACGATTTATGTTAAAAATATAATAAATGTTTTACAGAATAAATAATAAATAATAATTGGCAGTGAACTTATAATTAATTCTGGTTCGACAAAACTGGACCTTATAGTGTATAAAATTTGATTTTAAAAATAATATTTGACTATCGGGAGTTTCTAAGGTTGAAATTTTTTTTATCGACAATGCCAAAAGTAACTTTAACCAGTCAATGAATTAAACAAGACAATGATCTACTGAATTAATAAAAAAAAATACCTATTATGTAATCATTTTTTATATATTTTTAGATATTACAATATTGTGTGAAACTAACTACTCTGCGTACTAAAGCCCCGACCAGCGTTGAATTACACCCACATATGTACCCATATATTCTTTATTATTACATTTTTTACTGTATTAGAAAGGTATTTTAAGCCAATATATATCAAATCTCCTCCAATCCTATCAATGAAGCCATATGTATGCTCTCTGATACCAAACATCTAGGTATGCTAATAAACAATTCCACAGACAAAGCTCTATTCAATAATTATCTGAAAAAAAATTAATCTAGCTAAATTTACTAACCTGGTTTAATAAAAACATTCTATAAATATATAAGTTCACTTTTGAAACTGTGAGAACTCAAATATTCAACCACAATAGATGAGATCTGACCTATAGTTAATACCTAAAAATATATAACAAACGATTACATAAAGGGTAATTATTTATTAATTCAGTAGTAGGTCATTGTCTTGTTTAATTCATTGACAGGTTAAAATCACTTTTGACATTGCCGATATTTAATTCCAAATAATTTCAATTTATTGATAGAATAATTTTTATAGTTAGATATTTGACTCAACTTAAAGGAGGCTACCTGAAGAAGCAATCCTAAAAATGCAGAAATAGGTCAGATCTCATCTATTGTGGTTGAATATTCGAGTTCCCACAGTTTCAAGAGTGAACTTAGATATTTCTAGAATGTTTTTATTAAACGAGGTTAGTAAATTTAGCTAGATTAATTTTTTTTAGATAGTTACTGAATAGAGCTTTGTCTGTGGAATTGTTCATTATCATACCTAGATGTTTGGTATCAGAGAGCATACATATGACTTCATTGGTAGGAATTGTAGGAGATTTGATATACAGGGTGTTAAAAAAAGAGTGTAAAATATTTCAGGAGGTAATAGTATGAACCAAAATAAGCAGAAAAGTCTTAATAAACATGGGTCCGCAAAGTAACGGTTGCAGAGATATGGACCACTATTCGTTTTTCAAACATTTTATTTTATTAGGAATAAACCGACAAAGGAAGCTTTTAACAAACAAAAAACAAAGTTACAAAAGATGTTCAAAGTGCCCTCCGTCCATTTCCAAGCAGGCATGACATCTTCGTCTCAACTATATTCGAACTCTTTCGAAAACACCCTCCTTGATTTGGAATTCTTAACACTTTTGATTAATCCGTAGCTGCAGCTCTTCCAGGCTATTTACAGGAGTACCATACACTAATATCTTCAAATATCCCCAAACAAAGAAATCTAGAGGGTTCAGATCAGGCGATCTTGGAGGCCATAAAACAGGTCCGGTCCTTCCTACCCATCTATGTAGAAAATTTTGGTGTAAATGCTCTCTAACCGCCATGGAAAAATGAGCTGGAGCACCATCATGCTGGAACCACATTTGCTGTCTCTGATTCAAAGGAATGCCTCCAAGATCGCCTGATCTGAACCCTCTATATTTCTTTGTTTGGGGATATTTGAAGAAATTTGAAGGTACTCCTATAAATAGCCTGGAAGAGCTGCAGCTACGGATTAATCAAAAGTGTCAAGAAATACAAATCAAAGAGGATGTTTCCGAAAGAGTTCGAACACCCTGTATATTAGCTTAAATTACCTTTCTAATACAGTAAAATTTTTTACAAAAGCTAATAATAAAGAATATATGGGTAGATATTCTGGGTGTAATTCAACGCTGGTCGCGGCTTTATTCCGCAGAGTAGTTAGTTTCACACAATATTGTTAATACCTAAAAATATATAAAAAACTTTGTGTAATAAGACTAACATTTATACTCAACTCTGTCATTTGTATCAATAATCTTATCACTCAATAAAGACACTTTATTATTATTATTTATAAATAAATAAATAAATAAAAATAAAACCCGCAGCGATTTGTGTAAACTGTTGTTTGTGAAAATCATTGTCGGAAGTATTATTTCAAGAGTATTTTTAGTGGTACGCTCAGCCTGTATATTAAAATACATCAACTTTTCAAGTAGAAAACAAATTTGGAAAACGCTTATAAAGCTAGTTAAGTTTATATACTCCATCGTAGGTAAATACGAGGCAATCCTTGAGAGGGATTACGGGGAGGAAAGTTTCGCCATAAGTCATTTGTTCTCCTTAATATGTCAGAGTTGAAAGACAACTTACGAATTAGTTCCAGCTACACGCATAACTTCCAACTCGAGATGTTTCGAAATGATGGATTTTCGGCAATTTCGCTTGTTTTTACTTGCAAACTTTGCGTCACTCCTCACCTTTCTCACCGTTCCGGCCCGTCCTGTCTCTCCCCGTCCCGACACTTCACGTGACTTTTCAGATTTATTATAAAATTTATCATATCGAATGATTAAAATGTCTGGAACACATTTTTAGGGGGAAAAACCGGGTAGTTTTAGTGACAAGTCGTGGAGTGCGTTATAATTAATGACTCTGGAGTTTGCGAGGGTCTAAAAAGTGGATTATAATTGATTTGGATATCAGGAGGAACATGGTAATAATATATCTTGCTTTGAAAAATAACCTCTAAAAACTCCATGCAGTGAAAGCCCTAACGGTCGCCTACCTACGCGTCCCGACCGTTGAAGCTTTTTGGATACGGCTTATTTCTGCCTCATTTGACGTCTGAATTCTGAAAAAGAGTAATTTGTACCGGAAATTCGTCCGTTACTTGTAAAAAATAACTTTTTAAAGTCTCGTAGTTTATACTTAATTACTAGTCATCGGAAATTGTTCTGTCATTTCAAGGTCGTATTTCACCCAGCGCAGAGCGACCGAAGCAGATATACAGGGTTAACTATAACTAAGTACAAAAATTTTAACCACGTGCTCAGGAAGGCATAACAGACAATAAAAAAATTATTCCTGAATTTTAGCTAGATATTTAAAAAATGGGGCAAAACCCTCTTTTCCTACGGAAAGTCGGCGCCTATAATAAGTATCGACTGAGATGGTTTAGATTCATAGATAAGCTTACATCTGTCAACAATATCTACTACCATGCGGTCGTTTTTTTGCAGCATTTCTAAATGCAGAAACGACAAAAATTAACATACTTATTAGTAATAATACCTGATAGATACGTAGGTAATAGTTAATCCAGTTAGCTCCACTATTTTGAATTCGTTTTTTATTATTTCGTTACAAACTTGCAAAACTACAACATTTTCATTCATTATAACCACTCACTACCGATAAAATACACTTCCCGTAGGTACTGCTAGATAAAATGTCTACAGGGTGAGTCAGTCATAATGTCATTAATTTTAAGAGGAGATAGGGAATAATGAGTATAATGCGAATACGTGATTAAAAAAAAATCTAAATGCATATTTACGCCGAAAAAAAATATTTTCAAATCATTATTTAAACCCCCTTTTCAGACTGTCACTGACCGGTCACAGCCTTGGTCGGCTACAGCTGACAGTTCAACTCGATATCGACCTGATGCAATGTTGTCAAGTTGTAATATTTTTCTCCTACCCACCTAGGTTTTAGACATCACAAATAAACGGTTGTACTGACTATTTTAGAATATCATTTTTTCTTGCTCAGTTCAACTTCAGCCAATAATAATTTAAAATGTTAATACCCAATAAAATCAAATAATAATAATCAAATAATTCTATTAAAAATTGCAAGTAACGTGGTCCACTCAGGTTTTCCCGTAGAAAATACGGCCCAATCAAACGATACCCGTACACTCGCGTGTCGATTTTTCTCTGAGCAAATGTAGCCGTTATGACTGCAACAAAACTCCAACGTGTCTAATAATAAACTGAGTACTAAACCATTTACGTACATTACATAAAAAACCTATACCCAATGGGTAAATTATTGAGAAGCTGAAAAGTGTTTCGTGTTTAAATACTAAGTACTTAATAAAAAACCATCGTGTTGTCGACAGAAAACTGTCCAAGACCGAAATGGCACGCCGCTAATCGAGAGTTAATCTTGACCTTGACCTTATTAGGTCAATAACCTAGTTACCTAGTTTTTGTACTGTTATTTAACGACAAGGAGTAAAACTATTTTTTTAATCTAGATACATGAATGAATTTTCCTTAAATATTGATTTATTTGTTAATAAAAACAAATGTAGATAATAAATAAATGTTTTCGAATGCTAGGCTATTACAGTTTAATAATTTTGATATTACGTTTTCACTACGTTTTACAAATAAATATGAATTTTTAGTATTGCTCGTAAGTACAATTAACCGCACACATAACCAAATGTACAATTTGTAGTTACGTACATCTAGCCTAGAAATGTATTGTTTTTTAAGTAGTATGATACTAACCTGTTTACAGCCCACATAAGTATAACTGCATTTATCTGTCCATAGCACTTTATTAATAAAATTCAGTCGCATTTCGTAAACATTCTCCGTATAACACTACCATTTCCACATAATCGGAATTTGTAAAATTATGCGTTGTGAATTTACGCCAAATACGTGAGGTTAGACCGAAATAAACAAACTACTGCTTGTATTCTCTAAATCCCCCTCAATGTGTGGCATGATCTACAAATTTGAGGGGAAGAAATGCGGAAATGCAGAGTGCTAAATGGAGGTAAATTTGAATAACACGCTGATGTGTTAGATGATATTATGTATGTAAATGTGGCATCCATGGTTAATACGGCAAGTCTGTGACATCAGAATTTCGTCGGGTGCGCCATCGTAGCGTACCAGGAGCGTCGTGTTACTGATTTTTGTAGGGTGATTTGTTTATTTTTTTAAAAGTCGAGTAAAAAATGTTTTTTTTCGATTTTCTGCCTTTATTAGGCCTCCCGAATACGTGGTTAAAATTAATGACATTATGACTGACTCACCCTGTATTTATTATAACAAAATCGAATGAAAGGAATAGATAATAGAAAACTTTTAATGTATCCGCGGCAGCATGTCCCATAACCTAGAAAACCAAACCGGCGAACTATGATTGTGGGAAAGTATCTGCACCCCACACAAATTTCTTTATTTAATAACTATGAAACGTCTAAAAATTAAAAAAGGCACGAAAAACTGAAAAAGAACATAAAACTACAACGTAAACACATGGTAAACACAGGAATTAAATTATAACATGACTGGAACTACTCTGATTCTGTAAACGTGTGGCGGACAAGTCGCATGGGCGACGTTAAATAAGGATTTAATATAATTTCGAAAAAAATTTTTTTCGCTTTATAAATAAGTTTGGAATTTTTTGAAGGGTGATTCCGGTAATTTTAATTTTTTCAATCCCTTCTTAAAATATCTGTACTTAGTCATAGTTAATCCTGTATTAGAACTCAGTACATTTATAGTACATTTATATTACGTTCGCAAGTACAAGTTAACTGTTTTAGTTTACACAATGCCACTATGAATACCGTGCAGAAAAACCATAGAAAATTGTGAAAATTTTCCAGAGACAAATATTTACAGTTAAGTGTCGAAGAAACAACTACTACTGGTGAATGGCGCACTGGAAGGAAATGTTACCACAAGATCTCGTCTGATCGCATCAAAAGTATTAGAACACGCAAATGCAGAAGCTATAACAAAAATAGTGACTGATAGTTTGACAGAATTGTGGGGCTGTGAAATGTGACAGTGATGATTTTTTTAGTGACGTAATGTGAATGCAGAAGACAATAGTCTATTGTGATGATGTATTATTGCATACACGATGAGATTCCGGCGATGCGAGTCACTAAAAATGACATAACAGCAATTCAATGCAAGCACCTATGTTTAACATATTTTTACATGTATACAACTCAGTGCGGTCCTGATAAACCGCAAATGACGGGACAAGATCCTAAGTCTAATAATTACAACTTCTCGACATTCATTTCATCGAACTATTTGAAGTGTGGAAATAGTATGATATTGTAACCTCTATGTTGACTTACTTTTGAAATACGTCACGCAGTAGAACAAACTTTATTGTCACTACTTGATTACATAAAAATATACTAGTCTACTACAGCGTGTCCCGTTTATCAAGTTTATTTACACATCTGTAAATGTGAGAAGGCTGTGGAATTTCCTGTGGAAATCCATCTGTTTAATAAATACATATAATTTTTCATTAATAGATTAAATAAATAATGTATAAAGGAAAAAATAGATAAAAGTTAACCCAATTGGGAATCGAGCCACCAACCTAACGATCAGTAAACCAAAATGATATACGCTGAGCCACGGATGTTGGAACAGTTTGTATGTATATACAGTACGTAATATTTAACTTTGACAAAGCATCAATCATCTGCAAACATTTTTCCGATAGTGATTTATTCTCTGCATCTTTGATGTGTCGAATTCTTCTCCATGGGCCGTATTGGGTAAATCTGAAAGAGTAATATTAACAAGAACAAAGCTGGGCCGCATAAAAACGCCCCGCCTGTTTCGAAACAATGGAAGCGAAGACAAACGACTTTTTCCTATTAAGGGATCAGATAAAATACTGTTTAATCCGAGCTGAAAATTGAACATCCTGGCCCGCCGCAATTAGACCGCACACTTCATTAAGTCCGCTAATCTTAATATTAGGAGTGTTAGGAATTCATTTACACCGACGGAATTTAATGAAAACTGGAAGCTGTTAGAAGAAACACTAAACTGGTTAGAATAAAGCCGACGGTTTTAATAAATTTCGCTGAAATTATTAACTTTCAGCGATACTCCCGCCCCCCGCAGGCGCGGAGCCGTAATGGATTCCGAAAACTTTTGCTTCCTGAATTAATTTCGTTTTTACTGTGACGATATTAAGAAATATTAGGGAGAATATTTCCTCGACTTCCACGGCGGATATTGCTTCTGTTAAGACTGCAATCCATTTAGGTGTGAGTTACACGAAAGGAAATGTATTGCCGCGGCAAGTATTTATTTCTAGTAAATTATACAGGCGGATTTTGAAAGTGGGGTATTAACTACTGTATATGACCTCACATACAGCAGATTCATGGAATATAGACAGAAGAAATACGTAGAATCTATCTCTGAAAATGTGCTGATTGCCTATTTTTTCGATATTTCAGATATTTCAAAGAAAATGAAGCCTTCAACGTTATGGTCTACCTACGAGGTAAACAAATTAAATTTCGCCAACATTTTATTATCGACCTTCACAATAGTCTCCCTTCAGTCACGATTCCAATGTTGCTTCCACCATTGGAAGCACCCTTGGTAATCCTCCGCAGTTAACCCGTTTAGCACCACGGTTACAGCTTCTTTGACCGCCATGATGAGTTCCCTAAAGATGCGACTTCATCTTGGGGAATAGAAAGGAAAAATCACAGTGGGAAATATCGGGGCTATAGGGTGGGTGCGGCAACGTTGAAATGCTTTTTTTTTGCTTGAATGGGCTGGCGCGTTGCCGTGGTGCAAGATCCAGCCGTTCTCGGCGAGTTCAGGTCGCACACGGACAACGCGGGCCCGCAGCCGTTCCAGGACGCCAACATAGAACTGTCCAGTCACTGTCTTACCGTCAGGAACATATTCACAATGAATGATCCCATGTATATCGAAAAAAACGATCAACATTGCCTTCAGTCGTGACTTGGACATCCTCGCTTTCGTTGGCCGCTCTCCACCCTTTTCCACCCACTGCTGACTTTGTTTACGGGTCTCGGGGTCATACTCAAATATCCAGGTCTCATCTCCAGTGACTACCCGACTCATCCAGTCTCTACCGCCGCTCCGGATGCGAGACAACAAATCACGCAAATCGATTTTCGCATGTTCTGTTCACGGGTGAGAACTTTTGGCACCATCTTTGCGCAAATCTTTCGCATATTTAAATTTTCGTGTAACATCTTGCGAACAGTTTCTTTGTTGACGCTTAGCTCGTCAGACAACGCACGATTGCTTAGGCGCCGGTCAGACGTGACCAGTGCACGCAAAAGGTCAACATTCGCGTCATTACGAGAGGTGACGGGAGCTCCTTCATGTGGATCGTCTTCTACCGATTCACGTCCCTCCTTGAATCGTTTTGCTCATTCACACACCTGATAATGATTTAACACTATATTTTATTGCATATTCAGTCGAATTGTTATTCAGTTGAACCTGCCTATTGTGTAGGTGAAAATTTTTCCTGATTTTTAAATTATGTCACATTGTTACAGGAGCCATAATAAAATGATAATTCTAATAATTCAGGATGACAACCTATTTTGCAATACGCTTCTGAATTAAAACGATAGGATAATTCAAATGGGCCAATAATTCGTTCTCACAAAACTCCTGCTTAGAGATTTACTTAATATTTGAATTTTCATAATAAAAACATAAATATATTGAAAACAGAACTGAGCTCAGCTGTATTATTTCTATAAAATATTCTATATGAACGTTAAATCACTATACATTTAAATAAGTACCTACTCTTTCCAGTTCGAAGTTGAGATCGAGAAGAAAGTTTGCCGTAGTTCGTAAAACTAACTAAAAGCTCTTTGTTATATCTGTGTTAGTTTGAGTATTTATGTGACAAAGAAGATTACCGTAAGCTATAAAGAAATTTCCAGTTCATATGATGTTATCTGCACACAAAAGAGTCAAAAATATGTTTTTAATGAAATGGGACCGTACAAACAATAATTATAGTATTATGTTGTATTTTTGAAACATGTTCGTATTTGGGTTTATACAGGATCCGCCATTAAGGTGTTCCGAAACCTGAAGAGATATCAAAATGAAACTTTGTCCATAGGCGTACATCTATAGGAAGCACATTTTAAAATTATTTTCATTTTTTGTACTAATGATATACAGAGTGTTGACACAAACTCGCTTTTTTTAAATGAAACACCCAGTATATTTTGGCATATTCTGATAGCCTTATCAAAATGCAGCTAAATAATATAGGGTTTCATTAACCCATTTTCCTAGTAGAAGCACACAAATCCCAAAACAGTTCGACGCAGCCATTTGTAAACACTCAGTATGATGTAGTATTATCCAATCTGCCACATAAACAATCATAGCTTTGTAGTTTCTAGATACCATAAATGTGTTGTCACATATTCTATAGTTATAGACTGATCGAGATTTGCAAATCCAAAAATTATAAAAAAATAAAATAAATGGAATAGTCTGTTTTATTAGCTAATATGAAACGCAGATACAATTACGTTTCCAACAATTCCATATTATGTGGGATTACTATTAATAGTTTTCATGTAAATGAACTTTTAAATTACATTTTATTTATTTTTAACTTTTCGGGCGCTAAATAAAATATCTGGTCATTTATGAAACAAATTATTGTTAATATTTGTGAATAATCGTACCTAAATGAGCAATTTTTTTATTAATAGGATATTAAAGGTGTTTTTATGACTTATTTTGCATGTGACAAAATTATTTTATTATATTTTTTTTTACATAAAATGGCCCCGATCTTTACAGTTTGTCGTGCAACTTAAAGTTAAAAATTTCAAATACTCGACTAATGAATTTAGAAAGTCTGCTCTTCAAGGTCTTCAGGTTGCAGTACATTTTTAATATTCAACCTATGATTACTTTCCTGTTACTTTATTTAACCAGAGATTGAAATAGTTATTTGCAATACAAGTGCTGTAAAGATTCATACTATAACATGGGATGCTGACGTCTTGTTTGATGAAACATTGAGTGTAGTAATATGAATTGACAAACAAAATAGTTATTTATGCAACAAGTACAAAAAGTAAGTGTTGCGACGTGAAATTGTCCAACTAGGCCGTCAGGCCGAGTAGGACAACACGTCGAGTGCAATAAGCACTTTTTGTACGAGTTGCATACAATATTTTTCCTACGTTCATGCAAAGACCAAAAAAAAATGTTATTTAGATGACACTAAGTCTAGGAAAATGTGACATCGATTTGAACGTTTATGTTTGCCATGATGACGAAACGCTATTGTAGTGACAGATGAATGCAATAAACATTTTATTGCACTAGTGCAATGAAGAACCACTTTTTCCACGAAATATAGTTCAATAAAGTTTTGTTTTTTGCATGAACGTAGAAATAAATATTTTAATACGATTTTTTTTACATAAAATGGCTCCGATCCTTATAGTTTGTCGTGCAACTTATAGTTAAAAATTTCAAATAATCGAAGGCAAAGTCTACTCTTCAAATATCAAATTCAGGTTGAAATACATTTTTAATATTCAACCTCTGATAACTTGCCTGTTACTTTATTTAACCAGAGATTGAAATAGTTATTTACAATACAAGTGCTGAAAAGATTCATACTACAATATGGGATGCTGACGCCTTGTTTGATGAAACAGTAATATCAATTTACAACAAGAACATTGTACAAAATTGTATCTACTTTCATTTAATATGACATGAAAAAATATTTATCTGACAAAAAGTGTCAAACGGTGCTACAAAGTTGTGTATTTTCTGTGAACAGAACAAAATAGCTGCTATTAAGTTTTCTTACGTTACCTTTCGCACGGTTACTCTCAAAACTATGTAAAACAAAACCATAAATATAAAAAGCGCTATTCAAAGTGAGTGATTCTGATGGAAGTTTACCCTCTGATATAGAAGCAGCGGCAAACGGTGCGATCACAAGTCTATTTCCGACAAAATCCGAAGTGCAGTTTGAGTTGGAGTACCTAAAGTTTGAAGATGGTGCAAAGTTAACAAGGTAAAGGAGGTGTCTGAAAAATGGCTTATTTTTCTGGAAAGCAACACTCCCAGGAACCATCTACACTATGGATTCACTACTCAATGTTGAGAAAGTCCTTCCTAATAACGGAAGAAGTATATACGTTTCTAAATATTGCAGATGATGGAACATATTTACTCATGAAGGTTGCTATGATAATCGGATTTTTTGGGGTCTGTGGTCACGAAGAATTAACTAAGCTAATCGTTGATCATATTCAATACAATGACCTGTGTATAAATATTGTGATACCATGCACAAAAACGAAAATTGTCCGAGAATTTTTTATAAAAAAAGGAAATGTGGAATGTTTCAACCGAGGTATCAACTGTTTAAATATTTTTCGAAAATATGCATCGTCCTCCTAATGCAACTCACAGTACGGTTTTTTGTATTCCACTGACAAAGAAAATGTACCTTCCAGCCTGTCGGAAATTAATACTTTTGGAAGGATCCCAAAAATGATTGCAGCAAAGCTTGGATTTAAGATTTCCAAAGAATACACTGGATATTGTTTTAGAATTCCCTCAGCCACCATTCTGGTTGGTGCCGGTGCGGGTATATAAATGTCAAAGCGTCATGGGGGTTGAAAATCTTCTACGGCAGAAGGCTATGTTGAGAATTTTTTAGAGAATAAGAAACAGATAACAAAGAATCATGAGGTCAAACACGCATTGATTAGGAATTGGATTGGAAATTCCAAATCAAACAGCTTACAGCTACTTCTGGTATACAAATTTCTAATTGTAAAAAATATCCTATTATTTATAATGAACCTAAGGTTTTATAATAAGTTCTTTAATAATGAACAAATCATTCTTCCAAAAAGCAAGGTTTTATTAGCAGAAAAATGTTAATAAAACGTTTTTATTTTCATTCACTTCACTAGTGCTGTAATAGATGCCCTTCGAAACTATAGCTTTAACATTTTATAGAATTAATCACCGCCTACTTCTTTCAGTATTACACTATATTGGCGTTAACAATGATTCACTTTCTTTACTTAAAAATTATCTTACTAATAGAACACAGGGTCTTGCAAACAATAACCTTTGTTCTAATTATCAAGTAGTTAACTGTGGCGTTCCACAGGGGGTCCTTTGTTCTTTACTATATATACTTCTCAATTTGAAAAGGTCATATCATATTGCAAATCGCATTTTTATGCTGACGATATCCAGTTGTACTACTCTTTTGCATAATCTGTTGTACAATTAACTAATCAAAGAATTACTGACGATTTAAATTCCCTTTTAAATATTTCTTACAAATTGTGTCTCTCTATTAATCCATCTAAATCCAAAATTACGTTGTTTATGCTACACTTAAAAATGTTATTGATGTTAAACTATCAGGTAATCAATTGCAACCTACAGAAGTTGCTAAGAACCTAGGTCTAACTATGGACACTTCTTTACTTTTCAGTGAACAATATGATTATTAAGCGATATTATAGTAATTTCAAACTAATATTTGTAAATAGAGAAGTGCTCAGTAAAGAAAATAGGCTTGCCTTTTGTGAGACATTGGTATTGTCTTATTTAACCTATTGTGATACGGTTTATTATCCATTTTTAAGAAAATGTGATAAGACACGTTTACAAAAATTAAAAATTCAGTTTCCATTTGTTAGGAAAATAACCATTGATTAAAGATTGATTATAGAGAATAAATAAAGGATGAGCAAGACCAATAGCACAATGTTTAGCAAGTAATGGAGGTAAACCATCAGGTCCCGCTCCTTTGTTTGGATTTAGGTCCATAAGAGCTCTGTGCACTCCACTTTCAGTTAAAATTATAGACAATAAACTTGAATGATTATCGGCAAAAGGAAGATTACTTACAGAATCATACTCTCAAAATGATTGGCAAACAAATTGCTAACTTCTAAATTATTACTTACTTCAACAGCATTCAATTTCATAATTTTAGGAAAGCCACTTGTAGTTTTATTTAAAGAAACAAATTGAAAATTTTTTTTAGAATCATGTGGAATTTCATTTTCAATGTAATCAACGTAATTCATATAGTCTTTAGAAATAAGTCGTTTTGACCTGGTTCTCAAAAGTTTGAATGTGTTTAAATCAGTGACATTACGGTAATTTTTCCATTTTTTATGGTACTTATTTTTTCTTTTATTAACTTTATAGTTGCATTAGAAAAATAAACTGGATATCTAATATTTCTTAGACATATTGGTACTCTATCTTGAATGATGTTTGCAAGCACATTATAAAATGAGGATATGTTCTCATCCAAACTGGAGTTATCAATCGGATTACTTATTAATACATTATTCCATCGAATTTGCTGCAGATCATTATCTATTAAATTAAAGTTAGCTTTTTTGTAGTTAAAGTAGCAACTATTTGCATAGTCCTTTAATACAGGCGTTTTAAGAAACGTGTAATAAAATTCCAGAGATGGATGAAAACCATGCTCTTCCACAATAGGAGCATGACATGGTAATATATCATAAACACTATTTAACTGATTACATAAAATGAGATCCAATATTCTATTAGAAACGTTTTTTACAGAGTTGAATTGCTTAAGTCCAGCAAATGAAAACATATCAATTAAATCAGTAAATTCGTTTCTGACGTTTGATAGATTTAAGAATATTTTAGGGTCATTTCGTGACCAGACAACAACAGAACAATTCATGTCACCACATATTAACACAGAGTCGTTACTGTCTTATTAGTTACTGTAGTTATTCGTAATAACTGTTTTTCGTTCTTATATTTAATTATTGTAATAATTGTAATTGTTACATATAAATAATTTTAGTTCAAAATATTATATTGGTTGATTGGAAGAACAGGTTAGACCTGAACTCTGCCATTTTAAAATTTGTTAATTATTACATGTATTTAGCTACATTAACCATGTCATAAACTATCTAATTGTAATTAAAATCATTTTTCCATTACTAGCTTTAAGCCCACCATTATTGACTTATCGCTGACGCGTAAACTTCTATTTTTTGACCTGAGTGAATAATGCTGACCTTGATTTATTAACCAAGGTAAATAATCAAAATGACACTTAATAATTTTGACACTTGACGTGTTAAATAGTCACCGCCCATTTTGCCATTCAAAACTAATAAAAGGGGGAGTGACTGCTCAGATGTTATTCTAATTTATAAAACGTCTTTCTATAGCCATCCTTGTCTAGCGCAGACTTTACTTTGTCGCTCTCATGTAACGGCAGATGGACCATCACCGTTTTCCAACCGTGTATAAACCACGGTAGAGAAGAGTGCAATTATAGCTTCGGCATACCTGGTGTATAATATTAGTATACTATTATTATTATTTAAGTAGGAAATAATGGTTTATGAGATTAGTGCTCATAATTTGCTAAATGTGATTACCGATACTACCTCATTCTTCTCTATTCTTTGCGAACTCTTACTAATTTGCCCGACTATTATGATTTACGTGGATAAAGCGACTGCACAAACAACCAGCTGCAAGAAAAACTTTGTTTTTTTTATCTCTGCCCAGTTTAATTATCCTCGGCTCAACTTCTTCGGTCCGAAAGCACGTTCGGCCATTTAGCTCCGTATATCCAGCGGTCGGGCTTGTCCAGATACGTCGTAATTGTGTTTTATAAGTCCCCAGGAGTGCCGGAGACGCACTCCGGTCACATTAAATGATATAATACAGTGTAAAGGATTATTTAGTAAGCCCGCGTCTCGCAGGAATGCGGGGCTCAGGAGTGATTTATCGTCCTCCGTTGGAAGCTAGGACCCGGTCCCGTATTCATCATCTGTATAATTTCCTATATTGTTGCGGCCGGCCGCTTTACAAGTGGGAAATTACCGGGTAAGAAGAAAAAATGAAAATATGGTTTCATCAGGATGAGTTATCGTTCGGGCTTTTAAGGTTTTCTTAGCGGTGAGGACGGCGCTTTCACCGGCTGCCTTAATACATGAGATTGTGACCCGCATGTTGAGGTCTGAGTTTGCTGAAATAATGTTTTCCCTCGGGGTTTTCTCAGCACGTGTGCGTTAAGTCAACTGAAAGTAAGGAATTTTTTCTTCCAATATGTACTCGAGACTGTGAGGATACAAACAATTTAAATACAATTGAGAATGCCACTATGTTGGAAAAGTTTGTGAAAACTCAGTAAATTACATTGTTTTGGAAATATATGAAGACCATATTCGTTGTTTTTTAAAATAAATTAAATTTAAAAAAATTATCGGCAAATTAATGTACATGTGACGTCAGATGTAGGGGAGGCCGGGACAGCGAGGACCACTTAAGCCCATATTGTTAATTGTATGTTTATTTACCTTTAGAAAAACAAAAAAAAATAATGCATAACTTTATTACATACAAAGACAATATTGCAATATAGAAAGTAAGAAAAAATATGTAACATTATCAAAAAAATAAATATTTATGATATGTGTTACTTGGACCTACCTACCCCGTCCGCCGGGGCAGGTAGGTCCACGTATAAAAACTAAAGAACTAAATGGAAATTATTTGCATAATTCACATATAAACACATCGTCGTCTTCATCTGAACCCATTGCTCACAGATTTGGCATCGTATCCATCCTTCCCCTCGTCTACTGTCTTTGAAACAACTGTGACAAAAAATGCATATACAATCGTCTTCCTCCTCGCTTTCACTGGTGCTACTATCTTCATAAACAGTTGCATCAAGGTTCATATTTTTACTTGCTCATTACCCTTCATTATAATATTCTTTTTTGCGGTATTTGACAAGCGCTTTCCCTTTTTAAAAGGTAACGCTTCATTTCCCGCTTCAACCCCAATATTAATGGTCCTCATTACCCCAAGTGTAGCCAAAAAGCAAAGTTACCGAATAAATTGTTTTAAGCGGAATGACGGTTGAACATTCAGGTTAGGTTCGTAGCTATTTTAATACACCTGATTACTGTAGTAGTCATTTTTCATAATAATCCACAAGTGTCTTTTTAATAAGCACATTCTCAATAAAGAAAATTACATAAACTTATCTTAAAAACTGATTTTTTCTATAAAACTTCACAGCAACGAAGGAACAACTGATGCTGTCAACATAGTACTGATCCGACTACCGCCAACCTATCCAGTGTCAAATTGCGCGGGAAATTTAAAACGTTCTCAAATTACCCCGGTGGTCCTCGTTACCCCGGTGGTCTTCGCTGCCCCGGCCTTCCCTACATTTTTAACATGCGGCAACAGAGCAATAGCATGCAACTTGTCTTAGAATAAAATAAATGAAATGAAGTACTGTATAAATAGAAACAGATATAGTGCCTGTAAACATCATTTGTCACTTCCGTCACTTCCATCAATATAAGATAACCTATTTTTCCGTTGGCGTCCACTGAAATGTACGATATGGAATGCGTTTAGTCCATTTGCGCATCCAAATAAAGATACCAAACCTAGGAGCAGACAAAAGGAGGCACATGAAACTCAGCAGAGACATACTTTATTGGTTATGTATGTGGGTGCGAGAGAGACAACCTTCTGCACGTACGGTATGAATTGTGTTCTTAATTTTCCATTATTTTGTTTGTAAACACGTCATTCGCGTGATTCAAGATTCTTGTATCTCGTTAGTGTTATTCTTTGTGTATTTTTATGGGTGTTATTGTTGGAACATGTCATGTTTTATAAGGGACTGTAAAATTAACCAGCATATAGCACGAAATAATTCTTCATATCCAGAATTCAATTTCATTTCAATTCATAATCAGCTAAGCCCCTACTGCTCCGCCATTGCTAGAGGCACAAAACAAAATATGGCGCTGATCATAAATAATCCATTCGCGCAGCTTTTAGCGCATTCCAGTCATCATAATGTCACGGATTTCCCAATCCGTCTTTTTCTTACTTCCAGAAAAACAATCCGTTAATTAATCACTTCTTTATTAACTGCTCAGTACACTACTGCCTACTAATTACAGGTCAACTAAACACTTATTTAATTAATCGCTATCTAAATCGCTTTGATCTCTCTAACTAAACACTTCACTTCAGACTGTAATACGAGACTAATACAAGACTAACTAACTCGGCCGTATTTTCTAGCATCTCTAGACCCATTTTCTCGAACGACTGGAACGCTTCTCGTCGTTTCCCCAATTTTCCAGTAACGCCTCGATTCACGGCATGTTGTTTGTTTACCAGAATATCGTAGGGGCGATCGGGGCAATTTCGTGTTTCGCGATACCACATTCGTCGATCTTGGGTGTGAGTGGGGCAAATTCCGTGACAATAATATAAAATTACATTTCAATGTTGGCGTCACGTCTATGGTTCGACTTACATCAAAATGGTCTTCACAGCAATATAATGCTGCTTTGATCATGTTTTTTTTCACAGTAGTACACCACACTTTCCTTACTTCAAAGTTTCTTGGAACTGGTAAAAAAACTTTTGCAGGTGCAACAGTTTCATTATTGCCACAAATTGGCACAAAGCACTTTTTAACACTCATTTTAAAGAAGATATGCCGAGACAAACAGATTTCAGAGTGTAGAAATATAACTAAATTACAAAGAGGTTATGTTTGTTTAGGAATATCACGGGCCATATACCAGGACAAGACAGAATTCATAGACTATGGCATGGCATAACCTCAGTTTGAGTTTAGTGGTTTTATGGTCATGCATTGTTGCCAGCTGGTAAAAATGTACGCGTGACGTCATGTTGTTTTAAATAATTAATATCTCTCATAAAACTGCATATTAGTCCAAATCCTATGACACGTATCTAACGTTTTTTAGAGTACTCTCTAAAAATGCAAAATACCAAATTTAGTGGTATTCCCCATTTTAGTGTTAAGTGGGATGAGGTAAGCTCCATTTTCAATCAAAAGTGGGATTTGACAGAAACAGCTAATGACGTCATCTATTGTATTTTTTCCAGCATTATACCCAAATTGTTAAACAGTTTTCTTTTTCTAATAAACTTTTATTAGAGAGTTTTATCTGTATTACTTCTCGTTTAAAAGTTATAAGCAATATTGTCCTCAAGAGTCTCAAAAGAATAATCACCTAAAAATCACATTAGTGGCGGATCAAGTAGTCGTTGGAAAATAATTGAATTTAAGAATAAATAAAAGAATTAAACTCGATAATTCTTTAATACAGTTAAAACAAAGGGCCATGATAACAATTAGTAAACTTAAAAAATGAGACAAACTACCTCATACTACATACATATTACAATATAACTCTGTCTAAAAGAAGGGCAGTCTCCCAAGTAATGTTCTTGTATAAAATCGTTCATAACATTTTGGAATGTCCAAGTGTTCTAAGCAATATCCAATTCAAAATACCACGAGTTTCAGCAAGAAGTAATAATATTTTTAACCTTCCTACTGCACGCACCAATATTCTTGTAGCATCGCCTTTGTATCAAATTATCTCAAGGTACAATGATATAGAATCCAGTGTGGATATTTTTTGCTGTTCAATGCAAGGTATAAAAAATGCAGTACTTAGTAAAGATAGGTTTAGATAGGTATTTAGCTGTGTAACATAGGTTTACTTATATATTTCTCTGTTCATTATTTTTTTTTGTATGTTAATTTTTTTGTCTATTAATTTTTTTTGACTCTCGTTTGTTTTTCTCTTGTCTTGTTAGTATATTTGTGTATTGTACACACTTCTGTGTTTATTTGGCACTGTATATGTTTTACCGTACTCTGTAACTGGGCAATTGCCTGTTGGGTATGTGCTTTGAATTAAATAAAATAAAAAATAAAAATAATATTCTCTATATGACTTCCTCGCATTTCAAGACACATTTTGCCGTTTAACTCATTACAAGCGTTCGTGATTTTTTCCTTTCAAATGATTAATATCTCGCGAGGGTGTTTTGTAGATTTTTTTTTTTTAAAACCAATCCATTTTTCTAGGAAAGTGTTATCTAAATATTGCTGCACAATCCTGGCCTTGTGGGGTGGTGTTCCGTCGTGTTGAAACCATACGTTTCTCCTTAGCTATAAAGACACATTCTCCAGAAGTGCAGGAAGTTTTTGTAAAAAATTTACGTAATTCACGCAGTTCAATGTACGTTCATGAAAATGAAGTCCAATTAAATGCTTACCGATGATATTTAGACACTCTGAAAAAGGGTCTGGTCAACAGTTTCTACATTTACTACAATTTGAGCTATAAAATTAAGTCTGTTTTCAATATGACGCTAAGGCAAATACTGCAAATTGTGAATTTTGTAGTCATCATACCCATTTGTTGAAAGGTTGATTTATCCAAATTCAATTCTCGGCTAGCCTGCCGTATAGAATTACTTGGATTTTATTCGAAATACTGTAACAGTCTAGCTATATTAACATTGTTTCTTACCCTTCGGTCATTTATTTGATTCTTCCGGACATAAAATGCATCTACATTTCATCGCAATAATATAATTATTCTAAAAGTAAAGAGAACTTGAATATGTGACAACGTCGCTTACATACCATGTTAGGATTACCAGTGTTGTACATAATAATTACAAATAGACCAACGGTAATAGAATGACAGAAAAGATAACTTTAATATGTTATGAAAAGTTTCCGCCTTAACAAAGAAACAAGACATTTTTTCAGAATTTTTTTTTTTATTTTTCAACATAGTCTCCTTGTAACTCTACACACTTCTCCCAGCGATGCTCCCATCTCTGTAACCTGTCCAAATAGTACTCGGCGTTTTTCTCTGCAAAATAATTGTACAAGAAGGTGATTGCCTCTTCATGTGATGAAAATCTCTGTCCTCCGAGCGCAATTTTTAGATGAGGGAACAGAAAGAAGTCGCTTGGGGCTATCTGGTAAGTAAGGCGGATGGTCAAGCAGTTCAAACCGTAATTCGTGGATTTTCCCTATGGCAACCGCTGAGGTGTGAGACGGTGCGTTGTCTTAGTGAAACAGGATTTTCTTTTTCTGCTTGTCAAGTAATGATGCGTATTATGCTCCTGTAATGGTTTTTCCTTTTTGAAGATAATCGATTAAAATAACTCCATGACTATCCCAAAAAACAGTCGCCATCACTTTCTCAGCCGAAAAAACAGTGTTTGCTTTTTTTGGAGCCAGTTCCCCCTTTGCAGTCCATTGTTTGAACTGTATTTTTGTTTCGGGCGTGTATCCGAGTTTCATCTACAGTAATTAATCGGCGCCAAAACTCGGATTTATTGCGCCTAAACTGCGCCAATAGAGCATTGGAAATGTTCATTCGAACACGTTTTTGGTCTAACGTGAGCAAACGCAGCACCCAACGCGCAGACAGCTTTCTCATGTTTAAATGTTGATTTAATATGTGACAAACACGTTCTTTTGACATGTTCATAACCTCTGCTATCTCTCTCACTTTAATTCGGCGGTCGTCTAGCACCATTTGGTGAACTTTGGCGATGTTTTCGTCGGTAGTTGCAGTTTTTGGACCTCCCGAACATTCATCGTTTCCCAAGCTCTTACGGCCAAGTTTAAATTCAGCTGCCCAAACTGAGGTAAATGATGGTGCAGAGTTTCCATACACAGAATCTAACACATCTTTGATTTGCGTAGGCGTATTGCCTTTCAAAAACAAATATTTAATGACTGCTCGATACTGGATTTTGTCCATTTTCATAAATACACATCAACTCACTCAAACGACTGTTACATAACAACTGCGCGTCCAAAATGGCTGAAACTTTGGTGAGTAACTGTCAACAGATGAACAACGAAATTCTCTAGCTTTTATTTACGAGTGCTGCCATCTTCATGTTCAGGTCGGAAACTTTTCAGACCACCCATACTGATAAAAAGAATAAATTGCAAACAAATTACGTGTTGTACCTTAGTTTGTAATTTCGTAAAACACCTTGACATTTTATTGCAGTTGTATTAATATTATTTTGACATGTATTCACAGAAAAACTATTCATTTTAGACATTTTCATAAGTTTTTTGTTGCATTCAGTCAGATATACAAGTCACAATTAATAACAACTGTTTATTTTTACGTTCTTTCTTATCCCTTTGAAAAAATACACTTATTTTAGAAACATTCTGTATAGGATGCTTCGGCACTTATGGTCAAAAACGAACATAAATATATGATAAACTATTAACAAGGAAATTTTAATATTATTTAATTGAATCTGCATCTCAGCAAAAAAATTATAATTTTTTCTCAACGAAGGAAAACACTGAATGAATTTTTAGTTGGCGCACTTACCAGAAATATCTCGCACACGGCGCCAAGATCCATGCCATCATATTAATTCCATCAGTAATTTGTTGCAGCAGAGCAGCCAACGTACAAAAACTAAAGCAGTATTGCAGACGGTGCACACTTAACGTGTAAAAAATAGAGCTTTTTGTTGCGCCTTTGTATTAAGAGGCCGATTTTTCTCTTAAATGAGTCTCCATTTGAACGTTTTTAAGCGTCGCCCAGGGACTCAGAAGTCACAAAATGTTATTCCATTTTACTTTTACAGAAAAAAACCTCTCAACTTGATTTATTTCGGACCAGATTGCTCAACGAATGTAACACTGGTGCTGCAAGGGTAGGTCGAAAGATAAAACGTCATATTTATCAAAATACATTTATTTAACCTATTCTCTACAAGCGGGAAATTAGTCAATGTACAGTGTTTTGATTGGCTGTCGCGAATAACGGAACCGTTACGGAACATTCACTATTGGCGGATTATTTTTTTAACAGCTTTTATGCAGATAACAAAACGGGCAAATAAATATTTCAATGGGAAAAATGCATAAACATATACATATATAAAATACGTTAAAGATTTTACATTGAAAAACAAGATTTATTGAAACAATGGAAAATTATGGCTTGAATTTTTTTAATTATGTATGAACTGTATTTTAAAAGATATGGATTTTCATTATCATTACCGTACCAAATCTAATTGTTATTATTACTTCATATTCATAGTTCTTTAGATAAAAAAAATGCAAAGAGTACAATTTTTAAATGTAGATGTTTGGAACAATATATAAACAATCGAACTTGTAAAAGATGAGCTCTGTTCAAACTGATAAAAAATTGTCTTAAATACTAATGTCTATTAAAATATACAGCTGTGAACACAAATAAAAAAAAAGTTTGCAACGTGAAACGTTGCCAAAGGATTTAAACAATCAAACTAATTGAACCATCTTTTAAAAAGGGTCATACGCTGCTAATACTGGAAACTTTTTATTGTCCCCAGCTGTATCTAATGTGGGTTACGCTCTATATAATGATTACATCCGTAAGTAAATCGTACATAATGTAAAAATCAGGGTCGGATTAAGGACACTGTGTCGCCAACCACATACATTTTGAAATATCAAAATAACAGACATCATTGAATGTAACCGTTTATACTAATCATTACAATGTGAACAATTAAAATCTACATCCACATACAAAAAAAACAACATTTATATTTGGTAAAAATTGACGTCGCATAATTTTTTTACTTGTAGTTCAATTTTTATATATTTTTTAACAAACTGTAGATAAAATGACTAATTTCAAAGTGTATGTCTTCTATGTCTCATCTAAAACGACTACTGTTTGATGGTAGAGCGATGAACATTCATAATTACGTCCATCTTCAACAGGAGCAACAGCTTTTGCGCAATTTTCCGCACTTAAAACCATGGTAGGAGTATAGGTCTTGCGTAAAGAAAAATTACTGTCAAACTGACACTAAGACAATAACGAGCATAGCATGGTCAAATATTTTTCGACCTTAAAAATAAACCAATGCACCTAATGACATGAAACAAAAAGCAAAATGTGGGAAAAGAATGGTTCTTAATAAAAATTGGTACTTTGAAAAAAAATTGTTACGAAATTATTCCACAGGATGTTTTAAAATTAGGGTTATACAACAATCTTTTAATTAACCCTGTATAATAACTAAAACGCCAGCATTTAACAAAAGACAGGATATACAAGCTGAAATTAGTAATTTTATCTACAGTTGAAATTTAACTAAAAATACAAAAATATGAGACCGCCAATCTTACTAAATATTAATTTGTTGCGTTTTTTTTGCATGTGAGTGTAGTTTGAGAAAAAAAGCTTGTTTGCTAAACACATTGGGACATTTTTAATGTATATATGAATTAATTAAATGCGAAAATAACAAATATATGTGGATGACGATCCTGGAATGTACGATTGACTAACGTACCTCAAGAACAATGCTGTGTGGTATAATAGGTTTGTTCCAGTAGCATCTGGAAACGGTTTAACTGTCAGAAATATTCAGTTACTAGTGAATTTAAAGTTGGGAAGTAGTTTTTGATAGTTTCATACCGTTTCCAACTGTTGCAGAAACAAACATAATCATATCATAATGATAAATTTGACAATTTATAAAAATTAGAGAAAAACAAAAATATGGAAACAAAAATTTAAATTTATATGAAAAAATTGTAAAAAAGTCATTGAGGTAAGACAATAAGAAAGAAGTTTTAATTTACGTTCGGTTATAAAAAATTTAAATCAATAATTATAAATAAACCAACTTCTGCCAATAGCGAATGTATTTTATTACATTTCATCTATAATATAAACCATATAAACTAGTCTAATGTAATAACAATAAATTACAAGAAATAAAGAACTGGTTTATACCTACATAAAGTGAACATTCCTATTGCAAGTCAATGAAATGCAAGTTATCTTTGCCTTTCCTATATATTAAATTATCTAATTCGTCTCACATTGAGCAAATCTTTTTGGCGTTCTTTATTTTTTGCAATTTCTCTATTACGGGGTAACAATGATTCGGTGGATAAATAATTCTACGAACAACAAACTATATGAGCAGAATTATGTATGTACAAACAATAGAAATTTTTCGGGTAATATTTTTTACATCCCAGCAATCAATATGTACAGGGGACATTCATTTCTAAATGCAAAAATGGTTTACGCTATATTTTACATTATCAGTTCAGGAAATTGTTAACCATTTCGGGGGCTTGTAACTCAAACAAATGAATACGCAGTAAACTGAATTATATAAAACAATATTAATAGTATAAACGAGTAAAGGAAACTACGTCTGTTATTAGGAATGGCAAATAATTACTAATATTTTTCAACGTCACTTTTTCTTTGTTAAAATGCAAACATTTTTAAGTAATGACAGTAAAATTCTAGTGTTTATTTGCGTATTTTGAATTAGGTTCGGACTGGTCGATGAAACATTATAATTAAGAAAAACTAATAAAAAGTAAAAGTAAATGTATGTGTATGAAATGTGAAATTTACTAAATCATTATGCCAAGAATTTAAATGATGATTTTACATTAAGCAATTTTACTTTAAAAAATCGTAGTCTCAAAAATAGTCATATTATACAGGATGTATTAGAAATCTTGCATATGAAAAAAAAACCGAGTAAAGGACATGAGTTTCAAAAAGAAATCTTTTTTGTAAAATAACATTATTTGTAGAGAGAAAATGTGAAAAGATATATTTTTTAATACATATAATGATCTGAATCTCGTATGAAATCAGAAATAATGAATATCGTATCAATATCTGTACGTTTTTAAATAAAATAAAAAATACACCATATGCGGAAAAACACTTGCACAAATGTTTTTTTAAGTGTGAAAGTGAATCAAGAATCCTGAGGGAATGTTTATAGAGAAACTAGTTTTGTTAGGTTTCCGTTAATATTATTGTGTCAGCGATTTATAAAAATTAGAATTTTCTGCTTACAATAATAATATGGAAGATGACATAAAAGAATCATAAAAATCCAAAGATAAATATGAAAAAGCGTATCGCTCATTTGAAAAATTAAAGTCATCAAAACGGAGGAACTGTTATCACTGAGGCAGTTGTACTTGCCGATTTTGAACAAAAATCCAGAATTCTACGCTGTGGAGTCTTTACTCAGTGATAAAAAGAACATTGCCAGTGAAAAAGGATATTAACAGAAAGAAATTTCAAAGTTTAATTGATTTTCTTAAACGTAAATCGGTAGGACATAAATCCCGGAAGTCTAGTGTTTTAAGAAAATAAGTTGATAAATTTTTGAAAGAAGCAGATGATAACACCTACTTGATGATAAAGGTAGTGTGTAATATTCACGCTTCTCTTCAAATATCTTCAAATTGTTTCTTATTTTAGATAGAGTTGATTATTTATATCAGTGAAGTATGTCGTTGTGAAGAACCAACATTTCTTCAGTTTAAACATATAAAAGACACGGGAGAATATATATTGATAGAGATTCGCAAAACAAAGACGAACGTGAGAAGAGAATTTATTATTTTTTAACGGGAAAATCGAAGGAGTCAACCTTATCGAAACGTTTCGAAAAAAAATCCTCTCTTCGTTCGTCGCCAATTGAGCATCCGACATTCTTCCTAGGATACAGAAATGGAAAATGTACAAGACAATGCGTTGGTATAAATTTTATAGGTGTTTTCCTAAAAAATTGCAAAATTTGCTGGTAATTACACCGGCCCCTGTTTCCGGGGAACATCTGTTACGATACTGGCTGATGCAGGAGCAGACATCACCACTCTTAAAATGCACCATGATGGATGGAAAGCAACGAACGTGGCAGGAGGATATACAGGGTGTCCCTAAAAGGTTGGGACAGCGTTTCGCCACATAAAGTATAGCTGAAAATAAGTCGATTTAACTAAACTTGCCTTAGTCCAAAAGTTGATAATCACGGAGCTACAGGGTGTCAAAGGTTAAAAAATAAATCGGGTTTTCTTTAATAACTTTCGACTGTTTTACGTTAATTTCACGAAATTGTATTCAGGGGTTTCCTGGGATGGCAAATTCAATTTTATTGTCCATTTTGGTATATCTTCTAAAGGGCGCCTCCAGCGACGATTTCGAACCATTTAAACCGTTACAACTTTTTTGTTCCACCCTGTATATTATTTTGGAGTAGAAACATCTCTAGATGTGTCTTTCTCGGAAACCGTTGCTCCGAGCGACCAATAAGGTAACTGGTCATTGTTTTCGGAGAACATCAGCTACACTTCTTGCTAATGCGGGAGGCGATGCAGTTTGAACCGACACGGAGGATGGAAATCTTCGACCGTGGCCGAAGGATACGTCGAAGATTCTATCAATAATAAAATTCAAATATTAAATAAAATTTTGGACTGTGAAATTTCGGGATCAAGTGTTTCCACCTTTACGGCAATTGCCTCCACGTCACAAACGAATAGTTTTGCAACCCTCAAAACTGTAGTATCACGAGCTGAACGAGACGTATCTGGTTTAGGAAGAAATATTGGGTCGTGTAGTGGCTGTATCAATAATCTTAACATTGTAAATCATAAATAAAATAAGGTAGTGTAAAATTTTCTCATACTTTGAAAACAGTTTTAATTATTGTTAAACGTATAGAAATAAATGATTTCTTGGATTTTTGCTTGATTGAAAATCACAAAGGTAAAAATATAAAAATCTAATCTAAAAAAACGACCTATAGTAAAAACATTCTGTCCAAAGGCTTTTGTGTTGAAAATATTTCAAGTATTGTAACAGGTGTTTTAATGGTTTCCATTTTCATCTTTCATTTAGCCAACGACTTGCATTATTTTCATTGTAAAATGCAATGTAGATAAATTTTTATCTGCATCTTTTGTTTTACGACCAGTCCGAACTAATTCGATTTATACCGTGCAGGAAACTGTTAACATTCTCGACTAGAGAATGCGACTTGGGTATATCCGCGTTGCTTTGTGTATTTCTGCAATTCCTAGAGAATTGTTGCGGTTAAATGGAATGTGTCTCTATCGTGAATCGAAAATCAAGGACCGGAGTCTAATCAGATCCTGATGTACATCCAGCTCGGCGTCTTAAACGATTTTGTTCAACTGACGGCAGGATCTAAATCTTTCCGATCCTTCTCCAAATGCCGCCCGTCAGGAGCTGGATGCAGTGACAAAATGAGATCGTATAAAACGCTCTGGCATTTTAGAGGGATGGGCATATGTGGGTCAAGTACATGTTGGAAACGACTCGCTCAATTTTGCAGTGTTTTAGTAAACGTGGCATGGTACCTTTTTGAAATCACAAGAATTATTGCTGCTATGAATTCAAACGATGATCAAACTAATCTACAGATCTGAATACCGGGTGTCCGGGACAATGCGGGAAATCTCTCGGGTGCAGATAGAACATGAAGAAATAAGATGACAAGTTCCTATAAAATATTTTCCTACAGATCCTCCCTACGGAGAAATGTGACCCTAAAAGACGCAGCTGGAAATCGGTTTTTCTTGAATAACTTTTAAAGCACTTAATATAATTTAATAAAAATTTAATGTGATGAATACTAGTAAGGATCTCTTTAAATAGTGTCCTTGAAACATATTTAGCTGTTTTAATTTACCAGGAGCGGGCTAAGCTTTACAACTTCATGTATGATAAATTAAAACTTTTATAAGCATATATGTGAAAAAATACTTTTCACCATTGCTGTACAAGGTAAAACACGAACAAAACCCCATAAATACACCAATTACTTTATATGAAATAAATGAATAGCGTCACCCTTTTATTACGATTGCTATGACTGAATGAAAAATATTTATAATAGAGGAAATAAAGTATTTTTTAAAGTTGGACGTTCTATATCACGAAAGAGAAGTGTCAGGGAGAAAAATATTATGGAAAAGATACTTTTAATTTTTCATGATCTATATTTTATCAATATTAAAAACAACAATAAGGGAACACCCTGTAGAAGATAGCCAGCGAGCGTTTTTACATGATTCCTAAACTCAAGTCAATGCTCAAGCTATAACCATTAGTTTGATAAACTTCTATATATCGAGTGGCTGTAGCCGTAATATAATACATAACCTGTAAAAAAGTATTTGGTGCCAAGTCACTGATCAGTATCATATAATGCGAGACGTACGTCAAATAAAAAATATGTAATACCTCCAAATACGTTATGTATTGTCAAATACACATTTATTATGAACTTGTAATTGTATGCTGTTTTTTTTTGTATTTATCTTCTGAAAAATTACAGCTTTTATTTTTTTATGTACACGACCCAGACTTCACAATTCGTCGGCAGAGCTGCTTTCCTAAAAAAACTGTAAACTGCTACTTCTACTACAAAATAATCAGCTTTTGTTGGGAAGTTAATGGATATTCTTGTACGACTTGTAGTTGATAAATGATAGCCGACTTTTTTTGTTTCTGAAAGGTATTTTAAACGACTCGGGAGCGAATTGACTGATTGCGTGGAAGTTGATTACTTAACACTTAATTTTTATAGCTCGTTGGCGTTCTTGTATTGATTCAACTTTTTATGGACAATATTTACCTACTATATTACTACATTGTAGAAAAATAAATTTAAAAAAATGTGACAATGAAAATACATAATGCAAATATTACTCCGATAGACTAATTTAAGTTAAAATGTTTGCTTTTCAGAAAAATTCGCTATTCGGAACAATATTGCAAAATTGCTGCTAATTTGCTTTACACTTCCATACGTTAAAGGTACCTAAAAGGGCGATTATTTACTTTTATTTCATATAATTAGTTAACATTGAATTCGTCTTTTTAAAAAATAAAATACGCATAGCATGATTCATATTTACCCCATTACCTCCAGTTTGGCACGCCTATGACTAATTATGCGGTATTACTTTTAAAACAGTAGATTCACAATTTCATTGTGATTCTCAATTTTAAAAATTTGATTATGTTATGTCGATCCATTTTGGAAATATTTGTAAAAAAATCAAATTTTGGTATTCCCCTTTATATATACACATTTTTTCTTGGTAGAATCCACCGTTAATTTTTGGCAGGTTAAATTATCTCAAGCGGTTTAAAAATAAAAAACTTATTTTTTTCAATGTTTGACACACTGCAGCTGGACAATGGCTGTCCTAAGACCCCACATTCATATAACAAAAAAATAATTTTTGACCACAGATTATGCACCTGGACTTTTGACCTCTACTTAAAAAACGGAATATGTTGCGCGAGGAGTAAATATGTATCCGGACCAATATTACGCAATAAAATGCGAACATAAAACATTGCAGCAACATAAGGATAATTTCCCAAGTCACCATTCCCCTGAAAATGATTTGTGACGGATCGCTCACGTGACATAATTACGAGTTACAGTACCTGCACCAACACCAGAATAAATCATCGAGTACGGAACCGAAATATGACTTTAGATAACATCTAAACAGCACTAAGGCAAATTGGTCCATCTTTTGAAGCAAATGTAAGGCAAATATACGATCTGTACAAAAATATTTACTAAGGTCATTCGTCCCACAGACACTGCTGTTTCTGGGACACGTAGTACGCAAACAAGTGGCACATCCTGCAGGTCTTTATCCCGCACCTGTAACTCATCACCGAGTTTTTGGTTTGGCCCTTGCCCTTGCAGTACTTCAGACCGCAAGGGTACCAACCTATACAGAGTTCTAAGTGGCACTCACAGGGCGTCCACATGTTCTTTATGTCCGTGCAGTTGGCCAAAGCGGACTCTGAGAGGTCGTTGGTCAAGAAGCTCCTGGTGGGGAACTTCTTCAGGGCTGGCTTGTAGGACTCGATGGGGATGTCTGAAACAAAGTTTACTTTTAGATGAATATTGTTTTATAGAATATTTTAAAAGTAGTAATAAGGTGCGTATAAATATGTAGAGTCGCGCCAAGAACGTGCCTAGGTCGACATACAGGATATCCGGAAACTCTGCGCAGTCAATTTAAGGAGTGATACTACTTGATAGAAAACTCAATCAATACTATTTTTTTTTGTAAATTAAAGTTCATTTATTTAACGACAGTGAAAGCTGATCCTGCTTTATTTATTGAAACGATTTTATGCAACCTTATTTAGGTCAGTATAATCAAACACTAAAAGAAGGTTGTCACAAAAAGCCTATGTAAACAGCTGATTTTGTATTTCGTTTAGTTAGATCAGGATTCAGTTAATTATTAAACCAATGTGTCCAGAACCGTCAAGGTGAAGATGTACAGATTCGGAAATTGCGGATCTTTACAGAGAAAGTAGAAATTGCCGCTTCATTCCAGGGAAGGTACGAACTTTAAGAGAGGCGGCGACGTGCATTGGTCTAGCATTTCCCACTACTACGGTAATCGGTTCCGTATCGCCAACGCCAATTCGCCATTGCAAATCTAACTGTCCGGTCAACTGATGCCAGTGTTGTCAGATCTCATGCATTCCGAGGAAATCTCATGCTCAAAATCTCATGCTTTTTAATAGACACAAAAAGAAATAATAAAATTATTAAAATTACTCTTTGAAATCTACCAAAACAAAGACCTAACGAGAAATAAAGGCAAAATCGAGGGCAAAATTGAATAGATAGAGGTAGGTATCTACAATATTTGGGTACTTGAAATGTCCTTTAATGTAGACTGCTCTCTTAATAATTAGCAATGAATACATACACGGGTATGACAGTCTACGGATATGCGGTGTGTGTGCTGTATTCACGCTGTATTGCAGTGATTCTTAACTCTATTCCGTAAGGGTACCTACATTTTCTGGAAACAACAGATTTTACGACCCGTGAGTCACCCTGCGTCACGTCAACTGCGCCTCAACGTTCGCCCGGTCTAACAATAAAATAAATTAGAAAGGTTACGTGGTTAATAACTTTTAAGTAAGTACCTGTAACTACCTACTTACAATGTAATATTATGATAAAATAGCAGAACATAATGCTTTTTAATGAAATAAAAATGGCATTACAAAAGTAATTAAAAATTAAGCTGTGTCAAGAGGTGTTTTTTGATAAATTAAACCATCTCATGCTTTTTTCTCCAAACCTCATGCTTCTTTGAAATTATTCTCATGCACTGAATTTTTCCCACCTGGCAACACTGCTCGATGCAAACACGCTGCGATCGAAGTATGCGTGTAGCATGACACAAATACATGCAAGGGGCAAAATACAATTCACCATCAAGATCCTCACTTTCCAAATCTGTATATACCTACATATAATTATTTAAGCTGTTTAATTTTACCCGCCCCATACGGACTGTGTACTCTTATAGACATAAATGCTTTATCAAGTTACTGTTACAAATTTTCATTTACTTTTATACTTTGAAAAGTATATATGTATTTATTTAAAACACCTACACACCCATTAACCTATGTTAAATTCGTTATAACATACTTAAACATGCAGATGTTTATCATCTTTCTGGATAAATAATTCACACGAAAAGAAAGTTGAAAGTTCATAACATGGGTATGGCGGCCATAATCACATAATTAACATATTAACATTAATAAATTACCACGGCATATAAATAAAACCACGTGGCCATAAACGGGATGTCATTGGTGTGACGTCATATGACGTTCAGCACGGTTTATGTTTCTGTTGATACAGGTGGCAAGTGTTACGGTAATGATGTAAACAGCAGCCTGTTTCTTGTGTTTTTGTGGTATTTTTGGGCAACAAATAGTGAAAATATTATAGGTAAATTCCACAATGATGGTATCGGGTTTTGTGTAAACATACTTCGATGATTATTATTAATTGATCACGAGTGATTCATTTAATTTTATACTTATTAACTTCATTAGTGCTAATCCCAACTTCAACCCAAACAGGTGTCTATTATTTTCCGTTCCTAACATTACCATAGTTACACTGGGACTTATTTCTTTATTTACAATACAGATCTACTCCTGAAAATTACGGTGACAGTACCTACTATTGGTTACATCTACGGTTTTACTCGAGATATATATAAAATTATGTCATCATGATCATGATCAAATAAAACTACTTGTTTTAACTTCAAAAATAATAAATAAAAGTAATGAATAATGATATTTAACACTTATTATTTTTTTAAATTAATTTATTAATTTTTTACTGCTATTCACTACTGATTTAATTTCCCCTTAAACGTTAAAAAAACTCTTAATTATCACTTTTGTTTATTATGTTTTCAGAATAAACAGGTAATTTAACTTCAAATAACATTCTGCATTTCTTAAATGGTACGACCAAATACAGAACATGCTATTTGGAATCGGAATGAAGTGCTGAGTACAATAAATGAACAAAAAAATAAACGGCCTGTATACATTCTGGTACCTTAATAGAAAAGTTAAATTGATTCGTTACAACTTTACATTTTAATTATTTTGATGAACTTAAACCTTACTTATGTACAATCAATTAAATTTAAATTGGTCTTTAAAATATATTATAATGGTCTTCACAAACAAACAATGCCGCAATGCTGGAGAGCTTAACGTTTTCCTTTCGTCGCGCTTCATCGCCCTACACCACATTTTATTCTCATTTTTAGCACGGTGAAATAGTTCTTATTAGGTGCTGTATGCTGTACTTGTACATAATGTCATAATGCAATAGTTCTTCCATTTGCACTTTCTGTCATTTTACGAGTTTATTTTGCAACTTACAACAGAAGAAATAAATCCAGTACAAATAAATTGTTATACGTGAACAGCACATTCAGAATGGTTAAAATTTAGTGGAACTCAAGAGAATATTACATGATTAAGAGAAAAGTTCACGATATTAAATACTGTGTAGTAATGTTTTATTGCTCCATTATTTAATATTAAATTAATATTGCCAGCTAGTCCATTTAATTTTTCTAAAGCTCTGGTATTATCTGGAAATACCGGGTTTTGAAATATTTACTCGGCTCCTGATTATTAATTTTTGAATAACGGCTATTTAAAAAGCGGCCCACACAAAATTCATTCAGCGAGTTTGACTAAGTGCAAGCAGTCATATTTCACAAAATTAATCTTCGCCACGGCTGCATGTTTTGAAAGCGATAAAGCAGGAATCTATTTAGCAAACAGTTTGTTCATGAATTATCGACGCTTTTACTTCGCGTTTTGTGCACCGCATTTTTGTAACAGGCGCCGTATTTCACCTGTGGAGTTTAAAGTTCGGTGAAATATGGGCCCCGAGATAAGATATCTGTGTCAATATGATCAAAGAGGAATTACACAACAAAGGAGAAGTTTATTATTTCGAAGTTCGCGCCCGGCGTCGATAAGCTGGATGGGTTCATTATGATTTATTAGGCGTTTTGCCAGTATCGAACCCTAATTTAAATTAAGGGCTAAAAATAACTCCTGTTTAAAATATACTTCCCGAAGAAGTAAATTGGAGACGTTCTAGATGAGTGTTTTTTCGTTAAGATGTTATTGTGAATTATATTTCTACATTATACAGGGTGTTAATTAAGTATGTGCACAAACTGTATGGCGTTAATCTACGATTGATTTTGATTTAGGGACTACCTATTTTTTGAAATACAAAAGATTTTCGAAACGTTAGCAAAATGTTTGTTTTTGTTCATAGAAAGTCATTTTTATTGAAAACGGTTGACTTTAGAGCAATGAACCAAGAGAAGTATTTTTGTGTAAAATTCATTGGCGTTTCAGAATTTCCTGTCAAATGTAAATTTTTCCAGTGGCTTAAAAGTTATGAGGGAGAAAACCCTTCCAATACCTTAAAATCTCCACCACTGGCACGTCCAATAAATTCGAGAAGGGTACGAAAAAGTAGCTATTAATAGTGGTAATGTGTTTACAAAAGCTCAGTCCTGTAGTTCAAACGGTTCCTAAGATATTGGAAAAAAACTAAAAAAAAAAAAGTTTTGACACCGTGTATCTTGAAAACGAAAGCCCGGACAGAAAAATGGAAGAGGAAAAAAATGTCTCTTCTTTCAAGAGGAATTTACAGTTTTCCGTTGCGACACTTATTTAGAAATACCCTGTATATTTTGTTTGATAGTGCTTTTAATGTTTAATAAACAATTTAATAATGAATTTTGAAAATTGGTTTTTACTTTTTGAAACTAACTGTTTTCTTTTTTACAAAATTGTCAACATTTTATTTTTGTAAATATGAACTTGGACCCATTTATGATATTATAAAAGAAAACAGTGTCAAGAATTCAGACGTCTAACGTCATGGCTGACGTTACACATTTGTTTTTAGTATCAACGTAATTTTCGATATTTGCTCGCCTTAAAAACAATCATTTTTTGCAATTTAGTGAAATATATAATGCAAACTTTTAGTGTAGTGTATAGTAGTATTACTATCGGTTGTAGTTTCTTAAATATTTTGATGAAAATATAATGAATCATTCATTTGTTCGTATGACGTAAGTCGTCTGAATTCTTGTCGGGAGTATACCTTCATAACTTACATTTTCTATGGTTACTTGTACTTGACTCAAGCAAAATTTCTTTTTATTCAACACTTTTTTTAACATAATAATCGTATTTATAGAACGTGAATTAATGTGAATTTAACTCTATAAGACTATTTCAATATAACAATGTTACATTTTTATTTTCTCCTAATTTTGCAAAGAACATCTAGTTTTAGATTAATACAATTAAATGTTCATATTTCATTAAAAGCAAAAGGGGGCCTAAAGTTAACAGCTCGGTATCGGTGTTTGTGAGGATTAACATCAGGATTGTCACGATGGTTACGATCAATAACTATCCAATAGAGGATAATGCGAAATATATCTACACGGAAAAGGTTTTAAAAGAAACGAAGATGTGGGTAATAAGTAAAGCTTAAGCTATCATTGGATGGATACTGGTTGGGCGTATTCGAATAAATGTTTATTAGGACAACGAATAAAAGATAATTTTAACCGCTACTTAAATAAACGCGGATAATCTATTATCCGCTATTTTTTATTCATTATTCGTCCACAGCGTCGCTAATAAAAATAATATTGTTTACTTAAAAACTTGTAGGTAGGTACAGCTAATTATTGTTAATGAAAAATGCATCTGAACAAAGTCATAATCTTGAAAATATTCGAGAGACGGAAAAATTTCAGAACCTAGCTAGCATCTACATGCTACATCTACATGGCAGAGAGAAGGTTTATCTACATAAACCTTCTCTCTGCCAATTCTGCTGAAAATATTAGTCGCGTCAAATTAGCATGAAAAATGTGGAAATAGTCAACTTTTTGCGGAGAAGTCCGATTGAGATGCGGTTTTCTGCAAAATGTTCAGGGAATTATTTATAACAAAAGGTACATTTAACCTCTGTACGCTCGCAACTTTTTAATTGTTTATTTAACAAATGACCCATTTTTGTTGAACATATGGCAAATGTCACACACGATTCAACAAAAATGTCTGGAAAATGTTCTCTCGAGGATTGTCGAAGTCCCTCTTTATCACTTTAGTGTTAGCTTTAATATTTATTGCTAAATTGTTGTAACTGGGCTAATTAACAAAAACTCCACCCCCGTAATCACTACATAACCGGAATTTTTTCCAGGATTTCTGGCTTATTAAGGCAAACCATCGGCACAAGATTTATGCAAATATAATTGTTAATTGTTCAATTGTTGCAAGCAACCTCGCTAATTAACAAATTAATAACTCTACTCCCGGAATCACTAGAGAACCGGATTTTTTCCGGGATTTCTGGCTTTTTAAGGTGAACCATTTTCAATGAATCGTGTGTGACATTTGCCATATGTTCAACAAAAATGGGTCATTTGTTAAATAAACAATTAAAAAGTTGCGAGCGTACAGAGGTTAGATGTACCTTTTGTTATAAATAATTCCCTGAACATTTTGCAGAAAACCGCATCTCAATCGGACTTCTCCATTTTACCCTGTATAATTAAATTGCGCCAGAATAAAATATTTTTCTACTACTTAATAATTTAAAACAATAATAATAATATATAAACTAATATCGCATACAATACTCTTTTGTTTTTTTCTGCACAATAAATAACAAATAATGCTATTGTAAACGTCGGTGACAAAACTAGAACACAACTTCAACTTGTCCCAATGCGACTATATAAGAGATATCCGTTCTTCCGTTTTCTCGATTTAGTTCTAATGTATTCAGGTCTACCCCAGCGCATCCAAGGTCGAGGATAGGCGAACCCCATTCCGGATCGGGTCAGAAATTAAACTTGAACTTTCCTTATTGCGAAATTTGCATTCAGTAATCCCCTTAAGGCCGTATTAATTTGCGGAAATGCCAAGGAGGATCGTTCCAGTTAACATTTAAATTACACTCTCCTTCCTTCGGCGTCGCGTCACGATAAATACGAATGGTTTTAATACATCCCGGAACGATTTATAGCCGCTGCCGGGGCACATCAGCTATATTTTACTTATCGCGAAGGCTTAGGAGTATGATCGGTATTGCGCCATAAAATATTCATAGGGGTATGAGGGATCTTGGTCATTATTTAGGGATATACTAGCTGTCGGGAAAGAGCTATAATAACCGAGTTTGTTAAGGAAAATTCCTTCATAAGTTGTACAAATGCTTTAAACGTCTCCGCTAGGAAATATTTAGTGCTGAATTCTAACGATCCCGTTTTTGTTAATTAAGAATTGTTTTACTTCTTGCCATTCCTGTCAATAGTAGTTATAACAAAAACTTGTCAACCATTTAAAATTCAAATAAAGACTAAGAAAACAACTATATTTCTACAGGGTTAACTATGACCAAGAACAAATATTATAAGAGGGGATAGAGAAAATTATGAATTAACGGAATCACCCTTAAAAAAAAGCCCAAACTTATTTATAAAGCAAAAAATTTTTTTTTTTCGATATCTTATTAAATCCTTATTTAACGCCGGCTATGCGGTCCGTCCGCTACGCCTTTGACGTATACAGTCAGAGTAGATAACCAGCAAGACATCGGTAACATTTGCTGTCATGTCATAATTCAATTCCTGTGTTTACGTTGTAGTTTCGTGTTCTTTTTTAATTTTTACTGACTTATTTTAATTTTAAACATTTTATAGTTATTAAATAAAGGAATTTGTGTCGGGTACAGATATTTTCCTGCAATATAATTCGCCGGTTTGTTTTTCTAGGTTATGGGACAAGACTGCCGCGGCTGCATTCAAAGTTTTCTGTTATCTGTTAGTAGCTACCTATTCCTTTCGTTCGATTTTCTTATAATAAATAGGCGTTTTATCTAACTGTACCTATGGGAAGTGTGTTTTATCGGTAGTGAGTAGATGTAATGGGTGAAAATGTAGTTATATCAGAACGATGTAAAGGAAAATGGATACAAAATACTGCAGCTAACTGTTACTCATCTATTAGATATTATTACTAATAAGAATGTTTCTGCATTTAGAAACCCTGCAAAAAAACGACCGCATAGTAGTTGACAGTGTTGACAGATGTAAGTCTGATCAAAGCCATCTCAGTCGATGCTTATAATAGGCGCCGACCTTACGCAGGAAAAGAGGGTTTTTAAATATCGAGCTAAAACTCTGGAATACATTTTTTATTGTCTTTTAGGCCTCTCTGAACACGTGGTTAATAGGATCTTTATAACTCACTTTAATTAGTAGTGCAGATATGTCCCAAAGTTTGTAAGCTTTGTTTTAAACACTTTGTCCATTAGTTTTGGTGTTCACGCCATCATCAGAAACAGTTAAAATATGATCGTTAATAATTTTTAACTTTTTTTCCGAACATCAGAATATATAAACGTGCAATATTTTCTTAACCATTTCGATATTATGGCGAAGTCGCCGGTAATATGCCGGTGTATATTAAAAAAATATCTGATTACAATTTAAATCACATTTCATACTATTATATTTTCCTACAGCTCGACATATACAGGATTAGGTGTCTATAATGTATAAAACTATACAACTTCTTGACAATATTTTGAATAAAAAAATCTTATATCAAAAAGTCTGTTCTTTACGTAATTTACTTGCGTATATGTATGGGGCAGCCCCATCTTGAAGAAACTATATACGCGTTTGTAAGTTTAGTAATTGAGGCAATCAGTTCTTCAAAAAATCAGCAAACGCTGGTCCATTTAATCGTTCTTGGAAGAACCAGCTACCAAGAATTACGTCGTCGATTTTGTCAACTCAAGCATTTAACGAGAACCAATGCTAAAAATGATTTTCTCTAGTCGCGTGTTGATTTCCATAGGCTCATATGTGCATATTATGCAAATTGTAATTGTATGTTCTACATTAGTGTTAACTTGCCTGCCAAATCTTTTTTCCTCGGGGAATAACACTTCTCGTAGCCGCTGAACACAACGTAGGATTGTGTGTGCACTTGGAACGCGACGTTGACTGTACAACCTACTTCCCGCGGGCGCATTTTCTCCGGTTGCACCATATTGTCACCGTTCACTATACATAATTACACCACTTACAAATGTAAGTGGAGTCCTTTAAATAGCTAAATTGAAATAAAACAGATGCATTTAAAACACAAATAAGTAGGTTATCTGGTATAAACGAGTAAAGACAAATTTTATTACGTAGACAAATGGTTTTCCTTTTAGTAAACAACTAAAATTGCAGGTTTTTTGACGCTGAACTAACGACGGGACACCTAGAGGATCGTGAAGAGAGCTAACAATACTTTTATTTAAAAAAGGCCGTTAAACAACTAAAGATAATAATAATTATTTAAATTAACATGTAATTTACATTTTTTTATAAACTTTTGTGCCTAATTCTCATTTTGTCAATAAATATACACCTAATAATAGTTATTCAGATCAAATGTCTCATTTATTTACTTAATTAATTACTAATTATCGCTGTCTTATAACCTCTTGATTACCGTCTGTCCTTCTATTATACTAGAGAGTATAAAAATGCATTTATTTTAGGCCTTTTTGAATATTGTTATACAAAATTCATTGCTAAAATTTCCCCAGTATGTAACAATTTATACACAAACAGTATTAAGTGAACTGAAACATTAAAGACAGTTTTAAGTGATTTTTAATTTAATTACAATGATACGTTAGGTCGAAAAACTTCTTACGTATTTTGTAACTTATTGGGTCAATGTTCACCTTTTCATGATTTAGGTAAACGATAAAAAGACAAACCACGACATATTTACACAAGTTTTTCTTAAAACAATGTTAGCTCAACTGACCTAAGAAAGATTATATAAAATATTCGGGTTGTTTTTTGTTCTAGTGTTTGTAGCTCTTTTAAGGAATGCTAAACGCAACATGTTAGTCGTGTCCTACCTGTGAGATGAATTAATAGGACCAGCGTTCGTAATTTGGCCTTTTTGCAAATTGTGGTAGTTAAAATACGCAAAGAACAAACTTTTTGATATAAGAATTTTTATTTCAAATATTATCAAGAAGCGGTCTTATAATTGAACTCATTAAAACCAAAAGCAAATGTGAAAACATACAATAACTATAAAGTCTTTTGCTCTATTAATTAGTGGATATCTCATTTCGTTCGTTAATTTAACTTTATTATATACTTTATTAAATTGATTTAGAGCGAAGTCGAGAAAAAGCAAGCGCAAAGTAAGGTAAAACGTACAGTGCACTAAACTCTTGAATGTTTAAATAGTGTCTAATTAATTTTAGTATCAAATGCGGTGCAGTCAGCGTACTACTCAATGTTTTAGTTTTCTAAGGGAGGCAGTAAAAGTGCATTAAAAATTAATGGAGTGCTGAAAATTAACTGTAATTTAGCACAAAATGCAGTTACGAGCAAACGTAATTAAATTTGTTAAAGTTCAAATTAAGTTTTTTAATCTGCAGGGAACCAGTTTTCTAAGTTTTCCTTACTAACCCATGAGGCTATGTGTATTTGAATATTTTACAGTTCTACGTGTGAAAACTAAAGTTTTTCCCGTTATACATATACAACATAAATAGAAAATGTTAAACTTTTGTTATTTTTAAGATAATTTACTCAAGTTTGAGTTAAACGCGGAAACTTTGAGAGTAGGAAGCTTGATTTTATTATGTCATGTTCATATCCAACTTGGTTTTTGTTCATATATTTTGAATAAAATCATAAAAAATAAAATTTATTTTTACTGTAATACGGAAGCTTACCTATCTTTTTGGTTTCTTAATTATCAACTCTAGAAAGCTTACTGTGAACAGAAAAGGCGGTACTAGATGAGTTTGAAATAAACATTTTTTTACGTCCAATATATCATCTCAGATGCAGCTAAAAGACAATTTTTTCGTTATTTAATGTGAAATATCTCAAAATTATGACGCGATAGTAAATTTTACTGCCGGTTTCGGATTATATGTAAAAAAAATACTTCAAAATCATCTACTTTTCAAAAATAGATTTGTGTAATAAATAAGAAAGAGATAGGGTTTAGATACTTTACTACTACTTTAAATTTTTATTTATTTATTCGAACACGGTCCATTGTACGATAAAATGTTGACGGAGCTATTTCCTTTTGAATTAACAGGGAATTAAAAGATAATATTTTAAGAGAAACCAGCGGCGTACCATTTTATTCTTCAAAAATATTCAGCGCAGCTATCGATACCTCTAAAATTTCATAATACAAACGGTATAAGGTTGAAGAAATTTTAGTTTTTATGTTTTTTTTTTTCAATTAAACTATAACACTCTGTATATCCATAATGAAGCTTATTGGACTAGTTATATAGCAAACTAGGGTTATTTTTCGATGTAAAATTAATGATTAATTTATGGCGGTTTAGTTTCGGGACACCCTATATTATTTATTAAAAAAAAGAAAAGGGCTACAATTTTGTATACTCGCGACAAGAATTCAGACGACTTACGTCATACGAACAAATGAGCAATTCATTATATTTTCATCAAAATATTTAAGAAACTGCAACTGATAGTAATAAAACTAGGTATATACTACACTAAAAGTTTGCATCATATGTTGCACTAAACTGCAATAAAACATTGATTTTAACGCGACCAAATATCGAAAATTACGTTGACAATAAAAACAAATGTGTAACGTCAGCCGTGACGTAAGACGTCTGAATTCTTGATTCGAGTATACCTATTATACGCTATTTGAAATTTTGATCCCTAAATTTTACACTAATCCTTTCTGTTAAAAAAATTTTTTAAATGTTCCAATTTCAACAGATGTGTTATATCAAATAGTCTGTTTGTGAAACAAGTTCGCTTCTTCATAGAGGCTGTAGAGAACCTGAGAATAAGAAATTTTCATTAAGAAATCTACAGTTTAAAGTGCGAGATGTTAAAAGAAAATTAATAAATAATTACTGACCCTGCACTGCCTTATTCTTGTCTGTAAACTGATGTTATTTTTAAAAAAAATATTCAAATCATAAATTAGTAGATAGGCATTTTGTTTTCTGAAACCGACGAAAGAAAACCTAGACACAATTTTCACTGCCGTTTATAAGCATTCATATTAAATGGTAGAAGTAGTTTCGAGGAGTTTTTGTAGAATTACTTAATTTCGATTTATGGTTAGTATATTTCCAACTGAATTGAAAACAGTGAAAAAATACTAGGTTAAAATATACGTTCACTAAATTTCAATAGTACTTATGCCACTGCTTTGTGTAAATATCGGCAAAATTCGTTAAAATAATAAAGTCCTGAAAGTAGAAACCTTAAGAAGACTTAAAACTTGATTTATTAAATTTTATACAGGGTGATCCCGAAGTTATGGCCCATGGATACACTAAATTTTTCACTTCAAAATATTATGATTAAACTTGCCTTCATAAAACGTTAGTAATAAAAAAGATACAGGGTGTCAAACTTGGAATTTAAAAAGTGATCTTTTATGTTAAAATATTGTACAATGAAGTTATTTTCTCGGAAATGGCCGGATAAAAAATGTGATAACGTTACGGCTAAAAAAGTTACGCTCATATTTACGTCACAAATATGGCGGATGTGGCGCACTCTAAAAGATAAGTCAAAATAAAAATTAGATTATGATTTTTCATACCCATAAACATCTACTCCAAATTTGTAAGTTGATACGTTCAAAGACAGTAATTATAACAAAAAATCACTATTCAAATTCCAACCTTGACACCCTGTATCTTTTTTATTGTCAACATTTTATTAATAATATATTCAAATGAAAAATCCAGTATGTCTCCATGGGACTTACGGATAACCCTGTATATTTATCATTCCTTAAAATACACTTAGAATTTACGTACAACATTTTCAACTAAGAAAAATAAAAGTATTAAAAATGAAAACGAATGCGTAAAGTTCTTGTGAAGTATATATCACTTTCTATAACACTCGAATGCTGGCACGGATCGGCTAGAGAGAGAAAAAAGCAAACTTCACACCGTTTTTTCTGATACACGAACTCATCGCAGATGCACTTAGTTTGAAACCTCAAATCATAAATCCCGCTTCGCCGTGGGTGGCGTGTTTTGGTTAGCACTTGTTTCAGGGGTCCTGTAAGAAGGCCCCATTTCAACCAGTGCACACTTTTTTGCTCATCTCGTGTTCTACTCGCTGTATACATGAATAAATAGAGAGAGGCGGACACGTCGCACTGGGACATGTTAGTAAAACGAATAAAAGATTTACACTTTTATAACTTAATAGACAATGGCACGTTATATCTTTCTCAGATACTCGACAAATTTAAATTTGCAGCTCGGCTTAGGTATACCTAGAATTGAAATGCTTCATTTGCATGAATCCTATAAAATAGCATTTGGTACTATTTACTCGTAGTTATTTGCGACATAATTTTCGATATTATATTAAGTCTTTATTTAACGCCGTCTATGCGAACGTCCGCCGCACGTTTAGAGTCAGAGTAGACAATCAACAAGCAACGGTAAAATTCGCAAGTCATAATTCAATTCCTGCATGTGTTTACGTTGCAATTTTCTTGAGTTTTTAGCGCCTTATTTAAATTTTAAACGTTTTATAGTTATTAAATAAAGGAATATGTGTCGGGTGCAGATATTTTCCCACGATAAAGTTTGCCGGTTTGGTTTTTTAGGTTATGGGATTAGACTGCCGCGGGTACATTAAAAGTTTTCTATTATCTATTAGTACCTACCCATTTTTTTCGTTCGATTTTGTTATAATAAATAGGCATTATATCTAACTGTACCTACGGGAAGTGCGCTTTATCGGTAGTGAGTGGTTGTACTGAGTGAAATTTAAGTTTTGCAGGTTGTAATGAAATAATGAAAACCGAATTCAAAATCCTAGAAATAAAGGTAAAATTAAATGCGAAATAGTTTTTAGATTAGATAGAGAATTAAAATTTGGTGACCGCGGACTGTGACACTATCAATACAGATGGAATGTGGATTTCGTTTTAAAGACAATGAATTGAACAAATTCCTACAATTGTACATGCTTAATATTACTACATCATAAAAAAGATTTTTTGGATCATTTTACAAGAAGAAGAAAACAACAATAAGTTAGAAGTGTTATTGCACTATTAATATAGAACTTATTAAAGCATGCAATATGTGTGTATGACAAAACTAAGTGGAAGAAACGAATAGGTATATAAACAATATTTTTAAGTAGATAACTACTTAACTTTTGTGCTGTGTTAACAAAAAAAGAATCCGAGACATACAGACAGTGATCAACAATCCAGCAATCCGAGTCTTGACCTACCGTATTTAGGTCAATAACCTTGATTTTAATGTCTACTAAATTGCAAGCACTGCATAACCGTTAAATAATAACAGAAACAAACAATAATTAAATTTGAATTTTTATAAGCACCTGGTGCAATCAGTAGAGAGAATCATGAGAATTTTATAATAAATGTCAACCGCAGTAATCAGCGCCGACATCAGATAGGCACACTCGGCACAGATAAAAAGTTGGCAGTACAAATTTCTGTTTAATACATTACCGGCGGAATAAGTCCAATATCGTTCAGCTCTATTTTCATATGCAGGCGAGCCCGCCGTCGACTGCATCTGGAATAGATGCACGCGACCCGACTCTTTCTTCATCCATCAGTCATTATTTTTGCGTGGTAGAAGTTGGTGAATTTCGTGTGTTTGTGTCGCCAGTGAAGTTTATAATTATTAATAAAATTTGCTATTAGTCTAAATAAAAATACAATTCAAGTAAAGCAGTAGGTAGAAAGACCGCGGTTGTCTCTACTGAACAGAGCCGGGTAAACATTTATAAAAGGCAGTATAATAGACATTTGAGTATGTGTTTCCGTGTGCGTCTGTGTTATTCGGTTCTGTGTGTTATGAGTAACGGATTTGAATCTGATTCATATTCATAATTAAATGCCATTTGCATTATTTGGGAATATCAACGTACCTACAAGCTCATCTCAGCTTGATTCTGCCTGTCAAGGATATAACGAAAAGGTGTAGAGAAATAGGTATGTTTTTAAGGTTTTATCCAAAATTATTTACTGTATAAAATTTTGCTGAGCTTTTGAACTTGCATTACAGAAGAATTTGTCAAAACACTTAATGAATACCTTAAAAATGAAGCAAATGAAGGTATCACAAAAATTAAAGAAAATGCATACATTTTAGATTGCAAACAGGAAGTTTGTCATTAAAAAAAAATCACTCCAGCACCGAATATGCTATATGTCATTATATGTATGTGATGCTGAGTGGCAACGCTGCTCGACTTTTATATAGCTTCAATATTCGTTTGCGTACCAGAAAGTTTGCAGCGTACCAGGAGCACCGTGCTGCGATTTCTTTTTGATTTTCTGGCTTCGTTAGGTCTTCCGAATACGTGGTTAAAATTAATGATATTATAACTGAATCACCCTGTAGTTAAATGAGCACAGATTTGAATTAATTCAGAATTAATCCCAGATAGCTCTCGATTTCAAAATGAAAACAAAGCTCTACATCAGTGTTTAACACTACCCCCCCAAGACGAGTTCAAAGTTCATACTCTATTTCGAGTCTGCAATCTCCAAGTTCCTAGCTGATTAATCAAACTTTAACATAATCTATTAATTCAACGTATCTTGTTTCACGGACGTCCAATTAATTAGCAGTAACTAACACACAGACTGTTCGGATTCGGGTTATTTGCCGTCTGTCGGAGGAAACCCGAGCAGGTAGGTGCGGTATCCTTACTTTAGAACGCCAGTTTTAATCCATTAAATGCAGAGGAACGCCAAGTGGAAGCCGCTAGAATGAGCATGACACCTACAAATGAGATAATGCGATAAGAAGGAAACGATACGGAGGCAAGGTCTGGCTAATTTCCAAATTAATGTTGTGCTCCTGGATCGGGGCGGTTCGCGTTCGCGGGCCTTGTACTACACGTTTAATTAATTCGTAATGAAGGGTGATGAAATATAGAGGCGGCAGGGACGCTCGACATCGATCCCGCATCGATCCTGGATGTCGTGGGATGCTGCAGTGAACTCAGGTAGTTTATGCTGTGATTAGAAATTTATGTCGAGGAAGATGCGGCCTTCCGTGACAGTGAAACCAGACAGGTTACAGTATTTAGTTAATGCTAATTATTATATAAATGACTATAAGAATTATCCAGCTTCTCAAATGGCTTACACATTATGGAATTTGTTGTACGACATGTACAGATTGGAGAGAAATAGCTGGCCATAGACATCCACTTTAACGCGCGCGCATGAATGTCATATTCCAGGAGCGAGGTAAAAATTGTGTGTTTATGCGCAGTCTCATTTTAATGATTCGATTTAAGGTACTTGAAGACATTTTTGAGCGCGTATGCACATAAACAAGGTTCGTGAAAACGTACAGAAGTTTAAATTGTAGAAAATAGTTAAATTTAAAATTAACAGGTGCGGCAAAAACGAAAATATATAAAGAATTTTCAACGGAATTATTTACTAATAGGGACAATCCTGCACTATGGAAAATGCGAAAAGTTTTTAGAATTATCGGGACTATTTTCTCTCAATTCTTTTATAAATTTCATGTCACTATATCGTTGCCTATCTTGTAACAATCTGTTTTTGCCAACCTATCGTTTTTTTTTGTTAAAAAATTTAACGAAAAGTTATAACAATAACCGCTGTAATACACACAACGGCAAGTTTTGGACGCTTGCTCGTTCTTATTAAAGAAATTATTTGTCAGAAAAACCAAATACATTTATAAAAGTATATTGTTTTCTAAATCTTTTTTTTGTGAAAAGAATATGTTCGATAAATTGAGTACTTAGAAAATTAAATACCGGCAAATGTGTGACATTTTTGGCAAAATTAATTAAATCAGAAAGAAGTAACAAAACAAGTTCTCTACTTGACTAATAGTCGGCATGACCTCCACCACGTTCTAAGAGCGTATTGACACGTCTGTGCATTGAAATAATCAAGCGATTAACGAATGCGGAATATTGTTCCACTCCTCTTTTGCCGTCACGACAAACTCATTTGCAGTCTGAGGTGGAAGAATATGATTATGAATGGCTCTAGCAACAAAATCCCACATGTTTTCAATAGGATTCAGGTCAGGAGAGTTGGCTGGCCAATCTAATCTATGATATATAGATATATATGTCCTGCTTCGAGTGTCTCTTGAACCCTTCTTGTGCGATGTAGTCGAGCGTTGTCGTCCATAAAGACAAAAGTTTTACCTAATTCATTACGTAGGGGGTAGATAATGGGCGTAATAACTTCGATGTCAATTTGACTGCTCATATTCTGTGGTATGGGAATTAATGGGGTGCAGCGGTTGAATATTATTTCACGCTAAAATATTACGGTACTCCCTTCATACGGAGCAACTTCACAGGGAAAATGAAGTCGCTGTTGACAACCTGGTTCTCTTCAAACTCTTTGTCGATTGTCACAAAAAAATGTTTGAGCTTTTTCATCGTTTTCGCAGCAGTGTCATCTGACTGAAAGACCTGCAGTTCGTTTAAGGTAAGTAAATAAAGGTTGTTGATAAGCAACGGTGTCCGACAGTTCAGGGATATATTCACAAATTAATTGGTCGAATATTTATAACATTTTTAAAACAATCCCTGACTTTTGGGTCGGTCAGTGGTCGCGCAGTTTAAGGCGTCAGTACTTGAATCGAGGTGACTAGATCGGTGTTGGTTCGCGCCCAGCTGCCGGTAGACCGTATATAAGCTATATTCGTGGAGACGATTGGCACCCTCTCTGCGGGTATGGTAGGGTGGAAGAATGTTGGCTTGGGTCAATGTGAGAGATTGATATCAGTTGATATTTGACTACCCCCCTAATTAATGAGGTTTTCCAGGTTTCCCTCATTCCTGCACTGAATAGTGGTTAGGGCCTACCAACGTAAGTCGTTCCTGGGCGCAAATGCGGCCTGCTTAATAATAATATGCCGACCCCTCTCCCGCACAAGTCTCCGACTTCTGGGCTAATCCCTGTGGTTAGAATGAGGGGTAGAAATATTATTATTTTGTGGGAACAGAACTTACGTTGGACTAGCACATAAAAATTGCAGGCCCCCGTTACGATCTGCTGTGACGATCGTTGCAGGTGCCGGTCCATGCAGGTGCTGGTCTAGTGTGTGATGCTCCATTAATTATCATGGGAACCTTCATGATCAGGCTTTGCTGGTCCGTGCTGGTCCGTGCAGCACGGACCTCTCCTTTTAAAATTAATGGCATTGCGAATCACTCTGTATATGCAAATATTTTTAAAAATGCATATAATAGGTAAGCATAATATGTAAAATATGCGCTTTGCATATTTGGCTTAATGATCACAAAAATGTGTGGTAGCTTCGTGTACACAGGTAATTGAGGCACTCTCTGTACACAAACATATTCTAATGAATCCCCGTCCGGATTATATTAACAAGAAACAACTCCCGAATTCCATCGGTGAATTAATATAGGAGATTTAGCCCAGCGCAAATATTAGAGGGACCGCAGTATCTCATTTGGAAATGGATTCTGCGGAGAACCGATCCAATTTAAACATATGTGATATTATGCCCGGCGGTAACATTCAGTCGCCACGTCCTCCCCTTATTACCGCGTAATGCGACCTAATGCGAAATACCTCAAATACTTGTCTGGCTCTCCCCTTCGGGCTCAGTGCGGCGCCGCGAGGAAATCGTCGGGTTTAAGGGATGAAACGATTAATTGTAATTCCATTTCAACCACTGGAACTGATGGAATATGTACAGATATTTATATACAGGGTGATTCACTCATAATTCCATTAATTTTAACCACGTACTCGGAAGACCTAAGACAGAAAATGGGAAAAAATGTTACTTGAACTTTCAAAAGATAAACAAATCAACCCATAACAAACGGTAATACGGCGCTCCTAGTACGCTACAAATTTTCTTATGATGCGTTCGAGTATTGGTATTGGTCGATCAGTGGTCGCGCGGTTTAAGGCGTCAGTACTTGAATCGAGGTGACTGGATCGCTGTGGGTTCGACCCCCGCAGCCGGTAGACCGTATATAATCTATATTCGTGGAGGATTGGCACCCTCTCTGCGGGTATGGCAGGGTGGAAGATTGTTGGTTTGGGTCAATGTGAGAGATTAATACCGGTTGACATTTGACTACCCCCCTAATTAATGAGGTTTTCCAGGTTTCCCTCATTCCTGCACTGAAGGGTGGTTAGGGCCTACCAACGTAAGTCGTTCCTGGGCGCAAATGCGGCCTGCTTAATAATAATATGCCACCCCCTCTCCCGCACAAGTCTTCGACTTCTGGGCTAATCCTCGTAATTAGAATGAGGGGTAGAGATGTTATTATTAATATTATTATTATTATTGTGTTATTAAATTATTTTTTCTTTTATCAGACCTAAAAAAATAAAACAAATTTTGTACATTTTTGAGGTGCCTTAAGGTATTCATTAAAAGGTTTTTAGAATTTTCGAATTCAGCGTGCCCTTGTAGCGTAAGTTTTGGATAAAACATACCTATTTGTAGTTAACTTTCCGTTATGTTCTTGAAAGCGGAATCAAGTTGAGCTTATACCTTGATATTCCCAAATAATACAAATCACATTTGATTATGAATATGAATCAGAATCAAATACCTTGCCCCCGTTTCTATCCAGGCTTTCTCGTTCTGTTCAGTACCGAATAACATGCACACGGAAAAAAACAAATCATTTTTTCTCGGAACAGCCACAATTCCAGTTGTTTCTTAAAATATGTCTTTATTAAAATGTTTTTTTATTCATTTTTCCACGACCCTGTTCAGAAGGGGATGACTGCTGTCGTGCAAAATGCGGATTTAAATTGTTTGTATCTGTTATTATTTGGTGGTTCTGCAGCGCTTGTCATTGAAAACAAGGTCATTGACTTAAATACTGTAGGTGAAGATTCACTGATGTCGGATGATTAACACTGATTAGTATGGAATTCACACTCAGATATGCCCGGCAGATCTACCCGGCGGACACGCCCGGCAGTTACATCTGCCAGTATATGCCATGCACGGAGACAAGATCTACCTGTCCGTTGCCCAGTCCGTCCAGCTCATTGCATTGTCCGCATGTGTGTGCCTGATGCGGGGCATATCTGTGTGTGAATTCCATGCTTATGTCTAGGACTGTTATTTGTTCGCAGCACGAGGTTTTTTTGTCAGCATTTAAATACTAACAACTATTCAGTTTCTCTTAATAATTTGCCTAGTGAGTATTGGCTTTTTATCTCACTATTTGTGTAATGAAATATAAATGGCTCATTATTTGATCCGTGTGAGTTTTGCACTTTCAAGATTAAATATTTTTTTAACTAGAACTTAATTGCATACATTTAAAAAATAATGTACATCATTTATTACATATTTTAACATTACCATAAGTACTAGGAAAATATTTAAATTTGGCAACGTCGCACACGACACTGAGTTGAACTACCACCAGTGGTCAGTGACAGTATGAAGCGGGAATTTAAATAATGGTTTGAAATAATTTTTTTCCGGCATATATATGCATTTAAAAATTTGTTTAATAGCGTATTTGTATTTTCCCCATTCTCACTAAATCACCCTGTATAGGGCGTGGCGCCTATAATGAATAATATTAAAATCATAAACTCGTTATGGCTAATGAAGTATACTGTTACTAGAATACAGTTTTAAAGTTATTTTCAGATTAGGATAGTTAAGATCATTGTGCAAATGATGCGGCATCTGTAATGTATTCGTATAAAAAATTACATGCAGCTCTTGACGTTTTGAAATAGAAAAATCTTACATGAAAAAGTTGTACTTTTGTATATTTTTTTGTAAATTATTCATTTATTGTACAAAAATAAAGGCCGACGCTGTGTTACGCATTATATACCTCCGAAACGTTTTTATGCAATCTCTTATATTAAAGTTATCTCCATTGTGATTTTGTATTTCATTATTGAAGGTACCTAGACCAGGCTTCACTTAATATACATCCAGAATTGTCTTAGTGACAATTTTTGAAATTTAATTTACATGAAAAACACGTAAATATAGATTTTTTCACATAAGACTATTCTATTCTATTTTCTATATATGCCTTGGTAAAGTCATTATGATCCAAGGACTTATAATGAATTCAGACTTACACAGGTAGACCTCCCTTTTATGAGGCTGCTGTAGAGGCGACAGAATTTCAGACACAGAGCTATACAGTGTGATTCACAATTTATCTAAAAAATTGTGAATAGTGTCACGTTTTTTTTTTAAATCCTTATAGTCTCTGAGAAAAAAATTATTGAAGTTGTAGTATTTTCAACCTTACATCGCTGGGCTACTGCCAGGTGATTTCGAATATTGAAATCGGATTACTTATAAATAGCATTAACGTTTTTGTGATGTGAGTGTTTACATTAGTTTTTCAAGTATAAAAAATGGCTCACGTGTATAGCAACCTGCAGTTGCTGGATATCGTTTTAATTGCTTTTAATGCTTCAACAGAACGATTTCCCGGTAAACATGTGCAGCTACCTTTACCGCGATGTGCAGTGAGTGCAAGTAATGTAGATCCAGGGCGTCTACGGCGTATTACAGCAGTGTGGCTTATCATACACGAATCTCAATTATATCCATACCACGTACAGCGTGTTCAAGCATTAATAACAGGGGATTGAACGAGGAAGACTGGTATCATGGCTGCCACGATCTCCTAACTTTAAATCCTTTGGACTTTTTGTGGGAATATTTAAAAATGAAGTGTATCGCGAAATGGACACTATTGAAGATTTACGTAAACGTCTCATAGTTGCTGCCAATAACTTACGAGTTCGAAACGGACAAGAAACACAAATATTTGTGTTAGTTTGTAGAAACTGGGTAAGACGGGCCCAAAATTTTGTTGTTGTAACATCAGGTGTGTCATACTATTTTATTAATTAAAGCCACAAATTAATTCTATTAATGATTAATTATAATCATTAATAATAATAGCGGTAGAAGTAGTCGAATTTGCTGTATAAAATAAGTATTATAAAATGGTTTTTATTTCTTTCCTTGGGAATTTCGTTAAATTTTTTGTCCGGTAGCCGATTGCATACTTTGCCTCGTTAGGTTTTACGTTAGACTATTTTCCAGTGTCGTGCGGAAGTGTATTTTTAAATCGTTTCCGAACGGCTCATTTTCATTTCTTTTTACTAAATTGTATTTGTAAGAATTACATTAAAAAATTCTGAAGTTCTGAACTACCCTGTACAATGAATTGTGCAACAGCATTTCCAAGACTTTAGATAAATTGGAGATGAAGGCAATAATAGGTTTATAGTTTGATATTTTGGTTTTACTATTTTTTTATGCACAGTACATATCCTCGTCAGGGAAGCTTGTTGTTTTAGTCATCAGGTTAAAATTTATGATATTTCATTAGGGCTGACGGTAGCCGAGCGGTCAAGGCGGTGACGAGTAGTCGCTGCCAGGGCAAGCACGAGCGGCCGGAAGTTGGTTCGAATCCAACACGGGGCAGGAATTTTTCTGTCCTACCCATGGATGTTTGTGATTCTAAGGGTGGAGGGTAGTATAAGTTAGTAGGTAAAAAGGGCCAAATATGGCCTAATTACCAGTAAGCTTAATTACCTTTACCTTTTATGATATTTCATTTGAAAATGAAAGGATATAAAAAGTGTGTATGAAAAACTAGCACCGTTTCTATACCTTATTTTTAAACAAGAGGAGTGATTTAAATTTCTCGCACATAAACACCAGCTTGTTATTGGTTAATTTGTCGCCAAGTTTACACAGCTTCTAACATTTAAAATGTCAGTTATATTTGGCTAAGATTAACGTTGCCACTTCGTTGATTATTTTGTGTTTATTCCCCCTCCTAGTTAATCCAAAATCAAATAAAATAGTTCTGTTCATAACTCAGCAACGAATTGTATTGCTTTTCGTCTATTTTCTCTTTTTTTTTCAAATTTACCGCCAAAATGATCTAGTTATATTTTCTAGTTACTTTTCCCTGTGTATATATGACTTCTTCATTTACTCCTCTTAGTTTAAAAATAGAGTATAGCAATTTCGAAGTTTTTGGAGATAAAAATATATCATTCTGCATTTTTTAGACGTTTTATATGTCTTTAAGTCTTGCCTAGTAACTAGATCACGCCGCACCATATCTTTCTTACACAACTTTGCCCCCGTCCGAGCTAAATCCTAAACGAAATTTATAGGGGACAGTATAAATCCTACATACCCTGTGCGGCAGCCCACTTGACGACGTCCTCGTGGACCGTGTAGGTGGCCGCGCCGGCCTCCGCGCAGAGGTCGGCGATGTGCGGCGAGATGATGCCCGCGTGCTTGAGGACCACCACGTAGTCCATGCTGTGATTCGTCCTGCCGAGGTCCTCCTCGGGAGTGCGGATCGTGCTGGGGTTCTTCTGCCGCAGCTTGGCCATCGCGTCCGACGAGATGAACGATTCCTTGGGGAAGTGGAATATGAAGCACATCACCTGGTACTGGCTCTGGCCGCGCTCCTCCTCGCCTAAGATGAGCGATTTCAACACTTGGACCTCCTGGAAAAAGAAATTTCGTGTCACATACATACACATAAGGAAAATGTATTGTTTTTTTGTCTTTTATACAGGGTGAATCTTAAATTAGTACAAATATTTTAACCACCAGTATAGTTCACTGTGTAGAACACATAGTTAATAGTTTTTTTTTTACAAAAAGATGAGAAGTAAAAAAGTGAATAAATTTTGTAATTTTTCTGTAGAAAACTTGTTGAGGACCGCTGATTTTCATACTTCAGATTGAACGTGTAGTTCACAGTGTTGCCAGTGTTACACAAATGTCTGAAGAAACTTAATATGTTGTGTGAAAATCATAGTTTTTCGTTATTATTCATACAATTACTTAAGGAAATTGTGTCTTGTGCCTCTTTCTAACAGTGTACAATGGCATTTAACTTGTGAAATGTGGATTACTGATTAAATAGTTAATTTTTTAACAAACATGTAAGCTTGTGTGCACGTTTATGTATAATTTTTGAACATTGGACATAGTAATATCACGTAATATCTTCCTAAATACTTTACGGTAGTATTTAACTTGCAGAAATTCATTTTTAATCGTTTATAGTAAGGTCAGTTAAGCAGTTAAAATGTATGTTAATATTGCTGCGTATCATACTACATACCCAACTTTACTGTACTTACGCTTCAAATAAGTATTTTTAAAATAGAATTAACCGTATTACTTTACTATTACGTTAAGGGAAACGTAATATTTATATTAGAGAAGATATGGCAACCTCGCAACAAATCATATGGTTCATTAGGTTGGTTAAGATAGCGGTCCTCAAAATGTGGGTATTTTTAAAAAAAATTAATATCTCCGTAAATATTAGAAATTTTTAAAAATGGCTTTCACTAGACTGATCTATATGACGAACTACACCAGCAGTTAAAGTATTTGTACTTATTTAAGGTTCACCCTGTATATTAAGGGGGCCATCACCGTGTATTAGCAGAGCAGTCTTCAAGACAGTAATATTTTAAACCCTTGACAGATACTGCTATCTAGTAATAGCTAAACTATTTATGGCTCAAAAAATACCGATAAACTGTATATTACGTGATCAAAACGACGTGCATATCGACATACAAAAAAGTTTTTTTTGACTGCAGCAAAATACCCATAAGGATGAACTTAGGAAAGGTTTGTATTCATTTTTCTTACTTGGGCTTTAAAATGTGAAAAATTAATTGTTGAAGTTTATTTAAAAATTCCATAAAAATAGCCACCTTCAATAAATATTTTATGTACAAAATCGCTACATTTTGGCAATATAAATACTAACACTACCTAAGTTGAACTTTCTAGTATCCAAAAATGTATAATTCTTTGTGGTAACTTTAACAGGGTTTAAAATTCCTAACTTTAAAATTACATCGACATTCCACTATTTTGGGCCACAAATTAATATGACCACCTTAATATGTTTTATCCACGACCACTATATTAAGAAGGTTGAACACGTCTGTTTTCCGTCGATTAAAGGCCACTAGTGGATTAGAATTCATAATACAACGTTTCAATTTTACAGCTACTCGTATTTATTTAGAATTATTATTATTAACATTAACACTTATCTCAAGAACGATCTTGTCATTTTGACAATTATTTATTTATAAGGAGTTTCTACAGGAAGGACCTGGATTTTTTCAGCAATTGCCATCTTGCTGGACAGTGAATCTTCAATATAATTTTCCGCTACCGTAGTCGAGTTCCAACCACCATGATGCTTCATAGTGGTAATATTACCCCCAGCATTGGCCAGTAATGTTGCCGAAGAACGCCTCATTCCATGTCTAGCTAAATTTTCTGGATCAGGGAGCCCCAAGAAATGCAGCCACTTTTGAAAACGTTTTCGTAATTATGTAGTACATTTTCCAGCCACATTACGCAAGAAAAATATCCCACCGGCATTTTTAGGTCGCAGATTGATGTATTTTCGACACATTTCTACGGCATTGACTGAAAAAGCTTCTTCCATGATCCTAAAACTTTTTTAAATATTTCGTATCGTATCCGGAATCAATACGTATAGGTAACTGGTCTTGAACATGGGTTATATCCAAAAAGGTTAATTCATTGCATCGACAACTACCTGCGACTCCTATGATCGTTGCAATCCGTAAAGAGTTCAAAATAAAACGACAATGTATAAATTGAAATATTAAAATCGTGTATTTTCTATTTTAACTTGTAAATAAGTATGTCTCATCCAGTTTTTTTCAAAAATTCTTCGATTTGGTTTATCTGCAAGATCTTTGCTTACTTTGGTTTATAATTTCTTGATTCTACTTTCAAATATGAAGTAAGTTTACAATACTTCGAAATCGGCCGGTGCCTCTCACTCTGTATCTAGGGTTGTTCTGAGTTCACACCTGGTAACGCAGTAGGTATGGTACGTAAGAATTTGTTAGGTTTTCTAGGAATTTCTCTCACCGAAAAATCTGCCTCGCGCAACTGAACAGTCCGCCCCCTGTCATAGTCACTAAGCTGGGAAACCTGTGCATTCTAGGCATAATCAACTGTAAAAAAATATCGTTTGCAATAAGCTACAACACTTGCAACACAAATGTGAGCAGACATTTTTATAACAGAGTGCTATGTTATTAAGTAGGACCTATGCAAACTCCAAAAAACTTAACAGATACTAAATCTGAAAATTTAATAATTTTTTATTTTCACCGAGACAATGGGGAATGCCACTATGTTGGTAAAGTTTTTGGAAACTACATTGATTTGGAAATATATGAAGACCATATTCGTTGTTTTTTAAATTAAATTAAATTTAAAACATTTATTGGCAAATTAATGTACATGTGACGTCAGATGTACATTTTTAACATGCGGCAACAGAGCATAAATGAAATGCAGTACTGTATAAATAGAGACAGATATAGTGCCTGTAAACATCATACGTCTGTTCCAACAACCGTCGAGAACTGGTTCAGAACCGTGAAAAATGTTTGACCAACACCGTCTTACGTCGCATTCGCCGAGAGTACATTAACAACTGAACTGACTGACTAATTCTGGACGGTTCGGAATCGATTCTTGCTGTGTTGGAACAAACCCCATTTGTCACTCCCGTCACTTTCATCAATATAACATAACCTATTTTTCTGTTGGCGTCGCGTCTATACTTCTTAATTAACATTTAGGTTGGACTCACATCAAAATGGTCTTCACAGCAATATAATGCTGCTTTGGTCATGTTTCTTTTCACAGAAGTACACCACACTTTCCTTACTTCAAAGTTTCTTGGAACTGGTAAAAAAACTTTTACAGGTGCAACAGTTTCATTTGATGAGTTTATAAAAAAATCTTAACCCTAACTTAGTCCTAACTTAGCCTTAATCTTTACCCTAAGAAGTTAAATGTACATATTTCCATGTGTACGTTTATAAAAGTCGTAACTTAGTCTTAGTCCTAAGGAGGTCTTAAGACCTGACCTTGAAAGTTCCTATCTTTTAACTTCCTACGACTAAGACTAAATAAGTACACATGCGCGAAAGTGCTCCATTTCCTTCTACATGCCTTCTACGGCGTCAGCGATTGGCCGGGACTTGTAGAGACAAAATAAAGGTTAAGTTAGGACTAAATATCTATAAACAGTGTCAAAATTTTAGGATTAAGATTAAGACTAAGGTTAAGGCTAAGTTAAGACTAAGTTAGGATTAAGATTTTTTATAAACTCACCAATTATTGTCACAAATTGGCACAAAGCACTTTTTAACACTCATTTTAAAGAAGATATGCCGAGACAAAACTCAAGAGATTTCTGAGTGTAGAAATATAACTAAATTACAAAGAGGTTATGTTTGTTTAGGAATATCACGGGCCATAGACCAGGACAAGATAAGTCATAGACTATGGCATGGCATAACCTCAGTTTGAGTTTAGTGGTTTTATTGACATGCATTGTTGCCAACTGGTAAAAATGTACGCGTGACGTCATGTTGTTTTAAATAATTAATATCTCTCATAAAACTGCATATAAGTCCAAATCCTATGACACGTATCCAACGTTTTTTAGGGTACTCTCTAAAAATGCAAAATAGCAAATTTAGTGGTATTCCCCATATAAAATGTTATTTTATAACTATGTCACGTAGTATATTTTATGATGAGACACTCACAACCACAATTAATTAAATATAAAATGCATTTCCTGATAACATTTATTATCATTTTGATGAAAATGCGTGCTGTGTAGTAAAAAACAATTTTCAAAATTTAATGCCTTCTTTAAAATGCATACTAACGTGTCCAATATGCAATTCCATAAAATCGAACCACTAAATTATCATCTGCCGACAAATTTTTATTGCAGCAATACCAGAGGGGACTGCATTAAAATATAAATTGGGTTGATATAAAATTTATTTGTTATTTGAAATCCCGGCTTAATTCATATGCCGAATTCGTTTATAATTGCGTGTGTTTGTTCACAGACGAACAACACGAACTGAAATTAAAACAAACTATTTGATTAATTCGCCCGCCATTATTGCCGCTGAGTGTAGATATACACATTTTGGACAGCTAATTTTAGAAATTCGCATAGATAAATTAAAAAGTGACATGTAAACGGCAAATTACGGTTTGGAAATTGGTATTTTAAAAACAAGGACTGGTGAAATTTCAAACAATAATAAGATATGTCCCACGAATCACGTAAAGAAATTTCGTTGAAATTACACAGATAGAATGATGTTGTTTTTGCAACAATGAAACAATTTTTCGAGAAACTTAAAATGCCGTAAATAGAACTTTCATAGACCTCTTCATTTTTGAGATGCAGGACGAAATTTAAAACCAGGGAATTTACCATTTCAGGGAATAACTTTGATATCGCAATAGTGAAAATTGGCTTCAATAGTGATATCGCAATAGAGATAGAATCTTTTATGTAAAGTTCAGTGGCGTACTTGCAATATCTCTACAGGATGTCTCTTTTAAAACATGATCCGAACATACATTTTTTAAACACTATATTTTATGGTATTAAATTGCATTATTTTTACCATCATGATATATAATAGTTTAAAAATTTTCTATTATCAATTTCTTTTGTTATAATAAATAGGCATTTTATTTAGCTGTACCTACGGGAAGTGTGTTTTATCGGTAGAGTGGTTGCAATGAATGCAACATGTTGTAAGTTTGTCAGTTTGTAACGAAATAATGAAAAACGAATGCAAAATAGTGGATCTAACTGGATTAACTATTATCTATCTGTTAGCTATTATTACTAATAAAAATGTTAATTTTTGTCGTTTTTGCATCTAGAAATGCTGCAAAAAACGACCGCATGGTAGTAGATATTGTTGACAGATGTAAGCTTTATCTATGGATTTAAGCCATCTCAGTGGATGCTTATCATAGGCGCCGAATTTCCGTAGAAAAAGAGGGTTTTGCCTCATTTTTTAAATATCGAGCTAAAATTCTGGAATAATTTTTGTATTATATTTTAGGCCTTCCTGAGCACGTGGTTTGTACTTAGTTACTTTTATACTATATAACTACCTACTATCTTGTCATATTCCGATTATTTAACCTGGTTTCTGGTAAAAATAACGTAGACCTCTTTAGCCCTTCTGGTTTATTTTTAAAGTCTGACAATAATATATATTCAGTTGACAGTTTATAAATATTTTGTATGTGTATTAGCTGTTAACCTGATGTATATTTATCATAATTTTGATAAAGTAAATGCTTCTGATGTATTCTACAATCATTATATTTTTTTGTTCTTATTACTCCTTGTAATTAGGCATTGAAGCCTATTTGGAAGTAATAAATAAATACATATCTGGAGGCTCTTTAGCACCCAAATTAATTAGTTACTAATATATCATATAATAATATGATGTGTGTTAAGAATAATATACATTAAAATTGAAAAAATGGAAACCCAATATAACCAATAATCCCATAACAATTTTTGTTAATTCTTATTTTATAATTTGCTGACTATTTTTATGTTTATATTTAAAACAGTTTCAAAACATTTTTTCAATATTAAATAACTTTCAACAGTTAATATTTTTTTGTTTGTTTTTTATTTGCTAAAATTATTTTCTGAGTTGTTAAGGAGAAATATTTTTAGAATTATTATTTATTACATTTAAAAAAAAATATGTTTGGGTCCTATTTTAAAAGAGACGCGAGAAATTACAAATATGCCATTGAACACTACGTAAAAAACCCACTAATTTTAACCACTGCGATATCTCAACTACTCTCTCTATGAGATACGTTTTTATTAGTAGCTTAAATATGTTGCATAACACTGACTATACACAGTGATGTTTGCCGTACCGTAATATTATTTTTCCTTTCGCATTATTTATTAGACAAACAGAAAGATGCGGAACGCCCTGGAGCCAATATCATGCTGATGAATATACGTCGGATATTGTAGCACAGGACGGAGTAGATAACGGAAATAGCTACTTTCATGTCGCTACATTAAGACAGAACAAAATCTGGTAATACGAGTAGCTGTTCTTCAGCAAAGCTGCTAAATAACGAGACCAATAAACAACAAGTGCTTTCTTCTCAAAAACAATGTTGTTAAATAGAAGGTTTCTCTATTATGTGTGTGAAGGAAAGTTGTAAATCGGCAAGTTATGAAACTAAAAGTATGTAAGAGAATTCATAAATTACTTTTCAAATAGGATACGAATATACAGAGTGAATCAAGTTTAAGTACAAACTTCAGGAACAGATTCTTTACGAAATTCAAGCAAAAAATATAAATACAATAAACTTTTTATCTCGCTTTCCAACAGAGATACAGAGTCTTTATGATTGACTAGATTTATTAGGTTTTTTTTTTATTGTAGATGAGTATATGTTGTATTTGTGTATATGTATGTTGTTAGTATATGTATAATATTAATGTGTATAAGGTATATATGTCTCATATTTTGTATTTATAATATCTGTTGGCTAAATAAACTTGTACTTACATTTGATACAGACACACTCTCTCATCATATCTTTATTTGAATGAGATATTTTAAAACAAAACAACGTAAATCAATCTGCTAAGTACCTGATAGATAACAGTTAATCCGGTTAGCTTCAGTATTTTGCATGCGTACTACTAATGGAAAACTCGGAATGCACCCGCGGCAGTCTTTAATTATAAAATCTTGTACGATTGCCGTAGCTCCCTTGGACCTTATAGAAAAACAAAGAACACATAATATGGGGCGAAACATGTTATAAAGAAATATCTGTACCCGTCATGAATTCTTTTATTTAATTACCATAAAACGTATAAAACTAAAAATTAATCACTTTAAAACTGAACCATAACCTAGAATTTTGCTGTGCCAGCTGCATACTCTCCAAACATCAAATAACACTGGTCAAAGCTTAGAATATTATTTTAAGGGTCAAGAATCAAGAATACAGTGTTCTGTAAACATCTCGGAATGTTATAGTTTAAAATAGTACTAATTTATTTTATGTAAGCAACGTCGATTATTGTTAATATTGCTGCTATTATAGGTATTAACAGATTTCAATTGCCCGACAACACAAGCGTGAAGTAAACGTTACATTAGTGGCCTACAGATGTCGACTGCATCAGATTTAATAAATTAAAATTTCGCATACGTTACCGTAGTTTGAAATAATTTTTCAGTAGTTGCCTTAGCAAATTTAATTTTTCGTGTATTTACAAACATGTATATAAATGCTGAGATGACGGATAAGGTGCTGATGTATGGAAAACGTGACAAGTGCATATTATCGTGTGGCAGCGTAATACCAAAGAGGTTTTCCGAGTAGCCAAAGTATTATGCTAAATCCTCTTTGAACCATATTGAAAAACTGCTGTAATGCCTTGGGGGTAAACGCGTGGCAGTGTTTTTATGTATTTGTGTACATTTGCATATGTTTTTTTTGTTATCCTTTGTGGTTTTTACCGACAGAGGAAATTCATCTGGTCGTGGTCGTCGGGCCCAGTACCTTGATTAAAACAACAAAAGTAAGCACTCAGCAAGTACATAAATCTTTGCAATGACAAGTTTCAATGTAAACAAGTAAGAACACAAAAAAATATTCAATTTTGAAATATCTCCAAATATCAATACTGGAAAAATTGTAAGGTAGATGCTACATCCCTGTGCTACCATTTCGTGTTTCGTAAATCATAAAATAATCATCTACATCTTGTAAATAATGTTATTTATTTTAAAGAGGGGCAAATCGAATACATGTGACAACGCGGCGTCCTTATGAAAGTTATCTAACCTGCGGCTGACAGAAGGCCAGAGTCGGCGATATACCTTGTATATACGCAATACAGACTGCGAGAAGTCCCCATTATACTTCCCTGTTGCGTCCTTTTTAGATCACCCTATAGTTGTGTTCCTAACACGACTACAGGGTGATCTAGTAAGAACGCAACAGCTCGTATAATTGAGGATTGAAATTCCTTACAGGTAAGTCGTTTAATCTCAAAAAATACCATGATACTATACATTTTACATTTATTCTTTTTTCATTTATTTTATGTAGCTTCTTTTCGTAACAAAAAAATCATTTTATCCCGGGTACGTAATATGAACACTTTCGTGGTGATGTAGCTATTAACTTTTATATAAAAAATCAATTTGTATTCCGTTTATCGCACCCTCTAAAACATCTGCTCGCGATGAATTCGTGTTTAACAACAACTCTTTAGTTTTTGTGCTGAAACTAATTTCGGTTCTAATATAAAACGAGAACACCTGCACGCGATTCTTTCCGAAGTGAAAATGCAGACTTATGAAAGTTGAATATCTATGTGGGTCAGACAAGAAGGCAATTCTTCAAAACGTCGTTTCTTTGGCCCGGGTGCAATTTGTCTTTGTTTAGTCCTATGAATAACAGTGATATTTACGGTTTTCTTGCGGAAAAACGGCACAAATTATTAATACGGTGCGTTTATATTATAAACTTTGAGCAATGAGTTTTTTTCAGGGCAATATGAAATGAAAGAAGATTTGAATTTATAGAATATATAAAGTGAATTTTTATTCAAATGATGAGAGATGAGGGTAAATATGAAATGAGGTGAGGATGAATTTAGACGACGTTAAAATAAATATTTCATTCTCGTTAAAATTAAAAACAAATGGCCCTCATAATAAGTCCAATTTTGATGAAGAAATATGCAGAGAAATATGCGTTTTTCATGTTAATGCTCTTAATATTTTTCTATTATTGATATAAATTAACCAGTCCGTAACCGGTTATATACGGCGTTTCACCGTTGACTGAGAAATTATATAACTTCTTTCTCAAAGGTTTCACACTTATCTAAAAAAATTTGAGAATAGATGCGTCATGAAAAATGGTGGAGACAAAATTGTAAAAAAAATGTTTTGTAAAAACATAGTTTCCAAGAAAAAAATGATTGAAGTTCTAGTATTTTCAACCTTTACATCGCTGGGCTACTGTAGCCTCTAGTCAGGCGACGTCAAATATCCGACTACTTATAGTACTAACGTTTTTGTGATGCGAGTATTTACATTACGAGTCAAAAATGGCTTAAGTGAAAAGTGTAAAATAGCAGTTGATGGATATCGTTCTAATTTATGGTGAAGTGAAAATGATTTAACAGATCGATTTTCTGGTAAACATGTGCCAAATGCAGCAACTTTTACAATGGTGTACAGTGAGTGCAAGTGTAGTACAAACGCACGCCTGACATGGGCAATTTGCAATTGAATCGTGGAAGAGATGGAGGTCCAGGACCTCTACGACGTATTGCAGCAGCGAGGCGTATCATAAAAGAAGCTCAAATGCCACAATCTCCTACCTTTAAATCCTCAGCACTTCTTTTTGTGGGGATAGACAGACCCGCTACCGGTACCTATCTCTGAGCACGTCTATATATTGATTTTGGCTTCTGCGGTATTACGACTCCTACGGTCGGAACCGTTCCTCGGATAATGGTGGTCGCCATTTCATTGCCATTAAATTCAGTGTAATGCAGATCTAAGTAGATTTATGTGACTAGTCACTATTATTGGCTGTTGATAGTATTGCCGACCCAACAACATAATAAGACAATATAATTGCTGAAAGTAAATGTAAGCTTGTAATTGGAAATGTTTTAGTAAGTACATTATCATTCCTGAAAGTTTACATTGTTATGGCGAATTCTGATAAATCATGACAAAAAACGTATATTCAATTATTAACTCCATTTTAAATGTTTTACGTACAGTAAGAATTTACAGAATTAGAAGCCAGACATAATTTCTAAAATGGCTATCAAGTCATATAAATGTGGCCTCGTTACATATTTTTTTTTAAATGAAATTGCTCAGTAACCATTTATAATAGACGACCTAAAAAAGCAAATCCACATTATGTAAAATTTGAAATTATGAAGGCCCAAACAGATGTTTCTTTATAATAGTGAATTATGGTACGCTGAAAATGAGTTTGTCTGAAAAACCTCCAACGCGTTTACTCTGAAAAAAATCAAGAAATTATGATTAATCTTTAAATTGAGTTTTGAGCTACAGCTGAAACGAATGGACAATGTTTGTAGGTAAAACTTGCTGTTCCTTTTTTGTAAAGAAGTTTCAGTTTAATTTTCGTAAATCTTTATCTCAATTGGTTTCGGTACCCTTCCAAATTAAATTCCAAAAGACGGTCTTACTTTTGGAATTGGAACTTACTTTCGAATAAGACAATGAGAAAAGAAAATGAAAAGCAAAAAAATCATTCTTAAAGAGTCGACGTAGGGCACGATGAAGAACAAAGAAGCAATAATATTAAAGTTCCACAGCCGGAATAGGTGAATAACAGATTTAGAGAAAAAAATAGGGAATAAAGTATTTACATTTAATTTTCTTGGAATTAAACTTAAAGGATCGTAGATTGTATTATCATTTTGTTTTTAAATTTTATATGTAATATTTGAACAACAATTTGTCTCAAATTATACAGGATGTTCCGCATAAAAGCCAACAGAAATTTTTCAAAATTATCCCATTACCAGTTTACAGGCTAAAATCATAAGTCATTTAGCATATTGTATATTATGTGTGGGGTTGTTAGATTAGAAATAATAAGTCTACGGTTTGTAACACGTTAAATATATTAATAAAGATATAACAACTGGGAAAGAATGTTCCACCAATACAGAAGTCTGGACGGATGTTACGCGGAAGACGAACGACTAGTAACTGCCGTGGTTTTTCACCGGACCTCTCGAGGATGGTTTCGGGACGCTGGCTAATCTCTGACCATCTCTTTATTTGATTATAATCGGGCTCAGGTCAGAGGGTACTTTTATGGTTTTATTGGCATTGATTTATTTATTGCTTCAGTGTAAATATCATTAAATTATAATTGTAGGGATCACAGATGTAGGTCGGTGACCGCTACATATGTTTTATCATAAAGTCTTCTCAATTTCACACATCAACGACACGTTAAGAAATTTCTATATATTATAAACATTATCACACTCAAAATTATTTTGAAAAACTATTAACACTTGAATTAATGTAAATTATTAGTATTTTTCACATAGTGATAAAATACAATTTACGGTCTTTCATCTCTCGTGCATTTTTCTTTCAAAAGCTAAAGGAAATTATTCTATTTCAGTTTAGCATTACGTTAATAAGCACTTCAATCTACGATTTTTTGTGCATCTTTCTGTATGGTTTTTTGTCTTTGAATCGCCAACCTCAAGAACGGAATGGAGATTTTCAATATTGAACAACTCCTGAACTGATCTATTTGGCGTAAGGGGTAATTTATACAATTTTTTGAGAGTTATAAAAACACCGAACTGGATAAAAATACTCATTAAATATTCGTTATGTGCAAAATATGCCCTACCTGTACTACATTCGGCTCAGCGACCTTTGATAAAGGTTATCTTTCCTAGGTAAACATGAATCTTCAATTTAATTTTAATTATCTGTTCGCTCATATCGCATATCTCATAAATTGGATTCAGTATAGTAGGGTGAGACAATACCTTCGGATATCCGAATATGCTAATTATATCTATATCAACAGGGAAGAGCAACTCGAATTTCTTTTGTATAGACTGTAACTAAAAAGCATATTTCCAGCGACCTCTATATGCAAAAATGCTTCCGTAAATAAAATATAAGGTGTTAGGATGACTTTTTAAAATTGTATCTTCGCAATAACCTTGTTAATTTTTGCCGAGCGGGTAACTAATCATGGAAATCTTGTCACAAATCATGGTAAATCCTGCGAAATACTGAAAAATCGTGCAAAATCCCAAGAAATCGTTAGAAATCAAAAAGAATGGCGCGAAATTCCATGAAATCGCGCAAATTCACACAAAATCCTGCGTTATCTGCAGACAAATTTACTCGTAAAAACTGACAATACCGTCACCTTGTGTCATTATCGAGTTATTATACTTACTTCCATCTCCATTTCGCGAATAACACAGGTCGCAGCTCGAATTATTATGCCATGGCGTATAAGCGTTGAATCGAAAGCATGGGGTGTGCGACACGTATGAGGGTTGTTTATCTTCAAAGTTTAATGTGTTTTGTTTCATTTTATTGACTTTGCACTTCGACGTTAAATTTTGAATTAGTTCCCCCATCCACTAGTTTATCTAAAAGTTTGTAAAGATTAAAACCGTACAGTCTGTACCTTGTGAAACAATTTAACTATTGTGCAAAACTTAGAATAAAAAAATCGCTATTTCTAAGACGCTGTAAATTTCACATTTTTTGTCAATCTGATAGTTTCAGCCAATGTAGTAAAGCGCCATCATTCGTGTCTTCGCCACCAAAATCAAATAATTTTTTTACTACACAATTTTGAGCAATCTTAGAAATATTTTTTTTTGTTGAATTAATACATCGGGATGTTTTTGATATTTTTTGGATAGTTCGCGTCTAGGGGGTCTGTAAAAGGTTGGGAAAAATACTATCACATATTTCGAGTGCTAAAATATGACGATTAAATTAAGTTAATTTGGTCGGAAATTTATAATTTACGACATACAGGGTGTTGAAGTTACAATTTTATTTTAGTTATTTCTCAATAGCTTCATTATAAATTGCAGTAAATACATCAAACTTGGTACAGAGGAATTTTCTGTACAAGCACTTGAAATATGTCCGCGGATTTACTGTCAATTGTAGAAGCCACCACATACAGTACTTTACATGCATTTAAATCATCATAACTTTTTTATGCCTTTACATTCAGTACAGAGTTTCTCTAAAACATCTGGACAAAATTCTACCACATGTTTTAGGGCCCAGATATGATGATCTAACCCAATTAACTTTAGTAAAAAATTTGATAGTACTTAATTGAATAGAGTATGAAAGAAGCCAATGGGTTTATGTTTATGAAATAAAACCTTAAAATCCCATCCATAAAACGGTTGCTCAAGACATTTTTTAAGAAAAGAAAAAAAAAGAATTATTGATTAAAAAATCAATACACCAGCGCACAAAAAATGTATGATGATTTAAATGCATGTGAAATACTAGATGGCGCCCTTCACCATTGACAGCAAATTCGAGATCATATTTCAATTTCTCTTGCCAGAAAACTCACCACTATTAGTTTTATGTATTTACTACAATTTATTAATAAAGTTATTGAGAAAAAAATTAAAAAATATTCAACACCCTGTGTCTCAGAATCTAAAATTTTGAACTAAGGTAAATTTAGGCCACCGGAATATGTGATTTTTTAGCAACCTTTTAGAGACACCCCGTATAATTATAGTAATTTCGAGATAATTTTTATCAAATGCAAAATCTTTGGAAATTCCTTGAAATTGCCCGGAATTAATAATAATAATAATAAAGTTTATTTGCCCAAAAATTTTTTTTTACACATATTTAGTATACATACATATAATCATGCAGTAAGACAAAAAGGAAATATGAAAAAATTCAAATATTTTGTATAATTAAAGTGTGTATTTATATATCAAATCCTAGCTGAGCGCTTTCGGCTTCAAACAGCCATCATCAGAGCTAATCGTTAAAGTTTAGATATCCTAACATCAAAATTATAATCTTAACAAAGTTTAACATTAATTTAGTTTACATAAAACAAATAAATTGTATATAACAAACAATAGAGATAACGAACAATGTTGAACATGTGGATGACCACGAGGAGTAAATCAGTAATCTACAAATAATCGTCAAGAAAAAGTTTTTTAGAGACATTTTAAAAGTATATGGTGACAATGATTTTAATTCAGGATTCAACCTATTGAACAATTTAACAATATTGTATGAAAATGATCGCTCAAAGAAAGCAGATTTGTGTGTAGGCATGGTTTATAGTCCTTTGCTACGTATATTAATGTTGTGCACGTCAGTCCTAAATATTAATTTGTCATAAAGTCATAGACAACCATTTTAAATTTTTAAAAGCGTTAGATATGTGATTAAATTTTCTTATCCCACATACGAAACGAACACAGGCATTTTGCACTTTCTGAATTCTATTACAATCAACACTATCTATACAACCATTATATAAAACATCACAATAGTTAAATTGAGCTAGTACCATAGTTTCATAAAGCATAATTTTAGTATCTTTATTTAAAATATGCCTACTATTGTATAACAATGTTAAATTACAGTAAGACGCAGACGCAGATAATTCTGCGAAATCCCTTGGAAATCTCTATTTTGTGAAATTTTGTCACAATTTTGATCTCAGTGATTATCTATTTACATACCAGTTTGAAATTTAATAAAAATATTTGCTGTGGATAACCAAATTCTCAAGAGTATTATTATAAAGGACGCCTAAAAGACAAATGTAGAAATCGGGGATGTTTTGATGTGCTCAGTTTCTATCAATGTCATAGTGTAAAATTTTAGAATATTTTAAGTACTACTCTTAATTTTTTTTCCAAAAATTATTCAGTTTTGAGTCATATAAAGTTAGAAATAGCCGTAGAGAAATAGACTGCCCTTAGTAACGTTTGTTGTTGCCAAAAGTAAACAGTTAATGGGATAACCCGCTTTTTTGTTACACCCTGTATAAGCATTTTCCTAGAAGCCTTCCCAAATGCATAATCAAACAGCGCGAGCGCATCTCAATCATTTCGACATGGATACATTTATAAAATCTAATTACAAATTCCATATCACAACTGTAATTTATATTACGTAAACAAATTCCTGCTGATAAAATTAGTATTATTTATGAAAGTATCTTTATAATAATTATTAGTGTAATTAAAAGAGAATTTAATTAAACAGAATATGCATCGAGCTTATTACCTGGTAGCTTCCAGTTAGAGTAAGCAAAGGATTTTAGATAGACCTTATTTTAATTAAATTTGTAATAAATGTAATAATTAATTTTCTACATCAATTTGTCATTTAATCCCGTTCTAATTACAAATATTATGTTTCCCTGGTGCCGCTTATTGATTTTGAAATTCTGTTGAAACAACAGGCAAGGATAAAATAAATTTACATCAAAATGAACGGATTTTACAACAGTATTATTTAATAAAGATATTATTAAAGTTTAATCCATGATTTTTCTACTGACTTATAATAATGACACTGAACGGTTTTTAAATTGAAAATAATTTAAAACCAGCTTTAGGTAACTAGGTTTGTTTCTCTAAAATTTTTCGAGTTTGGAATTAATTTTTTTAACGGCACCCAATATTTTTTTATAAATGATTCTAATCCAAATTCTGCATACAGTTAATAAATATCTTACTACATGGTAGTGAATTAATACTTCACACGATATTCATACAGAATAATTTAAAGATATATGTTGTACACAAGCTGTCTAAAACACCATAAGCTTTTTGCTCATGGAATAAAAAAGATAATAAGTGAACTTCTGGTGTTCCTCAAGGTAGTCACCTGGGACCAATTCTGTGTTCCCCTTTTATTAATGATCTCTCGTGCAATTTAATATCATGTAGATATTTCATGTTTGCAGATGACTTAAAATTATTTCTATGTGTTAAGGATTCTAAGGATAGTGATGCAACTCAAAGTGATTTAAATTCATTAGCTAAGTGGTGCGAATCCCATGATATGCGTTGAACCATAGTATATGTAAAGTCATTACATTTACTCGTAGGAACAAATATTTGTGTGACTGATTACTTTATTGAAAACATTCAACTAGAAAGAGTAAAGGCAGTGAAAGATTTAGGCGTAAAATTTGCCCTTCACATTGAGGATATTTTGAGCAAATGTTTTAGAATATGTGGTTTCATTAAACGGCAAACTCGAGGTTTCACTAATGTTACATCTATTTTCGTTTTATATAATTCTCTAGTGCGTTCCACTTTAGGATATTGTTGTATTGTTTGGAACCCATATTTTGTCAGTTATATAGATCGTTTAGAATGTGTTCAAAAGAAAATATGTAATTTTATACTCTTTAAATTGAATATAAATAAAAATAATTACGTTTATAATGAGGCTGCAATTACTAAGTATTCAATCTCTAAAATATAGAAGACATTGTTCGTATTTCAAATTTGCCCATAAGCTCTTTAATAATAAAATAAGTTGTAGTGAATTATTCTCATTATTTAATATAAGAGTTCCGAACTATACCACCAGAATAGATGATTTCCTCGTACTAATGTTGTATTATATTCTCATATAAATGACGTTAGTAAGACGGTTAATGCGTTGCCTCGAAATTTTGATATTCTTGAGGCATCAAGTTTTTGAATCAAATTAATTAGTACTTACGTAAGTGGAATTTATGTTTAAGTTATTTATACTGATTATAATATTATTTAATTTATTGTAAATGTTAAATTTATTTTTTAGAACAACTGTTATCTTAAAGTAAATAAATAGTCATTGTCAAGAAAGTTGTTATTTTGTATTGCCTCAAATTGGTGTAACTTCCTTTTTCGATATAAGTACAGATGAGGCCTACGAAAGTTAAGTAAATAATTATTTGGTAAGTTTTTATTTAAATACGTTTCTAAAAGTCTTCAACCTCTAAATTCCAAAACCGGGTAGATGTATAAATCTGTTACGAGGTAGTTTTCAAAATATTTTTACGTCATCAAAATTTCGATCTAGATAAAAATAAAAATGATAGAGGCGTGCTATTGACATTTTTACGGTTAATAATTTTTATCACTTACTGGGTAAAAATATATAGTATTTTACTATATCTGCTGAGTTATGTACCATATTTTAGACATACATACTTCTATGTATAAGTAATGCTACTTATGCTGCTTGTATGAGGCACCTATAAAATATGTTTCTTCTGATATCTACATGGTATATATCATATTTTGAAGTAGCACCGAAAAGACTTGTCATACCTTTCAAGGTTAATAATTTTTACTTTTTATGATGTTTTATCACTTAAATGGTAAAAATATATAATAATGTATATGTGCTGGGTTAGGCAACATTTCAAGTGTACATACTTGTATAAAATGTATTCTCTCTTGTAACAACATGGTGCTTCCCTAGTAAAATTAACTTTCTTATGCTGGAAGTCTAAAGTTATGATTTGTAAGGCAAACGCATCTTAACCGAAATCTTCAGTCATACTTTGTAGCAGGATCGAAAATACTGGGCATACCCGACTACTTAATTATAGATTACAGAATGGGTCTGTTTGAGATTCTTTATTATATATTCTAAACTGTTAATAATATTGCAATTAACAGAAATTAAATACTATCGACGTCATCGTGTCTCAAAAATACTGCAATGCCATTGAACGAAAGTTTGTAGGCAACCTTCTCTGTTAAGGGATCTTGTCCTCTACTACTTGATACAACTGTAGCCAACAATGATAGATGTTCACTGAACAGTTTGACACACACTTATCTCCGTTCAACAAAATAATCGCGGTCTCTTTTAATTTTCTTTTTGTTGCGTTATCTTCCTTCTCTAAAATTTTTGCAACAAAAAGAAAATTAAAAGAGACCGCGATTATTTTCTTGAACAGAGATAAGTGTGTGTCAAACTGTTCAGTGAACATCGATCATTGTTGGCTACAGTTGTACAGGGTTCTCAGCAATTTTTCAGAACCAAATTCCCTGACATTTCCAGGTTTTTCCTGACATACTTTTTTAAAATTCCCTGACAAAAAGCATACAAAATATTGTCACGGATTTCCCAATCCGTCTTTTTCTTACTGCCAGAAAAACAATCCGTTAATTAATCACTTAGCTTTATTAATTACTCAGTACACTACTGAACACTAATTACAACTCAACAAAACACTTATTTAATTAATCGCTATCTAAATCACTTTGAATCTCCAACTGAACACTTCAATTCAGACTGTAATACAAGACTAACTAACTCGGCCGTTTATTCTTCTTTTATAGACCCAACGAATATTCCAGGTATTTTCTAGTATCTCTAGATCCAGTTTCCCGTACGACTCGAATGCTTCTCGTCGATTCCCGATTTTTTAAGTCCCCTCTCGATTCACGGCATGTTGTTTGTTTACCAGAATGGCGTAGGGGCGATCGGGGCAATTTCGTGTTTTGCGATACCACATTCGTCGATTTTGGGTGAAGCAAATTCCGTGACAATATCTATTTTTAAAACTTAAACCAAAGTAAAAACAAGTCAAATGATAAGGCATAAATGAGATTATTCGATGACAAATAAGTGAGATGGATATTTAATTTTATTAGAAATATTTATTTCAGTCATTGCAACACATTGTACTATTTTTATATATTTTCAGGTATTAACAATATTGTGTGAAACTAACTACTCTGTGGGCTAAAGCCCCAACCAGCGTTGAATTACAACCACAATATCTACCTTTCTTAAACAGTAGAAAACATTGTACTATGTTAAATATTAACAAATATTAATATTTAAGAAATCTAATAGAAATATGTATATAATATATATTTACGAGATCTAATAGAAATATGTATAAACAAACACAACAAAAACCAATAAAAATAGATTTTACTACTGAGCTAGCGCTGTTTTTTGTATAGCTAATGCTGTTTTTTTGTCATTAAATGTATTCAAATCGGTTCAAAACACTATATTTTTGCATCGAAACAGTAACGTCACACAGGTCGCTTTTTAAACCGTGTTTACAACGTCCACTGAGCCCTGTTTGAACTCTTTAGATGCTTTGCTAAGGTCTATGCAGCAGTTGCTAGAGGTTTCAAAATGGTTGATACTTTTATATTTCTTATCTTGTTTATTTAAAAAGGAATTGGTTGTGGATTATTGTATGTACCTCTACAAATTTTGACGTATTCTTAGACATCTTAAATTACATTACAAAAGCATAATCCAATTACTTTTCTCTCCAAATTTCATTAAACCTGTCACTCACACGAATATGTAGGTAATTATTTGTTTTTGGTTTGCAGTTGCTAAAATCAATTCCATGTTTTTGTTGCAGATCTCACACATTTTCCAAATATATGTACAAAAACATGAACAAGTTGTTATAATTTCTACCTCTAATAAACGTTCTATTTTAATCCAAATCTAGTGTAGCTTTGTTATAAATATAATTGTATAAACAATAATCAAAAAAGGCAACTGGGTGCGTTCATTAAATAAAAAATTTAGACACGGCATGAGTAGCATTCAGATATTTTCCCTGACGACAATAGAAATTCCCTGATTTTTGACAATTATTGGCACTTTCCCTGACAAAGTTCTAATTCCCTGACATTTCCAGGTTTTTCAGGTTTTCCCTGACGCTGAGAACCCTGTTGTATCAAGAAGAAGTAAGTAACAATAAAATAAAAATCATTTAACATCTCTATGGAAGCATATAAACAAATTTCAAACTGTCAAACTTGACCTACATTTAATATTTTACTACTATTTTCAGAACGAAAACAGAGAGCTTTTCGAAACGTCAATAATACGGAAGTGCGCGATAGTGATGTGATTTTTGTTATTTTTTACTTATCTGTTTTTTTTCAGTGTGAGATTTTTTGGTTAGCCAAACTTAGTTTCAAAAATAACCCTTTACTGTTCCGTTTGGTGCAAGGGCTTATTTAATTAATCTTTATTATTTTTTCAGAAGTGTGGCAAAAACCCAATAAAACTAAAGAAAAACTAAAATTATGCCACAAATAAATAGCTTCAGACAATATATTAACAATTCGTAATAAAAAATATTGTTGGCTATTTAAGAAATTTGATGACGTCACAGTGAGGGAGATAGTAGATGGTAAAAAAGTTTTGATTGCCAGACATTAATTATTAAAAACAAAATCAACCGATCCGAGCGTGTTTCACTTAGGTAAACAGGGGACTGTAAATACTATATCGTACTGTATAATATTGGTTGTAATAGATCGATCACAGAGAAAACCGTGCTGTATTCTATACCTAATATATATTTTAGATTAAAAAATATAAAGGCGCTATTAATTTACCCTTTAATAGTTTGTGAAATATGATACTTTTCAAAGTGCTTTTCCCCTCTTCAAAAGCATGGCCCTTCTGGACCATGGTTGGTTAATCCGACCCTTTTAACATTTTTCTGTTGTTGTTTTTATCTGAAACCTGCTTGTGAACAATAAAAAATAAGGACTAGAACGACGTTGTTTTCCCGGCAAACAATAATCACTTCTGGGACTATCCAATAAGACCCCAATCTCAGCCTGCAACAAATATATTCCGATACCGCGGCCCGTAAATCAGGCCGTCCCATAATGACAATCCCGCCGCTGTCAAAGGCCCATTTGCGCGCCCCCATTCCAATAATAGCTTCTAATTCGGGGGGTCAAGTGCTTCCCCAGCGCGTGTCTGGCGCTTCCAATAAATTACATTATCAGAAACAAACCTATCAACTACCGGGGGACGATTAGCCGTGCGGGCCGAGGGCGGCCGTCGAAGCCGTGTTAAGGCCTTCCGGCATAACCGCCTTATCAAATCACCCCGAACTCTAACTGAATTCGCCAGAAATGGCGTTTCTGTGCGCTAAGCGAGTCTTGCAACTCCCCCGTCGGAAGTTTCATTGCCGCCGCCGAGCCGCCAACCTTGTTTCCTACAATGGAACTGGAATTTACTCCTCGCAACGAAGATTACGCGTCGGAGTTTCAGTTCGGGATTTCATATTTGCCACGATTTGAGCCAGCTCCGCCAACAAATAAATAATTTCTCGCTGTATTCTAAAGTCACGGCAAACATGTAGCTCCGGCAATTCCACCAAATCGGTATTTTCTCACTTTTCCTTCATATATTTTTCTTAGAGCGGCCAGTAATAAATGGGTCATAGAGTACTGTAGATCGTAGATGTCAAAATAATAATAATAATATTGCGTTTATTGCCCATCAGAATAAACAATCCAATTACAGGATAAAACATATTACAACAAAGGAATGAATAAACAGTGCACTTAATTTTAATTACTAATAATATGTTATATTCACTAAATTAAATCAGACTGAAAGCTACAGCATAGTACAAATGAGGCCAGTGAAACGTTTGTAAAGAATTGGGAACCAACTGATAAAAATTGCTTGAGAGTATCAAAATTTAGATCACATAAGCGAGCGATTTGATCAAAAGTAGTTGATATGGTGCATACAGGGGATTTTGTAAAGACATTTGTTCTAACATTACGACAGTAAAATATGCAATCATCACGAGATTCTGCTCTAGGTACACGTAAGTAGAACATTTTTAAAATCTCTGGTGAGTCAATGAGGTTATGAAATATTTTAAATAAAAATGATTTATTAGAACTCTCCTCAACTGCAACGATTTGATATCGAATGTCTGTAACAGCAAGCTATGATCAAATCATCTAGCGGGCTAAATATTATCAACACGATATACCATGAATTTGAAGCGACGTTGAACACCTTCAGGATAATTAATATTAACTTGATAACACGGGTACCATGTAAGACTACCATATTCTAATCTGGAAGAAAAAGTATAAACATTTTAGAGCACTAATATTGTTAAACGATGTAGAGTTACGGACAACAAAGCCCAAAGGCGGTACTGGATATTCTGTTAATATGTTCGAAAAATGAAAGTTTAGTATCAAATATTACCCCTAAGTCTTTAATATTACTGCTACGTGTCAATGGCTCTGAATTTAGATTATAATCAAAATGAATTATATATTTTTTAAACTGAAAGAGCAATCTTTACAATTATAAATATTTATAGAAACCATGTACCACACCTGTATTGTATTTAAATGTTCTTGCAATGTTTGAGAATCATCATAACAGTTAATGCTACGAAAATGCTTTAGATCATCTGCGAAAAAATGAGATTATGTTGCAAAGTTGACGATAAATCATTTATATAAAGAATAAACAGGAGTGGTCCCAAGTTAGACCCTTGTGATACCCCTAAAAGAGCTAAAAGAATATTAGAACTGTATCTAGTGTATAACACATACAACTCACGACGCTCAAGATAAGATTTTGTAAGAAGTAGCAAAGAATCATCAAATCCAAATGATTTCAATTTCTGTAATAATATACAGTGATTTACCACGAAATCTGTATATATTACATCTACTTGGCCTTTACTATCAATATGATTTGAGACAAACTGAGTAAATTCAACCAAGTTAGTTACAGTACAACGACGAGCAACGAACACATGTTGATTAGAAGGAATACAGATACTGGCATTGTTACAGATATACGCATATTATGACATTTCAAATCCCTTAGCAAAGTTTGAAAAAAAATGGCTATAGGTCGATAGTTCTTGATGTTAGAAGGGTTACCACTTTTCAAAACAGGGCAAACTCTTGTCACCATCCAAATGGCAGAACACGTGGCTGTTGACATGAGATTAAATAAGATGAGAAGTGGAGTACAAAATACGTCAGAACAGTCTTTCATTAGGAAACTAGGAATTAGATCATCGCCGCAAGTCATTTTATTTTTCAATTTCTTAATAGAATTACGAATATCCATCTCGGTAAATTTGTTCACATTAAAAACCTGAATGTTATTATATGGTACATCTAAATTATTGGCTAGATCAGTAGAGTATACATTAGAAAAGTAATTGGCAAAATTATTTACTATCTGAATAGGACTATCAAAATTGTGATCATTTTAGGAACATGTTAGATGGTATACGTGTACTACGTTTTTTATTAATTACAAAATTGTTTTGTATGGAACTCAAATAATTTTTATATGCATAAGTTAATTGATTTTTGATAATAGTCTCTTGTGCTCTTGAAAAAATAAATTTTGCGATTTTATAAATTTATTATAGTAATAAGCTTTTAGTTTTCTGTTACTAATGATATCAGATATAAATAATAGTGTTTAAGGACACCGTATTCTTGAAATAGTGTTTTCTACAAATATAAATAATTTTAGACATTTTAGAACTGAATAATATAGAATTTAGCAAATAACAGGAATGTCATACCACCTGCGGATATTCAAAGATATCGAAATAAAATGAATATATAACGACAGAAAGCGCTCTAATCAACAAATTTTTAGGTACAGAAGTCTTTCAAAACATGTATTTTTTAGTTTTTTTAGTTTTATTGGGTTTTTGCCACACTTCTGAAAAAAATAAAGATTAATTAAATAAGCCCTTGCGCCAAATGGATCAGTCAAGGGTTATTTTTTAAACTAAGATTGCCTAACCAAAAAATCTCACACTGAAAAAAGCAGATAAGTAAAATATAACAAAAATCACAGCACTTCCGTATTTTTGACGTTTCAAAAAACTCTCTGTTTTCGTTCTCAAAATAGTAGTAAAAATATTAAACGTATGTTAAGTTTGACAGTTTAAAATTTGTTTATCTGCTTCCATAGAGATGTTAAATGATTTTTATTTTATTGTTACTTATTTCTTCTTGATACAACTGTAGCCAACAATGATCGATGTTTACCGAACAGTTTGACACACACTTATCTCCGTTTAACAAAATAATCGCGCTCTCCTTTAATTTTCTTATTGTTGCGTTATCTTCTTTCTCTAAAATTTTTGCCGAACCCCAATGAATCAAATGACCGTTTTCCCAAGCGTGTCCGCAAATTTTGGATTTTTCAAATTCCCCTCTTTTTATATAATTTTTATGATCCTCAACTCTAACATTCATAGGCCGAGACGTTTCTCCAACACAATGTTTATTACAGATAAAACACGTGTGTAGTACATTTTGAATTCCTGTACGTGGTAAAAATCGGCTACATATTTCCGGAAAATTTTCAAATAATTTACTCCTATATCTCTATTGTAAATAATCTATGAACATTAGTTGGGAACAGCCACTTTAATGTTAATGAACGACATAGCATCTTCAATGTTCTTTGTACGTAAACAAGGTGATTCTTATCTCCCACAGGCTCATATTATACCAACAATGAAGACAACTTTTTGGAATAAGGAAAATATTCTGCATTTTCTGTGTCTATAACGTCTTGATTTCCTTTTGCGGAAAGCAATAGCATTGGTATATTTACTAATATTCATATTTTTATTCAAATAAATTATAGTTCGCAGCATGGAATAATTACTCCATAATATGTAGAGGGTGCACATTTTAAAGATAAGTTTCTTGGTAAAATTGGCAGCCTCCGCCTCAATTTCTATTTCAGAATTATTTTCAGTATCACTAGAATCTGTGTCAACACATGCTGAAGTTTTATGAAAAATTAATACTGAGTTTAATTATTGGGATTTAATGTTCACAAAAGTTCACAGTTTTCTGAATTTTGTTTAAATGTTTGTAGTTTGTAAACATCCATAGCAACAACTTTATAGACAACTTAGTTGTTTAAATAAAATAGTCTAGCGATCATATTAGCAAATACAATCGAAGATTACGTCGAAACAATTTTGAATATGGAGCATCTAAAGAATAGTATACTTATAAAAATTGTTCAAACTCATTTCCTTGCATTCTATGCAAAACATATACGAGTACATAGATAAAATAAACGTTCAGTTTTTTTTTTATTTAAAACTTACTAATCTGAAACACTTTTGACATTTTATTAGATGTATGTATGGAAAATATTCAGAAAAATACATATTCTAAAATTAAAAATAAAATTAGCTGCGACAGATATTCAAATTTCTAGCAAGCGAAGCCGAAACAACCCTCTAAACTCCTCTATTATTACGTCCTTGCTAGTATTCCCAAATACGCAAACTTCCGAAGCGAAGAAGTCACGTCATCCAGAGTTGAGCCCCCACATTATACATACATACGAGCCGCCTAATAAAGTTCCCAAACAGTCCATATAAATTTGGGAAATTAAAAGGCCATTCTTCGGCCCGCCATCATGAATATTTCAGACATAAATTATACATTGCGAAGGCATCTGCAATTTAATTTTGCATGCGGACTTAACGACCTTCTGCAACAACATTTTGTGTATACTTAGTTTTCTGTTCATCCCGTATTCAGGCCGCTATGAATATGTAAAGTCCACTGCATTAAGCGATACGTCTTCGCGAACTATGAATAAATGCCAAGGCGTTTATAAATTTTGGAGATAAAAATAAATAGGTATCGCGCCGGAGGAAATTTATACAGCACTTACAATAAATAAACATTAAGGGGTGCGAGGAATATACTCAACAGCGGAATATCCGAGTATTAAATCATTTAAGTTTTGAGATTCGTGCGCTAAACCAACACCACCTATGTCTTTTAGGTGGTGTTGGCTAAACTCGAAAAATACAGGATGTATCGAGCACTGGACTGAAATTCACAATTAAAATAATTATTTTCGCACAATCGTTCTGAAATATGCACTTACTGTCATTGTTGACACATTCTGTAAGTTAAGTGTGCAACACTGTGGCTTGTTTCCATAGAAATCAAAAAAATAATAGTGTTGTTTGAGTTCATAACAGCATTAATGCGGTAAGTAAAAATTAGTAATTCTTTTCACCAACAAATGCTGGGCTCATTTATTGTAAAAATTAAAGGTACAGTTTGTACAATTCTTGAACGTAATAGTTTTTTCTCGTTTTTATCTATTGCATTCATAGTAATTGAATTTTCTGTATCTGTAGTTAGATATGATAGGATTAGAATAAACTTCAGTAGTTCTGTCTTCAAACACTGGAATGGAGTCAAATTCATTGTCACTGCCGCTGTTGGTATGTAAAATCTTATCAGCAAACTCTACTTTCTTTGAGAGTCTGCAACATATCCTTCAGCGACACCAGAAGACCTAAAATTACATTTTCTGTTACTCAAATAATACATTAATGGTATCACTAAAACCTCCAGTCCCCATGACGATTGAGTGCCATAACATCAACTCCAGTATTTGCTAACAAAGTCGCCGACGTCCTTCTAAAAGCATGTCCAGTATAAAATTTTGCAGTTTTAAATATTCGGCAATTTTTTGTGGTATTTGTCCCAATGTATTTATACTCACAAGTTGATTTACACATTTTTCCTGAGACGAACTGAGTAGAAAAATCGACGAGAGTTAGTCTCCTTAGGTCTTAAGCCTGTATATTTTCACGAAATTGTCAAAAAAGAGACTTTTTCATTGGCCTTGTCAGTGATTGTGAAAATTCGACTAATATGTGTTTTGGTATCAGGCACTTTAACAATGACAACTGAACCTTCATCTGTAATGTCATCAACTGTCATCTTCATAAGTTCATCACGCCTAAGAGCTCCAGCGACTCCCATTATCATCACTGCTTTCATCATAATATAGGTTTCATCGGGGGCTTCCAGCAGGAATTTGTTCATCTCTTCTCTGGTAAATACCTTTGATTTTTTTGCATGATGTCCAATATTTTTCTTCTTTAGAAATGCTACTCACTTCTTAAATTGCGATATATCGACACCATTATTATTTAAGTTGATCGTACTTTTAAGCATAGAATACTCTGCCCATAAGCTTCCCGGAGACTTCAATCTTAAATTCCTCTGAACAAAATAAGCCAGCAAAGTTTTTTCAGATACCTCCGCCTTCTTCTCAATCAATCATTTTCTGAAGGCATTATAGACGTTTTCATACCTGACCTTTGATTTTGTGGGAATTAATGACCCACAGGCTATTTGATATGATTCTTCAATGTCCGAATCTACCTCTGAATCGCCTTTATCACATATTATAATCACAGTTTTGACAACAAAACACAAAATTGTTCAAACTTCAAATTGTTTTTTTGGTTTCCAACCAAATAAATTCAAAAACGCTAGATAGGCCACGCCATTTCAGCAATCAATATATATATTTTTTATTTTATTTGATAAATGCGATTGTGCGAAAAACATTATACACTATACGGTTGTTAAGTGGCTAACAGAATCTCGGAAAATGAAAAATCTTGACTTCGTCTCGATTTTTCAATAATAGTGTAATATACTGTTACAATGTAAGTGTTGAAAAAATTCATATTACAACAAGAGATATTAAAGTTATTAAATGAGACATCAGACGAGTTTGATAAAACATCGAGTGTACCTTCACTTAACACGAAAAAAAAATATTTAGCAAAGATTGTCAAATGACGCAACAAGAAGCTACTGTTTTCTCTGTATATGAACAGAAAAAGTATCTTCTATTAAGTCTATGGATCAAGTTTTCTTAATTTGATGTTACCTTTTCGCATAGTTATTATTAAAACTTTGCCAAACAAACTCATTAATATAAAAAGCGCTTCTCAAAATTAGCGATTCTGATGGTTTACCCTCTGATATAGATGTAGCGGCAAACGGAGTGATCTCGAGTCTAGTTCCGACAAAATCCAAGTTGCGGTATGAGTTGGAGTATCAAAAGTTTTAAGATTGGAGCAAATATTACAGGGTAAAGGAGGTGTATGAGAAAACCTCTTTTGCTTATTTAGATACACTACTCAATATTGAGAACTATGATCAGTTAAGAAAAATCAAGATATAAGCATATTTTTTCATCTAATCTTTTTGAAAAGAATTTCAGAAGGTTACAAGGTCAAAAAGTCCAGAATTTTACAAAGTAAGAAGTAGAAGGTTGCCATGGTAATCGTTCATGCAACACAAAAGCGGTTTTTTTTTGTAACAAATAAATCATTCTCTTAAATAACAGGGTTTTATTTAATATAAAAATGTTAATAAACATGTTTTTTTCATTACAGCACTAGTGCTGTAATAGATGCTCTTACAAAACTTTGAAATTCATATTACTATATGAAAGTAGATAAAATCATATTTATAGGATATCTTACGAATATAAAAATAATTAGTCTACAAGAAGTTAAGTATTAAAAAAATCATTTATTTGGACGTCATCTAATACCCCTATGACGGAGGAGTACATTTTAAGAAACACCCTCTATTGCAGATACATCAATTCTTCGACTTAATTTGTTTTTGCTATTTTGTTTTAAAAAGATTGTTTTTTTTTATTTGTAAGTTCAATCGATGGAAAAGGATGTCGGGCAAATGGATGGTCACGGGTTCAATTAATACCACTTGTTTTTGAGATTCAGGCCGTATAATTTTTAAAAAAATTAAAGACCAACAAATTTGATTAAAATTTAACACAGATACGTTTTTGGTGGTGCCAAACACTGTGGTGTTATTGGCTTTTTGTATAATGTAGAGGTGCTAGTTGTTAGCATTTCCGCTGACAATTTATTTTGTACCTTTTTTAAGTTTTGTGATAGGTTTTTTCAAGTTTTGTTATATTACGTAATTTGTTCTTTTTGTATATTGTAATCACTTTAAAATTTTATTCTGCTCTGTTTTGCACTACTACATAATAGTAATGGAAACTGATGCCAGCAGTGCAGATATTGACTTTTGTGGGAATGTTTTAAGAGTGCCACTGCAGTTAGATGCTCTGTAAAAATTCTTATACTTTTCTGTAATGGTATGGATGCAATTGTTGTCTTTTGGTATTATCCACACGCTAGAAGATGTCGTACTGATCTGTAAAGAAATATTTCTTACGCTAAAAGTTTAACGCTGTTCTTCCAGTTAAGGTGAATGACACAATAATAGAGGGTTCTGGGAATGTTTAACTGTGATATGAGCTGGAGCAGTCAAATTAACAATGTATGTAAAAAAATAAACTACGGCTATATTAATACAGTTAAGAAAATATCTGTCGATGTTTGTACTTTATTAATGTTCTTTGAAACTGCTGTGTAATTGACTTGTCCAATGTAATTTTTTTTTTTTTTTAAAAACCGAAAATATCTTGATCTGTTAGATCAGCTCTTGCTGATCCAGGTTTACGAGAATACTTGATTTTTTTATCAGTTCTAGCTGATCTAGGTCTACCGGAATTAGTTTGATTAGGTTTATCAGTTTTTCGTCAAAGTATTTCTACTACCAAAAATATTTTTCTATACAGTTACAAACAGAGAGCAGAACAGAATTTTTAGTTTAGGTACTTCGGCGTCTTCATTAAATAAAAATTGATCTAGGTCTACCGGAATTAGTTTGATTAGGTTTATCAGTTTTTCGACAAAGTATTTCTACTACCAAAAATATTTTTCTATACAGTTACAAACAGAGAGCAGAACAGAATTTTTAGTTTAGGTACTTCGGCGTCTTCATTAAATAAAAATTGAATTGTTCAAAAGTTAATTTCATAAATTCACTTAATCAGTTGGTTAGGTCATTCCCCAGATCTTGGCGTGGGCGACAACAAACAAATAAAGGCGTAGTTTTAGTTATTAAAAAACGAAGATAACCTGGGTGGAAATTTTCAGGAGCCCATACTGTATAACTTGGTTCCATAGTACCTTTCACAAGCCGGACATGGATATACACGGACATAATAAAGGTTTCATGATACTGTTTCCACATTTATCGGTAAACGTATGAAATGCACAGCCGACTTATATTTATATTGAGCTAAATCAATATCCCGGAGGAAATACATGTTGCATATCGGAAGACCATTAGCATCACAATGCGCCGTAATTCCTTGTCAGAAATAAATTAAACATTATTGCCGTACGTTTCGCAAAATAACAGAGGCGATCATTATTAATGCATATACTGAGGCAGCAGTATTCGACCCTTATTCTCATAATTTATTGATAACTTTATTAACACTTGATTGGTGGCTCACGTACTCGATGCAACGATGCACTAGAATTTCAGCAATATTGTTCCACGGAAATTATAGCTGGTAGTGCCCTTAATGGAACGGATTACGATAGAGCAAACGTCGCACAAATACATCAAATTATTATTACGTAATAATTATCTACAAAAAGTTTCACATGATACGACAAGAAGCTGGTGTCTTTTCCATGAACAGATAAAAGTACCTGCCATTAAGTTTAAGAACCAAGTTTTCTTACGTTACTTATCGCATGATTGCTGTCAAAACTTTATCAAACCAACTCATAAATATAAAATGAACTTTCCAAAATTACTGATTCTGTTGGAAGTCTACCCTCTGATATAGAAGCAGCAACAAACGCGAGCGATCTCAATTCTAGTTCCAACAAAATCCAAAGCACGGTATGAATTGGAGTATCAAAAACTTGAAGATTGGTGTAAATGTGGTGATGTCTGAGAAAATCCCTACTTATTTTCCAGAAAGCAACGTTCCCAGAAACCATCTACACTATGGATTTACTACTCAATGTTGAGAACTATAATTACAGTTAAGAAAAATCAAGTTATAAGCAGATTTGATTAACTATTGATGGCCGGAGACACTTGTTAAGTGCCCGACAATGTGGCGCCCCACACCGTCTAGAAAACTGCGAGAGTGCTCCTAAGAAGTACTCTTTTCATCACTTAGATAATTATTAGTCTAGTACTCATGAATGACTGACTGTACCAACTGTATCCCAATTGTTCAGGCAGTTATCTTTCTTTAGTATATAGTTAAAGTTTGCTAACGAAGGTACTCGTCGTTTTAGTGTAAGATTGTCTTCTAAGTGTTTAAATAAATTTGAATAAGTGAAACAGTAGTTTTTAACAATAGCCTTGAAGAACCCGCGATCTTATTTAACTAATCGCATTTTTGAAAATAAATTCAGGGGATTAAAAGGTTAAAAATTCCAAAATTCTTACAAAGGAAGATATATACAGGGTGTTCCCTCTAAGACTTTCAGTGCGAATATCTCAGAAACCATCATAGCCAGTGCGACGAAATTTGGTATACAGATGGCGCGTAGAATCTGATGATAACATCAATTCTCAATGTTCTCATTCAGTACAACGACCTCTATATTTTTCGAAAACATTCTGAATTTCGTCTTCCTAATGCAACTTACAGGTGGTTCTTTGTATTCTACGTACAAGGAAAATGTACCTCCTAGCCTGTCGGATATAAAACTTTTGGAAGCATTCCAAATAAATGATGGCAACAAAGTTTGGATTGAAGAATTACGAAGAATATACTGAACACTGTTTTAGAAGGCCTTCAGCCACTATTCTGGTTGATGGCGGTGTAGATATGCAAATGTTAAGCGTCATGGGCTGGAAATCCTCTACGACAGATAATAATAAACAGATAGCAAAGATCATGAGGTCGAGCATGGATTTAACGATAGGATATTCGAACTTAAAGCTCCAAAATATCTACTTCTGGTATATACTTTTCTAATTATACAAAGTGTATAATTAATATATATATATTTTTAATAATAAATAAATCACTTTTTTAAGCAGGGTTTCAGTTAACTGTAAAATGTGTAATAAAAACTGTTTTTTATTACAGTGCTGTCTTCTTTCTTGTTATCTTTTCTACAAAAAAGGTACACCTAGTAGTTTTCTTCAAAACTCCATAGATTTGGTACGGATGGAATGTTATACAGAAAGGCTAAGGAACTAACAAGAAAATGAGATGAAATTAGTCTTAAGTTAAGTGACGTACGGGATTTGCAACATTAATATCAATTAGATGTACATTTTACTTCCAAATTTTAACACTGAATTTATAAAATCCAATCTTGTGAAAATCAGCATGTTGGAACAACTTCAATGTTAAAAAAGTTAGCTCCATCCATCCACGTCACGTGCTCACTCAATAGATAAATTTAGACACAGTATGTCTTGACGCTCTGAAATCTACTCGTCAAATTGACCACATGTATAAAGATTTCATGAGTCATTTACTAACATTCGCGATATATTGTGACAACAACATAATTAATGGTGATTACAAGTACGGACAGAGCACACTCGTCTTGCACATCCATTTATTTCATGGCTTTTCATAATTAAAATGTAATGTGGAGTGTTATTAATGTTTCACATTTGGGAATGGACACAGCGCTGGATATAGGTGACGCTTAGCTAAAGGTAATGAAGATGCATTATTTCCGGTACATGTGCTGTCGGTGCGGCAAATTTTCTGCACCATATAGCGCTGAAATACCTCTGCCATCATCTTAGAGTTGGTCAAAAGCTAAAAAAGTGTCGGATATAAACATATACAGTATGGAAACTACATATGGGATAAATTCCATAATTTGATAAGTGTAAATGGTGCAGAAAAACGTTGACACACGCAAATAAATTATTGATTTTAGTGGAGCCTAATTCTGATTTATTTCACACGCCTGTGATATCAATAGGTTCTGAGTTAAGACGTGTTATATAGTTTTCGAAGTGAAACAGAGTATTTTTGTTGGTGTTTCTGATAGTACTTTTGAAAGTTTAGTTTGTAGGCTTCCGTGGCTGTCGTTAATGGTCAGGTGATTTCCGGGCTGGTTGCCACGTCGTCGGTTTAGAACACTTGACGTTTCGAGAGACATATCGCTCTCTTCTTCAGAAGTTACTCTGAAACTGGAGATCTACTACTGGTCATCGCACTATTTATATCAGGGGTGGTCACTGATCCATGATGTTCCGGTGTGGTGGTTACTGATCCATGATGTCCTGGTGGGTTGGTCACTGATCCATGATGTTCCGGTGGATTGCTTTCACGGATGAATCGTTTCCAAATACCGGGCAGATCCACGCCGCCGTCCCTGTTGAAATTGTTCGGATTTTTGTGGATTTCTATAGCTTCTCTGTATAGTCGGGGCCAAAATCTTCTCTCTCTTACTAGCATGCTGGCTCCACTTAGCTCTACCGTGTGTCCCGTGTCCGCTCTATGCTCTGCTACTGCCGATTTTTCCCAGTTGTTATTTTTGAGGTGACTCTTGTGTTCCTTTAACCTTGTGTTGATGTGCCTTCCTGTCTGTCCTATGTAAACCTTTCCACATGAGCAGGGGATACTGTACACACCGGGGCCCTGGAAATGGTCGTTGTTGCAGGTCTTCGGAAAAGCTGCCGCCACTTTTTTCACAGTGCGGCCACACCGGAACATCATGGATCAGTGACCACCCCTGATATAAATAGTGCGATGACCAGTAGATCTCCAGTTTCAGAGTAACTTCTGAAGAAGAGAGCGATATGTCTCTCGAAACGTCAAGTGTTCTAAACCGACGACGTGGCAACCAGCCCGGAAATCACCTGACCAGTACTTTTGAAAGACTATGCAGGAAACCTATATTCTAAATATACGAGGTATCCAGAGGGCATACATGTTAAGTCAAAACGAGAGTCAAAATAATGTTAGGACTTAATATACTAGTGTTGCATCTATCTGACTTGCATACGGATATGCAAAGCTCCCAGAAAGAAAAAATCCAAAGGATTAAGGTCAGGAAATGGAAGTGGCTACGGGAAAGGACGACTTCATCGGTCTCGAAATGTATTATTTTAGGCAATCATAAACTGCTCTGCTAAAATGTGAAGGATGCATTATGTGATTACTAATGTATAAAGGTACATTTTTTAATAAAATATTTAGAAATTATGACTGAAATTCAATATTTAAATTGCATCTTTTGGCTGTTGAATATTATTTAATTAAAAAGTTATGTACGTCACTGTGTAATAATCTAGAGTGTTTAAACCAAATTTCGTCACATTATCTACACTAGAGATCAGACCAGATATATCAATCACTAAAAAGAAAGGAAACATCCTTTCTAAAAACAGAGATAAACATAACTAAAGTTTGCAATTCTTTTATTAATATAAGATTTGCTTATAAAATTAGTTACCTTAAGCTGTAAGACAAATTCAGAGTACTATTTCAACTTATGTATACATGGTTATTCAGAACTTATCTTACAGATAAAATGTTGTAAAAAAACAAAAAGAGTTGTTCTAAAATGATTTACAAATACACTTCTGCGCCGCACTGCAAGCTGGTGCCCTGTAAAATCTGACCTCATGAAGCATACAGTTAGCGATTGGAACGGCGGCAAAGTGTAATAAAAAAGTTATTGGCATAATTGAGCATCGTGTATGATTCACCACACTGTTGGTTGGGACAGCGATTTGCCTGGTACGTTTGGGGATTCTCATTCTTTTCAACAATCTCTAAAATGTGTTCCTCAGCTGCTGTAATACGCCGTGGACGCCCTGGATTCCCATCTTTTCGATTGTAAAGTTCCCATATCACGCCCGCGTTGCGCGGTAAAATAAGCTGCATTTAGCACATGTCTACTGGAAAATCGTTCTATGTACAAACGAGAGGTTGCTAAAGCAATTTGTTTTATTTTACCATAAATTAAAATGATATCCATCAATTTCGAGTTGCTATACACGTGAGCTATTTTTGGTACTTGAAAAACTAATGTAAACACTATCGTAAAAACGTTAATACTAAAATTAGATTTCGGTACTCGGAATCGTCCGGAACTACTTGTGGAGAGAGAGCGCCAATGCGGAAACTGCAAGGATTTTACATTTTTTTTTAACGATATTGACACATTTTTCATGACGCGTCTATTGCCAAATATTTTTGGATAAGTTGTGAATCACCCTGTATGTAGAGATGATGCCACCAAAAAGAGAAAGTCGAACCAAGCTTATTTTGGCTTAAGCTTAATTTGAAATCAAATTAAAGAAAAATTAGATAGATTCGAATCCAGTTTCAGCTTCCATTTCTCATTGACGCTGAAGGAAAAATCAATGCAGATATTCAATTTTTATGTTGAATCTAATAACAGTTGCTGGTTATGCTTACGGTGCGTTCGGTCTGCTATGATTTGTGGTGATAACTAATATAATGAGTAGAGAATAATAGAGTCGGATCATCCCAATCGGATTTGGAAACAGCTGAATATAAGAACTGGTCAAACACAAATGGACGGATTTAATATTATTCAACATGAGTTAATTCAGTTAATCTATTGCAAGGTAAAATAAACAGTTATTTCAAATGAGGAACTATACACAATGTTAACCAGCAGTACAGATTACCGTGTAGAACACATAATCAACTTACTTTTTAGAAAAAAAAAACTAGGAATAAAAATAGAAAATTTTTTAAATAAACTTTGGTAATTTTCAATAGAAAACTTGTTGAGGACCGCTGACTTACTCCAGGCTTTTGTGAGACATAATATTGTGAAGCTTTGTTAGTATTACAGCATGTCAAAGACTTATTGAAATATCTACAGAAATATTATCGGGAATGGGGTCTAAAGTTAAAGAAAACCAAATGTGTCTTCTATAATATGTTATATTATTTATTTAACTTTAGACCCCATTCCCAATAATATTTCTGGACATTAAACTATTGGGTCATAAATATTGTTACATTCAAAATTACACTTCCACATGGCACTGAAAAGTGGTCCACTAGTCCAGGGCATTTAGATCAAAATCGACCGAATAGCGGAAATATTTAGGCATAGCAGATGTCGAGATGCGGTTTTCTGCATTGTGTTCAGGAAGGTCCCAGGAAAAAAGTTTATATCGTCTGGTTTAACCATTTTTTGAAAAATGCCTTCTGGGCCGGAAAATGCATTACACCATTATAGGAACGACTGGAAACTCGGAAAAATCGCTCGGAAATCGTTACTCGGGGGTTTTCGGGGCTGCCGAACTCGATTATGGCATTAGAATTACCCGGGAATGCACGGAGGGTGAATTAGGAGAAATTGCAGCGTGCATAAAAATCCTTCCTGAACACAATGCAGAAAACCGCATCTCGATATCTGCTGTGCCTAAAAATTTCCGCTATTTTTCCTAACTTCCTGGACTACACTATAAAACCTTATAAGGCGGCAATACCGGACAAAAATGGAAAGAAATGTTCTAGGAAAGAAATAAATAATATTTTATAACGCCGATTTTATATAGCAAATTTAAATACTTTTGCCGCTATTGTTACTAATTATTAATATATATAATTTGTGGTTTTAATTAATAAAATAGTTTGACATCTTGGACCAGTTTTACTCTCCAAACTAACAAAAATGTTTCTGCTTCTTGTCCGTTTTGAACTCGTAAGTTATTGGCAACAACTATGATACGTTTCCATAAATCATCAATACTTCGGTGCGATACACTACATTTTTTAAATATCTCCACAAAAAAAAGTCCAAATGATCTAAAGTCAGAATATCGTGGCGGCCATGGTACTTTCGTCTTGACGCAATCCTTTGGTATGAATGCTTGGACTCGCTAAAGTTTGTGTGTGGTTCGGATATAATTGAGCCTCGTGTATGATATTCCACACTGCAATAGGCCGTGGAAGTCCTGGACCTATATCTCTTCCACGATTCGGGTTCAAATTTCCCTCACGTTGCACTACACTTGCATTCACTGTACACCCCCGTAAAAGTAGCTGCATTTCGCACGTTTTCCGACAAATCGTTCCGCTAAAGCATTTTCATATCGTCATAAATTAAAACGATATCCATCAGATCCTAGTGGCTACTCTACAAGTAAGCCATTTTTGACACTTACACGACTCTTTCTATTTCTTTTTGAAAAAATATGAAGTTAGCAGAAATTAACTACAACATGATACGGACATGTAATTTGGCTAACTAAAAAAGGGTTGGCGTGTCATGTGGAACTTTCAACTTGGCAGAAATTCCACACGTCACTCCAATAGTTCCAACTGTTTCGTTTACAAAGACATTTTTTGGACCTGACGCTCCAAATCTTCAATCCGGGTGTCTATGGAAAAACTATTTTAACAGAATTTATACAATTACACAGAGAAAAAAAAATTGTCTGCGTCGGACCAGACGGTGGAAGTTATACTTCTTTGGCCATTCTCATACCCCCACTCGTACGTACAAAAAAAAAATTTAAAAACAAAATTCTTAAAAAAAAAATCTTAAATATAATATATATATATATATATAATATATATATATATATATATATTATTATATTAGTTCTTAAAAATTTGTTCTTCCAAATTTGTTCTTCCTTTGAGCGTGACGCGGTTTCTCGACCAACATCCCATCCCAATGTGTCTAACGGGCGCAAAGAAGTATAACTTCAAAAACATATTTGTGGAAAGTGAAATCCAAGGACATGTATGAACAAAAATAAAGGAAAAATGCATATGTCTTATTACAGAAACTGGCAGAGCTAAATCCTGACTAATCACACAGGCAATTGCGGTACCAATAAATATAACTCTTTCAAAATAATATCTTTCAATTTTCAATAAACCTGGTTTATGTAGTAATTTACAAATGAAGTGATATGTCACTCTATCTCGCAGAACTATCTCTTCAGTTAGGCGCGAAGCTATGCCTGTTCGTGTGTATGCCTACTAACACTGGAGAGTTATCTAGAGCTAAGATAATAACCAGAAAAGCCATATTTCAAACATTCTCAAAAAATAATATTTTTAATATAATAACAACTCTGTTTACTTCCATTTGAAGTTATACTTATACTTTTTTTTTGTTTCGAAACACTGTTAATGTTGAATATGAGTGTTAAAATACAAAAAGCTGCAAAGTTGCGTTGCAAGTTACCTAACTAATTACCTCCATTATACATCCTGAAAATAGAAGAGTTCGCTTCAGAAGCAGTAACTAAATATCCTGCGAATGCCTATCTGTTGCATTACATAGTAGATGAATAGTTTCCTCTAAAACATGTTGCGAATATTATACGCAAAGTTGTTCTACTAAATAATACAAAAACTATTACATCAGTGTACAACATGATAAGGGTTTAGAGCGCAACAATTCTGATACAATTAAACTTGTGTTTAAACTGCTTTGTGGGTTGTTATATGTGTTGCTAGGCGAAGTTTGAGCGAAATATTTCATGGAGTCATTTAAAATTAATCAGATAAATTAATTTATTTAGACCAGATTACTTGAGAAAGTAGTTGTGCCGTAGTTGAAACTATGTTATGTTATTAAAATATGTAGCTAAATAAAAAATGTATTTATCTATGCTCGTTACATAATGACAGTAATATGACACTCAATATCATAATGACATTCTTAATAGCGCTAGTGCGATATATATTTATCGCACACATTTTATAAAAAAGCACGCAGGTGTATGCTTCAATAAAACTTAATCCACATATTTTTGACTTTGGAATCAATACCTACTAGTTACACTTCAAGTAAGCAAATTAAACTTCCACAAAATATTTCCCCTGTATTGAAAAAAAAACTAATAAAATCAGTGATCACCAAGTTACGCCGTTTGTCACTTCTGGAGTTAGACTCATAACGTAACACCCCACGGCATAGTTGGTTAGTCGATTGACTGACCGACATCATCGGTTGAGAAGGAGATATCAACAAACATCTACTGTTATTAACTTACAATTAGTTATTACCAAAAAAATCTAAATAATTATTCTATAAAAATGAGTTTCTCCGAAGATTTGTCTGCAAATATCGAAGAAAATGCATCTGAAGCAATATTAGGCCTTGTCCCACAGAAGTCTCACGTACAGTAGGTATGCCATGAAAATAAAATTAAAGACATAACTGGTGAAAAATGACTATTAGCATATTTCAACAAAGTACGGATCGTAAACCTCCTTCATTATGGAGTTTTTATTCCATGTTAAAACAGAACTATCAATAAGAAAAAATGTAGACATAAAAAATATGCATTATTTGCCATGCTTAAAGAAAATGAAGGGTATAAGCCGAAAATTTTTAACCAAGGAACATATAACAAACAGTCAACAATGAAATATATTTAGATTTAAAGGTAATTTTCAATATTCTTTTCAATTTTTCAACAAAATATTTGTTTCTTCAGGTCTTACGGATTTTTGGAATGGCGGGTGCCTGTAGAAGAACGGAATTGACGAACATTTTTAAAGACAATGTGATAAATGATGGAAGTTGCTTCAAAAAATGTATAGAATATTTTTTTATAACTCCAGGATATATAGGTGTCGATTCAACGGATACTATTAAAAAATATGCTGAAATGGGATCTCCAAACTGTACACATAATTGTTTATTTCTTCGTTTTTTTCGTTACACATAGAAATAAGATGTGTGTTAATACAGCAACTGGTATAAACATAATTGGGACAGCAGCCTATAAAATTGTCAATTTTTTGAAACTTCTCCTAGACTATAGTCTAGGGTTAGAGTTTTGTCTACTGGACACTGTTTCTGACGTTCCTCGACATCAGTGTTAGCGAATGCTGGATCTGACTTATTCACGATAAAAAAGCATGGTGGATGGAAGAGTAATGCAGTTGCGGAGGGGTACATTGAAATACCGGAAGAAAATAGAAAGAAGCCTGCAATTAAAATATAAGATGAAACTGTTAATACAAAGGCAACCAATTGATTTTTCGTTAATTCGGCTATCACACGTTTGATGACAAACTGCAAATAGTGTGGTTACAAGAAAAGGTGATGAAGAAGAAGAAAAATATTACAATGAATATTCCTTCGATGAAAAATTTCCAGAAGCAATATTAGAAGCTGCTGGCGAGGCGAATTTGGATTTGTTACCCGATAAATCGAAAGAAAGATATTAATAAACGGCATGCACATTTCTTAAGGTAGTGTAATGAAAAAGGTATTGGATCTGGGCCACAAAAAGCTGAAGTATTTTCAAAAGAAGATATATCCAAATTTATGATAACAGCACCAAATAAAACGCACATCATGATGAAAGTGGCTACCATTTTTGGTTTCGCTGGAGCTTGTCATCGGCGGAACTTACACAAAATAAGTTTTGATAACATTGAAGACAAAGGAAATCTCATAACAGTTCGAACTCACAAAATAATTTTGCAAGATCGTTTGTAATATCACAGGAAGCAAATAATGGAACATTCTTATTGTACAGAAAATATGCGAACTTACGATCTCCAATCACTTCACACTGTCGTTTTTATTTATATTATACAAAAGGAAAATGCAATCCTCAATGTGTCGGGATCAACAATTTTGGAATAATGCTTTCCGAGACAGAAAGTGATTTGCATCTTCGAAATTCTGAACGATACACAAACCACAGTTTCAGGCATTCCTTGCTGACTCTAGGGAGCACATTACGAACATAAAACGCTTAGGATGTTTAAAATCGACTTTGGTAGCTGAAGGACATCTGGGAGAATCAGAAAAACAAAAGTAAAACTTGTGCAACAAAATTCATAGCGATTCATAGCAGTTAAGTTTAGATATAGCAAAATTCTGTGAGTGTTCGTTCTCCATCAATACTAACAATAGTAAAACAGATTATGAGTTTGATTTTATTAGTTTCATATTCACATATTGGTTACTTTAAATATCACTGTCCACACTAGTTAGGAAAATAGCTATTATTTTGATATTTGCCTAATTAATTTTGTCGTTGCGAAAAAAATCATAGTTCATAATTTGATTAATTGTCATTTTTTTCATTATTCTGTTCCAAAACGCTTTGTCTAAAATATTTGACAAGTACCTATTCATAAAAAACAAGGGTAACATTTTCCATTTAGAAGTGTTTCCATTTAACAATGTTAAGAATTTGTACAACCCATGCGTCATTCTACCTCGGCTACAGTTACAAGAAGGTAATTGAAATATTTTCCTGTCGTAAATTTTACTATATTTCAAGGGTCTCGCCTACATACCCTTCTGCAACAGAAATATTATCAGGTTTTCATTTAAATTATATGGCCAGGGGCGTAAAAGACTCGTAAAAATTTTTACTGGCGATGCTTATCGTCTCAGGAAATTTTCATTACATGCATAAAAGTCGAATTTTATTGCCTACTCAAAGTTTGTGCGTAAATATTATTTGTTCTAGCGGTATTAATTTCTACATCTTGGGAAATTTTAACGTTTATATACAGTGCTATGAAGAAAGTAAGAATATGTTTAAAACGTAGTATAGCTATTAATAATATAACATCACTTTCTCCAAAATAGTGTTGTCATGTTCTAAATGTACAGAGTGTTTTATAAACATTACATACAAGAGGCAAGTTATATGTACAGGGTGATTCGAAAATAGCTGAGGAAAATAAAACAGTGAATTCTTTAGCCGATTTCTCCAGTTAACTACCTGGCTTAGATTATGGGAAGTTAGTCTAAATGCGATTTCAAGTTACGTAGCTACAGGATTGACTGCAGCCTTCCCGGTATTTCACCTTGTAATTACGATCTAAAAGTAACAAGCAAAATTTTTTTTAAAGTGGCTTCAGACGTAAGATTTCTTGTTATTTTCGAATCCGGCTTCAAAATTATGGGTTTCTATTTAAAAATTGGATTTTGACCTTCAAATAACCTTCAAAATCAATGTCAAAGTCAGATCTGAATGCACAGTTAGTTGGCCCCCAGATGTTTGAGCAACTTTTGTCTGAGTAATTTTTTCGTAACACTCACGAATCTCGAGATATTCGACTGTACTGATTAAAATGGCCCACCCTGTATATCAACGTATTCAAAAATCTTCCCGCTAGTGCGTGAGGTAATTTTCATTGCTCATAAAATCACAAGAATAATTAAAATAAATGTTAAAATACCTCAATTTTAGCCACGCAGTTACTACGAGAAAATGTCACAATTACAGCAAAATTATTACAGCCACAGCCACCAAATTACTTCACTCACTAGCCAGGACATATAGGACAACTTGTGTTTCACTTTCAGATTAATATTTATTGCTAATTTTACATTTTGTGCCCTCGAGTAAAATCATAACATATATCACGGCTTTCATTTTTATGTACGTCAAAATGCACGATAAACTTCAGAGAACCGTACCGCTCGGGCCTATACGAGTTGTATACTGTATCATAGGTCTGATTGATTCGTCGTTTCGCTCACTCAGGCTGTGCAATTCCTTTTCTACAAAACCCCCGCCTTAAGAAACAAAAGGACTTTGTTTTGATGCCCCCGCCACTGCCCCTTCTAGAACTCTCCGCTCACAATAGCCACAACGCTGTATAGGAACAGAATGGAATATTTCACATTCAGCTACAAATTCCACTCGTTCACAACAAGCGAAGACAATGCATTCGAACGGTACGGTGTGGATATTAAATCATTTTTCAATATTCGCGAACTATGCCGGGATCTCGGCATTAAATCTCGCCAGACAACAAGAAGTGTCGTTTTGATGTAATACAGGAAAGGAAGTTCATTATGCGGGAGTTTATTCAACGTGATAAGTTATTATGCCCGGCTCAGGCTCAACCGGGCCCCATTGTGCGAGCCATATTGTTATCATTGTGTCGACATAATATGCATAACGCTAATAGGCGGCTCGAACCATCTGCTTGTGCTATTATTCCTCGACGTAAGAAACCGCGCTTGTTTCTCTTTTCTTAGCGAAAGAAAAATGACTAAAGGATACAATGCGTCCATGGAGGGAGCAAATATCAAAAAATATCAATGTAGGTCCGATTGTAAGTGGATATTATAGTAAGGATTTGTACCAAATTGAATTCACTGTTTACTCTAATCTATCTAAAAATTGAGCGAGAATCCACAGACAAAAGTTCAAACTCAACCTTTGGGCAGGAATGTTTGTTGTTTTTACATGAAAATATAACCGGACAAATGTATTTGGATCTGTTGAAAAACGCTACTAATCCTGCTTTAGCTGACATACTTAAGCAAGACGATCGTTACCATGCCGACAACTGATTATGCGATGCTTGTGTAAACATTTTAAGATTCAATGGATTGAAAGGAGGACCTACTGAATGTATCGCATATTCGCCAGATTTGTTTCGGTTTTTCCGAACTCTTTTAATCGAGCTATTTAAAGACAAAAACTTCTGTTACACAACCATGGTATAGGCTGTGTAATATACATTTTTGAGATTATAAGATTTGCGGCAAATGTAAGACGACTAAGCTAATGACGAAAACGAAGGAGACAAAATCAAAGCCGAAGGGGAAGATGACAAAGATGAAGAATACATTTGTTGATGATACTAATGCTGTGGATGATGCTGTTGATGATCATGATGAAGCAGATGATGGTTTTGATAATGCTGATGTTGATAAAGCTAATGCTGATGATGATAATGATAATACAGTTGATGATAATGTCGATGATAACATTGATGATGATGAGGATGATAAAGTTACCCAAGTAGCATTATAGAAACGAAAATTGATACCGCAACTTCAATTAAGCGGCTACTACGTAGTAATCACGAAATCTACAATATAGTAAAAATAACACCAATGTATGTTAGCATAGTTGAAAGCACGTAATCCTCACCATTGAAAATCATTTCATAGTTCTGTAATTTTTGGCGGGGCGGTTTGGTGTCTGGAACGTTATGAAAACTAAGCAGAAACACTCTAAAGTTGCCCAAACATTAAAGTGGATATTGAAGATAACAAGCCATGTCGCTTGCATGTTAATTAGAAGTGACAATAGTTCAAACTGATCATAATAGTTTTGACGAAGTATTGGAAACTTTTAAAGTGGTGACACTTGATTATACAATTATTGTTGTCGCCACGTTATTGCTTCATCCATAAGTGATTTCCACCTTGGTATCAACATTACTAGAATCTACTATGGAGTAACATGATTTCTACATGACCTTCTAACACTAGAGAAAATATATTAGTTTATTACTAGTTTATCCTGAGTCTGTGTGTAAGATGGGTAGCAACTAAAACCTCGCAGAATGAATACTTTTCGGCATTTGACTACTTTTTATAGGAAACTAAAACAACAAACAGAAAGTGCTACAACCCTTAAACATTATTTTCCGGGATGAAGAGCATCTTAAAAATTTCCTAATTCTGGGAATTTTAAAATGTACCTAACCGAAGACAAAGTCTTAAGCAGCTCTTGTTGGATTGCGTCTTAAAATTTCTCTTCGAGAATAGTTTAAATGTTATAGCCAGAATAATGTTCCGTCATTTTCCGACTGATATGGAACGACACATAACACCTTTTTCTCTTTTGTAGACATTATTTTAATGAACCGGAAAGTTGATTGATTAGTTTCTTTGGCCACTTATTTGATGAATGTGTCGTGGTCACTATGTACCATTAAAAATAAGCTACTTGGGTACTGATAATGATAACGCTTATGCTGAAGATGTTCATCATGATGATGCTGATGTTGATGCCCATGCTGACATATCAGCTATAATATACAGGGTGCTGCATAAAATTCTACTATTATTGCCGCAGGCGCAGGTAAAAAATAAAGTCGGCGTAAGTCAATTTGCTGACCTTTCCAGTAATTGGTTTAAATCACACTGTTGGCAAAGCACCTTATCACAAAGAAATTATTGTTGAAGCAACAAAACGAATAAAAACCTTTCCCGAATGTTGTGAATGTTTTGGTGACTACTGTATAATATTAATTCACAGGCTTCGTAAAGTCGCGTGGGTTGCGAATTTCAGATATGCGACACGTTTTGCCTTACGGTGGTGTGATATTTCTGAAAAGAGAAATTTCACACTTCACACCTCTTCAAATTCAGTTTGATGTTGGAAGTGTTGTATTATAAAAATCAATTTTCCTTGACCTAAGGCTTTATATGCTAAATAACGATTTCATGGAACAGAACATTATTAACATACCTACATTAGCCATACTTTATCACAACTTTGTTATTTTTTAATATTAACATCCCACACTTACAGAACGAACCGAAGGTGACTTTTGGAAACAGACGAGTGTTATAAAATGCAGATATACGCGGTGTAAAACCACAGTATACTTACTAAGCAATCAGTACGGAATCTTAGACAATTTATGAATGAAATACGTCTGGCAGTTTTTAAATACCCCCACTCTAGAAAAAGTCGCCAAGAATATGGTGGATTTCACAGAACATACGAAAAAATAGCTAATAATTTGGCGTAAACATAACCAAAGTTGTTTCTTAGTTATAATATTTTGCATTAACTGTTGTAATCCAGTGTAGTTTCTTGTAAATTGAGGTATAGATTGAGACATTATAGTAATAACTGTCAGTCGCCAACAACATGGCGGATTTTTGGAAGACGCGGGAAAGCTGAGTTTCCCTACTGATTGCTTAGTATACCGCGTACTCATGGTCCCTTCTGTCGGGTTAGACAGACGAAAGCAGCTAGGATTATTCGTCGGATACCTCACCTATGGCATACTGATGAGAGCTAATAAGCTCGAAACCGGTATATGTCTGGTGGGCGTCTGACGAATGACTTTAGCTGTTACTATAGGTTTTCAGGTGTAATTCAATGCTGGTCGGGGCATTAGCCCGCAGAGTAGTTGTTTCCCGGAATTTCGTGTTTGCAAATGCAGATATGGTACGTATAATAGAAAAGATGTTATCTACGCTCAACATATTAATTTTTTTAAGTATATAAAAAACTTACTAATTAATCAATATTTTTTGTTATCAACACACATCCACAAGTACTAAATAATCAACACTACTTATTATGCATATTAATACAATGTTGACAGTTTATCAGGTTAACTCCAGATTAGGAAGAGGTTGCCCTTGCATTAACAGTGGTATAAACATCCAATTTAGTTTGTTATACTGATGAAGTACTTCTTTCCTTTTATTTACTTCTGAGGTTTCAATATACCCTTCCTCAACTACATTACTCTTCCATCCATTCCATCTATTAGCATTCGCTAACATTGACCTTGGGGAACATCGGAAACAACGGTGTTCTGCATATTGTCTAGGGTTGGATAGTTTAAAACAATTGGCAATTTTATAGAGTACTGCTCCAATTGTGTTTATACCAATCGATGTATTAACACACTTCTTATTTTTATATGTAAAAACAGTTATGTGTACAATTCATCAATTCCATTCTTCTACAGCCAATCGCCATTCCAAAAATTAGCAAGACCTTAAAAAACATGAATTTTTTAAGAAGTAAAAAGAATATTGAAAATTATCTTTAAATCCAAATATATATTTTTAAGCATGGCAAATAAAGTAGCGTATTTTTTATGTATAAGTTTTTTTCTTATTGCGTTTTAAACGTGGAATAGTAACTCCACAATGACGGAGGTTTACGATCCTTTCTTAGTTTGTTGAAACATGCTAATAGAAATTTTTCATCAGTTATGTCCTTAATTTTACTTTGATGGCACCATTTCTCATATCTTTCCAATAATAAGGCATAGTGTACGGGAGACTTGTGGGATAAGGTCTAAAATTGCTCCAGATGCACTATCTTCGATATTTGCAATCAAATCTTCGTCGGGAAAACTCATTTTATATAATTTATTTAGATCTTTTGGTAATAACTAATTGTAATTTAATAACAATAGCAGTTTGTTCATATCTTTTTCGGAATCAATGATATCGATTCATTAACCTGACAACTATGCCGTGGAGTGTTACTTTATGAGTCTAATCCAATAGTGACAGATGTGTTACGAAGTTTGTCAGTGTTACATTGGAGAATAACATAATCACCGATTGTATTATTTGTCTTTACAGTATAAGATAAATATTTCGTGGAAGTTTAATTAGTTTGCTTACTTGAACTGTAACTAGTAAGCACTGATTTCAATGTCAAAAACTGCGTGTTTTTTTTATAAAACGCGTGCGATAAATATATATCGCACTTGTGTTATAAACAACGTCATTATAATATTTCAATGAGCGTTGATAAAATAAATTAATAATAAACTAATCATTTGAGGTAATAAAATTGTTTTGCTAATCATTTTAAATACATGACGAAATAATACATCAAGCAAACTACACTAGACTAATTTTATCTTGATTCTATAATTTTATTCCCGTCGATTAAACGTACTTTTAAAGAATACTAACTCTAATTGCTCATTTGACCGCAATAAAAGTTATGCAATCGGATTTTCTTATTAAATGTCAGCGGAAATGAAAATGTAACAAAGGCTTTATAATAGAGATTAAAGGCCCTGCGGCAAAATTTGAATCTCCTTTGTTTAAGAGACCAGAACATTAATCTTTTAATTTTAATTCGACAGGCAAACTTCTACGGCCTGTTCCCTAGTCAAAATTAACACGAAAAGTGCATAAAATTTGAGGTTAATTTCATCACCTTGCAAAAACAACACTAAATGAGATCTACTGTTGCGAAATATACGTGGACGGACTTCATTTTTGTCATTTAAATTATGCAGACAAAGTGAGGTGGAATCGTTCCTGAAACATTCTGAAAACGTTGTAAATATGATTTTTCTTACACCGCAAAAAAGTTGTGCACATTAGATTTTTTAGTGTATAATTCAGGGCCTGTAACGTTTTCGTGTACCTATATAGTTTAACACATTCCAGTTTTTTAATAAGTGTTTTTATTACACAACTGTGTATATTCAATTCAAAAGCGGAATTTGAGGAAACAACTATTCTGCGGACTAATGTCCCGACCAGCATTGAAGCACATCTAAAAAAGCTATGGTAAACAGCAAAAGTTATTCGTTAGCGGCGCCATCAGACATATACTGGTTTGCAAGCTCTGTTATTGTTGTATTACTGTAGAAAATACCAAATACATACTGTACTACAAAAAAGTCCAGGTAAATACAGTAGATTTACATCTTATATGTCTAATGACATTATTTTTATTATAAATACGTAACGATGTTGAAAAATTGCATTTATGCTCACTAAAATGCAGCTATGCTGCAAAAAATTACATGTTCAGAAGTGCATGATGTGTATTTACATAATATATTGATAATCTGCAAACAAGATGTAACGTCCAATAAAATTATTTGCACCATATCACGTGATAACGTGAGAGTGAGGTAAGGAATTACTTTTAAGTATGTGTTACTCTTAATGAAGCATACTTCTGATGGTTTTTTGTACTGTTGCGGTGAATTAAAAATTTTCAAATGAGGTAGCAATAAAGCTGGAAAGTCACACCTCACCTATGGCATATTGATGAGAGCTAATAAGCTCGAAACCGGTCTATATCTGGTGGGCCGCCTACGAATGATGTTAGCTGTTGCTAAAGGTTTTTCAGATGTAATTCAGTTCCGGTCGGAACATAAGTCCGCAATAGAGATTGCTAGCTTACAATGGTTTTACAATGGTTTACGTTCATGCAAAAAACAAAACTTTATTGAACTATATTTAGTGGCAAAAATTGGTTCTTTATTGCACTAGTGCAATAAAATGTTTATTGCATTCGACTACAGCGTTTTGTCATCATGACACAAATAAACGTTCAAATCGATGTCATATTTTCCTACACTAAGTGTCATCTAAATAAAACATTTTTTGGTTTTTGCATGAATGTAGAAAAAATATTGAATGCAACTCGTACAGAAAGTGCTTATTGTACTCGACAATTTCACGTTGCGTGATAAACATTTACTTTTTGTACTTGTTGCATAAATAACTATTTTTGCATGAACGTAGAAAAACGTATTTATTTTTCCTTCATTTGTCTTTGATCGGGTTAATAAAACATTTGCTGCTGTTTATCTGAAGGTCGCAACTAAAATTATGATTAAAATTTCAGTTCATAAAGAATAGACCTCGCAATTTTTATCTCGGCTGCGAAGTATGCATAAGAATGCAAAGTAGATTTTGCAGTGTGCACATGTAAATTGGCTCTTTGTGAGAAATGTCTACCTAGTGTGCACATGACATCGATTTGCGATATATACGGTTCACCAGGCAGCGGAGTGAAAAAGCCCTGACACAATTCCAAAGGTGTCGACTGGGTGGAAATGCTTTGATTTACTTTACGAATTTAAATTACTCTTTGATGTTTTATTGTTGCGACATCTCTCAATAACTCCGACAATTTCTTGGGAATATTGCTCGCTTCGAGTATCTAAACCCGTTTCGCCTCGGAAGCTGTGGAAATAACTCTTCCACGTTTTCGCATATTCCAGAATGACGTTCGAACTCACGACTCATTATAGATGTCACTCGAGCGTCGAAGTGACTATTCATGAATATTGTTCGATTCTACATCTGAACTCATATCTATCTTTATTTTAATTCGCATTTACCTTAAAATGCATGCATGCATTTGGCCACAGAATGAAACTTTAATTCAATACCACTACTCGTTATTTAGCTACCATAAATCGATATTACGTAATTCTACAGAAATTTCTTAAAATTATTTGGATGAATTGTCGTCACGCAATGGTTTTTATTGTCAAAATAATTTTCGAGAGTTTGCCACATGAAAAACAATATTTTTGCATAATTTAGTGTAATATATAGGCAAACATTTAATGTATTAAATATTTTGATAAAATGTACTTATATGTTGAATTATTCATTTGTTCGTATGACGAAGTTGTCTAAATTCTTGCCACAACTATACCTAAATTTGTTTCAATACTACATTATAAAAAACAAATATCAACAGTCGATGACTGAATTTTCAAACATACATAACATTTTATACCACAGGTTGATTAATGATTTTTTTTTTATTTTCATGTCCTTTATAATTTTAATATGTTCTTTTTTTAAATCCTTTAACTACTTAAGAAACCTTTTGGCCTGTTCATTTTGGGCATTATGTATGTTACATGCATTTGAACTAAATAAATCTATCAATCTCTATCTATCTATCTCATTTAAAGGGATGCATTTTTTTTTCAGAAACAAAAATATTGCCATGGACGTAACAAATCTAACATTTGTCAATTTTAGTTGTTTAGTTTTGTTATAACCTGTTATAGAAAAAATGTACACGCAATTCACAGTTATAGGCTTGTAAGAGACTCTGTATGCAACACAAAACTCGCCTATGCATGGTTAGTATCACAGAATATATAGCTAATTTTTTCGAAAAGGCTTTAAGTTATCAAAACTTGGTGTGTACCATTAGAAGCGCTATAGTTTTTTTTATATAGGTATTGAAAAAATTATGAACAACTGCGATGTAATGAAAAACATAATTGTCAAATAAAATCCAAGCATCAATAATTTGATTTTAAGTTCGGCCCTACTGAAAAAAGTTGTAGAAGTTTATTTTAAATTATGGTAAACGTTACATTTAGCTATAGCTTAAAAAAATGAACCACAAATAAGCGAGTTAGCGAGGCGATTTTACTCCACTATTAAAACTCATAAACGCAACGCACTTTATAAAGACGGCAAGATATGGCAACAAAGGCAGCGGTCGTCAAGGAAACGAACGCAAATTTATAAGTTTTAAAATTTTAACAAATACGTATCGTTACGCCATCTGTCAACAACCTCAGGACCTATGCCCTAATATGACCCCCACGAGAGTTCTGTTGCGTAGCTATATTTTCTGTGTTAGTATCTTAATAAGTCTCATATTTGTGTCTTAATAGCTATCACTCATTGTTTATATTGCACAATTTGTTTATTACGAGTTAAGCAAAAAATAACCTGTGACAATATACAGGTTTGTAAAAGGTAGATAGATGTCTCTTTGGTCTGCTATAAGAAATAAACAAATAAATAAATATACTTGTATGTTAAGGCGGTTAGAGAATAAAATAGCTAAGTTGCTCCACTCTTCACTTCGCTTAAACGTTTATCTTCTTCTGACGCTTTTCTTCCTGCTTACTCACACAATATCGATGGCCGACCAGCAATACGTTGCGATCTGTTTTGGTTCATCTCTATCTTTAATAGAAAACATGTGTAGTACCAACATATTTTATACGTTTCATTTTTATGTTATTAAAACGTTGTGTAGAAAAAGTACCTATTATTTACATCTGGATAATACGTTTAATAAATTAATATATGTATTTGAAACGTTTAATTCTATTTTTAACAGACGTTGCACTCAACGCGCAGTTAATTATATTAATATACAAACGTATATAATACATTTTTTGTCTACATCAGTCTAATAAACGTTATAAAAAACGTAAATTTCTAGAGTTCACTTCAGCTTCTAGATGAAATGCTAATATCGTTAATGTATTTTAACCAATATATTTTATACGTATAAGTTTTTAACTAAAAATAAACGTTAACAATTCCACCGAAAAACGTTTAATCAACCATTACAACGTTTTAAAAACGTTATATAAACGTACGTATATCTATTAGGAAGAATCTGTTTACACAAACACATAAATTCTTAGATGAAAGCAGAAAATCTTAGATGTAAACGTATTTAGTATTTAAGGCTGACACAAGGTTAATTTGATCTTTTTGTTTAAATGCAATTGAGTCAAAGATTGTACAGAACTTAACATAAACATATAATTCATTGATTTCAACTATTCGATACTTCTAGATTGGTCATTGTTAAATTATTCCTAAGGATAATGTTTCATTCATGACGAGTAATAAGTTCTATTTTCAGATTTTCCACTATGAAATTTGTCCGTGAAACGTTGGTGTTAAAATTCGATTAGGCACAATAATTCATTATCTTCAAATATCTATCTATTTACTAATTCTATTTTAGGGTGATATGGAAAAATAACTTTCCCATTAAATATTTACGGGTCCAATTTTATCTGGTCATGCAGAACACTTACTCTCTCACTTATAAAACGTTATTATTTCATAAACTTGCACGAAAAAGTATTTTATTAAATGCTTTGTATATCTTAGACACAGTTCAGTTACTGCTTTCACTACGGCCCAATTATTTAAGTGTTTCTCCCTGTTAAAACTGTGACGACGACGAGCATTATTATCGAATGGTTTGAAAAATCTATAGAATCAGTTGAAGTCGTCTAAAAACATTTCATTTTACACCGCAAATAAAGTAAGTTCTACTTCCCCGACATAATTGGATTACTGGAAAGTAGGTCCTTGTATTATCCTTCTAGAATTCTAATGTGAGCAAAAATAGCGCAGCTCAGGAATTAACGAAGCAGCCATTTCGAGCGTGCATACAATAAAATTTCACATAAAAGGGTCATTATAGATGTAAATACACCAGGGATATGCGTTTTCTAACGTGTGGAGAACAATAAAATATTAAATGCTTCAATTCTACGTGTATGTGAGGGCCAAGTGATATAATGAAATTAAAGGGCTTTTGCAACATTTACGACTTTTTTGATATACTATCTTAAAATGACATTCCACAGTCATTAAATAAACGTCATAGTTATATAAAATGTGTATGCATGTTTTTCCAGATGAAACACAAGTTAGTTTGTTAGTTATTTGCAAATTCGTAATAATGTGTTTTTCATTTATATGTAAGAGTCTTGCAAGAATCATGAAAAATTACGTGATCGCAAGACATGATTTTGCAGGATCGAGTAAGTACAAGACTTGTATCTTGTTTTGCACGACGAGACAAAATTTGTCCAAATTTTCGAAGATTTCTTGCCTCGGCCAACGCTAAAAATCACCACCATCAATGTATGCAGTAGCTCAAAATGCTCTTTAACATTACGGAGCATTCGTGAAGTAAAAAATAGGTGGTACCGAAAACTCGCAAAATAAAACATGTCGTAGAACAAAAGCAATATTAAAAACACAATTTTTATTTATTCACTGTTAATATTGTTACGGAAGCTCATCTACATATTTTTGGTTTGTTTGTTAATTATGTGGATTGGCTTCGCCTCCACAATTCAGTTTATGCTCCGAAGTCAATCGCGAATTACAGAAACGCCAAAGTAAAGATTCGACAGTTTTTTGTTGTGACAATAAAGTTTTGTTTTTCTACGTTGAGTACTTCAAGGCTAAGTCAACGTAGAGGTTGCATTGGTATCAGAAGTGGGATGTTTCCCAAAGAAAACGATGGAATTGAAAAATAAATGCCAGTTACAAGAGCAAAGTTTACATAAATGAAGGAAGACTTAAAGAAAGAGATGAAGAACAGTCAGGATGAAATGAAGAATAGCCAAGACGAAATGATAAAAAGATATGATGGAAGATTTGAAAAAGGAAAGAAAATTAGTCAAGAGAAAATGAAAAACAATCAAGAAGAAATGAGAAACAATTTAGAAGAAATTAAAAATAATCAAGAAGTAAATAATAAGAAGTTAGAAGTAATTACGACCAATCTCAAAGAGAAGGATCCGTTGAATGAGGTGCAAGATTTTTGAAAGATATTTTAAGAACAAACAAAGAGATTATCAAGACTGCTTTGGAAATGAGGTATGGTGGGCAATCTACAACACGTTTACCAGGCACAACTAAAAAGCCGAAGACATTGCTGCAAAGCAAAAATGCAGAAATTTGAGGCAGATAGAGTATGTATGGTGAAGCTAGCAGTCAAGCATTAAGGTTGGCCAGACATAAAACATATTTCCAAAGCTTTAGCTCAGGCACTGGAAATTGAAGCCGCCCGACAAGCGTCTAGAAGCAGTCAAGACACAGGTAAGTTAAGCTTCTGACTGGCGAACAAGGAGCAGGTGAAAAGAACATGGAAGGACTTAGGAAGGGTTTCTGAGATTTATTGGAGTTCGAAAAGGAACAGGATCGTACTGAATCCACTGTATATAGCAGAAGAAGGCCCATCCAGGAAGCATGCCCTAAGAATACATCTAGTCAGAACTAGGAAAACGGCAACTAGTCAGCTTAAGGGGAGAAAGCTGGTTAGGTGCTACCAAGCTCCACCACTTGTTAAGATCAAGGTAACCCGTCTGAAAAATAATGGAACGAGTTTGGTAGTACCAGGGCATATGCGGACGGGACTGTGAAATCGTCTTGGATATAGGCTCTAGTCACACCATAGTAAGACCAAACGTCGTCGTCTGCTGCAGAATATAAAAGCCGGACATGAACTACATTTTAGAAACCGTAAATGGAGAAGCCATAACCGAGGATCTAGCTAGAATAACTTTGGGAACTACTTTTCAAGAATGACGTCGTCAGTGATGTCGGCTACTTGGACGTTTTGTTGCAAAGTGGTTGCTCTCAAGGTTATCCCAGCTAGATGGAAACCCTTAACGGTTATGACTTCTCCATTTAATATTCCCTCCATAGTCAAAGTAAAGTTTTGACAGTTTAAGTTGTTGGTTATGAATCAAGTAGTGACAATAAAGTTTTGTTTTCCTACGTGGAATATTTACAGGCTAAGTCAACGTAGAGGTTAAAATTTTTCAATTTTGTTCAAATTAAAAATAAAAATTTAAAATGCGTTTGTAAGACACGCAAAATTTTACTATTCGTATAAAACATTTTAACATTTATTTTCACATACATGATAAAAGTTTATGTTATAAATAATATTTACATCGACAGTTGAAATAAAAAAAACTAAAAAAAACCTAAAAAGTGTTGGTAAGATTTTTTCTCCTTATTTACTCTTTGAAAATTTGCAGGTGACATGAGATAACATTCCTGTTATTTGCTACGCCCTAGATTATTCAGTTCTTAAATGTCTAAAATTATTTGTATTTGGAGAAAACACTATTTCAAGAAAACGACACCCTTAAGATAAACTTTCGAAAATAAGATGCTGCGACACCGTACCAGATGTTCACGTTAACACCCATATCAGCGACCGGATGATATTTGAAAAATATTACGACCACAGTTTCGAGAATGATTGATATCTGCTGCACAATCTCAAAGCATTAATTAACTCCATAATCTCGTCACCCGTAATGAATACGCTGGGTGCTTTTGAAATGTTCGTTCTGTTTAATTTTCCACACTGACTTTGATGAATTGAAAACTCATAAATTACTTGAGTAGGCCCTGTTATACTTATCCCCATCAGCTACTGGCTTTGGATTATATTAATATAAGGCCCTCTGAAGCAGTTCATTATGGGATTTAAATTTAAGACCACCCAAATGATTAAAACATGTTATTAATACATAAAGAGTAGTGATACTCAATATGAGTTTTTTATAGCAGCGGTTACACATATTTTCTCTCAATTAAAATGATTTTCAGGCTGCTTTTCTTTTGATTTTACTCATTAATGATATAATTAACTTTCATTCATACATGTTGTCCCAGGCGAATTACTTGGTTATTTTTTAAGTTTAATTATAAATAACCATTCTTAAATGGGAGGAAATTCCATACAGGGTGACAATAAACAAAACAAAATTTATCTAAAACTGTCATATGGAACATTATTATTTTTTTAAATGACACATTTGAGGTACAGCTATTTATGTTAGAAGCAGTGAAGATTTTGCGGAGTCACCACTGAAGTTGCCGACAGTGAAGAGCGACGAAACGTTTGGAAGCATGGGATGCGACCAGTTACAGAGGCGGCTACGGGACGTCTCAGGAGACCACCATTATCCGAGGAACGGTTCCGACCATAGCAGTCGTAATATCAACAATAGGAGCCAAATTCAATATATGGGCGGGTCCAGAGATACCGATAGCGGGTCTGTCCCCACAGAGCCTAGTCCAAGAACAACCAAGGCAGGTCAAAGAATCCCGGCTAATGCTATGGATGTGCATTTTAATTATGTTTCTGGCAGCGACCAGTTACCGGGTCATGGCATAACAACCCAGAAAATCACTATGTATCAAATGATAGCAGAAATTCAGTTCTTAAAATCTTATTGCCAGAAGATATTGGAAATTGTTGGTATAGAGGTTAAATTATGTTCCGAGGATTTTAAAATATTATGTTTGTGTGAAAATAAGGTTTCGGAAAATTTAAATGATATTCTTGACACGTTGTTCTCCGAAAATCATGATAAAATAATTCTGTGTGGTTATTTTAATACCGATTATTTGAAAGTCGGAATAAAGAAATGATCTTAATATTATGCTATAGTATTGAATGTATAATTTAATACAAGAATCTACTAGAATAACTTCTGTCACAATTATTGATTACATGTGTATCAATTTTAACGAAAATGTTGTTTGTCATCTGACTATATCGGATCACTTTGCACAGTTACTATTAATTGATCATGTTAAAAATAGCCCTACTTATGTAACAAAGCGAGTATTTAGTAGGAGTAATTACCACACATTTACATCTTCCATTAGTAGAAAAAACTGGAATAATTTGTATCTAATTAGTAACGTCCATGAAGTTTTTAAATATTTTGTAGAAGCTGTGTCATATTATATAGGCGTAAGTTTTCCCTTAAAAAAAATATATGTTAAATAATTTTAACAAGAGTACACCGTGTTAACTAAAAACAGAGTAAACCGTGTTAACTAAAAACCTTACAATCGCATCTAGAACATTAAAATTTTTAAATAAAAAATGTTCCAAACTAAATCTGAAACGGATATAAAATATTTTATAGAATAAAAAAAAATTACCGATAAATAATAAGGAAAGCCAAATTATTATATAACAAAAGATTATATGAATCATCCTCCAGTAAGTGTCATGCTGCTTGGAAAATCTTAAATTAAAACAACGGTAATCTAATCACAATAGTAAGAAGCAGTGTATTTCTGAAATTGTGACTGAGAAGATAAAGTAGAATCTGTCGTATTAACAACATCAAATATGTTAATGATTATTATGAAAATATTCCAAAAAAAGTTAAACAAAAAACTGATAAATGTGAATACTTATAAGTGTTTCACCGATAGAAGCTAGCCAACAGTTTTTTGGCTAATGTAGAGAAAACTGAAATATTCAGTATTATTGTTCAGTTAAATAAGTCTAGTTATGCAGGTTAGGATGATGCTTTGTCGAATTTGGTAAAAGAATATATTTTTTATAGTTTTAGTATCATATTTAGTTAATTTATCGATAAGTGAAAGACTATTTCCAAATGTTTTGAAAACTGCTAAAGTGGTTCGTTTATATAACTATCGGCTATAACTATTCTCTATTATCAACACTATTGGCTGGTCCTGGTCTAGCAGTGAAAGAAGAAATTCTAAATATGGTAGAACGTAGCCTGGATGTACGAGGCGCATTGCAACTCGTCTCCAAATTAATCAAACTATGACATGGGAAGTCATTCATAAAAATGGTTTAAAACCTTCCCACATTCAGCGCGTCCAGAATCTTCAGGACGGTGGTAATGATTTGCGGCTACATTTTTGCAATAGGAAAAACGCAATCCACACTTTACAAATACATTTTGTTCACTGATGATGCTCAATTTACTCGTGATAGAGTAAATAACTGTCACAATGAACATCGTTCGTCAGATGATTGATAATCAATTACGTGGTCCAGTTGTGCTAGATGGTTGTCTTACTGAAGCTAGATATGTATATTTTTAGAAAATAATTTGACTGGACTGTACGATGTTCCATTGGATATTAGGCAAATCATCTACTCTCAGCATGAACGTGGCTCATTCAGTCATGTCTCATCTTAACAATCGCTTTTCACAACGATGGATTGGTCGAGGTGGTTTCCAAAATTGGCCACCAAGGTCACCAGTTTTGAATCTCCTTAATTACTCTCTTTGGGGATGGTTGATGAACACGAGAGAGGCTCTATTCGATCGGATTGTTAATTGTGTAGCTCTCATAAGAGAAAATCATCGTCCACTTCAACGAGCTACCTGTACAATCTACAAACATCTATATTTGAAAATTTAATTAATTAATTTCGGTATATTAGATGTTTAATCAATGTTATAATTTATAATATATACATAATAAACACTATTTCACTCTACTGATGCATTACAATAATAAACGGGTAAAAATATTTTCATTGCTATCTAAGTAACCGTTGATATTCACCCATTTATTTATCAGTCTTTTTGGTTCACTTTTGCCCCCTGAACACTCCTTTCAAATATATAATCACCCATGCTTTCTCAGCATTTCACTGGGCAGTGCACACAAAGTGTATACAGTGTCCATCTCTTTATTCCCCACATTTCGAAGTCGTATCTTAAAGCATTGATTCTATTATTAAAACTAGATATGCTGTGTGTAACATAAATTTGATAACCCGCCTGAGTGGCCTCCTGGGTCCTGAATTTACGATTTGGACATTATTCAGAAAGCAGTATTTCTGCTATGATTTTATGGTTCTTACATTCCGGCCACCTCAGGGAATGGATACTAGCTATCTAGGGGCAGTGAACAACTCAGCACCTCCCATGCTCATGAAATTTAACCGCAACGCCGAATGTATCCCAGCACTCCTTGCTTTTCGGCTAAAACGGTAAAGTTAGATATTCATACATTACCAATTTTATAAATTATTACGAATTGCCATTAAAAAAATTCAAATACTTTATTTTCTGGGTGTTTCACAATTAGTCCGATAATTTTTAACCATGTTCAGTCATAATATCATTAATTTTAAACACGTTTTCGGAAGACCAAAAACAAAGAGAGAAAATCGAAGTAAATCAAACCATAACCCCCAATAATACGGCACTTCATATTGATAATTCCTAGTCACAACATCATAGACTGTCGAGCGGTGAAACGAGCAACGTTACACCTGCGTTGCCACATCACAATTAAATGTGTTCTTTCATAGACCGCTAATACGTATATGTACGAAACCAATAAAATCCAAGAAAATAAAGAAGCATGCTGAAGCCCACTTAAGCAAACAAATAAATAAAGCAGAGGTATGGTTGAATTTGCATTTGACAATAGGACGATAATAGCTCGCATCTGCAGGATTACAATTTTTCAAAATTGGACACAGTTTTGTCAGCTTCCACCTATCAGGAAACTTGCCTGTCGATTATGTAATATTGAACAAAGTAAGCAACGGAGTGCACAGAACCCTTGAACAATCTTTTATTAGAAAACTAAGAATCTGATCGTCGCCACAAGACATTTTGTTTTTTACTTTATAAATTGCTAGAAGAACGTCAGATTCCGTAAATTGTTGTATTTTAATGCATTAATAATAATGTAATGAAAGATTTGGATTTTGAATATTCTCTTCAGAGAAAACGCTAGTAAAAAATTTAGAGGAATCGTCAACAATTTAAATGTGATCGTCAAATTCTTGGTCATCGAAAAACACATTCTTAGGTATACGCGTGTGCCCTTTTTTATTACGAACAAACGATCAAAACCTTCTAGGATAACTTTTAATATTGGCCTTGGCTGAGATAATTATTGTAAGCAGAAACACAAAATAATGATATATTCACAATATCATTATCACTTCCAATTGTCACCTATTTTTCTAATGCTGTTGTCTCTTTGTCATTTGATTCTATTTGTATCTCAAATATATGTAATTGTTTTTCTATCAGATTGTATTGTGTTAATTGATGGTAATTAAAATTACGATCCCGGTATTAGCAATGGTAAATATTATCAGCAAATGTAAACAGAAATATTAGTGACTTATTACGCAGCAAGTAAATATTGATATTTGTACGCATTAACTTGGTCATTATTAATTCAAATACATAATTAGATATCCATTGTTTATCAGATAATTACATGATTAAATATCCCTTCGGAGCAGGATACAGATAATATCAACATAATACAGCTCTGGCACATAACGCTGATTGGGTCTGAATAAGCGGGTAATTCTCTCTAAATAAGGAATAAAAATAAAACGGATTTTCGTATAACGCTTTTCCTTATTTTGCTGTTGAGAGTTTTAATAATTAAAATTTTCGTTTTCGAAGTATTCAATTTGCTTCGAATGAACTCGCGAAATTATGTTAAATATTTCAATTCGTAAAATATGAATCTTGAAGGAAATCACGTTCCTCTTAATCAAAGGCGTAGTAGGCCTTAACGGGATTGTAAAGTTTAATTTTGATGCTGTCTAAAAATACACTGTCCGGTGAAAGTTTCAGGACGACTTTATAACTTCCTAAGGGAGGGAGAAACAGGCAACAACTCAAAAATACTAAACAAGTACACAAATTATTCAAGGCTATAATATCCTTGCTTTATGTTCGTCGTGAAGGATGGGTACTTATTCTCTCAGATCACTGCTAATTATGAATAACGCAGAAATTGGAAAACTCATCGTGTCTTTTAGCTATTGACTGGGGTATATTTCTTAGGATAAAAAAAGCTAAATAAGATTTACACAATAAAACGAAAGTTTAGCATAGTTAGCATAAAATAAAGTTCTAGTTTATTTGTTTGCCTTCTTTATGATATGTATATTATGAGTGATTCAGAGCTTACCTATACCAGACTTCCAAAATTGTAGATAGTGACTAATGTTATAAACCTGCTCACAATTTATAGCAGTCAACACAAAGAGATATACATGCAGCCCTTATTCCTACAAAATCGTGTGCCGCATGCGCTGTGTTAGTATACGTTAGTACGCATGCGCTGCTGGCATTTCATTGGCTACGACGAATTGTCGGATCTGTTTCTTTTCCAGCGCTATTATGAGCGGGTATATCGTTCGAGCGGGCAAAATTTCGGGTATATCTCTTCGTTAATTTAATTGTGAATGTAATTAATTTTATTAGTGATTTGATCGAAATGAGGAATATCGGATGATGACATGTATGAAGAGTTTAGTGCGCGAGGTCAAAATATGAGTGTAAGTGATATTGAAATATATATTTCATTAACAAAATTGTACGTGAATAGCATGTGTGCAAATAAAAAAGTGGTAAATAAGTTACAACAGTGAAACATAAACTGATGGAAACTCACAGAAGGAAGATTGTATTTTGAAAATGAGTTTTCTAAAAAAAATTCTATTGCTATATCTTACAAGATGAAACTTTGTTTGTATAAATGAAATCGAAAAGAGTATACTGATAGAAAAGATGAAATAGTGATATAGCGAAGAAACTATTTAAAATAAGAATCTGGATCGAAGAATATATCAAATTTTGACGAAACATGGGTCATGCGGAAAACGGTATGATATGATATAATAAGTGTTAATGTGTGACCGCTATAGTGACAGTGCTAGTAAGCAACAGTAAATAGTGTGTATTTATTCTAAAGCCTTTTGTCCTTTTGAATGTGGAATTCGCAAATATTTGCTCGATTTATTTAACGGTGGAAAAATCTCTATTTGTAACAAATTTTGTCAACTACCTATAGCATTTTCTATCATTTTCATCATGAAACTGTCATGGTAGAGTATCAGAAGTTCAAAACAAATTTATTAACACCACATAATAATGAAAGGGGAAATAATATTTGTAGTGTTTGAGCTTCGCAAATTGCAATTGTCAAAAGTTGAGATTTTCCCACCATAAATAATTAAAACAGAAGTTGCAAAATTCGTGCAAAAATTCGTGAATTTTGCGTCCATGAGGACAAGGCTTAAGTGTGATATCTGCGGAGTGCGTATCAGTTAGGTGTAAGTGGGTGGTAGTGGGCAATCGCTATTCATAAGAACAGGGGCACATTTAAAGTAAATTGTTAATGTGTTAGGTTCAGCCGACGGCGACGTCAATTTATTTTTGATAATTTTGTGTGCTTTAACTCTTCATAAGTGGCACGCTTAGGTAATTATTCCACCCGTACCTTCCGTAGTCATCTCTGTGTTGTGAATTAGTCACTCTCAATTATTTTCGACCTTGGGTAAATGATAATACAAGATAAAAACTTTAAATTTTGAAATAATTCTTATTATTTTTATTATCTAACTCCTCGATATTGGTAATTACTGTTATATCACTGTTTCTAGTGTCAAAATAATGAATGTTATGTAATGCAATTATTTTTGTCATTTTTGCATATTTTTTACATCTGATCGTCTTCAAATTTAGTACGCCTATGAAATGTTGCTCCTCGCACGCTTCACCCGTCGCGCTTGTCAACAAGCTAGCGATTAGTCACCTCTACAATTTTGGAAGTCTGGTATAAAAAGATTTGGGAACAGACGCGTCATGAAAACGGAGCTAATATTGTAAAAAAAAATTGTAAAATTCTTTTAGTTTCCGAGTAAACAATTATTGCAGTTGTAGTATTTTCAACCTTTACATCGCTGGTTTACTGTAGTCTCTAGCCAGGCGATTCTGAATATTTAAATTCGATTACTTTTTGTAGGTATTAAAGTGTTTGTGATGCCAGTCTTACATTAGTTTGCCCAGTATCAAAAATGGCTTACATGTATAGCAACTCGGAGTTGATGGATATCGTTTTAATTTATTACGCTGTGAAAGTGCTTTAGCAGAATGATTTTCCGGTAAATATGCAGCTACTTTTACAGCGGTTTGCAGTGAGTGCAAGTGTAGTGCAATGCGAGGAAAATTTGAAACCAAATAGTGGAAGTGATGAAGATCCAGGACCTCCCCGGCGTATTGCAGTAATGTGGCGTATTATACACGAGACTCAATTATATCTGTACCATGCGTGTCCAAGTATTAATACCAAGGAATTGGACGGAGAACCGGAACCATGGCCGCCATGGTCTCTTGATTTGAAATCTTTTGGACTTCTTTTTGCGGGGATATTTAAAAAATGAAACGTATCGCACAAGTACATACCTACTATTGATGATTTACGTAAATGTATCATAATTGCTGGCAATAATCTATGAGTTTAAAATGGACAAGAAGCGGGAAAATTTGTGTTAGTTTGTAGAAACTGGGTAAGACTGACCCAAAATTTTGTTGTAACATCAGGTATGCTCAACTATTTTATTAATTAAAACCTCAAACTAATTCTGTTAATAATTAATAACAATAGCGGCAAAAGCAGTTGAATTTGTTGTATAAAATAGGTGTTATAAAATGTTATTTATTTCTTTCCTTGGGAATTTCTTTCCATTTTTTGTGCGGTCGCCGATTATATGCCTTATCAGGCTTTACAGTGGATCAGTTTCCAGTGCCGTGTAGAAGTGTATCATTTTCGAACTGCCTTTTTTGATTTTTGTTTTACAAAATTTGAATTGTAAGGCGCCTGTACTCAAAAATTTTTTTAGATAAGTTCTGAATCACACTGTATCTGCAAGACTTCATACCGTAGCAATATTTCTTGTCTTGTGTTGCAAGAGTTTTTTCTTTAAATCTTGTCTCGTCTTGTATTGCGAGATCAAGAAAAGCAAGACAAGATGCCAGCATTACTTTTAACGGCCCATAAGCATGTGCGTTATAAATTTATATAAAATTCTATTAGATATCCTTCTTCTGTAGATTCCATATTTAAATAAGTCATGTTATTTCAAACATTTCTTGGTGATTCCACCCTCACAGCTTTAACATGCCTGTATTTCAAACATCCGCCTCATCAGTGTATTAATTTGCAGGTAGGCCTGTGCAAGCTAAATCTCTACAGGCTAACGGAGAGGTCACCTCCGTAGTGTGTAGCCAGTTTAAGAGCGTACTCTTTGTTATATTCATGGAGCCACATGCTATTTAGATATTGTAATAAACATGACTTGCGTGGAAGATAATTATGATGTATAATGAGGACAAGCAATGTACTTTATGCAGTCCATCCTGAAATTAAGGAAGACCAGTGTTAACTAACATGCCGTGTGCAACTTTCTAACTCAGCTAGAGGCATTAATAATATATATGGTACCATGCCTAATTATTCGTTTGTAGCATTATGCAGATTCTGTTCACATTTGTCTCCCACCACGGTTCCGGCAAAATTAAAGTAACAAGTGAGAGATATACACAGTGATGAAACTGATTTCCACAACATTTAGAAAATTATTCAAAATGGTTACCGTTTACTCTAATATACAGTGCTTTCGAAAAGTAACGAATAAATTTATTATTTTTGAAATTGAGAAGTTTTCGACAAAATCCCCTGGCACGTCGATTTTGTTTTTAAAAAAGGCACTTGTGACGTCATCGTTGTTCGAGATATGACGTCATCGACATTTTTTTAAATTTTGACCATGCCATTTGAAAGAGCGTGTCATTCTAGACACATACATCATGAAAAATTATGGTGTTACATAAAAACAATTTCAAGAAAATATTGTTTGAAGATTTTAAAATTTAATTTTCACAATACTGAAAATGATAATGATTATGTAAAAAATCGACTAAATTAAATGTTCAAATTGTGCACCGTTGGCTGCCTGACAGTAGCCAAGACGATTAATAAATTCTTTTTGGACAATATCAATAACTTCAGGAGGTATACGATGTATCTCGTCACGAATTCTTGCTTTTAAATCTTCTAAATTAACCGGTTTAGTAACGTATACTTTGCTTTTTAAGTATCCCCACAAGAAATAATCTAGGGGTGTCAAATTAGGCGATCTGGCTGGTCACTCAATTGGCCCCCTTCTTCCTATCCAACAATTTGGGAACAGCTCATTTACATAAATACGGACATGTGTTGCATAATGGGGAGGTGCACAGTATTGTAAAAATTAAATTTTAAAATCAGGTTAAAATGTTTGTTCTTAGTCATAGTTAACCCTGTATACATAAGTATTCATACTCTATTTTATTATTTTTCTCGTCTAGCTTGGTCTAAAGGCGTCATGATATTATTCAATCGATGGCTTTCAGTTTTTTAAAAAATATTACAGATATATGTAACACTTTGCCGACTCTTACAAATAAACTTTTCATTGGAAACTGATACTTTCCAAATTATGATTAGGTACTTTATTTCATACACTTGTTGCACAACCATTTTTTTGGAGAACAGCATATTGTAACTACGCACATTTTTATTTTAAGTGTAATTTTTCAAATCCTGCCCAACGACGTTTAAAATTTCACACAGACATATGTTCCGAAATTCTTTATCTGTTCTATATTCCCTCTTTCGGTAAAATCCGCACCAATTCTGTAAACTGAAAGTTTAGTGCGGCATATCGGATTCTCTGAATAAATTGCGAACCGAGGGGTCCTGACTTATCCTCTTCTCCCTTATTTATTATATATTTATGAGGGCTCGGGTGGCAATCGATTTTAAGTTAAATATCACGCAGCAGTTACCGCACGAGCCCTCTTCCATCGGTTTAATTAAATCATGTTATTTTTGGAAAAGAAAAAATATTTTAATATCCTCTAATGAAACGGCAGTAACACAGACGCGAATGTTTCAGCGCTGTGAAAACTTTCTACCCTCATAACTTCTAATAACAGATAGATATGGAATTAAAACAATAAGGGAATGATTAATGGCTCTTTTTCGGTGGACAAAAAGGCAGGAATATCAAACAGCAATTAATTTAAATTGCATGCCGATGGCGGTGCCAACATGGGAATTGAAAATCAACAAAAGAAAAAAATAAAATAAAAAAATTAAAATTACGTTAATTCTTCATTGATTCGGAATATTAATTCTTAATTTTAAGCAATCGGGTAGAAATTGTATAAAAAATTTGTTGTCAAATGCTGGCAGAAAAAATTATATTATATTGATTAAATAATAAAAAAATCAAATAAAATAAATAGGTAATAAAATTGATTAATTCACGACCACTATATTAAGGTTTAATACGTCTATTTTCCGTGGATTAAAGGTCTTTTAGCATACTGGTGGATTAAAATTCTTAATACCACGCTTCGATTTTATAGCATTTTATTTAGAATTATTATTATTAACATTAACATTTATCTCAAGAACGATTTTGCCATTTTGACTCGGGTCATTTAAACTCAGTGGATAAGGAGCTTCTGAAGGACTGGAGGGGCCCACGACTTGAATCTTCCATATAACTTTCCGTTACCGTAGTTGATTTCCAACTATCATGACGTTTCACAGTGGTAATATCACTCATTCCATGTGCGGTAAAACTCTGCATCAAAAAGGCCAAGACACATTTCTACAGCATTGACTTGAAAAGCTTCTTCCATGATCGTGAAACTTCTTGAATCGTGTATTTTCTACCTTGACTTGTTTTTCAAAAATTCTGCGATTTGGTTTCTCTCCAGTATATTTGCCTTCTGTGGTTAATGATTTTTTTATTCAACTTTCAAATATAAAATAAGTTTACCATACTTCGAAATATCAATAACTTTGTGCACTTTCAACATTGATTTTAGTATGGAATATTTTGTCCACATTGAAGAGGCAGACAAACCGTTTTTCCACATTGAAAAAGTAGGATAGGAGCACCTCTTCTGTAATTGCTCCTTCTCCTATGCCCCTTTTTTCGCTAATTATCGAATTCCACCAATTCCTTCCCGTATACAATTTTGCTTTTCACTGGTAACAGACGTAATGTTGCTTCTCTGACTTCTCACTGGATTTCAGCCGGAATGAAGAAACTTTCAGCATTCTCATGTTTTGTGTTGATTTTGCAAATTTGTTCACTTTTGTTGACAAATAAACAAACGCATGTCATAGAAAGGATTTTTACAGTGGTATTCATAGTCCGTGTCCGGTCGCCAGAGAATTTCATAATGAAATTCACATAATTTCGAGAAGAAGAAGATATAAGATACTACTGTTACAGTATTCATTCTCCGTCCGAAATTATTTGAATTTCATTATGAAATTCGCATAATTTCGGGACGGAGACCGCTCTCCGGTGACCGGAGACATACTATGAATACGACCGTATGTATTCAGCTGACAATCAATATTCTTTATGTTTTTCAAAACCATAATTTTTCACCTGCTCCCACACGTCTTTCACTCGACTAATTGACTGGTTTTGGCCGTGGTAGTGAATAAAACGTTGAATTATATTCGGGGAATTAACCAGCCTTTAATCCACTCGGCTGCGCTCATTTTTTCTCGTGGAATAAAGGCTTGTTAATTCCCTATAATTAACAATTAAAAATTATTAGTAAACGTAAATCTTCTGATGGGCTGTGATGGAATTGATTCAAAAATTTTATTTCATATGATCTCACAATTAAGTAATCATATTGGTTTTCTTATAAATAAGGAAAGGAAAGGTGCAAACATTATACCTGTGGCGAAAATTAACAACAAAACAACTACGTCCTATTTGTATCCTACCTTATCAAAATCTTGGAAAAAGTTGTTTCTAAAAACCAATATACTCATTCCAATTTTCGAGCTCAATATAGTACTTGTACTGCTCTGCTAAAAGTTACTGATGATCTAATAAGAGACACCAATATGAATAAATGTGCCTCAATCTAATTCTTCTTGATTTTAGTAAAACATTTGACTCTTTAGATTAGCGTTACTTAAACTGTTTTCCACGGAGCCCTGGGATCCATTACTTTATATCAGTGTTTAAGATTATCGCTAGTTTTTAATTGGTAAGAATGGTAATGACTATTAAAAGTTGATTGTTTTCCAGCACATTGTAATAAAAAAAATAAGAGTACATATTAAAATAATCTCGAAAAGTTTTCAAATTTCTATAAAGATCTAAACAATCTACTATTTTCCCGAACTACATCATCAGGTAAATCTATCAAAAGAAAATAGAAAAATAGTTTAGGTATATCTAAAAATATATGTGTCTGTGATTTTTTTTCAATAGGACCTTAAACTTTTATTTTTCAAACTATTTTAATTTATACGTTAAGACTGGCGTTTCAAAGACAATGAATCGTATCTAAAGATGTACAAAAAAAAATCACCCAGTAGGTGGAGGTTCTTATTAGCATAGTACTAAAATATAATGTTGAAATTGAATCATTTCCTTTAACTTTTTTGGGGAGAATGCACTAGAAAACATGATAAACCATGAAATGTACCTTATCACTGTGCTGCAGACACCGTGAAAAATACTTAATAATTTACATCTATCAAATGTAACTAGTTTTCTAAAAGAATTCTGCGGGATGCGATAATGTTTATAATGTTATAAGCATTTGTTTCAATGTTCAGTAGATCTGTTTTATGATAAAATATTTTCCCCTTTTTTCTTGACTTGTCAGTCTCGAAACTGTTATACAACCTGGAGAAAATTTTTATAGTGAAGAGATAATATTCTTTCTAATTTAGAACAGATTTTTTTAGACTGTCCCAACAAACAGCTATCAAATTCGTTGGAAATTTGCGTATAAAACGGCCCTCTTAATTATTTATATAGTAGACGTCCAAAATAATAGAGTCATTCATGTTATAAACCCACTCACCATTTAAAGCAGTTAGCACAAAGATAAATATATGCCGCATATCTCTGAGAGCATACCCGATTACACAGCTTCTGCTGCAGCAACTACGCTTGTTCTGCAGCAAATATGCTGCCAGATCGGAATGCTCGATTGCTATTGATAATTATTCCGTGACAGAGCTCACTACGCGCACACCCCAGCTACCATTGAACGTAATTCATTTATTAGGTAGCAATTTTATATTTGTATTCTTAAGAATGGAGAATAATTCAAGATCTAAGGCGTATTCATAAAATCGTAAATGGCCTAATTTAACAAGTGAGCAATATTAGATGATATGTAAGAAGGGATTAGAGCGCGAGACTAAAATATGAGTGTAAGTAATGTGGTTGAAATGTGTAGTTCATTATCAAGAATGTCCGTAAGTATTGTAATAGAGCAATAAAGAGTGGTAAAGAAGAACATACAACAGCGAAACGAAAAATATTGGAAACTCGCGGAAAGCGAGGTAGAGGCTGGTAGTACTTATATTACACTGACGAAACATGAATAAACGAAGGCCATACGATGACAAAAGTGTGGCACTGTTTGCCACATATGGAACCTAGTGCTGTCGTGGTTGTATGGATAATGCACCTGTAACAGCTTTGTTCGTAGTACACCAGAATCAGTTTGCAACTGTCAGAAGCATGAGCACTGCATCTAAAACAAAGCATTTTCAACCTTATGTGGGCATTATAAACGCAATGCACTATTAAGTGTTAACGTATGACCGATATAGTGATAATGATAGCTAGTAACCAGTAATGTATACTGTTATACTTATGTAAATAGTGAATTGTATTATTTGTTAAATGTGATATCCACGGAGTGCGCATCAGGTACGTGTAAGGTGGTGTTGGTAGCTCATCGCCGTCTAAGACGCAGTCTACGGGAGAGTATAAACTTTCTGAAGTAAACTATTGAAGTGCTAGACTCAACGTAAAACTTTTTTTGTTGATATTTTTGTGTTCTTTGCACACCTCTCAAGTGGCACGCCTATGGAATCTTGTCCCCTGCAACCCTCACCTCTCGTGCCCATCTAAGTGCTGTGAATGCATCACTTTGTCTTATAATGGACCTCGACTATAGTTAGATTTAAAATAAAGGTCACTTGAAGAAGTAATCCTAGAATTGCAGAAATAGGTCAGATTTCATTTATTGCGGCTGAATTTGCGTGCCCGGATGCGTTCAAAATTGAATTTGACTATTGAATATTACTAAATGACTTCATTGCGCTAGTTATGTGTTGTTTGTTAGTACATTTAGCTTAATGTTTATTTTCGATATTATACTCGTATATGCAGAGTGGGATTGAGCCCAACATGCCTTATTCAATTGTTGCTCCTTTTCATTCTACAGGGTGAAAAATATTTTCGATTTTTTGCTGTATTTTAAGAACGTATGTGTCAATTGTTTTGAGAATTTATAGTATTATGCTTTTTGAGGTGGCAATTACGAATATAAATAACTGTTACAATTCGATAAAATCAACTGTTTTCGAGAAACAGATGATTTAAGTTTTTGAGATTCGGTGGGAATTAAATTTGAAAATTAGGGAGTCTTAAGATATCAACTGAATTAACAATAAAATAAACACTATAACAACTGAAAATTGTATTATTAATATATTAACAAATTATTAATGATAAAACATTCTCGAAGTGACCACCAGAGACTTCAATGCACTTTCTTAGCTTCTTATTTAATTTTTTTCTGACGTTGAATAAAGTTCTATGTTGCTTGATAATATTAACCGATTCGTGAATCTTTTCTCAGTTGTTCTTGACTATTAATATTGTTTTTGTAAACTAAAGATTAAATAGAGCACGAAAAGTAAAAATCCAGCGGATTTAAATCAGGGCTATGTGCAGGCCAAGAAAATTTCTATTAACATATTTTTTACTCGTCGGGGCTAATGTCATAATGCAAAAACCAGAAGTTTTTCCGTAAATTTCAGAGAATATCTTCAAGACGCAGTGGCAAGTCATTAATTAAAAAAATTAAATAATTTTTTCCGTTAAGTGGACGTGGTAGTACGAACAGCCCCACAATATTATCGGACAGATTTCCACATCAAATGCTGATAGCGAACTCTTGCTAAAAATGTACTTCTCTTGGCAGATGAGGATTTTATAGTTCCCAAGAATTTCTCCAATTAAAAATACCTCGTCAAGAAAATTTCACTTATTCCGTACATATTTATTATAAAATGTTGGGTCCTCATTTTGTTGTTGGCGAAGAAACTGTGCAAACCGTAACCTAGCTAGAGGGTCTTGTGGCGTTAAATGTTGAACTGGAATAAAATGATAAGGATACAATTTTTCTTTGTGAAGTATTCTGCTAACAGAAGACTAACTAATGCCAGCAGCTGCCGACGTATGCTCGTACGTGTGTTTTCAGCAATTCAACTAAAACATCATCTTCTTGGTCTGCTGTTAATATTTTCGGCCTTTCAACGTCTCTCTTCGAGCGAAATGATCCTGTTTCACCAAATCTGTCGTACAATCTCTTAAATAGTCTATGATTGGTTTGTCTGTTTTCTCGATATAATTCTAAGGATGTCCCTGCTGCACGGCGACCACAAAACTTTTCTTGGGCATATACACATATCATGTTTGTCATTTCAATGTTGTAGAGCATTGTAGTGATAGCTGTCTACTTATTATTTCCACGCCTACTATTTTGGAAAAAATAATTTTCTAATTTAATTCCCGCCGAATCTCAAAAACTGAAATAGTCTGTTTCTCAAAAAACGGTTGAGTTTATAGATTTGTAACAGATATACCTTTTCTACTTAGAAGTGAAGGTAGTTCAATAGATTTTTATTAAAAAATTCAAAAGTGTAAAATACAAAAGTTGGAGTTTGCCACCTCAAAATACTTAAGACTACAAAGTTTCAAAACAATCGGTCCATACGTTCTTAAAATATAAAAAACACCGAAAACATTTTGTCAACTTTAACATCCTGTAGAATGGAAAAGAGCAACAACTGAATAAGGCATGTTAGGTTTAATAGCTTTATTTTGACGTTAATAATCTGTCCTTAAGTTATGTACCATTATTAATAGCTCATCCTGTACACAACATATCGTCAGGTAAATTCAGGGACATATTTCTCACATAACTATTTTTTTACGCTCTACATACGGAAGCTAATTCAAGAATATTTGGTGGTAGAACGAAATCCATTCAACTACACTGTAGTAGCCCGTCATACAGTGAGTTTCCCCTGCCACAATTTCACTGGCTTTCTATACCGAATATCCATCAAGGGAATTTAATTACTGACACCCCCACAATGCTTTATTAAAAACTGGAATACCTCTACATTACAAACTTTTCATATAATTTGAAGCCTGCCACTTCCATAAAAACATAAAATGGGACATAATGTAATTAAAAACAATACGCTGCGCTGTCGGAGTTCGCAACAAAGATAATCTGGAATGCAATTTTGTTACTGAATCAGCGAGTGTGAACGCAGACGAAGCTTTATATCAGCATCAATAAAGTATCTGGAAATAATCAGAATGGAATCATATTTAATAGATACATAATAAAAATGAATAAATCCATGAAAATATCACTACTCGTAAAATATTGTTAATAATAAATAAATATTTAATAACATTCTAGGATAAGAACAGTAACTAAATTGTTTCATACATATATTAATATTGAAAGAGTTGTAGTGTAACATTAGATACATATACAGGGAGTTTCAAATAACAGGATACAAATCTTTGAGACAGTAAACGAGGTTGCGACATGAAAATATAAGATAGAAATTCCTGTCCAAAAATGTGCAGAAAGAAAAAATGCATTAATTAAAACAAGATTTGACCGGAAATGACCGCAAATTTATATTTTTAAATGTGACACCTTGTATTTTTTGACATTTTTGGAATCAGCGGATCATTTTACGTATGATAGGACCAATTTTCTGACACATTTTTTGGATGTAATTATTTTTTTTTTTAATTTTTAAAAATAAAATTAGAATGCCGCGACTGGCAGAAATTGTTTGTAATTATGGGAAAAATTCTTTTGAATATTTTTGTACAATTTGTTTAGTTATTACCACTAAAAATTTCGATTTAGTTTTTCAAATGTAAAGAGGATGGGCTCTATTAATTTTTTAATAAAGAATTTTTTCTGAATTTTGTGGTACAACAATTACAATAAAATCCGTCAAAAAGGAAAACAATTTCTGCCAGACGCGGCCTTCAAGTTTTATTTTTAAAAATAAAAAAAAATCCTACCATACGTAAAATAATCCGCTGATTCCAAAAATGTCAAAAAACACAGGTTGCCACATTTAAAAATATAAACTTACGGTCAATTCCGGTCAAACCGGAAATGTCATGAAATCCAAAATGACCTCAAAGAATTTATGGCACCATCTAGTATAAACCAACCCAATTTCAAATTTATATCAGCAGTCATAAAAAAGTTACAGCGTGTTCCCACTTTCCGTTGTCAACCGGTATAGTAGGATATTTCCAAATCGAGTATATCCCCAGAGAGATTAATATCTAATATTGAAAAAGGGGTCGAAAGAGAGGAAAGTTTTTCAATAATATCCGAGAACGTCCCAGTGTAATAAGGATACAAGATGAAGACATTATTTTTGAAGTTTAGGTTTATTTCGAGCAAATGGATTATCAAGAACTTCTGTACACCGAATTTTGAAAAGTAATCTACAACATCCATATCACATTCAAAATGTGCAAGAGCTATTGCCTTAAAATTTTGATCGACAAGTGACCTCTTGCAATCTTGCATCAGGATATTAATTTTCACAAGAAAATTCTTTTCGCTAATGAGGCATGTTTCACCCGTAGAGAAATTACAAATTTTCACAACATCCATGAATACTCCGATGTAAGCCCCTATGCAAATGACTCTAGACATTTTCAACGCGAGTTTAAGTCAAATAACAAACTTCTTCATTTCTTCTAATAAACACTATTAAAATTTTGTTTTAATTAATGCACTTTTTCTTGAAAATCTAAAAGTTTTTTTAAACTTAACAATAGTATGTTACCCTTCTTTTATACTACAAACTCAGGTAATATGAAATAGTATAAAAACACTACTTTTATTTTGGCTAGTTGGAATTTCAGCGGGGCGTGGGTTCGTATAATAAAGAAAACAATAACGAAACAACAAAATGGTGTCTTTTGGGCGCCAGGTGATTTCTTGAAAGAGCCCTCAACCAAAAAAACTATAATGAAGAAATCACTAACATTCAATATAAGTTTATTGCAGTGTGAAATTTTCCTACATTTTGTGAAACAGATATATAAATAAAATTAACATAAAATATAAAAATAAGCCAAAAGGGGCATTTTTCTTGCAAAATTATCAACTAGTACAGTATCTCTAGCTTGACATACAAAAAATATATATATACTTATGCTAATAAAAACTAGGTTTAGGTTTATAATAGATTTTTGCGCATATTACGCACAATACGCATTAATACGGACCAAACTTATCAGGTGAATCAATGAACGATGGTGATGTAATTAATTGGTACTTGGTACTTATCTGTTACGCCCTGTATAGCGGTAGAAGTCGTATTGGGTGGTACGGGACTGTGGATGACCGTGCTGGAGGAGTGAATTGTCCCTGAATTTCTACTGCTGTCATGTAGATGGTAAAACTCTGGCATACAGTACTTACACAAAAATCGTCCTCCAAAAAATATAAAAAAATTGAGGAGGAACTGCAAACTTGCCTCCATGGTACACGTACTAAAAAAAAAACGTCTAAAAATACAAGTTACGCATAAGTATCTTGCATAGTGCGTTACGTAACGAGTTTGACACTTCAATGAATAAAAATTTATTTATTAAGTTAAAGTACGCTTAACTCCAATGCCGAATTCCATAACAAAGGAGACGTTGCAGAAAGATTATGGCCTTAATTAATACAACTATAAGACGACGCCTATCTTCAAATTTCCCCATAAAAAGCGACGTCCTTTCTTGCTACTCGTGGCGTTTCAATCCGTATAAACAACGACAAAATTTCACCAAAATCATTTATTTGCTCACGTCCACGTTAGCTGGCCATTTTTATCGAATTGAAAAAGAAGGAAGAACTCAAAAAAACCGTTCGTTTTATCTATCGCGACTGATACCTGTGGTCACGGTCTTTAAACATGAATATTTTTAATTTACGCTCATAGATGTCCCGCCATGTCCGAAAATACTATTTATTGATTGAAAATAATTATTATTTATGAAAATATGTGAAATGTACCTAATAAAAAATCGTAACAAGTAAAAAGTGTTTTAAATTAAATTCTGCGCGAAATATAATTCATTTTAAATTCGTGTACCAGATTTGTTTATTCTAAGTTAAAATAATTAAGAGATATTAATATTTTTCGAAATATTTGGCCCCACTTGGAAAACCTGTAACTCCGCCTGTGAGCAACTTTATGTGCATTTCAGGGACACCCTGTATCAACACGTCTATGATATTTATAATTAATTTAGAAGACATTTGAATATCAAACCCTATCCTTTGAACAAACCTTTGGAATTTGATCGTGCAACATACTGTTGGGAAGTTTCCACACTATAAAATGTAAAAGATTAGGTAATGTAAAGAAGTTCCGCGAAAATGACTCGATAACGATTATAATACCCGATGAAATATTACTGGAATCTATATAGGCGTCACGTCAAGTCACTGACCCTTGTTATAAATTAATCCCGACCAACCAGCCAACGCCCACTCGTCCTGTGCCATTTAAATTTCCTCCATGTTCATGTTTTTGCCTTTCGAATCACGTACTCTGGAAAATCTTACGGATAGCGATGTTCAACTGTTGAGAACAGCTGTCGTTGGCCATATAGTAATAGTCGCAGACGTCCCAGAAATGTGTTTCCCTCCACATATGACATTGCCGTCTCCAAATTTCGTCTATATAAACAATAAAGTAAGGTCTATCACAACTGACAGGATTGTCTGGAGCAGAGCGGAAATAAATTGAGAGGGATGTACGGGGATTTTTGAAGATAAAAGAAGCGCCTTATTTTATTCCTGGAAATATGTCGAGTTTGACTGCCACTAGCTTTATATTGAAATCCAGACAAATTACGGATAAATAAAATAAGACTACTTCAGGCTGAATGGAAATTTATTAGACATCTTGGAATATTGTGTAGCATATTTTTCCGGAAATTTGGCATTTCATTTAACGTACAAGATATTTGACTGCGAAAAGTATTGAGTTTCATGACTTTCAACTAATATCTTATTATTATTACCCAAAATTAACCAAGGCCATATTTGGTCTGAATTGTCGATATGTGAATACATATGTTATACAGGGTGATTCATTAATAATTGTACATAAGCTAACTAGATAATTCTGGGCTGAAAATATGAAGAATTGACACATAACGCTTAGATAAAATATGACTCCTTAAAAACGGAGTTACAGAGTCTTTTATTTATAAATGTTTAAATGATTTTTGCCCATTACTTTAACCCTGTTTGATATATCCCTATCATACTTGGCATACAGTTTAGATACTTTAAAAAACAGGGCATGAGACGCAGTTTCTTATTCCTAACTTCTACGCGACTGGCGCAATTTTTATTTTGGTACAATTTTTCAATACTTTCTATATAATTAACTTATTATTAATTCATAGAGTAAAGTCATTCTTTCTCGACATTTGTTTAAGTTAAAGATAGGGCTACACAATCGTATTTGTTTTATTATTCAAATTATTGTCATATTATTATTATTTAAGTCGGTGTCTTCTGCCATGGGATTGCATTGCATTAGTTGAATTAGGTTTTACACACAATTAAGATACACCGACTTTAATAATACTACGGCAAGTAAATAACAACCCTGCTTCAAAAAAGGGACATTAAGTATAATTGAAAATTATCGATCAATTATTATTCTGTGCAATTTTAGCAAGGTGGTTGGTGTGGTGTTGCATGATTTGGTTTACTCTCATGTTAAATCACAGATTGTTGAAAAGCAGCAAGGCTTCTTTAAGAGAAGGTCAACTATTTCTAATTTGACTAGTGTCACACAATATATTGCTCAGCGTTTAGATGTATCATATCAGGTAGACGTCATTTACATTGATTTCTCTAATGCATTTGACAGACTTGACCATGGTTTGCTTCTTGGAAAACTTTCGAATTTTGGTTTATCTAACAACTTTGTATTATTTTTTCAAATGTATCTACTCAAGCGGTCATTTGTTCAATATCACGGTTTCAAATCTGTCACTTTTATTGATAAGTCGGGTTCCGCAAGGGTCTGCCCTAGGTCCCCTCTTTTTAACTTGTTTGTTTGCTTTGGGATGAATTCAGAAGTTTTTTTATATGCTGATGATTGCAAACTGTTTTGCGAAATCACCTCCTTAGATGACTGTTTAATCCTTCAAGAGGATGTTAATAAACTGGTTCATTGGTATGATATTAGTTTGTTAACTCTTAACATTTCTAAATGTAATATTTTATCATTTACCCGCAAAGAAAACATAAACTAATTTTACCTAAACTATTGATAACATTGTGCTTCTGCTGATGGTGTTTATCCATGTCGTGGTATTTTGCAGGAAATGCTAAACAAAAGGTTTAATGTACAGCTGTTGGAAATACGTCGAAAATATTTTGTAGTTTTATTTTTATATAAAATTTTAAATAATATAATTATATTATTAAAAATTTGTCCCCAACTACTATCACTTATTAATCTGCACGTACCGAGACACCAGGCAGGACCTTAAATGTTTTTTATCCTCCGCTAGCACATACTAACATTTTAGATTTTTCTCCGAGGCATAAGGTTTTAAATGATTTCAGTCTCGTACAGGTTATCATTGACATCTTTGCTTGTAGATCTGGTGATATTAAGAAGGCATTCCTAGGCTCTACAATGTATTAATAATGTTTTTTAACATATTTATTGATTGATTTTGTAGTTCATTTATTTTGGTATGCTGTTTATACTTTTGATGTTATGTATTAGTTACTGCAATTTTGTATATGTTTGTCTTTTTGTATTGTATTTTCCAACCCTGTTAATGGCTTAAGCTGTTGGGCAGCCTTATGTGTAACTTCAAAAATCTTAATTAAAACTACATACTAATTTTATTAATTAATAATAACAATCGCAGCAAAATCAGTTTAATCTGCTGATATAAAATATGTGTTATAACAATTTTATCTGTACGCTGGATGCGTACGCACACACTCGCATCATATCTGCTAATTCATGATATGAATAGGGCAGTTTTAAAGGAATCAACGTAAATTAGTCTACAATTGACGAAACAAGTTTTCAGGGCCAGTCTGACTTTCGTGTAATAATTTTTGATTAATTCTTTGCAACACAATGACACTTAAGACAACAGGTTACTTACTTAATTAATATTATTATAGGAAAGCACTTAAGAAACATTCTGAATGTTCTTAAAAATGATGAATAAATCTGGTACACCCGTATACATGCACATCTGAGTGAACAGTACTCCTTTTCTTTGGACTAACCAAAACTAATTTAACAACAGCATTATAACGACTTTCTTTAGATCCTTGTTTCGAGTTACATACAGACAATAGTTTTCCAACACGCTCTATCATTTCTAAGGCTTTATTTCTCTTGTTGCCTGGAGATGTAGTTCATTTAAAATAAATTATAACAGGTATTGCTAAATTAAGAGTCCCGTGAGGAACAAAGGAATTGAATTCCTTTTCTGTGCAAACTACAAGATTTAACATGAAAATAAATATTCAGATATGTAGGATAGAAAACAAATTATCTTCGTTACACTGTAGGTCTGAACAATAATTTGTAAACTCTTAAAGACATTTGATTCGTTTTGTAATCAACTTCAGACAAGAAGAATTTTTACGGAGGATTTAAATGCAGTGGCACTCTTAAAACATTCCCCCATATGTCAACATCTGCACTGCTGGTATAGGTATCCATTATTATTATGTAGTAGCGAGTTACACACACAGAACAGAATAAAATCTTTAAGTTTACAATATTCTCTAAAAGAACAAATTACTATTCAACCTAGAGAATAAACAACATACCGGTGTTTCTCTTATACAATAAATGGCATGTAAATGAAAGAGTTCAGGGTTAATCTTTAATTAAAAGAGCCCCAGGTGAAAGTGGTACCCGATATTTAACATTTAGTTTGAGTTAAATTATCACATGCAATATCTTGTAAACCCAACCTCAAATCAAAATTTTACAAGACTGAAAGAAAAAAAAATAAAAACACGCTCTATCTAAAAAAAATATTCTGAAACCATAGACGTACTTAAAAAAATGGGGGGTGGTCCATGAGTACTACAACCCTCCTTTTCTCAGTTTCTTTTCAATTGAACAGTGTACCGACTTAATCAACAATGTGTCATATTTAATCTTTTTTAAAATTTTGACACCCTGTATTTTGAAAATGGAGTTCCAAAAGAAAAGTCTCATTGTTTTGGTCCGAAAAATATGTGGTTAACGGCTAGACCTTCTTGTAACACCCCGTATATTCTTTTTACTTCGGTACGTCGAATAATTTAGGAGTATCCATTTTTTGAAGTAATCCTATTTGAAATGCTCAATGCACCGAGTAAAAACTGTTTTGGTTTCAGGTAAAGCGCCTTTTCTGCTGAAAATACAGCAAAATGTTACTTGAAGAAGTTGTTCAGAATGGTAAATTATGGAAACGTACAAATTTTCAAAAAGATCGCCCTGCACTGATAAAATCTTTGTGCTTTGTAGAAAAATGGTTTCATCAAACATCGCCGATTTTTTTTATATATTTTCAGGTATTAACAATATTGTGTGAAACTAACTACTCTGTGGGCTAAAGCCCCAACCAGCGTTGAATTACGCACACAATATCTATCCATATATTCTTTATTATTAGCTTTTGTAACATTTTTTACTGTTTAAGAAAGGTACTTTAAGCTAATATATATCAAATCTCCTACGATTCCTATCAATGAAGTCATATGTATGTTCTCTGATACCAAACATCTAGGTATGCTAATGACCAATTCCACAGACAAAGCTCCGTGCCAAACAACTTTTTCAAGTAACATTTTACTGTATTTTCAGTAGAAAAGGCACTTTACCTGCACTGAATATTTCAAATAAAGACAGTTACTCCTAACGACTTCAACAAAGTATACCTTTGTCAGATAACAGGTAGGAGAATCTATTGTTTCAATAGTCAGTTGGATACACTAAGTAGCAAAAAAGTTCTTCCATTTAAAAGAAACATGATGTGCCATAAGTGGTGCCCTCGTCAAAATTAGAAACAAATTTGAATTTTACGCCCGCAAAAACATATGATTTTAAAATTTTACGTTTTTATGTTATGGTATCTACAAATATTGAAAATAAAGTTTTAACTTTGACACCCTGTATCTTTTTTATTTTGCGACTTGGGATTTAGGTGTTAGGTTAAATCAATTTAGTTTCACGTAAGGAATCTGTGGCCTCATTTTTGCTACTTCATTTAACAACTATATTATTCAGTTCTTAATTGTCTAAAAATATTTATATTTGTAAAAAACACTATTTCAAGAATACAGCGCCCTTAATATGAATGAAGCTGTTGAAATGATGGCGGTTTTGTGCAGAAATAAATTACAACTCTTGTGTATCCTAACTCTGAATTTTAATATTTCGATATTACCTTTTTTAACACTTCGCGACGAATTTGTTACACGACTTTTCCATTTGTGACCGTTTAACATTATTCAAAAAAACGCATGAATAAAAGATCTGCTTGTCATTTAAGCATAACGAAGCCTGATTTCTAATATTAACATTTCATGAGACACTAAATTTACACATAAATGGCAAAAGTATGATGAGGGGGAAATTTTGTTCAATAACAATACATTTTCATTAAGCATTTCTCATCTTAAAGTATCTTTCGTCCTCGGAGGGTTATAAAGACACCGACATATTTCGATAAAAGGGCTTCCTTCGCTGGTATTGTTTTTGCTGATAAAAGCTTATTGATACCAACCACGGCCCATCTTTGGAAATAAGGCGTAAATTTAGTGGAATATCCATTATGAGAAAGGCCATCTTGGGAGCAATTTTATATACAAGATATATAAAACTCAGAGGTATAATAGTATGGACGGAAAATGAGTATAAGGCGGATATGCTACAGGAATAGTAAATAATAGGACGTTCTCGCGGATTTTCTTCAAATTTTTTGTAGAAGTCAGCAATAACGTAAGTTTAAATTTTGGAGAAGGTTATCTTTCAAATATATTTTTATGGGAGTTATTATTTATTTATTTCTTTATTTGGTCGGTCAGTGGTCGCGCGGTTTAAGGCGTCAGTACTTGAATCGAGGTGACTAGATCGGAGTTAGTTCGCGCCCAGCTGCCGGTAGACCGTATATAAGCTATATTCGTGGAGAGGATTGGCACTCTCTGCGGGAATATTAGGGTGGAATAATGTTAGCTTGGGTCAATGTGAGAGATTGATACAGGTTGATATTTGACTACCCCCTTAATTAATGAGGTTTTCCAGGTTTCCTTCATTCCTGCACTGAATAGTGGTTAGGGCCTACAAACGTAAGTCGTTCCTGGGCGCAAATGCGGCCTGCTTAATAATAATATGCCGCCCCCTCTCCCGCACAAGTCTCTGACTTCTGGGCTAATCCCTGTGATTAGAATGAGGGGTAGAGATATTATTATTATTATTATTATTATTTACACTGTTCTACAGGTTTAACTCTCAACTACAGAACAGGAAGGTAAAAAAAAACAAACAATAAAGAAACAACAATAAACAAACAAAAACTAATTAAAATTGATTAAAATAAGATACTTAAGGCTACAACTGAAAATGTCAATATTATTACAGCTTTTGTTATAAATTCTACACATAAAATGTACAGAGGAACCCTGCGATAGGTTCGTGCCTACTACTTCAAGATGAAACTGAAAAAAATGATAAAATGAAAAGTCTTATTTGTCGCGAATTTTTCCGGGGAACTGAGAAGTTCAATTTGAACAGTATAGCTGAACAATCAAGAATGTTGTGTATAACTTTATAAAGAAAAATCTGTGAAAAATATTCGCGTCTTACGCTGAGTGTAGATATAGAAAATGATTTAAGTAAAAAAGAGATTCAGTTATGGGCAGTTTTACGAAAAATTTAAAATATTTATTTATTTTTTTTGGAACTGCGTGTCCGATTTCGATGCTCAAAAATATGTAATGGAATCTGTAAAAAAATTGTTGAACTTTTAAAAACTAAATAAATAAATAAGTAAATAAATAAAGAAATAAATAAAATTGTTGAATTTTTTTTATGAGATACACTGCAGATGCTGCCACAAGTATGTTTAATTTATCTAGTATAAGGTGTCTAATTGTCATGTAATTTAAAATATATGTGTTCGGGTGCAAGTGTCTCAGGTTTTTCGTTTTTAACTTTGTGAACAGATGAAACCTGAAAAAATAATAGTTCCTGATACAGGGAGCTTAAACATATTTGTATATAAAAATAATTACCCTATGTTACAAAATTTCTCCTAGGAGTCCAAAATATGATTAGAAGTAATCTAATTTTTTGATGTTCATTTAACCCCTAGCACAGATTTTCAGAACACGCTTAAGGTGGTTGAAAAAGTTGGCCCTCCAAAGGGATCTTATCATTTGTTTTTTTTTAATAACTTTCTTTCCGATTAAGATAATAATATAAAAATGGTAGGTAATAATCATACCATAATATCATAAATTTCATGAAAATAGTTTATAAATAAGGATAGTTTTAGAACTACCGTTAATAGAATATAATATTATTTTTTAATGAACTAGACCTTTTTTTTAAAAAATTTATCTACTTTTTTCGAATTATGTGTAGTTTAGTCAGATATAATTATTTTTTACCGCCTTGAGTTTTGAACCAACTTCTCCAAACACCCTGTATATGTACTAGATGTTTCAGATATAGCATATTCTTGTACTTACCGAACTTAAACTTATTGCGTTATAGGTTGAGCCACTTACCTGTAACAAAAAATATATATATATAAACATTTCTTTGAAAGATATTAAAAGTAATTTAGTATAACACTATTATTACAGAAAATAGTTATTTTATTTTTATCTAAAAGAAGGAACCCTTGTTGTGAGGAAATATATCACAAAAAGTAATATAAAATTTACTAAAAAACTTCTATATTTGTCATATTCCCAAATATAAAATTGATACTTCTTACCAGAGTTAAGGGGATGACGTGATAACATAATATATTGCATTAGAAAGAAAGGGCTATACATCAATTCTGTCAGCCGTTTTCTGCCCTAAGTATTGGACGGTTTTAGGACCATACCATGTGGACCTTTTCTCATTCCAATAAGCGAAGGTATGTATCAATTAAATTTATTATTTATAAAATGTATATAAATCAATTGTGTTACAATTCAGAGAACAACATAATTCACAAACATATACCGGGTGTCCCGTTAAGATCGGCTAGCGACTGTATGTCGGAAACTACTTGTTCTACAGCTTCCGGAAAAAATATCGACGACAAAAGTTACCTCGAGAGGTCTATTAAAAATGTATTTAAGTATATTATAACTAAATTTAAAGCAGTTCATAAGCTGAATTTGTTTCCTAAAAGGCTTTTATGAAAAAGAGAATTAAACCAGAATTTTCCTGTAAAATAAGAGTAATGAAATCTATTTCATTAGAGGTGCACAAAATGCTACAAATAGGATATTCGTAGGATTGAAGGTACCAACTTTAACAATACAGAGTGATAATATATATTTTAACAATACTTCAAAAAGTTTTATATCGCTAGCCCAATACAATATAGGTACTGCAAATAATTAGGGTAACAATAATATTACTAATAAATTATAATATATTAATATGGATCGGTCAGTGGTCGCGCGGTTTAAGGCGTTGGTACTTGAATCGAGGTGACTAGACGGAGTTGGTTCGAGCCCAGCTGCCGGTAGACTGTATATAAGCTATATTCATAGAGAGGATTGGCACCCTCTCTGTGGGTATGGTAGGGTGGAATAATGTTAGCTTGGGTCAATGTGAGAGATTGATGCCGGTTGATATTTGACTACCCCCCTAATTAATGAGGTTTTCCAGGTTTTCCTCATTCCTGCACTGAATAGTGGTTAGGGCCTACCAACGTAAGTCGTTCCTGGGCGCAAATGCGGCCTGCTTAATAATAATATGCCGCCCCCTCTCCCGCACAAGTCTCAGACTTCTGGGCTAATCCCTGTGATTAGAATGAGGGGTAGAGATATTATTATTATAATATATTAACACTATTTATATTGCACCATAATATTATTGATGTATTAATATAACTGGATGCTTTTTTTTCAATATAGCAATTTTGGCAAGCTGCTTGAAGTTATTATTCACAATATACTTCACTTTCATGAATTCTTGACCAGTAGACTGTTAACTATTTCTAATACGTTGTATATAGCAGTGGACAGGTCGACGTGTCCTACGCAGACATGTCAAAGGCTTTTGATAGGCTGCATCGCGGTATTCTTCTTCGTAAGCTGTATAATTTCGGTTTCTTAAAATTCATTGAACCTTATATTTCTAATAGATTTTTAAGCGTACAATATCGTAGTTTTACTTCAATTAAAATCATTGTTACATTTGGGGTACCTCAAGGTTCAGTTCTTGGCCGTCTACTGTTCAATATGTTCATTAATGATATCTATGACAGTATTCGAGTCAATCTTCTTTTATATGCGAATGATTTCAATCTGTATACATCTGTTTCATCTACAGATGATTATACATATTTTACTTCAAAATTATTTAACTTTAGTTAATAAAAGTGCCTTCAAAACTGATTGCTAATGAATATTTCGGCATGTGTTATTATGACTTACACAAGGAAAATTTATTCTATTACTTACATGTATAACATTGGTTCTGAGACTGTCGCTCGTTGCACTGAATTTGGAAATCTGGGAGTTACTTTTGACGTTAAATTAACCTTTGTTCCTCATATTAATAATATTATATATCTTGCAAATAAAAATCTTGGTTTCATTACAAGAAATGTTAAACGCCTCAGAAAGACTTCTACAATGTCTATATTATATAATGCGTTTGTCAGGTCAACTATTGCTACTATTAGTTCAGAGGAAATTTCTTAAATATATATCTTTTAAACAATGTTTACCGTGCCAGAGGCATTCTTCAATTTGACATATTTAGTAGATTCAACGTAAATGATATGACATCTCGACGCACTTACTTTTTACTGTTATTTTACTGTTATATTGATTGTTCTGATATCCTTGGCCATATAGCATTTAATATATCTTCATTCTATTCTCGCTCCTATACATTATTACATTTATCAATGCCATATAGCAATTCTATGTATGTATCTGTAAATGATACTGCAGGAAACAACTACTCCGCGGACTAATGCCCCGACCGGCATTGAATTACTCACTGCTCTCACCTCTATGTATGTACGTTAGTCCAACTACATATTGTATGATTTTACTGAAAACAAATTCATAACTTCACTGGTCGAATATTTCTGATGGTTCTGGATTCCTTGCTTGAACAGATCATTTACACTTTCACAATAATTACATGAAATAATTCAACGACAGCGATGTTGATGCTCGTTGCTACGGTAAATTCTTATTAACAGACGATTTTTACATTATATCCTACTAGAATATAAATCGCACTTATGTACTTCACATGCTTACGGAAGCGACAAAACGTCGCCGTCGAGAAGTAAAAATATTATGTTTTCTAACCTAGCCTAAGTTACCACCATAAAGTTATTATATGTACCATAGAGGCGCCTTCGGCTCCATTTGTTTGTCGCCAACATCATGATTTTGTTTGTAAACATTGGTTCCGTTTTCTTATTGGCCGGCTGGAAAAATCAATATTCAAAATAATTGTTTGAGGTTGTGTTTTGTTAAATAATTATTTATATGCATATATTTTGGATTTTGACTTAAATAGACTGTATAATAGTGATACAAAGACAATGGGGAAAAGCTGCATAGTGTGTAAAAAGTTACAAGGAAAAGGAAATAAGATATCACAGGTAGGCATTACTAATCCATTGACGTAGTTATAGGGTTTCATAAAAATCTTTCTATTTCAGATTTACAAAAGATCTAGAACGCCGAAATACATGGATAAATGATATTGGCTATAGAGAAAGAAAATTTAGCCAAATCTGCATTTGTTTGTTTAGATCATTTTATAGACAGCGACTTTATCACAAAACCACGTGATGCAGCTTGGTTAAGAGGCATAGATAATCATATTGATTATCTAAATCTCTAGTTTTACATAGTGTTAGGTATTTTTTTAATTGTAAATATGAAGTGTGAAAATCATTTTTAAAATTACCTCGAGTAAATGTATGTACAACATATACATATGTATTTTATTAAAATTATTATTATTATAATTAGCGTTCTAATAAATTTAAAATTTATATTGTGCAATGATTTTATCGAATTTTAAATTTATTACGCTAATTATTTTTAGAATTAAGCATAAAGAAATTCAAAACAGTGATAAACATTGTATTTTTGGTATTCTATGCATGCTTTGTCAAACGCAGTCAAACTTCAAACACCCTGTATATATTTTTGAAAAGGTTTCCATATTGTCATAGCAAATAATGGTTTCCATTTAAAAATCATGTTTGTTCGTAATTCGGTAACCATTTAGCATATAAAAAAAGAACATCGCCATTGAATTATGCTCCCAAAAATTGAAAAATTTGGTATTTACATTTTTTCTGTATCTCATCAAATAAGCGAGATGTAGCTGAAGTTACAAAAAAATCATAAACGGGTTATAAATTTAAAAACCTTTTTATAATTGTAATTTATGTTAAAAGAACAACTATCTAAAATTAAATAAAAAAATAAACCTACGCCTCTGTACTTGGTACGAAATGTTTACAATAGCTTCCCCCGACATTCCCCCACATCCCAACTTGTTTGTTTATGTATGCGACAAACAAACTATGTGCGATAGATATGTAACGGCACCTCTATGGTACATATAATAACTCTAAGTTACCACCATTGACGACAATGTTATACAATCAAGGCTACCAATAATATTACTCACAATAACTGTTATTAGTTTTTCATATAAAATTTCGGTTAGGAAACAATTTTCATTTTATTTTTAGTGTATTCAACTTCGTTATCCGCGAAAACTTTTTAGTTTTTCTTATTAAAATATTGTTACTGAAACTCAATAATAGCGAACCAAAAAGGCAAAAATATTAATTCGTTCTGTGCAATCTAGTCAGGAGTTTGTCTAATTTACAGGAGCTATTAATTACTGCTACAATGAAGCTACAAAAAGAAGCGAAAAGTCCAAGGCTTTGCATTAATAATTCTCCGATACAAAAAGGTACTTTAATTAATGCAGCAGTGTGGAAAGAAAAAGGGATCTAAAGAGTGCACTCTCACAAAGAATTCTCGCGGCGCGGCGGAAGTACTTTTTTACGTTTTACGGAGACGTAACAAAACAAAATTATTTCACACCGCGTTTTATTCTGGCCTTTCATGTATTATGAAATGCGAAGATAGATAATTACGTAACAGTGATGCGCCAGAGAACATCAAAGGTAGAAACGAACGTTACTAGCAAACATAAAATAGTTTACATGGTCTCAGCTGAATGTAAAAAGTAGTGAATCTTAAATTCAATTTATGTGTCAGATGCACGGTAAAAACAGATTTGTTAATTCAAGACATATTTTTTTGTTAATTTTATTATAATAACATTTACATTGTTTCACGAAACAATAGCATTAGAAACATTCATATAATAAATTTGAATTTTTGTTATATGTATTTAAATACAGAACTATTCAGAGTAAATAAATATAAATTAGTTTCATAAATGGATGACACATAATTTGTTAATAAAACAAACAATATTTATTTCGTTTAAATGTACTAATCTTATCATTCAAAAACAAATAAGTCGTTTTAAAAAATTATTTTTGTTGGATCTGATTATTTGAACAAAGTAAAATACTTCAAGAAGAAGAATTGACATATGCCTAGCAAAAATATCAACAAATGCGCTTTCTATGTACGTCATATTTAGTACGCTGAAAACCTCCACAAAGTGAAAGATTTTTTCATATATAATCGGTAAAATAGTTCAAGACACTTCTGCTTTTACTCTTGAAAATTAGAATAAAAAAACACAACGCTATATATTTCAACAATAATTTAATTCATAATTTCCCCTCCAATTTTCAATTGCGGTATCATCATTTGTGAACTAATATTTTTTACTCGTCAGTTGATTATAATTTTATCATATTATAACAAGTAAATTTCTTTTTAACCAAAGGAATAACTAAAATTTAGATTAAAAGAAACAAATTAGAATGAAAATACAAATAATAATAAAGTTAATGATTGGAGAATACTCCAATACTATTATAATAATCTATATGTCATAAACAAGATAATTTAAAAGCATGTAAATATATAATTTTCGGCAAGCAATTGTAATTTATTGTACCTAAATGAACTAACCATTAATAACAACATCGTGTATAGGACAAAGTCGTTTGGTAACTACTTCCTCTTCTTCAGCAGGTGACTTTCCTTGATCTATTTGATATTCTTCTTGTGGCTCTACGCTACCAAGTTCTTCCGCCTTGCTATCTTCTTGGATTTTCACATTAGCAACTCTTTCCGCTTTCGCTTCCGGTTTGCTTTCAGCTTGAGGCTGATCCTTGGGTTCTTCATTTTCTTGGGGTTGAACAGGTTTGGATGTATAGTGAAGATAACATTTATGTGCCTTCATCTTGAAGTCTGCAGAACCATTCATTGTGGCGGCTACTTTTCTGTCGATTTTTCTTGGCATAGACCAGGTACCTAGATTCATGGCAAATAGTGAGACGCATTATTTAGCTTTTATTACAAAGGTTGAAAAAGGAGCTCCAACATCCATATTTTTGAGTGATTTCCGTATAGCATTTGGAGAAAAACATTCAGAATCTACTATACTAAAACACTGTCAAGATGAACATATTTGCTACCGAAAACTACATATTTTATACCAGGCTATTTCTTAGTACAAATAGCAACTTGAATGATGATTCTTGCCCATTTGACGTTTTAGCTATAGGTTTAAAGGTATTAGATTCCAAAGTACAGTGAACAGTAATGGGAAAGTTGGAAAAATATAGCATAGATTGATGAAACTCTTATTAGTAATTGAACTTATCGAATGTCAATGACCACAGCTAGTGGTTTCAAAGCGTTGCTGCATATATCAAAGGTTTTGGATCCGTCGTGATTCGAAGTTATGTAACACATTGCATAAGAATACATTTACCTACTTAGTTGCAGGAGAAAGCAGCTAACACTACCTTCTCAATATCATAAATTTCACGTTTTTTGATTTGAAAGACAAGTGATAGGTAGAGGATGTACCATTGGTGTGTAAATTGTGCGCAATGTGCAATTTTCATACCTATAAAGTTGCCCCATGGTGAGTCTTCTGACCGATGTACCCCAGGCAACAAGTTGCCCATAGCATTGGCTATAATATTTGTCATTCCAGTTCTCTGCCTCGGTCTGTGACAGACATATTTCGGTACCTCCCAATTTCTTAAAGCTGTAGGTTTGTAGGCAGCATCGTACTGAAAAGCAGAGTAATGCTTCGACATATTTACTATCTCACGTCATAGGATTTACATTTTATTCTAAAAATATCTGTTGGTGACGCTTGATTGACATTGACAGATGACGATTTAGAAAAACGTGTATGTATTTCAAATATCCAATTTTTGCCTTTCAGTAATACTACTACTACTATTTACTATAATTGAAAATTTCATGTTTTTGGAATTAACAACAAAAAGTATGGAAAGTCTAATTTTAAATAATTTTAATTTGTATAATAAAATTTTTATAGTTACATGTTTGCTTTAACTTAAAGACCACCTGAATAAGTAATTTTAGTGATGCAAATCAGATTTCATGTATGGTGGATAAATTTTCAAGTTCTCACAATTTCAAAAGTACAATTAAGTAATGAATGTTAAATAATGATTTCATTAAACCAGGTATTAACATTATTTACATTAAGTAAATTACCTTCTAATATTTCTCATTCTGGTAAGTATGTACAACATATGGCGCCTAAGGATAGTTTAATTTTTACTGTAACTTCAGTGTAGGAGGTGGCCAATGGAATTGTAAATCTTAAGAATAAAACAAGTATGGACGTCTATGAGCTTAATACTAATATTGTAAAATCTATAATGAATTCTGTTTCGATGCCTTTAACTGACCTACTCAACACTTGTTGGTCATTTAGGTAATGTATTTTCCAAAGGTTTCAAACTATCCAAAGTTGCTCCTATTTACAAAAATAATAATAATATTAATGACCTGTCTAACTTCAGACCCATATCTATCACTCTTTACTTTGCTAAAATATTCGAATCCTTCCAATTATTCAACCATGAGCAATTCGAGTTCCGAAACAGTTTATCAACTGAATTAGCAATTGATCGTTTGGTATCTCAGTTAGCGGATAAGAAGAAAGAAGATATGCAAGTTCTCAGTTTTTGGATTTGGATTTTAGTAAAGTTTTCGATTGCGGCTCGCATGAGATCTCATTAGATAAATTGCTTTACTATGGGTTTTCGATGGATAGCATATCTCTATTATCTTTTTATTGAATTGATAGATATCAGTATGTAGTTTATTGTGATATAAAATCAAGTACTCAAGAAAACAAACATGGGATTCCACAAGGTTCCCTCTCGGGTCTATTACTTTTGGCTTCTCAGCAATCGATTGGCCATAAATGTGACAAAGACAGAAACTATGATTTATAGTCTTCGGAGCCTTAATGGCATAGATAATCTGGAAAGTATTAAGTTGCTAGGAGTTTATTTAGATGCTAAATTGTCTTGGAACCAATACGTTCAATATGTATGTAAGAAAACACCTGTATCTACTCCGCAGTTTGTTTCACAAAGTTTCACTGCCTACATTAAAAACCTCATATTACAACCTCATTCATTTTGTCATATCTTATGCCCTTCTGATACGGGGGCATGCACCCTCCAGTGCACAAGTTTTTTCCCTATAGCGAAAGGTCATACGTATTATGTCTGGCCTAAGATATAGGATTGATTGCAGAAATTATTTTATTGACTTATACATTCTTACAGTCTCATCTATTTATATTTTCCAATCTCTTCTATACGTTAAAAATAATCAGCATCTCTTTCATAGTAGAGGTCAGTATCAATCTTATGATGCTATAAGCAAAAATGACCTACATGGTGGATTTTTTAGACTCCAAAGAACGAGAAAGGGAATTGACTTTCTGGGTTTACGGTTTTTCAATGCATTGCCTTCATTTGTGAGGGAACTTAACACTAAAATATTTAAAAATAAAGCAAAAAATGTTGTATTAAAGAGAGCGTTATAATCTTTTGAGTTTTTAACCCTTGATTTAAATGGTTTTGTGTGATTTTTGCTAATTGTTTGCATGCATGTATTCTATTTTATTTCTTTTTTTATTTAGTTGTATGATCTAGCTACTATACTTACCTCGTTTTAAACATTGGATGTGTGCAAACACTTTTGTGTATCTGGCATGTGTAAGAAATAAATATCTACGTACTGCACTGGTTTAATTCTATTGCGTAAGTTAATTATTTAACCAGCTTAAACACATTTAAAATACTTTTGAAATAAAGAAAACGTATAAAAGCTACAGACAAAATGTATGACGGGTGTAATTTAATGCTGTTGAACTTTAACATCACCCTGTATGTTAAATACTTATGACTGTTAAACAAACATACAGTTGTCACCATCAGAACACCTAATAAACACTCATGTAAAAACTCTACATAAACCTAATGCAGTGTTGCCATTACCGCCCTTGCGTATACGTTTCTGGTGATTTATTACGTTTTACGCAGGGGTCGCATACTAATACGGGAGCCCTTATTAAGTAGAATAAACAAAACGAGGTGAAAATCACCCCCAGTGTGAGCGAGGCGAGATGATGGAGTTGAAGAAATCGTGAGCGCAAATTTAAACGCGACAAACTGTTACTTTCTGTCCTAATAGTAGTGTTTTGATGAGGCCGCTCTCAACTGAAGCGCTTAGGGTTTGTTTCATTAGTTGCAATAAAGGTATAATGACCAGAATAAAGCAGAATAAACCAATATTCTACTTGCTGAAGGCAGAAACTATACACTGATAACGTTTCGTGAAATATATATGAAAAGAACAATGTAGCGGCATGTAATAGTTCTCTCAGAGAGACAGAAGTGTTTCTTCGTCTTATTTTATGTTGAATTTAAAATTTCTAAATGAGGTAACAGTAACGCTGGAAATGCTATAAAGTTTCCATGTAATATCCATCCGGAAAAACAATTTTGTAAAAAAAGAAACAAAAAAGGCAGTTCGCAAACACATTTCTGCACGGCACTGGAAACTGGTTTACTGCAAAACCTGACCTTGCGCAAGACAAAGCGTGCAGTCGGCGACCAGCATAGCGGCAAAGTGTAATAAAAAATGAACGGAGAAAAAATTTCCCAAGGAAAGAAATAAATAAAATTTTATACTACCTATGTTATATCAGCAAATTCAACTGCTTTTGCCGCTGTTCTTATTATTAATTAATACAATTAATTTGTGGTTTCAATTAATACAATAATTACACATACCTGATGTTACAGGAACTGTTCAAAATTTTGTCCACCTAGGTGTAAACACATTTGGACCAGTCTTACTCAGAACTAACACAAATGTATCTTGTCCGTTTTGACCTCGAAAGTTATTTACAGCAGCTATGATACGTTCGCGTAAATCATCACTAGTGTCCACTTCGGGGCGATACAGTTAATTTTTTAAATATCCCCACAAAAAGAAGTCCAAAGGATTTAAGTCAGCAGATCGTGGCGGGCGTGGTACCGGTTCTCCATGCCAATCCATCGTACCCCTTGAACTTAATTAAGGTATTTCCGAACATTTTGTCCAAAATTAGAGAGTAGCGTCGAGCAAGAACCGCATTCGGAGTCGGACAGATCGTTCAGAAGTCTACGAAGATAATTTGGAAGGAACTCGATCTAGTAATATGAATGGTCCAATCAAACTATCATCGACAATCCCTGCCCAAAATTTCAGACATAAGTATTATTAATGTTATACATCCCATTTCGTGTAAAAATAGTTTCATCAGTAACAAACACGTCAGCTGTAAATCTGGGATTTTGAGCATTTTGTTGCAGCAATTATTCACAAAATCTAATTCGTAAGAGATAATCCCTTGACATTAATGCTTGGACACGCTGTACATGGTACGGATATAATTGAGTCTCGTGTATGATGCGTCACAATGTTGTTTAATACATTCCTTGTTGAGCAATTTGACGGATACGTTTTCGAGAATTCTCTCCAACAATCTCTAATATGTGTTCCTCAGCTGCTGCGTGGATACTTTGAACCTCCATCTCTTCCACAATTCGGTTGCAAATGTCCCGTGTCCCGCCCGCGGTAAAATTAGCTGCATTTGGCACACTAAATATCAAACTTACATGAAAATTACATAGTACAGTTAATACTGTCACGGAATTTGCCCCACTCGCACCAAATTGGACGACTGTGGTATCGCGATATGCTAGATTGCCCCGATCGCCCCTACGCGATTCTGGTAAACAAACAAAATGCCGTGTATCGAAGCGTGACTGGAAAAATGGGGAATCGACGAGAAGCGTTCGAGTCGTTCGAAAATGGATCTAGAGATACTAGAAAATACCTGGAATATTCGTTTGGTCTATAAAAGAAGAATAAACGGCCGAGTTAGTCAGTCTTGTATTACAGTCTTGAATGGGAGTGTTTAGAGCGAAAAATAGCGATTAAAAGTGAAATAGTGTTTAGTTGAGCTGTAATTAGTATTCAGAAGTGTACAGAGTAGTTAATAAAGATAAGTGATTAATTAACGGATTGTTTTTCTGGCAGTAAGAAAAAGACGGGTTAAGAAATCCGTGACAATACAAATAGACATGGAAAGTTAGAAACAGAACTGGTAACAGTACTTTAAACTTCAAATAGTAAGTTTTCAATAGACTTACATTCTGTTGTGTTATTTCACACGATTGATCTAGACAATAAATAACCAACAATCCACCGTGTAATATTACAAACAACTGTTATCAGCGAAGAAATAAAAGTCTATTGGACCTCTATTTGTATAGCTTATTGGTACTGCCACTCTCATACTGTTAATATCGTAAAATCGATATATTCAGAAGATCAAAAGGTTCAGAAGTTATTCCATATCCGCTTTATTCTTCTGATCTTCCTTCAACAGATTTCCATCTCTTGCACTTACTATTGCATAACCTGAAGATGGCTTAGTGAATTCTTCAACTCTTCAAAGGTTATTAAACAATACTACGTAATTTTTGTTATTCTGCCAGTCCTCTCTTAAGTTTAGGACCAACCACGTTGTTGTTTAATTTCATCTATACTATGATACATATTCTATTCCGTTACTTCAGGATTTTACTACTCAAACAGCGGGTAAATCATAGACAATGGATGCATGTACCAGCTACCAAATCGAGAAAAATCTCGGATTACTGATTTGACGAAATCAAGTGTGTGTTAGAATAAAAGAAAATTCGCAATGACCTGTACGTAATTTCAAGTTGAGGTTGCACCATTAACGCTTTGCATTATTTTGTATACTAATTGATTCATCAAAGTTCAAAGACAATGTTGATTTCATTAGCCTGGTTGCAACGTAAAGGGCCTTTGAAACGTTGTAACAGAGGTGTTAGAGTCTGATGAATTTCCTTTTGTCCGATACGTCCCGAACAAGCTGGGCATGAAAATTTAAAATTCCCGTCAGTTAAATATCACCCCCAATAGTGTAACTAATAGGGTGTCTGTGATAATACGCGTGCAATAGAATAGCTTATTTATATTACAAAAATACAGAATTATAATAAACATAAATCTGTAATATCAGAAGTGAGGCTTTAAATATCCGTTTGGTTATGTTATTCATTATTCCGTTTTAAATGAAGCAGCAAAATGAGACCATAGATTCCTTAGGCGAAAATAAATCGATTTAACCTAACATATCTATATACCAAGTCGCATAATAAAAAGATACGGGGTGTCAAAGTTACAATTTTATTTTAGATATTTGTAAATAACTTATTAAGAAGTCCAAATATATACATAGAACTTGTAAATCGGGGGTTATTGCGGGCGAGAAAGTAAAATTGTTTCTAATTTTGACGTCACTAGTAGATGGCGCCTCTTGTGGCACACCATGATTCTTTTAAATGGCATAACTTTTTTGCAGCTTTGTGTATCCATCTGACTATCAAACAATCGATTCTCCTACCTGTTTCATTTAAAGAAGGTATACCATGCTGAGGTCGGTAGGAGTAACCATTTATAAAATTATCCTATTTGAAATGCTCAGTGCCCCCCTCATTCTTGTTAAAGAAATCTTTTTGTCAGAAAAAACCAAATACATTTATAAAAGTACATTGTTTTCTGATATTTTTTTTTTTGTGAAAATAATATGTTTGATAAATTGAGTACTTAGAAAATTAAAAACCAGTAAATGTGTTTTTACAAAATTTATTAAATCCAAAAAAGTAACAAAGCAAGTTCTCTACTTGACTAATAGTCGGTATGACGTTCCAATAGTATATTGACATATCTGGGCATTGAGATAATCAAGCGGTTGAAGATCTCTTGCGGAATATTGTTCCCTTCCTCTTCTGCCGCCACGACTAACTCATCTGCAGTCTGAGGTGGAGGAATATGATTATGAATGGCTCTAGCAACGAAATCCCACATGTTTTCAATACGATACATGTCAGAAAAGTTGGCTGGTCCATATAATCTATTGATATGTCCTGCTTCGAGTGTCTCTTGAACCCTTTCTTGCGCGATGTGGTCGAGCGTTGTCGTCCATAAACACAAAATTTTGGTAAATAATGGGCGTAATAACTTGTTTCATCTAAATTTGACTGCTCATATTCTGTGGTATGCGAATTAATGGAGTGCGGCCGTTGAACATTATTTCACTCCAAACTGTATCCTCTTCATATGGAGCAACCTCATGGAGAAAATGAAGCCGCACTCGACGACGTCCACTACATAGTCTGTTTTCCACTGTATCAAATTCTTTATATCTGTGTACTATTCGTACAACAGATGATCTAGGAATGCCCAACATGTTCGATATCTGATGATTAGAATATCCTGCATCAAGTAAAGCAGTCATTCTTGCTCGGGTAAACGCAGAAATTTCACGTATTGGCCTTATAATGTACAAAAATTCAAAGGAACACTTGGCTGAACACACTGCCAAACTGACCAGATTTGTAAAAACATTAGTAATAAAGTAAAGGTTTATGGTCTGCAATTTTTTAATGTCTTTCTTGTTCCCTAAGTTCATGTACTTTTTTACCACATTAAGAAAAACCACTAGATTTCATCAAATCACTTTATCCAAGACTATTGACGTTGTGTGTATATAGCTTTTTTTTTTCAATAATTTAAATCGAATATGACCTACCACTACTGAGGCTATTTTAGTAAATCCTAAAAACTATCAGACGATGACTTAAGAAAAATGCAAAGTTCCTAACAACGATATTAACTTTTAGAATATGCTAGGCCAAACTGAATAGCCTGAAATCGGATATTTCCTGTAACATATATAATGCAATCTTAGTAGTTCAGACCAAGTATTTTTCAAAATAAGTTTATATATCAGTCATTAATTTTAGAGTTTTATCTCTTTTTTAGAATTAAAATTAACCACCCTGTATTGGTAATCCTGAGAAGTTTCTGATGAAGGGATTATGTTGCCTTTCAGAACTTTTAATTATTTGTTTATAATCATCTTCCGTAAATACATCTAGGCACAAACAAACGAAGGATTCTTAAACTTTTATTTGAAACTCAAACTCCAGCTCCAAACTGAGCCTGGCTGAAGTTACATAAAGTTATACGCGTTGTACATGTACGGCGAAATAACCATTTACATAATATTAAGTATAATAAAATATGGTAATTCACATAATAATTTCGGGTATGTGGGTTTCACAAAATGTGAAAATTTAATTAATCTGACCTGTTTTTATATAATTGCAGCTATGTGAAATATTCGCTAAAATTGTATATTTAAACTGGAATATATTCTGACAAAATTTAACTGATATTTATTAATATCTGAAATGAATGTTGTTTAATGTACAAAATCGTTATTTGCCAGGTCAATAGAAATTTCAGTGCAGATATATTTTATTTACAAACCACATCAACAATAAAACTCGGAGTAGTATTAAAAATGTCCGGTATATTTTTTTGTATATTGGGCATATGGTTTTTGTAAATATACTTACATTACTTAAATTATAACAATTATTACCTTGCCAAATCGACGAAATTTAGCTGTACCAGAAAATTAACACATGTTGAACAATGCCCTATAAATTCATTAGTCATTCATATAACTCTGCTTTCATATTTAAGAGGCATAGTGTGGATAAATATGTCAGGAATTCAGGCATCTGCGTGTCATTCCTATAACTGAGTACCCAACCATTTTAATTGCATTTTTCGTGAGACTATCTCGGCGTTTAGTATACTTGAAGAGGTATGTAGCGAAACTGGATATGAGGTAGTTTATGCCCTAGGTTGTTATCTTTGATATTTAATTAAATACTGGCATAAATAAGAAACTTAAGATTTTTATTAGGTAGAATAAAATGTATAAAACGCTTTCATAAACTTCTCTTATTTTTGCTCTTTTTTATGTTTGATGTTATAATTCAATTCTTTTGAAATTGAATCAATCCTAGGAATATGTTATTTTCGTCTTACTAAATTTGACTTAGATATTACTTAAATTGTTTTCGTTAACATTCAATTACAATTTTCAAAAGAACAACGCCAAGTTAAATCTAGTTTATTAACAATGGAATGGATGGCCTAATTATAGTAAATATGATTGATTAAAATGTTCCCAGGGTGATTCAGTCTTAATGTCATTAATCTTAAGCCTAATAAAGTAAAATTACTATGATAATTATGGGTATAAAATAGCCAGTGACAATCATGGTAAATTTACATAAATCATTTTTTCAGAGCTTTGTCAAAAATTATTCTCTTCGTAAAGATTAATAGATTGTTTTGTTCGAATGCCATATGAATCTTCCAAACAATTATTGATGTAATGTTTTCAGAGCTAATGTACCCCTTAGTACTAACTAATTTAATGAAATGTAACATTTCCACGAAAATAATTCTTCGTTCCAACGTTGTTTAAAATTGTCTTGCCAGAAAAAAATCCTTAGAACTTTTATTGACAAACGAATACTTCGTTTTAGAGTCATATTACACTTTGTGAAGTTATCAAAGCAAAAACAAGATATCTATACTCTTTGGATATGCCCAAAAGCATGCCCCTGCACTCCAATTAATTATACTTGAACATCCGGGCTTCGCCCTTCCAACTTTTCCGTGTTTGCAACATTTAAAGAAAACCGGAAATAAGGGGAACGTGCTCATTGGGATCCAGATTGTGTCAAGATTTACAAATTGGTCGAACGACAGAGGATCGCGTGCTGAACCGGCTTCGGTGTTAAAAACCAATAGGTTAAACGGTTTAGCGAGTTGTAATTGATCGAGTAGAAAATATGGGGAGTTAAGGAATTTGTTGCAGGATTCGAATGCGTAGACAATGCAGTTCAATGCTGCCAATAAATTAGCCGAAATTCTTAACTTCGGAAAAAATTGATTAACTAATCTCTATACAGGGTGATTTACAACTCAACTCTTATTAAAGTTGTACTATTCTCAACCTTTATATCGTCTCTAGCATCATCGGAATGCAGGCGATTCTGACTAATGAAACCCGATTGCAGTATTAACATCTTTACGAGAGTGTTGACATTAGTTCTTCAAGTGTTAAAAAAGGCTTACGTGTATAGCAATTCGGAGTTGACGGATATTGTTTTAATTTATGGTGAAATAAGACAAAATGCTTTAGCGGCTTCTAATCTGTACGCAGAATTATTTCCAGGTAGACATGTGCCAAATGCAGCTACTTTTACCGCAGTAGTGCAACCGAATCGTGGAAGAGATGAAGATGTAGGGCGTTCGCGGCGTATTTCATCAGCTGAAGAATACATTTCAGAGATTGTTGAAGATAATCTCCGAACACGTATCAGGCAAATCGCTCAACAAGCACAAGGAATCTCCCAATCAACAGTGTGGCGTATGAAGTATGAGACTCAATTATGCCAATCACTTAGGGGTTCAAAACGGTAAAGAACCAGAAACATTTGTGTTAGTTGTCGAAGGGGTAAGACGGGCCCAAATGTGTTTACACGTCGGTAGACAAAATTTTGAACAGTTGTGGTAACAACAAGTATGTCAAATTATTTTATTAATTAAAACCACAATTAATTTTATTAATTAATAATATCAATAGCGGCAAAAACAATTAAATTTGCTTATATAAAAATAGGTGTTATAAAATTTTATTTAATTCTTTCCTTGGGAAATTCTTTTAATTTTTTGTTCATTCATTTTTTATTCCACTTTGCTTGATCGTGCCGATCGCGGACTGAGTGCTTTGCTTTGCGCAACCTTACTTCTCAGGAGTATATAAATATATTAAGGATCGAAATTGCACTGATAATCTTCCATTAAATTATATATATTACAAATAGTTCAGCAATGGTGTTTCAATATTTAAATAGACGCTTTCCAAATATGTCATTCGATTGGCACTGATGGGCCTGTTGCTTGGCCTCCACGGTTTCTATGTCTCAACCCATTCATTTTTTTTCTTTGGGATACGTAGTCCGAAAGAGAAAACTTATTACAATCTGTGTAGACATAGAAGATCTACGCGACAGAAATTCTGCTGCTTTTAAGTCTATTTCGCAAAACATTTCTTAACAGAGCACAATCAACGACTGAACAGTAAGATCCATGTAAAGCAATCACTACTGATCAATAAAATCAAGTCACTCAAATCTATCAGGCGCACTCAGTACACACAATGGGTAACAAACAGATCCAATAAATAGCCTATGATTGGCCGTCGACGTTCAGTTGGTGGAGGAGGGGAATTGGGTGGGCATAGGGGAGAATGAGTAGTGGGCGATGGAGATTTTCGTCAAATAAACTAAGTTCACTAATCTTCAGTTTCTTTTAAAGGTTGACAACTTTTGTTCAAATATATTTTTGCCCTGATCAATTTCTGGCCACAGGCGTGGTAAAAGTCTTCTGAGTTCCTGAAGTGTATGTGAGGGTAGTTGATACGAATCTAAGGCTCAATGTAGTTGGTCTCATGCGTGCTCAATTGGATTGAGGTCTGGCGAGAGAGGCGGCAGTGCCGAGTGCGGACTACCATGAAATTCCAGGGCATCGACAACAATTCTCGCACGACGAGGTCGTGCATTATCGTCGAGATATTTAGCAATGGGCGTTCACTCGTCGATCTTTCAATGATATTTCCTGATTCTCTATATCGATGCACAAGCCTTGAAATTAGGTACGCTTTCGCTGACCTGAAAGAAGTTAGCAATTATTTATCTCTGAGAGCGTTCCGCCTCGGTCATTCCAAGGGCTCTATTGCCTTCAGCTGCACTCAGCTTACGTCTAGCCATTATTCTAAAACAAAAATTTTAGATCATGAATAAGGGTTGATTATATAAACCCGAGACAACGACTGATCTAAAATTCTTAAAAAAATCAAAGATAAGAACAAGCCGAAAACTGAAAAAACACTCAGATAAGAAAGTAAACATTATATTTATTATCTAGATTTAGTTTGGAAGCAACAATCTACCTAAACAAATTTTCAAGAAGCAACATCTAATAAACGTGTTGCGTGAATGTCCCTATATAGTAGTTGTATGATGTCTGCGGTTACTGCGAAAGCTCACATTTCACTTTTACGCCACAAGCAGACAGTTTAATAGGTATCAAAATAGCTGGTCGTTAAAATTCTGAATATGACGGCAGGGCGATTTTTTTTCATAAGAATGTGTGAGGCAGCGGAAATTACTGTTACTGTTATTGTGGAGAAGCTATTATAAGGGGGCGCTGTAATATCATAAAAGTGTTTCTTTATGTCTCACGGCAGTTTCAAATATCTCCCCTGTGTTTTCACCACATTCAAAAATGTAATATCCGTTACCTTTAGGTTCTATAAAACCGCAGTACCAAATAAAACCGTTATATTTATAGATGCCACTATTTAGCATTATGAACCAATAGGTCATTTCCACAACTGAAACTTCATGTAAAATGTTATAGAAACATAAAACATTTGCAATAACGTACATAACTAACAAAATCAATTTTTTATTTCACAAATTTTACGAAATAATATGGAAGTGAGAGAATATTAGCGGTTTTACTGGAAGGTTAAGAATTAGGATTTTTTATTATACAGGGTGTACCATTGAAAACTTTGCACCCGGCTTATTTTGATCTACGTCCCAAAATATTAAAATTGCCGCGACACGTCCATTTTGTTTTCGAGGGGGACACATTTTAGCGTTAAATACAGACTCGCCAGAACAAACTAGGTCGACTGACACCTCATTCGAAAGTGTTTTTAATTCTGGTTGTCGTCATGTTTACTTATGCTTAGGAATAAAAGACAATTTTGTATTAATCATTTAATTAATTGATATGTACCTTGAGCTTTTGAATAACAACATTTATCCAATGATTGTTGAAACTATGAAAAATGATGATAACATTTTAAAAGACAATGTTTGGTTGCAACAAGATGGCGCACCTCCACATTTGACAGTTGCAGTTAGTCAGTTTTTAAAGGAACATTTTCCAAATCAATGGATAGGTCGCCGCGGACCTATTGAGTGGCCACCCAGTCTAAAGTCTAAAATTTATGCCACTCAGCCACAGTCTTTAGAAGAACTCAGGCGGCGCGGCGTATCATTGAAGAATGACCACCTAATTACCCCCGAAATTCTTATCCTTTACATGAACATTAAAACAAAATTAAATGCTGTTAAGGTTTCAGTATACCTTTCTCTGTAATGTTCGTCGAAATGTTGAATAACGTTTTTATTATTGCATGGAAGTGGGAGGCGGACATTTTGAACAATTAATTAAATGATTAATACAAAATTTTCTTTTATTCCTAAGCATAAGTAAATATATTTTTTTAAACCACAGATGAACTAAAATTGAAAAAAAAATTACATGATGACAACCAATTAAAAACACTTTCAAATGAGGTGTCACTGGACCTAGAGTGCCATTTAATATTCTAAAGTTGAATACGCCCCCGCGAAGGGGGTTGCTCTGGCGAGTCTGTATTTAACGCTAAAATGTGTCCCCCTCGAAAACAAAATGGACGTGTCACGGCAATTTTAATATTTTGGAACGTAGTTCAAAATAAGCCGGGTGTAAAGTTTTCAATGGTACACCCTGTATTTATATAGCAATTCTGTTATATCTTATTAGGCTGGCACAATGGTAGTGATCAGTCGTTTAAATGTAAATCGAATTAATCAAAATGTGTACACTGTGAACGTGGGTTTCTTTAGAAACATACAAGGTGTGTCGCTTTTAATGTAGAAAAAACTACAATACAGATTCCTGGAAATATTCGGAATAAAAATGTCATCAAAAAGCCCTAAATTGACGTTTTACCAAGAAAATTTAACTTCATTTTTGTAGTTTAAAAAAAATTCAAGTAAGGCTTTTCATACAATAATTAATTTTGAACTAATATTTTTCTCCAGAAATGTTGGATAGTTGTTAATAAAAACTGTTATTGTTTCTTCAGGACTAGACTTGAATAAATGTTATAGTTTACAAAAATCTGTTGTACAAAATAATATCAAATGTCATGAAATGACCATGAATCGAACATCGACTCTATATTAAATCTAATAACATTTTATTATTACACACTAAATTGGAACAAAGACTATACATCGAATAAAAATGTACATAAAACTTTAAAATTAAGTAAATCAGAAAATTGTTCGGGTTTTAAAAATTCTTTTATTCACAAGAGTCTAATTTTAGATCAAAATTCTTCAATGTGAAGAAAGTATTCACATCTGACTGATTTCGTAGTCTCCATTTGCAGTGCGGGCTACGAGACCGACAAACTTTTTGTCACTTTTTGTAAATTTTTATTAAGTATTTTTTAAGATTCAAATCTTGTAATTGGCCTATGATGGCCTATATTATTTTACTTAATTTGCTGTCAGAACCAAAGTTTTTAATATTGTGCGTTAAAGACGCACGTATATTACGCTTATTTATTCAAATTTAATTTATTTTTAACCGTTTGTCGTAATTTTCATTCCCCACTGCTGTACAGATCAGTGTGACTAAAAAAACACTTGTACTAGCCGCGGGCGCATACACACTTGACAACTGCGGCATGCATTGTTGTCAAATGTTATTTAAGCGAGGGATATTTTAAGAAAGTAAATTTCAGCACCATTCGCGAGGTACCATTCCACAAAACACCGTAAGCGTCAATAAACATTGAAATTAACAACTTTATTAACTTTATAAAGGTTATTTACAAAACAATACATGCTATAGGTTTTGTCGAATTAAGCACTAGAATATTAGAAGTCATTAACATTGATACTCTAAAATACCATGTCGTAGTCATACGAAAGCAAATTATTTATATAAAATTATTTTCTATTGCTGTCATGTTATCGGTTTTTTCATTAGTTAGGGTTCGGAGACTGCCTAGTAATACCGTAGACAAGAGCTTAAAAGTGCAGTTTAGAAAACGAATTACAACTTAACACTTTTTAAAAATACTAGACATAACTGATGAACAATTTTTATTTAGCTTTAACGTTGATTATGTATTTCTTTTTAAATATAAGTGGGCCTAATCATATCTGACTGATTTCAATTTATTTATTTAATAATAATAATAACTGCCTTTATTACACACTTCATAATTAGTACAAAAGAGATATAGAGCAGTGGCGGCGTTCGATTTCTCGCTCTTCGAAGCTTATTATTTATTTTACTTACACTATTCAACAGGTCAAACACGCAGTTAGTGAATAGGAAATCAAAGAACAAAACAAAAAACATACATGCAGCAAATTACACAATACTTAGACATAACATGTAACAAATATGAAAAATAATCAATCTAAATATCTAGACAGACACCAACTATTACAAAACAAGTCTTTTCAGAGTTGAAATATTACATAAAATCTACGGGCAAGATAACTTCATTATATCAAACCAAGACCAAATCTAGTAAGCATTTCTAATTGAGGGAATCCAACAGAGGGATACTCACCATCGGCTTTAAAGCTAATATATATTTTAAGAATTTACGCTAAACACATGCAAGAGCTGTACAACATAATTAGGACACCAAACAATTGATGCATATTCACAATTGCACCGGACAAAAGTAGAATACAAAATTTTCAGTGTTAAAAATCCGAAACTATTAACTATTCCTTATATTGAAACCAAGAGATCTATAAGTCCTTGCAGTTACATAATAATAGATAGCTATTAAAAGACAATTTTCTGTAAAAAATAGCACCTACGTCACAGAAGGTATCAGGTCAAGAAAGCGTGCGTTGTTCAATAGAATAATTAAAAGAAATTAATTGTTTCTTTGTAGAAAAATACAGTACATGCCACTAATATTTAGTGATATATTATTAACCCTGCACCATTCATGAATGACATTTAGATTGTACTGAGGTCTTAATTGTACCAAAAAATGTTCAGATCAACTGCCTACATCAAGACACAGTTAAATTACTAATTTATTAATTAATTTAACGAATTATATTTTGGTAGTTTATATTTTTTGTATTTCGATTTTTTTGAACTTTGTTATATTGGCAGTCGATTTTTTCCGTGAGGATAGCTGAAACTAGTAGGATTAATATTGTAGTGAACTTAAAGACTGTAATTGCACCTTTCCTGCTAATATTTAAAAGATCTGATATCAACGTAAATACATTAAATAAAAGACAGATAGGTACAGGTTTAAAGCGTGGTTAGTCTTCTGCAATATCTGTTTTACTAAGGGAAGTCATGCCATATAACGTTCATGTGGCAATTTCACGGAAAGCTCAAGAGATTAGACAAATTGAGAACTTTGTAGCAAATATAAACTCCATTTTCTTCCATCTAGTTTATCCCTCGCTAATAATGCTTCAAATAATACTTGATAGAAATTTATGTGAAATCTTGCAAATATGAGCGTTATAACTTTGTAATGAAATTAAAAATGCTCCACATCAGGGCCGTTTCTATAACAACTACGTTGAACTAACAAACGCTCGAAATATAGCAATTGTTGGCGCCAGATAACAATATTTAAGGTGAGGTCAGAATAAATTGGTTTAATGTGCAACTTCAATTGTGCGATATCTTTGGTGTATACTATTGCACGGAAGAATATTAAATTTGACGAAAATCTCAAATCTGTGCTCTCATTTAATTCTAGAAGTAATTATACAGTCAATATTAACGGAGCTACATAACCTATTTTTTAAATTTATTCCATGTCTATAACTTTTTTAATACTAAAACAATTTTAATTAAATTTGGCTCACTTGTTACTTTTACAAGATTACTAAAATTACAGAGTTCTAAAGCACATAATAGGCACGTACTAGGTGAGGAAATGATCATAACTTTTTTGTCTCTATTTTGATTGATATTTTGATATTTTCTTAAATACTGATAATTAAACGTGATCCTTTTGTTTGAAGTCAAAAGAACCAACCGTTTGCGATGAAAGCGACACTTAAATTTTTTAAACATGAGTGAATCTCATTCTCGTCTGTTTAGCTTCCTTACGTTTCAGAGACATATGATAAGGTTAAACTAAAGTTGCAAAGTTACTTCTGAGGAAATTAACGATATGTCAAACGTCAAGGAAAAATAAAAATAAATAAATCATTGCATATAGATATATGTAATTGATTAAAATAACATTTAGCAACAGTAATGTTAACAGCGTAACAAAAATAAAGAACGAACACATCCTTAAGGATAATTACAGACAATTTTTAGTTTATCTTCCATTGTTATCCAAACAACAATTAAACCTTTTAAATGGATAACATTTTATGACATTTTGTTTTACATCTGCTGTCAATAGTGTCAATGTCTCACTCGCTAATCTTAAATTTTGTTTCAACTGGTCGACATTACCTAATTATCACGGCTGACGTCAGGCAATTGTTTTTATTGCCAACATAATTTTCAATAGTCTGTCGCCTTAAAATTAATATTTTTTTTGTAATTTTCTGTAATATATAGTGCAAACATTTAATGTAGTATAATGTAGTATTTTGATGAAAATATAATGAATTATGTATAACTAGTTGTTCGTATGACGTCGTCTAAAATCTTGTCACAACTATAGACAACATTTAACACAGAAAGTAATCAAGAGGAGTCAAGTCCGGCGATCTGGATGGCCACTGTATTGGACCATTAGGTCCTATCCAACGATTTGAAAACTGCTGGTTCAAGTAATTTCAATTACAGAACTATGACTAGGTGCACCATCTAATTACAACCATAAACGTTTTCTAATTTGCAATTGAACATTCTCCAACAAACCTGCAAGTTCTTTATCTAAAAACAGTAGAAGTCTTTCACCTCCAAGAGATAAAAAAAATAAGAACCTACTAAGTGCCGTCCAACTAACTATACCGCACTATACATTTATTCCAAAATACCCTTGACTTTGGATCTATGCGGATTTTCATCAACCCAGTAATGGATATTTCGGAAATTTGATATACAATTACTTTAGAAATTTACTTTCGTCGGTCCAAAGGATGTGACTATAGAAGTTATGAAACATCCATTTAGAAATACGATGAGCAGCTGAAGTCTGTCGAATTGAATTTTGCGGATTTTCCTCCACATTATCATCATTTGCTATACTCCTTTTTGTTTTTATACTTTCCTGAAAAAAATGCATCTTCATTGTTTCGTAAAATTCTTTCCAATTGTGGAAACGCTTTACAATCTGGCGTTACTCTCTCTGGATACGGTCACAAGACTCTACTTCTTGCCACATGTGAAATTCTGCTTATTTCTCCAAATATGAGTAGCATATCCAATTTTTCATTATGAATATACATTATAAATTTTTAATTAAAGATTAGGCATTTTAAATATTAAACATAAAACTTTATACCTACAACTGACAAAGAACTGTCAAAATTAGATAACTGTTTCTTATACGTGGGCTTTTTATATAGGTATCTTCTTTTGGACATAACTTTCTAACGAGTGCAAATAGGTGAATACTTTATAAAGGTTATTGTTATTAGAATGCAATGTATTTTTCAACGAACCACAGAAATAAATATGTTAAAAATATATATAAATGGCGCCACGACGCTTCGCGTCGTCCACTGTCAACCTCTCAAATTAGACACAAACAAAGCTTAACTTTATGCGTAGAAGAATTTGGCACTTGTTTTACAGTGGTATTCATAGTCCGTTTCCGATCGCCAGAAAGCAGTCTCCTTCCCGAAATTATATGAATTTGATTATGAAATTCGCATAATTTCGGGGAGGAGATATAGGATACCACTTTTACAGTACACTGTATTCATAGTCAGTCCGAAATTATGTGAATTTCATAACAAAATTCATATAATTTCTGGGAGGAGATCGGTCTCTGGCAATCGGAAAACCACTGTTAGAATACTAAAACTATTCTTCGAGAAAAGTGCCTGGAGAGGGAATTTTGGGACACCTTGTACTGGGGACTTCGAATCGGATAAAATAAAAAGTCAGGCAACAGATGAAGGGACAGTATAAAAAAGATACAATTTCCAGTCATTCGGCTGATCCCTTAAAGTAAAAAAGAAATATAAGGCCAATACATAATACCATTTTGCGTGGGACAACTTTCCGTCAGAACTTTGCAGGACATAAGCTTCCTTGTCGCCATGTCCTGGGGGAGCTGTCGGCACAGAGGATGAACTCGGAAAGAGAGAGAAAGGGAAGCATTTCGCTTAGAATATTAAAATGTTTCTAGCAGTTAATCATAAAGGGATATTATATCCTTAGAGCGTGTTCTGGAGTTTGTTATTTAATCCCACTGGCTAGAAATTAACACATTACAAAGTTGGGATGAGTTATCCGAAACTTACTTGAAAAATGGATGTAGTATCCCTTTGCTACGGTGTGATATATCCACATTGCCGGATCGCTTAAAATTTCATGGAGTTTACATACGAAGTCAATAAAACTTAAAACTGTTGTGGTAGTCATAATAGTTTAATGGAACCTCAACTGGTAAATGTAGTCAACATATTCTGATGCAGAAAAAGTTACGTTCCATGAACATATATACATATACAGGGTGAGTCAGAAAGAATGGGTCAAAACTAAGCTGGAGATACTAGACACCAAAATATTATGTTTGAGCTCATGTCTTATACGAATTTCGCTAGTTTAAAAAATACAGGGTGTTCAAGGTTTAAATTTTATTCTGAAATTTCTCAATAATTAAGAAAGTTTTGATAGCATGACTCTGAAAATTGGTAGTGTTGGGTTTTTTGATGTGAGAATTACGAATTTGAAGCTTATTTTGACGTTGCTCCTAGAGGGCGCTAGTTTCACCGTATTATTTAGGTAAATCAAAACATATTTTTTTATCTGTTGAGCTATGCTTAAAGAAAGTTAAAAATCTAAAGGAACGTTCAATTATTCATAAAAAATGTACTCTTTTTTAGGTCGCCTAACTAACGGTTTCTGAGTTATTTGCATTTAAATGTTTCAATGTATTTTGTGGGTAATATTTTATTCCCAAAAAATGTAAATAACAATAACTATAATAAATATTATCCAAAGAACGATGAAGTTATGACAAAAATCTCGAAAACACGCTCTATATAATACACAAAGTTTCCCATATAAAATTAAATATAAATAATTTTATTGTTCCATCAAAACATATTTTATTACATCAATATATGTCGATATTTCATATTCACGTTTACACCAAAACGAAACACAATGGCTAAAATACAGCAAAATCCATTTCAAACAATACCTTCTCTTTTAAATTATACTGTTTGTCACGACTTTTATGATGAAACTCATATTTAACCACTTGTTTTATGTCAGCCCTTATTCCTTGAGGGGTTTCCCAAAATTACTCCATTGTGAGTGACAGGCCGTGAGGCAAAAGTAGGTATTCATTACCTAAAAGTCATGGAACAGACGAAAAGAAGGGACAAGAAAAGGAAGAGATGAGTTAGAGCTGTAGTTATAATACGATGCTCGATCCTTTCGCGTCGCTCCAGATTCAGGTTTTGGATTTATATGTGAGAAATAATGTAAATATCCGTCCCTGACGCACCTTTTTTAGAAACAATGGATTTGTAAATTATGAATATACACTGTAAAATATAATGGGGAAACTGCTTGATTATTGCAAACATATACAGAAAAAAGAAAGTATTATTTTAATTGAAATGGCGTTTGTCCCAGACAATTTCATGAAAAAATAAGCCTAAAAACGGTATTTAAAATTTTTGTTTGGCCACGCCCCCCAAAAAACGGTGGCCGCCACAACGAAGACCTGTGACGTCAGGCGACGTTGGCACGTGCATACTTAATACAACATTGCTGCTTTATATCTGAATACGATTACTGTTTTCGGACAATGCAGTCCATACGTTTAGAACAGTTAATTTGTCATTTGTGGTATTATTAAGTGTTACTGTGTTAAATATACATTGGTATTGAATAGAGATGTAAAATAGACTCTTAAAATGAGCACATAAAGTGCATCTTACTGGGGAAATGGAACAAGTATTGCATTATGTATAAATACAGCCCAGCTAACAATTTCTTGTTCTGTAAAAATTGAAAATAAGAACGTTTGCGACAGAGCAAATTTTATAGAGCAATGTTTGTTCTAAGAACATTTTCAAAACGTTCTTACAACACTTATATCACAAAAATGGGCACCGTTTTATAGAACCTTTTAGTTCTTTAAGCGGTTCTGTAAAGCTTGCAGGAAATAATTATAGAAGTCTTAAAGAATTTTTATAACACAGTTACAAAGCAATCTCATAAAAATTCTATAGCACTTCGCTATACAATTTTTGTGTTGCATGGTGTTATATTTAAAGAACTTTAAAATCGTTTAATTGTATCTTTTAAAAACAAAATGTTTCTGTATCGCACATGTTAGAAATAATATGGACGGGCCAATAAGAACCAATAAGATGGGCCTAATCAGTCTGCATAGGAGTACTTACTTACATTATTACGAATTGCTTAGTTTGTTTGTTCATCAGGGAGCAGTACATTTTAATGCGGAAAAAGTTTTATCGTGAAATATGTGGTACATAATGGTAATTTTTTGACGCGCCCTCAGTTAACCTTATATTTCCTATGATGCTGGAAATTTAATAACATTTTTTTTTTAAATTGATGAATTTAACAACCAACTGTACATAAAATAGTCAGAAAGTACACGTATATAGAAAGTAAGTATATCCATATTATTGATATTATTTGACCTATTTATATTGTACTTATTTTTAATTAAGATTTTGTTTTCCTTCTTCACAATATGGCGACAGAAAGAAAGGCTTCATCTTGTACTTCCAATGGATTCTCTACATTTTTGTGTCGATTGCAATAGTAGTTCAGTAATCTGTGATTGCAATGATTATAGAGCAAATATGCTTCGTAAGCAACTACTTAATATTCACAGTGTTGTCATATTTTATTGTGGTAATTTCACTTATTTCAATCTTATTTAATAAATCTATTAAAATTCTTTAACTTCAACATCTAAAAGTGAAAATGTTTAAGGTTTGGAATGGTCTAAATTAAATGTTACTAAATTTCTATAAGAAAATCTATTTCTCTTAGCAATCAAATAAATCTTATCTATCGTAATAGTCACGACTATGTTATACAAATTTCCCCATTATACTTTGATCAAAATATTTTGTACTATTACAGGCAGGTCTCGTCAGATGGGGCTATGGGAAACCTACATATATAAATGGTAGTTCTATAGCCATTTTTTATGGAGCAAAAGGGCTTGTATTACTTATTTACTCTATAATGATTTTATAATAACTGTATTATTATTCTCTATAATTGCCTTGAAGAGCTTTTTCTCTTAAGTTCCATAGCAGCTTCCATATTTGTAATTTATTGTCCGCAGCAGAATTGTAACTTAACAACCCCTTACACAATAGTTCTAACTATAAGCGACATTACGGATTAATTTTATTAGAGTGTCACAGGAGATGGTATAATTCTATAAAGCAGTATATTGCATCGGTTATACAGTAATTTGATTCTATAAGCACCGTTGCTGTAAAATTGTGTTATTGTACATACTTATAAGGCTACATTAGCACTTATCTTATAAGTGCTCTATAAATTATGCTCTAAGAACGTTCTTGCAACAAATTTAAAAAACAATTCAGTTTCTGAAGGCAAAATAGTCTCATGTGCCACATTAATGCAACAATTTAGTACTCTAAATACAACTATAAAATATTAACAGAATATAAAACTCCTATTACTCTAAATTTATAGAACTACTTTGCTAGCTGGGAGCATACAGCACATAATAAAAAACTATTCCAGCGTGTCAAATAACTGAAAATAAAACTAGTGTTGGTTGCGACAAGAAATTTTGCAAACATTTTAAAAAGTTTTGTTTTGTGTTGCAAAACAAGACTGACAGAAATGTAATATTTATATTTTCAGCTAACGTTCACGTAAATATTACTCCTTATATTTGCAAAGCTTCTTGACATAGCAATATTTCATGTCTGGGCTTGTAAGACATTTTGTTTAAATCTTCTCTTGCTATTCGAGCTGTCAAGTCCTGTCTTGTCTTGTGAGACCAAGACAAGGCAAGAAATGCTTCTTAATGTGAAACGACTCAAATAATGACCCCCCTGAAGATGTACAGTGTCTCAAATTCGGTAGTATGGGCCTACTGTGAGGAAATAAAAAACATATTATCTTTGGTAATATTTCCCATTTAAAAGTTATAAGCAATGTCGTCCTGAAGAGTCTCAAAAGAAATATCACTTAAAAATCATATTAGCGATGGAAGCAGTCGTCGGAAAGTAATTGAATGTTCGTTTAAAGCGCATAAATGTCATTAAGAAGAAATAAAAGGATTAAACTCAATAATTCTTTAATGCGGTTGAAACAAAAGATGATAACACTAATTAAACTTAAAAAATGAGGCAAACACCCTCATACTACATGCATATTACAATCTATTCTCTATATGACGTCCTCTCTTTTCAAGACACATATCCAATCATCGCCTGACTTGTTTATGGACTACGTTTATTAACATTTCGCCGTTTAGGTCATTACAAGCGTTTGTGATATTTTCTTTCAAATGATTAATATCTCGCGAAGGCGTTCTGTAAACCTTATATTTTAAAACCCCTCATAAAAAATCTTATAGGTCCATTAATCCCAATCTATTTTTCTGGGAAAGTGTTATTTAAATATTGCTGTACAATCGTGGACTTGTGGGGTGGAGCTCCGTCGTGCCAAAACCATAGGTTTCCCCTTAGCTACAAAGGCATCTTCTTCAGAAGTGCAGGAAGTTCTTCATTTACTCTAAAATGGCATTGGTTTTGGACTGGATATACAATGTGGTTATTTTCAATAGACAAGTAGGAGTTTTTGCGGCTATTTGGTACACCATTACTGACAAACCGACTTTAGTCCGTCCAAAGAACGTGCCTGATCAACAGTTTCTACATTTACTGCAATTTGAACTATACAATTAAGTCTGTTGTCAATGTGATGCTCAGGCAGATACTCCAAATTGCAAATTTTGTAGTCATGATATCCACATTCGTTGAACGGTTGATTTATTCAAATTCAATTCCCAGGTGGCCAGCCGTATAGAATTTCGTGGATTTTGTTCAAAATACTAGTAACAGTTTAGTTGCATTAATATTGTTTTTGCCCTTCGATCAATTATTTGACTGTTCCAAATAGAAAATGCATCTTCATTTCGTCGCAAGATCGCCTCCAATCTTGTAAAGGTTCTATGATCAGGAATGAGGCGCTCTGGATACCTTTGTCGATATAACTACAGGTTTTATTGAATTCTTTATTATTTAACTGGCAACATATATCAACTTTTTCTGAATGAGAAAACATTTATACATTTAACGTCCGTATTGAGTAATAACAAGTATTTTGTGAAGTTTATGCACTTTAAACAACCAACATTTAATTATTTTCTAACGACTACTTTATTCTACCACCGTTAATGTGATTTTTGATGACGTCATGCATTCGAGACGTCATGCAGGTCGTTTCTGTCAAATCCCAAAGATAATATTTTTGATTGAAAATGGAGCTGGAGCAGAGTAGGCCCATACTATCGAGTTTAAGAAACCTTGTACATACATTTAAAACACCTGCATATGTAAAGAAATCATTTAAAAGTATCTGCCGGGGCATTAAATTAGGATCACATTTAAAAATATTACAAGGACTTAGTGAAAAAAATCCGGCAAAAGCGTCCCCTTCTCCAGGAGCGTTAATCCCCGGAAAAAAGTAATTCACATGTCGACCACCGCAAGGCTTATAAAAAATGAAATACCTAGACATGAAACGGTAAACGTTAATCCGCATAATACCTGAACCAAACGAAATAAAGGGAAGACGGAAAATTAGAAGCGGCAAATAAAACACAAGTTAATGCCATGCTTAAGCCCAAACTGAGACAAAGGAAAATGTAGAGCCTATTAAACCCGAGCGAGTAAATCGTGCTGCCAATTGGCAAAACGTAATTCCCTAACAAGGATCCTGCTCGGACTTGTACTTTAACAAACGCTTTTAAGGGATTAAGCTCCTCTAGTCGTGTACTTTTTTGATCTCATGCGGGGGGAATCCGACTGTATAACGGGATTTGCTACTATTAGAACGAAAACTACTGCGATAGATATGTCTACACTGACAAAAACCCTCCAAGTAAACTATGTTGCTAACCGTACCGTAAATATTTTTTTATCTGGTGTAGGTGCCTTGAGTGACGAGAAGATACTTCCGGCACGTGTTAGGTACAATATTTTTCCTACGGTCATGACCATTCTAATCAGACGAAACATGTTATTTTAATTATGAATTTATAATATTAACAAGTATTTAATCTAATAAAATATGTTAACGAAAAACATTGAAATTAAATGTACAATGTGTGGCATTTTGTAAATTAAGTGATGAAAGCTGCTAGATGCTGTTCTTCAGTAACGAAACATACGAGTACTGTTACTGTTGATGTAGGTACAACGTGCTTCAGCACGGTCCTCTTGTTCTGATGAGGGAGTTAATGCTTTGGGAATGCTGTGGGCTGTTTTCTTTTTGTTATCCAAACCATCCTCAGTGAACTTCCATCCACCATGCCATGTTTGTAATATTGAACTCGGAGTTGGATAATAATGTGGCAGAAGAGCACCGGAAACAATGTTCTATATGCGCTTCAGGGTTTGGGAGGCCTAAGTAACCATCAATGTTAAATGGAGCAATGTTGATACCGACAGATTGCATAGCAACATAGCATAACTTCGATAGATATCGACATATTTGTTTCTTCGTTGTTCACCACAAATTTTCTATAAACATTGGTTATCGTGTTTGATACGGTAGTAACGAGGGTATTAATAACAATATCCCCTGTGTCTTCTATATCGTGGACCGTTATATTTACTAGTTCTTCGTAGCAAGAGGCACCGTCAATTCCAAATATCGTGGCTACTTTGATCATAAGATATACGTTGTCTGGAGCATTTTATATTTTCTTCCTTTCTAATACCTTTATATTTTTGCCTTGTAACCAACATTTGATTTCTTCAAATATGCCATTAGCTTGTGATATTTTTCAATATCAATATCCTTCTTTACTTTGAAGCATAGTTTCAATATCGAATACTTCGACAATAGAGTTCACGGATGGTTATGTTTTGAAATATAGTGGAACTGGGCCAAAAATACTTCTTCTTTTAAAGATAAACTGTTTTTTCCGTGCGGTATTGGTAGAAGGCAACAAGCTCTTTTTTATAGCGAATTTTTGATTTGGCAAGAATTAATGCATTAGCTATAGGTTTTCCAGGTGCAATTCAATACTGGTCGGAGCATTATCCCTCAGAGTAGTTGTTCCCTGGAATTCCGTATTTGCAATATGATGTTCAAATAGAACAGTTCTGTTCAGTTAATAGACTAAAAATCGTGGATTTATTTAAATACATTTTTCCTAAGATCATGCGGAAAAGTTTCCGCAGTAGTGCGGTAAATAGCCGCACGAATTTCGTTACATTATACAGTAGGCTTGTCATATTGTTGTGACAATGCTTGTGTCCAATGTAGTTCAGCGGATACAGGCAGCATTAAGGGAAAAAGTATGCGTTATATTTTTCTCAAGGAGCTTATGATAGCAGTAAAGCTGCTGGGACGCTGACGCAATCACCGATAAAAATTCCTGTTGTTTCCATAATTACGTGCAGATTTGATTGTTAATATTGTAGTTCAGTTTGAAGGTTGAGTTTGATTGATTTTTCATTTATGTTCGTCGTAAACTACTCAACATATGTGAGAAGTCTCTCAATGATGTTCCCACAGAGATATTGGAGGCTGCTGAAGTAATGCATTAATTCTTGCAAAATTCGCTACGAAAAAGTTGTTGCCTTTGACCAATGGTGCATGGAGAAGAACACATCATTTAAAAAAAGAGGTATTTTTGGCCTATTTCCACGATATTGCAAAACGTCAACTTATGGTCGAGTATTCGATGTTGAAACTATACTTCAAAGTAAAAGAGGACATTGATATTGAATAACGTCATATTTGAAGAAGTCAAATGTTTGAAATCAACTAAAAAATCGAAGGTATTAGAAAAGATATATTCTCTTAAATGCTTCAAAGAACGTATATCTTATGATCAAAGTAGCCGCGACATTAGAAATTGCCGGTGTCTCTCGCCGCGAAGAATGAGCAAATATGACGATCCACGATATAGAAGACAAAGAGGATGGGCCTATTATTAGCATACCAAACAGGAATACCAATGTTCAAGAAAATTTGTGGTGAACAACGAAGAAACAATTAAATATGTCCATATCTCTCAAAGTCATGCTATTTTGCGTTCTACAGATACCCTTCACGATCGGATTTTCTTATTCTATAAAGGGGGTAAATGTCATCTACCATCACTAGTTACTTACGTCTCCCAAACCCCGAGGCCTATACAGGACATTGTTTTCGGCGGTCTTCTGTCACATTATTAGCCAACTTCCGGTCCAACATTACAATGGCATAAAACGGCATGGTGGGTGGAAGTCCACAGCGGCAGCTGAGTCATATAAAGGGTGTTAAAAAAGAGTGTAAAATAGTATGAACCAAAATAAGCAGAAAAGTCTTAATAAACATAAGTCCGCAAAGTAACGGTTGCGGAGATACGACAACTATTCGTTTTTCAAACATTTTATTGTATTAGGAATAAACCGACAAAGGAAGCTTTTAACAAACAAAAAACAAAGTTACAGAAGATGTTCAAAGTGCCCTCCGTCCATTTCCAAGTAGGCAAGACATCTTCGTCTCAACGATATTCGAACTCTTTCGAAAACACCCTCCTTGGCTTGGATTTCTTGACACCTTTGATTAATCCGTAGCTGCAGCTCTTCCAGGCTATTTACAGGAGAACCATACACTAATGTCTTCAAATATCCCCAAACAAAGAAATCTAGAGGGTTCAGATCAGGCGATCTTGGAGGCCATAAAACAGATCCGGCCCTTCCTACCCATCTATGTGCTGGAGCACCGTCATGCTGGAACCACATCTGTTGCCTCTGATTCAAAGGAATGTCTTCCAAAAACTTGTATAGTGTGTTCTGCAGAAAGTTGAGGTAAGCAGCGCCTGTTAATCGGTTTGGTAAAACAACAGGACCTATAAACCTGTCGCCTACAATACCCATCCAAATGTTTAATGAAAAACGTGCCTGATAGCCAGATTCTATTAGAGCATGAGGATTTTCGTCGGCCCTAATATGCGTATTGTAAAAACTAAACACTCCATTTCTTGTGAACCCGGCCTCATCAGTAAAAAGAATGTTTGCAAGAAAACGAGGGTCTTCAGCATCATGACGTAGAAACCAGCGGCAAAAAACCAAACGTGCTTGATGATCATTTATTCGATTTAAGGCCTGTACTCGTTGTACATGGACAAAGTTGCTCGTGAAGGATTCTCCAAACAAGAAGACCACTAATTCCTACCTCGGCTAATATTCTCCGCACACTCGTACCTGGATTCTGCTCTACCAGTGCTAGACTTTCTTCTTCTGCTCTAGGAGTGGATACCGACCTTGGTCTTCCGGATAAATGGCACTGTTTGCTCAAGGAACCGGTATCACGCAATCTTTGATGAATTCTTCCAAACATGCGTTGTGACGGAATCTGGCGATTTGGATAAACGTCAACATAAAGACTTTGGTGGCGTTCCCCTCAGCACGACCATACGTGAAATGCATGTCTGTTAATTCTGCGTTAGAGTAACCAGCTATAGCGAAAGAAAACTTGTGCACTGAGAACAACTGTCAAATACGTACTGTTTATTTCACTAAACATCAACCAACTATTATAAGAAAATACACAACGTTTTTGCAAAAAAAAGGGGCTAAAAAACGTAAAACATTCCATATCTCCGCAACTGTTACTTTGCGGACCCATGTTTATTAAGACTTTTCTGCTTATTTTGGTTCATACTATTACCTCCTTAAATATTTTACACTTTTTTTTTAACACCTTGTATTGGATAACAAAAGGAAAATAACACACAGAATTTTCAAAGCGTCAACTTCCTCATCAGAACTTCAAGAAAACCATGCTGAAGCACGTAGTACATCAACAGTAATAGTATGTTCCGTGTCTGAAAAACAGTATCTAGCAGCTATTCTCTCATCACTGAAGTTACAAGCTAATTCTGTATCGCATACTTGTCAAAAGTCCTCAAGCCGCTATTCCGTCAGCACTAAATTTACAAAACGCCGCAAATTTCAATGATTTTCCATAATATGTATTCTATTAGTTTAAATAACTACTTAATAATTACTTGATGTTATAAATTGGTAATTAAAATAAACTGTTTCGCCCGATTAGAATTGCCATGATCGTACGAAAAATATTCTACCTAACAAAGTTCTTCTAACTAATACTTTTACGTTGAACTAAAACAATAATGGAATATTAAATTAACAAATATTTGTTGACGTTTTAAAAGTTAAGTGAAATAGTTCGTCATATTTGGCACAGTTTTTGAGTAACTCTAACAGGTTTTTTTCTCGGTGAACGATGTTCAATTACATTTGCCATTAAAACATTCAGAACAATGCCAACCACTTTTCTATCTGCCATTTATTGCTTTAAAAAGTAATAACCGATATAACCTAATAGCCCATGCAATATTTCATTTTTTTCTGAAGTTGTTTCCTGAAAATATTTCCCCCGCCGAATCGCACCGGCGATTTTTCGCCGCAGTTGTGTAATTAATATTAGAATTGATTAATGGTAGTTTCGAGTTATGTAACGGCCTTTCGGGTGGTTAAATGCAGGCCGCTTAAATCACCTCATGAAAAGAGGCGAAACTCCCGGGCATCGGGATGAAACATGACGAGTTCACTAGCACTTTCAGCACTCCGAGAAGTTAAGAGTCGGAGCTTTTGAAAGTTAACTGCCGCCTTTGATTTAAAGTGTTTCTTAATTTCTTGGTAAGGTTGAATTACCTGAGCAGAGTGGTTGTACGCATTGTGTTATTAATCTTCTGCACTGTAAAAAAATAAATAAACCTTTTAACACAATACTTTGTTAATTGAGGTCCGCACGAGATAGTCCATATCTTTACTTGTTTTCTCTGTATGTAGCAGTGTGTTAAAGAGTCAACACAATCCACTGTGTTAATGTAACAAATGTTATGTGCAACTTTTACACATTTCAGTGTTATTTGTATTATTAAAGAGTTTACACATTAACATATTAATTGTATAGTGTAATAGGGATGATGATAAGGAAGCTCACCTTTTTAGTGTGCTAATTAGGTCTCTCTCAATTAGCATAATGGAACTTTAAAAGAAGCAAATTATTTTATAACTATCGAATAGCGTTGTTTAATGAACAATTTGATTTTATAGAGCAAATAATATTGAAAATTTTGTTCCTGAAGTAATCGTGCAAAATTGTTTTTATAATAATTTTTACAGTGTTTTATAGAACAAATAAATTTCAGTTCTTTAAAATTTTTGTAAACGTATTATAATGCGTTATACAACATTTAAGAAATATTTGTATAAGGATTATAAACATATTGTCTAAGATTTTATATATTTTTAGGTATTAACAATATGTGTGACACTAACTACTATGTGGACTAAAGCCCCAACCAGCGTTGAATTACACACGCAATATCTACCCATATATTCTTTATTATTAGCTTTTGTACTGTATTAGAAAGGTATTTTAAGCTATTATATATGTATGCTCTCTGATACTAAACATCTAGGTATGCTAATGAACAATTCCACAGACAAAGCTCTATTTAATAATTATCTAAAGAAATTAATCTATCTAAATTTACTAACCTGGTTTAATGAAAACACTCAATAAATATCTAACTTTTACTTTTCACAGTGGGAACTTGAAAATTCAACCACAATAGATTAAATCTGACCTATTTCTGCATTTTTAGGATTGCTTCTTCAGGTGGCCTCCGTTAAGTCGAGTTAAATATCTAACTATAAAAATTATTATATAAATTAAAATTATTTGAAATTAAATATCGACAACGACAAAAGTGACATTAGCCTGTCAATGAATTAAATATGACAATACCTACTTGAATAATGTTTACCCTTTATGTAAAAGTTTTTATATATTTTTAGGTATTAATAATATTGTGTGAAACTAACTACTCTGTAGACTAAAGCCCCAACCAGCGTTGAATTACACCCACAATATCTACCCACATATTCTTTATTATTATCTTTTGTAACATTTTTTACTGTATTAGAAAGGTATTTTAAGTTAATATAAAACAAATCTCCTACAATTTCTATCAGAGAGGTAACCGAGAGCATACATATGACTTCGAAATACGAAAATTTAATAAAAAATGTTCCATACAAAATAAGCGAGTTAGTGTTCTGGTCTTATATTTTGTATTCATAATATCTGTTGGATAAACTTGTACGTACTTACTTACTTACTTCTGTCACTGTAAATATTTTGCTTCACTCACCAGTGTTGAAAGTCCTGAGAAATGAAAATAAAGTTTTCTATCATTTTAGAATTTCTAACTACGTCCAACCTTTAATCTGAGATCCTCGTGAATGATCCTGTACTAGACACGATTCGCTAAAATGGCGAAGGCGCTGGTCAAAACACAGACGTGATCCAAAGATCCCCTCCGATGCATAAATCTAATCCGATCCAATTCGGATAACAATTTTCCACGATACGGCTTCATATTGACCTTGAAATTATTGGCGACCCTCATATTTCTCGCAAAAAAGCGTCAGATCTAGATACCTACTTGTTATCGACAGGCCCTTTCTTATCCGAGCAAGCTAGTAAATCACCTGTCACGTCCTTATTGCCATTGTTTACGGAGCATGTTAATATCGACGGCTGGGATGGGCGGCATATCGAAATTCTAGTTGGCTACGACAGCTCGCGAACGCCAGACGTTCACGAATAGTTTACATTCCATAAAACAGTGGGATAGCAATTCTGAGAATTCGGAAACTTGAGCGGATCTGTGAGTTAAAGGGGATAAATCGAGTTATGTGTTAAGTGCACAGTTCTGTTGGTCTTAATGTAATACAGTACATTATAGATCTGATGATCTTATTCCTATTACCAAATTAATACAATTTAGGGAAAACATAAACAATGCATTTGCAGAAACTGAGTGATATATAAAATCTCACTTGCCCCAGCAAAAAGTTTTATAAAATAGAGGATAGATAAACAATTCATTCGTAGCAGCTAAATTAAGTTTTCTGAAAACCAGCCACAACAACACCTGACAGATTGAAGCAATAAAGCGTCTTACATACTGTAGATGTCATTGCAACTTCTCTTTATTGCGAGTCGACGATAACGATACTTACCAAAACAGAATTTCTGGAAACAACCACTCTGCGGGATAAATGCTCCGACTAGCATTAAATTACACCTGGAAAACATGTAGGAAACAGCTAGAGTCGTTCATCAGCGACCCGTGAGACTTATACGGGTTTCGAGGTTATTAGCTCTCATCAGTATGCCATAGGTAAGATAACAAACGAATGCCTGGGCGTTTTTGTCTGTCTAACCAGACAGAAAGGACCATGACTACGGAAAATGTAGTACGATACATCTAGTGGTATAACACCTAAAGGTCGACGGCTTTCAATGAAATCTACATCATGTAGGGCGCTTCTTCGCTTCGACATGTCTGGTCCGGCCCGGAGTAGTTAGTGGCTTGCTACATTTCGCGTACCCATGATGCCATCTGTTGCGTTAGACAAAAATAAAACAGTCCGATGAGAGCTTATAAGCCCGAAACCAGTATGTCTGGTGAACCGCTGACGAATGACTGGTTGTTTGCTATGGGTTTCTCAGGTGTAATTTAATGTTGATCAGGGCATTAGCAGATTAGTTGTTGCATCACTGGTAAGATTAAAAATCATTATGCAAAGACCTTCCACACCTATCGACATCTCTAAAATTTCATTATATCTCGAACGGTTTTGAAAATATTTAAGTTTCTGTATTTTTTTCAATTAAACTTTAACACATAGTATATACAGTAAACTAGGGTTATTTTTCGATGTAAAATTAATGATGTATACTCAAAAAGTTTTTTTAGATTAGTTCTGAATCACCCTGTATAACACTAATACTGTTAACAATTTATTTAAACATTAGATACTTTTATGGACAATATCATTAAATTTATGAAGATGGGTAAAACAGCGTTGAAACATATTTCTAATCGATTTTCACTGGCCTCGTATACTATCAAAATTTAGAAATCATTTACAGAAATACCAAATCGAACCAAAATTGCCTCGGTATATAGTTACGTAGTTGTACATTCAAGTTAACTGTCATTTTATTATTACTGTGGTTCTCCAGAGATAAAACGTGCTTCAACGAACAGACTGTTTATTGTTGAGAAACGCGAAAATAAATGGTGATAATACCGTGCATTAACATCCATCCCAACAATCAAGAAGTAATCAAAGCATTGTTCTACAGGAGTATTGTTTCCCAGTTTGAACTGAAATAGGTCAAGTTTCACTACTAAAGTTACACAAGATGGCCGATAATAACATTACTCAACTCTATTAAGAAAACTCCGCCATAGTGAACTGGGTTAGACTTGTGAATTGCGAGATATTCGTAGTAATACAGTAGGAATTTCTTAGAATTCAAAAATTACATTTACGAGTATACTATTATTAAAAATAATAGTAATCACACGGTGCATAAATAATCGTAATTAAAATTTAAATATAGAAGTCTAGAACGTAGAACAAATGAGAAAAATATGATTATGAAAGTTAAATCTACTTCAAGAAATTTGGGTAGTAAGCATGCTATGAGAGAAAAAGAGAAAATGCAAATATAGAAGTTTACAACGTAGAACAAATGAGAAAACATTATGAAATTTAAATCTGCTTCATGAAATTTGGAAAGCAAAAAAAAGAAATGATTTTGATATGTACAATCGTTTGCGATAATAATAACTCTCTTTAAAATTAATTTTGCGATTTCTTTTGAACTGCTGGCGTATTTTTAATGAAATCTTCTTTCAACTTTTAACATTAGTTCTTAGTTGTTTCACTAGAAAATAAAGATTTATAGAAATTTCTACTCAGAACTTCCAGAAGTTCAAGTTTTGAGAGAGTCATTATTATTGCAGAAGCATGTACAGAGTGATTTTAATTTAAATACAGAAATTGATTTCTTATTTGAAAATATGTTTATTTTGTTTTATAACGTTTTGCTTTAAGAAATTTTGTTTTCGAGTAACAATGTTAAAAGTTAGAAATCATATTTTTCTTCTTACACGTTACACACCTTTAACATAATTTCATTAAAATTAGATGTGTATACATGAACGAAGATCTTTTGGAACCGCAGGTGTACTATATTAACCAGTAGAGTGGACCTTGGTAATGTAACCAATTTTTAAACAAAAAATGTAAGCCATATTATTTCGTGAAAATATTAATAACAACTCTAATTTGTTTTGCTATCAATAATATGCCTCGTTTGCAAGATATTACCGACACTTTGTGATTGTGACGACAATGATAGAAATGGGAGGAAATTTCCATGAATAGTTATCCTTTTCTAAATAACATTTACTGATAATTTTTAATTTACATTACATATTAAGGAAAATCATATAATATGAGTTTTTACGTAATAAAATTAGCAAATTTTAGGAATAATATTGTCACAGATTTCCCAATCCGACTTTTTTTTCTACCAGAAAAGCAAACCGTTAATTAATCACTTAACTGTATTAACTACTCTGTACATTACTCAATACTAATTACAACTCAACTAAGCAATATTTAATTAATCACTATCTAAATCTCCAGGAAAATTCCAACTGAACACTTCAATTCAAGACTGTATTTCCAATCTGATTAACTCGGCCGTTTATTCTTTTTTTATAGACCAAACGAATATTCCAGGTATTTTCTAGCATCTCTAGATCCATGTCCCGAACGACTCGAATGCTTCTTGTCGATTTTCCATTTTTCCAATTGCGCCTCGATACACGACATTATTTGTTTGTTTACCAGAATCGCGTAGGGGCGATCAGGACAATCTCGCGTTTCGCGATACCGCAGTCGTCGAATTGGGTGCGAGCGGGGTAAATTCCGTGACAATATGGTAATACAATGTACTACTTGTACCTATTTACTTTTACCTAATTTATTTTGAAACTTACATAATTTATCAAGTGTTGTTTTCTACCCAAACTGTTTTGACATGCGCAGACCCCTCTCATGTGTTTTAGTTGTGTTAAGGTGTGTGTACAGTTCATTAATAATTACTTTTTGTGGGATATCCGGAAAAGTATAAGACTACATTTTGTAATGTGTGCATGAGCAGCTTATGCCAACTTAAATGTAATATAATTCATAAATGAGCAAATGAGAATATTTGAACTGATTAATAAACTCTTTGGTATACATATTTGTTTATTATGTGTATATTGTTATTTTTCATTATTCCTGCGAATATGAAATTCGCATGAAATAATATTCCATTTAAGCAATCGTATGGATTTTCACAAGCATTTATCGCTTTGTATATTTTTATTGCCGAATTTATGTTTCTGTTACAAGAGTTTTATGGGACATTTTTGTTCGTGTCGCTAAAATAATAGGAATACTTTTATGTTAGAAGATCTAAAACGGATAATTCTAGACCAGCAGTATCTGTCGGAAGATTCCGATTGATTGAACATGACCTCAGAGACCCGTGTCTTGAATTTAATCAAAACATACGTTTGGTAAAATTACTCCTTTTCCTGATTATGGTGTGTGCACAGCGTCACTGAAATTTTCTGATCGTATAAGATTCTTTGATGCAATGTTGTAGTTCTGTTATCTAAAATAATGTATCAAAATAGAAATTATGTGAAATAAAACTTATATTATAAAGCTATCAAATGGGACTTGGTGGGAACACAGAGGCCAGATATGTAGTAAATTTACAATTACATTGTAAAATAAAATTTGTTTATTAATTATTAAAGATATTTAAATATGCAACAATTTCAATATGTATATTGAAAATATATTATTTACAATAAAATATAAGATCTGTAAAATTACATTAATACTTGTAACATAAACAGATTACACTAAATTTCTAGCAAACTTAGGTACCTATGTGCACAGAAAATATCAAATTTATTAAGTGCTACATTGGTATAGGTGATTACATTTACTTCTGTAACAGAATATATAAATTCATAGAAAATGTATCTGTTATATGTATATATGCTGCAAACGTAATAATACATTACCTTTCAAAAAATGTACCATATTTATGGTATATCTTTAGTTTAGTAATATTACTTGTTTTCATTATAAGTTTTCAATTTATTGGGTATTGCATCTTTACCATTACCTTTAAAATCTGTAGCGCAAACGTAATAATACATTAAGTTTAACAAAATGTATTGCAAATTCTTAATTTATTGAGGACCTACTATATATGTAAAGTTACATTCATTTCTGTAACTTAATGTTATATACTAAACCTATAGAAACAATTATCAATTTATTGCATATTACTGTAAAATTACATTTCTTTGAAAATGTAAAGTGATTCACCTCCGTAACTTAATATGATATACTAAACCTATAGAAAATGTATCTATATTTATTGTAAATTATCAATATTGCATATTACAGCTTTAAAATTACATTTATATGTTAACATAAATACGAGTATAATACCTACTACATTAAACTTGTAAAACACATAGTAAGTTTTCAATTTATTGGATACTGCATCTGTAAGCCTGAATTAATATCTGTAACATAAATAAAATATATTAAACTTAAGAACTTAAGTTTATTTCTATAATGCAACGTAACTATTAAACTGTCATGTAACTTATAGAAAACGTAATAGTTCTTTATAAATTTATACTTTATTGGGTATTATTATGTGTAAAATTACATTTCTATTCAAACATTCACTTTAAATTAAATATATACAAATTTGTAAAATTACATTGACATCTGCTGCAAATAGAATGATTCAGTGCTGTTTTAGAACCTATTTAAAAAACTAAAATTTCTAAGAACTATAGAAATTAGTTACACTGTATTCAAAACAAATTTAGTCATTTTCGGTTAAGCCGTTAAATATAAGTAAATAACTACAGTTTATATTAACCAGTACAAAGTACAGGATAACTTATCCCTATATAATAAAATGTTTTTGTGAAACGATCATACAGAACATCATCATCAGCGGTTTCCTGTTAGTAGAACAAGTCCCATGTGTGTTTTGAATCTTAACCCTACCTCGTTACACTTCTATAACTGACTGCAGCCTCCCAAAGGCCCTTACTTAATTCGCGACGCAGTACTACCATTACAAGCCTGCAGTTCTTCTAAATACAAAATATTTCTAAAACGAGTATTCAAAATTTCAGTGCTTGTAGAACAAAACAAATAGCGAAAACCTTAGCATAGCTTTTTTCTTAAACACGTCTTAAGAGAACTACTGCTCCCGAAAATGGTGGGTTCGAAAATGCTTTTTATTAAATAAATTAAAAGCGGTATCATACTCAATTATAAAATTTAGCCAGTTATTGAACTTTTTGTACTTATACGTTATATACAAAAGGTATTCTTATTGAATATCGATAGGATACAGTGCTCTAGAATAACATCGACTTGAAAATTTTATAACGCGCTAAAATGCAATTCCCATTATTATCTACTAATTCCTAATACTAATCTCAACCTGACATAAAACTACTAGAAATATTAACAATACCTGGCATCCCAATATCAAAAATTTTAAATTTTTTTCATGGCATACTTTATGCTACTTTTTTCTAATGGTAGTTCTTGAGATTCAGGGCGAAATATAAAAAACTACTTTTAAGGGATTCTACGTATCTCAGAAAATAGCTGAGATATCGGAATGGTGAAAATTGCTTCTGGTAGAGATTTTTACGTAGAATTCAGTGGCGTACTTGTAATTCCTCTACAGGGTGTCTGTTTTAAAATGTAACCGTAGAATAATAACATAGAACAGTATGTACATTTTTGGCATTCAGTTGCATTATTTCGTTTCTTCATAACAGTATAGATATAATAGTTGCTACTTATATTTTGATAAATTATAATTCTAAAAATAATTATCTCTTTAATAATTCAAAAATAATTTTAACAAGGTAATTATTAACCAAGTAAGAAAATTATAAATATCTTTAATGAAAATAAATAAGAGCGATTATAAAAAAATTATGAATAATAAATAAGTAAATTAACCGTCAATGTCATTAAACAAATTGCTGAAATATTTAAAAAATATTTAAGAACTGTTTGAATTTTCCCTCTGGTGAATATTTTATATATAATATCTCTACCCCTAATTCTAATCACGAGGATTAGCCCAGAAGTCGAAGACTTGTACGGGAGAGGGGGCGGCATATTATTATTAAGCAGGCCGCATTTGGGCCCAGGAACGACTTACGTTGGTAGGCCCTAACCACCATTCAGTGCAGGAATGAGGGAAACCTGGAAAACCTCATTAATTAGAGGGGTAGTCAAATGTCAACCGGTATCAATCTCTCACATTGACCCAAGCCAACATTCTTCCACCCTACCATACCCGCAGAGAGGGTGCCAATCTCTCCACGAATATAGCTTATATACGGTCTACCGGCTGCGGGGGTCTAACCCACAGCGATCCAGTCACCTCGATTCAAGTACTGACGCCTTAAACCGCGCGACCACTGACCGATCCCGATATAATCATGAAAATAGTCAGCAAATTATAAAATAGGGATAAACAAAAGTATATATTTTGAGTTTCAATTAATATTATGCTTAAAACACATATTATTATTATTATACAGGGTGTTTCTTAAATAAAGGACAAAAATCCAGGGGCGTATTCTATGGCCAAAAATCAGGGTCCTTTTGTTATATAAATGTGGGGTCTTAGGACAGCCATTGTCTAGCTACAGCGTGTCAAAAATTAAAAAAAAATCAGTTGTCAACTTCTAAACCTATTGAGATAATTTTACCAAATTGGATGTGCATATTTAGCATGACAGCAGGTATGAAACAAAATATTACCAGCTTTAGAAGCATCGATCAGTATTTGTCAAGCAAAATATATCAACCTGTGTAATATTACAAATAAAATATGTCACCATATGCGTCATTATATTATCTTTACTTTTTATATATTTACACTTTTTTGTATTCCAAACCGATTAACAACAAATTTGATTTATACAAGGTGTTCTATTTAAAAAAAATGTATGTTTGGGTCATAGTTTAAAAAAGACACCTTGTAGATACATTATAAGTACGCCACTCAACTCTACGTAAAAACACTATGAGAAGCATTGTCTTCATTGCATTTTTCCATCAGCTATCCTTTGAGACACGAAGATCCTTAAAAATAGTTTTTTAAATTTCGCCCTGTACCTCGAAAACAAAGAGATCTATAAAAGTTCCGATTACGGCATTTTAACGAAATTAGGACACACTGTACACTGTACACACAAGAAAACTTGAATGTTTGACAACGAAGAGATGTTTTTTCTAACTCAGATTTTTTATAGACTGTCTCAAAAAAGCAGCTATAATTGGTTGAAAATAAAAACAATAAATTAAAATTGCAATATAAAATCATTTTTCCTATCAGATACCAAATAAAAAGGATATAGATTCTATATTACGAATAGGTTTTAAGGAAGTTTATAGTTAGTTAAAGTAAATAAATCCCAACGATAAAATGACAATTACTATTATTCCTTCCAATACCATACAATTGTTAAGTAAGCTTTACTGAAAGCAGACATCATTAGCTACCGCATTACCATTACCTAGGTAATGTACCTCTTTTTATGCAATTTAAGTGTAATGGAAGTAGCTTTTAGCGGAGGAACGTTAAAGTGGAGCCGACTGTATTAAAATAAATATGTATAAACCCCTTGCACAATAAACTTGCGCCAACCCAAATGAACATCCACCTGGAATTTCCTTTATGAGCCGAATACTTTAATTTAACTTTCAAAGGAACAAACGGGATACAAAAATATAGTGCCCTCTAATTTACGTGTAATAGTAATATTTAAATTAAGGGGGGAATACATGAATATAGGCGGAGACGTCTTACCATGCTGATTAGTGGAAGGTTTGAAGGGATTCTTTGTCAAAGAATGCAAACAGCCCTAAGAGCCGTTGAAGAGTGGTGTGAGGATCATGCTCTGTCTGTCAACCCCAGGAAGACGGAAATGGTTCTCTTCACGAGGAAGAGGAAAATGGGGCCCATAAAGGCACCAACTCTCCTAAACACTACGTTAAGCTTCGAATCGGATGTGAAATACCTAGGAGTCACACTTGATTCGAAACTAACATGGAATCTTCACTTAGAGAGAAGACTAAAAAAGGCGTACATATCCTATGAGCAGTGCCGCAGAACCGTTGGTAAAGGGAATGAAACCAAGGGTGGTCATGTGGATATACACTGCCATTGTGAGACCAATGTTAGCCTATGGAGCTGTCGTCTGGTGGCCGAAAGTTCAACAGATGACAGCTAAACAAAAGCTCAGCCAGGTACAAAGGATTGCCTGCCTAAGCATAACTGGAGCTATGCGTACGACACCTACCATAGCAATGGAGGTGATGCTATGTCTACCACCTCTGGATATTTATCTAAGAGAAGTGGCTATGACAACTATGCTTCGCCTCAAAAATACTGGTATTATACCTGATGTAGGATGTGGAGAAGCTAGAAGTCGCCTGTGGAGTGGGGTCGTCAGAAAGATGCCCCTTTGCAGGCATTTCTCCCAAGTTTGTGTTTGACAGACCCTACACGGTACTTATCAGAATCGAGGAGACCGTCAGTGAAGATGTTATCAACATATACACGTACGGCTCAAAAAAGAAGGAAAGTGCAGGATGTGGTATTTATTCAAGATCCTTGCATATTCGTTATCAGTGGGCAATGGATAGGCGCGTAGTACAAACGGAATTAGCAGGTATAACCATAGCCGCCAAAGAAATTGCCCGTAGAGATACAACGGGCAAAATCATCAGAATCTACACAGATAGTAGACAATCACTACTGATCTTACGTAATCATAAGATAACAACTAGATCAGCATGGGAATGCCATCAGGCACTAGTAGTGGCCTCAGCTAACACGACCGGTCCAATGGCAATAAAGTAGCTGACGAACTGGCTAGGAGTGCATCGGGTCTGAATATTTTCGGACCCGGTCCCTCCAGTATGCTTCCGTTGTCAGCATTTATTGAAATTATCAAAGGATACACCCACGAAGAGTTTAATAATCGTTTGGATGAAGCAAATGGCTGCAATTTGGCAAATCAGTCACTAGAGTACCCCTGCAAGGATACAGCCAAAAAGTACCAGCTATGTCTAGGACAAGCCTCCGTCTAGTGACAGGTATTCAAACTGGACACTGCTGGTTAAGAAAGCACCTCTATAACATGAGGAAGTGTGATACACCTCTTTGTAGGGGTTGCGAACAGGAAGACGAGACAGTGCTCCATGCACTCTGTGAGTGCGCTGCCATCTCGTCAATAAGAGAGTCCGTGTTGGGAGAGCGATGGCCTTCTATGGCCTACATTAGAGAGATCCCCCTGAGCAGCGTCACCACTTTTTCTCCTTATTAGGTTGGCTGACGGCTTAGGTGGACTGATCTCCTAATGGGAGGAGGTACAATGGGCCCAATGGGGCCTAAGTGTTGTAGCCGTTTCGCTACCCTCCCCCTTAATTCCAGATTCCAGATTCCAGGCGGATAGGTGAGGTCTAAGGGTATTTCTGTGTTAAATTAAAACATATTAGGGAAAGCTTACTACTTATAAAATTCAGAATATGCTATTTTGAAGTAAATTATACCAATAACAAATTTAATAAAGACTAAAAAAAAAATAATAGTAAACGCTAATACAATAATTGTAGACCTGTGTACTACAATGTGTTGTCATTACATCTCCAGACACAAATTGTAGTATTATTTCACATACTATTATGCTCACAATTTTGTTGTAATAATCTCCAAACTCTATTTTACTACAATAGAAATGTAACCACATACTACATATGTAATATATTGTTGTACTATTTACTGAAAGTTTTGTGAGTTTCTTGACAGAAAAACCGCAATAGTTTACCAGTTTTTTGCAACTCCCACAACAAGGTTCAATAAAAATATTTGTTAAATACATTAATTAACATATTTCAGTTGCATTTGCCAATGACGGCACGGACCATCACCAACACATACCGTCACCGGCAATGACCATCAGAGCAGGTCGTGTCTGTCTGGGTACAATTATTACCTATAATTTCTATGCCTGGCCGCGCTAGTCCCACCGCTAATGTGCGGACCGGAACCTACATAGATCCACAAATGGTGCTGTTCACGCAATTTCAATAGACTCTCGAGCATTCTTGCTTATCAACAACCTCTGTTTATGTATTTTAAACAAACGGCAAGTCTTCAAATATTATTCGGTGAATCTCTAGGTCTGTAATTTAGCAAATAAATAAAGAAATTCAATATATTGTTTCCTCCTTCCATTGATTTGGTGAACCTAAGGCTAAGGCGATATTTGCAAAGAAAAAATTTTTTATCCAATTTCAGACTGTTGTATGGACAGAATTAGAAATCGGGAAAACCAAAAAATGAAGATAAAATAATGTCTCAAATTTATTATAAATATTTATTTAATATTTGACACCCTGTATTTATTTGAAATTGTTACTGCGAGGGTGCTCTGTCGGCTGGGTTTGTTGACTTAAAAGATTCTGAAATAACTTCCTCCAATTCCCATCCGCACCAAGCCATCCGAAAATTTCTTGTCTTATAGTTCAGACTCACTCCGGGATCATTTATATATTGCTCTCGTAATGGAGGATTTAAGCAACCAAGATAAATGGTCTGCACACCATTCCTTGACTTTACCACTGTCTGTGAATATCTTTATCTTTTTATGTATCCCTTAAATTGGTGTACGATCCCCTGCTTCCCGATGTTAACGGGAAAAGCCGACTCGATGGGTGTGCCTGTCATGAGGTTGAAGTGGCTTGCTCTACCTATTCTACAGGGTGATTATTTGAAGTAATAAAAAATATTAAAAAGAGTAATAGTTTAAGGCCAAATCGGGAGACGATAATGGAATTTTATCGTCGTGTGTAAAACAATGTGTCCAAATACGACCGTGTTTAGTATGAAGAAAAATTTAGGAATTGTTATTATTACGTTTGTGGCTAGAGTGGAAGCCAAAACTTACTTCACTCAGTTACAAAATTAACAGAAAATATGATTATGAATACAACTATTAGTAGAAGTAAGGTCAAAAAAATATAATAGAGATAATAAAGCAAATAAAACAAGAACAAAAAGAAACAACTAAAACTATACAAAAATAAGTCTACGTATAGGTTGAGGGCAAATAATTATCAAGTTTGAAGGAATTAATCGACGCTGCTGAAATTACATAGTTTGGTAATGAATTCCACATGTCAAAAACACGATTCCATAAAAAGTGCTCTCTTGTACGGCTGTAAAAATGCTTCTTCTTTAATTTCAAATCATAACCTCGTAGTCTCACATCCCTGTTACAAACGAATATTCCATATCGACAGTGGATATTGTCATGAAAAACCCTGTATGTCATTATAAGATCGCCATCTGTCCTCCAGCGACTGCAGATTTAGACGCGGGTTTCATAGGGGAGATGTTTAAATCCAACGGAAAGTTTAGTAGCGGTCTAGACACCCTCCAACTACAGAATATCTTGCTTTAAAATAGGAAACCATACGGTTACAGCAAACTCAAGACGTGGACACGAATATATGCATTGTAAAGTTTGAGAAAAGTACCCATGTTCAGATCTTGTAAAGTTTTATGAATCATAAATTAATTAGTTGTACCGTCGCAAGATTTTGGACACATTATTTAAACTATGACCATCAATTGTGTAGTTGTGTTTTGGATTGTTTTTAAACAAGTGCATTACACAACACTTAGAGTAGTTAAGTGGTATTAACCATTCCGATCACCAAGAGTTATTGATAAATATAATTAATTAATTAATTAATTGAAGCGATTTTAAATTAAGGCAACTTTCGCATAGTTAGTAATGGTTTCTATGAAATTTGATTATTAAACAAAATCCCCTTTCGGTTGTCGTTGTGCGACCATTGTGGTGTCAACATTTATTTCTTCTTTGACGTCGTCTTGTGGTTGCTGAAGGCAGGAGTCTCTAATAGTGAGATAAAAGAGGAATTATTACCATCCGATATTCGGGCTCAGGCGTTAGAAGCTATATTCAAGTTATTACCATCGAAATCTCGATTGGCCTGTGAAAAGAAATATAAAAAAATTAAAAAGGGAAGAACGGAAAAAACGTCAAGGATCTAAGCAAGAATTGCTAGCAAATCTTTCGGAAAAAGCAAAGACAATGCAGCCTTCAAGTTTATGGTCGTATTATTGAATGAACTAAGAAGCTATTTAAAATCGCGTAGTATCAAAAGAATTTTTGTTTGTAGATACAATAACCTCATAGCTATCCTAAAATAATCAACTAGCGGTTAAAAACCAAAAAATCCACAATGTTTAACCCAAAAAAAAATGTGACAAAATTTCTATAAACTCTTGCAGATGATGAATATCTCTTTATCGAGGATATTGTTTGGCTTGCAGGTTGTAGCTATAATGGGTTTACAAGGAGCGTGCCGTTTGGATGAGTTGCAAAGATTAGAAGCTGGAAACATTGACGTTCGATAATTTGTAATGCTTGATTCTCTTCTCGTCACCAAAACAAAAACAAAACAAAAAAACCGGTCGTTCTGTATTACGATCAAGAAATCTGGAGACAACGCCTTGAAGGTTATGTGAAAATACATCGCCCTTCGACATCAGAACGTATACCATAATAAATTATTCATTAATTATCGATAGAAGAAATGCATCGCTCCACCTGTGAGAATAAGCATCATTTATAAAATTCCTCAGAAGACAGCTGAGTTCTTAAAGCTACCAAATCCAGAAATATATATTGAACAATGCTTCCCTCGTTCTGTAGCTACGATGGTTGCAAATTCTGGCGCAGACTTGGTAACAGAGTCCAATAGAAGGACGAAACTTAGTTGACATTATCAGCAAGTATAGAAACGTACGCCCGGAAAATATTACACATTAGGAATTATTACTATTGGTCAGTTACTAAAGATAATTGCTCAAATGATTGGTTTGCCGAATTGCGCATTATTCACGGGGCACTGTTTCAGAAGATCTTCGGCCACTTTACTTGCAGATTCTGGGGCCAATATTTTAAAAATAAAACGGCACGGCGGCTGGAAGTCAAATTGTTTTGCAGAAGGATATGTTGAAAATTCTATAGAAAATAAAAAAAAAAACAATTTTCGGTGATATTCCTGGAGAACCTAGTAATACCAATAACACATCACGGAATATTCCTGCAAGTTCAACAAATAAGATTTCTTCTGGAATTAGTTTCACTAACTGTACCAACTACGTTGTGAGTATTTATAATTAAATAATAATTTATTTATAAAATTACTAACGTAACTAAAAGTTACATTATTATTTTTCTGTTATATTTTGTATAATTATTTTTTTCAATTAGTAACAATAACTTTTCGTAACTAGTTGCATAATGGTTTTTATTATGTAAATAGTTACATTTTTCTCACAAGTTTTCTGAACATAACTCAACATAAAAAACACCAACAAATCTCCTGGGCAATTGGTCATTTATTACACAAAAAACATCAGTTTGAACTATACGTACGTTTCGGGATTATACCCATCTTCAAAGTTTAACTAGTTACATAAAGTAGAACGTTTTGACACTTTTTTCCATAACAAAAGATGATACTTTATATGACAAAATTAGAAAAAGTATATTTTCATAATTGATTTGAATTAACTTCATGAGTAATAGTTACACAAAATTGTGCAAGATTTTAACACTTAGAAAACTCGAAACTAACTAGACACTTAACTCAAAGAAGATAACCCAAAACTTTCTAATTTAAAATAAGCTAATTAACAATTTCTCAAGCACCCACCTGACCTTTAATTTCAATTCGCTGCAAACTTCCTGCAGTTGAACCTCGGTCTTAAAAATAGCGCACTGAAAAAACCTCCGGCGATATTTAATTTCAATTTGCTGCTAAACAAACTTCTGAAAGGCCCACTGAATATTGTTTATCAACTCTTTAACTCCAGAGACAAATCCACAAACTTGGAAATTTAAAAGTTTATAAACTGACGTGATATAATGAATACAACATCCAGCAGTTCCGACAGCTCCGAATTAGAAACTTCGGGCAGAAGTTGGCGTCACTCTTAAAATTAATTAAGTTCCCCACACCCCAGAAGAAAAATCCCGTTCAACTTCAATATGTACAATTAACTACAATTCGAGGTCTTCCTTTAAACTCGCAGTCATAATTATTTCGCTTTACGAGGCCGGATGGGCTTAACGACATACTGAAAATTTAATTCGAGAAATGAACTGGGATAATTAAGTTTTTATAGCTGTTTAAAAAACAGCGAGAGAGTTTAAAAACGACTTAGGGGAAGTAACGATTTAGTACAATGGTTGTAAGCTTTTCCTTCCTCAAAATACAGGGCTGAAGTTATCCTGACCAGGACATCACAAGAAAAAAATCAGGGATAAACTGTTACAAGGTACCTACTATAGCCTTAATGAATATTTCTGTGATACAAATTTTTAACTTAATTTATTTTACTTCATTATAATCTGTTTTATGATGGTTTTAATAACCTGGCTCTCATATTTTGTCTTGTTTATTTTAATTTATAGTTTTAATGTACCTATAGCTACTAAGTTTTTATACTCAGCGACATGTTAGTTTAAAGTATTCTATAAATATTTATGTACACCAGAAATTGTACCTACTGTTGACATTCCATGCAATGTAATTTTTTGATGGTAATAAACTAAACTAAAACTAAAAACTTTAAAAAGTTGTACACAATAAAAGGCGATGCTTTTACTTTTAAGTAAACTCTAATAGTTATTTTTCTACAAAACTGTTAAACGTGGGCTTTATAATTGTCATTTTTGATGTTAAAAATGTCATTTTTTGACACGCGTGTTAAAAGTACTGGTTGCTACGAAAATTTTGGTTCATAAACATTGCGATCTGTGTGGTATTTTTTGATTTCTTATTTTTATTGAGTTTAAAGTTCTTCCGATTGTTTTGTAGTGTACGATATACGTGTTAAAAGTGATTTTAACACGTATATCATAAATAGCTATTATGCAACAAGTACAAAAAGTAAGTGTGCCGTTAGGCCGAGTAGGACAACACGTCGAGTGCAATAAGCACTTTTTGTACGAGTTGCATACAATACTTTTTCTCCGTTCATGCAAAAACCAAAAAATGTTATTTAAATGACACCAAGTCTAGGAAAATGTGACGTCGATTTGAACATTTATGTTTGTCATGATGACAAAACGCTGCAGTAGATTGGCAGATCAATGCAATAAAGAACCACTTTTTCCACTAAATATAGTTCAATAAAGATTTGTTTTTTGCATGAACGTAGAAAATTGTTATTTATGTAATAAGAATTATGATCCAAATTACAAAACTTTATCTAATGGCATAAATATAATTATATTTTTCTGAAAATTTAAGATTTTATATTTTTAAAACGATTATTTGAACTCAAATAATTAATAGTGGAGTTATTATTCATGTTGTATCTGTAGGGATAAACAAATATTGTTGGTGTTGTTCCTCATATGCATTTCTTTGGAAAAGTTTTTAAATATTATGTAATGACAATGACTTTTAAGACAGAGGGGAAAAAATATATTTATTTCTGACCGATATTATAAGCTTATATCGTCATAGCTACGCTATCAATAAAGAGAGTCATAACTCCTTGGGACATTATAGATTCTATAATTCCCCCATGATCTGCTATAATTACTCTAATGCATTATTGACAATAAAATAAACAATATTTTATTGAAATCGGTCAGAAATAAAATTATCTATGTACCACGGAATTAATGAGCCTTAATAACCTCAGGCAATTGCTGTCCCTCGGGCCGGAGGCCCTCGACGCAAACTTTGCCATCGGTAATTAAGGCCCTTATAATTCCTTGATACATAAATAACTATTATTAGCCTTCATAAAGATGTAAAAAAATTACGAAGTTGTATCATATTTACCCCCATGATCTGCTATAATTACTCTAATGCATTATTGATTTTTGGTGCAATATTCTTAACGACCTAATGAAAACTAGGTATGGTTCCCTTACAGCACTAGCTTATAGGAGATACAAGCACTGAAAGTCTTAAAGGAACACCCTGTATAATAATACGATGAGTGTTAAGAATAATAAAAACTAATATTGAGAAATTGGGGAATAGATATTTTTATTTATTCCTATTTTATAATTTCCTGACTGTTTTCATGCCTATATTTTAAATGTTCACCACAGATAAAATTTAAACAGTTTCTATTTTTCTTTGTCATCATTGTCTATAAATTTTCTTCTTGTGAATTATTTTGTATGTCTTTGTTTATTGTATTCAAATGTCATTCAATCAAATATATTAATAAATAGTGTTAAAACAATTTTTTAAATTATTATAATTTATGTACCAATTTTGTAAAGCAAAATGCATTTAAGGTTTTTTGAGAATTATAAAAATATAAAATAGCAACTGTTATATATTTAAAAATAAATTGTTTGTATCATTTTACAAAAGACATCTGTAGAGAAATTAATGCCACTGAATTCTATGTAAAAAAAGTCTATCAGAATCAATTTTTACCATTACCAGTATTTCAGCTATTCTCTGAATTATGAACAATCCCTTACAAATTAGTTTATTTTAAATTGCGCCCTGTGCCTAAAAAACTGAGAGGTCTATGAAAATTCTTCTTAAGGCATCTTAAGTCTGTTGAAAAACTGCACCAGTGTTGTGAAAATCTCATCCTTCTATATCGTGTAATTTCATAGATATCCTGAAGAATGCAGCAGCTTGTTGAAAAGCAGTTTTCTTGAAAAAGGTCAGTGGCTACTGACAAGTATACTTTATTTACGAAAATAATGTGGAATTAAGATTTTTTTTAATAAAAAAGCGTTAACGGTACGAGTAAAAATGTTACGCTTACATAAACGTCATAAACATGGCTTAAGTGGCGTCCTCTAGAAAATTCCTCGAAACAGATAACATATTGATAATTTCTCGTATCAAAAAACATCTACTTAAACATTTTCACGTTCATACATTCAAAATCTCTATAATTATTACGAAAATTCAATTTTTAAATTCCAACTTTGACCTCTTGTATCTTTTATATCCAACAACATTTTATTAAGGCATGTTGACTGTAACCGTAATATTTTGAAGGAAAAATCTAGTATGTCTCTATGGACCATTACTTACGGACCACCCTGTGTATCAATTGTACAGAGAGAATGCGTAGAATTTCATAAAATTTCTAATGTCACTCACAAAAAATGTGAATATAAAACAAAATATCCTACTTGCATTAAATAGTATCTAAATATTTGGAAAGCTCAGAAGGGTTTAGAGGTTACAAATAATATGATCATTTTATTTACTGGCATTTTTTGGAATATTGGCATTTTACAGTATTTTAAGGTGTTTTTGTACTTTCTGAAATTTTCGGCCTTTATTGGATTTTTTTGTAACTTTTTAGTATTTTTTGATATTTTCCTTGCAAAATTTGATCTTTTTGGTACTTTCATTTTAGTGTAGAAATTTTTACCAGTGAAGCTTGATGAAAGCTTTACTAAAATAAGCAGTGGAGTAAAAAAATGCATAAATTATACAACTTCATTTGTTAGTTCAAAACTAAAAAAAGAAAAATCGACAATGGAATTATAATAGAACCAAATGAGACAAATTCTATATTCTAATATACAATCATTTTAGCATACTTTTTGGCTACTTTTAAAATGCGCCTGGAATCTCCAGTTTAATGTATGTGATAGACAGTTCTAAATTTTTTAATTACAAGTATCCACGCCAAATAAAACCTTCTCCATTATTTTCCATTCCATTTTTTTCAATAAGCCTACAGACCGGCCCACACCTGAATACCTACTAATGCTTTTAAATCCCGACCCGTATTATAAAAAGCCTTTCTCGAGATTGCATTTTCCGTCCCTCTTGCCTTATTTTTTGTATCGGACCCTCCGAAGCCGATTGGCATCGCCCGCACGCAACTATTTTTTACCCAATAAAAAGCCCCCATATCAAGACGTATAAAAAATAATATGACTTGGATTCAATTACCCCGATCCTCGATCTGAATATGTTCCTGAAGGGATAATAAAAAGGTACGCCTCGGTCTAGAAATAAAGGTTATAAATCATGGGATGCCTATAAATCAATTTTAGCTTCTTAGGTATCCAGGAATAGTGTGCATGAAGGAGCGACATGCGACTGGGGACGTATCGATTTTCGATGTGGCCTTGTCGTTATTAAAAAGGCTTTTCCTTAATCTTTCGCGCCATATTACTAATTACGAGGTGCGGCAATTAAGTTTCGGGAATTTGTCAATGAAAAAACAAGCAAATTAAATTTCGTACAAATTTTATTATCGGCCTTCACTATAGTCTCCCTCTAACTCTACACAACGATTCCAACGTTGCTCCCACGATTGGAGGCAGCCTTGGTAATCCTCTGCAGTTAACCCGTTCAGCACCACGATTACAGCTTCTTTCACCTTCTGTACGCCACCATGATGAGTTCCCTTGAGGTGCGACTTCATCTTGGGGAACAAAAAAAAATCGCAGGGGGCAATATTGGGGCTATAGGGTGGGTGCGGCAACGTTGGAATGCCTTTTTTGCCCAAAACTCTTGCACAATAAACGAGGAATGGGCTGGTGCGTTGTCGTGGTGCAAGATCCAGCCGTTCTCGGCGAGTTCGGGTCGCACTCGGAAAACGCGGGCCCGCAGTCGTTCCAGGACGCCAACATAGAACTGTCCAGTCACTGTCTGGCCGGCAGGAACATATTCACAATGAATGATGCCGTGGATATCGAAAAAAACGATCAACATTGCCTTCAGTCGTGACTTGGACATCCTCGCTTTCGTTGGCCGCTCTCCACCCTTTCCACCCACTGCTGACTTTGTTTACGGGTCTCGGGGTCATACTCAAATATCCAGGTCTCATCTCCAGTGACTACCCGACTCATCCAGTCTCTACCGTCGCTCCGAATGCAGGACAATAAATCGCAGATCGATTGTCGCATGTATTTCTGTTCACGGGTGAGAACTATTGGCACCATCTTTGCGCAGAATGATGCCGTGAATATCGAAAAAACGATCAACATTGCCTTCAGTCGTGACTTGGACATCCTCGCTTTCGTTGGCCGCTCTCCACCCTTTTCCACTCACTGCTGACTTTGTTTACGGGTCTCGGGGTCATACTCAAATATCCAGGTCTCATCTCCAGTGACTACCCGACTCATCCAGTCTCTACCGTCACTCCGAATGCAGGACAACAAATCCTTGCAGATCGATTTTTCGCATGTCTTTCTGATCGCGGGTGAGAACTGTTGGCACCACCTTTGCGCAGATCGTTCGCATATTCAAATTTTCGGGTAACATCTTGCGAACGGTTTCTTTGTAGACGTTTAACTCGCCAGACAACGCACGAATGCGTAGGCGCCGGTCAGACGTGACCAGTGCACGCAAACGTTCAACATTCGCGTCAGTACGAGAGGTGACGAGAGCTCCTTCACGTGGATCGTCTTCTACTGATTCACGCCCCTCCTTGAATCGTTTTGCCCATTCAAACACGCGTGTTTTCGACATGCACTCGTCTCTATACAACACCTGCAATTTTCGAACGATTTCCGAGGGTTTTGCGCCAGATTTCGGTAAAAATTGAATCACAACACGCTTGTAATTTGAGTCAATTTTCACGATGCCACTAAAAAGTTATTTCCAAAAAATACACTTAAAACACAAACCAAACGTGCTATCGACTTCAACTTCGGACTGAATCTAAAAGGAAGGCCCCCCTCTCTACAAAAACGTTGACAAACGATGCAGTGTTGCCAGTTTCCGAGTTATAACTAAATTCCACACCTCGTACTACACTCTATTATTAAACTAAGACAGCGTTTTCAATATTGCGAGCGAAAACTTTGGTTTCTTATTGGTTAATTTCGCGCCTACTTTACACTGCTAATAAGTTTTACATTTTGACATTTGTTGTCATTTTGCGTCTTAGTTAACATCAGTTCATTGTCATTGCTTTTTTACCTGCTTTTCTATCTATTTATTGTCCCAGTTACGTATAAATTAGTTCTTATCAGAACTAAACAACTTATTATATTGTTTATCATCCGTTTTTCCAATTTTCAATTGGATATGGATGATACTGTGCCGACCACAAGTAAGGCAGACGCGGGAATTACATCGCCGTCGCCCCCAAGGAAACGAAAATAACTCAGAGGCATTTATCTCAGGCAGAAAAACAAACAATATTTGTACAAGAAACACCTAAATGATGAACCTACTCTGAAAACTGCCAACTTGTATCCAAAATAGCGATGACATTAGATAAATTTATATTAACATTATCTCGAGCATTATCTACTGTTGAACTATATTACACATTATACTTTTTTAGGTGTTGCAAAATCAACAGTATATCGAGCCATACTGGAAGGGTGTCTACTTCCAAACACTGTGGTGGACGACATAGGATTGTTACATGTTTGGATGCAGCAGTGAACAATTCCATAAGGCGTATAGTACATAGCTTTTTTCTTTAAAAATGAGATTCCCACTTTGGACAAAATATTAAACGCAATAAAAACTCCTCAAGATTTGCCACATATGTCTCGTTCATAATTATACAAATTTATGAAACAAATTAATTTCAAGTAACGTTGAATACGTATCTCAGAGCAACTATAATTGCAATAAAAACATTTTATTTGCAGATACTTAAAACGAAGTCGTAAAAGTGTGTTGATAGAACGTGATGATATAGTGAGATGGAGACTTGACTACTTGATATCAATTAAAAAGTTTAGGTAGACCTATTTATTATTTAGATGAAACATGGTTAAATGAGATCATACAAAAGAAATGGGGTAATACTAATATTGAAAGCAAACGTGAGGCGTTCAATGAAGGGCTGTCTATGCGATTAAAAAATTCGTCCGGTAAAGAAAAGCGTCTTCTCATCTTACACGCTGGCTCAGAGGAAGCTTTTGTTAAAGGTTCGTTATTGGTTTTTGAAGGCAAGAAGAGTGGGAATTATCACGAGGAAATGAATGAAAATGTAAGCTTTTGTGGAGTCGCCGCTGAAGATTCCACCATTAAAGAACGGCGAAACGTTTGGAAGCATGGGATGCGACCAGTTACAGAGGCGGCTACGGGACGGCTCGGAAGACCTACATTATCCGAGAAACGGTTCCGACCGTAGGAGTCGCAATACCAACAATAGAAGCCGAAATCAATATATGGACGGGCCCAGGCATACCGATAGCAGGTCTGTCCCTCACATAGCCTAACCCAAAAGCAACCAGGGCAGGTCAAAGAATCTCGACTAATGCTAGAGATGTGCACTTTAATTTTGTTTCTGGCATAAGTTACCGAGGTCACGGCATAACAACCCGGAGAATTATTAGGTGCCAAATGCTAGCACCAGCCGTGAAAGCCTAAAAAATAACTATATTTAACATTTATTAATTTTTTAAAACTAATTTAATAAATTTTTATTGCTATTACTAATTTCATTTCTCCTTAAACATTTAAAAAAAAAACATTATTTTGTTTATTAGATATGTTTTCAGAACAAAACAGGTAATTTAATGTACTTATAGTTACAAAGCAAAATTTTATAAATGCGTCATCAGGTAAATAGTAGGAGCAAATACAGAATATGTTATTTAGAGTCGCAATAAAGCGCTGAATACAATAAATGAGAAAAAATGTAAGTTTGCTTTAGCACTGACTTTCTAAACGCCCTATATACATTCTGCTACTTAATAGAAAAGTTGAATTGATTATTCATAAGTTTATATTTTAATTTTTTTGGATGATCTTAAACCTACCTGTATTTCCTTTCGTCATGCTTCATCGCCCTATACCACATTTTTCTTTTAAATTTTTCGCACGATAAAATATTTTTTATTTTGCGGTATTCGTACATAATGGCATAATGCAATACTTCTTCCATTTATCCGGTGAGATGCATTTTCTGTGCCTATTTTACGAGACTATTTTGCAACTTTATTTTATACCAATGTCTATTTTACCCAAATTTTAAAATTACATTTTCTGTTAGTCAAATAATACATTAACGTTATCACTAAAACCTCCAGCCCCCATGACGTTTGAGTCCCATAACATCAACTCCAGTATTTGCTAACAAAGTCGCCGACGTCGTTGTAAAAGCATGTTCAGTATATGATTTTGGATCTTGCAGTTCTAAATAATCGGCAATTTTTTGTGGTACTTATTTGTCCCAATGTATTTATACCCACAAGTTGATTTACACATTTTCCCTGACGAACTGAGTAGAAAAATCGACGAGAGTAGGTCTTCTTCGGTATTAAGCCTCTATATTTTCGCAAAATCGTCAAAAAGGGACTTTTTCATTGGCCTTGTCAGTGATTGTGAAAATTCGACTAATATGTGTTTTGGTATCAGGCACTTTAACAATGATAACTGAACCTTCATCTGTAATGTCATCAACTATCATCTTCATAACTTCACTGCTGCTCTCATCATAATATAGTGACTCCCGTTAGGTTTCATCGGGGGCTTCCAGCAGGAATTTGTTCATCTCTTCTCTGGTAAATACTTTTGACTTTTTCGCATGATGTCCAATATTTTTCTTCTTTAGAAATGCTACTAACTTCTTAAATTGCGATATATCGACACCATTATTTAAGTTGATCGTACTTTTAAGCATAGAGTACTCTGCCCATAAGCTTCCCGGAGACTTCAATCTTAAATTTCTTTGAACAAAATAAGCTAGCACCTCACCTTTGATTTTGTGTGAATTAATGACCCACAACCTATTTGATACGATTCTTCAATGTCTACCTCTGAATTGTCTTTATCAGCCATTATAAGCACAGTTTTGACAACAAAACACAAAATTGTTCAAACTTCAAATTGTTTTTTTGGTTTCCAACAAAATAAATTCAAAACACGCTAGATAGGCCACGTCATTTCAGCAATCAAAATATTTTTTTTAATTATTTTATTAGATAAATACGATTGTGCGAAAAACGTTACACTATACGGTTGTTAAGTGGCTAACAGAATGCTATACCCCACTTACCAACTTAATAGCGTAATATACTAGATTTACTTAATGATAATTAACCTTTAATCATATAATACATATCACGAAATGTCTTAACTTTGAAGTGTCCGTCCCTGGCATGCCCTTAAAGTGTCCGGGATCTAGTAATTACATTACAAAAATATTCATTTCGAAAAAGTAATACGCAACCTTCTGGGGCTTAGATAAATATAAATTATTCATAGACTTGGAAATCAATGTATGTTTTAGGACACAGATTGGGGATATATTCAAAAAAGTAACGTAAAAAAGTACACTAAAATATATACGAGACGCTATATATGCAGATGAGGGTTGGATGAATGTGAAATTGGTACGACGTAGACGCAAGCGTAGCGTAACGCAAAAATAAATGAGGCGGTAGTAAAAAAGGACTTCCTGACGGAAAGAAATCTGAACCGCGGGCGGATATACAGTAATATATGTATACTGATAACTTACATGTTTGTGAAAGATTAAATGACACTGACATAAGAAATTGCTACTTTAAAATGCTCTGAAAAGACACAGTTCGTTTGAGATGCCAAGGGGATACATTCAATAAGATATTTTCCTTTTTTTCTTCCTTCTACAGATGATGCGAATAGAAAATACTTTGTCGCCGATCCACATATACTTAGTTCTAGTGACAGCTGCAGTTATATCAGTTTTGCTGATAAATTCTCTAATTTTAATTAATTAATTATTAATCTGACAATTACAATGTATTTTTATTTTTTTACACAGTTGTAGTGAAATTAGTCACTAGTAAATGATTTATAGACTACTGAATTTTCAGTACCTAGTGTTGGAATTATACAAAAAATTGTTCAAGTGAACAATGTGCTTGTAGTAGGAAAATTTGTTTTCTAACAACAGGTGTACGAGTTATGAATTTCACTATGTAGCCTTCAGCTACTGTTGAAAGTCAATTCATTAACAGTGTAGCTGAAGTTCTAAGGAAATAATGTCGTAAAGGTATTCGTAAACATTCTTCAATTTGAGAAACGCAGCAACATGTTTTGACACTTCCAAATTTCCAAATTGCTTTGTCATTTGAATCTTTTATGTGTACCTAATGGTGTAGGTCTTGCGATACTATTTCACCGGTATCTGTCTAAATATTCGCTTTGTTTTTGTAGGTGGCAGACGCATTAGTAATTTATTTTCCATATCTTCTATACAATATGTACGCAATTTTTATTTCAAGTAATTCATCACATCGACATACCTCAAACATACCATAAATCATTACCATCTAATGTAATAATAATGGTGACGTTATACAAAAACATTTTTTACTGTATTTAAATACGTATTATCAGGGGAATCCATTAAATTTTTTTGAATATGTTCTTTTTTTAAAACGCGTGACTTTTTTGCAGTTTTATCCGACCAAAGTTTCGAAAATGATTAGGTTTACATACTTTCCAACATCAATGCTATTATAATCTTTAATATTAGCTCTAATCATTGCATATTAATGACTAATCTAGAAATTTTCATATTTTTGATGGATATGTTGAAGGTAGATCGACAAGCAATAAAATTTAAATTTGTTAAATGCTACGGATAGTATTTTTCAACATACAACGTTTTTAAAATGGAAGTGATACTGATTCTTGCAGCTCTAGAAAGTCGTCCTAAATTAGTTCATGGATAATCCGCAATGAGATAAAATTTTTCATCTATATTTCTCTAAATTCCCAAAGGGATTTTTTAAATTGATAATTATCAAGTTGTAATCTATTTGAAATCCCAAATACTCTCGTTGCCCAGCACGTCCATTGAAATTTAATTTCCAACAAATAACAGTCACCTCTCACATACGAATATGAAAAATTTTGTGTCTCAGAATTTTCAATTTTGTAAAGTACTTGATTTTAACCAAAACCGAATAAATACCTTACATTTAGAAATATTTATTAACTTAACATAAATTTTGTCTAACAATTGTTAAAATTTAACTTACTATTGGTGCCTACTACTACTATAAATATTGTGCAAGGAACTATGCAGCTGATTGTTGAAAAGCCATTATCTCGAGAAAATGGTCAATTTCTAAGGCCCGCTACAGACTATGCGTAAATTCGCGATTAGCGATGTGCGGATTGTATGGAATTCGTGCATCGTGTGTAGGGTTTTTCTGAATTGATTTATAACGAACAAGACCTTACATACTATTCGCGAATTTCTCGCATATCACGAATAGCGTATAACGAATCGCGAATTCACGCATAGCCTGTAACAAGCCTAAGACAAGTATACCTACCCTTTTTCCTCAAACACAAGGTAGGTTAACGATTTTTTAATAACAAACGCTCACCTTTGCGTCACCAATATGGTGATCTAGGAAACACATTGAAATAAACAACAGATTATGATTTCTCATATTCAAAAACATCTATTCCCAAATTTTTAAGCTGATACAGTCAAACACATTGTAATTATTATGAAAAAATTACTTTTTAAATTCCAACTTTGACAGCCTATCTTTTTCATGATCAACATTTTATTAAAGCATACTGGCTTAAATCGTAATATTTTGAAGTGAAAAATCTAGTAAGTATCCATGGACCACTACTCATGGACTACCCTGTATAATTTACAAATTTTCTATATGTTTAGTAGTACGTATATCTTCTTTCATTTTTCTTGCTATAAATTATATTTTATTTCATTTGCTGATTCGATAAAATCAGGTAGTGTTAACGTCACTTATTTTCCATCTCAAATAATAATATTATTGTGATTTTGAATAACAATACGGCGCTTAGTGGGTACCTAAGTTATTTACTTAACAATGACATTACTTTTATTTATGAAGTAAGATACAACTTTAATATTATCAATTAAATAGGTTGTCCGTTATTATAACATTATAATTATATAATCAGTGAACGTTACCATCTAGTTAAACAACCATTTGTTCTTTCCTGTAAAAGAAAAATAGAATTGACGCGTCCAGTGCGAAATTAGATATATTTAAAATAAAGAACATATTTTATATTCATTTATGTATGCAAAACAGAAATTTGCATTTATAAGGACGATGAAATGCTTAATAGCCCCAATTATTGTCCTATGCTATCTATATTTCGAGATCTGTTGTGCAGACCGGTATTACCATAATATAAACAGCTCTACTATTGTATATTATAATTAATTCATAATATCATGTTATCACGTAGCCTATGAGTTAACCCGACACATATCTTGTATATATGTATATTTATACGTGACATATAGCATTTTGAATAGAGTACTGTCAGATCAAACATAATTGAAAATGATACAATGTGGTGGGGAGTTGGCAGGAGGGAAAAAATAGTCGCAAAATCGAGAGAGATCGGATTGGATAATCATCGAAGAACAAGGGTAACTTCCAAGATCCCTGAACTGAGGAGGTTGCTAACAAAACAAACTTAGGAATTACGTTATTGGTATACAGGGTGTTAAAAAAAGAGTGTAAAATGTTTCAGGAGGTAATAGTATGAACCAAAATAAGCAGAAAAGAATTAATAAACATGGATCCGCAAAGTAACGGTTGCGGAGATATGGACCACTATTCGTTTTTCAAACATTTTATTTTATTAGGAATAAACCGACAAAGGAAGCTTTTAACAAACAAAAAACAAAGTTACAGAAGATGTTCAAAGTGCCCTTCGTTCATTTCCAAGCAGGCACGACATATTCGTCTCAACGATATTCGAACTCTTTCGAAAACACCCTCCTTGGTTTGGATTTCTTGACACTTTTGATTAATCGGTAGCTGCAGCTCTTCCAGACTATTTCCAGGAGTACCATACACTAATGTCTTCATATATCCCCAAACAAAGAAATCTAGAGGGTTCAGATGGGTAGGAAGGGCCGGACCTGTTTTATGGCCTCCAAGATCGCCTCATCTGAACCCTCTAGATTTATTTTGGGGATATTTGAAAACATTAGTATATGATACTCCTGTAAATGGGTCCTGGGTCGGTCAGTGGTCACGCGGTTTAAGGCGTCAGTACTTGAATCGAGGTGACTAGATCGGAGTTGGTTCGCGCCCAGCTGCCGGTAGACCGTATATAAGCTATATTCGTGGAGAGGATTGGCACCCTCTCTGCGGGTATGGTAGGGTGGAATAATGTTAGCTTGGGTCAATGTGAGAGATTGATACGGGTTGATATTTGACTACCCCCCTAATTAATGAGGTTTTCCAGGTTTCCCTCATTCCTGCACTGAATAGTGGTTAAGGCCTACCAACGTAAGTCGTTCCTGGGCGCAAATGCGGCCTGCTTAATAATAATATGCCGCTCCCTCTCCCGCACAAGTCTCCGACTTCTGGGCCAATCCCTGTGATTAGAATGAGGGGTAGAGATATTATTATTATATTATTATTATTATTATTAAATAGCCTGGAAGAGCTGCAGCTACGGATTAATCAAAAGTGGCAAGAAATCCAACCCAAGGAGGGTGTTTTCGAAAAAGTTTGAATATCGTTGAGACGAAGATGTCGTGCCTACCTGGAAAGGGACGGAGGGCACCTTGAACATCTTCTGTAACTTTGTTTTTTGTTTGTTAAAAGCTTCCTTTGTGGGTTTATTCCTAATAAAATAAAATGTTTGAAAAACGAATAGTGGTCCATATCTCCGCAACCGTAACTTTGCGTATTCAAAAGATTATAACTTACAGGTACAAATTCTTGTCATGTACTGTACACAGCTATTACATTAGTCTCAAACCACCAATCGGTCAAGTACACATAGTATTGTCACCAGAAGTTCCAGATGGCAATGCAATTTGCAATGAAACAACCAGTACGCTATATTTTTATGAAATGGAACACAGCAATTGAAAAAGTAAAAAATTGTCGTGCCATTATGTGCGCAAATAAATCATCCGAAGGAACTCCGCCGCTGTTTTAATTACGTCAGCAATTCCGGTTATATAAAAAGTCGAACACGAAATGTCTTTCGCCCTTTAATGCAATGATTAATGGGTCTACGGCAATCGCCTACCTTGGAATGGCCGTTACAACAAGACAGGTCAGAGGTATGCCACGGTAAGATTATTAATCAATCCGCACTATTATGACAACTCCCAGAGTATCCACTTCTCGTGAAATATGAAATGTGCCGAGGCGAAATCGCAAAAGTTTGCATTTGCATCGCGTTTGAATAAATATGAAGTGGAGGAATTACCTACGGAATACACTTGATAAATGTGAAAACCGGTGACATTATGCAAAAATAGCGGAAGATACAAAATTGCTTTTTGTGCTTTTTTTCAGTCGTCATATTTTATCGTCAATAGACCCGTTTAGTATGACGTCACATATTTAGGCAACTCGCAACAAATTGTCACAATCGGAATTGTACAGACCAAATGTGACGCTTGCTACTTATACAGTGCATTCAAAAAGTAACGAATAAATTCATTATTTTTGAAATTGAGAAGTTTTAGAAAAAATCCCCTGGCACGTCGATTTTGTTATTAAAAAGGCACTTTTTGACATACGACCCACATAACGTCATCGTTGTTCGAGATATGACGTCACCGACAATTTTTTTAAATAGTAACCCCCAATTTTGACCATACCATTTTAAATAGCCTATCATCCTACATACACATCGTCAAAAATCATATTTGCCTGACAGTAGCCTTAGCGACCGAGAATGTCTTTTATTCCTGTCAGATAAAAACTTGAAATCGTACTTTCCTAAATACTTTTTTTTTGTTTTTCGAGTTATTTCTTTAGTTCTTATCTTTTGTTTGGCAAAAGCAGTGTTTATTGAGTGGCAACTTTGTTATTTTATACAAAAACAAATGGATAAATTAACTGAACGAGAACGAATTGAAATTCTTTGCATGATTTGGAGACAGGATGCGCACCCAAAAAGAATTGAATTATTCAATGAAACTCATCCTGATCGACATCCCATTAGCCAAAGCATGATAAGCAATATTGAGTCTAAATACCGTAACTTTGGACATATTAGTGATCTTAAATCTGGTCGACCGTCAAAATCAGTAGATGATGAGCTTAATGTTTTGTTGGCAATACAAGAAAATCATCACTCAACAATATGGCAGCGTCCACAGTTCACAAAATTATGAAAAAAGCAAAATATCGTCCTTATAAGGTATGTCTTGTTCATGAGCTATCTGAACACGACTTTGATCTGCGAAATCAATTCTGCGAGCAAATGCAAAAGCTATGCAATAATGATAATAATTTTGTAAAAAACGTATTTTTTTCTGACGAGGCTACGTTTGTTTTGAGAGGCCATGTCAATAGGCAAAACTGCCTTTATTGGGCTACTGAGAATCCCCGATGATTGATGGAGTATCACACTCAAAGTCCCCAAAAAGTAAATGTGTGGTGCGGCATAGTCGACGAAAGAATTCTGGGTCCCTATTTCTTTGACGTCAACCTAACTAGTGCAAGATATTTGGATTTTCTTCGAGACGACCTCATTTCTGAGCTAATAGTTTTATATCCAGATGTAGAGGGACATGATCTTCCAAAGAAATGACATTTTATTTCAACAAGATGGTGCACCTCCCCATTATGCAACACCTGCCCGTGCTTATTTAGATGAGGTGTTCCCGAATCGTTGGATAGGGAGAAGGGAGCCGATTGAGTGGTCAGCCAGATCGACTGATTTGATACCCCTAGATTATTTCTTGTGAGGATACCTAAAATGCAAAGTATACATTACTGGACCGGTGAATTTAGAAGATTTAAAAGCAAGAATTCATCACGAGATACATCGTATACCTCCTGAAGATATTGATATTGATGTCCAAAAATAAATTATTAATCGTCTTGGCTACTGACAGGCAGCCAACGGTGGACAATTTAGTCGATTTTTTACATAATCATTATCAGTTTCAGTATTGTGAAAATTAAATGTTAAACTCTTCAAATATTATTTTCTTGAAATTTTTGTTATGTAACACAATAACTTTTCATGATGTGTATGTAGAATGGCACGCTCCTTCAAATGGAATGGTCAAAATTGGGGGTTGCTATTTAAAAAAATTGTCGATGACGTCATACAAAATTCATATGAACTTTGCGTCATATCTCGAACAACGATGACGTCACAAATATGGGTCGTATGTCAAAAAGTGCCTTTTTTAAAAACAATAGACGTGCCAGGGGATTTTTTCGAAAACTTCTCAATTTCAAAAATAATGAATTTATTCGTTACTTATCGAAAACACTGTAAAGCTACTACATGACTAGATACAAAAATTGTAACTACGTGTTCAGGGGAGCTCGATGTTTAAAAAAAGGAAAATCTTCTTTTTCATCGTAAAACCGGCGCCTTTGGCATCAAGCGGTGGTTTTTTACAATGTTGTCAAATGTAGAAACGATTAAAATAAACAATTTTAGTAATAATAATACTATAATTTATTTATTTATGTGTCCAATGTAGAAAGCACTATGTAAAATATACATTGCAAACAAATAAAAAAATACATGACATAAAACACAATAAATTACTAATAAAATATAAAAATATATGTGTCTACACAAAATTCAGACAGCAAAACAAATAAATATTTAATAAAATTAAGCGAATACGCTCCCAAAGTCAAATGTGCTTGTCAAAGAACACCGATCAAAGAAAGGGTTTTTACAAAACACTGTAAACGTTTCAAAAAGTTACAGATTGAAATAGTACTTATCGTTATTGTAAATATTGGTATTATTCGCTGACAATCTTTCCAATGGCGTAAAAATGCACAGGGCCTTCCATTTAATAAAACAAAGTTATGCCTACATCTCGGAAATGCGATATTCAATTGTTTTTAAGTATTTCAAAGTTCCTACAATGTTATTTCTTCATTTCGTCTTTCTCTTTAGACTAAGTTCTTCAATGCTAATTCCTGTACAGAGTGTCCCAAAGTTTCCTGCCCATACATTTTTCTCGGAAAAATATTTTTATTAGGAGAAAACAAGTGACAACATCTTAAGTATAAACCTAAGCTTTGTTTGTGAGACTGACAACGAGCGATGCTAAGCGTCGCGGCACCATTTATGATTTTTTGTCTCAGAAACATGTATTCCAAAATATCCTTGATCTTAGACTTAATTTAATCTATGCAGATTTTCATCAGCCCAGTAAAGGATATTTCAGCGATTTGGTATAGCATTACTTAAGAATTTACTTTCACTGGTCAAAAGGATGTGAGTATAGAAGTTGTTTTCATCCTCAGCTGTTATTATCATTTGAGTAATCAAATTTAACCTTCGATGACAGTCACCATTTGGTAGAATTTGCACATTTTGTGATCATGCAAGCGAACACTTTTGACATATTTAAAAACAATTGAATATCGCATATCCGAGATGTAAACCTAACTTTTATTTTATTAAATGAAACACTCTGTATATTTTTACGCCAGTTTTCAAAAATATACAGGATACATTGTTAATATGCAACATCAGATCGGTCAGTGGTCGCGCGGTTTAAGGCGTTAGTACTTGAATCGAGGTGACTAGACGGAGTTGGTTCGAGCCCAGCTGCCGGTAGACCGTATATAAGCTATATTCGTGGAGAGGATTGGCACCCTCTCTGTGGGTATGGTAGAGTGGAATAATGTTAGCTTGGGTCAATGTGAGAGATTTATGCCGGTTGATATTTGACCACCCCCCTAATTAATGAGGTTTTCCAGGTTTTCCTCATTCCTGCACTGAATAGTGGTTAGGGCCTACCAACGTAAGTCGTTCCTGGGCGCAAATGCGGCCTGCTTAATAATAATATGCCGCCCCCTCTACCGCACAAGTCTCCGACTTCTGGGCTAATCCCTGTGATTAGAATGAGGGGTAGAGATATTATTATTATTATTATTATTATATAATTTATGAAATATATAGGATAAATAATTTTTATGTGTTCATATTTCATACTATTTTAATTTTCAGTAATTTATTTTTGCAAATGGTTTTTTTCTGTTGAGGTTATAAAACTTAATGTTATCACTATTATTTCCTGGACCATAGTAACGAGTATGCCACGCATGCAACATTCTGCTTTGGCAAAAAAAAATAATAATAATAATATGTAAATCAATTTCACGGCCTTGATACAAAATAACTATTTATTCAGACTTTGAAATGTAAAAAGAAAACAGATGAAAAAGAACCCTAAAACATCACAGGTAAGGTTTTTCTTCTTGAAAACATGTCAAATGATTTAATAGGATTAGGTTAATTTGCGATTCGTAATTGCTGATTTACCAGCAGTACCAAATCCCGGCTGATTCGGGCGTCCTGTAGCGGTAGTCCGCGAACAAAAACGGGTCCTGGGAGAACAATAGTCGGCGCGCTTTTTGTCCCCTCGGTCCTTGAATTATTCAAGCCGGAAAACTAGCATTATCCGACGGATGCACAACATTAGTTAAGTTCAGGATTAGTTACAGGCAAATAAATTATGGAAAACCCTTTGAAAGTGCCGCTAATTTCTAAGTTTGTAGTCACTTAATCCCGGGTGGAAAGTGCGGGATGACCGCCCGAATAAAGTTGCCAACTTCACTCGAAAGCAGTTTATAACTAATCGTCCACGAGCGCACGATCCACTCCAACGTTCTGCTGGATATCCGAGGACCCTCCAGGATAAGTTTTAATGACCTCTTAACAGTTCTTGTTAGTTCACTTAATTATTGTTCAATAATAACCGTACGAATGACCTAAATTACTCGTTTGAACTTGGATTGCAATAATTTGTCACAAAGTATCTACTGTATACAGGGTGTCACTGAAATGTATATACTAACTAGCTACCAAACTGATAAAAATTGATGGAAATTTACATGTTTTGTTATAATCTCTTTACATAATAATTGCTAGAAAATTTTAATTTATATTATATATTAAGGAGTAATCAAGTGTATGTGTTTTTATATATTTTGGTATTAATAATATTGTGTGAAACTAACTACTCAGTGGAGGGTCGCCTGGCCCGAGTTGATCGGCTAGGAGATCGATCTTTCAAGTTAAGCAACGTGGACGCAGGCCGGAATTTGGATGGGTGACCAGACTTGGTCTCTGAGACTGTAGTCCGCCCGAGGTCTTAGGTCTGGCCGCTCACCACGTTCCGCTGGCGCGGGTTGCTTGGTTGGGTGATCAATCTTTCAGGTTAGCAAGCGTGGACGCAGGCTGAGTTTGGATGGGAGACCAAACCTGGGCCGAGACTATGGCAGTCCGCCCGGGGTCTGGACACTCAACATGCTCCGCAGGTGCACGCACATGTGGCAGGGCAGAAACTCCCCGATAAATGGAAATGAGGACAGAGCAACAAAAAAATCTCTGTAACTCGGACCCATACTATCACACATATAATCTGTAAGAGACTTTGCCACCGAGCCATCCATATTAATTGGATGGTTTGAAAGAAGAACTCTCTTAGTTTGGAGGATGTACAAAGGGCCCAAAGGCCTAAGTGCTGCACTGGGAAGCAATTTCCGCTGCACCTCGACACAATTACATACATAACTACTCAGTGGACAAAAGCCCCAACCTGCGTTGAATTACACCCACAATATCTACCCATATATTCCTTATTATTAGCTTTTGTAACATTTTTTACTGTTTAAGAAAGGTATTTTAAGCTAATATGTATCAAACCTCCTACAATTCCTATCAATGAAGTCATATGTATGTTCTCTGATACCAAACATCTAGGTATGCTACATATTAGCTTAAAATACCTTTCTAAAACAGTAAAAAAAATTATGTGTTTTTACTACAATCAAACTACATATTTATTTTTACTCAATTTATTATAAAAATTTTTACAGAAGTTTTCATGAGATTTCTGTTGCATATGCGCAGAGAAATATCGACCTAACATCTAACCTAATACGTTTTAGTTGTGTAGTAGACGAACATATACGGATCATTAATAAGAACTTTTTGTGGAACATTCGTAAGACCGTAAGTATAAAATTATATTTCGTTACGTGTGCACTTGCAGCTTGTGTCATTTAAAATTTATACAATTAATAAATATCATAGAAACTGAAACAGTACGTTGTTTAGATGTTTGCATCAAAACTATGCCATTATATCTGTCTCTAAACCATAAACATGCATTTCAAACAACATACTTTGTGACAGTAAAAATAGTAATTACTTACAACAGATATTAACATTAGTTGTAGTTACGTTAATTATAAATTTACTGTAACTAAAATTCGAGCTAAACTATTTATTTTATATTACCTATAGTTATATTTGTTTTCACACAGATACATATTATATATCTACAAATATTTGCAAATATTAAGGAATATATATTGATCAAGAATTATGTAGCATTTTCAGAGAAAATAATTTCTAATGCTAATGAAATACCTACATTATAATACAGTCTCAGATGATGGATGAGCAATACACTTTTACAGAGAAGGATGGACAATTCACATTTAGAGGATGAATGAACAAGTTCCACTAAAAAATCTTCCTATACACAAGTTATTTCTGCTCCTGACGAGGCCTTTTTAACTATTTAGAAATAAAAATGTGTATTTATTAATGAATTTTAAAAACAAAATCTACTGTATTTGTAATAATTTGTTAGTAATAAATATTCTGCATATTATATGGACTAGCTTAAACCTATACTTTTGTACATTTTAACAACCAGAGACTTATTTCCATGACATTAAAAATAAATACTTTTCCCTCTTTTCAACTTCGTATGTCAATACACTCTCCATATGACTACAAAAATAATATGCATACATTTTTAAATTGGCTTCTGTTACACAATTCAGGTTAAACAAAATGTAAATATTTAAACTGATTGATGAATTCTGGTATATACATTTTTTAAACATGTACATATTGTTAAATTTTTTACGCATTGATATATTCAGTCATAGTATATGTGCAATAATATTAGTTATTGAAAAAGTTTTCTCTATGCATATTTTCAATGTTAGTTTTAAACGTAAGTGTATCTAAAATATAAGAAAGTTTAAATTATCTTCTCAGTAAAACTACATATCTATATTTTACAATTACAATGTTTAAATCAATATAAATTATAGTGACGCAAATTTACGATGGAATTTACCATAATAATTGTAAAACCACATAACATAATATGGAATTTTATCCATGTTTATTTTTGTAATATTACAATGTACTTATGTTTTTACAAAATTATTATGTAATTTTACATAACTTTACGCTGATCACAAATTGCTAACGTAGAGTTATTTGAAATTACATACAAATTGTTATCAGTTAGACGTTTTATGCTAATTAAGAAATATCAATAGTAATAATATCTCTACCCCTCATTCTAATCACGAGGATTAGCCCAGAAGTCGAAGACTTGTGCGGAAGAGGGGGCGGCATATTATTATTAAAAGGGCCGCATTTGCGCCCAGGAACGACTTACGTTGGTAGGCCCTAACCACCATTCAGTGCAGGAATGAGGGAAACCTAGAAAACCTCATTAATTAGGGTGGTAGTCAAATGTCAACCGGTATCAATCTCTCACACTGACCCAGGCCAGCATTCTTCCGCCTTACCATGCCCGCAGAGAGGGTGTCAATCCCTCCACGAATATAGCTTATATACGGTCTACCGGCTGCGGGGGTCGAACCACACAGCGATCTAGTTACCTCGATTCAAGTACTAACGCCTTAAACCGCGCGACCACTCACCGATAATAAAATGTAATCTAAATATAATCGATTATAAAACGTTGAGCGATTAAAATTAAATTAGGTATACGAAAATATATTGGTAAAAGGATTTTCTTGATGCAATTAATTACAGATTTGTACAAATGCCTTAAACTGGATACCCCAGTTAAAAATATAATTCATATTTTTTGTGCATCCTCTCAATGTTTCGTATAGTAAAAACTGTTTTAAATATAATTAAATCTGACTATTACAAAACTGATATAGAGGGTACGGCGACTTTAATGCAGAAAAAGTAAATACGGATTCCTTGGAATAATCGGAATAAAATGTTTTATTTTTTATTTAGTTTAATTGGGTGTTTTGCCACACTTCTGAGAAAATAAAGATTAATTGAAGAAACCGTTGCGCCAAATAGATCAGCCACAAATTATTTTTTGAAAGTAAATTTGCCTAACCAAGAATAGCAAAAATCACATCACCAAATTTTGTTTATAGAAAATTAAATAATATTACAGATAAAGCAAGCACTTTAAGATAAATAAGAGAAATTAATCACACAATAAAAATTCCATACATTCCTAAGTTATCAGAAAGATTAAGAAAAAATAAAAAACACTTTTTGTCAAAACCACGCCCAAAATACAAAATTATATACAAAAACTTTAGAGGAGGAGGATAATGCAACAAAAAAAAATTTAGAGACCGTGAGTATTTTGTTGAACGGAGGTAGGTCTGTGTCAGTAAACATTGATCATTGTCGACTATAATCGTATCAAGAAGTAACAATAAAATAAAAATCATTTAGCATCTCTTTACAGGGTGTCCGAGGAAATGTGAGAAATGTCTTGGGTGGAGATAGAACATGAAGAAATAAGATGACAAGTTAATATAAAATTTGTTCCTACATGCCCTACCTACAAAGATATGAGTCCTTGAAGAACGCCGCTGGAAATCGATAACTTTTAAAGTATTTAATATAATTTAATAAAAAAATTATATGATGGACACTAGTAAGGACCTCTTAAAATAGTGCCTTTGAAACATATTTAGCTCTTAGTTTACCAGGGGCGAACTCAGCTTTCCAACTTAATGCCTACATTTTTAACACCCTGTATGACAAAAGCTTTTAAAATAATAAATCTGAGTAGGTTCAATCTTAACTATAAAAAGGTACTCTTGTTTATTGTCGATGAAATGAACCGTTTACGAGAAAAAGAATAATAAACGAATTCATGTTTTATTTTCATGGGAAAAGTAAGAACAGTTGGAATGCTTATTAAAAAGCCGCTTTGATATAAATGTTCATAAATTGAGTAAATATTATAGTTTACAAAAGCCTATTGTTCAAAATAATGTAGTTTAACGAACACCAATCGAATATCGCTACTTTACACTAAATAGTTCTAATAACATTTTACTATGCCCAATACATTGGAACAAAGAATGTGATATCCGACTATAAATAGAATTAAAAATGTATAAAAAAATATAAAATACAAATTTTAGGTGAAAATTCTTCACCGTGAGTAAAATATTTACATCTGGCAACACTTATCTCATAGTATCTATACATTCCACTACAAAAATGGGGCGCGTTCATAATATGACCAGGACCGGCACACATTTTTTGTTATTATTATTATTCAAATCTCATAAGCGACCTATGATGACCTATATTATTTTACTTCATTTGCTGTCAGGAATCTAGGTTTTCAAAATTCTGCATTAAAGACGCCATACCCTGTGTATTTATATTTCGGAAATTTCGAATAAGTACGAGTATGAAATCTATCCTGTCACATCCTGTATACATATACCAAATCATTAAATGGGTTAATGGCTTCGCATCATAATTAATAATTTGCCAATAAACTGAGGGATTAGAAGCGACGTCTCCTATTTCGGACAGCACTCCGGAAAGACATTATTAGTCGATAGACGTAAACTTGTTTTGACGTACCGCATCACGTTCCTAATCGTTATTAAATCGCTACCCTAGATCAATGTCTCTTGTGACAGATAATGGACAGTCAATTTTTTATTTGCCGACAGTTTTGTAATATTTCATATTATTTAAATAGCTTCTAATTAGTAATAGTGTGAAATATCGGCTGCAATTTCCATCTATTTTATACAAGGAATCCTAAGGATCCTAAGAAAGTGGATATGTACATGTACAGTGTCCAAAAGTTCGTGTCACGGGCTCATAAACAACTAAAAACGACAGTAAAAATCTGTTCAGTTGACATGAATCGGGACTCACTAAAGTCGATATTCCACTCTATTTTTTTTTCAAAATTCGAAAACTAAATAAAATGACGTCATTAATATTTTCCCACAAGATATCCATATTTTACGATAACCAAACTCATATTTTTATTACGAACATTTTTTATATATAATTTTTTCTCTTTCTCTTTTCCTTAAAAAGTTATAATGACAAACATTATACAAAAATGGATTCGATCATATTTGAACGCCATGATTTACTCAACATTTCCGTGAAATACAATAGCTAGAACTGCTGTCACAAGTTTCCTGCCTATGATACGATATGCCTGCTACTTTTGGATATTCATCTAAAAGAACTGGCTGTGACAATTATGCTTCGCCTCAAAAATACTGGTATTATACCAGATTTAGGATGTGGAGCAGTTATGAGTCACCTATGGAATGGGGTCGTCAGGAAGATGCCCTTCTGCAGGCAGACACTGACAGTATTTCTCCCTTTTCCAGACCCTACACGGTACTTATTAGGAATGCGGACATCTTCACAGATAGATCAAAAAGGAAGAAAGGTGCAAGAGGCGGAATCTATTACAGATTCCTACACATTCAATATCAGTGGGCAATGAATAGGCATGCTACCGTGGTACAAACAGAATTAGCAGGTATAACCATAGCCGCTAAAGAAATTGTGCGTAGACATAACACGGGCAAAACCATCAAAATCTCCAGAGACAGTAGATAATCACTACTGATCTTACGTAATCATAATATAACTAGATCAGCATGGGAATGTCATCAGGCACTGGTAGTGGTCTCAACCAACAACAGCATATCTGTATGCTGGGAGGCGGTGCAATGGCAATAAAGCAGCTGACAAACTAGTCAGGAGGGCATCGGGTCTCAATATTTTTGGACCTGGTCCCTCCAGTATGCTTCCGTTGTCAGTTTCTGTTGAAATTATCAAGGAGGACATCCACAAAGAATTTAGAAAATAGTGGGCTGAAACAAATAGCTGTCAATTGGCTAAGGAGTTCCTAGAGTACCCCCTGCAAGGATACAGAACTTGGCCATGTCTAGGACGATTCCAAAAGTACCTGGCCCTGTCTAGGACAAATATTCGACTGGTGATAGGTATTCAGACTGGACACTGTTGGCTAAGGAAGCACCTTTATTAGATGAGGAAATGTGAAACACCTCTTTGTAGAGGTTTCGAACAGGAAGACGAAATAGTACTCCATGGACTCTGTGAGTGCACTGTCATTTTGTCAATAAGATATACCGTGTTGGGAGAAAGATGGCCTTCTATGGCCTACATTACAAAGATCTCCCTGAGCAACGTCACTACCTTCTTTTCTTTATTAGGCTGGTTAGCGGCGCAGGTGGATTGATCATATAATGGGAGAAAGTATAAGGGATCCAATGGGACCTAAGTGCTGTAGCCTCTTAAGCTATCCTCCCAACATTTCCAGATTCCAGACCATGCAAATCATTTCCTACATACCAGCACCTTTCATTATCAAGAAATAACCATTTTCATTTTCTACAACCACCTCTGGACTGGAGACATCCCGTACATCTCTGTATACATTTAAATCTAACCGTTGTTTATCCCGTCAATTTTCTAGTAATGGCGTGGCGCGGGATTCAATCCGAACTCCCATTACCGTGCGATAAATCGGCCGTGCCGACTGAAATCCTCGCAAATTCATTTAACCATTTATCAAGGCGCATTCACGTGGGGCGTAATTGAAATCGGCATTGTTCAGTAGTACAGGAACTGTTACGTGATTAGTTCCGTGTCCATTATAAAACCCCCCGAAACATCGACGGCGCTCCCAGTTTTCGCAAATAAATAGCAGGCCTTGTTGTCGTTATTTAGCAGAGAACAAATCCACACAGTTTAAACACAGGGTTATTCAGCCATAATGTCATTAATTTTAAAAGAGGATAAGGAAAAATGAGTAAATTACGAATACGCGATTTAAAAAATTTTAAATGCATATTTACACCGGAAGAAAATATGTTCATATCATTATTTAAACCCTCTTTCCAGACTCTCACTGATCGCTGGCGGCAATTCAACTCGGTGTCGGCCTGCCGCGACCTTGGCAAATTTAAATATTTTCCTATAGTACCTACTTATAATAATAATAATAATAATAATAATAATAATAATAATAATAATAATATCTCTACCCCTCATTCTAATCACGAGGATTAGCCCAGAAGTCGAAGACTTGTGCGGGAGATGGGGCGGCATATTATTATTAAGCAGGCCGCATTTGCGCCCAGGAACGACTTACGTTGGTAGGCCCTAACCACCATTTAGTGCAGGAATGAGGGAAACCTGGAAAACCTCATTAATTAGGGGGGTAGTCAAATGTCAACCGGTGTCAATCTCTCATATTGACCCAAGCCAACATTCTTCCACCCTACCATACCCGCAGAGAGGGTGCCAATCTCTCCACGAATATAGCTTATATACGGTCTACCGGCTGCGGGGGTCGAACCCACAGCGATCCAGTCACCTCGATTGACCTGACGCCTTAAACCGCGCGACCACTGACCGATATTGTAATATGTAATTACATATTAATAAATTATTTGTTAAAAATATACAATTAACGTATTAAATTTCAACATAAAAAAGATTTAATATTGAAATTACAAAATTCCAACGGATCGAAATAAACCATTCATAATTCTTTACATAAAAAATGAAATAAAATCAAATACTAACTAGATTAAATTATTAAGAGAGGTTAAAACGTTTTTTGTATTTAAATACAGACAGTAATAAAAAACCTCGTCCTGTCGACAGAAACAGTCCTTTTCAGTGATCAACAATCCCGCAATCCGAGTCGTGATCTACAGTATTTAGGTCAATAACCTTATCTTTAATACTCAGTGACAAGCGCTGCAGAGTTGCAGAACCGCTAAATAGTAACAGAAACAAACAATAATTAAATATACGTTTTTATAAATACCCGGTGTAATCAATATGAAATTATGAGAATTTTATAATAAATGCTAACCGCAGTAATCAGCGCTGACATCAGACTGTAAACGGCACACTCGGCACAGCTAAAAGTTGGCAGTTCCAATTCCGTTTAATACGTTACCGGCGGAACAAGTTGAACATCGTTCGGATCCGTTTCTTATGCAGGCGAGCCCGCCTTCAATATGGAACAGATGCACGCGGCCCGACTTCTCTCTCTTCATCCATCGCCATTATTTTCTCGTGGCAGAGGTTGGTGAATTTCGTGTGATTGTGTTGCCAGTGTAGTTTATAATTATTAATACAATTTGAATAAAAATGCAATATAGAAAATCAAAAATACCAATTTTCTAAAAGCTAGTTAGTATACTGTGTAATTAGCAGTATGGCGAGATTTAGATGCCTACTGTTCCCAAGCTTACACTTCTAATTTTTATGTTGTTTTTATGTTATCTAATTATCTAGCAAATAACACGTAGGGTCAAATCTTACGTGTGTATTTGTTGGGATGAAATTAAACGACTTTCCTAGGTGCTAGGGTTATAAACCCCTCGGCAATATGATTATATCTCGTATAACTGCGACGGTGTCCTACGCTGTTACACCGCCCCCACGGGTAAATGACTTATTATTTCTCCATTCATCTTCTCTCTCATGGACAAAATTCACAAAAGAGTTGGGATTAAAGTTGGAAATAATTTCCTGCCTCTTCCAAAACGTTTCATAAAATCACCTATTTTAATAATTTTCAGGTGATTTTACTGTGTAAAAGCGAAGAGTCAATTTTAAACGTGGGTTTTATTTAAACCTTCGTGTGTAGGTTTATTCAGATATTATTAAAAATTTACCTAAGCAAGGCTCTTCCAGTTGTTAGGAAAAATAGAGCATTTACATTAACTCAGTATCATTAATTTCCGCTAGGGGCGCTAGCGTCAAAGTTAGGTATTATTTATGTTATCTGGCCCAGTTCATGATTTTTCTTATTTATATATATTTAATCTGTGGTTCATGATTCGATAATTTTTTATTTGAATTTGTGTAAGTCAAATAGTGATTGTAAATCTAATTTGCATACGTATTATCAAAATAAAACTTATAATAAATCAATAAAATGTTTGTAAACACACAAAGACAACAGGAAAAAATAACTTGAAGGTTTATTAAATTTTTATGTTAACCTCACATAACCTTGTTTATTTGCATTTTACATTAGCAATTTGGAAAGAGAAGTAATAAAACGTTATTTAACACAGAAATTGTTAACGTTGGAGTGCCTAAATTATTTCCTAGTAATTCTTAATTTAAACCTCTTTGTTTTTAAAGAATTGAAATTTTATATATTACGAATCGATAGAAAAATGGTTTGTTGTCGCTCAGATTGCAAAAATGTTGCATGTAATATGCCCACATATGCCTAGTAAATAAAAAAGTACATTAAATACCGTTTCTGAAAAAAATACGAATATATAAAAAAAATCTGTGTTTTAAATAATGTACCTACATGTGACATAAATAAATAATAAACATATGCAGTTTTTATTTGGTATTTTTATTACAGTACAAGTACAATACAGAAAAAGCTAAAAACCCTGATAGGTGTTTTAAATGGTTTTCATTTAAAAATTTGAGTGATATTAGTTGTGCCCTTTTGTAACTAATAACATTTTGAATCGCCATATCGTTAAATAACTTGCTTCTACTAGATGCACTTGCTATACTCTCAGGATTACCGGCGTTATTATCGTTCAAGTAATTTTCAATTTGAGGAATCGTATTATCACATTTAACTCATGTTAGTTTAGAAGTCTATGAAGTCGTGTCACATTTCTACTATTTTTCCATCTGCAAGTTTGTCTACATTTTCATCCTGTTTTCGCCTTTTGAAGTACCTTTTCATGCGTGTATTATTTTTTACAATATTAGTATCGTATTTTCGTGTACGGGTAAATATAATGTTGAAACAGCTGTTTTTTGAGGATTTTCCATTGTCCTAAAATAAGAATGAAACCTTATCAAATAATGAAAAATATACACCGAAAATAGATCATGTATGCTTGTACTTACCCATGCTAGTAATATTATAACAATCTTCCGTAAAATGTTTTGAGCAGATCTTTGTGTACTGGGTTGGTTTCTTGCTGGATGCAATTGCTATAAACCATATTTTTCAGCATTATTGGGGAACTTACGAAACATGAAATCTTTATTTTTGTTAGCAGCAGATAAACACTGCGGTACACAACAGTCATATGGCTATTATCTTTACACAAATTGAAACACAACAAAAATTAAATAACAAATATTTGTGAGGTTAGATTTAATACCTAACATTGATCGCAGCGCCGTCTACATGTAAATGATTTAACTGTCTAAAGATATTTTCTTCAAATTTGTCACATAACCAATGCTAATAAATAACAATGTTTTGAAGTGATTATCATTAAAATCCATTAATAGTGTGGGAATAATATATGGGAGACTGTCCATTGTTTCAGTGTATTTTCTTATATTCCATACTTTGATGGCCGTAGTACTGGGAAAATTTGATATATTTATGACCATTGACATTGACCATTTATTTTCCAACTTATAAATTTGATTATATATTTCTAAATTATCCTGTATGTTTACTTTTATAAAGGGTTTTGCGCTTTTTAGAAAATTCACTGAGACTAGGAAATAACATGTAAAATTGTCATAGAAAAGCAAATTGCTTTTATAAAATTGTTTCATATACGTAGATGATTTAAAAAGGTAATAACAGGCGACACTGATAAGGGTGCTTTCACGAGTGCAAATAACTACAAATACGTGTTTAAATGCAGCTTGAAAAAACGAATAACACAACTATTTTCTTTTTTACTGTTTAAGAAAGGTATTTTAAGCTAATATGTATCAAATCTCCTACAATTCTTATGAATGAAGTCATATGTATGTTCTCTGATACCAAACATCTAGGTATGCTAATGAACATCCACAGATAAAATTCTATTCAATAATTATCTAAAAATTTAATATATTTACTAACCTCTGGGGTGGGAACTCGAAATTCAACCACAATAATTGAGATCTCACTTATTTCTACGTTTTATTAGGATCGCTTCATCAGGTGGCCTCCTTTAACTTGAGTCAAATATCTAACTATAAAGATGATTATACCAATAAATTAAAATTATTTGAAATTGAATGTCAAAATGAAATATCGACAACGTCAAACTGATTAACTGTCAATGAATAGCATAACAACCTACTAAAATAAATAAAAATTAATAAAAAAATTTACCTTTTATGTATAGTTTTTTTTTCTCTCATATATTTTCAGGTATTAACAATATTGTGTGAAACTAACTACTCAGTGGACAAAAGCCCCAACCTGCGTTGAATTACACCCACAATATCTACCCATATATTCCTTATTATTAGCTTTTGTAACATTTTTTACTGTTTAATTCAACGCAGGTTGGGGCTTTTGTCCACTGAGTAGTTAGTTTCACACAATATTGTTAATACCTGAAAATATATGAGAGAAAAAAAAACTATTTTCTTATTTAAAAAATAATATTTCAGATCAGTACCTTAAAAAAAAACAGTTAAATTTACTCAAAAACTGTTAGATTGACAGTAAAAGTATTGGTTAGATGAACCTAAAAGGTATTTATTCAATCCACACTGTTGATTCTATTAACTGAAATAGAGATTTCAAACAACAATTACATTCTATAAACATGATATTGTTAATATAACATTCAAAAAGGTTAAATATTGTGCTTGTCGGTTTTTAAATGATATAGTGCGCGCCAATATTTACATTTTGAAATTAAAGTCTTTTTGCACATTAGAAATGTTTAATTTAATAATTTGTCACCGTTAAGTCAAACAAAATAACAGTCCAGTGTTGCTCCAAGCGTTTGCCTTTTCTCAGTGGGGGATATCAGGGTGAACCTTAAATAAGTATATATATTTTAACCAGCAGTACGATCCACATAAAATAGTTAAAAAAAAAATCAGGAATAAAAGTCAAATTTTAAATAAATTTTGTGATTTTTCAATAGAAATCTTGTTGAGGAACGCTGATCCAGGAGTCACGGTGGACTGCCCGTGAAAATAATAAGACGATTTAAATACGTTAGTGCCGCAACTCTTAAAACAGATGCGTCAAACAGTGTATTGCTTAAAGAAACCATTAGTTTAGTTCGGCATCTGAAAATGCAAAAGTATCTCATATTAACTTTCAATTTCCGTGTATTGAAATTATCAAATCGCTTTCCACAAATATTATATGCTTTGTTTCCACTTGTAACTTGCCACAGATTATTCCTTTGCACTAGACCATACTTGTACACCGCTATCAATATAACCTCTTTGTTGACCTCCACTATCAATCCTGGAGAGTGGGGATGGTACGGGACATTTCACCTACTGCTCGTGACATCTACCTGTTACCTGTGCCTACGGCACTAGTTTCTTTTTTCCATGTGATTGACACTGCTTTTAAATAGTTTACTTTGTTTTGTTTACGTTGTTATTCTATTTTTGTGTTTATTTTTAAAATCTGTTTCACCCACTACGAAACTACAAAGTACGAAATGATTAGCACTAACGTGTTGTTGAAATTCATAGTTTTTTTTTGTTATTCTTCATAAAATAATTTGAGGGTATAATTTGTGATAATCTTTCTAACAGTGTACAATAGTATTAACTTCTGAAATGTATATAATTGTTGAAATAGTTGGTTTTTCAGTAAATAGGTGAGCTTTGATTAATGTTTAGGGAATCATTGAACAAAGTAACTTCCTAAACACTTGCGGAAATTCATATTTTAACCGTTTATGATAATTTGACTTATTGTTAAAAACAAGTATTTTAAATTAGAAACAACGGCAAAAATTTAATTTACGTTAAACAATTATTTATCTTACAGATGATATGGCAACCTCGTCTTCAGTAAATTATATGGTTTATTTTATTAGTTTACCTCAGTGGTCTATCTGGTTAGCGGTAATCAAAATATGGATATTAATATCTCCGTAAATATTTAAAATTTTTAAAAATGACTTTCACTAGACTCATGTATATGACGAACTACAGCTGCAATAAAAATATTTGTACTTATTTTTAAAGTTCACCCTGTATATTACCCCGAAATATAATAATACACTTAAGTTGCACTTTGTAACAAAAACAAATAAAATTATGTTACAGATTACCTTAGTCCGATTTTCAAATGGTATACATCTCATTCCCCTTATTTCTCCACAAATTTCCAACAGATTGTTGTTTCTGTTTTATTATCTTATTCGTAACGCATCCGTGAAACACGATCTGTCCCCTACGCAATGATCGAATCGATGGTTTCATTTAGGCGCACATTTTGTACGATTTTTTAATTTAATCGCCCACTTAATTTCCCAATTTACCGACCCATAAAACAGATCCCGCTCATTACGAACGTGAGTTATAGTTTTAACGCTCCAATTAATTGGATATAATAATTTCGTTCTGTTGTGTAGAACGCGTAAAATATGAATTGTTATACCTAGCAGCCCTTTACGGGGTTGTTAGTTATTGGCAGAAGGGGCAGACGCGCTGGCTGCTAGATAACCTTGAAACTATAATAGGTGTTGTATACATAGAACATGCAAAACGAGACGTTTAGGCGTTTACCGTTTCTGAGCTATGTACACTGAAGGAAATATCTTTTAGTCATTAGTAGAAATTGACTATTCATGCAGTAAAATATCTGCATTATCTAGGATTCAGAAATGTTCCGTAATGTACGAGTACATTAATAATTTTACTAAAGGAACCTGTGAAAGTTTTCGAAATTGACTAATTTTGATATGATTAGAATTTCGAAATGAAACATTGAAATTAATGAAAATATTTATTTATTATAGATTTTAAAGGTACAATTATGTAAATTGTTAAAGTGAATACTGGAGGCATCCAGCTTCTCTTCTCTAACAGCAATGCAATTTCGTTTTTCCGTTCAATGGAATTTTCGATATGACCCTCGGCAATTGAATTTGACCTCCATGTCGCAGTAAAAGTGCGCTCCAGAATCTGCCAACATTGTTGAGGTGCGTCGGAAGCAATGGCCAGTGTATTCATTGGCGTTGGAGAGTCCAGGGAATTCCGCTAACTTTTTTGGCATACCTCCAATGGTACTGATTCCAACTGGTAGGACACAGCATTTATTACTTCTATATGTCAAGAAAAATCGCTGATGTGACGTATTGAGTGGACGAAGATTCGCGTACTTAGAAGTATATCTAAAAAATGATACTATCTATTGATCCCTCAGTAATCGTAAACAATCTTGAAACGTGAGTTTTTGTGTTCGGAATTTTGGCACTAATAAGTGACTGATAACCTTTTATGGCATCTACTGTCAGAAATGTGATTTTCTAAACCCAATCACAGAATTAAATTGCCAGATATTTGATTGCTTTAAAGGTTTCCTTATGGGATACCAACTAATTAGGTTATTGAAAATGACCTTGGAAAATACTAAAAGCAAAATACGAATAAAAAGTGAATGTTCAGAAGGTTTTACTATTGACACAGGGCTGAGATAAGGAAACCCACTCTCAACGCTTCTTTTTAATTTAGTACTAGAATAGGTCATAAGAGATAGTCAGTTGAACAGAGAAGGACACATATTGTTTAAAAGTCACCAAATACTTAGTAAGTTATGCAGATGACGGGTCATAATTGCTAGAAATAGTAGGGCAGAAGAAGTAACGAGAAAACTTGTGGAGGAAGCGCGGAAAGCTGGATTGATAAATCCAGAGAAAAGTAAGTTTTTAAGAATATAGGACAACAGAAAAATGATACCAATTTCAAAGTGAGAACGCAGCACGGAGAGATGGAATTTGAAGAATATGTGTATTTAGAGGCGCTGATAACAGCTAACTGTGATGAGGAGCAAGAAATTAATAGGAGAATAATAAAAGCAAACAAAAGTTCGGTAATAGTCAACCACTTCATGAAATCAAAAAATTACAGGAGATCGACAGCGCTATATGGCAGAGAAACCTGGATTCTCAATAAGACATCAATAGAAAACGTATTAAGGTGGGAAAGCAATATCTTAAGAACAATTCTAGGGAGAAAGAAGACGGAGAAAGGTATGTAAGGATAAATAATGAGGAAATATATGCAATGTACCAAGCACCAAAAGTGATACTAGTAGTATCATCAAATTCAAATGTAAGAAATCTAAGAAAACCAAGTGGAATCAGTGAAATCAACGAAATCATGCAAAATCATCGGAATCAATGAAATCAGGAAAATCAAGTGGATTCATATAAAACCTGGTAATCACGAGAAATCATAAATTCATGTGAAATATGATTTCGCTGATTTCCATTAAAGTAAGAGGGAATCTGAAATCAGGTGTGCAAAATTACTGGAAGTGTCACATCCCTCGTAGTAACTCATAATAATAATAATATTATGGAATTGATACTGGAATTATACACGTGTTATTATACAGGTACGATCAAAATAAATTTCAGATTTTAGAATTATGATCGTGTCACGTTATTTTTCCACAGAAAATCACCCCCTGAATTTGTACGCACTCATTTATTTACATCCTGTAGATGCTATGTATCTTTACTTTCTGAAACACGTATTACGTAAAAAGATACTCCAAAATAAGTCAAACTTGTATGTACGAACGACTTTGTAAATACATTGTGTTGATGTTGCTGCAGTTCGATTCGTAGTTGCCAACGTTTATTCTGTTTTCGACAGTCGTCTTCGTTTTTCCTTTCAGCGCCCAAGTTTTCATAACAAAGTGCACGCTAATAGAACTTTCTGAAAGTTTTATTTCACGCGCACCGTAATTTTCTGAAAAGATGCATGAAGCAGCAAATATATGTATAGAAATGCATCGATACAAGAGACTATGCATTTATTTTGTATTTAGTTGAAACTTATTATTTTTATAAAATGAGTATTTAGATATCAACACATGACTTTTTTCAAACAAGCTTCTCCCTCCAGAAAAGAGAGGCCCTGAAAATGTTTTTTATTAAATAATTTAAAAACGGTATGATATTAAAACATGAAGTTTTGATTAGTTACGTTGAGGGTAAAATTCACTTTGATCTTTTTATAAATGATTTGTTTTTAACTTCTGAATCAAAATATGAAATACCTTACTGTTTAATAATACATCAACTTTTCTAATTTGTGAATGAAAAATATGAATACTTTTAACATACAGAAGGGTACTCTTATTCAATATCGATAAGATGCATTGCTCTCGAGTAATATCGATTTGAAAGGATAGGAAGATAGGAATATAAAGTTTTCAAAGGATGCCATGAAAATATTTTCAACTTTGTGACAGATAACAGAAATGTCAAGTATTGTTAAGTTTCCAAATAATTTTAATTGAAATGGAGAATAGTATTACACCGTAAACAATTCGAGCAAAATCAACACAATTGGTTATTAAAATGAGTCCACACCCGATTGTGTTAAAATACTAACACAATTTGTTGAGTAACGTTAACTTAGTTATTTGTTAGCTTAGTAAATATTTTATGAGTAACACTGAATAACTTTTGTTTTAGCTTACTGAACTATGTGTTATTACAAAAACAAAATTAAGTTATATCATCAATATATTTCGTTGTTTATTAACTTTTCAAGTAGTTATAATTGAGATTGAGAATAGTATTAGTTATTAGTAATGGAAATTGCATTTTAGACAAAATTTTCAAATCAAAGATACTCGAGAACAGTACATACTATCGATATTCAATAAGAGTACCTTTTATACATAAAAACCATCATTTTCATGTTTTCCTAATTATTGAGATATTCCAGGATTCCCTCATTCCTGCACTGAATGGTGGTTAGGACCTAACAACGTTAGTCGTTCCTGGGCGAAAATTCGGCCTGCTTAATAATAATAATATGCCGTCCCCTCTACCGCGCAAGTCTCCGACTTAAGGCTAATCGTCGTGATTAGAATGAGGGGTAGAGATATTATTATTTTCATTCAGAAATTGGAAAATTCACGTATTATTAAAGATTAAAGTGAACTTTACCATCGATCAAGGTTTTTTCTCATTCAGACTCCCGGTATACACTTTGAAATGTTCTGTATTGTCAAATAAAACATTTTTAATATGTGAAATAATGAATTGTTAGATATTCGAAATTTAAAATTTTGGTCACATGTTGGCAAATGGTTCAAAACTTACGATACTCCTTTCTTTTCCAGTAATTACTCTGACTATGTGTCAGTTTTTATGATGAAAGGCAAAATTCATGTTTAAATACTTTCTGTTAACTCAATAAAATCATCTCATAAATAATAATTATTGTGCCCTTGAAAAGATTGGTTAATTACTATGGTCACGTCAACTTACGAAGTCGTTATGAATTGCTAATTCATTATAATCACGAGGATTAGCCCACAAGTCGAAGACTTGTGCGGGGAAGGGAGCGGCATATTATTATTAAGCAGGCCGCATTTGCGCCTACACACGACTTACCTTGGTAGGTCCTAACCATCATTTAGTGCAGGAATTAGGGAAGCCCGGAAAACCTCATTAATTAGGGGGATAGTCAAATGTCAACCGGTATCAATCTCTCACATTGACCCAAGCCTACATTCTTCCACCCTACCATACTCGCAGAGAGGGTGCCAATCCTCTCCACGAATATATACGGTCTACCGGCTGCGGGGGTCGAATCCACAGCGATCTAGTCACCTCGATTCAAGTAACGCCTTAAATTGCGCTACCACTTATAATTTCATAATTCCCGTATTGAATGAGATACATTTTCACCATTTACGTTAAGATTAATAAGGTTATAATGTTTGATTTTGAAAATATTGATTTTAATTTTTTGTAGAAAAATGCAGTTAATTCCACAGAAATTGTATTATGCAAATTTGTGGGATATTACAAATACAAATTTGTCAATAAATATTTCGTTTCCAAAACCCTGTACGGATTTTGAAGTTGATATTAAACTTAGTTCCAACGGATACAAATTTGGTGGACATGTGGGTCATTCCAAACTGAATTTGATACATAAGTTAAGTTTTACTCGTTAAATTTTAGAAAACTTTAAGGTTTTCAAGAAGAAATGCATTCTTTAAAACAAGATTTTAGTAGTTTATTAGAAGAAATCAAAAGTCAGCAGTAGGCTGTGTCCTTAAAATTTGACAGTAATAAAACTATTTTACTTCTGTTACTATTTGTTATTGAAAATGGCTGGAAAATTTACATTCAGTGAACAAGTTTACATGTTACTTATGTTAGGTTTCTGTGAAGGAAACTGTAAAAGAAGTGTGGTAGAATATCGTAAGAGATTTCCAAATCGAGTGATTTTCCATAGAGAAACATTTTCTAATGTTGAAAGATGAGCTTGAGAAACACAAAAGTTTTTCAATGATATCCGTTAACGTTTTAATAAGGGCACAAGATGAAGAAAATATTTTTGAAACAGTTGAAGATCAACCGCAAATACGTAAGTACTAAATATACTATCTTCAGTAACTGGATTATTTTCAACAGAATTTTTTTTTGAGTGATGAGACTTGTTGCACTTATAGAGGAATTACAAATGTTCACAACTTTCATAAATATTCCCTATGTAATAAGTCCTAGACACCCAGTATATTAAAACACTTAAATATCAATTAGATTTTTTCCGTGATATAATAATACTTCTTTAATTGTTTGTACTTATGCAAATATGTCATAACTAAGTTTATAGTTTGTGTTAAAAAATTATATAAAATTAAAATAAATTTTATACAAATTTTATAAAAAAATATATAACTGTATACAATTTGTTAATACTAAGAACACGACATTAATGAAATATTAATAGGAAACCACGTAAGCCGTCTTGCGAACACGGCCCTCTTGGTTTTGTTCACCATCAACAGCCATTACTTTTTCTGTAGAAATAACAAGGAGTAAGATAAATTGCCTAATCTTTCGCTTGGAGACTGGATACGTATAATATTGTGTGGAAAAAACTACAAATTAAATAATAACCAAGTCGTTTATTTCCTTTTCAGTGTTTTTCGAACTAGAATGATATCCGAAGCAGTATTTGTATGTTTAAGTTAACATACAACCTAGTTACTTGATACTGCTTTATTTTTTAACTTTTGACTGCACTTGGAAATGCCATAGGGAGAAAATTCAATTTTCTTAAAAGTGTTACGGAAGTGTATGAGAGGGAGGATTTGTATTATATTTTAAAATGATTTCCCAGCTTGCTTTTGCACGACAAAATTAAAAAATAACAAGGAGATGGAAGGAAAATATTATGTCCGGATTTAGAATAATACACCTGAGCAGGCTTTCGCCGTCAAAGCGCGAATATAAGGGGCCGCTAAAAGATTTCTCATGGAAACATTTTTACATCGTTATTGTTCTAGTTTATCGCACAGAAGCACCTTTAAAGACAAAGGGAATGTTTATTATGTTATATTTCAGTGTAAATGTAGTTACTACTGAAATATATTGTTATAAAAGACTATTTTTCTCCAATCTTCACAAAACTATGGTATTTTCTATTGTCAGGAGTCTCTAAGGTTAAGATTTTTCTTACCGAGGCAAAAAATGGTGTTTTAGCAACAAAAGTGTTCAATCCTAGGATTAGGTTAATTTAATTTATAAAAGTTTATTCAGTCGGTCGGTCAGTGGTTGTGCGGTTTAAGGCGTCAGCACTTGAATCGAGGTGACTAGATCGGAGTTGGTTCGCGCCCAGCTGCCGGTACACCGAATATAAGCTATATTCGTAGAGAGGATTGGCACCCTCTCTGCGGGTATGGTAGGGTGGAATAATGTTAGCTTGGGTCAATGTGAGAGATTGATACCGGTTGATACCCTAGTTAATGAGGTTTTCCAGGTTTCCCTCATTCCTGCACTGAATAGTGGTTAGGGCCTACCAACGTAAGTCGTTCCTGGGCGCAAATGCGGCCTGCTTAATAATAGATAGGGTGTTATAAACAAAAGTCCAAATCTCATAAACTCCTCTAATTTATTTTGACTACCGGTTTGGTAGTACGATGACTACATCTTCAGGTCTCCAAGGACTACAATATAAACAAACAACCTATTACATGACTTACAAGTACAAATTTGAAAACATTGGTAAGATATAATTAATATTAAATAAGAATAAATACTTACATTTTAATTAAACAAGAGTTGTCAAAAACTATAACAGAATAAAAAAATAATTTTAAAACTCCAACATTCTACAAAAGTATGAAACTGAAAAAACGTGGCCTACACTATTTTTTGTTATAAAAACTTGTATAAAAATATTTACAAATAATAATTGACGTACACATTTAAACAACCCTTAACTACATATACCTATAATATAAATTGCGGCTAACTATGAATCTACAGAGTGGATGAAAATTAACTTGATTATATTAAAACTGAAAATGTCAGTGTAGATTCGAACTGATTTTGTGTGTTAACTAAGTTAAACCTGTTATCTTTGGAAAACCTTAAAATTTTCAGACTTTCTAAATTATTTAGAATTAAACCTTTATTAGCTACATGTAAAATCTCAAAAGTATTATTAATGTCACATATGTGGCCTGTGTAAGTAAATGGTCTGCAAATTGTAAATTACCACTATCAGAGACTGTATGTACATTTTAAACGTTCATTTAACCTAGTTTTAAAATTTCGGAAAGTTCTATCTATATATATCTATACTATTGCATTCTGGACAAGACAATTTATATACACCTCTTTTTCAATTTATCCAATTTACCTTTGTTGTTAAAAACAAATTACTGACTGAATCTGAACCCTTAAATCCTATGTTACAAAATGGTTTAAAACAATTAATAATTTTATATTTGACTGGTCATATATATGTAAAAATTGAGTAAATTCTTGGTGAATTATTGTCTACAACGGATTGAATATTTAAGATATTATTATTTTAATAATTAATATAAATTTGGTTCATTAACAATTTATTTTATTTTTTGTTTAGCAATTTATCAATTAGACTGTCCTTGAAGTTATGTGTTTTAGCAATCTGTTTAATAATAGACAATTCTTTCAAAACGAATCCTTAGATAAAGGTATTTTCAACAAACGATCTAGATAACAATTAAATGCTGCTAACTTGTGTGAAGCCATCTTCAATATGCTTAATAATAATAATATGCCGCCCCTCTCCTGCACAAGTCTCTGACTTCTGGGCTAATCCCTGTGATTAGAATGAGGGTAGATATATTATTATTAATATTATTATTATTATTAAACAATATTTATAATAATTTCCATTTATCCACATTTATATTAAATACATAGTTCGAATACGTATTAAAATTAAATAACAACAGAAAATACCACTATCCTCAATCTAGGACCAATTCTCAAAGCAGTACAACACCACCAATATCAACTTTCAGTATTCTTTTGGCAATATTTTCTTTACTCAAAAGTGAGTCATCAATGTGGCCTTCTACCATAGTGCTTGATCTCCATTCTCAGTGTCCTTTAAGACAAGTGAAGTCACCACTGCCGTCAACTAAAAGGGTACCAGACGTTCGTCGTAATGCGTGTCCACTGTACTCTTTCCAGTTGTCCAGTTTCAAAAATTTTGCCACTTGCGAGACGGCACTGATTTTATGAATACCGGCCAGCATTCGATGACACTTTCCACTAACATATCTGAGAAATAATCGACGTTGTACCAATTCGGGTGGACGTAAAACATCATATTTTCGAAAAAAAAAAATAATAATTGTCTCCCAGCACAGTAAAAGAAGGCGGATTTCACATCTTCAACATTATCAATTGTTAAATTGGCTAATTCATCAGAACGGCATGCGTCTCCACCCCACAATATTAGGACGACCTATAAAGAAGCTTTTTAAAAACTTTGTTCTTTTATTTTTAAAGCGTTTCAAAACGCAATCAACTTGCTCCTTTATCTTGAGAAAATCACGTAACTTTGAATATGTTTTGTTTATATCAATCCTCTTTATATCCAACGTTGACCGCAACATTGAATGTTGTTACCAAAGAGTTAACAGCTTCATTTTATTTACTAAGTTTGAGAAATACACCATCAATACATCTTCTGAATACAACTTTAATGTTTTTTTGTTTGCACCAATCTATAAAAAGTAAGTAGACACATAACTTTTGATATTTCTTTGGGAGAAGATTCAAAGAAAACCTCTTTTGCACAATCCAGTACCTCCTCAGGTACACTAAAATCTTCAATAGATTCCATTTTTATAGACTTTTTAGCAAATTAAACCACAATCACAAATGAACTCAATTAGGAATATGACAACTAATGTCTGTCAAAGTATTCATACTACATCGATGTATCCTACTTACCTATTTTGCTTTATTATGCAAATTTGGTTTGAGTAAATTCGAAGCACAAATTACAAAATTAAATGGGGAATTTCGATTGGAGAAAAAATAGCATGTTTTATTCGGATTAAAAGTGTCTTCTGTGTCTATAATATAACAATAATATACTATAATTAATAATAAGTGGGTGCTACGTTTATCATGGCCCACCATTCTGTCAAAATGTTTGTTGAATTTTGTTTTACATCAAGAACAACTAGATCCTTCATTAAAATTATTGCATTATATAAATAAATTTTGGTTGGATTATCTTATTTTAGGTTTTTTATTCAATCCAACTTTCAGTATGGAATTGTTTATTTACTATAGCTAGACATTTGATGTCAAAAAAGACACATGTCTTCACAAAAATTGTAAAATATTGAGTTGGTTAGCAGCTTCAACACTGTTATGACAAAATAAAAGAACAATTCGTTTTGTCATTGGATGGAAGGATATGTATTTGAATTTTGAGTAAAATAAGTTAGTTTTAATTTATTACATTTATAATTTTTATGTATGATGCCACCTTGTGTTATTCTGGTTGCATCTACAATGTAAGCTGATGGATAAGTTTTCATGTCTGTTTTATTCCCCGACAGTAAATAAAAGAAAAAATACTTTAAAGGACATTAAATCAAGCGAAACATGTCGGAAAAATATATCAGAACTCGTTAAGATTATTGACAATCCTTATACCCTTATTTAAACGACCGTTTCGAACAGTCTTACGTATTTGGGGATGTTTCCAGAATAAGAACTTATACAGGGTGATTTTGAAAGTGGAGTATTTTTATTGATATTGGTTGTAGACATTAAAATAAATTATTTTTCAAAATATTAAAATGTTTTTTAATAAACGAAATAACTGAGTTTAAAGTTATTGCAAATTTTGAAACCGGCTGTAACCCTAACCTACCATAATGGATCAACGAACTATTTCACAATACGTCATCGATAAGCGGCATGTCATAACTTGCGAGCAATATATGGTGAAGTAATAACCTTAACCTTAACTAACACCGTAATACGTACATAAATAAATCGTGATAGTTTTATTATTATAGGTATTTTCTAGGGTGTGCGTAGTGTAACTTTGTGTTACACGTAATTTGCTGCGACAGTAATATAACAATGACCCAAGTGCCAATAATGTTTGAATATTTACGTATGTCACCTCTCTAGATTTCAAAAATCATCTGCAATACTGTAACGAATAAAGTATAACTTCTATAAAATGAACAACTAAATTTATAACTACATTGTTTTCACATATCTATTGCTTTTATTCTTAAGATGAAGCGGTTTAGTAGTGATCTACTGAACAAGAATATATCTTTATGACTCCCAGTGAGGTTAGAGCAATAGGGGTGAATTGGCCTCTCAACGTTCAGATTTTTTATGGTCTCAGAATAAAAGTGCAAAGAGAATAGTGAGAAACTTTGTTGACATAATTTAAAGCAATATATTCAAACCAACTTGAATATATTGTAACAACCTCAACGAATTCACAAAATAAGTGTGAAAATACAAGTACAAAAGAGTCAATAATTTAAATACTCCAGCTTCCAGACACTCTTTACCATTGTTTCAAAGTAATATGACCTAAATAAATCGCAACATTTATTTTATTTCGATATCCTCTAATGGAGCCTATTTAAATACCAACCCGTAAACATTATTAATAACATCAACGCTGTTTGCCACTTTAACAATTCAATTCAACGGACTTTGTGCAGTTCCAGAGTTAATTTAACGCCTGAACATTTTTCGAATAGCAGACGACAATAATTAACCTTCTCGCCATTGCATAGCAGAGTTTAATTTTTATTCTTTGCGACACAAAGGGGATTTCAATACAAATTTACTTAATCTAGTATAGAACTTCAATGGAATTTTTAGGCATTCGTTATCTATCATATACTAACGATATTCCTTTAATAAGGTAGGCCAACGACATATTGATAATTATAAAATGAGTCTGAAGACATTTTCAATAAATTTGTCCCAACCGGCACAAAATATTTTTCTACGGTCATGCAAAAACAATAATTTATTGAACTATATTTAGTGGAAAAAGTGGTTCTTTATTGCACTAGTGCAATAAAATGTTTATTGCATTCATCTGTCATTCTACTACAGCGTTTTGTCATCATGACAAACATAAACGTTCAAATCGACGTCACATTTTCCTAGACTTAGTGTCATCTAAATATCATTTTTTGGTTTTGCATGAACGTAGAAAAAATATTGTATGCAATTCGTACAAAAAGTGCTTATTGCACTCGACGTGTTGTCCTACTCGGTCTAACGGCCTCGTTGGACAATTTCACGTCCCGGTGCCGACTTAGGCACCCGATCTTTTCCTTTGAAAGTAATAAAACTTAACATTTCAGTGTATTTTCAAACATTTTGCAATGTTTTTGAATTATTAATTAGTTTACTGGGAATAGGTAATAAACTGTGTTTCTGCCCATATTGAATGTTAATAAAATAATAAAAAAATATAATGGACGGTAACTGATTGACTAACATTTGGTACATGGTGACTTTCCGGGTTGATATGCCGTGAACTAGGTAACTGGTCGCTGCGAGAAATATAATTAAAGTGTACATCTCGAGCATTAGCCGGGATTCTTTGACCTGCCCTGGTTATTCTCAGGCTAGTGCTCTGTGGGGACAGATTAGCTGTCGGTATCTCCGGGTCCGCCCATATATTGATTTCGGCTGCTACTGTTGGTATTACGACTCCTACGGTCGGAATCGTTCCTCTGATAATGGTCTTTGTAACTGGTCGCATCTCAAGTTTCCAAACGTTTCTCCACTCTTTTGCGGAGTCATCACTGAAGATGGCAACAGTGAAGAGCGGCGAAACGTTTGGAAGCACAGTCAACTAATCTTTAATGGACAGTTCACTTATTCCAATGTATCAAAAATACATTTGGTTAAAAGTTTTAATAACTGTAGCAACAGAGTTCAGTTGCTAAAGTAAGAAATTTCAGTCATTGTTGGTAGCCACAGTTAACTAGATGCCCTGTTTAGTTTTGACTGGTTTGTTATTAAATGTCTAAAACGACTTGTTATATTTAATAAAAACACTATTTTAAGAATGTGTCGCCCTTAATGAAACTATTGACATATCTACCAAAAATTATTAAAATCCGCGAGCAAATATTCAAAAAAAACTTATTTTTTACATTTTAAACCCAAAGTCTGTTCAAGTGCTAGGACACTGATTTTTGGACCCACTGTACTTTTCATTAAAATTGTATTTTATATTCACTATATCTCCATATTCTTAATCCGCTACAACGACTCCAACTAGTAATTTCTAATAAAGCAAGTGCTCTCCAAACTTCACTTCTCAATTAGTTGGATAAACCAGAGAAGACTGATCGCACTCTTCCAATCCGCGGGTACTTCAATAGCCGTATAACTCGGTGAACATCTACAGACACTTTCTCCTTTGAACTTGTTTGTAGTGACGTGAATCCGCGTCTATAGCAGATTTAATCCTTTTGATAGACTAATGTAATTTGGTTCAAATGATAACTGCGTTAACAACAACTTATAAGCGCAAACGTATTTTCTTAAGATTTAGTTTATAACATCTGGAAATAAAATATGATTTTCCTCCAACCGTCACAAAACTCAGATCAGGGGTCTGCGGTTGACATTTTTCTTACTGGGAAAAAAAGATATCTTAGCAATAAAAATATTCACCTTTAATCCTAGGAGCTAAAAGTGTTAATCAAGTTTTAATTTATAAAAGTGTATTAATAGTTATTTTGCAACAAGTCCAAAAAGTGTTGTCGTACTCGGCCTGAAGGCCTCGTTGGACAATTTCACGTCGCGTGCAATATACACTTTTTGTACGAGTTGCATACAATATTTTTTCTACGTTCATGCACAAACCAAAAATTGTTTTTATTTAGATGACACTAACTCTAGGAAAATATGACGTCGATTTGAACGTTTATGTTTGTCATGATGATAAAACGCTGTAATAGAATGACAGATGAATGCAATAAACATTTAACAATAAACGCGACGTGAAATTTTCCAACGAGGCCGTCAGGCCGAGCAGGACAACATGTCGAGTGCAATAAGCACTTTTTGTACGAGTTGCATACAATATTTTTTCTACGTTCATGCAAAAACCAAAAAATGTTATTTAGATGACACTAAGTCACCACTAAGTCTAGAAAAATGTGACGTCGATTTGAACGTTTATGTTTGTCTTGGACAAAACGCTGTAGTAGAATGACAGATGAATGCAATAAACATTTTATTGCACTAGTGCAATAAAAAACCACTTTTTCCACTAAATATAGTTCAATAAAGTATTGTTTTTTGCATGAACGTAGAAAAACAATATTTAAATAATTGCTGTTTATCCACATTGATATTAAATATACAAATTGAACAAGTATTAAATTAAATAATCCACGTACCCTAATTCTTAGAGCAATTCTCAAAGCAGTTCAATACGTTTTCATTAAATAGTCATATTATTTTCAGATGTTGTGAAATCAGAAATGACAATGGTGTTTGATAGCACTATTAATTTTCAGTTTTTCACAATATTTTTTTTATTCAAAAGTGTCTTCAATGTAGCCTTCCGCCCTAGTGCTCAATCTCCATCCATTGTGTCTTTTAAAATAACAGAGGTTACCATCGCCGTCAACAAAAAGAGTAGCAGACGATCGTTGTAATGTGTGTCCACTATACTCTTTCGTGTTGTCCAGCTTCAAAAATGTTTCCACTTCTTGCGAGACGGCACTGATTTTATGAATACTGGCCACCATTCGATGACACTTTTCACATATCTGAGAAATAATCGACATTCTACCAATCCAGGTGGACGTAAAGCAACATATTTTCGATCAAAACTTAAATAATTGTCTCCCAACACAGTAAAAGAAAGTGGTCTCTTGGTTTTGGTAATGGGAATTTTTATAATTAAGGCGGATTTCACATCTTCTACATTATCAATTGTTAAATTTAGTAATTCATCAGAACGGCACACGCCTGCAACTCCCAATGTTAGGACGCCTTATAAAGAAGCTTTTTAAAAATTCTGTTCTTTTATTTAAAAAGCGTTTACCTTCATCATAAAATATAAATTATCAGGTGCACTATTCAAAAAGCAATCAACTTGCTCCTTTGTAAAAACTCGCGATTTTTTCGGTATATATTCGTATATATCCCTCATTTTGTCTATTGAGAAAATCACGTAATTTTGAATATTTGCTTATATCGATCGCCTTTCTTATATCCAACGTTGACTGCAACACTGAATATTGTGACCAAAGCGTTGCGGTTTCATTTTATTTATCAATACGTCTTCTGAATACAACTGTTTTTTTTCTTTGCACCAATCCATAAAACGTTGGTAGACGACATACATTTCTAGAGATGTCTTTGAGAGAAGATTCATAGAAATATCTTTCGCACACTCCAGTATCTCCACAGGTACACCGAAATCTTCATTATTAGATTCCGTTTTTGCATATCTTTCACCAAATTGAACCACAAACAATCACAAATGAACTCAATTAGCAGTATAGCGACTAATATTTGACAGAGTATGCATGACTACATCGATATATCCTACTTACCTACTTTACTTTATTATCCAAATTTGGTTTGAATGATTTCAAAGCACAAATTAATGAATAAATGGAGGATTTCGGTTTGAGAAGAGACATCGTGTTTTATTCGGATTATTTAGATTTTTTGTTTCGCAATTTTGCTTCCGTTTGGCTATGAATCGCTTTGTCTCGCAAATACAAAATTTGCTCGTCACAAAACGGACACTTTTAATTCTAATATAACTATATTATATACTATTAACCTAACATAATTTATGTATAATGCCACCACACTATTTTGAACTTGAATAATTTTTCATGCCCAAAATACAGCACTGTTTTGCGAAAGTCTGGCTCACAATTTTGCAAGACTCTTGCATGAAAAAGGCCAGTTTTGCATAATAAGTATAAATACTGTACGAAATAGGCGAAAGAGAATCGGAGTGACATTGAATTTATAATTAGTCAGCAGAACTGGACATAGACACATTAGCTTTAAAGATTTTAAATATAATTTTATAGCTTCTATAGAGATAAAGATGAAACCATACCTGTTCCTTCAGATCGATAAAAATATGTCTAAAGAGGAGATCTATCTGGTGTTTAGGAGCCAGAACACTTGGTAGAAGAACTACATGATCAGTTCTGAAAAAATATGGATACCTCACCAGAAAGAAATATTGACGCCGTACAGCATCCTGTACTCAGCAATTTCCAATCACGAATCACAAGCTATCTGTGCAGTGGCTTTTAGTATACAGTTTCACATGTTTAGTTAGTTGCTGGTAATTAAAGATGTAGTTATTTGTCAGTATACTGTAGATGATTAGTTTTGCTTAAATGCTGATATATTAAAATACATTTTTACTTTTATGAGAAACATAATATTCACTTCTGCTACACTGATATTTACCCTTGTAGCCCAACCGTAACTAAGTTAGAGGAGGCCGTGCATTTCTAGGAGTTTCCTTAGTCTGTGTGAAGTACGAACGCTAAGTAATTCATCATCATTTCGGCGGAATCCCTGTGATAAGCGTTGGCGAGGTCCTCCAAAGCTCCTGTAGCGAAATCAAGTCGGCGGGCGTATTTAAGGCACGTTCCGAAGAGGAAGCCCATTGTTTTTCCCTTCTCGTTAAAGCTACACTCCAGAGCTTTACTAAAAAACATTTTCAGAATTTTGAGGCGGTACTAGAAAAACGCCCAAGTCACTATCTACCAGCCGGAAATAGAAGCTTAATGAAGAAGACGCAATGGAAAATAATGTAGGTGAATAAATGTAAGATGTAGATGTAGATGTAAACGTAAGGACAAAGATACAAAGTAAATTGGAATAGTTATTTCTTTTACTGTAATTAATAAACATCATATCGTTTTTTTTTTGCAAAAGAACAATAACTGGTAAATTGCATTTTGAATATACAGGTTGTCCAGAAATTTGTGGGAAATCTCTCGGGTGCAGATAGAACATGAAAAAAATAAGAGACAAGTTCCAATACAATTTTTTCCTACAGACCCTCCCTTAGGAGATATGTGTCCCTGAAGGACGCCGCTGGAAATTGGTTTTTTCTTCAATAACTTTTAAAGTACTTCTGGGTAGCTTCAACCTTATACTAAAAAAAAGGTACTCTCGTTTATTGTCGATAAATGAACCGTTTACGAGAAAAAGAATAATAAACGAATTCATGTTTTATTTTGAATGAAAAGGGATATGACTTCTATTTTTTTGTCGACAACAAAGTGCGATATGAAAGTCATTCAAATAACAAGAAAGTTTCATTTTAAGATGTTTAATCCGACAAAATACAAAATTTAAAAAACGCAGTGGTATTCCAAGAGGTACATTCTACGAAATTATTTAAAAAAACTTCTTGAGAGCGTTCAACATGGGCTCCGTGGAGTCTGATACACATCACAATCAAACGTGATTCTCTGTAGAAGTTTCTCCCTAGTGGCGACCGAAGTGCAATACACCAATGAGGTGTCCCCACAGGTAAAAATCCAACGGAGTTAGGTCGGGAGATCGAGGAGGTCAGACAATAGGTCCTTCTCTACCTATCCAACGGCTTGGATAGACGTTATTCAGGTGCTCCCGCATGTCAACGTTGAAATAAGGTGGTGCCCCATCACGCATGAATTACATGTTTCTCCAGGTTTCAAGTGGTAAGTGTTATATTAAACCTTGAAAAGCGTTCTGAAGGAACTCCAAAAAAGGTATCCATATTACAACTAGCAACCATTTTATACAGAAGAGACGCTTATTATTTCTTGCAGCAGATAACTTAATTAGATTGTTTCCACGAGAGAAGAATATAGGAGAATAATTTATTTCGCAACCCTGTACCATCTGGTAAAATATTATAAGGATAACTTCCGAATCTTTGAATTTTTTTTTAAAGATTCCACGTGCACAGCATAATCTAGCAAAAGATTTGTAAAGCAATTGTATAATATACAATCCTTTAGAACAACTTATAATAATTCCTAAAGATTTCTAAGCAGCTGATGTAACTATCTCAACGTGTCAATTTATCATCAAAGCACTACCTATTCAAGTTGTACTCATATTTACTGGAATTAATTTTACGTGCGTACTTGTATTACATTTATCTGCATTTGGAGGCATTTTTTTAGATTGTGCCAAAGCGCTAAGTATCACATTTATAATTTTTGAAGTAAAACAGTCTGATTCAGATTTAATTTCCCTAAATAGTTTTAGATCATCCGCACACAACAAACCAATGCAACTTATTCATGGTTAGGTATGTTATGAACGTCATGAATGAAGGGGCTCAAGACTGATCCTTGTGGCACACCGGATTTCTGCAAGAACTTCTCAAATTGATATCTATTTTCTAAATATGATTTCAATAGACCTATAATAGGTGTACTAATAACAAAAGATGTTAATTTCCCTAATGATGTGGTTCGACCTATCACGTCTTTGAGAAGTCTATATACAACATCAACCTGACTTGGCCTATCAAGCTTTTCAGGTATGTATTGACACTTGCAGACAACGTTAGTAACCGTTAATTTGTTATTCATATAGTCATGTTCGATAGATTTGAAACCCGACTAAATAATATTATGAAGAATAATTTCTCAAATAAAATTACAAATGATAGTAGGCTTATAATTTTTCAGATCGACTGTTTCACCTCTTTTATAAACAGGACATATTCGGGACAATTTCCAGCTCTCAGAAATAATAATAATTATATCTCTATCCTTCATACGAGGAGTATGGATACGAGGAGTCGGGAGGCTTGTGTGGAAGATGGGGCGGCATATTATTAAGCAGGCAGCATTTTCGTCCAGAAACGACGGCAGAAATGAATCCTGCAAAATCCCATTAATAAGAGGGATGGTCGAACGCCAACTGATATCAATCTCTCACATTGATTCAAGCCAATGTTCTTCCACCATACCCGCAGAGGGGCGACAATCTTCTCTAGAGATATAGCTGATCACGATTAAGTGGTTTTATTCTCGGGTTTTAATTGTATGCTCGGTGAATTCTGTAGATTCATTAACACAATGTTCAACTCTTGTTATTTTAAATTCTCTGTACAGCAAACGTCAATACTTACTTAGTTTATTATAGTTATAAAATATACAACATGTCGAGACAGAATCGATTTTCGTCGCCAGAATAGACTAACTAGTTCAGAACACTTCGGTACAGTTAACTTACAATCAACTTGTCTCAATGGTTACAGTAAAGGTAAAGTAGACAATCGTATGCCCCCATCAACAATTTCATTATTCTCAATTATCCATCTCTCCTACTCGAGCCATGTTTTCATATATAAACATATTTTCACCACATCTCAAATCTTTCTAGCGGTAGTAAAACGTGGCTAATGAGGGTCCTTTATCGTCTGCAAAACATATCCCAACTTTCCTCTCATTCATATTCAAACTTTTCCAGCGACGACGCTCCAAACATGCCAAAATTAACCTAATGATATTTGAATACACGTTCATTTCCCGTCCCATTATGGGACGTAAATCGATATGGAAATAATTATACCAATTCGGTATGATAAATACAGGGCAGATAATATCTATGGATGTACAAACGAACTAATCATATCTCTTCTATTGCAGGAAATAGGTCTAAAGACTAGATGCAGTTCCTAGATTTGTCTAGAACTTTAGACCAACTAACTTTGAATATGTGCAGCGCGATTTTTGTAGTTGATGGTAAAACAAGCATCTAAGCAGAATATTCATTAGCTGTTGGGAAAATTATTTTTATTATTAATATACAATAAGGGCAAATACAAAGTCTATTATGTCCAATAGATAAATATAAAAATAAAACAAATTAAATTATACAAAAAAGTTAAAAAAGTAATAGAAACGTATGCATTACGTGCCTACCATAAAAATGGAAAATACGCTTTTGGGTGCCCCATGCGTAGTATCGAATAAGGCTGTAGTGTTATTTTAAAGTGGCAGTAAAGTTCCCACTGTCGCTTTTTAGTAACATTTTTCCTGCTATTCATTCTGAATGCGGTACGTCCGTCGTTGACACTAATATTTTTATTACATTTCTTTATTTCTTTGTGGCTTTGCTTGTTATCCCTGTTGCATGTTTTGCAGATATTTAACTTGGGTTAAAGTTTATTGTAGATATAGTTTTATATGGAGTTTTGTCCATACTTAGCACGCTAATAGTTATAACAAATATAATATTCACAAAAACAAAAAGTACGCTCCATATGTGGCATGATCTAAAGGTACAGGCATTACACAATGACGAACAGCATGAGCAACTTCATGGTGAATTTAAGAGGTAATAACACACTTTGTAGCTGCTGCGCGTGATGATTCTAAATAGAGATAATGTTGTTTGGACTAGTTCTAGGACTTTAAATGAACAAATAGGATTCCCTTGCGGCAACTATCACTTGAGGGTGATTGCAGTATTGAAGTCATATTTTAGTAACATGAGTTAGTCACTGCTACGATAATTTGCCACTTTGTAGTTCTGAAAACTTAAAGGTTGTCCACTGGTAACTGTAACGTCTTCAAAACCAGGAGAGTTACTTGGAAGTCACAAAACTGTAAAGTAACCAGTGCTAATTGGGATGTGTCTAATAAGTATATAGGTACAAAATTATATTATTTACCTGGTTTCGTAATGTGACAGTGCACACCAGCTTACCTTGATCTAAAATTCGATAGTCTTCCAGATCCAAGGTGTCAAAGTTACAATTTTGATTCAGTTTCTCAAGGATAACTTTTTAATAACTGAAATATCTACACATCATTTTCTATATCATTTTTTGTGTCACAGTGTATTAAAGTTATCTTTCAATTGTAACTTTAACACGTTGTATCTCGGATTCTATCAACTTTGGGGCTTAGATAAGTTCAAAACCGCCATGCATACATAATAAAGCACCTGTAAGAACGGGAAGGATATCCGATAGATAATGATAAAGTTAGAACGATGGGACATTTTACCAGATCGAGAATCTATTCCCGACTTTATAATTTCTCCTCAGTTTCTAAATTCCCAGACCAGGAAAGTTTGCATAAAATTCAGTATTGCACGCTAAGTACCGCCAATAAGTTTCCATTCCCCAATAAAACTTCGAGAAACGAGTAGGTGGGGTAATCAAATGTGAAAACTAAAAAACTTGGATATTTATTTGGCCGGATAAGTAGTGAATTTCTATTGCACAAAGGAGTGGGTCGAATCGAATCCCCCAGCAGGAGTGGGGCCTCTCCAGGGTGCCATAAGCGAGTTCTGAACTTCCCAGAATATAAAGAAAACGGTATCTTGCGTGGGATAGTGAATTCAAACAACTTTAATTCCGTTAAATAAATTATTAAAGGGGGCGAGTTTTATAGAGTTCGGGCTCGAACAAAGTCGTAAAGAATTTGTCGACCCTTACGAGGACCATGAAAATTTTGAAGTTGAATCTCCTGCCTATGTCGGTATTAAAATGGCCTCCAGCATTTGTAAAAAAATTAAATTTATTACAAAAAGTTGTTCGAGTGTTGTGAATAAATAAAAAATGCTCTATAGCTCTTCAAATTATACAGTTTTTATCTACAATAGTTATTATATACATGGTGCCAGCTAGCCTAGATTCTTTAAAGTCAAAATACGTCGATTTATGCTAATTTGCCTATACAGGGTGATTCACTTTCTATGATTAGGACTTTAACCATCGATAGATCTTGTCAAAATAACGCCATTTTGAAGTATTAATTTTTTCCAAAGCATTCCTTTTAGATATAAGCTCTTAAAAAACATTTTCTTTTTGGTTTTTATTTATTTATTCTTAAACCACGAGAGCCATTTGTTGAAAGTTGAAAACGAATATTTTAAATGTCCCGGCCTCTTCAAAATGCGCCAGTTATTAAGAAGAATGTATTGAACAGTAAGAGATGATTTACATACTTTTAGTTTTAAGATTACACGTTCCTTTGTTTTATTCTTTAATTAAAAAAGTTTAAAATGGGTTGCTCATTTTATTTTCTTAAAACAAAACAAACACGATGTATGAACAATGTATATTGACAGCTGTCAACAATTATAACCATACAGTGATTAGTCGATAAGTATCAATAAAACAAAATAAGTAATAAACTTTGCTTGAGTGTATAAAACTAATTCAAATTAATTAAAAAAATATTAGTAATTACTAACTGTAAACAAATTTCATTAATTACTAAAATAAAGTATATATTAATGTAAAATTTTTAGAAACAATTTAAATTTAATTAATACCTTTAGTGAGGAATATTTAGAAGGGCACTGGGTTTGTTTCTTGTTCGTATAATTGAAGAGGCAAATTTATATATTTTAATTTCTTAGGAAAATGATAGTAAAGTGAATAAGAAAATACCTTTGAATCTATCTACTATTTGATAGCAATTACCATAAGGGAAAAAAACGATACATTATTCGATAAAAACGTAAAATTAATGATTTCACAAAGAAAAAACAGGAGAATCGATATTCACCACCATCAGTTAGTCCACGACCAGTATTTTTATTCAATTTCGGTCTGTTATTTTAATTTGAACATAAGAGAAAATTATCAACTGCTGTGCCTCGTAAATTATGAGAAAAATGTAACTGCTGTGCCTCGTAAATTATGAGAAAAATGTAAACAGAGAATGCAAAAAACGATGAATCAATATCAAAACAAAAATGCCGAAACAATATATAAAATTCCAAGCAAAAACTTGATACATATATATATACCATGTAATAGGTTATTGATTTATATATTAATAAAAATGATAGTAAATTTACATGTTGTTCATGTCCATGTATCACTGTAAACAATACCAAATATATACTGTACTACAATAATCTCCATAAATACAGTAGAATTACATCTTTTACGCCAAATGACATCATTTTTATTAAAATTACAAATACGTAACGATGTTGTAAAACTGCATTTCATACACAATAAAATGTGGTGGACTCCTAAAAAATACATATTCACAAGTGCATGATGTGTATTTACCTAATATATTGTGAATTTGCAAACGATATGTAATAACGTCCAATAGAGTTGTTTGCACCATATCACGTGGTAACACCAAAGTGAGGTGAAAGCATACTTGTGATGATTTTTTTGATGTGTTATACTTTACAGAATATGTACAAATGACTTAACATATAGTATTTTATATAGTTATATATTCATTACTGCACTACTACAAAACAACAGTTTTCATAAATACATAAAAAACAATGTTAGAGCATTTACAAGTGTCTCAGAGAGGTAGAAGTATTGCCCCTTACCTTTATTTTATGTTGAATTTAAAATTTCTAAGTTAGGTAGCAGTAATGCTGAAAATGCTACAACGCTTTGATTGAAAATCTAACATAAAATTACTGTATTAGTAATATGTTTTACTTTCTGAAAATATATTGAGATAACAATATTTTACACTTCAAATAGTATTTTTCCATTATAGTTATAACACTATCTTCTGGTGTATTATTTCACAATATTGATCTAGACTATAAACCAACAATCCACCGCGTAATAATTGTTATCAGTGTAATTCTTCTATTGTGCTTTACCTTTTTCATGGATTATACTTATATCCGTATTTAAAAAGTTAATATACATAGCAGGTACCGTGTGGATATTTTTTGTTTTCCGCTGCTAGGTTACTTTATTTTGATAGGAATGAATTCCCTTGGAGAAACGATAAACGCTACTCCCAGAGGTCACATTACTCTGATGAGAGTTTTTATGTCCAAAAAGAAAGTTTCACTACATTTTATGAATAATGAAGTAAAAATATAACCTCATAACTTTATGCAATCATGTTTCCACCAAAACTGAAAATACTTGTAACTTTAAAATGCTTTGTATAACTCTGCGTAAGTACTACTACTTGTGTACAGATGTAAATTTTATACATATATATTTTATATCTATAGTAAATAATGTAGCTGCATTTAGAGAAATGCGAAATATATTCTTATCTAAAACCAAATAAGGTTATATTTTTTGCAGGTTAATCTTATATATAAAATTCTCGTGTCACAGTGTTAGACGCCATACTCCTCGGAAACGGCTTGACCGATTTTTATGAAATTTTATATGTATAATAGGTACCTACGTCTGAGAATCAGTCGTAATCTATTTTTCATACCCCTAAGTGATAAGGGTGGTCCACCCCAAACATTTATTTTTTATTTTTTGGACAAAATTTTTTATTTTTATTTTTTATGATGTGGCATTAAAAATACATACAACCCTTAATTTTCACCCTTCTATCACAAACCCCCATTTTTTAATAGCCATTTTAGTAATTTAATCATTTTTAACCCTGGTCGATAACTGATCGATTATTACTAGATCAGTTATCCCCGCCAGGCGTCTACCTTCACTGTCACTTCTGACCTAGTAAACAGCACGGAGTAGGGATGAGAACGAAGCCCGTCTCCTGTCTCTCTCACACAATAAGCCTTCTCTCACTCCCTACACAGTTTTCGGTCATTATTATTGTGTATGCAACGAGCGTAGTAGTGACGTTTACAAATATCATTTTACCTTCTATAAGTGTAATTATCAAGGAAATTTATTATTAATTTGCTGGACCATAATTATTTATTTCCTATTTTATCAATAATTAATAAAATTATTAATTTTATTTGTAGCTCTCACTATTAGTTAAGTTATCTATACAACCTCAAAAGTACGCAACACGTGTCACGAGCTCCCGGCGACAACGGCTATTGTTTTGTACAGTGAACAATGCCAACAAGACGTAAAGGGGCTAATTTGGGCCGTCAAACAAGTAAAATTGCAGGCACGCGAAATAATTCAAAAAATGAATGTTTCGTGTTTTGTTATTCTTATAGGCCGTCATCGTTCACAGTGCTCCATTCCTCTTTTAGTTAAATACCACATCTCCACACACAATAAGTTAGTTATTTTTTATTTAACGACCAAAATATTCACTAGAAATAATTCATATGGCAAAACAACGTTTGCCGGGTCACCTAGTATTTATATATAGATGTCATTTCTTGCTATAGTAAATAAAGTAGGTAACTGTATTTAGAGAAATGTGAAAAATCTTCATTTCAAGTCAAATTAATTCATATTTTTTGCAGATGGCCTTATAAAATGTTCCTTCAAAAAAATTTTGGAGATAGAAAACATTAAACCTATAACATAATTGCTTGTAATTTTACTAAGTGATTTGAAATTATATCCTAACTAGCACAATTGGTCGTTGGAACGTTGCTGCGACTATTGTAGGTAATTTAAAGTGGTTTGCCACTAGCCACGGGCACGTAATATGAACGTTAGCATTACGTGCTTGCAACTAAAATGGGGAATAAGTTTTTGGTGCACGCTACGTTCCAGCGACTTTTCTGGAACTTGTATGGCCACGTTCTAGCGACGTTGTGGTTCCGTGGAGGAAACGTCGTGGCATGGAAACAACTTTTAAAGAACTTCAACACTCTCCCACCACTCTTTCATATTAGTATGTTGTCCATCTCCATTTCCTTAACTCTTAAGGTATTAGGCAGGTATTTATAAATGTAGTACGTATTAATTACGCAAGTAAAATATGTAGGTGCTTCGAAATAAATAAAACTTCCAAATCCAGCGCGTGCCTTTAAAATGCATATATTTTAAGAGCAAACATGTCTAAAGTATCTGGTATTATTATATGTGAATGTGATACTCTGGATGGTGAAAGCTACCTTTTATTGTTCGTTGAAAGTGACATTAATTTTTTATTCATAAACATACTGAATTTGATAGAGAAGTAACGACTAAAGCTTTAATTGTGAAGTTAAAGTTAATATTTTGCAATAATGGCGACCTATGTCACCTATCAAAATGGCGCATGTCGCAAATCTCTAATAATAATAATAATTGTGACTATCACACATTGTACAAAATTCCGGCTACCTCATTTTAGCTACATTTTTCCTGCTGTTCATTCTGAACGCGGTACGTGATATGATCAAATAGACATCACACAAGGCTTCCAACTTTGGGAAACTACACGGTAAAATTTACATCATGAGATATTTTAAAGAAGATACACACTTTGTAGTGGCTGTGTTCGATGATTCTTAGTACTTCTAAGCGTAGCGATAACGCTGTTTGGACTAATACATATTACTTACGAGTTGCACAACTTTAAACAAATAATTAAGGTTCCCTGAACATTGTGGCACTATCACAGCTACTTGAAAGTGACTGCAACTTTGAAGTAGTATTTTAGTAACATGAGTTAGTCGCTGCCTCGATCATTTGCTACTTTCAAGTAACTAAGATGTCTCCAAAACTAGGGGAGCTATAACTTTGTTGCATAAAGTTATTTACACAACAAAGTAGTAAATTTGGTGATTTGGTGGCAATTACGTAATACTTACTCTTTGAAGGTTCCAGTCTCAGTTAGTGTTACTTTGGAGCTAGCTTGGATTATACTACGTACTTTCCGTTTAAGTAAAATTAAGCTTATCAGTTTATTGATTTATTTAAAATAAAAGAACGTGAATTACACAATTACACACTATGTACACCATGTAATGTTATTAATTATCTTCATACAAACTACTTATATTCCAGGTAAACAAGGTCTACGTCTACGTGAGATTCTGCGATGTTTAATTTAAGTCTCAAATAAAGTCCCTTTGTTTGAATATAATTACACAGAAACATAATTCACCTTTCCTGCCACCCGAGGCATGTGTTCAGTGTTTTCAAGATTTTCCAGGACTCCTGGCAGCTCGGTATAATTCCAACATAATGTGTACGTCCCTTATTATACTCTTCCATTATCAGCCTCGACCCCTCCTCCTTACAACTTAATTATCTCATGAAAATATAACATCCCTGCTCTCCCCGCTTTCTCTAGAGAGCGCACACGAGAACTTGCTGTAATAATACGTAATATGGGCATCGTTATTAACTTTAAAATTAATAAATTTCAATTATTTCTACAGTACAGTATAGCGCAACTTTCAAACTAAATTTATAAAATCAGCTGGAATAGGTGACGCATTTTTTAAGCTATAGCAGATCCGTCCTCAAAAAATCTAGTTACCTATACAACAGTAAGTATAGCCTGAAACATCATGAATAACAGCAAAGGATATTGCATAGAATCTTATTTACTCTCCTAAAATAATTCAATAATGTAAAGAAAACTATGTGACATAAGTTATTGCGCAAGAGGAGTTAAGTTAATAGGCGTCTGTGAGATTGACAATGGCAAATATATTACCAAAGTTTTACGAATAAAATCTTCCACACACAATGCGGGACATTCAAATTCACGTAACAAATCGTTGCAATCTGGCTGTCGATAACGCGTTGGTACACAGGAAGAAAAACATCAGCAGAAAAGAAACATTAGACGGGAAGTAGAGAGTAGACCCCTCATCATGCTGGTCCACAGTACAATCACACCCGATATAACCATTTCCCTTTGATGTGTATTGAAAAACCGACATCTAGGCCATCGTCGACCATTATAAATATGCCTAGGCAATTGCGCTCTCTACACAATGGCTCAAAGAACTGGGTCAGCATGATGGCCATTGCGAAGAGGAACTTTTGAGTATTGCTCGGCATGTACACATACTTGCATACCAAAGCTATCTAATTTTGTTTTGTTTGATTTCTTTAATTTTTGTTTATGAGAGTAACAGAGAGGAAGCGAACAAGATAATATCAAGCAAACAGACATTTGCACAGTGTGACAATGGATGTGTTTTTTTCTTTGTCTGACTGCGTCAACACAAAAATTGTTTTTTTTTCTTATTGTATATCATAGGAAACATTTGCAATTTCCAAACCTGTATTTATTTCACGCTGCACATCAGTGTGACAATGGATGTGTTTTTTTCTTTGTCTGACTGCGTCAACACAAAAATTTGTTTTTTTCTTATTGTATATCACAGGAAACATTTGCAATTTCCAAACCTGTATTTATTTCACGCTGCAAGCAATACAAAACATATTTTCCTGTTTTGTTTTACTTTAATTTTTCTTTGCTCGACTCCATATCAATTTCTTTCAATATTTCCATTCTACAGTGAACTACAAATACTTTGGAAAGAAGGAACAGTTCAATGTTGTTGCTATGCTTATAACATGAACAATAGATCTAGTCACTTCTCCATCCATCATTCCCTATGATACTATGCAAATTTAAATGTCCTATCCGGATTCTGTAATACAGAAGATATGTCTACTAAGCCATGTTACATTTTACTTTTTATAATGTTTAATTTTTCGGGAAAAGACAAAACAATCACTTATTTGCACTTTTCGTCACTAGTACTTGCTAACTCTTGATATGAATAAGGCATTTTGAAGCAAAACGACGTAAATAAATGCGGTATCTGATATACACTGTAACTCTTTTGCAGGAATGCATTTATTTCAACTCAAAAAACAACTATAACTAATAATTATCTAAAATTGAATACTTCTATAGTTTCCAAACATCAATTTTGGATTAACCAAATGGCAAACGCACAGGTGCAAGCGTAAACCTTTTTGATGATGATGCATCTATCCTCTGTGTGAAATCTAATATAATAACAAACACTAACAAACTGACAAAGAAAACAAAAAAAAGTATATAACGCCCCAGTTCAGGAAAGATTTTATGCAAATCATATTTACTTGCGCTAATTTTATATCTTTCTCTCAGGCTAACTGTATAAACAAATTATAAAAAGAATACTTTTAGAAACAGCGTGCGAAAGTTTGTTATTTACATTACATTGGCACGTTTTTCCACGTTTCTATGAGCCGGAGACTCGAAACTTGCAAACTTCACGAACCCACTGATACAATATACGTGTTGTTTATATACAGCTCCGAAGTAGATTACCACTCGTTTGTTTGCAAATTGTGGGAAAACAAACAAAAATTTCTTTGTACCGCATCGTGATACTGGCCAAACTAATGTAATAACACATTTTTATTCACAGCTAGATAGCGCATTCCGTGAGTTTATTACTAGTAAATAAGATTTCGTCTCTAATAAAGTTATAATTTCACCATTTTCCACCACATAAACAGTTTATATTTTTCAAAAACAAAGAACGTTACTACAAAAGGATATTATCAAACAGATGTTGGCGTCAAAGAAAATGGAAAAGCAGTCTCTTTATTTCCATAGAAAAAAATATATTTCCAAAAGATTTTTCCTTATACCGATTTAAAGGTGATATTCAAGAAAAGAAGAAAAATGTAAAATTTATACAGCGTTGGTTATTTCTGTTGAAGTGGATATAGGGTAATTTTGAGAGCGGGGTATGAATTAATGACAGCAGGCTTTAAAATAAATGGCTACAAAATATTGCCCTAAAAAATGTTTTTTTAATAACCGAGATAACTGAGTTTAAAATTATTACAAATTTTGAATCCGACTCTGTGTAATCCTAACTTAACCTAATAAGTCAACAAACTATTTCACAATACGTCATCGATATACGAGGTATGATAAGTTGCGTGCGCAGTCTTTGGTGAAGCCACAGGCTTCATGTATAACCTTAACCTTAAATAACAGCGTAACACGTACATAAACGAATCGTGGTATTTTTATTATTTTAGGAATTTTCGAGTGTATGCGTAGTATAATTCTGTGTTACACGTAATTTGCTGACAGTGATATAACAATAGCCCAAGTGTATTGACAATAATGACCTGTAAGCGTAACGGAGTGTAATAAAAATCGGCTGGTTATATTCCACGAAATACACAGAAAATTTTCTTATAAATATCATCCCTCTGCATGACCATTTGTTTATTTGCCACAACGAATATGAGATACAGGCAAACGTAAAAGACGTAACTAACCTAACCTGCACTCAAAACGATTTAATAATATATTATGATCGAAACGGATTGAGTGACCTATTTTGAAGCTTAAAAATTTCAAAAATTTATACGAATTTCGTAGTAAAGGCTCCAACCTACACTAGCATATTTCAGTTTAAGTCGTATTAAAGTATTATACAATGTCTTAAGGATACCTCAAAATTTTTTGAGTTACCAATAACAAAACCTAGAATTTGTTAGGTTGTTGCTGTAGTAATCAGAATGTGATTTCTAAAAGAAAGATGTAGATCGAAGGTAACTCCCAGATCTATAAATGTATTCCTGCGAATTAAGTTAATTCCGGTGAGATATAAGTGATCTGCTTACTTCCTGCTCGGCCTAAGCGGCTCGACTTACAGGAAGCGACTTACATTGCAGCAGGTACTTAACGCAGACCTCTTGACCTGGGCGACCGGAGTATCATTTACAGATCTAAGTTAATTCCACTGATGTTATAATTAAACATAATTGCATTAATTTTTCTGGTACATGAGACAACATCGCACTTATTCATGTTCAGTTGTAATTTATTTCTGTCCCACCATTTATGAGTATTATTTAAATCATGTTGAAGACATAAATTCAGCATAGTTATTTATTCTTTAACATATCTTCATATCGTCGTTGACAATACCATTAACAAATAAAATGAATAATAGCAAGAGGCCAAGTACTAAACCTTGAGGGACACCTGACGAAGTTGTATAATAATTTGATTTACATTGTAGGTATTGAACAAATTGACTTCTGTCACACAGGTATGATTGAAGAAAATCAACTGAACAAGAAATCCAGAGAAACACAATTTCGTGAGAAATACACATGATTGAGACAGTCAAAAGTCTTGCAAAAGTCAGCATAAACAACGTCCACCTGGCTATCCACATCTAAATTTTCAGCTAAATAATGTGTCACACACATTAAATTGGAAGTAGTTGAACGTTTTGGTACAAACCCATGTTGATTAGTACATATACTATGTTTTAGTTGAGCATAAAGATTATCATGCAATAAAAATTCAATAAACATGCAATTGAAAGTAACCATAATTTTGATTTTGAAAACATTGAAATTCTCAATAATGAAAATAACTTGCAAAAACGTTCTATTCTTGAAATGATTCAGATTAAGAGAAATACTAATTCTATTAACAATAACACTGACATTAATGGTTTATCACATGTATATTTTGACTTGATTAACAATTGATTCTTTGCAGATTTTTGCATTACCTGTATATACTTATTATTTAAAGAAACTTTTAAATTTACTGGTATATTTTTTACTTTTTTCACCGACATTTTGTATTTTTTTTGTTTAAAAAATAGAAAATTTTTTTCTGACATTCCTAGATATGAGCTCGTCTTCATTCTTAATATTCGCGTTAAAATATTTTATATTTCATTTCGCACCGCAAGACAAACTGCGAGTATAATTAAAATTTATGTTTTTTTACATCTAAAATATTTTTTTTGGAAAAATTATTATGAAAATTAAGATTCGTATGCGATGATAAGTATGTTTTAAACTAAATGTTTTTTGGTGTTTTTAAAAAATTTTATTTACGTCTTATTGTTTTTACTTTTTTAGCATAAGAATTTTGTAATTTCTGAAGATGGGTATTATTGTAATAAACCCGAAACGTACATAAAATTAAAGTTTTCGTTGTTTCTTTGTTCAATTGACCTACTGTCCCAGGATATTGAATCTATAAGATAAAAATTCAAATAATTTACTGAAATCAATAATCGCAATAGGACCATAATTCTGCACCACTGTCTTATTGCCTTTCATCCTGTATGATATACAGAGTAATTGCATGGTGATTTTCTCTTCCAAGTGCTGCACAATTGACAATCCGATCAAATAGCGCCTCTCTTGTGTTCACTTGCAAATACTAATGATTTAAACCATCCCAAAGTACACATTTTGCATAATATCCAATGGAACATCGTCTAGTAGATCTGTCAAATTGTTTTCTATAATTTCTACATATCTAGCTCCAGTAAGACGACTATCTAGCACAATTGGGCTACTACTGAAAGTTAATTTCCACCGTGGCGTGCGGATTTTCATCTGACCAACGATGTGCATTGTGACAGTTATTTACTCCACCACGAGTGAATTGAGCCTCATCAGTGAACAAAATGTATTTATAAAGTGTCTGGTTTGCGTTTATCCAATTGCATAAATGCAACCGCAAATCATTATAACCGTCCTGAAGATTCTAGACCCGTTGAATATGGAAAGATTTTAAACCATTTCTGTGAATGACTTCCCATGCCGAGCTTGCCTCTTAGATGTAGATGCCTCTCACACTGAGAAACATTCCAGTTTCACGTGCATTGTTGAAAACTGTCTGAAATACATTTCTATCTGGCACTCTTCTGTTCGAGAAACGATGAGCGTATTCTCGATGACTAAATGTAGCAGGCATTACTAAATTATGTGAGTACAATACCGACTAAATGAACGCACATGTAAAAATAAATGCGGCAGTTATAAAATAAGCGTTTAAATCTCAAACGTCAAAATAAATGTAACAATTAGTAATCACTGATGTGAGTTTGGTATAAAATGCATGACCTACTCAAAATAAAATATCAAATAATAACAGCTTTCGCAAAAATAGCAATAATAGCTATTTATGCCATCAGTTACGAAATGTCTAATGCCTAACTCACAAGTTACACAAAATTTCATTTCGTAACGTATTGCATACAAGATTTTTCTAATTTTGAAGAAAGTAATAAAATTTAATATAATTGACAAAAATTTGGAAAACATAAATTTAGTTTGTTGCTGTTACTTTATGTTAGTTGTCAGTTTGACATTTTGTAAAAAGTCTAAACGGAAGGTATTTAGCGAGATTGATATATTTTTAGTTTTATTTTTAAAAAATGAGTGATTCAAGTTCTGAAGAGCTACCAAGCGATATTGAAGAGGCAGCAGGTAATGCTCTATTATCAGTAATTCCCAAAAAGTCAAAGGCAGTTTATGATTTGGCATACGAAAATTTGTTACGTGGTGTGATGAGAAGAAAATTAAACATGTTAATGAAAAGTTTTACTTGCATGTTTTGAGGGTAAGAAAGATCTAAAAGTTTCCACATTATGGACACTTTACTCAATGTTAAGGTCTGAACTAAATCTGAAAAGGAATATTGATATTAAAAAATATACAAATTTGGTAGCATATATTAAAAGGCAAGCGGACGGGTACAGTGCTAAAAAGTCAAAAGTTTTTATTAAAGAAGATTTTGCCAAATTTTTAGCTGATGACAAAGAATACTTAATGGCTAAGGTTGCAATGATAATTGGAATGGCAGGAGCATGCAGAAAAGCAGAATTAACATTTCTTCCAGTTGAAAATGTTATAGACGAAGGAAGCCATTTTCGTGTTGATATCCCACCTTCAAAAACAAAAGTTATACGGCAGTCTGCAATTACCACTGGAGACATTGAAAATACGAATCTTGTTGAAATATTAAGAAAATATATTAAGTTGCGTCCCCAGGTTCTTAAACACAACAGATTTTTTGTAAAATATGCGAATGGAAAATGTACCAGAAATCCTGTGAGTAACACATTTAGCAGTCTGCCAAAAGTTATTGCACAATTTCTTGGTCTTTCAAATTCTGTTCTATATACTGGCCACTGCTTCAGAAGAAGCTCTGCCACTTTCCTAGCAGACAGTGGCGCTGATATTTTAAAATTAAAGAGGCACGGAGGTTGGAAATCTAGCTCTTTTGCGGAGGGATATGTTGAAAATTCCATGAATAATAAAAAACTTATAGCGCAAGAAATATTTGGTGAAACATCTTATGCAATGTGCGCCGCTTCCCAAATAACAGCAAGTTCGAGCAATGAAAAATATGTCGTCGGGAATTAATTTGAATAATTGCAATAATTGTGTTATCAATATTTATAATAATTAATTAATTTATAATTTATGTTTTTAACTTGTATTATAACAGTTTAATAAATAGAATAATTCTTTTTGTCACTAATTTTGAAATACATTTTTTGTCACCAATGCATAACATTTTACTTTATGCAACTAGTTACAAAAAGTAAGACGTTTCATAATGTCAATCAGTTTTAAAAAGTGTCACTTTATATGTCAAAATTAGAAAAAGATATTTTGTTGCTATCTTAGTAAACGTTGATATTCGACCATATCACGTAGTATATTTAAAAAGCTCATTTGACGCTCTTTCACGTGGCCTTTCCATAAAAAAAATATCGATGATGTCTTATCATGTACATGGTACACACAAATGTGATATCAACAAATACGAAATTAAAAACCGATTTCCGAGAATTAAAATTTTGTAGTTAATGAATCATGAATTTTACTCCATAAGAGGTAATTATAATTAGTACCTTTTTTATGGCAATATTAATATTACTGAGCCTGCTGAGTATTTTAATTGATTTGACGCAGCGGTATCTTAAATTTAAAGTACTGCTTCCGAACCAAACTGGAGCTATATTTCAGGACCTGTTTTAAAGAACTTCGGCCTTCAAGGCCGCCTTGTATAAAATATGATCCCCGCCCCACCTGTGTCACATCTCCCACCCATGCGGAAAAATAAAACGTAAATAATTTCCAAGGCGTGCATTTTATCCCTTTTGACAGCATCTTCGCTGAGGGATGAATCCACTCCACACATACATTATTCATCAGAATTGCGGAGTTCTTTATATTTTAATCCGAAAAGTTCTGCACGTGAATTTTATCAAAGATGCGCCATTAAGAATATTAAACGGAACAAAAAATAATGCGTTGTCATTCGTCTCGCACAAAACATCTTATATAAGCTCTCCTTATAAAGAACTCCATCCAGCGTAAGCTTTTGAGAAATGAGATACACAAGGTGTATAAAAGCGATATTAGACGCGGCGTGCGGAGTGGCAAGATATTTCTTTCACATGGAAGCGGTAAAAAATTGTTTTCTTGGAAGCAGGACAGTATACTTATGAACAATTTCTAGCATAGTACGAGATGCGATCGCGTGATTGCTCGTCCATCTGTTTTTTAACCCTTATCTGGAGAGGTGTCATTTTTGTTACATAGACGGAGAGGTGTCGTCCGTGAGACGACGATTTTCAGTAGAACGAAAATTAATAAAATACTCAAAGAAACCTTGATTTTTTATTAAAAGTATACAAACAGTACCCTTTGGTGATAACATAAATGAAGTTAAACTTAAATATAAAAAAATTACTAATACAAGTCAAGAAATACAAAATGAAAAATATTTTTAACAAAAATATAAATGCATACTTCTGAGACCTATAACGTTAACAAAATAAAAATCGTAGGTCTTCCCATTAGAAAATTAGTTAATACAATAGTAACTAAAGTCAATATTCTTAAAATACATCGAGGATAATGTCTTTTATCACCGTTATCAAACGGAGACGCGTCGTCTAACAGACTACGTTGGATGTACCGATCACAATAACTTCTCAATAGATACTGACCAGGGTGTGCTAATAAGACTACCTAATAAGCATAACTAAAGGAAGGATTAGGTGGAACGGTAGGCCAATGGGCGACTTCAGTAGGTAAAAAAAATGTTTTATGTTTTTCAGATCGTCTCATAATTTTTTTTTTCAAACTGTCATCAAAAGACATTTTCGTTAAATTTTCAGTTGACAAAGTGAGTATTTTTGTCATTTAACTGCGAAATACTTTTATGTTCTAGAACCCCAAAGCCTTTTTCGTTGTAAAGCAGATGTCAGGATAATTTGCAATTTTTTCGAAGCTTATTTATCTTTTTATTAATTAAACAATATACATTTTAAGTAATACTAGAAAGGTGAATTTTGCACGTCCATAATTTACCGTTCTGAACAACTTTTTCAAATAAAATTTTGCTGTATTTTCAGTAGAAAAGGCACTTTACCTGAAACGATAACAGTTTTCAATCGGTGCACTGAATATTTCAAATAGAATTATTTCGAAAACTGTTACTCATAACGACTTCAACAAGGTATATCTTTTTTAGATACAACAGGTAAGATAATCTATTGTTTTAATAGACAGATGGATACACTAAACATCAAAAAAGTTATGCCATTTAAAAGAAACATGCTGGCGCCCTCTACTAGTGACGTCAAAATTAGTTAAAAATTCTGATTTGCCGTGCCAAAAACCCTAATTGTGCCAATTTTTTTTTAATACTCCGACAGGTTTCAAAGTTATTGACATATTCAAAATAAAATTCTAGCATTGAACACCCTGTATTTTTTAAACCAGCAACATTCGGATAAGGCATATTTGGCTCAATCGCCATATTTTGGTGTGTAGTATCTCCAGTTCAGAGATGAATCACCCTGTATTATTATTAATTAAGGCAAGTTGTCTTAAATCATAATATTTTGAAGTGAAAAATCTCGAATATCTCCATGGGACATTACTTACGGTCCACATGTATACAAGCTGTTTTTTATTCATATCCCAGGCGTTAAATGTTCCAATTCGGATATTCCAAACCGCCACAAATTTTTATACTGCATATTTTATGAAAATATATTTGTATTTTTCAACATTGCTACACTGATATTACGAGCACGATTACACTAATGCATCAAGTCTATTAAACCATGCTTTATCGGTTAATCATGAAAATTTTGTTGAAATTACTGGCTAAATTATGAGTGAAATTAATACGTGTTTGTTATGCTAACATTTGCGATGATTTATGTTACAATATTTACCATTTGCGGAGGAATTATTCGGTTTGCCACGAAATTGAAATTATGGGTTATTGTTTACTGCATGTTTTAAAGCGGTAACATTATTTTATTTGAGAAAATAATTTGAAAAATTAATCACATTACGTTATTGTCGCCGTATTCCTGACAAAAAATGATCAGTTATATGTTTTTAGGTACAAAAATCTCAAAATAAAGCTTACAGAACAAACACTGGATTTATAAACTTTTGTTTATTCATTATTATTTAAATACAGTTTAAACAAAGTTCTTACTTTTAAAAAACGTTCTTAAGATTTATCTTTACTGCTATCCTAACACAAGTATTTTCTCATGCACGTTATGTCTGCACGGATCGGCACGGGCCTGCTCGTGAAGATTCTCACGTTATTTAATGAATACTACATCAGCACCAGCATGTACCGTCACCTTCAACGATCGTCACTGCAGGCCGTATCGGTGGACTGCAATTGCTATGCTTGGCCGCGCCAGTCCGACATAAGATCTGCTCCCACAAAAATTAGGGATTGGTTTCGAACTGTTAGAAATGTTCGAATAACCTGCACAAAAAATTGCTGATCCATGCCGGACAGTAGTGCAGATTTGCAGATCCGTGCAGGCATAATGTGCGCGAACTTAAAGCAAACATTTTAAATGTAACATCAAGATTATGTTACAGGAAAGTTTAGAGGTGCAGAAAAAAGTAAAAAAATGGTTGAATACTTGTACCTGAAAACATATTAGGATTTTGTCAACTTAATGCTGAAATAGTCTATATCCATTTTTATCAAGAATTGGTTTTTGCTCTAAATGGAACAAAAAGTCAATTTTTGATAAAAATAAACATTATGCATCTGAATTAAGGTGACGATTTTTTCATAAACGCGGGGTCTCATTGAGACATTTTAGTGGAGTCAATTAGTGGACTCCAATAAAGTGGACTTGAAATTACAAAAAAATTAATCACGGCCGGACATCATCAAAAACTTTTTTGTGGTTAAATATGTTGACAAATAATAAACAAAGAAACAAAATCTATTCATCTTAGTTGACAGATACTCATATAACACGAATAAAAGTGTACTAAATTCAGGACCAGGTAAAATATAAGATCATTTTTAAACTATATACGTATTACGTGTTATTTTCCAGCTGCATTACATCAAAAACAATTGTTTAAAATTTTATAAAAAATTTACATTAATTTTGTGAGGATTTTAGGATGTTTAGTTATTCTATATTGTCAATCTTAGTATATTAATGAATCATATTGCTATTAAAAGAATTATTATTGAATATTACAAAAAGAAATATATGATGGAAAGAAAATAACCACTTTATATACAGTGTGGCCCACTTCACGACATCTCTGCAAAAATTGCATTTACTATTTGATTTGGTTCGGTTTTGGCTCACACAATATGAAATTCTATTGTCTATAATCAAGGCCTACTATATTTTTTTTCCAATGTCAAAATTGGCAAAAACTGTTTAGCGATTTCTTTCATCTAAAAGCTGACCACACTATGTGGATTTTAAGTGGGTCACACTGTACATGTATATTAAGATACCAAAAATTATCTAAAAACGTCATTATTACTGCATTAATGTTAGAATAATTTGTTTCCCTTTTATTTCTTTTCGTTTCTTGGCATGCATCCAAAATATAACTAGAATCCTCGCTAGAATTACCACATGCTAAATTTCTATATCGTTTATTCTTATTTAATATTTCCTCTACAGCAAAACATGTAAAATATTTGTAACTATATTATGTAATAATACCTGAACTGCCATATGAAAAATAATGTTTTATTACATACCTTCGGGTGCGACGTTAAACCTGATACACCCTGTATATAATCCGCATTCTATTAAACTGTTACGAAAATTTAATTTTACTATTATACAGTGTTGTTATACAAGCCCTAGGAATTTTTTACAGTGTAGAAAGCAGTCTACTTACATTTCTGAAGTCAATAAGCTGGGTGACAAGTGTGCCGTCGGACCTCTGGAATTCTAATGTGACGGTGTCGTCGGTGACGTTCGCCGAAATGTTCTCCTGGACGACATCTCCGCCCTGAAAATTAATTCGGAGTTAATTGTCTGAACGCTGAAACTTAACCGTTTCATTACATCGAGGCAGTGGGTTCGCAAAAACTCTTTTAAGAATTCACTTCCATCTGAGTAGCGATTAAAGGCGTAAATAAAGCGAGAATTAAAACGTTTATTTGGGTGGTAGATGTGGTCCTTGGGGCGAGCCAAAGTCTTAAGGTTATGTAAATATTATCGAACACTTTGTTGGTCGACATTTGATAAACATTTTCACCAAAAGATTCATTATATTTACATTAATAATTATCTCATGGCTGTGCCAACAACGGCCAATAGTAGTGGCTAGCAGTCAAAACACCAACGTAAATACACACAACGTCAAAAGTCTTGGAACCAAATACATTTATAAAAGTATATTGTTTTCTGAATCTTTTTTTGTGAAAAGAATATGTTCGATAACTTTCTGAGTACTTAGAAAATTAAAAACCAGTATGTGTGACATTTTTGACAAACTTTATTAAATCAATTAGAAGTAAAAAATCAAGTTCTCTACTTGACTAATAGTCGGTATGACCCTAACCACGTTCCAATAGCATGTTGACACGTCTGTGCATTGAGATAATCAAGCGATTAACGATCTCTTGCGGATTATTGTTCTATTCCTCTTCTGCCGCCACGACTAACTCATCTGCAGTCTGAGGTGGAAGAATATAATTATGAATGACTTTAGCAATGAAATCCCACATGTTTTCAATGTGATTCATATCAGGAGAGTGAGCTGGGCAATTTAATCTAGTGATATGTCCTGCTTCGAGTGTCTCTTGCACGTAATTCATTACGTAAGGGGTAGATAATGGGCATAATAACTTGTTCGATGTAAATTTGACTTGTCATATTCTGTGGTATGCTGCGGTATTCCACCCCAAACGGTACCCCCTTCATACGGAGCAACTTCACGGGGAAAATGAAGTCGCTGTTGACGACCTGGTTTTCTCCAGACTCTTTGTCTATTGTCATCAGTAACCAGCCCAATTCTGGTTTCGTCTGTAAATAAGACCCACCGCCACTGGAGTAAAAGCCAACCCCTATGGAGACAGGCAGCACGATGCCTTGGAAGTAGCGTGGGAACCCGTAATGATCTTCTAGCACGTAAATTTGCGTTGTGGAGTCGTCTTCGAATAGTAGGTGTCGATATAACACGGCAAAACACACCTTGAAAGTGGGCCCTGAGAGCTGAAGCTGAAGATTTGCGGTGTCTACGGACATATTGCACCAAATACCGATCTTCCCTTTCATTAGATACTCGAGAACGTCCACTACGTGGTCTGTTTTCCACTGTATCAAATTCTTTATATATGTGTACTACTCGTACAACGGATGATCTAGGAATGTCCAGCATGTTCGATATCTGATGATTATAATGTCTTGCATCATGTAAAGCAGTCATTCTTGCTCGGGTAAACGCAGAAATTTCATGTCCTGGCATTATAATGTACAAAAATTCAAAGGAAAACTTGGCAGAATACACTGCCAAACTGAACATTGATAATAAAGTAAAGGTTCATGGTCTGCAATTTTTTATTGTCTTTTGTGTTCACTATGTGCAGGTACTTTTTTACAACATTAAGAAAAACCAGTTGTGTGTATTTGACTATACTATGACTAAGTACAAAAATTTTAACCACGTGCTCAGGGAGCCCTAAAAGACAATTAAAAAGTTATTCCAGAATTTTAGCTCGATATTTAAAAAATGGGGCAAAACCCTTTTTCCCTACGGAAAGTCGGCGTCTATGATGAGTATCGACTGAGATGGCTTATGGCTTAGATCCATAGTTGACATGACATTACATGTGTCAACAACTACCATGCGGTTGTTTGCAGTGTTTCTAAATGCAGAAACGAGAAAAATTAACATTCTTATTAGTAATAATACCTGATAGATAGGTAACAGTTAATCCAGTTAGCTCCAGTATTTTGCATTCGTTTTTCATTATTTGGTTACAAACTGGTAAAACTACATTTTCATTCACTACCGATAAACACACTTCCCGTAGGTACAGTTTACAATGCCTATGTATTATAACAAAATCGAAGAAAGGGATGAGGTATACTCGCGACAAGAATTCAGACGACTTACGTCATACGAACAAATGAATAATTCATTACATTTTCATCAAAATATTTAAGAAACTGCAACTGATACTAATAAAACTATATACTACACTAAAAGTTTGCGTTATAAATTGCACTAAATTGCAAAAAATTACTATTTTTAACGCGACCAAATATCGAAAATTACGTTGACAATAGAAACAAATGTGTAACGTCAGCCGTGACGTAAGACGTCTGAATTCTTGACGCGAGTATAAGTTCTAATAGATAACAGAAAACGTTTAACACCCGCGGGCAGTCTTGTCCCATAACCTAGAAAAACAAACCGGCGAACTATATTGTGGGAAAATATCTGTACCCGACACATACATATTCCTTTAATTATTAACTATAAAACGTTTAAAATTAAAATAAGGCACTAAAGACTGAAGAAGAACACAAAACTACAACGTAAACACAGGAATTAAATTATAACATGACAGCGAATCGACTCGACTGGACCGACTGCCGAGTGCCGACTATGGCCGACTGTTGCATGACGGTTGCTTACGGGTTGCATACTCTGATTCTCGCATTGGCGGCGTTAAATAAGGATTTAATATAATATCGAAAATAATTTTTTTTAGCTTTATAAATAAGTTTGGAAATTTTTTGAAAGGAAATTCTGTTAATTCTTATTTTCTTCTATCCCCTCTTAAAATATTTGTACTTAGTCATAGTTAACCCTGTATACTTCGTTATAAAAATAATAAGACAGGTAAATCAAACCAATTTTCCTACAATTCGTGCATGGTCCTTGATACTAAAATATCTACGTAATCATATACTGCTGAAATAGCTTCACACAGGTTGGAATCAATAACTATCTAAACCAACTAATAACAATAGATAAGGTCTGACTTATTTCTATATTTTAATAATGGGGAAATTGTATGATTTTTCCATATACATGTAGAAGAAAGAATGTATTATTTCGAAATGGCATTTGTCATATACAATTTTGAAAAAACTAGGCCTAAAAACGATATTTAAAAATTTAATCAGGCCACGCCCCCACAAAACGGTCGCCGCCACAGACCTGTGATGTCTGACGCCATTCGCAAGTGTATACCTAAATACACTATGTGTTTTGGTTCAAATCATATACGATTTCCATGCTTTCAGACAACGCAGTTCATACATTTAGAAGAGTTAATTTTTTATTTGTGATATTGTGTTAAATAGACATTGGTATTGAATAAAGTTGCAAAATAGACTCGTAAAACGAGCACCGAAAGGCATCTAACAGGCCAAACGGAAGAAGTATTGTATTATGAGATTATGTGCGCAGCACCTAATGAAACATATTTCACCGTGCCAAAAATTGAAAGGAAAATGTGGCGTAGGGCGATGAAGCGCGACGCAAGAAAGCATTGTAACATTGTGAAGATCATTTTAATGTAAGTTTAATTGAAAATACAGGCAGGCTTAAGTTCATCGGAAAAGTTAAAATGTATAGTTATAAAGAATCAATTAAACTTTTCTATTAAGCTACTAGAATGTATACAGGGCGTTTAGAAAATCAATGGTAAAGTAAATTTACATTATTTCTGCTTTATTTCGATTCCAAATAACATGTTTCATATTTGCTCCTACCATTTACGTGATGTAGAATGTTATTTGAGGCATTTATAAAATTTTTATATCTGACTTCACTACATTAAATTACCTGAAAACATAATAAACAAAAGTAATAAATAAGAATTTTTGAAAAAACATTGAAGGAGAAATTAAATCAATAGCAAATAGTAAAACAAAATTATAAATGTTAAATATCATTAATCGTTACTTTTACTTATTATTTTTCAAATTGAAACAAGCAGTTTTATGTGAAACCAGAAGGCACAATTTTATAAATAGTAAGTAAAACCATGTATCTGGTACTTACCCAAAAGCATTGTCGCCGTAATTGTCACGATTGGATGTATATTGTAAACAAAGGAATAAGTAAGGTTCAACAATATGCTAAGTTCACCATATAACCACTAATAATTATGGCATTACCTACACACTATTTACTTTATGTACCTATGGCCCACAAACGCCACAAGAACGCAAAAATACAAGAAACAAACGCCTGTTTACCAACACAAACACCTGAACATCTGTATCCACGACAAAACCAACCGCGCTGCATGGCGTGTAGCGTCATACCAATGATATCGCGTTTTCGGTAATTATTATGTGATTATTGCCGTCAGATACATGTTCTGAGCTTTCAATATGTTTGAAAAACTACCCTGTCATGCATTCCTGTAATGCATTTGAAACCAATATAAATTTCATGCTGCTTGATCTGTTATCAGAATTTGTAAATATTTCATGTCGTAGACATTGTTTTGCACTATAAGGCCTGTAATATTTCTGTTAACCATCAATAAATAAATAAAAGTTTCATGTAAATATGTAATATTGCTGCCAACTTTATCAATGTTACGTTCACATTTAATGATCAATCCTAAGACCACTGTTCTATAGGCAAATTGCTTTCTGTATTGCCCGGGAAACTAAATACACGGATTAAAACTTATTCTCATAACTGGAAATTGCTATTCCAGAATCAATATGTATTTAGAACAAACTATGAGCGTTCTCTATGCATGCCATGTTGAAATGCGATGAACATAATTGAGGGATTCTATTTGTCACAATTTTAAACAAGGGTACAGAATAAATAATAAAATTGTTCCATTGTTAAACTTTATTCAAAATAAATGGAGCTGCGTGCAGCAGAGGTCATGCAGTTGTTTTAATAAATCTAGTTTTGCCTACATTGAAAAAATGATGGGGTAAATTGACATTATATTTTTAATGCATACTGATGGTCATTTTGTGAAAATTTTTGCATGAAATCGCAATCAAAATACCAGTTTGTGCAATTTTTATATTCACTTACATACGCAGATGTAAATGTATTTATATAAATATGGTTGCCACTAAAATCAAAATTTACTGTGCTGAATATGTTTCTAATTTTAATATAATTTTACATTGATAATTGATTAATACACTGTTACCTTTAACATTAATACATAGTATTCCACAAGCTGTATCCCAAACTTTGGCGGATGGTAGCTGGGTTAAAGTCAAACATTTTTTTCTTATACAGGGTGTTAGTTAAACATGGCCTATTCTAAGAATATTTTGTCTTATGATGATTTCTGAAAAACACCTTTATTTCGAAGATACAGGGTGAACAAAATTTGCGACAACCATATTCGATATCTGTTGAAATCATTAATGTAAATAAAAGTATGGCGTACGCCAATGAGTTTATCAAGTACAAAAAAATTAATGAGTCTGATCGTGATTTTTTAACAGCAACATACGGAGATCGCTGGATTGGTCGAGGTGCGCCACACGCATGGCCTACTCGATCCCCAGACTTAAACCCTCTGGATTATTTCTTATGGGGCTATCTGAAGTTATTAGTTTAAGCTACTTCAGTGGAATTTGGACGAATTGCGAAATCGGATAATTGCTGGGTGTAACTCAATTACAAACAACCCTAGTGTGTTTGAAAGAGTTCGGCACTCAATGACGAGAAGATTGAATGCTTGTATCCAGGCTGGAGGAAGTCATTTCGAACATTTATTGTAGATTGAGCAACTTTACATATACTTTTTGATAATAAAATGTTGTTACTGTCGCAAATTTTGTTCACCTTGTATCATCGAAACAAAAGAGTTTTTCAGAATTCATCATAGGACAAAATATTCTTAGAATAGGCCAAGGAATAACCCCTTACCTTACCACGACGGGCAAGAACCAGAAACATTTAGTTTAATTAAACTAACACATTTATTAAATAGCCTTAGGGTATGTTTATATCTTACGATTTGTCTCACTACCATTGGCCATTGTTGGCACTGCCATCTAAACCGCAAAATAGAAACTACAGAATTGTCTAGTTTCACAATTTTAATGATCTTATTTTTAGTATTGTCAGTTTGTTACCGATAAATGTATCTGATTTGAACATAATAACTTAACTGATATTAAAATATCAGCTAAAAAATATGATGTTACGAGAAAAGTGTCATAAGGAGCAAAGTCATTATTTTTGAGTGCGATGCTGTAGTGAAAATTTCTTTCATATCTACAGATGCGAATTAACTTAAGGCTCCCACAAGAATAATTTGTTAATTTTACATTTTCCCAAGCCAACCCTACATAAAAAAGAACACAAGTACAGGCAGCGAATTTTTTCCCTCCCCATCAAATAATATTCCCTAATTAAAAATACAAAAGGCGGCTCCATTTTTCCTTTGGAATTAGCCAACATCATTTACTTTTCATTTTTTATATTAATTAAAATAAAGCCACAACAACGTAGACAGAAATGAGCTTTCCCGGAACTGGATAATGCAAAAACCGCTTAATGAGCCGTAGGTTAAGGCACGGACAATAACTCTCCCTGGTGCCGTTTAAGACGGGAATTTTTCACGCGCCCTCGCGCTCTAAGCCGACTGCACCGCAGAGTGGTTTTAATGGTTATGCCCTATAGTGATAATAAATAATAATAATAATAAGTGACGCATAATAAAACTAAATATAATAGTTCTTTAAAATATAACCCAATAGGCACACATACGTTTATATAACGTTTCCAAAACGTTTATTTTTAGGTAAACATTTAAACGTATACAATATATCTTTAAAAACACGTTAACAATTTTCGCATTCCATCTAGAGGTTGAAGTGAACACTAAAAATTAACGTATTCTATACGTTTATATTTTAATTATATTTTTCTACGTTCATGCAAAAAACAAAACTTTATTGAACTATATTCAGTGGAAAAAGTGATTCTTTTTTGCTCTAGTGCAACAAAATGTTGATTGCATTCATCTGTCATAAAAAAATTCACATTTTTTCACAAAGATTTTATTGCATTGTTCTATAATTCTACTATAGCGTTTTGTCATCATGACAAACATAAACGTTCAAATCGACGTCATATTTTCCTAAACTTAGTGTCATCTGAATAAAACAATTTTTGGTTTTTGCATGAACGTAGAAAAAATATTGTATGCAACTGGTACAAAAAGACCGCGGTTTATTGAACGCGACGTAAACATAATACAATACAATAAACACTTACTTTTTGTACTTGTTGCATACATAACTCTTAATTGGACGGTGTTTTGCAACAACCGATTAACCCACATTGTTTAAATTGAACTTTTTTATTTTAAAACATTTATCAGGGGTCTTCTACAGTTTTCCTAACAGTTCTACCTGGATGTAAGTGAAAAACAAATAAATAAGACACTTTTATCAAAAAGTATATTTTCTAAAGCTATTCAATACATTTTATTAATTTGTGCTAAACAACAAGGATGTGGCTTTACCACTTGTTGCAGAACACCGTCCAATTGCGCGTTAAGTAGAATTAACTTTTTTAAATAAATATGTGAATTTAATGTATTATCTAAATGTTAATAACACGTTTTCTACACGTTTTAGTAAAAATAAAACTTATATGTGGATACTTCACATGTTTTCAACTGAAGGTATAAATTAACACCGAAATAGAATATTTTCTGTTAATGTTTTCTTCACGACGTATATAATACAGGTTTATACTTTAAGAAGATTTAAGTACACGTTAAGTGCAACGTTTGTAAAACGTATTGCGTAACGTTTAATAAAACGTTGTCTAGTAAAGTTTACTTCACATTGTATATACCTACGTCCAAATCGAGAAAATATAACCTAATGCCATTGAGTGAGAAATTATAGATAGACCTTATGGCGAAATGCGTATCCACTTTTGGGCCCGAGATAGTATTTGGTAATATCAGCTCTTTGGTTCTAAGATTCGTCAATTTATCGACAACTTATTGTTCACGGAGGTTTTCTTTGCTTGTTAAACCATTGAATCACACACTCACACTCAACTCAAAATTGACTGTCGTAACAATGGTTCTCGACAGACGGACAAATCTCGGGCCCAAAAATCCTTACTGTAAAACACGATGTAACATAACAGAACGTCAAACATAAAGGCCTTTATTTCTTGTCCGACTTTAAAAACATTTTGCCCTATAGATATTTTCTATTAGAGCCTTTGCTTTCAAGATACAGGGTGTTAAACTTGTAGATCGAATACGCATATCGCCATTAAGGTTGCACCTCTATCTATAATTTCTCACTCAACGCTAATGCGCAATAGATATAGACACTTATATGTCAACCACTATGTCCTTCTATACTACTATTTTTTTATAGACTGGATATAAAATCAAGCAGTCACGATTATCGTCGGTCTAACGAGCTAACAAGCTCGAAATTGGTATATGTCTGATCACCTGCACCTGGACTCTCTGGATATAGCTGTCTACTATAAGTTTTCTCGGTGTAAATTCATTGCTGGTTGATCGAGAGGTCCGGGTATTAGCCCGTAGAATAGATGTTTCTCGAAATTTCGATGTTTTGTGTATAATTCATCATCATAGAATTATCACCATAGTTTGAAAACGAAAACGTAACATAATACTTTTTTAATGTTGAAAAATACTTTATATAAAACGTAATCAAAACTTTAATAAAATTCTAAATACAACGTTTTCCATAAACGTTTATTAACCATTTAATTTCTATGTTAATTAAATGTAGCTGACAATGTTTTATAAACGTTTCTCGAGACGTTTCTTTTAATTAAAATAATGTTTCCTCGCGCGACATTTCGACGTTGTTTCAATCTTTGATATTCAACCACTTTTAAATGTTTTTAAATGTATTCTTGCCCATTGATGAGGGTAAAGATTCAGATTACAACACGAGATGTTAAAGTTATCAAACGAGGCGTCAGTTTAGGTGGATAAAACACCGAGTGCAGTGATATGTATTTAGAACAAGAATATTGTACAACATTTTATCTACTTTAATTTAAAAATACGAAAAAATATTTGGCAAAGTGTCAAATGATGTGACGTGCTAGTATATTGCATATGAACAGAAAACAGTATCTGTTATTAAGTTTAAGGGCTAAGTTTATGTTACCTTTCGCATGGTTAGTGACAATTTTACCTATGTCGATAATTTTTTCACAACTTATATAAAAAAACTATAGCGATTCTAATGGCACATACAATTTCGCACTAGCATATTTGTGCACTAAAAACTTCACTGTGCTTCATTATCAAAAGTATAAAAAAGTCTACCTCGCTTGGTGTTACGATTTTTAAGAAATGGAATTTTGTATCTGCGCCATGTGCATATACTTGCGGTGCAGAATATGTTTTCAGAAAAATCGATATTTTCCATAGACATTTTTTTTGTAAATATTACTGTTAGATATATTTTTGATATCGTCCTCTTTAAAATTAGAATATCCAAGATTTAACTTAGTTATACCTTCTTTAAAGGTAAAATGGCATAAGTGAGAACCGATTGTACTCCACTACACGATAAACATAGATGAAAGAACTTACCGACTGTGTACTATTAACGGCATGCATTTACAATCGAAATATAATGAGCTTTACTTGTGCATATAGTGACATGAAATTATAGATACTAAATGATCTGGATTTAATTATTAATACTTATCATATTATTAGTTTTCTGCACTTGTAACGTTGTGTCGAATTAAATGCACCATTTTGCATTACCATAATTCATAGATAATGAAAATTGATTATAATTAATTATTGCTTTTAAATTGAACATTGACACTAGATATTATATTCTAGTTTAATGTAATTTTACACTTCACGAGGATTAGCCCAGAAGTCAGAGACTTGTGCGGGAGAGGGAGCATGTTATTATTAAGCAGGCCGTATTTGCATCCAGGAACGACATACGTTGGTAGGTCTTAGCCACCATTCCACCATTCGGTGTAGGAATAAGGGAATCCTGAAAAATCTCATTAATTAGGAGGATGGTCAAACGCCGACCGGTATCAATCTTTCACAATGACCCAAGCCAATTCTCTGCCGCCCTACCATACCCGCAGAGAAGGTGACAATCCTATCCATAAGTATAGCTGATCACCCAGGTGGAGTAGCCACATTGATTCAAGTACTGACGCCTTAAGCCGCTCGATCCAGTTACCAAAAATACCTGTTAACAACAATTTTACACACAATTTACAACGTAAATTTAAATTCATAATCCAATTGAACATGACATTCCATATATCTTCCGTATCTACTGATAAAAATTTATTTTTTACGATTTTGGCAACATATTTTCATTTGTAATAAGTAACGTACGACATTTTTAGTACGTTAATTATTCTTATTTGAAAACTTGGATAAATCCGACCGGTAAGTAAAACATGATCAAATTTACCACGGTTCTTTGCACGTCGAAAAAAAAATTATCAAATAATGAGTAATGTAACATCTAGTCCAAGAAATATTTTGAAAACCAATGATTGGATTCGCTTCTTTAACTGATCGATATTTGAAAACTGCTAAATACGTGGACTATTTAAATTAGACCCAACCGCCAAAAGATTCAGCCATTCTAGAAACAGCAGTGCAACGTATCAGATCTATATTTTTCGTTATTTCTTTGACGAGATTTTTTTCTGTCTTAAGAAAATAAATACATAGGTATTTCGAAATTAAGTGCTAACAAACAACTGTATATTCACCATATTATGAGATTGGGAAGTCAAATAAAATTTCAAGATAGTCGAGTTGAAGCACAGTTGGAAAATATTCACAATAATTACGTTTCAATTGTGGGTGCTATAAAAAAACTTAAATAACTGCATTATCGTTAGAAAAATCACTGCAAATAGTAGATGACATACAAACAGTACAGTATGTGACAATGTGTTAAGAAAAAAATCCAGATTTCTGCAGATTAAGACACCTCCATAGCAATAGCCCTCCCACGGATTCATTAACTGCTTTAAGAAATTACTTTAAATATGCACCTATAACTAACAATCGTTTTCGTCATACAAAAACATGTTTTCTCCGTTGCGGCATAGCATAAAAAATCTACTGTGGAAACATATGTAATGTAATGATACTTTCCAGAGCTCATGCCGATTTTTAATACGGAAGCATTCCACATTATCATAAAATAAATAAAATTGCGTATACAATAAAATTATTTTTTATAAACGCTGGACGTACTCCACGTGCGGACGCCCCTGCTTTTAAACTGAAATGTCGAGCCTTAGTAATAAGTTTTCAACAACACTTTATTTGTTATTTTTTGAAATATTATAATCATTTCTTTTACTAACATTTAACTAGTACCTAAAAGTGAAGAAAACATAATTTTGTGAGGAATTTATAAGGCTTACTTTAGAAATTCAGTCAGGATTACACGGGTCTTATTAATTTCAGGATTTACCCGAGACATATTACGGTCGTAATGCTCTCCATTTAGTTAATTCCAGATTTTCAAATAAAGCATCTGGAGACAATAATGGGCATATACTTTTATTAAATTTGAAATTTGATTAAGTTGAAAGAAACACAGCCCAATAACGCATTAATCTTAGAACATGTTCAGGGTAAGTCCGAGATAGATAGATAGATACTATAAAAGATGGCCATCATACTAAACATACTACGTGACAAAGAAAGATAAATACCCATTAAATATCATTTTATTTTGCTAATTTTTTGTATGTCTACGCCTCTTGGTGAAAGAAAAAAATTAGTCCATGGAAGTTAGGAAAAATAGCGGAAATTTTTAGGCGCAGCAGATATCGAGATGCGGTATTCTGCATTTTGTGTTCAGGAAGGTCCCAGGAAAAAAAGTCTATATCGTCTGGTTTAGCCATTTTTTGGAAAATGCCTTGTGGGCCGGAAAATGGATTTTTCGATTGCATCATTACTTGCACCATTATAGGAACGACTTGAAGCTCGGAAAAACCGCTCGGAAATCGTTACTCGGGGGTTTTCGGGGCTGCCGAACTCGATTCTGGCATTAGAATTACCCGGGGATGCACGGGGGTGGCTCTGTGGGGCGCACGGAGGTGAATTGGGGAAGAAATGGCAGCGTGCATAAAAATCGCTCCAAACTCGTTACTCGAGGGTTTTCGGGGATGTCAAATTCAATTCTGGCATTGGAATTACCCGGGGGCGCTCGGGGGCGGCTCTGCGGGAGTATCCGGGGGGTCATTCGGGGGGGGGGGGGTCCATGGAAAGCGCTCCAACCTCGAATTCAATCCTAACATTAGATTTCCCCGGAGGCGCTCGGTGGTGGCTCTGTGGGGTTGTCTGGGGGTGATTGGGGAGGGGAAATGAATATTTGTTGCCGCCCCCTGTTACTTACTGTTACAACAAAATTTTGGGCCTGTCTTACCCAGTTTCTATAAATTAATACAAATGTTTCTGCTTCTTGTCCGCTTTGAACTTGTAAGTTATTGACAGCAACTATGATTCGTTTGCGTAAATCATCAATAGTGTCCACTTCGATGCAATTTACTTATTATTATTAAGCAAACCGCATTTGCGGCCCCTACATAGCCCCCCAAAAGTCCAAATGACTTAAAGTCAGGAGATCGTGGCGGCCATTGTACCGATCCTCCTCGTCTAATTCCCTGGTATTAATGCTTGGACACGTTGTATATGGTACGGATATAATTGAGCTTCGAGTATGATACGCCACACTGTTGCAATACGCTATAGACGCCCTGAACCTCCATCTCTTCCACGATTCGGTTGCAAATTTCCCACGTCACGTCTGCGTTTGCACTACACTTGTACTCACTGCACACCGTTGTAAAAGTAGCGAAAAATCGTTCTGCTAAAGCATTTTCACTTCACCATAAATGAAAAAGATATCCATCAACTACACAAAAAGTTAATACGATAAGTAATTGGATATTTGAAATCATCTGGCTAGAGACTACAGTAGCCCAGCGATGGTAAGGTTGAAACTACTAGAAATACAATTTTTATTTTACCAAAAAAAAAATATTACGATATTGACTCCATATTTCATGACTCATCTATTTCCAATATTTTTTTTGATAAATTCTGAATCAGCCTGTATACAGGGTGCCCGGAAATGATGAGCACAAAAATTCAGGGGATAATTCTATAATATTTTTCCAGAATTGATTATTAACGGAGTTACAGAGTGTTAACGTTAAAATTTTATGTTCGATATTTGTAAATAACTTCTTAAGAAATCCAAATATTTACATAAAATTTGTACATCGGGGGTTTTTGCGGACGAGAAATTCAAATCTTGACATCACTAGTAGAGGGCGCCAGTTATGGCACATCATTTTTCTTTTAAATGACAGAACTTTTTTGCTGCTTAGTGTATCCATCTGACTATTGAAACAATCGATTGTCCTACCTGCTATATCTGGAAAAGGTATACCTTATTGAAGTCGTTAGGAGTAACAGTTTTCGAAATAATCTTAATTGAAATATTCAGTGCACCGATTGAAAACTGTTATAGTTTCAGTTGAAGTGCCTTTTTTACTGGAAATACAGCAAAATTTTACTTGAAAAAGTTGTTCAGAACGATAAGATGTGCAAAATTAAAAAAAAAATTGGCCTGTTTTGATAAAAATTTTGTGCTTTGAAACTTTGCAAGTCTCCACAATTTACGATTCTGAACAACTTTTTCAAGTAACATTTTGCTGTATTTTCAGCAGAAAGGGCACTATACCTGAAACCAAAACAGTTTTTACTCGGTGCACTGAGCATTTCAAATAGATCGAATTATATAAAAAATGGTTACGCCTACCGACTTCAGCAAGGTATATCTTTTTCAAATAAAACAGGCAGCAGAATCGATTGTTTCCATAGTCAGGTGGATACATTAAGATGCAAAAAAGTTCTGCTATTTAAAAGAAACATTGTGTGCCACAAGTGGCGCCCTCTACTAGTGACGTAAAAGTTAGAAACAAATTTTAATTTCTCGCCCGCAAAAACCCCCGAATTGCAATTTTTATGTAAATATTTGGATTTGTTAAGAAGTAATTTACAAATATCGAAAATAAAATTTTAACTTTAACACCCTGTAACTCCGTTAATAATCAGTTTTGGAAAAAATGTTATAGAAAGAGGTAGCATTTATCTTCGGTCTAGAATTATCCCCTGAATTTTTTGCTTATCATTTCCGGACACCCTGTATAAAGAATTCAATGTTGTACATATCAATATTCAAAGGCAAACGTGTGTTTGTTTTATTTGCCTCAGTATGTTACTTGAGAGCAACAACCAGTGACCTATACCAATCAATTTCGGTAAGAAATATTCACCCTGTCATTTTCAATATAACCGAGAAAAATTTCTTACTGCCTGAGTTCCTCTGGTGTAATCTAGCAACCCGGGCCGGAACATAGTCTAAAGTTCCATAAAAAAAAACTGTAAAAGGCTGAAATATTCTTTGCCGTGAAAGAAACGAAATACCTGGGCCATCATTTCCACCTACTTCCCCATACCTTAATATAAAAAAGTCTCTATCAAAGAATACATCAAAATAGGAAACGTAGTTTGTTCGAGCGAAGTGTGCTTTGTCTCGGTAGCAGAGATGCCTACATTATAGCCTTTTTATTGTTACGTTCTTGCGTTTGTGACCTTTTTTATGGTTAAATACGTTGTACATTCGCTTTCTCTTATTACTTCCTGAATTTTACATATCAATTTGTGCTGTTCTGTTTTCTCAGCGGAAACTCCTTTCACATTGCGCTATTAAATTATTTTTTCTTTTGTCAGACCTAAAAAATAACATAAAAAACGTTCTTCTCATAAAATACCAATTTGGGTAGAAACGGATTTCGCAGGAACAGATTTGTATTCAATCATATGATTTTTCATTAGACATCCTCATCGTTAAACTTAAGAGGTTGGAATATTAAAACTGCAAGCTGCAAAAACAAGTTGCCTACATATATAGGGTGCAATACCCTATAATCATACAATATACAGAGTGTTAAAAAAAGAGTGTAAAATATTTCAGGAGGTAATAAATAGTATGAACCATAATAAGCAGAAAAGTCTTAACAAACATGGGTCCGCAAAGTAACGGTTGCGGAGATATGGACCACTATTCGTTTTTCAAACATTTTATTTTATTAGGAATAAACCGACAAAGGAAGCTTTTAACAAACAAAAAACAAAGTTACATAAGATGTTAAAAGTGCCCTCCGTCCATTTCCAAGCAGGCACGACATCTTCGTCTCAACGATATTCGAACTCTTTCGAAAACACCCACCTTGGTTTGGATTTCTTGACACTTTTGGTTAATCCGTAGCTGCACCTCTTCCAGGCTTTTTACAGGAGTACCATACACTAATGTCTTCAAATATCCCCAAACAAAGAAATCTAGAGGGTTCAGATAAGGCGATGGAGCACCATTATGCTGGAACCACATTTGTTGCCTCTGTTTTTGTTGTGACAGCATCGTAATCTTTTTAGAACTTATTGCAAATTTTTCAAATAAACATATTATATAGGTATTCTAAATTTCCAGATCATATTACACACAATTTTGTAGTAGGTATGCAATATTATGTTGTTACAATTTCTCAATTATTCATAGCTTATCAAAAACCTGCAAACTAATTTATTATACTCGCGACAAGAATTCAGACAACTCACGTCATACGAACAAATGAATAATTCATTATATTTCCATCAAAATATGTAAGAAACTGCAATTGATAGTAATAAAACTATATACTACACTAAAACTTTGCATTATATATTGCACTAAATTGCAAAAAATTATTGTTTTTAACGCGACCAAATAACGAAAATTATTTTGACAATAAAAACAAATGTAAAACGTCCGCCGTGACGTAAGACGTCTGAACTGTTATTAAATTAAATTACTGAGGTATTAAACTTGTATTCCAAAATATTGATGTATTATAACAACAAAGTAATAATGCAGTGTTTGTATACAAACATTTACAGAAATATTACTGACGTATGCATTATTACATATTAATTAGGTAATGTTCCTTATATTTATTACTTTTATATTACATACATTAATTTTTTAACAACAAGATGTGATATTTGATTATTTTTTATGGAAAATTACTTTTGAAATAAAAAGTAATGTCACAGAATTTGTCCCGCTCGCACCCAATTCGACGACTGTGGTATCGCGAAACGCTAGATTGCCTACGCGATTGTGGTAAACAAACAAATAATGCCGGGTATCGAGATGCGACTGAAAATATTGGGAATCGACGAGAAGCATTCTAGTCGTTCGAGAAACGGATTTCGATATGCTAGAAAATACCAGGAATATTCGTTTGGTCTATAAAAGAAGGATAAACGGCCGAGTCAGTCAGTCTTGTATTACGGTCTTGAATTGGAGTGTTTAGTTGGAAAGTGAAACAGTGTTTAGTTGAGCTGTAGTTAGTATTCAGTAGTGTACAGAGTAGTTAGTAAAGATAAGTGATTAATTAACGGACTGTTTTTCTGGTAAAAGAAAAGACGGATTGGGAAATCCGTGACACTACGTTTATAGAAATCATATTTTATTTCAGTGTAAAGATATAACAAAGTTGTACATCCCTGTATTCCTAATAATTCAAGATATTAAAACCACGCTGTGATTTAAAAAAAAATTTGAAGATGACAGTCCTCTACATTTGTGAGTTAAATTAAACATCCAATTTTTGTGCGCTTTATATTAATATTTGATTTGAAGCCAGTCACGGCTGAACATGTACGCTTCACATTTTACGAATTAGAGTATGAATAGGCGACGCTTTTTTCGTTTCTGAATTAAAATGATGTACAGTAGCTTTTACAGTAAATATTCCGTAAACATGAAAAGTTGCTATCATGTGTGCCAAGTTTCGTTTGTTTATATCCAACTGTTTTTAAGAAAAATTGAAACACGCAGATTTTAGCGCCATCCTTTAAGGGGCTGTGACTTTTTAGGACAGGATCTAATTATTTTATTTTTCTTTTATCAAAGACCCCTTTAAAATTTGCCAAGGAAACTACCTAGTTTTTAACAAATATACTCACATAGGTAGTAATAATAATAAAAAAGTTATATACAGCAAAAGCAAAATTCAATTTATTTTGGAATAAATTGTTCTTCTACTTAACCTAAAGAAAATCATTGCTATATCATGACTCTTAACAGTTATTGTTTATTAAATTATAACCTTATCATTACACATTCGATATTAACACAAACTAACACTATTGAAATTCAAATAATAGTTGCTTGTAGACGGTCTTAAATTTCTGAGGATGGTAACTTGTGAAGGGTAAAGGAATGCACCGATGTGAAGTTCGCGGCCAGAACATAGCAGCCAGTTTCGAAAACACCCGAACATTCATAGGCGTACCTAACAATGTCAGATATAGACCAATAACAAAATATAAATTAAACAAATTATAAAAAATAAATAAAAATAAGTTATGTATTTCTTAATGTACAAAATTTATAAAAATTAATATGCATTGCAAAACAACCACTCTGTAATAAATAGAATTTCCATATAGAAAACATGTGCCGATTCAAATAATATTATAATGACTAATTTCGCATTTGAAAGATAATTAAACTTCGGAAGAAATTTCATTGCAAGCCGCCTAAGGGATGAAAATCTACCCTCGAGATATATTTAAAATATGGCATGACGGAAAAAGAGTGCAAGGGGACACCTCCAAGCAAGCCGTTTAAGGGGCCAGCAGCCGCCCCCGAATTTTTACAAGACGCGAAGGACTGCGAGTGCCAGGTTGATATTAACAGAGAAGATAGACATTAGCCCTGGAAGAAACATATTCAAACGAGACCTCCTTGCAAGCCGTCTAAGGGGTCAGCAGCCCCCCCGAATTTTTTCAAGTCACGAGGGACTGCAAGTGCCAAGTTGATATTAACAGGGAAGATATATATTAGCTCTGGAAGGAACATATTCAAACGAGACCTCCTTGCAAGCCGTCTAAGGGATCAGCAGAAGCCCCGAATTTGTACAAGTCACGAGGTACTGAGTGCCAGGTTGATATTAACAGAGAAGATAGATATTAGTTTTGGAAGGAACATATCCACACGACACCTCCTTGCAAGCGTGACTTGTAAAAATTCGAGGGCGGCTGCTGACCCCTTAGACGGCTTGCAAGGAGGTCTCGTTTCAATATGTTTCTTCCAGGGCTAATGTCTATCTTCTCTGTTAATATCAACCTGGCACTCGCAGTCCCTCCTGACTTGTAAAAATTCGGGGAGGCTGCTGACCCTTAGACGGCTTGCAAGGAGATGTCGTTTGGATATGTTCCTTCCAAATCTAATATCTATCTTCTCTGTTAATATCAACCTGGCACTCGCAGTCCTTCGTGACTTGAAAAAATTCGGGGCGGCTGCTGACTTAGACGGCTTGCAAGGAGGTGTCGTGTGGATATGTTCCGTCTAAAAGCATAGTTTATCTTCCTGTTAGTATCAACCTGGCACTCGCAGTCCCTCGTGACTTGTACAAATTCGGGGGCGGCTGCTGACCCCTTAGACGGCTTGCAAGGAGGTGTCGTTTGGATATGTTCCTTCCAAAGCTAATATCTATCTTCTCTGTTAATATCAACCTGGCACTCGCAGTCCTTCGTGACTTGTAAAAATTCGGGGGCGGCTGCTGACCCCTTAGACGGCTTGCAAGGAGGTGTCGTGTGGATATGTTCCTTCTAAAAGTATAGTTTATCTTCCCTGTTAGTATCAACCTGGCACTCGCAGTCCCTCGTGACTTGTACAAATTCGGGGGCGGCTGCTGACCCCTTAGACGGCTTGCAAAGAGGTGTCGTTTGGATATGTTCCTTCCAAAGCTAATATCTATCTTCTCTGTTAATATCAACCTGGCACTCGCAGTCCTTCGTGACTTGTAAAAACTCGGCTGCTGACCCCTTAGACGGCTTGCAAGGAGGTCTCGTTTCAATATGTTCCTTCCAGGGCTAATGTCTATCTTCTCTGTTAATATCAACTTGGCACTCGCAGTCCCTCCTGACTTGTAAAAATTCGGGGGGGCTGCTGACCCCTTAGACGGCTTGCAAGGAGGTGTCGTTTGGATATGTTCCTTCCAAAGCTAATATCTATCTTCTCTGTTAATATCAACCTGGCACTCGCAGTCCTTCGTGACTTGTAAAAATTTGCGGGCGGCTGCTGACCCCTTAGACGGCTTGCAAGGAGGTGTCGTGTGGATATGTTCCTTCTAAAAGTATAGTTTATCTTCCCTGTTAGTATCAACCTGGCACTCGCAGTCCCTCGTGACTTGTACAAATTCGGGGGCGGCTGCTGACCCCTTAGACGGCTTGCAAGGAGGTGTCGTTTGGATATGTTCCTTCCAAAGCTAATATCTATATTCCCTGTTAATATCAACCTGGCACTCGCAGTCCTTCGTGACTTGTAAAAATTCGGGGGCGGCTGCTGGCCCCTTAAACGGCTTGCTTGGAGGTGTCCCCTTGCACTCTTTTTCCGTCATGCCATATTTTAAATATATCTCGAGGGTAGATTTTCATCCCTTAGGCGGCTTGCAATGAAATTTCTTCCGAAGTTTAATTATCTTTCAAATGTGAAATTAGTCATTGTAATATTATTTGAATCGGCACATGTTTTCTATATGGAAATTCTATTTATTACAGAGGGGTTGTTTTGCAATGCATATTAATTTTTATAAATATTGTACATTAAGAAATACATAATTTATTTTTATTTATTTTTTTATAATTTGTTTAATTTATATTTTGTCATTGGTCTATATCTGACATTGTTAGGTACGCCTATGAATGTTCGGGTGTTTTCGGAAACTGGCTGCTAAGTTCTGGCCGCGAACTTCACATCGGTAAGGAATGCGATTATAAATTAAGCATAGGTATAGGTTCGTCTGAAAATTTCTAGCTTAAAAGATGGAGGAGACAAGATACCTTTATGTCTTACATTTATGTTGTGTACATCTGAGGTAGGTACTTAATTATTCTATGCAGAATCTTGTTAACAACAATTTTTTTGAAATAAAAGTGCTGAATGTAGTTGGCTTTTTAAGACATATTTAACCAGTTATTATGTTTTACCTTATACGTAATGTGTCGCCCCCTAGAAATACTATATATATTGCAGGCAAGACTTTGGCACTTTCTGAATTTTGTTTTGTATCGTACAGTAAAAAACGGACTATAAAGAACATCAGCATGATTAAAAATAGACAAAATCAATGTCGCACATAGCACAGATTTTACATACAACGGCAAAAAATGTCTACTTCCATATAATACTTTTAATGTACAGTATGCTCTTTTTAACAATTATGTAAATTTATATATTTCTCAAATTTTAAATCAGAATCAAGTATGACACCCAAACTTTAAGCTTCATCGACAACTTGAATAATTTCATTTTCAATAGATATATTTATTTTATCGCGTATTCCATCCATTTTTTTTATTACCAAACATTAATACATTAGAATTAGCACAATAAATATTTAAATAGTGATTGGAAGCCGCTTTAATAAAATTATTTAGATATCTGTTAATGACAGTACATGCATTTGCTTCTTCGGGGTCAAAACTATAATAAAGCTGGTTGTCATCGGCATAAAGGTGGATGTTACAACACTGAAGAGTTTTATTGAGATTAGAGGTATATACAGTAAGGAATCCAAAATACACCCTTGAGGAACTCCACCCTTTAGTTTAAATAATTGGATGATTCACCATCAATCATAACTATTTGTAAATGATTAGATAGAAAAGAATTTAACAAAGTGATAGCATATTTTGAGAGATCTATACAGTGATCCAGAACTTATCTAAAAAAAATTATTGGTGTACAGCGGACTCTTACAAATACAATTTTGTAAAGAAAAAATAAAAAAGGGCAGTTCGAAAATGATTTAAAAATACACTTCAACGCGGCACTGAAAACTGCTCCACTGTAAAACCTGATAAGGCGGCAATCTACGATTGGACAAAAAATGGAAAGAGATTTTTTAAATTGTCGGGTACCGAATCACATTACAGGTTTTTAAGGTATTCCAAAAGGATTTATAATTTGTGTCTTTAAATTGATTTGCAAAATATGCCTTTCTTCTCCATTTTATTGTAGACTTAGTATAGTCTCTCATATCTTTATAACATTGAAGATGAATGTCCGATTGAGTTCTGTTATATCTAGTGAAAGCTTTGTCTCGTATTTTCAACATTATATGGTATATGGTGGTATGTATCCAATATCTTCATTTCTTTTTCTCCTCATCACCTAATAGAATAGCGTCGTATTCATTTCTTCAAAAGAAAACATTTTATTACTACGCATAGGCTGAATCGTAGTTTTTGATGTAATCAACAAATAAAGTTTTGCTAAACTATTGCTGTGCGGGGTCGATAAGTTACATGTGCGGATAACATATGCTGTGTTGTTAAATTACAAACTGATTTATGTTATCAAAGTGACACAAAGTGTTACAATAAATATCTATCATACAGAACAATACAAATATAAAATTGTTCAAAATCGAATTATACAATATAATTAATGTTGTAACAGTTGATTGAATTATTAAATTAAACCACAATGCGTGCATCAACTCTGTCATTCACGATTACTGATTGACTAAAGGTCTGGAAATGACGTGACTAAATAGTGGCATAGTAGATGTAAGGTTTATATATTTTTTCCATCTATTTTTTCAAAATCACATCAAAAGTTTACACAGGTCCACAAAAAAAGTCATGTGTGCTGGGAGACTATATTTTTCCTTTGTATTTTCCGCTGAACACGAATCTGAAGTTAAATTTGGGGGTTACACAGCAAATACTTGAAAAAACAAAAAAAAAATCGATAAGATCACTTTCTCGTAATTTATTTATGATGCTCTCTAAAACTGAAACAATGAATAATGCTGTGAATTAGTGAATATTTGCTATTTTACAGCTAAGTAACTGTGTTAACGTTTATGATAAACCTTAAGTTTCATAATATACTTTTTAATAATGAATAAATCGTTCTTGTAAAAACTTGGGTTTTATTTAACAGAAAAATGTTAATAAAACTAATGTTGTAAAAATTATTGTAAACCTATTTATAAGACTGTAAAATTCATATGAAGATAAAGATACTAAATCACTCAGGACCTCAGGAAAGCCTTTGAGAGGTCTGGGTATACAGCGTCAACCTGTTACATTACAAAAACTAATTAGTTTATGTTATAGGAGGCAATTAATGTATTAATCTCGATACTGATTCGACAACTCGATCTCTAACTACAACGAAAACATATTGTTCAAAGTTTAGTTTCTTGCTGAGTCAGTTTAAAATGAAGACACATTTTATCGCAACATTTTATGTGCAAAATGAAGCTCTGCACATTTTTCATACCTAAAAAAAAAAAAATGAGAGAATGGGGAGCAGAACCTGCAAAGCTCTTAATCCTACAAAAACAATATCGCCACCGGGCTCGACGGTCTATACTTAAGACATAAAGATCAACGAAGTTCTACAACTCGGTTATAAGCTTATTATTTTTAACCCCTTTCACCATTTTATCCTCTACATTAACAACTCCTTAAGTACACTTTTATATAGCATTAGCACCGAAGCATCATATTTTCCGGCAAGTTAAAAAGTAGATCTAACTATGTCAAACTTTGCTGCGAATCGTTAGCTCGTGGTGGGACAGAGACCATGCGATAAATGTTCCCTTTATATTCGCTACGTTGTAATGATCTACCGAAGCCGGAAAATGTGAGTGTACTTAAAAATATGACCTCATGATTAGTTAAGGGCTGTTTAGTACTTCCTTTTATTGTATAGCTCAGGGGTGGCCAAACTTTTGGATGATCGGGGCGACTTTTTTGGCAAACATGTACCTGAGGGAGACTTTTATAGGGACTTTTCAAATACTTTTAAATATTAGAGGTATTCTATAAGACGCAGACGGATTATAGTTATTTATAAGGAAATTAACAAGCCGATGCACAGCCGAGAGTTACATTTTTTCGACAAAATTAAAGGCTGGTTATGGTTCATTTCCCGAATATAGTTCAACGTTTTATCCACGATCACGGCCGAAATCGGTCAATTAGGAGAGTGAAAGCCGGGTGAGGACAGGTGAACAATTACAGTTTTAAAAACGTCATATTTGACAAATTTATTTTAATCAAGAATATTGTCAGCTGAATAGTAGAAAGTCTAGGAATCGTTTCTAACATGCGTTTATTCATTTGTTAACAATAGTGAAAAAATTTGCAAAATTGACACAAAAAATAAGTGATAATAATAATAATAATATTTATTTACCATTTGTTACAAGTAAAAATGAACAATAATAATTACCATTTGTTATAAGTAAAAAATGAACAATAATAATTAACAATAATTAATATAGAAAGACAAAAAAAATAATTGCAATTGACAAATACAACAATCATTATATTCAGGTAAATAAACGCGATGAATGAAGCATGCACACAAAACTAAAACTTGTCCGCGTTTAAGCATGCTCCATCTGTGTATGTATATTCCCTAAACTTTTTTTATATACATATATATTTTTGCAATCAGGCAAGAAGTATATAAATGTAATTTTTATATTACTTCATTGTTAACTATTTGATGTATATATGTTCTGGATAAGTTAAATAACCACTTTTTTGTTTTCGCTTTAAATAGATGTACAGCGCTAATTCTGTTAATATTATTAGGTAATTTGTTATAGAGATGAGGTCCAATAAAAAGAAAAGATCTTTGCATTATTGACTTATAGGGTTTTGGGACACTTAAGGGTGTGTTTCCGATGTATCTAGTTGATTAAATATGCCTTCTGAAGATTTTTCCATCATCTAACTTAAGGTAGGTAATAACTGCAACACTATAAAGTTGCCGAATGTCAATAAGTTTTTACATTTACATTTTACATTTCAAGCCAGTTAAGTAAGGTTTGTTTTGTAATTAGGCAATTACGTAATACCGTTACTCTGGAGGTGTTAAAATTGGCATATTTTGGATTGGTACAGTCAGTTCTATCCTATGGTATTATATATTGGGGTAATGCAGCTCATGTCGATAAAGCATTTATAATGCAAAAAAAAGTTCTAAGATGCATGATGGGACTACACCCGCACACATCTTGTAGAAATTTTTTTTATAGAGTTGTCGATTCTTACGTTACCATCACTGTATGTATACTGTCTGGTTCTACACGTTAAAAAGCAAAACGTCTTAACTCGAAACACTTCGGTTCATGATCATAATACGCGTAATAAAAATCATATACATCAACCTTTTCTCGGCTTACCGTAGGCCAGAACTCCTATAATTATCAAGGTGCCATCTGTTTCAACAGATTTGTGGATGTATCGGGTGATGTAGAAAATTTTAATACTTTTAAAAATAACTTGTATCGATATTTAATAGAAAATGCCTTTTATTCTCTTAATGAGTATCTAGGACAGTAAATTTATTCCTAAATTTATATGGACAAAAATGTATATCTATATATGTACTTATTTTATATTATTGTTTGTGATGCGTAAATTATTTTAAATCTCTTGAGTGTCCGTGACTAGTCTGATAAGTTTTTATATATATTGTAAGTTATGCATATGTATAGAAATCTGAATGATGAATAAATCATTTTATTATTATTATTATTATTATATGTGCAAATTCCATTTTAAATATCGGTCAAAAATGACCCCTAAGTATGCATTTTGAGATTCAGCTGGTATTTCAAATTTTGCATGGTCCATATTAATTTGCAATGGTTTCAAAAGTGGTAATAACGCCTCACTCACTACAAAAGGTAGATACTTTGTTTTAGATGTATTTAGTGTTAAGACGCGGGAGTCAAACCACGCTTTTATTTTTTGAAATTCCTTTTCAGCAGTATCAAAAGTTTTTTGCCAAGAATCCTCGGAAAATAGTATAACAGTATCGTCAGCAAAACAGATTATGTCTCCGGAAATTTCAAGGTTAAGCAAATTATTCATATAGCTATTAAATAAAATTGGACTTAATACTGTACCTTGCGGAACACCGTACTTGATCACTTCTATTCGACTTACAACGCCCTCTATATTAACACATTGCTTGCGGTTACTGATATAAGACTTTATAAGATCATAGCTCTTGCCACTTATTCCTACTAATTCTAAAGTATCTAGCAGCTTAGAATGACTCACCGTATCGAAAGCTTTGGCTAGGTCCACAAAGATACCCAAAATTGGTTTTCCTAGATTAAGTTTATCAAGAATTTTTGAAGTTAAATAAACAAGAGCATCTTGTGTGGACTTACCTTCCCTGAAACCAAATTGTCTATCATTAAGCACATTATATTTATCTAAAAATTTTACTATTCTTTGATGTATGATTTTTTCTACAATTTTTGCAATAGATGAAATTAATGATATTGGCCTATAATTGCTAAGAATTTCTTCATTTCGGCTGAAATCCAGCAAGAGGCCCAAAAACCACATTACGTCTGTTACCAACGATAAGCAAAAGTGTGTACGAGAATAAATTGGTGGAATTCAATAACTGGGCATAGAAGAAGGAGCAATAATTACAAAAGTGGTGCTATTATTCTACTTTTTCAATGTAGAGAAACGATTTGCTGCCTCTTCGACGTGGACAAAGTATTCGATGCTAAAAGATACTGGAGAGAAACCAAATCGAAGAATTTTTGAAAACTAGACCGGATGAGGAATATTTACAAGTTAAGGCAGAAAACACGATTTTAATATTTCAATTTATACATTGATCGTTTTATTTTGAACTCTTTACAGGTTGCAACGATCATGGGAGCCGCAGGTGTTTGTCGATGCAATGAATTAACATTTCTGGATATTCACTATCATGGAAGAATCTTTTTCACTCAATGCTGTAGAAATGTGTCAAAAATATCTCAATCCGCACCCTAAAAATGCTGGTGGGAGATTGTACTATACAACATGTAGGCATCAACATAATTTCGAAAACGTTTTGATTAATGGCTACATTTCTTGGGCTGCCTGATCCAGAAAGCTTTACTAGACATGAAATGAGGCGTTCTTCAGCAACATTACTGGCCAATGCTGGGAGTGATATTACTACTGTGAAGGGTCATGGTTGAAAATCGACTATAGTAGCGGAAAGTTATATTGAAGATTCACTGCTCAGTAAAATGGCAATTGCTGAAAAAAGGCAACATCTTCGACTTCCAAGGAAATAAATTTCGCCTAGCATTTTCATTGCTGTTAGTTTCTTGTTTTCGGTAGGTTTCGATGTAGCCTTCGTCGACTGAATTAGACTTTCAGTCTCCGTGTTTTTATACTAAGAAAAGATCTACCCCACAATGGGCTAAAAGAGAGATCGAAGATCGCCGAAATGAGAACCAAGTATACGCATTTGGATTAGGCAGTTTAAGAAATCGTGCAATCAGTTTTGTTACATTGCCTATAGTATTTATACCAATAGAAAGTGTTAGAACCATATAGAAGTCAAATAAGAAAGGACAACTATAGAAAGAAAGAACGACGTCATGGAGGAGGGAAAACTATGTTAGAAAGAAATATCACTAACAATACATTAGAAAGAAAAGGTGTTGAAAATAGAGAGAAAGTGTATCACAATATTGATACGACAGAAGAATTGTTTAGAAAGTATAATTAAAAGACACAATAGTTATTTATGCAACAAGTACAAAAAGTAAGTGTTTATGTTGTAATTTCACGTCGCGTGCAATAAGCACTTTTTGTAGGAGTTGCATACAATATTTTTTCTACGTTCATGAAAAACCAAAAAATGTTATTCAAATGACAGTAAGTCTAGGAAAATGTGACGTCGATTTGAATGTTTATGTTTGTCATGATGGCAAAATGTTCTAGTAGAATGACAGATGAATGCAATAAACATTTTATTGCACTAGTGCAATAAAGAATCACTTTTTCCACTAAATATAGTTCAATAAAGTTTTGTTTTTTGCATGAACGTAGAGACAGTTTTTTAATAACAGCAAATCAATATCTGAAGCTACTAGAACAGCTCTTAATCCGGACGAATTAAACTATACAATAAATTAGTATCAGCAATTTATTATAAACTACCTAACAAAATGTAGAATTGCAGATTACGGGGAACGATTTTCTTATTGTAATTATATAATAATAAATAAAACAAGTATTCTTCGAATACCTGAGCCATATTGTTTACGAACGTCTATATAAATGGGAGTGAATAATTGTTTCCAATTGTCTCAAATAACATAAATCGGCTTAGCGTTTCATTCTAATGTGCCTCCACAACTTCTTTATAAAATTTGAATTATAGCAAATTCAGCACATTAATTTTTAACAAAATCTTCCACAATGAATGAACAAAATAAAATATGTTTCATAAAAAATTGGAAAGTGAAGTCATGTAATCTTCCAGAAGTATGTACGAGGATGTATCAAATATAGATTTGCTAAATTTGAATTTCATTAAAATATTTTAAATTGTGTTATATAATTGCATTTACCCCTCTATACGAAATCTAATTTTTCCCTTCCAATACGGATTTTTAAATAATTGATCAGCTAGGTATCAGAAACTTATCAATAATTACCCAATTTACATACGAGATCTTAGACAGACATTCCAAGTTGATGTAATTTATACTGATTTTGTTAAGGCTTTCGATTGAATAAATCACTGCGTTTTACTAAACAAATTGGGTAAATGTTCAAGTATTTTATCTCAAATATTCCTTTCCCCACATTTATCTAAAAGGCAGCATATAGCGGCTACAATTCTCCTTCATACCCATCAAATTCAGGAATACCACAGGGGTCTAATCTTGGTCCATTATCTATTCTCCTATTTGTGAATGATTTATGTGAAATTATTAAATATTGCAAACTCCTTTTTACTAATGACAAGAAACTATTTGTTAATATTAATTGTTATCAAAATTACAAGAATTTACAGTCTGAGTTTAATCATTTAGAAGCTTTGCGCATAATAAATTGTTTCTAAATAATGCAAAAGTTATCTCCTTCAATAGAAAGCACCCACAAAACTTGTCCGTTGTAATTGTTTTAATGATCTTACCTATACGCATGAACATAACTGCATTTTCTAGACCTCAAAATAGGATGAAATGTTTATATAAATATGTATCCTAAAACGTTTAATTTACATACAAAGTGTGAAAGGTTAGTTCTTGATGACGGTTTTTAATTAGTTTAATTGCCCAAACGCTTAGAGATAAATTATGGAAATTTGGCAAAATCCCATAATTGTTTATGCTTCTTTTGGAAATCTAAAAAGAAATTAGCCAGGTGCGGGTAAAATAAGGGGGACAGTGGTTTTTCGTTAATATAATTTCCAAGTTTAATTGGTTTAATTAAACGTAAATCGGTACGACATAGATCCAGGAAGTTTAATGTTTTAAGAAAATCAGAAGTTGAGAAATTTTTGAAAGAAGCAGATGATAAAACCTACTTGATGATGAAGGCCGAGTGTAATTTTCACACTTCTCTCCAAATATTGTTTTTTATTTTAGATAGTGTTGATTAAATAACATTTTTAATAACATCTTCCAAATAACTCTTCTACTAACATATAAAAGACCTGGGAGAATATTATACATTGATATAAATTGCCAACACAAAAACGTGAGAAGAGAATTTACTATTTCTAACGGGAATATGGAAGGAGTTAATCTTGTCAAAATATTTAGAAAATATTCCTTTCTTCATCCGTCACGATTCAAGATCCTTCCTACGATATAAAAATGCGTTGGTATACATTCTATTCCCTAATAAAAAAATGCAGAATTTTTTAAACTGCCGAATGTTATGAATTACACCGGCCACTGTTTCCGGGAACCGTCTTACAATAGTGCCTGATACAGGAGCAGACAGCACCACTCTTTAAAATAATGGTTGGTGAAAAGCAGCGAACGTGGCAGAAGGATATATAGACGATTCCTTTCGATGAAAACTTCATGTAGTTTCAAAAATATCGGATCAAAGAGAGATCAATATAAATACAAAATCGGTCTCTACTTCATCAAATATATGCGCAGGATTTTCCACAATCAATCAGGTAAGAAAGTTACAGTTAAAAGTTATAATAATGATAAAAAATGATTTAAGTTGACAATAAATGAATAGTTAGTTCAAGAATTATGATGTATTGTTGCGTGCAGGAAAATTTTAAATTATTAAATGAACAAATGGTTTCATAGAAAATTGGAAAGTAAAGTTCCATACGAATGTAACTGTATTGTAAACTTTTATAATAGGGTATATAATAACAAGTTTCCCACCGCGGCTAAATTGTATTTTTATGTTAACTTCAAACGCGCCGCTATTACTCTATAAAGTACGAAGTTTCTCAAAAAAAATCCATTCGGTAGTTTGGCAGGAAGCTTGGAAGCTTTCTACTCTATGAAAATCTAAGCAGAAAATCCGCTTTATAGACGCGACTTAGAAAATAGGGTCACGCCGGAGGTGAGAACTTTGTTACAGCTCCTCAAATATTTAAATCTGATCTGTAATACAAATTTCTCATAACGGCGACTTATTATCTCCTTGGCTGTTCACCTTAAGCGTTACTCTAATTCGGCTTCGGCGAAATTTTAATTTCAAATCAGAAATTCCCTATCTCTTAACGAGATCTTGTCCGTGGTCGCTTTTAAGAACTTTATAAAACAATAAGTTCGAAAAAACAACTCGAATTTTAATGTCTCTTAATTGAATAGTTGTCTCAAAGGGAACAGATAAGAGTCCTATTATACACGGTGTTTTAATGAGGAAATTGCATGATTTCCCAGCTAGCAAAGTAGTTCTATAAATTTAGAGTAATAGGAGTTTTATATTCTGTTAATATTTTATAGTTGTATTTAGAATACTAAATTGTTGCATTAATGTGGCACATGAGACTATTTTGCCTTCAGAAACTGAATTGTTTTTAAATTTGTTGCAAGAACGTTCTTAGAGCATAATTTATAGAGCACTTATAAGATAACTGCTAATGTAGCCCTATAAGTGTGTACAATAACACAATTTTACAGCAACGGTGCTTATAGAATCAAATTACTGTAAAACCGATGCAAGATACTGCTTTATAGAATTATACCATCTCCTGTGACACTCTTATAAAATTATTCCGTAATGTCGCTTATAGTTTAATTATAGAGCTATTGTATAAGGCGTTGTTAAGTTACAATTCTGTTGCGGAAAACAAATTACAAATATGGAAGCTGCTATCGAACTTAAGAGAAAAAGCTCTTTAAAGCAGTTGTAGAGAATAATAATACAGTTGTTATAAAATCATTATAGAGTAAATAAGTAACAAAAGCCGGTTTGTTCCATAAAGAAACGCTATGGAACTATCAATTTTTATATATGTAGGTTTCCCATAGCCCCATCTGACGAGACCTGCCTATAATAGTACGAAATATTTTGATCAAAGTATAATGGGGAAATTTGTATAACATAGTCGTGACTTGTAAAAATTATTATCTGCTTGCAGAAAGAAAATTTTATTACGATAGATAAGATTTATTTGATTGCTAAGAGAAATTGATTTTCTTATAGAAATTTAGTAACATATTTAATTTATACCATTCCAAACCTTAAACATTTTCACTTTTAGATGTTAAAGTTAAAAAATTTGTATAGATTTATTAAATAAGATTGAAATAAGTGAAATTACCACAATAAAATATGACAACACTGTGAATATTAAGTAGTTGCTTACGAAGCATATTTGCTCTATAATCGTTGCAATCGACACAAAAATGTCATATTAGTGAGAATCCATTGGAAGTACAAGATGGAGCCTTTCTTTCAGTCGCCATATTGTGAAGAAGGAAAAAAAATCTTAATTAAAAATATGTACAATATAAATAGGTGAAATGATATCAATAATATGGATATACTTACTTTCTGACTATTTTATGTACAGTTGGTTGTTAAATTCATCAATTTAGAAAAAAAATATATTAAATTTCCAGCATCATAGGAAATATAAGGTTAACTGAGGGCGCGTCAAAAAATTACCATTATGTACCACATATTTCACGATAAAACTTTTTCCGCATTAAAATGTACTGCTCCTGATGGACAAACAAACTAAGCAATTCGTAATAATGTAAGTAAGTACTCCTATGCAGGCTGATTAGGCCCATCTTATTGGTTCTTATTGGCCCGTCCATATTATTTCTAACATGTGCGATACAGAAACATTTTGTTTTTAAAAGATACAATTAAACGATTTTAAAGTTCTTTAAATATAACACCATGCAACACAAAAATTGTATAGCGAAGTGCTATAGAAATTTTATGAGATTGCTTTGTAACTGTGTTAATAAAATTCTCTAAGACTTCTATAATTATTTCCTGCAAGCTTTACAGAACCGCTTAAAGAACTAAAAGGTTCTATAGAACGGTGCCCATTTTTATGGTATAAGTGTTGTAAGAACGTTTTGAAAATGTTCTTAAACAAACATTGCTCTATAAAATTTGCTCTGGAAACGTTCTTACAATTTTTACAGAACAAGAAATTGTTAGCTGGGTTCCAAACACGTGCCGAAGAAAGAATGTATTATTTCAATCGCAACAGCATTTATCCTGGACAATTTCGTTGAAATATAAGCCTAAAAACGGTATTTAAAATTGTTTGGCCACACCTCCAGAAAACGATGGCTGCTACAACGAAAACCGCTTACGTCAGATGACATTCGCATTTGTATACCTAATACAACATTGTGCTTTATATCTGTATACGACTTTCATTATCAGACAACACACGTTTAGAAGAGTTTATTTTTCATTTGCGATATTATTAATTATAACTGTGTTAAAAAGATATTGGTATTGAATAAAGTTGCAAAATAGACTCGAAAAAATGAAAACAGAAAGTTCATCTCACCGGGCAAATAGAAGAAGCATTGCACTATGCCATTATGAACGAATATAGCATATAGCGCTTAATAAAAAAATATTTCACTGTGCCAAAAAATGAAAAGAAAAATGTGGTGTAGGGGGATGAAGCGCGACGAAAGGAAAACGTTAAGCTCTTCAGCATTGCAACAAAATACATAAGTAGATAGATTTAAGTTCATCGAAAAAATTAAAACGTAAAGTTGTAATAAATGAATTAAACTATTTTATAAAGGTATCGGAATTTATACAGGGCGTTTACAAAATCAATGGTCATGCATTTTTTCATATACTGCTTCATTCCGATTCTAAATAATGTTCTGTATTTTCTCCTACCATTTACGAAATGTAGAACGTTATTTGAGGCATTTATACAATTGTGCTATCTGACTCATTACATTACATTTGGATCGGTCCGTAGTCGCGCGATTTAAGGCGTCAGTACTTGAATCGAGGTGACTAGATCGCTGTGGGTTCGACCCCCGCAGCCGGTAGACCGTATATAAGCTATATTCGTGGAGAGATTGGCACCCTCTCTGCGGGTATGGTAGGCTGGCTTGGGTCAATGTGAGAGATTGATACCGGTTGACATTTGACTACCCCCCTAATTAGTGAGGTTTTCCCTCATTCCTGCTATTATTATTATTATTATTATTATTATTATTATTATTAAATTACTTGGTTTATTCTAAAAACATAATAAACAAAATTGATAAATAAGGACCTTTTAAAAGTTTTAAGGAGAAATGAAATTAGTAGCAAATAGCAATAAATTAATTGCGTTTAACAATACCGCAAGTTCGTCACATCACTTCTAATAATTATGGTAATGTTGAAAACAGAAAATAATGGGCACCTACTTGCTTTGCCTCTATTTGCAGCACTAATGAAGTTGGGATTAGCATCAATGAAGTTAATAACAAAATTAATCGTGGCAAATTAATAGTAATCGTCAGCATGCTGTAGGAGACAGTGACGTCATGCAGTAGTTTAAGCGAGTCCACGTTCTCAAATTATAGGCTTTAGAGTTGTTAGAAAATTATATATATTTTTTCAGATCGTACTAAAAGTACAAAATCATTCAGAAAATGTAATTAAAAAATGCTAAATGACCCCATACTGACACGTATTGACTCAACCTAATCATAGCCTTCCAAAATTCCTGATAATAGTCCACCGGATTATGCCTTAAAAATAGTATGTATGTTGCGGCCTCTGTACATTTACCAACCCATATTTTTCTAATTTCCTACTTCAATTTGGCAACATTCTGTATATTGTGAAAGTATAAAATTTAAAATATGTCGATAGAACTGGGAAATGCTATAACAGAGAAATATTTGGAATACGAATACGAGGTGTGATCAAAAAGCCATATATTCTCATTGTTGTGTTATAAAATATGTCTGAAAAGTATACATTACCCATATGGGATGTTTAGTCTGTTGCCACCTGTCACAAAAGTTACGTGTGTTTTGGTACGGTCAGCGAATTTGCATTTGTATTTTGCTATAAAAATGGAATAAAATGCAACAATGCTTTAAAAATATTAAATATTGCTTTTGGTGAATCTGCTATAAGCAAAACCAGAGTTTACGTGTGGTACAAGGGTTTCCAAAAAGGCCGTGGAAACGTTGAAGATGATGAGAGCCTTAGACGCCACAGCACATCAGCAACACATGAAAATGTAAAAATAGTAATATAAATGATTATGAACAATCGCCGAATCACAATCAGAGAAGTCTCTGGTGATGTTGGCATATCAATTAGCTCATGCCATGAATTGTATTCGGATGTTCTGGATAAAACACGAGTGGCAACTTAATTTGTTCCAAAGCTGTTGAATTTCGAACAAAGACAGCGGTGAATGGAGTCGCTACATGAAATAAAAAACGATGCAGAACTATACTAAAACGTATTTTTTATACGAACTGATTTGTGAAACTAACTTTACTCGGATGTTGTTTTAATCACTGTACATAACTATATACATTCGTAATATCCATGCTAAAAGTTGTGACCTTTATCATTTCATATTGATTATATGCCACTTCAAAATTTAAATTAATATAAGTGGTAATTGATTATAGTTTATAATGGTTTAACCTCGGAATAGTTGATCCACGGTAAATGGTATATTAATGTCTAATTAAACTGTGTAAATAACGAATACACAAAGCAAAACGTTCGCATAATTAATCAAATTAAATACGGCTAGAAACGCCATAATGAAATTCCAAAATGGGCAAGCAGTTACGTGAATTGGTGTTAATTGTGCACATACAATGCTTGTGCTATACAAATAGCAACAATACATGGCGCGTTTCTTAGTTATATATTTTTGCTTCCAAGAATATAAATTCCATTCTATTTTAGTCACTGTACTTTCAAACCTATTTATGTAAATAATAAATATGAAAACTTATTAATACTAAAAATAACTAACCTTTAAGTAAAACGTATTCAGCTATATTTTCATGTTTCAGAAATGTTGAGAATATTTGGATCATATAGTAACGCGGAATAGTAAAGCTACATTTAGCGGCCATTCGCTGTTCGAAGACGCACTGACAAGCCCCGAAGCGTTCTACATAGCAGTAGAAAGCTAGCGATCTCTATCGCGATTCGCCGTTAATGACACACAATAACATTGAGTAAGTTCAAACTCATTTATGGTGTTGAATTTTGAGTAAATTTACATTTTAATAAAGAAATGAGCTTTACACACAATATTTGATTAGAGAAATCAAAATATGTGTGACTGAGAATATATTGTGTAAAAATAACACCAACCGTTGTATACATCATACATTGTTTAGTAAGTGGAAGGAGGGAAACAAAGTTGGGTATGAGCAGGTACCGAGGCGCAATTGTAGTTTTGCTATGCATGATACAAGTCACTGGTGTCTGTAGACGATAATCATAGGTGTATTATTCTAACCGGATCATGGACCACGGACTGCAATTGTATTTAATACATTTTCAAATTACAATTTGCATAAAAAAGTATGGCGCAAACTGGAATGTGAGAATTTGTGTCATGCAGATGTGGTAGAAATAGGTAAGTAACAATGGCCGTCTGCATCCAATACAAAAAATTGATGATTTGCTTCTTATTTCAGAAAATCTATCTTGTGTGTGTGTCATTCCATGATTAACATTTCATTTGATCCTTAACTACTTAGCTATAAAATGTTGAAAAATAAACCTGGAAATTATGGATTTACACAGTTTATTCAATAAAGAGTCGTTTGAGCATCATCAGTCATACAACACCACTGAGTATTTTGTCACACTATAGTACATATTTTGTTAAATTTAAAAAGAACGTATTGCTTAATAATATAATAAAATAAAACACCTTTACATAGTACGTCATGCCATTATCTACAAATATAATATCAACCTTATCTTATTTCACTTGGTATAACAAATTAAGTAAACTATTAAGAGAAGGTGAAAAATGTTTCGTGTTTAAATACTAAGTAATAAACAATCATCGTGTTGTCGACAGAAAACTATCCAAGACCGAAATGGCACGCCGCTAATCTAAGTTATCGAGTGTGAATCTTGACCTACCGTATTATTAGGTCAATAACCTAGTTACCTAGTTTTTGTACTGTTATTTAACGACAAGGAGTAAAACTATTTTTTAAAATCTAGATACATGAATGAATTTTCCTTAAATAATGATTTATTTGTTAATAAAAACAAATGTACATAATTAATAAATAAATGTTTTCGAATGTTAGGTTATTACAGTTTAATAATTTTGATATTACGTTTTCACTATGTTTTACAAATAAATATGAATTTTTAGAATAGTACTCGTAAGTACAATTAATTATTCAGTTTATACGTACATACATATAGCCTAGAAATTTATTGTTTTTAAGTAGTATGGTAAATTATGCGTTGTGAATTTACGACAAATACGCGAGACCGAAATAAACAAACTACTGCTTACTGCTTGTATTCTCTCCATCCCCTCTCCAAATGTGTGGCGTGACAAATTTGGGGGAAAGAAATGCGGGAGTGCTAAATGGAGGTAAATTTGAATAACACGCTGATGTGTTAGACGATATTATGTATGTAAACATGATGTGGCATCGATGTTTAATCCGGCATTCGATTGTCGTATGGGTGCGTCATCAGAAAGTTCGTAGCGCACCAGGAGCGTCGTGTTACTGATTTTTATAGGGTGATTTGTTTATTTTTTAAAGGTCGAGCAAAACATTTTTTTTCGATTTTCTGCCTTTATTAGACCTCTCGAATACGTGGTTAAAATTAATGACATTATGACTGACTCACCCTGTATTGTTCAGTTCCCCTTGAAAGAGTTATTTAGCTAACAAATAACTGAGTGAACATTACTCAATGAATTGTGACATTATTTCAACACAATCGAGTTTGGACGCGTCTTGACAACAATCTGTGTTAATTTTGGGTAAAATTTAACTGAAAATTTTTTACGGTGTATATTGCACACGGAATTCCAAGAAACAGCTATGAAAATAGAGAATGGGACAGTAAGCCTTCTTATTCTTATCTTTGTTTCTATTTGACAACATTGATCAGCTACGTGGTAACTGCTAAGGGTTACTCTTGTGGCTACTACCTAAGCAGACACACTGATAGAGATGGAAACCTGAATTAGTATAACCATTCCGTACCTAACTATAAACAGCAGTTACATTAAACATAGCGAATGGGTAGACAATGAAGTTTAACTTAGGATGTGGCATATATCTTAGCGAACGCAACTTGGGACGGTAAAATATCGCAGCTATTTAAACGGAATCATAACAGCAGCTTGAGTAATTATGCTCGTATACAGCCATTAATATCACCCCACTTGGATGAATGAATAATTAAATTAAATGTAGGTACAATGGAATCAATTCGTAAAATTTAAGGAAAGCTACGCGACGCAATAAAATTGAAGAGAGGTATTAATTTCAACCTGAAATATATTAATTAATTTATAAGTGGATTTGGGTTCCCGGAACTTTCTTTAAACATCCAGACAATTTTTCATTGTTGGGTAAATCGTCGGGACAAGACAAGAACAAGTTTTTGAGTGACGATTATTCATTAATTTTCCAAGTGAGACCGTGGAACTGGTTAAGACGTTGAATAAATAACAAATTTGTCTGAGATGGGGTGCCTAAATAAAATGTATAATGCATAAGGATTGGTATAATTAGTCAGATATTTCATTATTCTGTTATTGTTTCTATCCACTCCATCAAATCCATTCTTGTATTTATATACTTTAAGCAAAATTCTGTTTTTAATTCATCCTTGATCATTTCAAATTGTAATTTTCTTTCATAAACCGAAAATTTACTATTTGCATGGTTCATTCATATGTCACAAAAGAAATTTGAAGTTTTACTTTACTATAAGGATATTAAACCTATTCAAAAAAATTCTCATTAATAGATAACATTTTTATCATTATTCAAAATATACTAAACAATTTATTGTGTGATCACTGATCAACAATACCGTTGGATGATATTTACAAGTAAGCAACATTGTGCTAGTCGTCAATAAGAGATCTGGGTCTCTTTAATATCCTGAAGTTTCGATGTTGTTGAAAAATTCAGTTGTGTCATCATGTAAAAGTTGAAAATAGTGATGGAAACAAGTGTATCACTGTTATTAACTTACTTCACTTCACTATTTCTTAAAAATATTCTAATATTTAACAATAATCTTTTTCCCGGGTTGGGGAATACTTGATTATTAAAATTTAGATGCCTTCTATATTTGTTCATTTTTAATACTGAAAGCAATCATCACTTACTATTGCGTTTTTCTGGTATTCTGCTACGTTGACAAGTTGACGTTACATGCAAAAGTGTCAAAATTGCCAATAACCACCGCTCTTTCAAAATATTCAATATAATTATTTCATCTTTCATACACCAAGATATTTTATTACATTTATATTACGAGTATTTATATTTTTACAGTTACAATTTGTAATTGTTTCCCCTCAGATTAATCTACAATTAAAAAAGAAATTATTTTTCAAGATTGAGACTTAAAAGGCTGAGAAAACTTGAAAGCGGTTGAGTTTATCGATTTGTAACAGGTATACCTTTTCTATTTAGAATTGAAGGTAGTTCAATAGTTTCTTATTAAAAAATTCAAAAGTGTAAAATACAAAAAGTTAGACATATTTTTACATCGACAGTACAGTATAACTAGCCTTAAAAAACATAAGACTACAAATTTTCAAAACAACCGGTCCATACGTTCTTAAAATATAGCAAAAAATCTAAAACATTTTTTCAACTTTAACACCCTGTAGAATGAAAAGGAGCAACAATTGAATAAGGCATGTTGGGCTCAATCGCTCTATTTTGACGTTAACAATCTGCCCTTTAACTGTGTACCATTATTAATGACTCAACCTGACCTGACTCAACATCATTCCATGTACTAACTGCAAAAACTAACGCCGTATCGTCAGCAAATGATGTTATAGATCCATTAAAGCCACAAATATTATAAATACACGTATTATTGATATAGAGTAAAAAATAATTGGGACTCAATACTGTTCCCTGAGGGACACCTCTAGTAACCAATAAAGGTTCACTGAGTGTATCATTGCCTTTAACTTGCTGCCAGCTGCTCGCTGCAGCTTCTAGATAATTTTTAAATATATTTTGAGAAATGCCGCTTAGTGTACAGGGTGGTTCAGATTGGTCGGTTTTCAAGGGTTACTGCAAATCTATCATAGATAGAGCAAATATGATAGATGAGTCCAGAGCTCTTTTTTCGAGAAAATAACATGTATGTAAGCTGCATGTCTATCTGTCACCGTTTTGGAGCTACAGGGCGTATCTCGATTTTTGGTTAAACCGACTGGTGCCGTTTTCTCGTTTTCCTTTCAAGATATCTTAAAACAGTTTGAACATATGCACTGTTTTGAGACACATTCGATGGTATAAAAATAAAAGTAAAAATATTTTTATTTTTAGTGATATGACCATAACTTGGTGTTTTTATAAGAAACATTCTATTTTTTTTAAATAGGGCTAAAAATGCATTCCAAAAATATATATACTTTACTTATCATTTGATGCATAAACTTGCTGAAATTATAAAATTTTCAAAATACCAGGAACGTCGCCGTACCCTGTGCGATATTTATTGACAGCATCTGATGTAGTCGCCATCTCTATGCCATTATTGCAAGGTATATTTCAGGCTGATAAATTATTAAACTTCTTGTGTTGGTGGGAAATTAAATAGCAAGAACATACACAACAATAACCGACGATGTTTGCATAAAATAATTAGTGCTATTTTAAACATCCCAAGATGTTCTGTGTTCTGTAAAAATATTTCTTGGACCCTTAAAATATTATATTCTAAGCTTTGACCATGTTTTTTGACGTTTGAAGAGTACGCTAGCAACGCAATATTTTAGAACAGTTAGTTACTAATTTTTAATTTTAACCGCTTTATACCTAGTAAATAAATAAAATAATTTATGTCGGGTATTTTTGGCAGTGTGCAACGAAGAACGAATGCAAAATCAAGTACTTAGGTATTATTATTCACAAAAAAGCTTATTTTCCTCGTTTCTACATTTGAGAACGCTGTAAAAAACGACCGCATAGTAGTTGACATATCTGGGACAATGATTGATTGTCATAGGCTTTTCTGAAGGAAAAGAGGGTTTGGACCTATTTTTTAAATATCGAAATGTTGTTTTTTATTGTCTTTTAGGCCTCCCTGAGCACGTGGTAAAAAATTTTGTACTTAGGCATAGTTAACCCTGTATATATCTAGCAAAAAACAGCGGCATCTTTAAATTACGATTGAGGGCGCTATAATCCAGAACGGACCTTTGCTCCATCGGGTTTTACCTACGGAAAATTGGCGCTTTGTATGCGGCAATGGGTTTGCAATTATCTAAGTAGAGACACTTATAAGTGATTAATTCGGTGGGCTATGCAAGCCATTAAATATTCCGCATGTGTCCTAGTGGCCAGCCAAGCGCGATTCGCCTTCTAATGACCACCTTGGGGATACGCCAATTTATTTTTAGTGGTCTGTTTGAGCTCACGACGAGACAATGTGCGGAATCACGAGTCCTATCTGGTCTTCCAAATGTGAATTGTTTATTTTTGTGTTTTTCCGAATCACTGAATAAAGCTCGGAATTCGAATAAATCTATATTTTCCCAGAGACCAACTAAAAAATGAGCGCCCTCTTTTCTACGGTGACGAACTAGAGTTTGGTGTTACTACAGATATCATTGACATCAAACCAGATTTCTCCGATATGGGATGGTAATTCCCTCGTTTAGTATTCTCAAAACCTTGGTAGCAATTTGGAATTTGAGTCAGCAGTGCCGTAGATATAGGTATCAGCGTTTCAGATAACTGCTATGATTTTTTTTATTATTAATATTTATTAAAGCAACTCATTTTCGAAAAAAATACTGTAAAATTGTTGTATACTTTTAGAATTAGAAGCTATTTCCATTTAATTCATTTTTGGATCATTAGCTACTAGTTTTTTAACGGTATCAATTCTGTAGAACCATAAATCAAATATTGTGAAATTACAGTATAATAATGTAATACTCTTTGGTACCAATATACAGGGTTAACTTTGACTAAGTACAAATATTTTAAGAAAGGATGGAGAAAAATAAGAATTAACGGATTGGTCTATCAAAACATTTCCAAACTTATTTCTAAAACAAAAAAGACATAACTAAATTAAAACCCTATTTATCGCCGATTCTGGCTTTCTATCAGCCGCGAGGTTAGGCATATTCCGCCAAAGTCAAAGGTGTCAAAGGTAGTGACAGGGCATCGCGTTGTCACGTGTATCGATTTACGCCGCTTTGAAAAAAAAAATATTTACAAAATGTACACAATTATTTAATCAGAAGCACGATATGGCTACTGATATTTATTTCCAGGATTTATATTTGGAGAGGTTTAAAAAATGTTCATTTTCTGTTTGCTTATAATACTTGTCATTGCAAAGCCTTTTGTACTTGGTGAGTGCTTGCTGGGGACTTCTCCTTCCCTTGACCTTTCTTTTTGTTTACAGTGAGGTACTCGGCCCGATGACCACGACCAGGTGGATTCCCTCCAACGGGAAAAACCACCAAAGGTATACAAATACATTAAACACTACCATACGTTTAGTTCCAAGGCATTACAGCAGCTGTTCAATGTGGTTGAAAGAGGATTCGGCATATCTTGTCTACTCAGAAAACATTTTTGGTATTACGCTGCCACACTATAATATGCACATGTCACACTTCCCGTAATTCAGCACTGTCAAAGCTGCTCTATACGCCTATTTCATAAACTGATATCAAAACGTATCAAAGCGAACATATTACCTCGCCACGGCTGTTCTTAAAACCTAATTGATATTGAAAAACAGAAACCGATAATAGCTACGACAATGTCCATACTATTAATGGATGAACTAAATCGTCTGCTGAGGCTATTGTCGTGAGTGTAAAGGATGAAAAGATAACAAACCATATGAACAGGTCAACTGCTGTTAGCAAATTGGCAAAAAATGGTGTACAAGAACAACAATTGCTGAAATTTACTAGATAGTCATAACAATCCGAATTCTATAAAACCATACATAAACATGAGCACATTACAAGATTCTAAATGCTATGTGTGGTAATAGATCTTCTATAGTAGAAGAAAATAGCCAATCTAATGTTGCGTTACATTTTAACCTGTACTGCTGTACTTTTAATAAATGAATTGATGTTTTGTTGTGTTGCAACATACTTGATTTTTTGACAAAAATTACACATTACATTATCAATGTCCTAGGGATATTATAACTGAAAATTTTCGCTTATTAACTTTTTTGCACTAAATATTTTTATTCATTTGGAACTCTTGAGTAGTACCTAAGATGCCTTAAGGAATCAAATAACTATTCTTATAAATTGAAACCGTTATTACAACTCCAGTGTTTTGAATGTGCAACATATATCTATATCAATAACTAAAAAAATCAAGAATACTGATATTGCTTGCGTTAGACTTACATTAAAATGATATCGGATAGGTAGCAGGCAATCGGAAACGCTGTCAATAGTCGGCAGAAATCGATGACCGTTCTTTAAAAATAACTTTCTGCTGCCCATTGGAACGTAAATTTCGCAAGTGTTAAACGGCGCTCAATCCGAATCGGCCTTGTAATATATATTTCATAGGATGAGACAGTTTATCAGTGACATTTATATCGTTTATCGTTTTAAATTCATTCAGTCGGATTTAGAGAGCAATTGGCGTGAGGATCATCCAGACAAAAATCCTGTGATATCCCTTATATAGGGCCATATTTTATCCCCCTTGTTCCAATTCCAAGTAATTAATACGTGTCGGCGCAAATCATGATAATATCTGCGGTTTTAATAGATGGCTACTGATTGAATGGCGCGTGACTAGATCCTAATTTATTTTACAAGAAATATACAGGGTTAACTATGACTTAGTACAAATATTTTAAGAGGTGATAGGGAAAAATAAGAATTAATGGAATCAGCCTTCAAAAAAATTCCAAACTTATTTATAGCCAAAAAATTTTTTTTCGATATTTTAAATCCTTATTTAACGCCGCCAAAGTAGAGTAGGCAACCAACAAGCAAGTGATGCAACAGTCGCTCAGTCGGTATCGCTGTCATGTAATAATTCAATTTCTGTGTTTACGTTGTAATTTTGTGTTTTACTTCAGTTTTTAGTGCCTTATTTTAATTTTAAACGTTTAATAGTTATTAAATGAAGGAATATGTGTCGGGTACAGATATTTTCCCACAATATAGTTCGCCGGTTTGTTTTTCTAGGTTATGGGACAAGACTGCCGCGGGTGCATTAAAAGTTTTCTATTACCTACTTATTAATATCACCCATTCCTTTCGACCGATTTTCTTATAATAAATAGACATTTTATCTAATTGTACCTACGGGAAGTGTCTTTTATCGGTAGTGGATGGCTGTAATAAGCAAATATATAGTTTTACCAGTTTATAACGAAATAATGAAAAACGAATGCAAAATACTGGAGATAACTGGATTAACTGTTACCTATCTATCAGGTATTATTACTAATAAAAATGTTAATTTTTGTGGTTTCTACGTTTAGAAACGCTACAAAAAAACGACCGCATGGTAGTTGACATTGTTGACAGATGTAAGCTTTATCTATGAATCTAAGCCTTCTCAGTCGATTCTTATCATAGGCGCCGACTTTCCGTAGGAAAAAAGGGTTTTGCCCCATTTTTTAAATATCGAGCTAAAATTCTGGAATAATTTTGTACATAATAATAATAATAATAATAATTTTGGAATAATTTTTGTGTAAATGTTTTGTACTTAGTCAAGGTTAACCCTGTATTATTAATACAAAACAGTTAACCCTGGATGGTCAACACGTTTACGTTCAGTGTTTTTGTCAACAACTGCCAACAAAATTCGGATATGTTTCCTTGCGTCGTGAGGACATATTGCACAAACATCAATGCGTAAATGGTTATGTGAGAATCTTGTCTATAATTTCTTATTGACGCTTATACAGGGTGATTCAGAATTTATCTGAAAAACTTCGATATCAGCATAAAACTTATAATAAAAGTTTTTGCGTCTGGAGCGCGTGTCAACACGCCTGCCTGGTGAATAGGGTTGAAGTGGGGATATGCTCTCTAGGTGGTAAACGAACACTCGTCAAATCATGAAACTTTTACAGCAGTCGTGCAACGTGGACGTGATACTGGTACTTTACACCCATATCATATCCACCGTATTCAAGCACTGTTGCGGATTATCTATTACGAGTTAGGTTTTGTGAGTTTGTTGGTACTGAAAATCCCTAATTTACTGCTGATGTACTAGTTACAGATGAAGCTTTAATTACCCGAAATTGAATATAGAACATTCATAATGTACATGTTTGGGAATTCGAAAATCCGCACGCTATTGAATGGGACCACTTCCAACATCGTTTTTCACTGAATGTTTGGGCAGGAATTCATCATCAATCATATGGATTGTTTACAGTATCTCGAATTCGCAATGGCTGCTCACCCCTCTTGAAAATGTACTTCTTGCTGCCCGGTAATGCATGTGGTTTTAACATGATGAGGCACTTCGTCATTTTCGGCTACATGTTATCTCCATCAAGTGCACGGAGAACCTTGGATTGGGCGCGGACGTGCCCAAAATTTGTAAGTTTTCGTAGTAAGGTATGTGCTAATTTTTTCTTATAAATTTCATCTTTCTAATAGTGATCAAGTAGCGCAACTCTTCTCAAAAATGAGTCTAACAAAACTATTCATTTTGAAGACACGTCACTTTGGACAGCTCTATATATCTTTAAATTTATTTTTTAAAGTAAAAACGCTGATATACTTTCGTGCTTTTTCGGAACGCGTGTCGCCAAGCGTTCTGTAAAGCCATCGCGACAGAATTGAAAACACGAGAGCAAATAAACGAGCGTAAAATGCATAAACGTAGTACCTAACTCTGTTCAGAGTATCTTGAAAAGGGCGTTTTTGTCAACTCCGCGTTGAGAAGAGAAAAACGCGTGCATAAAAGGGGTCTTAAGATTAAAGCAAAGCCAATCGGCACCGTCCAAATTACCGTACAAAAGATTTAAAGCACACTTCAAATTCTTGTCGAGTCGTTGATGATTAATAACAAAATCAACTACGGCAAAAACACATTGATAACAACTGTTCGCCCATCTAGTTTAAGCTTGTAGATGGCAATAGGTTTTTCCACAAAATGATAATATACAAGGTGCTCTAAAAATAGTACCATAAATTTAACTGCGCTTTCTAGACCCCAAAATAAGACGAAAAGTGTATGAAAATATGTATCCTAAAACGCTTCGGTTTCGACGCACAGGGTGTTGAAAGGTTAGTTCTTACCCAACAAACAATTAAAGTTAAAATTACGTTAACTTGACCTCTGAATTGGTCAAAAACTTTTCATGACCAATTCCATATAAGGGAAGTTTACCTATATTCGTTGGCATTTTTCCTTATGTGGGAAAAATAACTAAAGTAATATGGAAGTTAATAATTGGTCGGCAAGAATTTTACTCCAATAAGATAATTGGACCTAAAAGAAATACGGACCAATTTTATGTTAAAATTTCGAAATATAAGAAACATTATTACCAAAATCTACCCTAATTATGCCCTTTATATGACATACTTTTGCCAGAGAGAGACAACATTATATGTTTCATTTTATATATTCTAATAGCGAACAGGCATAGGAAGAAAAAGAAAGACTATAAGTCAGGCTACTAAGCTACAAGTAGAGTAGGAGTTAGTATATTTATAGATATTTAGATTTTAATATAATAAAGTCTGTATTTTTGGTTTCCATTCATCAAATTGTACAACCCAGGAAATTTTTTCGTATAATGTCATGACCAAACTTTCATAAAAATAACGCGCCTTATAAATATACATTCTTACTATTGCTTCTTAACAATATTACTATACTGAAAAATAACCTAAAATAAAAACTGAATGTACTTCGTGATAAAATGTGTTTAATAATCTTTCGTCATAAATGTATTAACTAATATTATCTGTATTAACATAATTTTAATGAGTAATCAATTAGAAATAATGAACAAAACATTTAGTGTTTATTACAACATGGCCGCTCAAACAAAATCAACTTTGAAGTCAATTTGTCTGTAAGTTTTAACCTATAGGGCAGATTGCCTATGCCAATGTTGACGTCACAGGAAAATATTAACTTTGTGGTTGAAATTTACTCCAAATGAAGATATTTTATGATAATTTATTACCAATTAAATTATTACTAGGTACCTACATATAAAATTCTACTCATGGATTTATTTGTGATTGAAAATTCAAATTAAAGCCAATAATATTATGTATGCGTAATAACAAAAACAAAATAAATATTTTCTAACGAACTTCAATTCGAATTTCAATTCACATGCACTACTGAATAAGAATACTTATAATATGAAGTGTTTATCGATATATTATCATTAGATTGATTTAATATGCAGTGTTGGCTTAAATTCGTTTTTTACAACTCTCTAATATTGTGTAGGGCTTAGTTTTCACTGCAGATTGCCAAACCACAAAACAATTTCTACGCGCTATTACATGAAGATATGTCGGAATACATATAACAAGAAGCTTGTTCCCTAAAAGACCTTTATAAGACACACTTACGTCGAAGTATTATTAACAAGTAAATTTGTACCATAATATAGAACAATATTTCTATTAGGTTAATTGAAATGGTCAAATATTCTTTAGAAGTTATCAACAAAGTTGAAAATAGGATTATATTGTAATAAAAATAGAACTTAACCAATTCAAGGATTTAATAGGGCAAAATAACTAGTTATTACCTTATTTTTAACTACTAGTTGAACACAAAATAAGTTTTACAATTTCGTAATAAATATGTAAATATTTACCTATTGTAATAAATTAAAAAATCCTTGGATATTGAAGACAGATTTCTAGGCGAAATTAAGTAAATTATAACTTCGTCTTACATGTTATTGGAATGTTAGCATTTGAAAACATAGAATAGGTAAACAATATGTAATTTCGAACTGTATAAATTGACATATATTTCATTTTACTTGGAAGGCATTATATTACTCTTAGTTAACAAATTTTTGACTAAAAATTTGGTATTATAAGATTTTGTAACATTGAAGACTATTTTTATGGAGAAAAGTAGTAAATCTTGATCAACTCAGGATTATTTTTCTTGTGTAGTAGTCTATTAGGCTTAAATGTTAGTTGGGTAATAACTTTTTAATTAGTATTTCTCAAATTCGTGACTATAAAATAGGTATATTTGACTTTAAACATAGTTAACTATTAAATGAATAGAAATAACCGATTTTAACATTTCCATGCATATAAATATCGATCATCCAAAAATCTGGACTCATATGTGTTAATAATAATATTTTTCTCTTGCCTTGTGTTTTACTGTTTGCTTTTTAACGTACGATAAATACCATAAAGTGACATTTTTGTTAAAAAAATTGCACCTTTTCACGGTATCATTACCGACATATGTGCGTTAATCCTCAACTTTCCTAATACACATTGTCCATATTCAGGCAGTGCCTGATTTTCCATACCATAAGCAAATATAGATATACGAATACAGTAGTATAACGGTATCTGCAATGATTGGAATATAAATATTTTCAGAGAATACATAAAATCATTTTATCAGATTATCAACTTGTAAAAATTAGAGTTTAATTTATTTATGACAAATATACTCGTATAATAATTGAAATTTATTTATTTATCTTTTACTACTAGAATCATTTCGGTTATCTTTTCAGAAATGTCTAAATATACGTGCAAAATACCCAGTTAAACTATGTACTTACTATAAAATGCTATTCAAAAGCAGACGTCTAAAACTGTTGGAAACACTGTTTTCTTAAAACGTTTAAGTACTTTTAAATGGAATCATGTTTCGAAAGCCCTGTGTTTTTAAAGGCCAAATACACACATTCAACGATCACGGCCGCTCTAGAAAACACACAATAGCCGATGAGAAAACAACAAAAATGTCAGAGCGCCGGCAAGAATGGCTAACGAAATGTTGTTACAAGTAATGTGGAAAAATAAAGTTGTGTTGATGCTTCTCCTATCTCTGAATTTACAAAAACTGCACATACATTTTTTTATTTTCTGCAAAATCAACGGTTTTTTATATATATTTAGGTATATAATATTTACTGAAATATTTCTTAGTGTCTTCTTTATTTATAAAATTGAAATATTAATCCTATAATAATTCAAATTAAAAATAGAAAAGTTTTGTTTTATTGCAATAATTGAAATCCTTTTGATTAAAATTGACGTGTTTGCTTGTTTTACTATAAATTTTGCGTATTTCAACAAATATACCGGGTGTCTTGTTACGGTGGGCTGCAACTGTATCTCGGAAATTACTTCTTACAGCTTCCGGAAAAATATTGATAAATAATAGATGTAACGTCGAGAAGTTTATTAAAATTCTTTTCTACTTTCAAATTAGCCAAATTATTATCTGTAACAATATTTTTGTTAAAGCTTTTGATATTAGATTGTACTGACCTAAATAAGGTTGCATAAAAAATGTTTCCGACATATTGAACTTTAAATGAACTTTAATTTCTAAAGAAAAACATGCATAGACAGAACTTTTTTGTATAATAGTTCTCTATTACAAATATCGTCAGCAAGCTCTAATTTAATTTTTACACGCTGCACCCTATATACAGGGTGATGTTAAAAGTGAGGTATTAATTGTAACTGATGGCAGCAGCCATTAAAATAAATTATTTTAATAACTGAGACAAGTTTAAAGTTATTACAAATTTTTAAACCGACTATATAACCTTAATCCATCCTAATAGGCCAAGCAACTCTATTTAACGCTACGTCATCGACAAGCGACGTTATAAGATGCGCGTACAGTTTTTGTTGATTGTCATTTATTTATTTATTTATTTATTTGCCCAACAGAGAGTTTATTTACAGTGCAACAATTGAACAGTAAATACACATATACAAAAAAATATATATAAAACAATAATAAAAAATATAAATACACAATATAAAATACAAAATTAAAACATGAAATAGTACAATATATAAAAATAATTATAATTAAAATAATCTACATCATATGGAGATACCTATATTTTACAATGAATTATAAAATGAGATATGGGAATAATACCGGTTGACATTTTATATTAAATTATTTAAATTACAGACATTTATATCACAGCATTTGGCTAAATTATTAAAACATCGACATCAGTAGTCGGGCAGTTTAAGGCGTCAATCTTCATTGAGGTGACTTGATCGCTGTGGGTTCGACCCCCGCAGATGGTAGACCGTATATAAGCTATATTCGTGGAGGGATTGATTGGCACCCTCTCTGCGGGTATGGTAGGGTGGAAGAATGTTAGCTTCGGTCAATGTGAGAGATTGATACTGGTTGACATTTGACTACCCCCCGAATTAATGAGGTTTTCCAGGTTTCCCTCATTCCTACACTGAATGGTGGTTAGGGCCTACCAACGTAAGTCGTTCCTGGGCGCAAATGCGGACTGCTTAATAATCTCCCGCATAAATCTCCGACTTCTGGGCTACTCCTCGTGATTAGAATGAGGGGTAGAGATATTATTATTATTATTATCGAGAACATCGGTGACTTAATTAACATATTAGTTCTAGGTACTAAACAAATAAACGTATTATTTTGCCGAGAGTATTGGCGAGATACGTAAAACTTGATTTCATTTAGCAATACAGGACTGTCAATTGTAGTATGTAATAATTTAAATAGAAATCGCAAAGAATATAATATTCTGTGGTACTTTAAATATTGCATACCAAATGCATTTAATAACACAGCTTGACTAGCACTTCTCTGGATATAGTCCATGACATTTCAAAATTTTCTTTGAATCGTTTCTATACCTACAGAATAGGAAGTATAAATTGGCGAAAACATAAGTGAACAATATTCAAGTTTTGATCGAAAAAGAGAAAGAAATAATATTTTTAACGCCAACTCCTTGGAAAACAGCTTACAATTGCGCATTATAAATCCCAGAGATCTGTTACAACTAGCCACTACATTTTCGATGTGCATTGCGAATGATAAAGTCGAATCAAAAGTAATTCCCAGATCACGAATAAAATCGCACATTGTAAGTGTTATATCATTTATTGTATAATGGAATATAGATGGAGACTCTTTACGTCTACGTACTTTGCATTTGGAGATATTTAGTGACAAATCATTGACACTCAACCAATTCAGTCAATTGTGACTGCAAATTTAAAGAGTCATCCTCGTTACTTATAGAACATTTTCAAATCATCTGCATACAAAAGAAAGAAAAGAAAAGTTCGCATTTAATATAATCTGAAAGGTCATTTACGAATAGTCATGCTTCCTTTAAAACTTTACAGTTCTATTAGATAACCAATGATAATAACACGTATATTATTATCATTATGTTGTGTTTTGTAGTGTGTGTGTAGTATCATTTTATGTTAAACGTAATTCGCTGATACAGAGATATAACAATGGCCCATGTGTTTGACAATAATGAACTTGTGTATGTTATTATGTATAGTGTAGCGTGTAATGAAAATTCGACGAAATGCACAAAAATTTGCTTGTAGATTTCATCCCTCTGCACGTAGATTTGTTTATTTAACAATAGGAGCCCGGAATAAAGGCAAAGTGCCGAAGGCGGATATTTTTAATTTTCATATAATTTAAAAATGATAATATAGGTGACCTATTTATAATTTTATATATTAACATTTTATTGAGCTTTTTTCGAAACAGTAGGCGTATACTAAAATTATTACCCCTCTTTCAAAATCACACTGTATAATAGATGAAGCATAGTAAAAATAAGTTTGATAAGAATTCTAAGAAATGCAAGATGTCTAAAGAATAAGAGTGAACGAACAGCATTTCACTGAAGTAAAAATTCAAATTTAGTACCTATCATAGCAGAAACTACAAACAACTTTTCTAAAGATGAATTTGATGGAAAGAAGCACGCATTCACTTTTCTTATTACCGACTAAAATATGCAACAGTTTTATTTTCAAAATAAATAATATCCATGCGAAATGAAAAGCTTTGCGTGAGTATTCAGTATACCTTTCGAATTCATTATTAATATCACGACTATTTCGATCCCCTGCAGCATTACAATTTATATTCAACGAAACGAAAATAAAATCGTAATTGTATCATTTCCAGTATATCTGAGGAAAGCTGTAAAACTATAAGGAATAACCTCGATTGAACCCCGACAACCATTCCAGGGCGGACACCAAATTGCAAAGAGCAGTTTTACTCAATCGAAGAAATAAAGTCATGAAATCTTTATTAAAGTGGAGCTTGATATAAACAACAAATATATGTCCATGATGAAGCCTGCAATGCTCATCTTGATTTTAATGTATTGCAAACTATAACAGAGTCTTTTCCATAAAATATTTATTATATATAGTATTTATACATTGAGTAGGTAGGTACTTTAATTATGTTGCAGAATTCAACTCTCGTTACATTTAGGTTGGCAATAGTGTACAAGCATGGCGGAGATTTAGTATTATAAAATTTTACTAAATAAATAATAGGTATCTCCAACTATATCACTGTACTGTAATTTTCTATATACAGGATGCTTTAGAACTTATCTAAAAAAAAATTGGGAATAGATGCGCCATGAAAAATGTAGTCAAAATTGTAAAATCCTTATAGCTTCTAAGTAAAAAATTGAAAAGTTGTAGTATTTTCAACCTTTACATCGTTGTGCCACTGTAGTCTCTAGCCATGCGATTCCGGATAAAGCAATCCTATTACTTTTTGTAGGTGTTAAAGTTTTTGCGGTGCCAGTCTTTACATTAGTTTTTAAAGTGTCAAAAACGGGTTAAGTGTTATGTGAAAATCCTTTAGCAGAACGATTTCCCGCTAAACACGTACCAAATGCAGCTACTTTTACCGCGGTGTGCAGTGAGCGCAAGTGTAATGCAACGCAAGAGAAATTTGAAACAGAATCGTGGAAGAGATGGAGGTCTGGGCGTCCACAACGTATTGCAGCAGTGTGGCGTATCATACATACCACATACAGTGTGTCCAAGTATTAATATCAAGAGACTGAACGAGGAGAACCGGTATCATAGCCGCCACGATCTCCTGAGTTTAACTTTGGACTTCTTTATGTGGAGATGTTTAAAAAATGAAGTGTATCGCACCGAAGTGGATACCTACTATTGATAATTTACGCAAACGTATAATAGTTGCTGCAAATGATTTACAAGTTCAAAATTGACAAGAAACATTTTATCTTAGTTTGTGGAAACTGGGTAAGAAGAAGGCCGAAAATTTTGATGCAACATCAGGTATGTCAAACTATTAATAATTAATAACAATAGAGTAAAAATAAGTTGAATTTGCTGTATAAAATAGGTGTTATAAAATGTTAGTGATTTCTATCATTGGGAATTTTTTTCCATTTTTTTGTCCAGTCGTCAATTGCATGCTTTGCCGCCTCATCAGGTTTTGCAGTGGACTAGTTTCCAGTACAGTGTTACTTCAAATCATTTTCAAACTGCTCCTTGATTTTTTCTAACAACATTGTATTTATAAAATCCCCCTGTACATTATTTTGTTTAGATAAGTTCTGCATCACCCTGTATGTATACGGAGAAATGTATAATTTGCAAATAATTTTAAATTAATTTAAAACTTCCGATCACCTGCCGAGCTGTTACGAGCATTCCCTAAGTGTAATATGACGTCACTATATGTGTTGTACTACTTGTCACCCTGAAGGTTAACCTAGGCTAACGTAGGCGTTTTGGTTTTCTCTGTATTCCTATATTATGTTTTAAGTGTTATTTATAAGTTATAAGACACTTTAGTTAGTTGTTAAGCATTTTTAATTATTAAGTGTGCGAAATTGGGAGACAAGAGTTTGGTGAAGGCATCCAGCGATAGTTTATCAGATGTGGATGCATTTATGCTCGTGAAATTTATACGATTAAGTAAATGTTCGAGGAATAAACGCACAATCGTTAAGTTTCTTACATATTCTTTAAACAAGCTCAAAACCGGTATACCTATGTCTGATAGGTTGCTGACGGGTGACTTTAGCTGTTTGCTATAGGTTTTTAGGTGTAATTCTGGTCGGGCATTAGCCCACAGAGTAGTTTCCCGAAATTCCGTGTTTGCAAAACGCAATAGAGGTCGATGCTTTCAATGGTTTCTACTGCGATGTAGAACGTTTCGTGTCTGTGAATTTTCAGTCCGACATGGAATAGCGAATGGCCGCTAGAAAAATGTGGACTCAGGTGGAGACCCTGGGTCACATTTTAGGCCAGTGCGTGTTCACAAAAGACCTAAGGATTCGCCGTCACAACGAGATACAGGAGCTAGCTGTGGCAAACATCATAAAATGAGACACAGGAGCTAGTTGTGACAAACATTATAAAGAGAGACAACCGGACATCACTAGAGAACCTACCATCCAGGTTCCCTCTAGAGAGAATCTCAAATCCGATCTGGTGGTGCAGATACAGAAAGGGGTCTTCGTGGTCGATGTAACAATTCGCCATAAAAACAACGATTACCTCGCTCAGGGACGCACAACTAAGATAGACAAATACTATTGACTGTTGCCGGACCTCCGTGCTCGTTTCGGAGCCGAACACGGGGAAGTTCTGCCCATTGTGGTAGGAACGAGGGGGGCTATGCCCATGGAGACGATCAATACTGTAGCCAAAGTTGGCATTACGGATAGCTTCACGCTTAAGACGATTTTTCTTATAGCGTTACGTATGTCCATTGTAGTTTACCACATCATGGACTACTATGCCCACCCTCGACAATCGCCCGATGGTTAGCCGTTGTACGAGTATGCCAGAAAAATCTCCCAGTCTCGGAGCCATAGAGGGTTAGTTGCCTCGAAACAGGTAACTGTATGTTTTATTTGTGGATGTTCCATCGCGTGTCTGCCGCTATACAGCAGTCACGTTTTTATCTTTTTTGGCCTACATCGAATTAACGAGCCCAAATCGGTATGGCGATGTTATGGTTTTAATTCGTGATGCCTTCATCTGCCAGACGTCCTATTGCCCGAGGCAGATGAGGCGGCCGAGTAGTGCCGCGAGTCACAGTGCAGGCTGCTGTGGCAGCAGAGAGTCTATTGTCTGAGCGAAACCTCCACGCGGTGCCCCGCAGGCGGAAGGACATCATGACGTCTGTCCGGCTAACTGCGCTCTTCGGATTGAGAATGTTTTGCATTCGAGAACTGACTCTGCTTTGGATCACTTTTTCCAAGTCCGATGAAGGTTAAGAGAAAGAGTGGTCGACTGGGAGTCCTAGATAGGGGATAAGCGAGGGGATGCGAGGATCGCCTTTGAAAGTGGTTCTTAGCCGGATACCGTTGTTAAGGGCCACCACACCTGCATGTTGTGGAAAGTACCAAATCATGTGGGTTGAGCAGTAGCTAGCTTGTCTACATTCATGGTCCCTTCTGTCGGGTTAGACAGACTTGAAACAGCTAGAGTTATTCATCAGATACCTCAACTATAGCATGCTGGTGAGAGCTAATAAACTAGAAACCGGTATATGTCTGGTGGGATGCTAACGAGCGGCTTTAGCTGTTTGCTATAGGTTTTTCAAGTGTAATTCAATGTTGATCGGGACATTAGCCAGAAGAGTAGTTATTTCCTGGAATTCCGTGTTTGCAACATATTCTTTTACTTTGCATCATGAGAACAAATTATCTCTTCTGAAATAATTACTTCATATATATTCTGAACGAGAGTATAGGTTAGGATATAAAATAAAATAATTTAGATACATTAATGAGTATACTTCTTCCTTACTCAAGATTTCTTAATTTTTAATTTTACATTCTTGAAGGCAAGACCTGTGTCGCACTAGACGGAATAAAGTATATAATTATTGATGATTGAGGGAAAGAACTAATCTGTGAACTAATGTAGTAAAGAACTAACACCGTTAGAACAAAAATACACATTTTAAGTATAAACTTCAGCTTTGCAAACGATAGAACAATAATTGTTGACAGAAACTTAGAGTAGTAATAATTGCTGGAAAATTAAGTTTCAACATCTAAACAGTATGCCGGCAATATCTCTCAGAAAGTTAATATTAAGTTAATACATTATTCACACTTTCTACATAATGCTGACAAGATTATAGGCTCTGCTGTCTCTTCACTAACTTTGCAAGTAATTCACGCATACTAAATAAGATTTGGCACACAATTATGCTAATTCATACATAAAAAACCTTTTCTGCTTTTTAGTGCACACAACGACGCCTACTGCTATTAATTTCATCAGCACAAATACAGAGTATCATAAAATAATAACGCCAACCTGCAGTGAAAACAAGTTACTACTGAATAGGCTTTAATGTTCATTTTCCCTGTATGTAGAGAATGAAAAATACGGCGGTTTAAAAAATTGCACTACTTTTTTTCTCACTGTTCCCTGGTGACTCGAACTGCTACTGCCTTGAATTGTAATTGTTACAATGTTTTCATGGAGATATCACACCAAGTTATTTATTGAAGGCACTGCTAAAGCTAGTTACCTGACCAACAAAAATGTTTCTCCGAGCAGATTTAAATATCCATAAAATTGCAATTTAAATATTCGATATCCATAGGAGAAATCGATATTCATAGGGATCTAACATAGATCTTGAAATTATTAGAGGAAATTAAATCTAAATGATCAAATTATTGAAGCATCAAATAACTGAAACACAATGCAAATATGTAATGTTACACTAAATTTGAACGTCATCATTTTATACATTATTAGTTTAAAATAACATCAATGGAAATTCATGAGCTTAATACGTTCATTACAGAAATATGAGACACGCAAAAGCATATCTCCGCCATTTTACTATTTTTAGTTTCTGTTCAATTTAGGATTTATAAATAATGTTCAGTCATGGAAAGCTCAAGAAAATAGAACATGTTTATCGCTTGCAGATATTCTCAATAGTAAACAATATCCTTTATAAATAGAGAAGTAAATGTATCTAAATACAGCTACTTCGAGGCTGGTACAGGTATTTCGTGTCTTAGGACTGATATATTTAGATGGCTCTATAATCGATGTTTAACTTAAGTATGACAATGATTAATTATTTATTAGAATACGTATCAAAGCAATACAATATTTTAGCTTCATCGAATGCGAAGTCTCATATCAAAATTATAATATAATATCAATCTAATCAATTCTATCAATCAAATTTTGTACAAGAAGGGTTGTAAATATAAAATTTAGATTGAAAACTAAACTTACTATGAAAAAGGTCCAAGATAAATTCGTATATTGTCAAGAATGGAAATTTAATAGAAAATTAGTCTTTAGTCTAATTAGTAAATATATTTTAAAAATAAAATCATTTCAAAACTCCAAAGCAATCCAGTTCCAACCTAGTTTAAAGTCATTGAATAAACCATATTTTATTTTAATTTCGAAACTATATTCTATACTGTGGATAAAAATGTAAAGTCGGCAGATTACATTCCCAGGTGCGTTGACCACGATGACGTTTTTACTGCAAAGCGCGGATTGGCGGTGGCCCATCAGGCCACTGCTGATATGACAAAAATCATGAACCAAGGGTTGGAACTTGAATGTGGAGGTAACGGAAGTCAGTCGGTGGTAGTGTGAAGAAGTTCCCCCCTTTTTTGGAATAGCGGTATCTCCCCTACAAACCATGGAAGTTGGAAATAGGTAAGATCTATTGTTAACCGATATTTGTACAACCTCCAGCTGGTGGCTTTTCTCTCCCTGATATGTGGTGTTACTGAATAAATTATTTTGTTACTGTTTTTTTGGTGTGATTAATCTACATCTGTAGTTACCCCCTTGTGCATAGAGATGCTACGTAACAATATCAAGCTTACAGTACTGAACTTTACTGCAGTACCCTTGGTTATTGTTCCGTTAATGAATTGTTGTAATGTATTAAACAATTTTTGTTAATAATTTCATTTTTGCAACATAAATCTATATTTTTTAAAATACCTTGTTAATTTTATTTCTTATTCATTATTGTAATCTTTGTAACTATTACATGTATGTATCGGTTTGTAATTGAGGACATATAAAGCATTATAATTTATCTTTTTTTTCACAGGTTGTTCCTAGTGCATATTTCTGGTGTCGGCTACGGTACGGTGAACGATAATATGTATTTTTATATCTTTATAATGAAATATATTCGTACAGACACAAACTGCATAGATATAAATATATATTAGGTATAGTATCAATGCGTAGCGTTCTATACTTTTCAATCAGAAGCGATATTTTTGTAATATATCGGATATAATCGCTCACCGTCCGTAACCACTTCATGCTACAGCTATTATTGAATAATAGAGAGTTATTGGAAATCCCTTTAATACTGCCAAACAGTATTAAGGAAGACTTTATTTAAATAATGCTTGCCCTTAATATAGTTATTGGTTAATAATTTGGCGGATGGGATTCCCTTATTCTTTTGTTTATATTTGTCAATTATTGCCATTTTAATGGCGAATGACAAAAGGAATAGAAGTCAATATTTTGAAGAAATAAAAATAAGTATAAATATGATCGAGCACTATCCTTATCATTGCTGCCTTAATAATACAGCACATATGCGCATGCTTAGATGTCAATATAAAGGAAATCTAAATACTGCTAAATCTTATGACACGTCCAATAACTCTCTATTATTATGTAGTATGTATGGAAAGAAAAAGGAATGTTACATTAACAAAATCAAATAATGTTTTTATTTATATAGTGATATTTGTGAAGCAACTACTGTGTTTATGGAGTTAAAATAAGGAAAATAATATATATTACAGATTTGTTTTTATGAATATATTTTTAGTTAACCAGAAATATCTCACAAACATCAACAATCTCGATAAAAAAAGTAGGTAGGTACCTATGCCGCAATTATAAGATAATACAAATACACACATATACATACGGATTCATCAACAAGGCGTAACGTTAGTCAGACTAGCGGAGGTTACGCATCTGTTGCATTAATTTAAATAAAAAGCATACTCCTATTCACTACTATGTATAATACTTACCTTATGATATGTTAACTAATCCGTAGTACTGAAAATTACAGTTTTGAATATAAATACTAAATATACAATGGGACACGCAAGGAATTAGAGGCCGAAGTTACGCGATTTTTAGACAGGTACAATACTGGGTCTAACTTTTGGCGCAAATATGGACGTAAATAAACAGCCTACCTAGCAACGCATGTTTCGTGAATGAATGCAAAGCTGGTTAGGCCAATTAACGCGCTTTACACGGGCGTAAACTCGTTAGTCGGACTAGCGTACGCCCGTTTCATGAATCCGGCTGATAGTGTCTACTAAAATAAATACTTATAACTTACCTAGGTATATGTACAATTTTTTAAAATATAGTACTTTTTAATTATTAGTTAATCTGCCGTTCGTTTCCTCCACTTGTACAACATCAAATCAAAATTATCTTATTACTCATGCTTAATTTATTTTATCATGTAAAACAATAACTAATTAAAATTTTCCTTACAATTTTTTTTAATAAATGAGATCCAATATAATTCAATCTGTCATTTACGGTTTTAGCCCGCACTAGCTCTATCGCTGTCACACATGTGTGTGACAGCGATAGAGTGTGTATCAACGGTTTGTATAGGCAGAATAGTTTTGCGCGCGTCCATGGTTTATAAGGTCTATGACCTATACGGAAGAATGGCAGGACTAATTTTGCCTGATATTAAACCAACAAAAGTCGAGGCGCAGTTTCGAATTAATGTGAGATTTCAAACTGAAATCTTACGGTATTAATAGAGTAACTATTTTGTAAGTAGGTGCATCTTTGGAAACTATTATTTCCTTATCTGTTCATCTGGTGCTTAGTTAGGGTTTTGTTCTTCAATTTTAGCAGTTATTCCTAAACGCTGTCTTCTATAATCAGAGGTTTTAAGACCAAAGCTGCCATTCTCTTGCTGTATATTTCTATAACGCAATATTTTACTGTCTTTTTTGTGTTTGAAAATGTCCTTAAACAAATTATAAGAAAAATATTCACTACTTTTGTAACTATTCCTAATTAAAAATAAAGATCTCACAATTTCTTTCTTCTTCTGTTTGTGAACAATTTTATAACTATAGTTTCTAAAGCCTAGCCTTTTTCCAAGCATCTTTTAAAAATATGCATAATGTTTAATACAAAAGGTGAATAAATCCAGGGCAAGGAGATGTATACTTAACCAGGTAGCAGAGACCTTTGATAATTCATGGATTACTTAATGATTCAATCCCTTCAAAAGTTCAAATTGAGGGAAATCACAAGGGGGATATTCTCTGAGGATTCTCAAATTAAATTTTAAGAAGCAGTGTGAACCATTTTCGGGGTTTCCTTTAGGTAAATGTAAAATAATTAGGAAACCATATTAGACGCTATAACGGAGTAATCCAACAATCTAGAAAATCAATTCTTGTGGGATATTACTGAAGCATATTCAACCCGCTAACTATTGCAGCAGCATGCTACTTATTTTTCTTTTTTAAACGGTTTACAACAATGAAACATGAGTTTAAGTACTTTACACTGAATGAATATTAAGAAGGCAAAACTTATCGGAAGGTAACTTTCAATCTGGGTTGTCCAAGGCCTTTCTGATGTTAGCTAAAATCAAGTGTCATAACTTATAATTTTGAAGCCTGAAATGTCCACCCTTGCATTTGTGTGACTCATAATCAGATCCATACATTTTATTCAATGGGGACATCGAACATTTTCAATTATATTATTTCTGTGTTTTTATGTACCTACTGTTTATTGCTTTATTTTATTGTACAGAGTATCTCAAACTCGATAGCATATGAGGATACAAAAAGTTTAAATACAATTTGGAATACGAGGTGTTAAATGGGATGAGGTGAGCTCCATTTTCAATCGAAAGTATTATCTTTGGGATTTGGCAGAAACGACTAACAACATCATCAATTATATACTTTTTAGAAACGTACCCATATTTATTTTCTATTAAAAAGCTTTCTTTTTTTATAACAAACTTTTATTAGAGAAATGTTTCTGTTTTTCTTCCTGTTTAAAAGTTATAAAGCAATATCGTTCTAAAGAGTCTGAAAAGAAATACCACTTAAAAATCACATTAGTGGTGGAAGGATCAAGTTAGCCATTGGAAAATAATTGAATATTTGTTGTTTAAAGTGCATACATGTCATAAAATACTTGTCATTACTCAATACCAACGTAAAACGTATAACTTTTGTGCTAACAAAATATTTTCGCATTCAGAAAAAGTAGATATGTAGCTAATTTACGGCCAGTCCCAAAAAAATTCAAGAAAATCTGGAGAGTTATATCGAATAAGTTATCCAGAGCGCCTCATCCCTGATCATAGAACCTTTACAAGATTGGAGGCGACCTTGCGACAAAATGAAGATGCATTTTCTGTTCGGAAGAATCAAGTAACTGGCCAAAAGGTTAAAAAGAATGTTAATACAGCTAGACTGTTACAGTATTTCGAACAAAATCCACGAAAGTCTATACGGCAGGCTAGCCAAGAATTGAATTTAGATAAATCAACCGTTCAATGAAAGACCGATGGGTATCATGATTACAAAATTCACAATTTGGAGTATTTTCCTAAGCGTCACATTGAAAACGGACTTAATTTTATAGATCTAATTTTAGTAAATGTAGAATTAGTTGATCAGAGCCTTTTTCGGCATGTTCTTTGGACGGACGAAAGTAGGTTTGTCAGTAATGGTTTGCCAAACAGACGCAACGGACACTACTTGTAAATCCAGGTCATCTCCAAAGTTTATTATATAAAAAAAATAACTTTTTAATAGGAAAAAAATAGGGTATATATCTGGAAAAAAATATAATTGATGACATCATTAGTCGTTTCTGTCCCCAATCCCAATACTTTCAATTGAAAATGGGCAAACATTAATTTTTATAATTCTAATCACTAAGTATTTAAAATATTATAATTTTCTCTCCATCCTGATTGAATTTATACTGTAGATTGACGTACCTAAACACATAAATAAATATGTATTTAAAATATGTTCCTGACTAAAACGTTGGTAATCAAAGTAGAATCTGGAAATATATTTACGTTTATTTTCAACTTTTAAGACCAGGCAAAGGAAATAATTTTCTTTATAAACCTGCAAAATAAATACGAGTTTTCAGAGAGTTATTTATACGCAAAGTCTTTCAGAATCAATATTTACATGAAAAATTCTTGCACTTAAAAAATATCGCAGCGCAAACACTCCGCACGGCAAATAATTTTTAAAAGTAACGTTGATGAAATTCAGATTTGCTCGCTACGCTACGTGAAAGTTGTTTACAGTTACTACTCCCTTTGATCTTCACGGAGTAAGGATGCTGCGACGATCTTTCTATTTGCATTTCGCCTTCGTAAAACAAACTAAAAGATCAAATTTTTATTCCAAAGCAAATTGTGAACATCCGGCGTAAAAATGTGGCGAGAGGCACTGATTTCGAGATGTTACATAAACAATTGTGTAAGGGCACAGTTATTTGCGAAACAAGGCAGCAAACTGTCACTGCGTTAAAGATACATTATTATCAAGTTGTGTACCCCGTTTTTTCAACTACTGTTTTGCTACGGTAGGTAATCTGTTTATATTTCTACATAATAAATGAGTTAAGTGCATGGTCATAATTTTTAAGGTAATAAATATTTAAAGGAAAATCTAAAAATTTACACTAAACCTACCTACTGCGATGTAGCTCGCTTCCTGTAAGTCGAGCCGCTTAGACCGAGCAGGAAGTAAGCAGACAACTTATATCTTACCTTCACTTGGTTTATATGTGAACATACATATGAAGGAACAGCTAGTTCAATTGTCGGTCATCTCACCTATGGCATACTGATGAGGGCTAACAAGCCCGAAACCAGTCTATGTCTGGTGGTGTGGCCCTCAAGGGTTTTGGGCTGTACACACAGATACTGCAGGTGTAATTCAATGCCGGTTGGAACAATGCCACGAAGTAGTTGTTATCTGCAGTATAATTTATAAAATAATTTCTGTTTAATTTAATAATCTGGTCGTAATAAAAATGGGTAATTTTCATATTCCAGCATTTCATGCCAGGATTGTACAATAATAATAATAATAATAATAATAATAATAATAATAATAATAATAATAATAATAATAATAATAATAATATCTCTACCCCTCATTCTAATCACAGGGATTAGCCCAGAAGTCGGAGACTTGCGCGGGAAAAGGGACGGCCTATTATTATTAAGCGGGCCGCATTTGCGCCCAGGAACGATTTACGCTGGTAGGCCCTAACCACTATTCACTGCAAGAATGAGGAAAACCTCATTAATTAGGGGTAGTCAAATATCAACCGGTATCAATCTCTCACATTGACCCAAGCCAACATTATTCCACCCTACCATACCCGCAGAGAGGGTGCCCAATCCTCTCCACGAATATAGCTTATATACGGTCTACCGGCAGCTGGGCTCGAACCAACTCCGATTAGTCACCTCGATTCAAGTACTAACGCCTTAAACCGCGCGACCACTGACCGATGTCATTCCTTAAATTTTTCCTACAGCGTTACGATTAGGTATCACTCCAATTTTTAATGTTTAACATTATTAAGTATAATTAAGGCAGAGACGGATCCATGGGTTCCAATATCAAATCCGTTCTCCACAGAGCCTAGTCCGAGAACAACAAGGGCATATCAAAATTGTCTATCTAGGAAAGTGCAAATATCAACTGTACGGCATAAAAACCCAAAAAACTGTAAACTATAATGCGAAGCGGTTCATTATGAATTCGCCATAAACTAACTGTAGATTCTAGATATTATAAATATACTTATCACATGTAGGGCGCTGTTTACAGTATGTTTTACCGATGTAATTGCATTAAAATTTTTTGTAGGTAAGTATGTTTATTGCACTCTCTTATAACAGAGATGAATCCCCAATTATTTTTAAGCAAAAAAGGTATACTTGTTTCGATATACCATCCCGTTTTAGAGATTCTAGATTTTGGCATTGTGAGAGGGTAGCTTTAAAAAGCCACAGCTCTTAGGTTCCATTGGGACCCTTGTGCTTCCTCTCATTAAGAGATTAATCCACCTGAACCGCTAACCAAGCTAATAAAGATCAAGGGGATCCCTCTAATGTAGGCCATAGAAAACCATTGCTCTCCCAACACGGATTCTCTTCTTGATGAGACTGCATGAAGCACGACCTCGTCTTCATGTTCGCAACCCCTACAAAGAGGTGTTTCACACTTCCTCATATAATACAGGTGCTTCCTTAGCCAACAGTGTCCAGTTTGAATACCTGTCACTAGACGAAGATTCATCCTGGTCATAGCCAGGTATTTTTTGGCTATATCCTTGCTGCGGTACTCTAAGAACTCCTTAGCACCTTCCTTTCTTTTTTATCCGTCTGTGAAGATGTTGATTACATCTTCGCGGGCGAGCTCCTCATTCCTGATAATTACCGTGTAGGGTCTGTCAAAAGCAAACTTGGGAGAAATACTGTCAGCGTCTGCCTGCAGAAGGGGCATCCTTCTGACGACTACATTCCACAGGCAACTTCTAACTTCTCCACATCCTACATTTAGTATAATACCAATATACTTGAGGCGAAACATAGATGTCACAGCCACCGTTTTCGGGATATCCGCCGTGCCGCAACTAGAAGATTTTCAACTCTACCCAAACTGCCGACAGCCAAATCGTAACATTTATCATAGAGTTTTTATCCGATTGAGTGAAACGGGAGAATTTTGTTCTAAGCGAAGGACTGGTCGTCAAAAAATGGTGACTGTTCAAGAAGAAGAAATCCTCGTGAGTGTAGTTGATAATTCTGAGATAAGCACGAGGTGCTTACGTGCAGCAACAGGGCTGAATAAACCAATTCTAAAAGTTCTCCAACACTATCCATATAATTTTACTCCTATAAAGAATTTGTTATCTAACGACCGATCTGCAAGAATATACTTCTGTAACTTTTTATTACAAAACAAGCTAATAAACCTGCATTCCTAAAGAAGATATTGTTTACCGACGAGGCCACCTTTACGCGGCGTGGAGTATTCCAGAGGATAAATAATCACACTTGAGAACAAGAAAATCCTAAACATATTTCCAGTATGATATTTCCATAAATATTTAAAAGTATATGCACGATGATGCATCTACTCACTTCCCTCTACGGGTTAGAAACTTCTTGAACGAACATTTTCCACATAGATGGATAAGTTGCGGCAGCGAATTTCCTTAGCCCTGACCTTAACCCCTTAGATGTCTCCTTTCAGGTCCATTTGAAAGATTTAGTTTATATAGAAGAATATTTATCAAGCGGGAACCTTCTTCAAAAATTCATGATGTTAATGTAATTCGGAACAATAAAGGTACTTTATTTAAAGTAAGGCGAAAATGTATTCATGTTAATGGTGGGCATTTCGCTCAATTATAAAAGTAACTTTTACTATAATAATGTTATGAATTTTTTCATTATTAAACTATTTATTTAAAACTTTTGTTGTACTTAGATTTAATCGAGGTTTTAATGAATATTGCTGACTGTTATCATAAAGTAAACATGCATTGAAAGATTAAAGTTCAAGTATCTCGAAAACGGCAGTTTTCTTGGAATAATTGGTGTTGTAAAGAAATAAAATAAACATACCTACACTGTAAACAGCGCCCTGTATGTGGTATATTGAAAGTGAGCTTAATATATGAGATACTCTTCAAAAACCTCCATGTACCGAATTTCAAAGAAATGTCTAAAACTTGGAATATTGAGAAACATAAATTTGAAAATTTAGAATCTACCGTTAGTCTATGGCGCATTTATGACGGACCACCCTGTATATTAAACAGTATTAAAACTTTTTCAATATTAGACATTATTTATTTAGATGTGAATATAAAATTCATGCTAGTATAGTTGTTGAAAGATCTATTGTAAGACTTGTTAGGAATGTTAATAATAATAAATAATTACCACATTCTCAGTTTCTTATAATAAGTTTAATTTCCTACGTTTATACAGCTCTTTATGTATAATCAAATAATTTTCGATATTTTTAAATTTGACATTATTAAATCGTCTAATTAAATCAAAGAACATCGGTACTTAATTAAAACTTCATCTGGCTTGAAAATTAAATATTTATAAAACATCGCCCGATTGCCTTCCTTCCAAAAGCAGAACAGATAAAAGTAAAACAGAATATCCTTTCAGTAGAGGCCTGTCTTAATTTAGATTGTTTGTCGTACAAAATTCCGATTTTATTTTCTTTGTTCATCTTGAAACTGGGTTCATTCGGAAGCGGAAAATATGCCTTTAAATTAGGTATTTATTAAGCATTATTCCAACTTTTTTACTTAAACATTTTCAAATTAACCATATATAACAAGAAATATAAGTATATAAATAATTTAATTTATCTACAACCGTTCATTTTATTTTAAATACTTATTTATTTGATTTCTTAATGATTCATTAAAAACGTTACTTTCATATGGTTTGCAATTTTATAGTTGATAACTATAACTATCTCCTTATCTTGTTATTCTCGGACAAGATTTCATGGGGGAGAGGGTGCAGCTATCAGTATTGCCTGGATCCATCCATGTAAGTTTCTGCTACTACGACTACTGCGTTGGGAACAGTTCCTCGGATAATGGTGGTCTTCCAAGACGTCCTGTAGCCGTCCACGTAACTCATCGCATGCCATGGTTCCAAACGTTTCGCTGCTCTTCAGTGTCGACCTCTTCAGTGGATATTTTAATTCTGTTATTGGCAGAGATCAATGACCTAGGTCATAACAATCCGAAAAAACATGTACTAAGTTGTTGGAATAAATTCCATTTCTTGAAAAACAAATTATTCACAATAAAGATTAAGGCGATCATCAAAATTCTTAAAAGAATTAAGCGATGGTGCTGACCAAATATTCTGTTGGGGGTATTGAGGTAACGAAAATGTTCATCTTGAGTCTAAGATGGGAGTGAGAAATAGAAAATCATATTACAATTCACCATGATAGTCGCGGGTATGCCGCCACCGTAATGATTGAGGACACAGGCGCATGGGACGTTTTTCATATGGAAAATTATTCCAACTGGAAGTTTAGTAGCACGTTTCTGGATATCTTCTATTCATGGAATGAATTGGTTTAATAACGGAGGCCATATAAATACAGCAAATTCTAATTGAGGACGAACGTAGCACTTCACATATTCATGGTGAGGTCACTGAATGATCCTTCAATAAGATAAAATATTTGGTTGCATTTCTTTATGACTTTAGCAATATGAACACTTCAGCTCCATTGATATAATACAGTAGTCTAGGATTAGTTTCAGACATGTAAAGTACATCACTTCAGAGGATTTATTTATTTGCTTATTTATTTATTTAATACACCAAACAGAAAAACGATTTGCTAGATTAGTAAAGACAATAGTCAAATTAAAAATAAAAACAAAATATAAATAAAGAAAATGAAAATAAAAATTAATTCTTTATTATACTGATATTGGTGTTAAATATGTCCAATCCATTCTGCAAGTTATCATAAGTAAAACATATTCTGTGTAACGGTGAGAATTTTAATAAATTCGTTTTAGGTCTATTCAAATAAAAAGTATGAGAACTACGCGTTTACTGATTGGGTACCTGCAACAGACATAAGTTTAAAGGATTAAGAGGTAAATATTAAACATTGAGAACACCAAAATTGTGTTGAGATCATCCTCAAGAGGTAAAAAAGATGATAACAGTTCAAGGTCGTCTAGGACACCACTTGAGATGTGCAATAATATGTAAGATCAGACGCATGCAAAATAAATAAAACCGAACCCTGTGGAATTTCACTCAGACCATTGGTTTTCACAGAATTTGTTATTAACACGGACCATAAATTAACTATCTTCCAAGAAAGACTTCATTATTTCTAACAGTTTACCATGCAAAATTTGTTCTAGTTAATACAATGGTCAGGCAGTTTGTCAAATGCTCTAGAAACCTTTTGGAGTTGTCCATTCTCTGTACTTAATGTCCATGAGTTCACAGCTTGTAGCAAAAACTAACCGATGAGGGAGGAATTCATGCTGATGTTGAGGTATAATGTCATTGTTGAAGAGTAGTATGATTAGTCCCTCACAAATCATTCTCTCCATGACTTTGCACAGCATAGAAGTTAAACCAATTGGTCAATAATTGATACCATAAAGTTTATTGAATTTAAAAAAAAAAAATGGAATCACGTTAGATAAATTCCAATCAGATGGTAGTTGACCAGTTTCAAGGGAATTAAACATAAGTTCACAATGCAAAGCGCATAAACTCCTCGCAGATTTTGACAAGAACAGTTAAGAATACAGGGTGATTCAGAACATACCTAAAAAAATTTGGAAATGACATGAAAAATGGAGTCAATATCGTAAAAATTTTTTTTTTTATATAATAATAATAATATCTTCTAATCACAGGGATTAGCCCAGAAGTCGGAGACTTGTGCCGGAGAGGGGGCGGCATATTATTATTAAGCAGGCCGCATTTGCGCCCAGGAACGACTTACGTTGGTAGGCCCTAACCACTATTCAGTGCAGGAATGAGGGAAACCTGGAAAACCTCATTAATTAGGGGGGTAGTCAAATATCAACCGGTATCAAACTCTCACATTGACCCAAGCTAACATTATTCCACCCTACCATACCCGCAGAGAGGGTGCCAATCCTCTCCACGAATATAGCTTATATACGGTCTACCGGCAGCTGGGCGCGAACCAACTCCGATCTAGTCACCTCGATTCAAGTACTGACGCCTTAAACCGCGCGACCACTGACCGACCCAACCTTCCTTATATCCTTATCCTTATAGTTTCCGAGAAAAGGAATATTGACGTTCTAGTACTTTCAACCTTTACATCGCTGGACTACTGTAGTCTCTAGCCAGGCGATTTAAAATATGCGATTACTTATCGTATTAACTTTTTTGTGATGCAAGTATTTACATTAGGTTTTCAAATATCAAAAATGGCATCGAATTAATTTATAAAGTGAAAATGTCAAATGCAGCTACATTTACAACGCTGTGCAGTCAGTGCAAGTAAAGTTCAAACGCAGACGTGATGCGAGAAATTTGCAACCGAATCGTGGAAGAGATGGAGGTCCAGGGCGCCCACGGCGTATAGCAGCAGTGTGGCGTATCATACATAAGGCTCAATTATATCCGTACCATGTATAGAGTGTGTTTCCTCCTGGCTTTAAATCATTTGGACTTATTTTTGTGGGGATATTTAAAATATGAAGTATATTGCACTGAAGTGGACATTATTGATGATTTACGTAAACGTATCATAGCTGCTGCCAATAACTTACAAGTTCAAAATGGACAAGAAGCAGAAACATTTGCGTTAGTTTGTAGTCTGGATAAGACAGACACAAAATTTTGTTGTAACATCAAGTACCTATGTCAAACTATTTTATTAATAAAAACTATAAATTAATTCTATTAGTAATTAATAACAATTGCGGCAAAAGCAGTTGAGTTTGCTGCATTAAAATGGGTGTAAAATGTAATGTATTTCTTTCCTAGGGATTTTTTTATCCTGTCGCCGATTATACGCCTTATCAGATTTTACAGTGGACCACTTTCCAGTGCCGTGCAAAAATTTATTTTTAAATCATTTTGGAACTGCTCTTTTTGATTTTATTTTTACAAAACTGTATTTGTAAGTCCATTGAAACAATTTTTTTAGATAGCTTCTGAATCGCCCGGTATACGCTTTACAGTATTTAGAATTGATTGTTTTTTTTTTAAATAAAATTTAGTAATTCAGTAGAGAAAAAATGACGTGGGCAAACCATAAATAGAGAATAATTAGGTATCTGGGTTCGGTAATGTTGGCAAGACCACACGTAAAATATTATGGGGGAATAAAAATTTAAATTAGGGTTCACCCAAGGTATAACCGTGCCCAAATTCCCTAATACCCCTTATTTTACGACATAAAGCACCGGCTCGAACGTTGCAGACTTTTCTGGATTCAATTCCCATTCACTTTGTTGCCAGACTACCCTCCGCTAAATGAATTAAGTCCCGACTTCTCATTTGTTAAGGTCTGCCTCTACGGCATACATGAGCTCCTCCCGACGTTCCGGTGAATAAAATCCAACAAAAAATAGATAATTTAATATATCAAGTCTTCCGTGAATGCCAATTGCGGGTTTCTGTACAGGGTGTCCTACATATCTTAAAAATATTACTAAAAATTGGATAACACACAAAAACCTTTAGATCAAGCACGTATTTTTAAAATTTACCCAGGATATTAGGAAAAAATACAGATTATTTCAATTATTATTGTTATATATTTTATAAATACCTTGTATATAAATTAATGTATAAATGTAATAAATATATCACAATTATGCAATAAAAAAGAATTAATTTGTGACTGTTTAAGCATTTTTTTTTTTTATTTAATAAATGTTTAAATTCTGGTTTGAATGGATGAAATCTAATTTTTTCAATTTACTTATATGACAATATTTATAAAATTACATTATATTGGCATACTTCTTGTTTTACTGGTTTGTTATACTCCATGTTTATTTTCCACACTTTCATATACTTTTACATTTCTTAATCGAAGTCAAATTGTAAGATAGTTTTCTCAGATTTAAAAAAATATATATTTATTTATTTATTTATTTATTTATTTCAAATATCCAACGGGATAAAACCCATTAACAGGATAAGTTTCACAAGAATACAATAAAAATAATAGGATAATATAACTGAGTTAATTAACATAAACATAACAAACTAAAATACTCCTAAGAATGTACAAATAAATACATACAATTTTGTGTAAAAATAAAAGTTAATGCAGAATGCAAAATGATTAAAATCGTGTGTATAGGGAACATTACAAACATCTACTATGTATAATAAACAAACTGTACACATTAAAAGCAAATAACAAACATAAATTCAGAAGCTAAAATTTTTTTTATGTCTGCAATTGTACAGACAAACATATCTAATTGACCATCTATTAGTGAGTGACTTTATAATGTGATATATAGGAGATTACTTATAAATGTTAGTTCTATAGGTCTTAATGTAGAATCGGCCACTATTTCTGTTATTAATCCCTACTTAGGCACTCGAAAATATATGAAAGACAATAGAGACGGACATTTAACCTTATTGTGGAGAATTTTAAATAGAAACAGTACAGCTGTCCTAAACTACTCATGCTAAACATCTCCAAAAAATAATTGTAAGGTGTGCCTCTCAATGGATATACACCATCCAAAGAAAATACTGCAGATTTAAAGAATCGCCTTTGCACCCTTTCAATTGCCGTGTTATGTACTGCATATATAGGATTCCATACAATAGATGAATACATATGAAAGATCTCTTTAAAACGAAACTGCGGCTGCATTTTCTGTATGCAACACTCTGTATATTTAAATTCATTTGAAAAGTAAAACGTACTGCTTATAATGTACCTTTCAAGGTATTAAAAAATATGCCTTCTATCACTATGGATATGTTTATACTGGTTGATTCAGAATGTATAAAAAAAAGAAAATTGTAATGTATAGTACACTTTCAAGTATAATTTTTATACAAAGAAAATCATAAAGAGCAGTTCATAATGATTTAAAATACACTTATGCTCTATTAATGAATACATCAATGTGCGGTTTTAATTAATAAGATAATTAAACCACCTGTTACAATAATTGTTCAAAATTTTGGTCCACCTCACCCTGCTTCAACAAACTAACACAAATGTTTCTAGTACTTGTCCATTTTGAATTCGTAAATGATTTGCAGCAGCTATAATACGTTTCCGTAAATTATCACTAGCGCCTACTTCGGTGCAATACAACAGTTTTCTGCATCTATTGAAGTTGAAAGAACAACATTTTATTGTTGGAACTAGGCTCCAGGTGATCCATCTGGTCAAAATAGGTTCAGTTAGTAGTGATATTTCAAACATATTTTTCTTGTAAAACTGTACTCTCAACAAACTATTTCATATTGGCCATTTGTTTATAAAACAATTTGTTTATAATGACGGCTTTAATGATAATAATATGTCTACCCCTCACAAGGATTAGCCTAGAAGTCGAAGAGTCCGGAAGTCATTTGGGTTCAGAAACGACATAAGTTGGTAGGCCCTAACCACCATTCAGTGCAGGAATGAAGGAAACCTGGAAATCCTCATTAATTAAGGAGCTGGTCAAATGTCGATCGGTATCAATCTCTCACACTGACCCAAATCAACATTCTTTGGTCCGTCAATCCTCTTCGTAAATATAGCTGGTCTACGGTCTACCTGCCGCAGGATGATGATGATGAAGATGATGATGATGATGATGATATTAATTATGAAAGTTTTTGAAATATTTCCTGATGCAATTTAATTAATTTTACTACTAGTTAAATTCCAGAATAAAGCTTGAGTATTTTTTGGCATATAATCAATAGAATTAACTTACTACTGTCACTTTATAATAAGAACAGGGCGTCGAAGAAAATTAAGGAAATTTTCTGAAGAAAATACTGTTAAACATTAATTTACAGGAAGTGAGAAACGAGTGGCGTTATCTGATAATAAAAGTACAACTGAGTTTTGAAGGAAACTAAACTGTTTCTGTAAATGCTGAATGGATAATATAAAATATACTCGCCCTTTAAAAGCACTCTGATTCTGGGTTAAGTACACATAAAAATGTCAGAAGCGTGCAGCAGTCTTTACATACCGTCTACAACTAAATATTTCATCAAAATAAAGTACCTACTTTCACCATCTATACTATAACATTCGCACATAATATTAGATATTTTAGACAAGGTTATTATTAAAACATATTTTTAAAGACGGGTGCTGGATTTGGTCGTTTTATCACTATGTCAATAAAAGTTAATTAGTTTTAATTATGGTTCAGGCCCCCACCCAATAATATTTATTTCGAAGGGCCTATATATTTCCCTTGCGTAAGTAATACCTACTACACTTATAAATATCTGCCTAACACCTACTTGATTCAGAGCTAAGGAAATGGAGATACAATATGTAGAATGAAATGAAATGTCACTATATAGTAAAGGGAGCAATATACACACAACGTCAAAAGGCTTAGACCTCCTAATGATTCAATTAAACCTATTGGCTTTTCTTAATGTGGTAAACAAGTACTTGTACTTAGGGAACAAAAAAGACAAAAAAAAATTTCAGACCATGAACATTTACTTTATTACCAATGTTTTTATAAATCTGGTCAGTTTGGCAGTCTATTCAGCAAAGTGTTCCTTTGAATATTTATACATTAGAATTCCAGGACGTGAAATTTCTTCGTTTATCCGAGCAAGAATGACTGGCTTTACATGATGTAGGACATTCATCATCAGATATCAAACATGTTGGGCATTCCTAAATCATCTGTTGTACGAATAGTGCACAGATATGAAGAATTACATACAGTGGAAAACATACCACGCAGGACGTCCTCAAGTATCTAATGAAAGGTAGTATCGGTACTTGGTGCAATATGCCCGTAGACACCGCACATCTTCAGCTTCAGTTCTCAGGGCCCACTTTCGAGCTACGTTTCGCCGTGTTATATCAACACCTACTATTCGCAGAGGATTCCACATCGCACGTGCTAGAAGAGCATTACAGGTCCCCATTCTACTTCCAAAGCATCGTGTTGCCCGTCTCCAGTGGGTGCGAGAGCATAAGGATTGGCTTTTAGCCAGTGGCGGTGGGCCTTATTTACAGACAAAACCAGAATTACTGATGACAATCGACAAAGACTCTGGACAAAAACAGGTCGTCAATAGCGACTACAGTTTGCCCTTGAAGTTGCTCCGTATGAAGGGGGTACGTAATGTCTTGGAGTGGACTAATGTTCAATCGACGTACCCCATTAATTCGCATGCCACAGAATATGACCTGTCAAATTCACATCGAACAAGTTATTACGCCCATTATCTACACCCTACGTAATAAATTAGGTGAAAATTTTGTGTTTATGGACGACAACGATCAACCACATCGCGCAAGAAGGGTTCAAAAGACACTCGAAGCAGGACATATCAATAGATTAGATTGGCTATCCAACTCTCCTGACATGAATCCTATTGAAAATATATGGGATTTCGTTGTTAGAGATATTCCTCCACCTCAGACTGCAGATGGTTAGTCGTGGCGGCAGAAGAGGAATGGAACAATATTCTGCAAGAGATCGTTAACCGCATGACTATCTCAATGCACAGGCATGTCAATATGCTATTGGAACGTGGTGAAGGTCATACCGACTATTAGTCAAGTAGAAAACTTGCATTGTTACTTCTTTTTGATTTAATAAATTTTGTCAAAAATGTCACATATTTGCTGGTTTTTAATTTTATAAAAGTTTGGTTTTTCTGACAAAAAGATTTCTTTAACAAGAATGAGGGTGAGTCCAAGACGTTTGGCGTTGTGTGTATTAAAAGGATAAGTTAACAATCGTCAAAAGTATCAATAGGAAAGTTGCTGTCATACACTTACTTGGACGAAGGAGAAATAAATATCTTACAGCGAGAAAGTAACTGTCTAACAAAACCAAAACAAAGTATCAGGAGCCACCCCGTACAACCCTCCAGGGTTAATCCCGACATCCCGGAATATTACGGCGGGGAATCCACAAAATCCAGGTCTTACTGGAGTAACCCAGACGCATAACAAAGGGTATATACGGGAAAAATGTCACCCCAATATAAGAACATCGACGCCGTAATAGCAATAAGTCACCTGGCGAGCGCCTCGCAGTCTCCCGCATCTAACACAATGGCCACCAATCTCGATCAGGGGATGCCGTCGGCTCCGATAGATCACGGAAAGCCAGGGAAATATATATCCGAATACGGTAAACCGGAGAAGTCGATGGGTATATTGAATTGTTAAGTGAGATACGTAAGAAGAATCGGGGGAGATGGTTTCTCGGAGAGGTGTTTTATTTTGAAGTGGTTAATTTATAAACTTATAAAACATTATACCTATATGTAAGTAACTTAAACAGTTAATTTAAAAAATAACAATAATACATAAATAGAACAAAACAAAATTATTAACAACTGTGTTTTATCAATAACCTACGAGTTTAAAACGGGCAAGAACCAGAAACTTTTGTATTACTTTGTACAAACTGGGTAAGAAGGGCCTAAATGTATGTATTTACACTTCTATGGACAAAATTTTGAATAATATCAGGTATGTCAAATTATTTTAATTAAATAATTTGATTTTGATTGTGGTTTTAATTAATGAATAAATTAATTAAAACTATAAATTAATTTTAATAATTAATAATAATTTAATAATAGCGGCAAAAGCACTTCGAATTTTATTTATTTCTTTCCTCGGGAAAATCCGTTCAATTTTTTGCACAAGGCCAGGTATTACAGTGAACCAGTTTCAAGTGCCGTACAGAAGTGTATTTTTAAATCATTTTCGAACTGGGACTTTTTTTATAAAATTGTATTTGTTACGTGTGTGTAAATTCTGATACGTGTGATTGACAATAAACAATTTTGATTACTTCAAAACAAATAGGTACTGAAGTGATATTTACTCTAAAACCGTCGATTATATCATCATATAGAAAACTGGAGTAATACACGATTAAATATAAGTGGGAAAAAATGTCGATACTTACTGCAAAAGAAACCCCAGAAAGAAGAAAAAACATAATATGCTGTAACGCGCCTCCTAACACCTGATAAAGCCATATTTACTAAAAAAAATCATGCTGAACCAATACAAAGCTTGTTACACGAGCTAACAAACAACACAAAAAAGTAATGTCACTGTTAGTAACTGATGGGGATGTTTATATGGTTAAAAACTGGTCAGTTTGGCAGTCTATTCAGCAAAGTGTTCCTTTGAATATTTGTCATTAGAATTCGAAATAAGTATTACGAGGTGCGTTCAAATTCTAAAGTATATCGATTTTGTGTTTCGTTACTATCAAACATGTTGGGCATTCCTAAATCATCTGTTGTACGAATAGTGCACAGATATGAAGAATTACATACAGTGGAGACCCATGGTAGCAAATTGAACAGTTCTCTTGATAACGAATGAATGTGCAGTGAAATTTATGTAGCGGGCAAAAATTTGGGTGTTTATTTCTTTCTCAGGAGAATAATCATTCGTTTTGCACAAGTGACAATGGATGAGGCTTTGATGACATTCGTTTATATTACGTGGACAGTGAACTAGTTTTATCAGTGCCGTACACTGATACAATGACATGTGGTGATGGTACAATGAATATCAATAATGTGTTCTATTGAACGTCATCAAGGATATCATTCTTTCATCAATTGTGACAATGGATATAGGCTTTGACGACTTTGTCATAACTACATGTAAATTCACAGTAAACTGATTGACAATAAACAATTTTGATTACTTAGAAACAAATAGGTACTGAAGTGATATTGCTCTAAAATAATCGTTATCATCATATGAAAACTGGAGAGTAATACGATTAAATGATGGGAAAAAATGTCGGTCATGAAGCCAGAAAGAACCTCATTAAGAAAGAAGGTTTGTTTAATCACTTTATCTCAACAAATTTAAAAAATGCCATTAGTACTGAAGCTTCACAAAACACGTATTTATTTATTTATTTAGGATTACAATTTATTAAAAAAAAAACATAAAAAATTTTCTGTTCACGTGCAGGAAATACCGCGAATGAACAATATGAGAAGTATTTTAATAAATTATATAAATGTTTTCTAGATGTACAGATGGTTAGTACTGAAGCTTCTGAAACAATATTTTATTTATTTATTTAGGATTTACAATTTATTAAAAAAAAAACATGAAAAATGTTCTGATTGGCAAGTGACTCACCACGAAAAATGATTTTACCTCAATTTTGATAATCCATAACCAAATCTTGAGAGTACTGGGATTTGTTTACAGTGACTCACCTGAAAATAAAAATCGCTGTACATCACATATACATGGTGTAATTAAAATGTACAACATTTAAATATTTACGAATCGTAGGCAGTTTCCAGTCTTTTATCGGATCATACGAGTATAAACAGATATTCAAAGCTTCATAGTTTCGCCACGCCATAGAATTGCTGATAAATCCATAAGACAAATCTTGAGAGTACTGGGATTTGTTGCAGTGACTCACCTGAAAAATAAAATCGTTGTTACATCATATATACGGTGTAATTAAAATTACATTAATATTTATGAATCGGAGAAATAAATATCTTTTTATCGGATCATACAAGTATAAACAGATATTCAAAGCTTCATAGTTTCGCCACATAAATTGCTAAGTAACTTGCTTTACTTTCCGCATCATCTGCTTACCGCTAAGTCTAGGTTAGCCGTAAGTGGTGCCATCTTATCGTTGCGTGAGTTTACAAGATTTTTGACTGACTGAAAGTGTTTATCTGCTCCCAGTTCCAATAAATGGGGACCTTAGAACGCACCTCGTCGTGTATGCCGGCGTCTATGATAAGTATCGACTGAGATAGCTTGATCTAACACAATGGCCACCAATCTCGAGCTCCGATAAATACTGTTGATACATTGAAAAGAGGTAGTTTAACATGTCACTATTATAATACTCGAACAAAGGTAAAAGCTAATCCAGTTAGCTCCACTAATTTCAATTCGTTTTCATTATTTCGTTATAAACTTATAAAACATTATACCTATATGTAAGAAACTTAAACAGTTAATTTAAAAAAATAATAATACATAAATAGAACAAAACAAAATTATTAACAACTGTGTTTTATCAATAACCTACGAGTCTTGTCCCACTAGAAAACCAAACCGGCGAACTACATATATTGTGGAAAGTATGTATTTACACTTCGATGAACAAAATTTTGAATAGTTGTAATATCAGGTATGTCAAATTATTTTAATTAAATAATTTGATTTTGATTGAATTAATGAATAAATTAATTAAAACTATAAATTGATTTAATAATAATTATAACATATAAATTATAACATGACTGGCTTACGTGACGTAAGTGGTCTGACGATCCCCACTAATTGTTAATTTTTGCACAAGGCCAGGTATTACAGTGAACCGGCGTTAAATAAGGATTTAATATAATTTCGAAAAACATTTAGTTCACTTTATAAATAAGTTTGGAAGAAGGTGATTCCGTTAAAATATTTTTGATGAAAATATAACGAATTATTCTATTCTAATATTATTCTATCTATGTTGTAACGGGATACCGTCGGTCTAATTAAACAATTTTGATTACTTCAAAACAAATAGGTACTGAAGTGATATTTACTCTAAAACCGTCGATTATATCATCATATAGAAAACTGGAGTAATACACGATTAAATATAAGTGGGAAAAATGTCGATTACTGCAAAGAAACTCCAGAAAGAAGAAAAAACGTAATATGTTGTAACACCTGATAAAGCCATATTTACTAAAAAATCATGCTGAACCAATACGGTAGTAATTTGTGCAAAATAGCCATCGTTGCATTTAAAAATAATCGTTGTTTGTAATTTAGTGTAATATATAGTGCAAACATTTAGTGTAATATATAGTTTTATTCTTCTAGGTTGCTGTTTCTTAAATATTTTGATGAAAATATAACGAATTATTCTATTCTAAAGTCTCCGATTTTTTATTTCGTTACTGGGAGCAAATATACACCTGCCGTTTGATTTAAAATACTTGTGAACTCGATGTGAACGTGTGGCAGAAATGGTAGCACTGTAGCACGTTCTCTAACGGTGGCGGTGAAAGCGAGAAGTGTAAAATGACGTTTTTGTTACAAGAACAGCGAATAATCATTCGTTTTCTCCACTTACGTGGACACCCATTCAAATTTATCACCAGTTCACTGATACAATGACATGTGGTGATGGTACCATGAATATAAAAAATGTGCGTTCTATTGACACGTCATCAAGACATGAATGGGACTTTCTTTCATCAATTGTGACAATGGATGAGGCTTTGATGACATCATAACTACATGTTTCAGTAAACTGACGACAGCGAGTCGTCTTGTAACGAAAAAATCGCTATTTTAAATGTCAACACCACTTCTCACTCTCGTCACCACCGCTAGAGGGTCTATGAGCCGTAGAGTGGTGCCATCTTTATCACGCATTCATCCTTAAAAATGAGTCAGTTTGTAAACACGGTCTGCCATTATTGTAAAATTGATGTTTTTACATTCAATGTGAATCTAGAACATAACCTATCGTGTGTTATACATGGACAATTTAATATGGGACACAAAATGTAATGTAATTACACTTTGATAAATACTGTTGATAGAAAAAGCTCAGCAATTATTACAAATATCGAATATATCTGCATTTAGTACTGAAGCTTCACAAAATACGTATTTATTTATTTATTTAGGATTACAATTTATTAAAAAAAAAAACATGAAAAATTTTCTGTTCACGTGCAGGACATACCGCGAATGATCAATATGAGCAGTATTTTAATAAGTATATAAATGTTTTCTAGATGTACAATGTTCCTGAAAGAGACCACTATAAAAATTATTTTACCTCAATTTTGATAAATCCATAAGACAAATCTTGAGAGTACTGGGATTTGTTGCAGTGACTCACCTGAAAAATAAAAATCGCTGTTACATCACATATACATGGTATAATTAAAATTACATTTAAATATTTACGAATCGTAGGCAGTTTCCAGTCTTTTATCGGATCATACGAGTATAAACAGATATTCAAAGCTTTATGGTTTTCGCCACATAAATTGCTAAAACTTGCAAGTTTCCGCATTTGTTACTTTATACAGATATACTACGACTAAGTACAAAAATTTTAACCACGTGCTCAGGAAGGCTTAAAAGAAAATAACAAAATTGTTTCAGAATTTCAGCTCAATATTTAAAAAATGGGACAAAACCCTTATTTTCTACGGAAAGCCGGCGTCTATGGTAAGTATCGACAGTAAAGTCTATTGAGATTTACATTCAAGAATCTAGAAGCATAAGTGTAATCTGAGCTAAATTTCCCTAAATCCAGGAAATATGTCAGAAAATATCATTGTTAACTAGCCCTCATCAGTATGCCATAGGTGAGATGACCGACAATTGAACTGGCTGTTCCTAATAAATATCTAAAGCAAAGTTAATCTAGCTATTTTCAATTCGTTTTTCCTTATTTCGTTACAAACTGGCTAAACTATATTTTCATTCATTATAACCACTGACTACCGATAAAACACACTTCCCGTAGGTACAGCTAGATAAAATGCCTATTTATTATAACAAAATCGAACGAAATTAATAGATAATAAATTTTTGTCTCTTATAGGAATTTGTTTCTCCTATCCGGAGATACCTCTGTATATTTTAAATTTCACCCATTTGAAACTATCCTAAATTCAGTGGAGCACTCAGATTTGAAATAGAAAAAATTTCTTTATTTAATAACTATGAAACGTTTAAAAATTAACAAAAGCACTAAAAACTGAATAAGAACACAAAACTACAACGTAAACACATGGTAAACTAAGAATTAAATTATAACATGACTGGAAATTTTACAGTCGTGTTGCTAGTTGCCTACGTCCTACCTACTTTGATTCTGTAAACGTGTGACGGACAAGTCGGCGGCGTTAAATAAGGATTTAATATAATTTCGAAAAACATTTTTTTCACTTTATAAATAAGTTTGGAATATTTTTGAAGGGTGATTCCGTTAATTCTTAATTTTCTCTCTCCCCTCTAAATATATTTGTACTTAGTTATAGCTAACCCTACATATAATTGATAAAATAAAACAAAATTAAAACACTATAGTTGCGGCAAGAATTCAGACCACTTACGTCGTCATGGCTGACGTTACGCAATTGTTTTTATTGTCAACATCATTTTCGGTAGTTTGTCGTGTTAAAAATAATCGTTGTTTGTAATTTAGTGGCAGATTTGTTTCTTAAACAAGCAGAACTGAATCCAGAAACCTATTTTTCAAAACTACATGATTGCTGTTTCTTAAATATTTTGATGAAAATATAACGAATTATTCTATTCTAATATTATTCTATCTATGTTGTAACGGGATACCGTCGGTATAATTATTCAGTATGTTCAAATATTCCGATTAACATCAGTGGCGTAGAAACCTTGTGACACTGTTCTTTTACAATAAAAATAGTACGCCACTGTCTTAATTATAGAGAAACATAAGACTTATTAAGTTTTGATTATTTTGAACAAATAATTGCGACTTTTTTTTAAAATGTAGTCCAGCAATTATGCATTTAAAATATATCTGCATTTCGTAGTTGGTGCATATTTATATCAAAATATGTAGGCAACTTGAAAATTTACTCTTTAAATTTTGCACATAGCCATGATTTACCATTTTGAGTAACTTTTTCTAGTAACAATTTGCTGTATTTTCAGCGGAAAACGCGTTTTACCTATAACCAAAACAATTTTTTCCGGTGCATTGAATATTTCAAATAGGATTACTTCGAAAGCGGTTACTTCTAACGACTTCAAAATAGTCAGATATATGTATACATTTAGCCATAGAAAAGTTCTGCCATTTAACGGAAGCATGATGGCACCCTCTACTAGTAGCGTCAAAATTAGTAACAAATTTGACGCCCGATCTCCAAAATGTATCCAAATATTTAGATTTTTTAAAAAATATTTACAAATATCGAAAATAAAATTTTTACTTTTGACACCCTGTATCTTTTTAACAATCAACTTTTGACTAAAGTAAGTTTAGCTATATCGCATTATTTTGTCGTCAGAAATGTACTCTTGACTTATAGTGCATCAATTTTGAAACACCCTGTATTATTGAAGCATAATAAATTTCAGCATACACAAACTACAAAATGCAGAGATATTTCTAAAGAATTATTATCTAAATACGATATATTTTAAGGAAAATTTGTCTTACACTTTTTTAGGTATATTTGGGTAAATCTCATTTACTTTGAGTGTACACCTTCCAAGGATGTTAGTAATACCTGAGACATCCTGTATATTACCATTTGATTTGGTTAATTTCTTGGTAAATTTAATATAAGACAGGTAAAAATCACCACTGTTTTTAAGTTACATCCGCATACGCGCAAAATGCGGTGACTCAATAATCCTGAGGAAATTCTAAGTAATCCTGTGGCGTATACGATAAACCTCAATCCATTCCTTGAACGCAGTTGCCTTTTTTGCCATTACCTTCCATTTAGCCGCGCAAATCCCCAGTAAAGCTTCATTCTTAATGCACAAAAGTTAAACTCATAGAGCAAAAGCGAGGAGTAACTTCATTAACTTGTAAACAAATTTTATAGTTTTTATAAAGCTCCCGCTTCTTAACACTCTCGCAGACTTACTTAACGCGATCCAATCATTTATGCTAACTATTTTATTAACGCTGCATTTGATCCAAGTAGTTGGTTACGGTAAAAATTGAGTGTTTTTTACATTCAATGTGAATCTAGAACATAACCTATATCTGGTATTGAAATCAAGAGATATTCAAATTTCTATTAATGCATGTATGGTAAATATCTAGGTTTGATTAAGGAATATAAAACTATAGACAAAGTTGGATTTAATAAATATCTAAAGCAAAAGTTAATCTAGCTAAATTTACTAAAGACATAGCTGTCATAAAATATCATTAATTAACTTCAAAAATTCAAAATCAGAAAAGTTTCTCAGAATGAAAAACTCTGAAAAACTAAGTTTTAAGCCTACTTTATTGTTAGCCCGATTTTAAAAAAATGTTTTGCTAGTGAAAGCCCTTTGTGTGGGCATAAGATAGAACAAAACGTAATTAAGAAAAGTCTCTCGGAATGAAGAATTGAGGACGTGCGCAAAATTGTAGTGTTCTATCTATAAATGATACTGCAGGAAACAACTACTCCGCGGTCTAATGCCCCGCCGGCATTGAATTATACCTGCAGTATCTGTGTGAAACAGCCAAGAACACTTGTCGGCCACTCCACCAGACATAGACCGGTTTCGGGCTTGTTAGCCCTCATCAGTATGCCATAGGTGAGATGACCGACAATTGAACTGGCTGTTCCTTCATATGTAGTTTCACATATAAATCGAATGCACACAGATACTGCAGGTATAATTCAATGCCGGTCGGGGCATTAGACCGCGGAGTAGTTCTTTCCTGCAGTATCATTTATAGATTTAATGGCGCATCGCCCGGGGCGAGAGGTCTGCGGTTAAGTACCTACGATATTGTAGGTCGCTTTCTGCAAGTCGAGCCGCTTAGGCCGAGCAGGAAGTAGCAGACCAGTTACATCTCACCTGTAGTGTTCTATATCTATCTACTTTGAGAAAAATCTGAAATCAGGCAAAAGATTCAAGTAGGCCTAGGACTCTGAAATTTTGCACACATATTCAGTTTTTCATTCTGAGAAACTTTACTGATGATAAAAATCACTCTTATAAATTTGAAATCATGGCAGATTTTGTTTCTTAAACAAGCAGAACTGAATCCCAGAAACCTATTTTTCAAAACTAAATTTTTTTGTCTCTTATAAGATTTGTTTCTCCTATCCGGAGATACCTCTGTATATTTTTTAAATTTCACCCATTTGAAACTATCCTAAATTCAGTGGAGCACTCAGATTTGAAATGAAAAAAATCGCATTTTTTTTTTTATTTTTGCGGCTGAAACAGGTGGTTCCGTCATAGATAGAGCAAATCTGATGGAGTCCTAGGTTCTGGAATTCTGGAATCAATCTGCCTGCACCGACAACCAACCTAACAAGGAGAAGAAGGTGGTGACGTTGCTCAGGGGTATTTCTCTACTTTACTGATGATAAAAATCACTCTTATAAATTTGAAATCATGGCAGATTTTGTTTCTTAAACAAGCAGAACTGAATCCCAGAAACCTATTTTTCAAAACTAAATTTTTTTGTCTCTTATAAGATTTGTTTCTCCTATCCGGAGATACCTCTGTATATTTTTTAAATTTCACCCATTTGAAACTATCCTAAATTCAGTGGAGCACTCAGATTTGAAATGAAAAAATCGCATTTTTTTTTATTTTTGCGGCTGAAACAGGTGGTTCCATCATAGATAGAGCAAATCTGATGGAGTCCTAGGTTCTGGAATTCTGAAATCAATCTGCCTGCACCGACAACCAACCTAACAAGGAGAAGAAGGTGGTGACGTTGCTCAGGGGTATTTCTCTAATGTTGCAAAATAAAAGGCCATCGTTCTCCCAACAACTTACTGTATTAAATCCTTTAAAGTATATCCACTTTAAAGCTAGACACACACCAAATTAAGACTACTTTTTCAGCTTTATTATTGAGGAAATTGTTTTGTAACCGAGTTTTGATAATTTACTAGACCTGCTTTTGAGACTTAGACCGATTCAATCACTAATTGACCCAGTTTTCTTTACTTTTTTCAATCCTATTTATTGAAACCGAAAAATATATTTATTAACAGATACTCCTTGAGACAATACACAGTGTTTAACAAAATTGGACCACGTCCAGGTAAAAGCGTATGAGATGACAGCCACGATGATAACGATGATAATGGCGATGACGATAGTGACAACCGTAAATACGAAGATGAATACACAGTTAATGATAAAGATGATGATGATGTAGCTGATGGTTCAAATAAAAAGTTCATTTTTCGAGCAGCTGTGCTCATGTCACTTGAATGCCTTAGGCACGCTTGCCTTTCTAATTATTATTTAAAAATAAATTAAAAACGATAAGCAATGATATGATATTCTACCATGATACAACTGTGAAATTGTTACCATCAATCTTATGGTTATGTGAGGTAGAATAGCTTTTCCAGTCAGTACTTTAAATATATGTGTTGAGTTGCAATTGTATTTGATAAATATTTAATTTAAATAATACCAGTGTATATTTTTCACCCTTTAACTTGTTTCACTGCGCATTTTCGGACCTTTGTTCATGGGACATGTACTCTACTATAAAATATTTTCTGAGAAACAATATATCTCTTATTAAGTAAAATGCAATCTTGAAGATTAACATTTTCAGAAACTGAATTAACTAATATAAAATACAAATGACACCTGCAACTATTAAATTTACTAAAATGAAATTGAAATAACACTTCCCGAAATTAAATTAACTGTTTCTGGTACAATTACCCAAAATTTAACGAAGAACGTAAACATTCCATTTTTACTTGTTGAACACTCCAAGGAATTGACTGACATGATTTCTTCCTGCTTTCCAACCCCAATGCTGTTCTTGTTAAACCTCTGAATATGGATGTTAAACTAAACCCAGAACTTTCAGGTCATGTTTTAATATTCGATGCACAACTGTAAATTTAGTGCTCCTGTTTGTTTGAACACAGATCGATGTACGTTACATACAGCAGGATTTAGCATACGTGGATTCTCACATTTCTTCGTCCATTGAAATGATCTTGCTTGAACGATTTATTTCCACAAGGAACGAAAAGATTTATATTGAATTTTCACAGAAAGAAATAGACGCATTTTAAAAATAAATAATTACTTAATTCAAATATAAACTGGTACATGTAATAACATTATATTCATGAATTTGTTTGCTCTCTTACAGCGTTGTATCGCAGAGTCTTCCACAGAGCCGATCTGACAAAACACACCAAATGCTAGACAGGACTATCAAAAAGCAAAATGAAGAATAACTGTCGACTGAACTATTACAATCACCGCGGGCACTCGCTGCCATCCGTTTTTTCGAAAGACGAAGGGGACAATAAAACTTTGATGTGACGAAATGTATACATTTATTATATTTCAACTTATAGCTGCTTGTGACAGGTATAACTGGGTGGTAGCTGGCGGGCCAGTCCAAATTACGCTAGGAAGGAAGTCTTTAGAAATGCATGTGCGGTGGAAATATTAAGAATAATGCAGGTACTCAATTATCTCTAGATGTAAATTGCCAGGATCGGTTTGGAATTGTTCCATAATCAATTAGTAAAAGCTACAAAACATTTAACACAAGTTTCCTACTTTGCTGGTTCAAAACTTCACGATGAGCCATTTTCAAATTTCGTTAAAACTGTATCACAAACACACCACAACAGCAGAATCAACGCAACGCAATAGAATGATCAACACATTCCAACTATTCCATCTTACTGGCCATCCGTCTCTAGTGCAGGTAATTTCTCCGTAGCCTTATTAAGGAGCATACCTGAGCATGACTTAGGTATATTACAAACAAGTGGAAATTGCTCAGAGGTATATGTCGGGTTTCACCAACATTTTATTGCCTACTTCGCCTTCCAAAAACGATTCTATTATTATAGTAGCCATGCAAGGGTTCATCTCACGGAGACGAAAGGCAACAATATTGATCTCTATTACCGTTGAATTTCCCAATTCTGCCAACCAGAAAAGTTTGTCAAATTCATCACATGTAAATACCTAATATCTAATTAAAGTAAAAGACGAAGACATTATCCTAGTTACCTTACAATTCGAAACTAACACACACTTAAATACCAATAAACATACAAATCAATATTCCAGACAAAACATGATTTTGACTTAATTAGAAGTGATATAACAAATACTACAACAATCTGATTATGACCTATAACAAAGTATCGATATTTGGAAGAAGTATAAGGGGATGCTTGTGATTCGTTACATATATTTTAAAAACTATTTAATTTTTGACAGGGTTAACTTACTTACTAACTTACTTATTGTAGAATTTGCTCAACTTCGAACTGTCAAACCTTGTTTTTTCTAAATGTAGCACCACGTATATTTAATGAATAACTGTTGTAGTACCCTCTACACATTACTTTTATGTACCTAATTTTTCTGTTGTTGACGGTTTAAGTAATCAAAATGACGCAATTTCTTAAATTGCTGTTAAGGTTGTAATGTTCGCAATTTTACAAAGCCGTTTTTAGACGTCCACGAGCAAGTTTTAATCAACTAATAAAAGTCTATTTTACTAGACAGCAGAACCATATTTTCAAAAAAAAAATTAGATCTGAAAAATATTTCGGTCGCAATATTGCCCACATTTAGGACTGCGGTGAGACGTTGTTAGACACTATTATAAAAAAAGAAAGCTGTAGGCTAGTAAATGAAGTCTTCATATAACAGACAATTGCCTCAGATTTAAATTTTTTGCATTTATATTCATGAAATCTGTCCACATGTTTTGCTAAATTTCTGCATACAATTCCCTAACTTACAGGGGCACAAAGTTTTAGCCGTTGAAGGTGCTGATGGGCGGAGCCTGATAAAAGCTACACTGTTTGGCCGAACATTATACCCTTAAGCAAGTGACACATATTGATATCTTCGTAAGAAATTAATTACTTATCACAAAAACCGTCACTAATAGAAAGAGATAGGTATTGGCAAGTATAAAATGGATACATGGAGGATTATGCAACAGTTTTTCATTAAATATACAGGGTGTTCCAAAAACACAAGTTTTGGCGATTCGAAATTAATCAAATTCGGCAATAGATATTCATCACTCTCTGTAAAATTAAATAGTTTTTAAACTATCTGTAACACGTGATAGATATACCCCATTTCTCATTTAAATATCAATAGGTAATTCAGCTTGCAATGTGTAAAAAATGGGCAATTGTGAATTAGGCTATCAAAACACAACTGTTTTCATATAACTGAAATATTTCGAAGACCATTAGACCATTATAAGAAATCTTGGTAAAAGTCGCCTTAAAATTGTACCATTTAAAATAAGTAAGTAGATGGCGACTTCCGGTACAACCAGAAGTGCTGCAAGTATGGCCTTATTATTATTATATTCTAATGGGTTGTCACCGTAAGACAATCTGTATAAAAACACGTGTTGCCTACGCCCTGGGTATTATCTGTTTCCAACAAACCCACTTCGAAACAGACACAATTTTTACAAGTAGAACGCCCTACGTGTGAACATCAGTTAACAGTCCACGAACAACACTCTTAACACTGTTTGTACAATCTTCCTTCCGTACACAACTCTTACTTTGTTCATATCTTCTGAGTTAAGGCCCAATTTAGGCGAAGGGACCTCCCCTCCGGAAATGTATACATGGCAAAGTTTAAATTTGCTCCGTGGAGCTCGGCTTGTGCACACATTAGCCGGTCCCCCGACTGCCGTTCTCAAAACATCTTCGCACCTCGCTGTCTATGGGGTTCGCAGACACACACGCATGCCGCTAATCGGGTTTCAGTTCTCCAGAGCTGAATGTCAGGAAAGAACTCGCTGAATTATCTCTAACCGTTTTTTTTTATATAAAGCAGGTTGTGCCAGGAAGTCGTTATTGCTCATTAGCGACAAAAAATTTGGATCTAATTCGATTTCTAAATGTAGACAGTGAAGCTAAGGTTACACAGATCGATATGCTAGTCAAGTTCGCTTGCATAATAAAAATGCTAAATGGTTTCTTTAAACATAAAGCCCGCACTTGGTTCACAGATCTCAGATTCGGACTTGCCAACGACCTTAATATTTAAACATACTTTATTTATATTAAAACAAGCTTTTGCAGAATCACCACTGAAGATGCCGGCAGCGAAGAGCGGCGAAACGTTTGGAAACATGGGAAGCGACTAGTTACAGCGGTGGCTACGGCACGCCTCGGAGGAGCACCATTATCCGAGGAACAATAGGAGCCAAAATCACTATATGGGTGAGCCCAGAGATACTTATAGCGGATCTGTTCCCACAGAGCCTAGGCCGACAACACCCAGAGCAGGTAAAAGAATCCCGGCTAATGCTAGTAATGTGCACATTAATTCTGTTTCTGGCAGCGACCAGTTACCGAGGTCACGGCGTAACGATCCGGAAAATCACTATGTATCAAATGATAGCACCGGTTGTGAAAGCCTAAAACCCACTATATTAAAACAAATTTAATCTTATTCATGTCAGCTAATTCCTCAGAAAGTGACGTAAACTCTCATGCAAATCTGCATTCTTGACCATTCTCATTATACATATTTCCCATAAAAAATGGGGAATTATTTCACATAGTTTTTGCTTAAGGAAAATAAATTTTCAAGAATTATTGTAAATAATTGTTTAAATGGTATAAATTCCCACTCAAATTTGTTTCACTGCATTCGAGAAAGGAGACCCAGCATGAGACATTTTAACCATGTGCTCAGGGAGGCCTAAAAGACAATAAAAATTTTATTTCGGAATTCTACTTCTATGTTTAAAAAATGGGACAAAACCCTCTTTTTCCGTGGAAAATCGGCGCCTATGACAATCACCGTCCGAGATGGCCTAGAAATGTAGAAAAGTACACACGCATTTCGCTAATCGGGTTTCAGTTCTCCAGAGCATGTGAGAAAAGCACTCGCTGAATTATCTCTAACCGCAGACCCCAACTTTTTTATATATATAACATATGTTGTGCCAGAAAGTCGTTATTGCTCGTTAGCGACAAAAAATTTGGATCTAATTCTATTTCTAAATGTAGACAGTAAAGCTCATCATACAGATCGACATGCTAGTCAAGTTCGTTTCCGTAATAAAAGTATTAAATGGTTTCTTAAAAAATAAGTTGTCAGATCCGGACTTGACGACGACCTTAATATTTAAATATACTTTTTGTTAAAACAAATTTAATCTTATTCACGCCAGCTAATCGACAGAAGCATTCCATTTATTTACATGCAGGGGCTCGATTCTCGAATTTATTGGAACACGTTGCCTCAGAAAGTGACGTAAATTCTCTTGAAAAATGCAAATGCCATTCTAATTGTAGTTATTTCCCATAATAATTTGGGGGGCTATTTCACAAGGTTTTTACTGAAGAAAGCTTAAAAAATTGTAATAAATAATATTAGCTCTTTTCCAACACGGCACGTGACTGGTTGGAAACCTGTCCCAAGTGGATAGCCAAATCGTTCACCGACTTACTGCAGCGGAGTTGTATCTAATATTAACGTGACTGACGGCTTCGGACAGGTTTCAAACTAGTCAGATGCCATGTTGGAAAAGAGCTATTATACTCAAGAATGTTTTAAGTGGAATGAATTTTCACTCGAATTTATTTCACTGCATTCAGGAGGTCCAGCAGTGTTATTTTTATTTAGAGATGTTTAAACTTACAGCAGGTTACTATTCGTAGAATAAAACAGATACAATGGAACCGTACATTGGGATACGTCGAGGGATATGTATAATTAGAAGCAACGTCATATTACTACGTTCATTTTGACGGCATAAAAAGTATTCTACAGCAACTATACTCAAATGATGCTACTTCTATTGTACAGAGCCTTCATAAATGATTAAAAACCACGTGACCAGTAATTTTGTTTGAAACGGTTATTTTATTTTCTTGGTGTTGGCGATTAAATTGTTTCAAATTTATTAGTTCCAAAGAATAAGACCAAGGTTACATTAAAACACAATATTACGCGGCTGTGATTTCAACGGCTGTGATTGGTGCAATTTATTCTTGACATTTTATTCAACCAATCGGCGATCGCACCATCTCGCGTATGACACAAACGTTTCGCATTATTCATTGTAAACGAATCTTTATGACGTGTGACGTAAAATTGGCATTTCTGTATCTTTCAGTAGCGTTCGTCTTCCCGCCCGTTATTGATTTATTATATCCTTGCGATTTTCTAGTGTCTTATTGTTTTCCTTTGCATTATTAATAAATCATACATATTTCAAACTAATCAGTTGTTTTCATAGCTAAACTTTTCGTACTTCGTCGTATTACTGGTAAGTTGTAACAGAAAGAAAATTTTAAGGTTAATAATATTCTTATTTCAGTTCAGAATAGTATGCCTTTTATTGTTGAGCAAGATGCCTTTATTTTAATGGCTCATTTTCGAAGTGGGACTAGAAATGAAGACGGATGTGGACATACTCCATACAATCTTGCATTGATCAATTTACGGCCGAGTTCCCAATCGCAAATATTGACTATGACACATTCTCATACCGAAAGTGCACTATCGTCAAACGATTTGAAAATAAACAATGCATTTGCAAAGGAAAATCTACAGGCAGACCAACTGTACTGACAGAAGATGTCGTTGATAATATACAGCAACGAATAACTCAAAGTCCTACAAAATCCATATCAAAATTGTCTGCTCAGACAGGTATTTTTTTTTAAGTTGATGTAAATATTCACAAATTCATTTAGATTTCATCTCTAAAATATATCAATTTTGAAATTTTTATTTGAAACCGGTATCGAATTATAGATAATAACCAAAAAATTTTATTTTTAGGACTTTCCGTTGGAACATGTAAAAAGGCTTAAAAAAACGGTTGCATTTACACCCATACAAGGTAACTGTTGTGCAAGAATTACTTTCCAGTGACTATAGAATACGATTACATTATTGTGAATGGTTTCAAGAAAACATGAATCGTAACTTATTGAACTTATCATTTTTCACTGACGAAGCATGGTTTCATTTATCTGGTTATGTAAATAGCCAAAATTATAGAACCTGGGCTGCAGAAAATCCTCATACATTTGTAGAAACCAGTTTACATCCCGTAAAAGTTGGTGTTTGGACAGCGATATCAAGAAGACGTATAGTAGGGCCCATATTCTTCTATGAAACTATAAATGCAGAAAGGTATCGAACCCTTATTTTAGAACAGTTGCATGATGACGAGCTGCAAGTAGGTTACTTTCAGCAAGATGGAGCAACTGCACACACTGCAAGAGCAACAATTCAATATTTAGAGCAATTTTATGGCAATCGACTGATTAGTGCAGGTTTGTGGCCAGCCAGGTCTCCGGATTTAACTCCGTTGGATTATTTTTTGTTTGAACATTTGAAAAACACTATATTTAAAACAGCGATACAGACTATCGAATAATTAGAAGCGGCAATTATTTGGGAAATCAACAACATCACAGAAGAACAGCTACAAAATGTATTTGAAAATATGCACAGGTAAATTTATGCATAGCAAGTGAAGGGCGCCATTTTGAACACAACATGTAATTATTTTAATTTGTTAATTTTTATTCAAGTGGCAAAATACCCAAGCAAAGATAAATAACTAAGAAATGCACAAATAATTTATTTTTAACACTAAAATATGTAATACTTTTATCCCAAATATTGTAAATAAATCTTTATACAGTAAAATACGTTTCTTTTACCCTGGAATACAATAAAAAACTCAGTTGTGTTCACATTATACACTCTTTGTTTTCATAAAAATTTCAATTTGTTCATTAACAAGAGAAGATTGGTAGTTTTCTCTCTAATAAAGTTAAAAACATTTGAAACGAAACAAATAAACATTCTTTACGTCAGTAACTATGTAATATTAAATTTAATGTATTAAATTTCAGTAGTCGAACAATTTATTAGGTTATGTACTCAATTTCGAAAACAAATTTATTTAAATCAGTAATCCCTTCATCCACACCACTGACATCCACTGATTTTTAGGGATTTTTATGCACCTTCTTTAAACTGTGCAATGTTGGTTGCATATGCGCGTAGGTCACGTGGTTTTTAATCATTTATGAAGGCTCTGTATATGCTCAACGAATATTTAACGATTCTACAAGCATACATACATTTCAATTATTCACGGATACCTTCAGTTATTCCCCGTCTTGAAGCAACTGTGACAGCATCAGGATATTCAATAAATAACGCAGCAAATAATATTTCTTATTTGCAATAGTTTATTTCTCAGTTATAAGGACCTAGGACGTGTGAAGAAATAAATTTATACAGTTTTGCAATCAAGGATTTCTTGACTTTATGTCGTATAGTAGATCTTTTCGATAACAATGAAGTAGATTTTTCTGAATCCACCCAAATGTGCCATCCATGAAAAATGATATATATTGTCACGGGTTTCCTAACCCGACGTTAATTTTTACTGATATTTATTACCACTCTGTACACTACCGAATACTAATTACAACTCAACTAAACACTATTTAATTAATCGCTATCTAAATCGCTCTGAATTCTAATGGACCTCTCCAAAATTTCAAACTAAACACTCCAATTCAAGACTCTATTCAAGACTGTAATTCAAGACTTACTAACTCGGCCGTATATTCTTTATTTATAGACCAAACGAATATTCCAGGTATTTTCTAGCATCTCTAGATCCACGTCTCCAACGATTCTCGTCGATTCTCAGTTTCTCCAGTCGCGCCTCAATACACGGCTTTTTGTTTGCCAGAATCGCGTAGGGGCGATCGGGGCAATCTAGCGTTTCGCGATACCACAGTCGTCGAATTGGGTGCGAGCGGGTCAAATTCTGTAAGAATATTTTAATTATGCCCCACTAACCTCTGTGAACGTTGAATACCCAATTTCGAAACCGAAATGGATTATTAGCGACAAATGCCGCAGTCTAACACCTGAACATTTACTCATTCAATGTTATTCCAGTACTACAAGTGAATAGTTACCTATGTAGAATTTTGTAAATTAATAAACTTAATATTAATTTACAATAATAATTGGATATTATTAATTACCAGTACAAGGTAAGATGTTGATTTTAACTTTTTGTAGGTATATGTTTGCATCTCGATTTCTACAAACTTTAACTTAGCGTTCTAAGTGCGCCCCTGACAATGACGTCTTCTGCGAACGGAGTGCGGGCATTAAACATTAAGTATTATACAATATTAATCATTCATTAAATGTTTATTTCTGAGTAAAATTTTATGAATATGTATAAAATTTCTCATATCAAAATGTAGGTTCCATATTCTTTACTTTTAAGGAGAAATCGTATTTCTATTCAAATTCTTATACTCCCTCTATATTCTCTTATGAATTAAAACTTTTTCAGCTTTCAGCACGAAACGCTTTGTTTAAAGGTTGTTTGATATCAAGCATAACTTTAAGACTAACCGTCCAAACTGTACTATTAAAAAAGTTTTTTAATAAGGGTTTTATCGGCCGCAACACTCAGGTTTACTTTTATGTGACTGTTTTGCCAAAAATGAAAAATAACATCAATAAATTTCACCAAATGCACAGAGGATAAAAACAAACGTTTTATATTCCTGTCGATCCTCAAGAAATGTTAATAAATCAATGCAGTGATATATTTACATTTAAAAGATATAATTTGTGGATACAATGAGATTTTATTTCAATGGCAATACAATTTGGACAAAATTCTAAGCAACTTGCTGAATTATTCTAAATTTCTTTCGTTTCATACTATGATCAGCGCACACCGATGATTACCGTCATTTAAACGGTAGTTTGAACATATCCACTGATGGTCAGGGTGCTGTAAGCATACAAGTGACCTGCAATATGCTTGGCTAGCCAGTTCTCCATATCATCAGTGCTGACAAGCTTTTCAAATGTCTTATAAGCCATCAACACGTTATCATCGGAGTACAATTTGTTACTATTCGTCAACGGCTCATGTAAAAAGACAGCTTTCAAATACACATTTTGTATAAGCCGCAGATCAAACAGTTATCTACAATTTTCGTCCATTTAGCCACTGTTGATCAACAGCTGACATGAAATGAATTGAAAACGGTAAGCGTCATAGCAATGTGTATCAACGTTTATCGGCATGTACGTTGCAAAGGTCTCATTTGTGACATATCTGGTGTGACTGATGTAACATAAGTTTCTAGATACACATATACACAAAAATATCTAAAACAGTACCCTGTCTATATACACTGAGAAAAGAATCCACTTATGGCAGGTAAAAATACACTCGCTCCAGCAAAAAACCTTCACTTGTATTAAATAAAGCACAGATAAACAATTAATATGTGGCAGATAAATCAAATTTTCTGCAAACCTGGCACAAGTGAAAAGGTCATCTAACTCTGGCTAATATTTTTTGCTGGCTTGCTGGATGTACTGAACTGTGTTGCTACAGTTATTAAAACTTTTAAGTAAATGTATTTCTGATATATTAAGGACAAGTGAACTGTACATTAAAGGTTAGTTGACTGTTATGCAGTAATAATTGAACGTATCATATTGCTACAGCAATACTCTTCAACTTGTAAGTTGTATTTTAGACAAATTCACGTAATAATATATTAACACTTTCAGTTCTTACCGCAGTGTAAAACAAATTCATTTATTATTGCTTATTAACAAAAGATAAGGGTAGAGACAAAGTATATTATGCCCAGTAGATAAATGCAAAGTCATACAAAAAAACCTATGATGATCACAACCATTTTTTAATGAATTGATAGCTGATACAGTAACAGCAAAGTCAGGTAGATTATTTAATTTTGTAATTAACTGAATTATTAGCTATGAAACAAAAACAGTACCTTGAAATCTTGATATAAGTGCTTAGAGTTGAAGCCCACTGATGGAATAATAATATTCCAGTCATTAAAATTACATAAAACACATAAACTATACCGCCTTGAAATGCACACCATCACCAAATAAAACTTAATGACATCAAACAGATCTTATGCGCGATATCCTTCGGTACATTTCGCTCTATTCATGACGTATTCAGCGGTAAGATGAAACAATAGTTAACCTTTATTAACCAAATTAACAAATCTTAAGACTATAAAAATTGTTTTAAACGTCCAGTCTCGGTTCGAATGCATGCATATCAATTGATTCGGGAAATGATAAGTTAACCAAGCAGTTACTTGTTTTTCTCTATGTGCTGGTGCTCTATCGTGTTGTTTTGAACAATATTAAGCCCTACATCATCAATGAAATCAGAACAGTTTGACACTGAAACGTTACTAAAATAGTTTTGATCTAATTGCATGCAGATTTTGTAACGCCCAGATATGTTCATTATGATTATTGTTTTCGACGTCTCTAGTAAAACACGCTTCACCAGACCACATGACAAACAAAATGAACCTATCATTTTGTTGTGAACGTTGCTGAAGTAACTAACAAGCGACAAAATTCTAATAGCTGAGGAGCATCTCCAACATTTAACGCTTGTACATTTTGACGATGAAATGGATGTAACATTTCTCTGTTCAATACACGCCATGTAAAAATAAAATAATGATAAATGAAGATTATTTGTTATATACCGAACACTAATTGAAAACTCGTCAATGACAGCATCTATTATATTATCCTCTTCATTTTGTACGTTCACTTCAGTGGAACGAATGGCCCTTCTTGGAACGGGGTCACCTTCTTCTCGAAGTCTACGACATGGTGCACTAAAGACTGTGTGAGCAGGTTTGATGTCTATTTGAGTATCTTTGTCTGTATATTTTCGAAATGCTTGTCTGGCGTTGCCGTTGGAATATCCATATACAAAACCAATATCCATACTCTTCAGTTGTAAATAACTGCATTTTTTATTTATTACTTTAATGTTAAGTGTCAAATGAATAAACAAAATGACACAAATAATAATTATTGTTATAGCAGCCATCATTTTTACCTATCAGACTACAAATGGGACCTGTGGTAAACAATGTTTGACATCTGTCAAAGTTTGTCATACAGATTATAAAACACCGGGTAGGTATAAATTATTCTTATAAAGAATATGTATAAATTTTATACATGCAGTCAGTCTAACAAGTTCACAATTTGCAGAGAAAGCTGTACGTTTTACGACTTCGGTATGAGCAGTTACGGAACGAAAGATAAGTATTTAGAGATAGAATTCATTAGTCGAATTCATTATTTGCAATTCCGACTACAGTCTAATTTTATTCATAAAGTCAACATTAATAAGAAATGCAAACGCGGGACCGTGCCCTATCGTTATAGGCCTCTGTTTGTTCTTCCCGAGGAAACTCCTTACAAATCAAATAAAATTTGTAACCCTGAATCACGCACCAGATATACATACCGCCCCTAATAACTCACATTGTCCACCCACCGTAATTATGCTTTATAGCCCCGTTTAACCGCTTGTATTTCATTTTCTCTTGACCTGAAATATTGCAGTCCATGATACTTTGCATGAAATATCTTGGGTTATGTTGATGTTGAATAAGATATCTTGCTTTATATCCTCTTTATCTGGGTGTAATCGTTAAAATGTTAGACGCTCACTAAGGAGAAGCGGTGCGAAGCGAAGAGGAGTCTTATGTAGGTAATGTATCTGTGCACTAGGACAAAGCAACAAGAGGGAAATACCAAGTGGCTTTTGACTCTAATAGATGTAGGTTTACACAACCTCATAGCCACATGGTATTTTCAGTTTGGTTGCTTTGTGCCAGTGTGTGAATGCAGGGTCAAAATGAAACTTCACTTCGCTTCGCACCGCTTCTTCTCAATGGGCAGCTATACGAGTTCAATCTGCGGATCATTTTAAGGAATAGAGGATATAGGTTACATAATATACAACGCACTGGAAAAGTGAAACTTGTGGATTACCGATGACGCCAAAATAAACAGTTGAGGAGAAGCTTGCCCTACCAGCACCAAAGTAACAGTAACTGAGACTGGAGTTTTCAAAGAGTAACCGCAACCAAACTTGCTACTTTGTTGTATACTTTGTTTTATAAATAACTTCATACAACTAAGTTACAGTCACTAATACGTATTTTCAACGACTCCTGATTATAGTTATGTGACTTCTAAGTAGCTGGCAAATGATAGTAGTAGTAGTGGTAGTAGTAGTAGCAGCAAATCACTCATGTTACTAAAATATGAGTTCAATGTTGCAAATACTTTCAAGTAACTTTGATAGTTGCCATGGCATTCAGATAACCTTAATTTTTTTTTTAAAGTCGCGGAACTTGTAAGTAATATGCATTAGTCCATACAGTGTTATTGCTACTATTAAGCATTACCATGGACAGCAACCACAAAGTGCATATCATCACTTAAGTTACTTTACTTTACTTATTCCATCATATCACCTGTGGATAGTACTTTTGGTCTTTGTGAATATGCATTATCATATTTTTTTTATAACTATTAACTTAGTACTACGTATGGACATCAAAACCCCATATAAAACTATACCTATACGAAACTATAAACTTGGTGGTGATCTTTTTGCCTTAGATTAAATATCTGGGTCGAAAAAACACAAAAAATCATAAGGACAAAACATGCAATAGGGATAACAAGCAAAGTCACAAAGAAATGTAATGAAAATAATAATGTAGGGGGAACTTTGAATAGACCATGTATGGTAGTCACAACTTTACTGCTACTTTAAAATAACGCTACAGCTTTGTTCGATACATTGTATTAAATATTACTTGAAAGTTAAAATAAGTGCTTGTCAGAAAAGTTATGAAGAATCTTGCTAAAATAGAAAACAGTTTAAAAGGTAAAATCACAAAAACAAATATAATAAATTTTTTCTACGTTAAATTATTACGAAAATAAAAAATTGTTTTATCTACCTATTTTGCGTAAAATCTTCTGTTTTAATTAAATAAAGTTGCAAATTTGTGTAATGGTTGTAACTCACAATTATCTTTTAGATTTAATGCGAGGTATACACGAAATTGTTACACATTCTTTGCGCAATAACTGGCCAGCAGTACTCCATTGGGACTCCAACAAACGTTACTTTAATTCCAACATACAAAAGAGTACTTCGATTTCTTAAACGAAATTATATTTCAAGCGAAACGTTTATTAAAAAAATAATAACTGTATCATTTACCGCAATTATTCATAACTGTTTGTATCCAACCCCTATATTTGTATAAATCATATCGACGTGTAAGGGGCAAAATATTTTGCAAACAATTATTGAGTAAATGCGGTGTGTCCACGTAGTCACGCAATATTTAAATTTAACGGATATCGCATATCAAATTTACCAGTTCTTTCCCCAATTTATATGCATATATCGGAAATTTCTCTATTAAACCTGGTTGTATAAAACGAACCACAAATCTCTTTACACTACAAGAAACGAATTAAATATGTATAATGTTCGAAACTGGCTCAAGAATTAACTTTATTAAATATATAGAGTGTTTTTAAACGCTGTGCATAACGATCACAGATTTCTTGGAAGAAAATACTTTAGTTTGAAACAATTTACCTATGTAAACAGCCAATAAATAAAGTAAGAAGACTGTAACTCGAACCATTTTAAAATTATATGAAACACTATTGTTTCGTGGTACCTTAGTAAGCGTTTATACAGGGTGTCCCAAAATTAGCCTGCCAAAAATTAACTGTGGAATGTACGATCAAAAATAAGAAAAAAAGTTCTATAAACATAGCTTGGTAAAGGCCCCCTAGAGCCCATTAAAGGAGACCCCAAAATTTGATTTTCTTCAAATATTTTCAAAACTGATCTAAAAACAATACCATAATTAGTCATAGGCGTTCCAAACTAGGGGGGGGGGGGGTGGTTATTGGATAAATATCGTTGTAACTTTTTCATGTCACAAGGTTTATGCCGTCAGATCAAAAAATATTAAAAATGTTGAACAATTTTACAAAAAAAGGTACTCTTGTTTTATCTCGATAAATTATTCCGTTTATGAGTAATATTAATTTAAAAATTTTGTAATACACCACAAAAATATTTGATATATGCAAGAGGTCAAATCGTCTCTAGTAGGCTTTGAAAAGTTATTTGCCAGTTTATTTGACACTTATTATTTATGTTTTTAAAAATTTTTGAAGTATTAAGAGGCTATATTAAAATTCAAAAATTTACAAATAATTACATTACTGATATGTTAAAACGCTTGAATAACACCTTTAATATCTGTTAAATAAATCGACAGTATTTTCTCAGATCCTACTCAGTATATTTTGCCTATTTATAGTTTCCATCTTAAACTTTTGTGGTGTCACAAAATTTTTAAATTAAGATTACTCGCTAACAGAGTAATTTATCTGATTGAATTAGGAGTACCTTTTTCATGTAAAATAGACCAAAATTTTTAATTTTTTGATCTGACGACGAAAATTTCCAGATACAAGAAAGTTAGTGCAATATTTACCCACTGACCCCCCAGTTTGGCACGCCTACGACCAATTATAAAGAATTATTTTATTAGTTAGATTCGCGATCTAATTGTGATTCTCAATTTCAAATTTGATTACTTTATCTTGGCCCCTTTTGGAAATATTTGGGAAAATCAAATTTGAGGTCCCCATTTAAGCCATATCTCCTTTAGGGTGTCTACGGGCTTATGATTATATAACTTTTTTTTCTTATTTTTGATCGTAGAATCCACAGTTAATTTTTGGCAAGCTAATTTTGGGACACATACGAAAAAAAAATGTATATATCAAAATTATCATGAGCATGTGTAATACCTCTAATTAATCCCATTAAATATCATTTTATTTTGATGTTTTGTATGTTTACTACTTTCGGTGTAAGTAAACAATTATTGCATTTTCAGGTTTATCTGTTAAATTTTTTTGGAATTTGCGTAGGTCGTACTTTGATGACGTATGTTTTAAAAATTTCTGCTTACATTTGTGTTGCAAGTGTTGTGAAGCCTAGAGTATGTAGATTTAGGTAAATTTTCCACCTTAATGACTGGGAGAAAGTGGATTGTTGGGTTGTGCGAAGCAGATTTGTCGGTGTGATAAATTTTTAAGAGGACTAGGAAATCCTTACGGACCATAGAACGATGTTGCCAGGTCTGGATTTAGAAAGGCCGTGGACACAGAGCTAGAGGCACCGGTCGTCGTAGAGGAACCACAGAGCGTCAAAATCATCGACTGCGACTTTTAACTCTAGGGGACCAATTTACCAGCAGTCAGATTATTTCAAATCAGTGGCTTCAAGAACATGAGAAAATGGTCGATATGCGTACAGTATATTGAAGAATACTAAGTTTTGGCCTATTGTCTTATCGTCCATATTGGGTGATCTTTAGTGATGAATCCTGTTTTTGCCTGGAGATGCACGAAGGTACATGGGTTTCCACGACGTGGTGAAAAACACGAGACCAAGAATGGAATTAGGTGATCTTTCGTGACGAACCCCGTTTCTGTCTAGGAATTCACGATGGTCGTACAAGGGTGAGAAGGCGACTATTGGTAAAATACGCAATCCACAATTTGAGAGAGAGCTTCTTGTTCATCACACAGTAGGTGTTATGGTATGGGGCGATATCATGAATGGTAGGAGATCATCACTAGTTTTCATTAGAGGCAGCATGACAGCCCAACACTATATGAAGGAAGTGTTGAAGCCATATGTCATTCCATATCTTCACATTATCTAAAATGTCGCAATAGTTTTTATGAATCAACCGTTTACCCTGGCCATCAAAATCACCGAATCTGTCACGTCTAACATGTCTGGGACATGATTGATCGCAGACAGACAGCATTTGTGTAGGGCACAATGTGTAAAATACTGTAAGACTCCTCTGTCTTACATATTGTAGGGCTTATTGGTCGAATTCTTGTCGCACGACTTTTCATTCAACTGGATCTACATGTATTCCAAAGAATGACAGAGAATTTGGCTCATTGTTTTCATAAGTGTAATGAAGTTCAAGGTCGGCATTTTTGAGTCAATCTTTTAGCCAATCATTTGCCTAACAAATAGTAAGTTCTTAATTGGCATTAAGATTTAAAAGTAATTTGCTGGCAACATTTCGGCAGTACTTGAATCGATGTGCCAGTCCGTCGTGGGATCGAAACCCGCGCCTGGTAGACTTTATATCAGCTGTATTCTCTGCGGGTAAGATGGAATAATATTGCCCTGGGTCAATGAGACCGGCCGACGTTTGACCACTTCTCTAATTAATGAGGTTTTCCTCATCCCTGCACTGAATGGTGGTTAGGTCCTACAAACGTTGGTCGTTCCTGGGCGCAAATGACGCCTGCTTAATAATAATATATAGAAATCTGCGTGCAATTTCAGTGAACTTATGAGATATTTTTTATTCAAACTGATTAATGATCATGCATATTATGCCTGCACAGACCTGCAAAGCCTGTTCATGAAGATACCCATGCTATTTGATGGAGCATCGAACATTAAACCTGCACCAATATGTAACGTCACCCGTAACGACTGTCACGCAGGTCGGTGACCTGCAATTTCTATGCCAGGCCACGCTAGTTCGACGTAAGTTCTGTTTCCACAAAAGTCAGGAGTTGATTTAAAACTGTTAGAAATATTCGACCAATTAAGTTGTGGATATATGCCGCTAAACTGTCGGTTACACAAACTGTAAGTCTTTCTTCAGATGACACTGCTCTTCCAAATCTTGTGTTTGTGCTGTAGTCGAGAACGATCCAAGAGCTCGAAAAACATTTTTTTGTGATATTCGGAAATACTGAAAAAAAAAATATCTTTCCAAATCAGGAAATAATTGATGAATTTCACAACTTTCTCTTTTTATTGACAGTGTAAACTCAAAACAATCTCATTTCCATGGCTTCTTGCTGCTCCCCCTCTTCATACAACATCGCTAAAATAAACATTTTTTCTTCCGAGTCACAATCAACTATTAATTAAAAACATAAACCACACACAGAACCTGCATATAAAGTTACTGGTCCGTGCTGAACAAGTGAGCGCCAGCGCAAGCATAATGTGCGCCATCTTTTAGCTTTCCTTGAGTCACTTCCATATTTATTAAAATTTATCAAACGCAATGATCTATGCCAAGGAAAGGAAACCATGAAAATAAAATCCAAGGTTAGAGCCAAATTAAATGAAAGGAATACTTCCCAGCAATACCCCACGTGTTTAAATAATACAATAACAAAAATCCCAATCCAACAAAAACATTTTTTCCAATTTGCGGGAGCAATGTTGTTTACCGCGCTTTATCCACACACGAAATTGACATATTCACTTTAAAAATCGATGGTCGACAAATAAAAGGTCAAACGCAGAGAAAGACATAAAACGTACAATTCGTGGAGCGGTGGGGCTTAATGCGTTATTTAGAGATAAAGCGAACACGTTTTAAAATTTACAAAAGCACTTAAAACTTTAATCAACGCTAAAATAGAACGGCAATGAAATAAAGTGAGTCCTATGCCCGAATTTAACTGTTCAAAACAAATGAACGCGGCGCAAAAAAGTTTTATCGTTTGTTTCTTTTCGTTCATATTATATTGTTCGTTTGAAACCAGTTCATGATATCAGTAATTAGTGAACTTCAGGGGCCGTAAGTACTGAATAATAAGTTAAAGTTATTACGGCAAAAAGATAAAAAGATTAGGTATTTCTTTTACAGTTGACTAAGCGATTTATGTTATTAATATACGAGGAACTCCAAATCAAGTTGATGACAGAGGTGACAGTGAAAATTGAATTGATGATTAAGGAACATTGCGACTGCATCGAAGAATATTGAATATTTAGAAATTAGACTGAGAAAGACAAGTTTAAAAAATATATATTTGACATATAATGATTTTCCGGCTTGTTATGCCATGACCTCAGTAACTGCTCGCTGCCAGTAAAAGAACTAAAGTGAACACCTCTAGCTTTAGCTGGTATTCTTTGATCTGTCCTTGTTGTTGTCGGGCTAGGCTCTGTGGAGAGCAGACCCGTTATCGGTATCTCTGAGTCCACCCATATATAGATTTCGGCTCCTGTTGTTATTATAAATAATATGATCGGAACCGTTCTTTGGATTGGTGATCTTCTGAGACGTCTCGTATCCGAATCTGTAACTGATCGCATCCCATGCTTCTAAACGTTCCGCCAGTAAAAATTATCAAAGTCTACCAAATGTACCTTTTTTACGTAGAAATGACGTCTATATAAAATTTTGTAGTTAACAGAATTAGAACCTTTCTTCAATAAAAAATGCATCATCAGGCATTGCTGATATGTCGCCCTCTATGGCCGAACCTGAGGTAATACATAAATTATGATTAATTTTCTTTAAAAATGTTTCCCTACCACATTTGGTGACAATCGGCACTCTAGTTATTACAAAAAAAGAAAAAAATATTGTCAATTTTGACTCCCTGTACCTTTTTCCCCAGCAACATTTTACTAAGACATATTTAATAGTATATCTTACTATTTTGTCCCAAAAATGTCGCCCCTGAACTATAACCCGTTATTAATGGTCCACCCTGTATTAAAACTCACACGCCAAAAAGCATATCCAAATTTTAAGCTTGATTGGTAATATTGTTTTCCAAATATTGCTAAAATTCGTCCATTCACAATTAAACATTCTCTGTATACTTAAACAATTTAAAGGTGCTGATAGAAAAATTTACTTTTCACTTTTAAATACTATATACATAGAAGAATGAAAGAGCTTTCTGTGTACTGACAATATCTAATAGATACGCGAATACCTAACATGGAAAGCAGCTTCATTTTAAAACAGGAAACTGCTTCCATTAAAATAAAAATCTTGTACGTATATTCTGGAAATATAGTAAAAGCAGGAAACAAAGCAGTCTGTGAAAGCATGCACTGCAGATGAATGTATCTGTAAAATTCATTTGCTATTAATTTAATAATTTTATTGTTTTAAGTTAAATTTAGTTTTTATAACCTGCAACTTTGTCGACCACTTGCTCAAGAACTTTATTCTATTATTCTATTTTTTAATCTCTCCCTTTTTAATAAAAGGGTTATTAGAAAATAATAATTTTATTGGAAAATAATAATTATCTTATTGGAAAATAATTTACAGTTTATATTAATTAACTGTTTGATAATTTCTTTGAGAATAATTTCTTTGAAACAGAAAATTCTTTTTATCTAATAATTATTTACATTTACTTATTTATTTTTATATATTTCCTAGTAAGGAAAATTTAAGCCACATATAAATGATGTTTTATTTGTTTGGATTATTTTTACCTCTTGAACATTTAAGTAAATTAGTATCAATTAAATATTTAATGTTGCTAAAAGGAGAGAATATGTACATTCTACTTCCATTTGGCAAAATTACACCGTGGAGGTCAGCTCTGTCATCTTTCACCGATTCCTGTCATCCTTACCACAAAATTCATAGTGATAAATAAATGTGTGAATTTTATTTTGTAATATCTTTATTTAATTGCTCCATTATCAACCTATAGAGAACAGAAGTACTGAAGAATAAAGTAATTTCTTGTTTTTATATAGGTTGTCGCTCAAACTAAAATCTAAATTAATTTATCTTCCTTCAATGCTTCTCAAGTACCCGATTATTCAGATTGCTTAAATCGCAAGCCGGCAAACACTGACCTAATGCCTCCGACACAGTAACTCTTTAAAACAAAGGTAATAAACATTAACTTATTGCTAATAGAATACATTTTAATATACTTATTATCACCAATTCAGATAATTTAATTAATTAATAGTAGAAGCTTATATTACTAAATTTTACAATATTAAATGACTGCACCTATACTTATTTGAAAAACACATGCGTTGCATTTGGATATAATTATTACTCTGCATATACAATCTCTACCCAAGTTGGCATTGCTAAGTACCTTAGGAACTTTCTTAGACTGGCTGTGATTTATCATTTGCCACATTTTACACCAGTCCCCTCTACAGGCACATTTTATGAAACTTATTGGTGTTATAAACATTATATACAAAGTATGCCTTGACATGCGATCATGAAAGCATGTATTTAACTTTCGGTATACTGTACACCATTGAAAACGGTTCAAATGCAAATGGATATAAGATTTTTTTCTGGATATTTATATTTTGTGTAAAAAATAGAAAACCACAGAGAACGCTCCTATTCTCTGCCACGAGAGTGGAATTAGGATTGGGTAGGGTAAGGGTACATGATAGAGAGAGAAAAATAACTAATAAGTTAAAATATATCTCTTTAAAACGAAAACAAAATAATAACTGAATAATAACAGAAAACAAAAATAGTATATTTCATATTTTTACAAATTATCGTACGCAATATGCAAACTTTTTGATAGTTTCGCCTCGATACACGAAAATTAACGTTTTACAAGAAAATTTACAAGAACACATTCAAAAGTCAAAAGACACGAAATTTAGACAATGAATCAAGGGAGTAAAAAAACATTTCAAACTTTAACCAGGGACGTAGAAGAAAAAATTTCTGAAGGGTTTTATGATAGCAAATACTTGAAAAAATATCACCTTGTTTAACGATTTTAAAAAATTAAATTGTATAATATCCGAGACTAGTTGAGCAGTACATGTATCAAATTTGGAAGCGCTGTGTGCAATATGAACTTGGTAATAAAAAAAATAAATGTATTTTTTTTTAAACTATAGCCCCCCGTAACTCGGCTCCAATTTGTTTCAAACAAACCGGAACACCCTGTATATTGCATATACTACATAACGACATCATAAAGAACACAACAAATTTACTTAGCACACTAGAACAATCATCACATTTAAAACAGACTTAATTTTGAAGCTCAAATTGTAGTAAATGTAAAAACTGTCGATCAGAACCTTTTTCTGCACGTTCTTTGAACGAACGAAAGTCGGTTTGTCAGTAATGGTGTGCCAAACAGGCGCAACAAACATTAAACATTGTAAATCCAGTTCAAAACCAAGTAATTGGAGTAAATACAGTATGCGCCAAAAGTATGAAATAAATTCAATAAAAACGAAACAATTGTTTTTTTGGGAAAAATCCACCATATTTTTTTTCTTGATTCTGAAAGATCGTTTAATTCTCTATCGGACAGTACTAAAATTTTGCCCTCTTACATAGGAAAGTTTTCGAGTAAATGACTAAAAAGTAACAATTCTGAGGTTTGTAAACTAAAATACAATTGATTAAATTTTATACTTAAATTAAATGTTGGAATTGCCATCCACCAACTTCGTGACAATGCGCAAGTCTGTGAAGAAATTCTTCTTGCACATTATGAATGATTTCTGGAGTAACTCTGCGTATTTCGTCCCGAATGCGATTTTGAAGTTCTTCTAAATTACGTGGTTTATTAATGTACACTTTTGACATACTAATCATAATGTTCAGTTTCTAATTTTGGACTTCCAGGTTTTGGAATATTTACAACATTGCCAGTTTCTCTAAATTTAGACTCTACCTTACTGACTGTTGATTGGCTGATAGGGCGATCTGGATATTTTTCATTAAATAAATCGCAAACTTCCTGCTGAGTTCTAGTCATATTCCCGCATCCGATAAGAATTAAAATTTCATTTCTTTGAGTAACAGTTAAATGTGCCATAATACTTTAAATTGAATAATAATTTCTATGTCGCTTACAATACTTATTAGAAAGTCGGTGTGACAATGACACTTTGCAAAGATTTTCACCTACGTGATCCATAAAAGAACTATGGAATTCGAAAACTAAACTTGATAACGTTTTGCTTTATTTTAATTGATTTACGTTTTCTAACATTCAATCGTCATTTACTCGAAAACTTTCCTATGTAAGAGGGCAAAATTTTAGTACTGTCTGATAGAGAATTAAACGATCTTTCAGAATCAAGGAAAAAAATATGGTGTTGCCATTTAAAAAAAAATCGATGACGTCATTACTCGAAAACAAATGACATTTGAAAATCGCATTTTTCGCTAAAATATGTATTTTTTAAATTAAAAATCGACCTGTTCGAGGATTTTTCCCAAAAAAATAATTGTTTCGTTTTTATTGAATTTATTCCATACTTTTGGCGCATACTGTATATGGTGCGGCATCATCGGTAGGCATTTAGTTGGGCCTTATTTTTATGAAAATACATTGAAAAGTGTGAGTTACCTAAATTTCCTAAAATAATTTCCTGCACTTCTGGAGAATGCGCCTTTGCAGTTAAGGAGAAATCTATAGTATTAGCACGACGGAACTCCACCCACAAGGCCGGGATTGTAGAGCAGAAACATGGATTGGTATTAATGGACCTATTCAGTGGCCCGGAAAGTCACCAGATCTAATACCCATCGACTTTTTTATGGGGGGTCTTAGAAAATAAGGTTTACTAAACACTTTCGCGAGATAGTAATAATTTGTAAAAAAAGGACATTATTACTATTAGGTTAATTGAAACGGTCAAATATTCATTAGTTTTCATCAAAGTTGAAAATAGGTTTATACATTGTAATAAAAATAGAACTTTAGTAACTTGAAGGATTTAATAGGGCAAACTAACTAATTATTACCTTATTTTTAACTACTAGTTGAATACAAAGTTTTACAATTTCGTAATAAATATGTAAATATTTACCTATTGTTATAATTAAAAAAAAATCCCTGGATATTGAAGACAGAATTCAAGGTAAATTTAAGTAAATAATAATTTCGTCTCATGCGTTATTGGAATGTCAGCACTTGAAAACACAGAAATGCTAAATAATTTGTAATCCCGAACCCTATAAACTGACATATATTTCATTTTACTTGGATGTCATTATATTACTCTAGGATAACTTTGGGTATTATAAGATTTTGTAACATTGAAGACTATTTTTATGGAAAAAAATAGTAAATCCCGATCAATTTAGGTTTGTTTTACTTGTGCGGTAGTCTATTACGCTTAAATGTTAGTTGGGTAAAAAACACCTGCTTGGTAAATTGCAATTGCTCGTTATGAATGTATCGAATATAAATGGAACGGCAATTTCGAAGGTACGGCACCGTTAATTTCGAAAGCGCCGACTTAATCCGGAATATAAATATATATTGCCCCGTGCAAATGCCTTAATTCCATCTTGATTGGGAAAAGCGGCCCGTAAATTCCAATATACCCTCCATTAAAATACCAACTAGAAAAAACGAACGCCAATTACTTTTTTCATTTGCGCCAACCTGATTTATTTCCACTCCTCAATAAGACTCGATCCCGATCGATATGCAAATTATGCCGTTACACCTGTGGCTCACAAAAACCAATTACGTCCACTCCGCGTCGAATTCAATCCGTGGATGTTTAGCGGACGACTCAGGGGGAATTCAAGCAAACCAGCCGGAAAATTGCTGCCTAGATGGGTCAGACATCCGATAGTTCAGCGAGACGACACTTTGCTATATTCAAAATACCTTCTACAGTCGCGGTAAGAATTCAGACGACTGACGTAACGCAAACATTTTATTGTCAACATAACTTTCGATATTTGGTTGCATTAAAAATAACCATTTTTTGCAATTTAGTGCAATATACAAGGCGATCCAATATACGAAAGGGGTGCTCAAGGGTCAAAAAAGCCTAATAAACATATGGTCGAATATCAACGATTACTGAGATAGCAAGAATAATAGGTCTGTTCCAACCATAGACCTTATAAATCATGGACGCGCCCAAAACCGTTTTCTGTCTATACAAATCATTGATGCTCAGATGTGTGCGACAGACATAGAGCTAGTCCGGGCAAAAACCCACAGATTATTGGCCGAAAAAAATAAAAATCGTAAATGACAGATGTATGACATTTACGGTGACAGACCGACTCCACCATAGTTTATGAGTCTTTAAAAACTATTGCTAATAAACACACTAAATCACAAAAGGCACACAAATCATTAACAATATTAACAGGAAAGGTTTTGTCAGGTTATGTTTATATTGTAACCTCGAAATTAGGTTATCGTTGAAACACGTCACGTCGACAAATAATCTTTATTTGTCACTCTTGATAAATACAAGAAATCTGCTTCAACAAATTCACAACTGTCAAATACTTTACTTTGACGTTTCAGTCATTCGCGTTCGACTGCTCAATATAAACTGACCCCAGCGGCCGAAAATGATCTGCTTATATAGGTTTCTACAGTTCTCGAAGTTTCTGAGACTTCGAGAACGTGTCGAGAAACAAATAGAATATAGCCTGGAATATTCCGGAAAACGTCAAAATAAAGGCATCACAAAAATTATAAATCCTAACATGAACAGAAACGTAATTTACAAACTAACGAGGTAGGTGAGCTTCAATTATAAATTCTAACGAAAACAGGAACATAATTAACTAACTAAAAAGGTAGGTGAACTTTCGTAACATTGCCCCCCTCTTAGAACTGATCGTCCCGATCAGGTTACTCCATTGTCCGCATGGCCTTCTTGATAAGGTGTTAAACGATCGATGTGGACAATCTTCATCTTGGCTTGGGGATTCCTCTGGATCCTGTAAACTACGTCATTCAATCGTGACACGACGGTATAAGGGCCTTCCCACGATTTCTGCAGCTTCGGAGATTTACCCTTGCTTCTTTTGGGTTATAGAGCCACACTTTCTCAAGCTCTTGAAACCCGCTGCTGTTGGCACGCAAGTCGTATCTGGTCTTCATTCTGTCGCTTTCTATTTTTATCTTCTCTCGTACTTCTTCATGTACCATCTTTATTCGATCTTTCAGATGGCTGAGATAATCATCTAAGTTTTCCTCGTGTTGCGGTCGATTCATAATTAGATCTATGGGTAGCCGCAATTCTGTGCCGAAAATCACGTTGGCTGGTGTTTTACCCGTGGTCTCATGAATTGCTGCTCGGTATGCCAGTAAAAATGGAGGAAGGCAGGTATCCCAGTTGGTCTGTTTCTCGTTGACGGCCGTTCTCAGGAAGTTTTCGATGGTGCGATTGAATCTTTCCACCATTCCATCTGATTGCGGGTGAAGAGGTGTAGTTCTGGTTTTGTGAATGCCTAGCAGCTCACAAACCTTCTGAAATACTTCCGACTCGAAATTTCGTCCTTGGTCGGAATGAATCTCTCTGGGCACCCCATAACGACATATCCAGTTTTCGAATAAAGCTTCGGCTACGGTAACAGCTTCTTGATTAGGTAAGGGATATATTTCTGGCCATTTACTGAAGTAGTCCATCACTACTAAAATATAACGATTCCCACTGCTGCTACGAGGAAATGGTCCAGCTATGTCAATAGCTATTCTCTCGAATGGAGCTCCAACATTGTACTGCTTCATCTGTCCTCGGCTTCGAGTCCTGGGTCCCTTACTAGAGGCGCAGGTATCACAACGTCGGCACCATTCTTCCACATCGGACCGACTGCCAAGCCAGTAGAATCGTTCTCTAACTTTATTCAGAGTTTTGTTTATTCCAAAGTGCCCACCACCGACTCCACTGTGCAGTGCTTGAAGAACTTCTGGAATTCTTTTCTGGGGCAGTATTGTTTGATAAATCTTTTCTTTGCCGTCTGGGCTCTCCCAGACTCTTTTAATAGGCCGTTCTCGATGGCTAAAGAATTCCATAACGCCCAGTAACTTTTTAGAGATGGTGACTTATCAGCAATGTCCTGCCAGGTGGGTCTGTCCATGTTGTTTATCTTCCATTGGAAAATTGGTCCAAAATCCGGGTCTTCACTTTGTTCTTTAGCAATGGTTTTAATTTCCCAATCCTCTGGAGACTGGATGGTAGTTCTTCTGCAAAGAAATTCATCTTCTTCCCTCACTTCTTGTCGCACACAATGTTTACAATTTGAAGGACATGGTCTTCTGGATAGAGCATCAGCATTACGATGGTTAGATCCTTTACGGTGTTCAATTTTGAAGTCATACTCCTGCAACCGTTGAAGCCATCTTGCCACTTGGCCTTCCGGATTCCTGAACTGCAGTAGCCACTTCAAAGAAGCATGATCGGTCCTCAAGACGAACGGCTGACCATAGAGATACTTATGAAAATGCTCCACAGTTTTAACTATGGCAAGCAACTCTCTTCTGGTTACGCAGTAGTTCATTTCTTGCTTAGAGAGGACCTTGCTAAAGTAGGAAATCACTTTTTCTTGCCCATTTTCAATTTGTGATAATATTCCTCCAAGTCCAATATTACTAGCATCCGTGTCAACGATGAATGTCTTTCCAGGCTTGGGATATGACAGAATCGGAGAAGAACACAAAGCTTCTTTTAATCTCTGAAAAGCTTGTTGACATTGTTCCGTCCAGATAAATGGCTGATTGTTTTCTGTGAGTCGATGTAAGGGTTTTGCAATCTCGGCGAAATTTTTCACAAACTTGCGATAGTAAGTGCAAAGTCCAAGGAAACTCCTTAATTCATGTTTGTCTTTCGGTACTGGCCATTTCCAGACGGTTTCTGTTTTCTCTGGGTCAGTCTTCACTCCGTCAGAGGAAATAATGTGTCCTAAATACTTGACTTCCTTTTGAAAGAGCATGCACTTCTTGGGACTTAGCTTGAGCCGGGCTTCCCTCAACTTTTGGAAAACTTCTTGAACATTCTTCAAATGATCTTCAAAGTCTTTGCCAAGTATTATTATGTCATCAAGATAAACGAGACAAGTTTTCCAGGTCATTCCTCGTAGAATGGTTTCCATAAGTCTTTCAAAGGTGGCTGGTGCGTTGCAGAGGCCAAAGGGCATGACGTTGAAGTGCCACAACCCTGTTCCAATGGAAAACGCTGTCTTCTCTTTATCATCTGGGTGAAGTTGCACTTGCCAATAGCCACTTTTCAGGTCTAATGTGGAAAACCATTGGGATCCAGACAGGGTATCCAGGGTATCGTCTATTCTTGGCAACGGATAACTGTCCTTTTAGTGACATCGTTAAGTCTTCTATAATCCACACAAAATCTGGTAGTGCCATCCTTCTTCTTTACCAGAACAACCGGCGAAGTCCATGGACTCTGGGATGGTTCAATGACTCCCTGTTGCTGCATGTCTCTAAGCATCGTCGATACCTCTTCTTGCTTCGCTAAAGGGATACGTCGTGGAGCTTGTTTAATTGGAGTGGTGTTGCCGGTATTTATGCGGTGCTGCACAAGATTAGTCCTTCCGACGTCATCCTCTGTTAACGAGAATACATCCTGGTAGCGCCTCAACAAATCTTCCAATTTTTGGACTTCATCAGCTCGTAATGGGGACTTGAATCGGTTAACAAGGGTCTGCAGGACTTCGGGTAGTTTTTGAATATTTCGAGATGCTGTTGATGATTCCATATTGCTGAACACCGATGCAACTGTTTGACAAATTCCCAAAGGTTCGCCTTTCTTGATCTGTTGTGGGTAGTCCTTTAGATTAAGCATTCTCACCAATACCAAATTGTTTTTCCTTTCTGTTAATGTCTTTCCGGTTAATATGCCCTTCCTATAGAGGCTGCTCTCTGGTTCTGGTTCTACGATTACAGTTTCTTCAACTGCCGAAGGACTGCTACAAATAGCTTCAATTACTAGTTCTGAACCTGCTGGAAGTTCTATGTCTGCTGACGCTTTCACAGTTCTAATAGGAAGGTTTCTGATTTCAGGAAACTGCATGATGATTTCTTCATCTTTGGTCTTCAATAGTCTTCGTGGAAGGTCCAATACAAAATTATGTTGAGTCATTACATCAAGTCCAAGAATGACATCATCGGTTATATCTGCTACTAGGATGTTGTGTTGGAATGTGGTTGCCCCAGGGTTATTCTAGCTAGATGGATGCCCTTCACTGATATGACTTCTCCATTTGCTGTCTCCAAGATGTAATTCCGGTCTGGCTTTTGTATTCTGCAGTGAGCGACGATGTTCGGTCTTACTATAGTGTGACTAGAGCCTGTATCAAGGACCATTTCACAATCCCGTCCGCATATACGCCCTGGTACTACCAAACTCGTTCCATTATTTTGCAGACGGGTTACCTTGATCTTAATAGTTGGTGGGGCTTGGTTGCACCTAGCCAGCTTTCGCCCTCAAAGCTGACTAGTTGGCGTTTTCCTGGTCCTGACTAGATGTATTCTTAGGGCATCGATTCCTAAGATGCCCTTCAACTCCACAATTCCAACACTTGATGGATCTTCTCCTGCTATATACAGTAGAGTCGGTACGGACTTTTTCTTTGTGATAATTGTCTAGAAATTGTCTTAAGCTCTTCATTAATCCTTCGTCATCCTCTTCGGCTTCACGCTGTTCTTCTCTCCTAAATCTTAGTTGCCTTATTCTGCCTTGACTACTTCGGGAAGCTTGTCGTGCGGCTTCAATTTCTAGCGCCTGGGCCAAAGCTTCAGATATATTTTTATGCCTGGCCAACCTTAACGCTTGACCGATCTCCGAATCTCGCAGGCCATCAATGAAGCTACTTATTGCTAACTGTTCTTGAAATTTCGTTGGTGCGGTGGGATAGGCTAGCTTCACCATACGTGCTATATCTGCCTCAAATTGCTGCAGATTTTCTTCGAAGCGTTGTCTTCGGCCTTTTAATTGTGCTTGATAAACGTGTTGTAGATTAGCATCGCCATACCTCATTTCTAAAGCACTCTTCAGCATTTGATAGTCTTTTGTTGATCCTCGGCTAGCGTTCGTAATATCTCCATGGCTTCACCTCGTAGGGCAACTATTAGTGATGTAGCCTTTTCTTCTTCTGACCAATTATTTGCCAAGGCAGCTGCTTCAAATTGTTTAAGGTAAGTGCTCCATGACACTTTTCCATCAAATGTTGGTGCCTTCACTCTTGACGACGGAAAAACGCTGCTCTCAGTCTTAATGGGCTCTTTTGTAGACAACTGAGATTTCAGATTTGAGACTTCACTTTGTAACTTAGTCATATTGTCTTCTACGACCTGGACCTTATCTTGTACCTCATTTCTTAATTGATTAATTTCCTCTTCCACAGTTTCCTCAAATTCGTCGAGTTTAACTTTAATTGCTTCTTCTAACTTCTTATTGTTTTCTTGTAGACTGGTTTTCATTTCGTTTCTTAACTCTTCCTGATTATTTTTCATTTCTTCTAAACTATTTTTACTTCCTCTTGACTAGTTTTCATTTCATCTTGGTTGTTTTTCATTTCCTTTAAATTTTCTCCCATTTCGTCTTGATTCTTCTTTATTTCTTCCTTCATATCTTTCATCATTCCCATTAACTGTCTCAATGTTTCCTCCATTTCAGTCGCTCTTGATCTCGTTACTGGCATTCACTTGTCTACTCCAAACGTCTTCTTTGCGGAACTTCCCACTTCTGACACCAGTGTAACCTCGAAATTAGGTTATCGTTGAAACACGTCACGTCGACAAATAATCTTTATTTGTCACTCTTGATAAATACAAGAAATCTGCTTCAACAAATTCACAACTGTCAAATACTTTACTTTGACGTTTCAGTCATTCGCGTTCGACTGCTCAATATAAACTGACCCCAGCGGCCGAAAATGATCTGCTTATATAGGTTTCTACAGTTCTCGAAGTTTCTGAGACTTCGAGAACGTGTCGAGAAACAAATAGAATATAGCCTGGAATATTCCGGAAAACGTCAAAATAAAGGCATCACAAAAATTATAAATCCTAACATGAACAGAAACGTAATTTACAAACTAACGAGGTAGGTGAGCTTCAATTATAAATTCTAACGAAAACAGGAACATAATTAACTAACTAAAAAGGTAGGTGAACTTTCGTAACAATATATTATTATCTGTCATAGAACATCTGTTTTTGCCCGGAATAGCTTCATCCCTCTTGTACACATCAGGACAGCGAACCTCTCTTTCTAGGGCCGGTTCATGATTTATAAGGTCTATGGTTCCAACAGCCGTTGAGAACTGGATCAAAACTATCAGAAATGTTTGACCAACACGGGGATCGGTCAGTGGTCGCGCGGTTTAAGGCGTCAGTACTTGAATGGAGGTGACTGGATCGCTGTGGGTTCGACCCCTGCAGCCGGTAGACCGTATATAAGCTATATTCGTGGAGAGATTGGCACCCTCTCTGCGGGTATGGTAGGGTGGAAGAATGTTGATTTGGGTCAGTGTGAGAGACTAATACCGGTTGGCATTTAACCTCCCCCTAATTAATGAGGTTTTCCAGGTTTCCCTCATTCCTGCACTGAATGGTGGTTAGGGCCTACCAACGTAAGTCGTTCCTGGGCGCAAATGCGGCCTGCTTAATAATAATATGCCGCCCCCTCTCCCGCACAAGTCTTCGACTTCTGGGCTAATCCTCGTGATTAGAATGAGGGGTAGAGATATTATTATTATTATAACACCGTCTGTTTGCTCGTAAAAAAATGTTTATTGTTAATCAGATTTCTGTAGAGCAATCCTACACTACACGTTAGTGGAGGGTAGGATAAAGAAATTGAATTGGGTTTTTTGTTTATATATTTCTTGAATATACACTTTGATAACATTTAACACTAAGTAACAATTAGTTCTCTAATAATTACAGCTAAAGTTTGATAAGGTATATGGTATTTGGTATCTGAAGGTGTATGAATACTTGTAGACAATTAAGGTGTTTGATATGAGTATAGATTCGACGTTGGTTGCTTGACTGACTTGCAGATTCTGCAAGAGGTTATATATAATGGAGGAAACTAATGATTATTTACCTGCATTGAAGGTATGGTCCAGATTATAAAAATTTAACAAATATTGCAGTAACTTAATACTATCTGTCGGAATTTCCCTACCTAAATGGTGGCATAAGCATCCATTAAAGCGGATTAGTATCCTTACAGCCGACAATAACCTTCCTTGTACCGATTATTAAACTTATCCTGTATTAGACTACAATTATAAATATTGTCCATAAACAAGGTAGTTAAAGATACAAATAAATATTTACAATATGCGTCCTAAAATATTAATGAATTAAAAATACTTTGTTTAGGCACTAAACACCGTCTTACATTCCATTCGCCGAAAGTGCATTAACAATTGAACTGACCGACTAGTTCTGGACGGGTCGGAATCGATTCTTGCTGTTGTTGGAACAAACCCAATATTTTTACCCGAGTTAATTATTGTAATGCATCAGCAAAGAAAAGTGTTTATTCTATAGGTATTATAAATTATGACATTGATCCGAATCAACCGAAATTAATGAATTAAATTTTCAAATAGACTACCGTCCGCCTTGATGCATGCAACAGCTCGTTTGTGGATTGCACGGGTAGCTCGTTGAAGTGCACGGTGATTTTCTCTTATAAGTCCTACACAATAGGCAATTCGATCGAAGAGCGCCTCCCTTGTGTTCACTTTTGTTGCATATATTAATGACTTAAACCATCCCCAAAGTTTGGTGGCCAATTTTGGAAACCATCTCGGCCAATCCAGCCTTGTGGAAAGCGATTGTTAAGATGATTAATCACAACACGACTAAAGTGGGCAGGGGCACCATCATCATGAGTGCATGTTTTGCCTAATATCCAATGGAACATCGTCCAGTAGATCTGTCAAATTATTTTCTAAAAATTCTACATATCTGGCTCCAGTAAGACGAGCATTTAGCACTGGGCAAGTAATTGATTATTATTAATCATACTACACCACACATTAATGCTCAACCGATGCTGAAAGTTACTTTCCACCGTGGCGTGCTTATTTTCATTTGATCAACAATGTTCATTGTGAGTTATTTACTCACAATGACGAGTGAATTGAACCTCATCAGTGAACAAAATGTGTTTGTAAAGTGTATGGTTTGCGTTTATCCAATTGGAAAAATGCAACCGCAAATCATTATCATCTTCCTGAAGATTCTGGACGCGCTGAATATGGAAAACTATTTTTGTGAATGACTTGATATGGCGTAGTTTGATTAATTTGGAGACGGGTTGCAATGCGCCTTGTACTTACACCCGTACTACGTTCTATATCCTGCTAGACCAGGACCAGCTTGCCCCTCAGATATAATTCTCAGACTGGGAAACATTCCAGTTTCACCTGCATTATTGAATACTGCCTGGAATACATTTCTATCTGGCACTCTTCTGTTCGGCAAACGAAGTCGATATTTGGCAATAAATAAAAATAATATCAGCGTATTCTCGATGACTAAATGTGGCAGGCATTACGAAATTATGTGTACAATACCGACTAACCGAACGCAAATGTAAAAATAAATGCGACAACGAATCTATTATTTTAATCGATATGGTGTTGTCCTAGACAATTTCGTGGAAAAATAAGCCTAAAATCGGTATTTAAATATTGAGGGCCACGCTCCCACAAAACGGTCGCCGCCAGAGTGTAGACCTGTAACGTCAGACGCCATTCGTATGTGTATAGCCAAATTCAGCAGCGCGCTTTAATTCATATCTGCACACAACAATGCAGTGCATACGTTTATAAGAGTCATTTGTGATAGTATTGGAAGTTATTGTGTTTAATAGACATTGGTATTGAAAAAATTGCAAAATAGAGATATAAAGCTGCATAATACCATTATGTACGAATACAGCGCCTAATAAGCGTCAAACATTAAAAAACAAGAAATATGCAGCTTTGTTTGTTTGTGACCATTTTAATGTAAGTTTAATTGGAAATACAGGTAGATTTAAGTTCATCGAAAAAATTAAAATGTAATGTAAAGAATCAATTAAACTTTTCTATTAATATACCAGAATGTACACATAACGTTTAGAAAATCAATGGTAAAGCAAATTTAGTTTTTCTCATTTATTGTATTCAACGCTTCATTTCGGTTCCAAATAACACCTTCTGTATTTGCTCCTACAATTTACGTGACGTATAATATTATTTGTTGGTATTCTGAAAATAATAATTTAAAAAAAAATAATTAATATATGTTAAATATCATTATTTTTCAAATCAAAATTAGCAGTTTAATGAGAAATCAGATGGCGTAATTTTGTAAATACCTCAAGTAAAACCATCTATCTAATACTTACCCAACAGCATTGTCGCCGTAATTGTCACGAGCAGATCTATATTATAAACAAAGGAAAAAGTTACGTTTAACAATACCGTATGTTCACCACACCCAACTAACATTTAAGCCTAATAGACTACTACACAAGAAAAATAATCCTGAATTGATCAAGATTTACTACTTTCCTCCATAAAAATAGTCTTCAATGTTACAAAATCTTATAATACCAAAATTTTAGTCAAAAATTTGTTAACTAAGAGTAATATAATGCCTTCCAAGTAAAATGAAATATATGTCAATTTATATAGTTCGATATTACATATTGTTTACCTATTCTATGTTTTCAAATGCTAACATTCCAATAACGTGTAAGACGAAGTTATAATTTACTAAATTTCGCCTAGAAATCTGTCTTCAATATCCAAGGATTTTTAAATTATTACAATAGGTAAATATTTACATATTTATTACGAAATTGTAAAACTTATTTTGTTCTTCAACTAGTAGTTAAAAATAAGGTAATAACTAGTTATTTTGCCCTATTAAATCCTTCAATAGGTCAAGTTCTATTTTTATTACAATATAATCCTATTTGACCATTTCAATTAACCTAATAGAAATATTGTTCTATATTATGGTACAAATTTACTTGTTAATAATACTTCTACGTAAGTGTGTCTTATAAAGGTCTTTTAGGGAACAAGCTTCTTGTTATATGTATTCCGACATATCTTGATGTAATAGCGCGTAGAAATTATTTTGTGTTTTGGCAGTCTGCAGTGAAAACTAAGCCCTACACAATATTAGAGAGTTGTAAAAAACGAATTTAAGCCAACACTGAAACACTTCATATATAAGTATTCTTATGACTGTTATCGTGTCAGATGAATTCAGTAGTGCACGTGAATTGAAATTCGAATTGAATTCCGTTAGAAAATATTTATTTTGTTTTTGTTATTACGCATACATAATATTATTGGCTTTAATTTGAATTTTCAATCACAAATAAATCCATGAGTAGAATTTTATATGTAGGTACTAATTTAATTGGTAATAAATTACCATAAAATATCTTCATTTGGAGTAAATTTCAACCACAAAGTTAATATTTTCCTGTGACGTCAACATTGGCATAGGCAATCTGCCCTATAGGTTAAAACTTACAGACAAATTGACTTCAAAGTTGATTTTGTTTGAGCGGCCATGTTGTAATAAACACTAAATGTTTTGTTCATTATTTCTAATTGATTACTCATTAAAATTATGTTAATACAGATAATATTAGTTAATACATTTATGGCGAAAGATTATTAAACACATTTTATCACGAAGTACATTCAGTTTTTATTTTAGGTTATTTTTCAGTATAGTAATATTATTAAAAAACAATAGTAAAAATGTATATTTATAAGGCGCGTTATTTTTATGAAAGTTTGGTCATGACATTATACGAAAAAATTTTCTGGGTTGTACAATTTGATGAACGGAAACCAAAAATACAGACTTTATTATATTAAAATCTAAATATCTATAAATATACTAACTCCTACTCTACTTGTAGCTTAGTAGCCTGACAGGTAGTCTTTCTTTTTCTTCCTATCCCTGTTCGCTATTAGAATATATAAAATCAAACATATAATGTTGTCTCTCTCTGGCAAAAGTATGTCATATAAAGGGCATAATTAGGGTGTATTTTGGTAATAATGTCTTTTATATTTCGAAATTTTAACATAAAATTGGTCCGTATTTCTTTTAGGTCCAATTATCTTATTGGAATAAAATTCTTGCCGACCAATTATTAACTTCCATATTACTTTAGTTTTTTCCCCACATAAGGAAAAAGGCCAACGAATATAGATAAACTTCCCTTATATGGAATTGGTCATGAAAAGTTTTTGACCAATTCTGAGGTCAAGTTAACGTAATTTTAACTTTAATTGTTTGTTGGGCATCACCACTAATAATTATGCCATTACCTACACAGTATTTTAGACAATGTATCTATGACACACAAATGTCACAAAAAAGCAAAAATACAAGAAACAAACGCCTGTTTACATCACCAACACCGTAACCTGCACCTGTATAAACGGAAACAAACCGCGCTGAACGGCGCGTAACGTTACATCAATGATATCGCGGCTTAAGCCACGTGGTTTTGTTTAAATTCCATGCAATTTATTAATGTCAATATTTTAATTATTATGTCATTATTGCCGCAAGACACATGTTCTGACCATTCAATATGTTTGAAAGATTACCCTGTAATAAATTTCAAACAAATATCAAATTCATTAATAATACGAATACCTGCCTCATTGATAGTATTATGGTGTGCATTAAAACAATTTTATTTTTGTACACGAAACACACTGTTGTACGATGAAACCTTGAAGATGTTTTTTTCAGAATTGGACAGGATATTTAAAAATAATGTATTAAGAGAAACCAGCTGCGTACGATTTATTCAAAAATGTTAAGTGAGGTGCTATGCGCACCACTGGCAAAACTAATATACCATTTTGTGTTGCAAAGTATGCGTTTTCCACAGCTATCGAAACCTCCAAATTTTCATTATCTTCTCTTTTTGTATTTGTTTCAGTTAAACTTTAACACCCTGTATATCCGGAACTATGCCTTTTTGGACTATAGCAAACTAAAGTCATGTAGATATCACGATTAACGTATGGAGGTTTACTTTCGGGAGACCCTTTACACTTTTCTGCTATATCTACAAATGTTATAATATATTTAATTTGTTATTTCTATTTCATTTCCCGTTTAGTTGTGTTTCTGTACATATTCCTGCGATTTTTTTTCAGATTGGATTTATCACATACATCTGTAAACTATCTAGAAATGAAAGGGTATCCTAAATGCAAAGAGAGGAATGAATAATATAGAGATATTTACACATCCCTCAAGGGACGGACACTCTCTAGAGTAGGAAGCAGCGAACCAACATTTTTATCAAATTTATACGTTTTTTTTTAAAAAAATATAAAAGTCGGAAACATTATTTCAGGCATGGAAAGTACATTCTAAATCATGCAGATTAATATTTTAAAGATATACCGAAAATTTTATATCACTGAAGTCAAAGAACTTATACTCTTTCATAAAAAAGAGGTAATTAAGTATATTAAAAACGTGGGTGGAGGAAGGCTCTTCAGTATTGTTTGTGATTTAAAATGTTTGAAGGATCATCTTGTCGGAGTTGAGATAATCAACTTTATTTTTAGGCAAGTGTGGGAGGGCTTTTGTTAGAACGAAACAATCTCATTAAATTAATTTAATATTTCACGACATAATCGACTCACTGCCGAAAATGACAATTTTAATTAGATAATGTCACGCAGTTTAAGGCTATGCTAAATATTATTAAAAAATTTTTAAAATACAGTTCGTTATAAAATGATATAGTTATAATAACTGAATCATTCGGTCATCAACTTAGCTTTCTTGTGCAAATATTGGAACATTCCAACTAGCACCAAATTTGTCAGTAACTGAGACTGCAACCTTCAAAGAGGAACTATTACATAACTACCACCAAATTTGCTACTTTGTTGTATAAATAACTTCATATAAAATAGTTAAATACAGACACCGCTACGTATTTTCAACTACTTCTGTTTCTTTTTAATACAAACCATAGGTGGTTATGGGTCAGTTAAAATTGTTATCTTCCATTAATATTGTCACGGATTTCCCAATCCGACTTTTTCATTTCCCAGAATAACAATCCGTTAATTTAATCACTTATCTTTATTAACTACTCTGTACACTACTGAATACTAATAACTCAACTAAACACTATTTCACTTTGAAACTCCAGGATATTTCCAACTAAACACTCCAATTCAAGACTGTAATTCAATACTGACTGACTCGGCCGCTTATTCTTCTTTTATAGACGAAACGAATATTCCAGGTATTTTCTAGCATCTCTAGATCCATTTTTCGAACAGCTCGAACGCTTCTCGTCAATTCCCAATATTTCCAGTCGCGCCTCGATATCCGGCATTATTTGTTTGTCTACCTGAATCGCGTAGGTGCGATCGGGGCAATCTAGCGTTTCGCGATACCACATTCGTCGAATTGGGTGCGAGCGGGGCAAATTATGTGACAATATATAATATGTGGAGTTAAATATGATTATTCGCCATTTTACTGAGAAAACAGTTTATTCCAGAGTATCAATTTAATTTTTTTAAATATTCTGACAAGACATTTAGAAGAAATCATGACAGAATGAGTTATTAATCAATAAATAATAATATTAAAATTATATATTCGCAATAACAATCATTCTGAGAATGTATCCAATGCGAAATTAAATTAATGTACGGAAAAAGCTAAATAACATTGCTGATATGTAACAATCGAAATGAAAATGTCAAAGATTGGTAACAGGCAATTATTTCAAATGACACACGCCTATTTCAAGAAAATGAAAGAAACAAAATATGCTATAATAAATTATTGTCTCCGTAAAATGGTGAATAATCATATTTAACACTGCATTATATTAATGGAAAGAGAAAAAAATAACGATTTCAAGTGGCGCATGGCCACCTATGGTTTGTATTAAAAAACACAACTTTAGGTTATCAAAAATTATGTTATAAAAAATATGTACGCCACTAGACTCAAAAGTGTCTGAAGAACGTATTAACTATTTTTTTCAAACTTTACAAAAAACCAGGCTACAGGGACAAGATCATTTTGGTACTCACCATTAATTCTCTCATAAAAGAAGAGATCGAGAGTGGGAGAGTAATTTTTTTCTATCTCCTATAATAGTTAACGACATATCCTATAAAAACATCGATATTTGCCCACCCTGTACATATAAAAGTTGTAGCTACCTTCCAACGGCTAATTGTGCTAGTTGGGAACATTTTAAAAGTTACTATCGAATTTAAGTTTCTTATCTTTGTCGACGAGCACCTACGTACCTGACTTCGATATTGAAACAGTTTGCAACCCTGTCCCATGGATGGGTCCGTTATTTGCGTAATGAAACGAAATTAATGCGGCAAAGCGAGTTACGGTCCCAAACAAACAAGTTAAATGCCTCCAAATCATCGCAACACATCCATACATAAGACCGCAGCGAGTGCGGCGGGAGTCGGGAATTTAATTAAAATATAAACGGCGCCACGGATTCCCCAACTGAAAAGAAATAAAAACCAAATGCATGCCCTGATTCCTTTTCATGTTACACGATTCGGGGACGTAGATGTAACGTTATCGAACATATGATTAGTTAGTTACAGAATGGTATGCCCCAAAATGAAATTAACAATTACGTACAAATGTCACTAATAGATGAATAATAATAATTGATGAGAAAATACAGCTAATTTCTATGAGCCGAAATAAGTCAATCGCGCTTAGCAGCTGGTATATTCTTTTTAGGTAGAAACCCTCGATAAGTCGCTAGCTGTGTTCCGAATTGTAGGACCTTAATCGTAAAGATACATATTTGAAAATTAGCGCAAATATTTTTAACTTTATGCTTCTTTTTTTGAAAAAAAACTTGAAAATGAATATTTTTAGATTCCTATAATTGGGGGTGGGGAGTCGCTCCTTCTTTCCACCCCAAATATTTTTCAACATACGACTATGGTATTGAAACTACGTTGACATGTTTTTTTATTTAAAGGCTCATTTTTTTATTTTACATTTCCTTAGTCAATGACAATAATTTTTGCCGTAAAATTGCTCAAATAAATTCCTAATACTGAGAAAATACTTTTCACCATTAGCGTACAAGTTTAGGGGGTTTAAGGGTGAACTACCCCCATACCTACGCCACTGGCTTTAGCTGGAAAAAATATATTCTGGTCGAAATATTGACTTTTTATTATGATCAGTGCATACCAAGTTTGAAGGAAAAATATTTATTTGTTTAGTAAATAAAAAGAAAATAAAATATTTTTTAAGTTGAACTGTCGTAGGGGAAAATCTTATAGACTCCTATTATTTTTTTCTGGTTTATTTTTTTTCCAAAAGAAAGAAACATCGGAAACACCCTGTCTACCTACATATCTTAACCTCTATATTGACTTAGCCTTGAATCACGCCACGCAGAAAAAGATACTTTATTCTCACTATTTGATTACACGAAGAAAAACTTTCAAACAAACTCTTTGACGTTTGTCAATCGCTTTCGACTGCTCAATATAAACTGACTGTGGCGGCGAAATGGATCCGCTTATATATGTTTTTAGGGTTCTAGAAGGTTCGACGGTCCCGAGAATTAAATATAATGTGGCATGGAATGTTCCTGAAAACGTCAAAATAAAGGTATTACAAAAATTATAAATTCTACAGCAAACAGGAACATAATCAACAAACTAAAAACGTATTGCAAAGTATTGTGTTAAATGTCAATTATGAGCAATATTTGTTATAGTTAGGTAAGCACTTACAATTTTCTTTGATCAACATCAATTTAAATTAAATGTTCTTCATTTGAACACAGCGAACGAAAGGTAACTGAACACAACAACGCTACACGACCAACATGATATAGTGGCGTGTGTTGGAACAGCTGATAGACTGCAACTGTATATGTTTAACATTTGGTGTCGGCACAAATAAATAATTGCAAATCATATTTTTTTAAATTCCATTACTTTCGACGATTAAAAACGCAAAATTGTGAAAATTCTTGTTAAAATGGTACGTTAATAAAAACTTTGGAAGCGACAGTATACATATACCTAGGTGCGTACCTATTGATTTTTTGTTTTACCTTACTTTATTACTTTTCAATTCATCTGAAAGCCAGCCCTTTAATTAAGCCAAACTAAGATAAAATCAAACCGGCAGCTCTCCAGCTATAATTTTGGTAAAAGCTTTTTAGTAATGTATATTTAATCTAACTCCCATAAATTTTACACCTATATGGGCGTGCTGGTACTTGAACCGAAAAGAATTGCTAAAAGGAATGAGGGCAGCAACATACAATGGACAACATATTGCTTTTGGTAGAAGGACGTATAGAATTTATGTGAATGGGATACTGTGGAAAAAGTCTCGGCATAATCAATGCGGTTTCTCGTACAATTTAAATATTCGATGAAATGGCGGAGGCGCCAACAGTAAGTACGGGAAATTAAACTAAATGTGATATCTGTCATATACTATATTATATCAGAAACTTTACCAATGCTGTCCGCAGGAATAAGTGTCGTTTGGCAATTTGATGACAATTAAACATTTCACGGTTTTTCACAGAATCTCCGGTTAAGTCAGGGATAATAAAACTTTGACATTGTAGTAGTATATTACATACCTAGCGGGAATGATCTTTCCCGCGTCGTATGTATGTATGTAAAATTTGTTATCATAATTTAATATTTTTTTCGACAAAGAACTGAAACCAAGTTTCGGTTTATACTTCGAAACACGATTTTTAAAAACACAAATTTTGGAACTTTTGAAAAAACACTTTATTCATTGAAGGTTTACAAAAGTAGGTTCATCAGTAGATGTTACAACAACAAATAGTAAACAAGAATTGAATGCACAATCACAAGTCGACTATTTATATGCGGAGAACTGCTGATTCTGCAGAGTCTGCTATTACTATTAGAACAAAGGGATGAGGTATCGTAATTCCATGAAACTGTTGCTAGACAATATTACTATAGTTTATTGGTTTTAACAATTAAGTCAAAACATATTCTAATAAAAAAATTTAATTTTTGCTTAAACAAGTACATAATGTCTGATTTTGAATTAACCTTTAATACTCATGAAGTCCGAGAAGCTGCGGACACTGCGCACTAATTCCGGAGAAAAAGGTACGAGAAAAATTTTTCGTCTTGCATTAAATAATGTGCAATTAAGGGCGTGCAGCATACTTCAGAAACGATACTGCTTGCATATTTTGTTGAAATTAGTAAAGAAATCAAAGCTTCAACATTATGGTCTCGATAATCGATGTGGCAAGCTGTACTTAATATCAAGCAAAATATCGACATTATCCAGTATGCCAAATTGCGAACATTTTTGAAAAAGCAGAATGCTGGAATAAACCTAAAAAATCCAATGTTCTCTCAGAGGAAAACATCAGTACCTTCTTAAATAAGACTCCAAACGAATATTTTGTTCAAAAGGTAATATTTCTACTATTTAATTCATATCAATTATGTGTTTAATGGTATATTTTACTTTAAGGTTGCTTTACTTATTGTATGTGGCGCCTGCAGATGCGATGAACTCCTAAATATGAAAAGAGGTGATCTGGAAATTTAAAAGAGCATAACGATAGTTATTCCTGTAACAAAACCTGCTACATTTCCCCAACATTTGCAATTACAAAATCGGAATGGATAAAAATAATAAAGCAATACTATGATCTTCACAAGATCATTGGTTCCGATCGTTTTTAAATCAGCCTTGTGGCCACAATGCTATTGGAGGTCTTCCCAAAAAAATTAGAAAATGCTCACCGGTTTACGGGATATTGTTTTAGATGTACTTCAGCTACATTGCTAGCAAATATAGGTGGAAACAACCTACAGTTAAAAAAATTAGGAGGATGAAAATCCAGCGCAGTAGCTGAAGGATACGTGGAGAACTCGTTACATTGTCAAGTAGAAATTGATAATATGTTATCCCATACAGAAAATCCGGGAACGTCGGTCTCTTTGTCAACTTTCGAAACCAATACAATATTAAGCAACAGCATGTGCTCACATTAATGGTTCACGGTAAAGAGAAATCAAATGTTGCAATTAATATTTACAATAATTCAAATTAGTTTTGGTTCTTAATATTTTTCTTTATGTTATAATTTTGTAAAATAAATACCAGTTGTTTGCAATAACTTATTTTTTGTTAAACCAACTTAATGTGACATTGCCATACCTCGGAAAAGTGACACAGAAATGTCTATATTACTACTTTTAATTCTAATCATATACAGGATGTTCCTAAATTAATGCAACACAGAGTAAGAAAATTATAAAAGATCCCCAAGGGTTGATATCTTTAGATTTTCAACAATGGTTTCATCAAAGTATAAAGATATCATCAAAGTAAGCCGACCTTCTTCAACTTTTGCACATCGCCATTATTTAGCATTCTGAATAACTTTTACAAGTAATATTTTCTTGTATTTTCAGTGAAAAAGCCACTTTACCTAAAACTAAAATAGTTTTACTCCGTGCATTGAATAGGAGTATTTCGAAAACGATTATTCCTAACGCCTTGAATAAGGTATACCTTTTCAGATAACAAAGGTACGAAAATCGATTATTTCAATAGTCAAATGTATACACTAACCCACAGAGGTAAGAGCAAAAGCAATAAGCTTGTAACATTTCACAAAATAAAATGTACTTACAACATAAATACATACATATAACTCACTGAACTAGTCATTTTACAATAATTGTTACGTTTGGTTGGAGCATTTGCTTGAACAGTATTGTTTGCGACTAAACGGTATAAATTATAAAAATGTTGTAATAATCACAATTTATTTAAAAGTTTTAACTTTTACCAGAAAAATTGTGGCAACTAAATACACAAAAAAATTATGTGATAAAGAAAAGTCTTTTACTAATATATTTTCATGACCAAATTTTATTATAATCGTTCAACGCTTTTCCGTTATATAGCCGAACTTTTCAAAAAGATTTGGTGTCTCCAAACTTTCTAAAGGTGCATTTTTGTATATACGAGGTGATTCAGAACTGATCTAAAAAAAAAATTTTAATGTACAGGAGGCTCTTACAAATACAATTTTGCAATAAAATCAAAAAGAGCAATTCAAAAATGATTTAAAATACACTTACGGCAGTGGAATCTAGTCCACTGTAAAACCTGATAAGGGATATAATCGGCAACCGGACAGAAAATTGAAAGAAATAAATTACATCTATTTTAATGCAGCAAATTCAACTGTTTTTGCCGCTATTGTTTTTAATTATTAATAGAAGTAATTTGTGGCTTTAATTAGTAAAATAGTTTGACATGCCTGATGTTACAACATAAATTTTGGGCCCGTGTTACCCAGTTTCTACAAATGTGTCTGCTTCTTATCTGTTTTCACCTTGTACGTTATTGGCAGCAGCTATGATATGTATGAGTAAATCATCAATAGTTTCCACTTCGGTGCAATACGCTTCATTTTTTAAATATGCCAACAAAAATAAGTACAAATGATTGAAAGTCATGGCGGCTACGGCCGGTCCTCCTCGTCCAACCCCATGGTTTTAATGCTTGGACGTTGTACGGATGTAATTGAGCCTAGTGTATGATAAGCCACACTGCTGTAATACGCCGTTGAGGCCCTGGACCTCCATCTCTTTCATGATTCGGTTGCAAATTTCTCGTGTCACGCCTGCGTTTGCACTACACTTGCACTCACTGCACATCGTTGAAAGTAGCTGCATTTGGCACATGTTTACCAGGAAATCCTTCTGCTAAAGCATTTGCACTGCACCATAAATTAAAACAATACCCATCAACTGCAAGTTGCTATACATAAGCAATTTTTGATGTTTGAAAAAGTAATGTAAATACTTGCATCACAAAAAAGTTAATAATAATAATAATATCTCTACCCCTCATTCTAATCACAGGGATTAGCCCAGAAGTCGGAGACTTGTGCGGGAGAGGGAGCGGCATATTATTATTAAGCAGGCCGCATTTGCGCCCAGGAACGACTTGCGTTGGTAGGCGCTAACCACTATTCAGTGCAGGAATGAAGAAAACCTCTCATTAATTAGGGGGTAGTCAAATATCAACCGGTATCAATCTCATATTGACCCAAGCAAACATTCTTCCACCCTACCATACCCGCAGAGAGGGTGCCAATCCTCTCTATGAATATAGCTTATATACGGTCTACCGGCAGCCGGGCGCAAACCCACACCGCATCTAGTCACTTCGATTCAAGTACTGACGCCTTAAACGCGCGACCACGACCGACTCATAATACAATAAGTAATCGGATATTTGAAATCGCCTGGCTAGAGACTCCATTTTTCATGACGCATCTATTCCTAATTTTTTTTTAGATAAGTTCTGAATCACTCTGGTAAAGGTAAATTAGAATAAATACTCGTATTTTGACGTAAATTTATAATCTAGGGTAATCCCGTATATTAGTCCATATTTGACGTTTTTTATTTCCAATTTTTTGCAAATAAAACGCGTTCTACAGAGCAAGTTGTACCAGCACTAAAAATATAGATACACAGATTCACTTCACCCTGTATTTATAATATTTTGACGTTGGTTATAAAACAATATTTCTATTCCGCAAAAATATCCTATAAATAAAACAGACGCTTTATAGCTCAATTCTTCCAGTACGATTTGCCACCGGCACAAAAATAATCCGCATTGTAAAACAGCAGCCACAAATGCCTGCTGACAAAGTGATTCAATTACCACCTAAAACTATAACAATGGCCCTGCCCAACGGAAATACAGCATGATACATTTCATGCTGGCTTAATTAAAAAATGCTCACGCAATCAAGATTTATTTTTAATGTAAAAGTACCTCTGTGGCGTTTGATTCCACGAAACGAAACAAAATTGGAACAATGAAATTCCCTATGGGTATTTAAACGGAAATGTATGTCATATATTTTCCAGTTGTTTTTATTGTTAATAACGTGGTCTTAGATCCCAACAGACATTTAAGCATAATAGACTAGTACACAACAAAAATAAACCTAAATTGTTCCAGATTTACTACTTTCCGCCATGAAAATAGTCTTCAATGTTATACAAAACCTTATATCAAAATTTTAGTTAAAAATATGTCATCCAAAAGTAGATAATATAATGACTTCCAAGTAAAATGAAATATATGTCAATTTATATGGTTCGAAATTACAAATTGTTCACCTTCTCTGTGTTTTGAAATGCTCATTCCAATAACGCGTAAGACGAAGTTATAATACACTTAATTTTGCCTTAAAATATCAAAGGATAAGGAAATACCTAGTTATTTTGCCCTATTAAATCCTTCAATTTGCTATGCTATTTTTATTTCAAGATAAACCCATTTGCAACTTTGTTGATAAAGGAATACATGACCATTTCAATTAACATAATAGTACTTGTTAACAATACTTCGACGTAAATGTGTCTTAAAAAGATATTTTAGGGAGCAAGCTTCTTGTTATACAGTATGCGCTAAAAGTAAGGAATAAATTCAATAAAAACGAAACAATTATTTTTTGGGAAAAATCCTCGAACAGGTCGATTTTTAATTTAAAAAATACATATTTTAGCGTAAAATGCGATTTTCAAATGTCATTTGTTTTCGAGTAATGACGTCATCGATTTTTTTTTTAAATGGCAACACCATATTTTTTGCTTGATTCTGAAAGATCGTTTGATTCTCGCTCTGACCGTACTGAAGTTGTTCCCTCTTACATAAGAAAGTTTTCGAGTAAATGACGGTTGAATGTTAGAAAACGTAAATTTTATCCATAATAAAAGTAACAATTCTGAGGTATGTAAAATAAAATACAATTGATTAAATTTTATACTTAAATTAAATGTTCGAATTGCCATCCACCAACTTCTTGACAATGCGCAAGTCTGTGAAGAAATTCTTCTTGCAAATTATGAATGATTTCTGGGGTAACTCTGCGTATTTCGTCCCGAATGCGATTTTGAAGTTCTTCTAAATTACGTGGTTTATTAATGTACACTTTTGCCAATTCGAACATTTAATTTAAGTATAAAATTTAATCAATTGTATTTTATTTTACATACCTCAGAATTGTTACTTTTTTATGGATAAAATTTACGTTTTCTAACATTCAATCGTCATTTACTCGAAAACTTTCCTATGTAATAGGGCAATATTTTAGTACTGTCTGATAGAGAATTAAACGATCTTTCATAATCAAGGAAAACATATGGTGTTGCCATTTAAAAAAATCGATGCCGTCATTACTCGAAAACAAATGACATTTGAAAATCGCATTTTACGCAAAATATGTATTTTTTAAATAAAATCGACCTGTTCGAGGATTTTTCCCAAAAATAATTGTTTCTGTTTTTTATTGAATTTATTCCATACTTTTGGCGCATACTGTATGTATTTAGACAGATCTTAATGCAATAGGGTATTTAAAATGTTTTGTGTTTCGGCAATCTACAGTGAAAACCTACTTGTGTTCTACGGGTAAATCAAAAATAATTCCCTACAGGCTGCATACAATATTACAGAATTGTAATAAACGAATTAAAAATAATTATTGTGTTCATAGTTAGCCTATCAAAGTCTAAACCAACACTGCAAATTATGTAAATCAAGCTCGTGACTATAGACAAATACATCATAAGTATTCCATTTGATAACAGTTATCGTCTCAGATGAATTCAGTAGTGCATGCGAAATGAAATTTAAATAAGTTTGGTTCTGAAATATTTATTTTGTTCTTGTTTGTTTGATTTGATTATACGCACACATGATATTATTGGCTTCAATTTAAATTTTTAATCACAAATAAATTCAGTAGTAGAATTTTATATGTAGATACTATTAACAATTTAGTTGGTAATAAATGACCATAAAATATCTTCATTTGGACGAACTTTCAACCACAAACTTAATATTTTACTATGACGTTAACAATGACATAGGCAATCTGCCCTATAGCTAGGTTAAAACTTATAGACAAATTTACTTCATAGTTGATTTTATTTAAGCGTCCATGTTGTAACAAACACAAGATATTTTGTTTGTTATTTCTAATTGATTACTTATTAAAACTACGTTATTAGCTAATATATTTATGAAAAAGATTATTAAACACATTTTATCACGAAATACATTCAGTTTTTATGTTATGCTATTTTTCACTTGTAATCTCTCTACTGCTTGAATTATGACCGGAAATTTTTTCGAGGTCACGAATATTTTGAAATATATCCCGAAGATATTACAAACAAATTATTCTTTAACGTGAAAAGCTCCCATCACCTCTCGTACTGACGCGATTGTTGACCGTTTGCGTGCACGGATCACGTCTGACCGGCGCCTAAGCATTCTTGCGTTGTCTGAAGAGTTAAACGTCAACAAAGAAACCGTTTGCAAGATATTACTCGAAAATTTTAATATGCGAAAGATTTGCGCAAAGATGGTGTCAAAAGTTCTCACCCGTGAACAGAAAGACATGCGAAAATCGATCTGCGAGGATTTGTTGTCCCGCATTCGGAGCGACGGTAGAGACTGGATGAGTCGGGTAGTCACTGGAGATGAGACCTGGATATTTGAGTATGACCCCGAGACCCGTAAACAAAGTCAGCAGTGGGTGGAAAAGGGTGGAGAGCGGCCAACGAAAGCGAGGATGTCCAAGTCACGACTGAAGGCAATGTTGATCGTTTTTTTCGATATCCACGGCATCATTCATCGTGAATATGTTCCTGCCGGCCAGACAGTGACTGGACAGTTCTATGTTGGCGTCCTGGAACGGCTGCGGGCCCGCGTTTTCCGTGTGCGACCCGAACTCGCCGAGAACGGCTGGATCTTGCACCACGACAACGCACCAGCCCATTCCTCGTTCATTGTGCAAGAGTTTTTGGCAAAAAAGGCATTCCAACGTTGCCGCACCCACCCTATAGCCCCGATATCCCTGCGATTTTTTTTATTCCCCAAGATGAAGTCGCACCTCAAGGGAACTCATCATGGCGGCGTACAGGAGGTCAAAGAAGCTGTTACCGTGGTGCTGAACGGGTTAATTGCGGAGGATTACCAAAGACGCTTCCAATCGTGGGAGCAACGTTGGAATTGTTGTGTAGAGTTAGAGGGAGACTATTGTGAAGGTCGATAATAAAATTTTGGCGCAATTTAATTTGTTTGTTTTTTTTTTTTTCATTGACAAATTCCCGGAAGTTAATTGCCACACCACGTATATCCCAAACAAAGCGTTTCCAGGCCTAAGGTCAGAGGAAATTTTGTGCTTAAAATTGAACTTAGAGTAACATACTGAAGTATGTACATCTCCTCCTGAAACACCGTGTATAATGTAAACTGAAATTTTCCAGTAAATATTATGTAAAAGAGCATAACAAAACATGGAAATTTTCATCCATTTTTGTCAGTGTACGTATTTATAATTTGAATGTAGTCACGCTTCTAAATACGTTAAATGTCAAACTTGTTTGTTTTTAAAGCCTCCACAGTCAGAAAACTTAATTACCGTTGGTATTTTGAAAATTTTATATTTTCCGCAAATATACACAATAAATAACAACTAAATATTTTTTAATGCATTTTTAACAATCTTACCGTTTTTGAAATAAAACCCCCGTTCCATATAAAAACAAAAGTTGTGGTCATATCGTAAAAACTAAAAATATTAATACATTTATTTTTATGCCACAGAATGCATCTCAAAAAAGTGCCTCTAGAATGTTCAAACGGTTTTAAAATTTCTTGAAATCTAAACAAGAAAAGGGCACTAGTCGGTTTAGCCAAAAATCTAAAGAGACCCTGTAGCTCGAAAACGATAACAGATAGAGAGAGACATGCGGTTTGTGCCATTGTTCTTTTTTTGTCGAAAAAAAAACTCGTGTATCAGATTTGTTCTATCTATGACAGATTTGCAGTAATCCTAGAAAACCGATCAATTTGAACCTCCCTGTACTACTGAAAGAAAGTTTATTTGAAAATTAATTAGGAAGATATGAAGGTAAATGTATGTATTTATTTATCAATAATAAACAACAACAACAAATATATTATACCTAATATTTCTCATTTTTATAAATAATGTCAGCAACCACATCGACAGTAACTACCTTCTATATGCCGACGGCCCCAAGCTGTTTCAGAAATTAATTCTCTTCAAGATGCAATTAAATTGCGAACCGCACTTGAGAAGTGCATGGCATCAAGTACAACTAATTGTCTTCATTAGCAAATGTTATGTCTACACTAGGAAATCCAATCCGAACTATTTTGGTTACTATGTCAATAATTCGAGATTACCAAGAGTAAGCGAAATAAGATATTTGGGAATATTATTTACCTGGAATCGTTTCATAGCTTACTTGCCCTAATTGAATAATTCAAATGCTGACGATTCGCTATCAGAAGTTCGTATCATTTTACTAACATGCGTGTACTGTACTGGAACTTGACAAAGAAGTTGATATAACATTCTAATTTTGAACACTGAAAGAAATTGGTACCTACATAGTATTCATTAATGCAGTTTGTTGGGCAAAAATGTATTAAATAAATGATTATATTTGTTAATATAACGTATATTTGTTGATTAGTTTATAACTGTGTTCGTTGAATCAATGTATTGCATTAATATATATTTTTTATATTGTTTAAAGCAACGAATTTCACATATATTCAATAATTTAGTTCAATGTTATGTTTATATACACGGTGTTACATAATGATGTTAAGAAAATCTAGGGGCAGGTTTTATGTTTAAAAATAAGAACAAATGTTTATATAAATATGGGTCCGGAAATGCTTCGTTTTTGAGATACAGGAAGGTTTAAAATTTCCTGTCTTAGATACTATAGTCTTCATTTCTCGAAAACCGATAGAGATACTGAGATGAGATTTGGTACAGTGTACCTATAGTAATGGGCTAGTTTTACGTGTATAAATTTCTCTTGTAATAGGTATACTAGCATCAGTGGCGTTCGTGCCGTTAAATACTCATTTTTAGCAAAAAAAAATGTACGCCAGTGATTTTTGGACAAATTGGTATCGTTTTTTTAAAACCAAGTTAATTTTGCTTATAAAATGTCTCTTGCACTTTTTCCTCCTGACGTGTTTTTGATATAAAAAATAATTTATTAATCATTATAATACAGAAATGATCTTCCGAAACTTACATAAAAAATAGTTCTGTACGTCTGTAAATATTAGTCTCAAATTTCCTGTCAAAATTCAGTTAGAAAAAATAGAACTTAGAGTGAACACTTTTTGTAACATTCCTTTTTAACATACACAGGGTTAACTATGACTAAGTACAAAAAATTTAACCACGTGCTCAGGGAAGCCTAAAAGACAATAAAAAAATTATTCCAGAATTTTAGCTCGATATTTAAAAAATGGGGCAAAACTATTTTTCCTACGGAAAGTCGGCGCCTATGATAAGAACCGACTGAGATGGCTTAGATCCATAGATAAAACTTACATCTGTCAACAATATCTACTACCATCGTCCTTTTTTTGCAGCATTTTTAAATGTAGAAACGAAAATTAACATTCTTATTAGTAATAATACCTGATAGATAGGTAACAGTTAATCCACTTAGCTCCAGTATTTTGCATTCGTTTTCCATTATTTCGTTATAAACTGGTATAACTACATATTCGCTCATTACAGCCACTCACTACCGATAAAAGACATTCCCGTAGGTACAATTAGATAAAATGCCTATTTATTATAACAAAATCGAACGAAAGGAATAGATAATAGACGTTTTAATGTAACCGCGGCAGTCTTGTCCCATAACCTAGAAAACCAAACCGGCGAACTATAAAAAGTTTAAAAATCAAAAAAGCACTAAAAACTGAAGAAGAACACAAAATTACAACGTAAACACAGGAATTCAATTATGACATGACAGCGACTGAGCGACTGTTGCATGCTTGTAGAGTATGCAACCAACAAGCAAGTTAACATTGGCGGCGTTAAATAAGGATTTAAAATAATATCGAAAATATTTTTTTTGGCTTTATAAATAAGTTTGGAATTTTTTTGAAGGGTTATTCCGTCAATTCTTATTTTTCCCTATCCCCTCCTAAAATATTTGTACTAAGTCACAGTTAACCCTGTAGAATACAATTAAACGTATAGTAAATTGTTAATTTTTAATTTATTTGTTTAAAAAAAGAGTATTAAATTTAGAATTTAAATTAAATGCTGGAAATACCCTGTGCATTAGTACATGCTCTAAATAAAGCAATATTTTTGTATTGTTTTGAGTGTACAAAATCAATTTATAAATAAATATATCTAAATCTGCAAGTCTCAGCGACATTTTCAACATGGTCTAGTATTTATACAGAATGATTTAGAATTTATTAAAAAAATTTGTTAATGTACAGAAGACTAACAAATACAATTATGTAAAAAAAAATCAAAAAGGCAGTTCGAAAATGATTTGAAAATACACTTTTGCACTGGAAACTGGTCCACTGTAAAACCTGACCTTGCGTAAGACAAAACATTCAGTCGACGACCACGCAATATAAAATAGAAAGAATTTCGCAACGAAATAAATAAATAACATTTTTTAACATCTATTTTTATTGTGTCTTTTAAGCTTTCACGGCCGTTAATACATAGTGATTTTCCGGGTTGTTATGTCGTGACCTCAGTAACTGGTCGCTGCCAGAAACATTATTAGTGTACATCCCTGGCCTTAGCCGGGATTCTTTTACCTGCCCTGATTGTTCTCGGGCTGAACTCTGTGGGGACAGATTCGCTATAGTTATAAAAATCTTTTTTTTATTATCTATACATATAATAATAATAATAATAAATGGTTTATATGGTGCACACATAATGAAATACAAAAACTTAAACTAAACAATGGTGGCAGTAGTATAGGTACACAAAAGGAGGAGGTTAGCCAAAGCTGTCTTACACCTCTCCTAAAATTTTAAATGCTAATAAATTATGCGTTTCGCATATAAACATTGAGGAAAGAATAGCAAAAACAAAATAATAACTAATAAAATAATAACAGATAAAATAATTTCTAACAATAATCATAACATACCAGATGAAAATATGAACATCTCAAAATATTCCAAAATATTCCACAGCAATAGTAACATTTTTATATATAACTGATATACCTTATTTAAACAAGTCTCTCTAGTAGCTCCAATTTTAACTTTTTTTTGTAGGATGATAAAGTAACAGACAAGTCTGTGTTAATTTGGTTAAGGTAAAATGGCACTAAATAGGAGAAGCATCCCTGGAAATGTGTTGTGGTATGCTGTGGAATATGAAACTTATTGTTTCTTATATTGACACTGTGAACGTCAGACCTTCGAGATATAATATCATAAAGATACAGTGGCTCCTTAGTATTTAACAATTTATACAAGAATATACTATACAGATACTGAACTCTAAGTTTAATATTTAATTCGTTTATCTTAATAAGATAAGGAGTTATATGACTTCTTGGAGGAATATTAAACACAAATCTCATGCAGGCATTTTGAATCCGTTGTAATTTTTGTTGGCAATTTTGCGTTAAAAAATTATAGTATACAGCACAGCAATATTCAATATGGGGATATATGAAAGTTTTTATTAATTTTAGTTTAGTTTCTTGTCCAAAGGTTGATTTAAAGTTATACAAAACTTTCAACTTAAAAAAACAAGTTCGGATTACGCATAATACATGTTTCTCAAATTTTAATGTCGAATCTATGTACAACCCCAAACTTTTTTCACAAGATACCCATTGCACATCTGCGTTATGTAATTTTAGAGTAAAGTTAGATGTAATATAATTAGTATGTCGCTCTGATCCAAGACAAATTGCTTTAGTTTTGTTGGGATTTAAACGAAGGCCGTGGTTACTTGAAAATTATATAAAACTTGAAGATCGTCATTCATCTGTTCAATAGTATGATTTACAGAATTAAAATTAGTTGATAGGTAAATTTGAATGTCATCTGCGTACAAATGAGTCTGAGAATGCAAGATATCCGCAGTGATGTCAAAGATAAACAACGAAAAGAAAATTGGACCCAGCACACTACCTTGGGGGACACCGGATGTGGTTTCTTTTACCATCGAGCACATTACGTTGTTTAATATCACTTTTTGTGACCTGCCTCTTAAGTAACTATTAATCCAAATTAAAGTGTTTTCTGTAAAACCAATATATTTCAGCTTAGCAATTAATAAATCAAAATTGACTAGATCAAATGCTTTACTTTGATCAAGTAAGACTAAAATTGTAGATAATTTATTATCTTTAGCTATAGAAGCATCATTTATTATTTTAAGAAGAGCCGTTTGCGTGCTATGGTTTTTTCGAAATCCTGACTGAACTGATGGTGAAATTGAATTTAAAAACTGCTTTATTTGTTTACAAATTATTATTTCAAAAACTTTGGACAGTGTTGGCAATATTGAAATTGGCCTCAAGTCATTGTAACTGGTAGGTGAAGAGTTTTTTGGATATGGCAATACATTTGCTATTTTCCATGTATCTGGAAAAGTGCCTGTACTAATCGATGAATTAAAAATATGTTTTACTTCTTTCATGCAATGTTCTAATACAATGTTTAACATTTTTAAATTTATATTATCAGTGCCGATAGCATGACTTTTTATCTTGAGAAATGCTTCCCATATATCTTTTCATATATTTCAGAAAAACAAAATGACAAATCAGGATTTAAAGAAGAATTATTATAATAATTTAGTGTACTGGCATTAACAGAAGATCGACCTGCGACTCCTAGAAAGTAATTATTTATTTCATCGGGATTTCTCAAATCAAAAGGAATATATTTACTTGTTTGTTGAGCTTTAGAGGGTACACCCCATTCACGTAAATAGTTAAAATATTTTCTTGCATTATTTCTATTTTGATTTAATGTAAACTGCATATAGGCATATATTGAATATGAAGTGAGTTTATGTATAAACTATTCTACATCACCCAAAACATTGTTTTACAAACATGAATACAAATAATTTCGGTTAATGATAGACTTCTTTTTTGATCAACAACGGTACTACGCACACAAAATGCCGTCTAAAATTCGTCTTTAATAAATAATTTACAACTCAGATATCACGCAAACATCAATTTAATTCAACCAATTCATGCATTACATTATGTATAGTATATTATATTAGTACTACATATTACGCTAAATTAGGCATAACTAAACGAAATTATATAAAACATACGATAGTAATATGGAACATTGTCTTACATATAGTATACAGGGTGAGCCATTACTAATGGTACATAGCTTAAAGGCAGATTGTTAACATCAAAATAAAGCCATTGAGCCCAACATGCCTTGAAAAATATTTTCTTTTTTTGCTATATTTTAAGAACGTATTGACCGATTGTTTTGAAAATTTGTAGTTTTATGCAAAGAGTGTTGAAGTCACGACTAGGGGGCGCTAGTTGTACTGTACTGTCGATGTAAAATTATGTCTAACTTTTTGTATTTTACACTTTTGTATTTTTTAATAAGAATCTATTGACCTACCTTCAATTCGAAATAGAAAAGGTATACCTGTTACAAATCGATAAACTCAACTGTTTTCGAGAAATGATTTAAGTTTTTGAGATACGGCGGGAATTCAATTAGAAAATTAGATCAAAGTCTTAAGATATCAAAACTGAATTAACAATAAGACGAACACTACAGCAACAGAAAATTATTATGCAAATCTTAACAAATTATTCATCCTAAAAGATTATCGAAGTGACCACCAGCGACTTCAATGCACTTTCTTAGTCTCTTATTTAAACTTTGTCTGACGTTGAATAAAGCTCTATATTGCTTGATAATATTAACCGATTATTGAATCTTTTCCCACAGTTGCTCTTGCTATAATGTATTTGTAAACTAAAGATTTAATATAGCCCCAAAAGTAAAAATCCAATGGATTTAAATCAGAACTACGTGCAGGCCAAGGAACTTCAATGCCACGTCCAATCCAACGGTGCGGAAAATTTCTATAATTCTCTTACTCGTCATGGGCAAAGTGTAGGTGCACCATCATGTCAACACCAGAAGTTCTGCCGCAAATTTAAGGGAATATCTTCAAGAAGCAGTAGCAGGTCATTAATTAGAAAATTTAAATAATTTTCTCCGTTAAGTGGTAGTAAGAACGGTCCCACAATATTATCGGAAAGAATTCCACACCAAATATTGATAGAGAACTCTTGCTGAAAATGTACTTCTCTTGACAGATGAGGATTTTCTAGTTCCCAGGAATGACTATTTCTGCAATTAAAAATACCTGCTGCTTCGTCCGTAAATAATATTTTATTATACAATGTTGGGTCATCATTTTGTTGATGGAAAAGAAACAGTAACCTTAGCTAGAGGCTCTTAGAGGCGTTAAATGTTGAACTGGAGTAAAATGATAAGGATACAATTTTTCTTTGTGGAGTATTCTGCTAACGAAAGACTGACTGATGCCAGTAGCTGCCGAAATTTGACGTGTGCTTGTACATGCTTTTGCAATAATAATGACACTCCCACGAAACAGTTTTTGAACTTTTGGAAGTTCTAAGTAGAACTTTCATTAAATCTCTATTGGTGAGTGAAACAACGAACAACTAATGTTAAAAGTTGGAAGTAAATTTCGTTACAAATACGTCAGCTGTTCAAAAGAAATCGCAAAATTGATTTTGAAGAGTACCGTTATTATTGCAAACTATTGTAAGTGTGCTTTCAGCAATTCGCACTAAAACATCATCTTCTGATCGGTCAGTGGTCGCGCGGTTTAAGGCGTTAGTACTTGAATCGAGGTGACTAGACGGAGTTGGTTCGAACCCAGCTGCCGGTAGACCGTATATAAGCTATATTCGTGGAGAGGATTGGCACCCTCTCTGTGGGTATGGTAGGGTGGAATAATATTAGCTTGGATCAATGTGAGAGATTGATGCCGGTTGATATTTGACTACCCCCCTAATTAATGAGGTTTTCCAGGTTTTCCTCATTCCTGCACTGAATAGTGGTTAGGGCCTACCAACGTAAGTCGTTCCTGGGCGCAAATGCGGCCTGCTTAATAATAATATGCCGCCCCCTCTCCCGCACAAGTCTCCGACTTCTGGGCTAATCCCTGTGATTAGAATGAGGGGTAGAGATATTATTATTATTATTAGTACGCCGTTAATATTTTCGGCCTTCCAACGCCTCTTTTCGGGCGAAATGATCCTGTTTCACCTAATCTGTCGTACAAACTCTTAAAATAGTCTATGATCTGGTTGTCTGTTATCTCGATATAATTCCAAGTACCTCGCTGCTGCACGGCGACCACAAAAATTTTCTTGGGCATATACACATATCATGTTTCTCATTTCAATGTTCGAAATATTACTTTGACGGGTCATTTTAAATATAAAAAATAACAATAAAAAAACACTACTGCCTAGGGTGCATTCCACTAAGCGATCGCAACGCCCAGAACGACCAATGAGTCGTTCCACAAAGGGACCACGGGCGTTGCAATTGGGCTTGCAACGTCATGAGACGTCATGAGTTGACGTCATCGCAAACGACCGCTTCGAGCTCACAACGCCCACGGTCTTGAGGTGGGTCAACACATCATTTGTCATAAATGGCGGGAAAAGTCAAATAAAATAATTAATGTCAAGTCTAAGATCTATGGTTGAGATGGAGAAAATAGCTTTATAAAACTGTGAAACAGGCACTGTTATTGAGATCGAGGTCCCAGTTGCTCAGGCAAGACGTGCAAGAGATGGTATGTAACTCAGTTATGCTTTTATATTTATTTTTTTCTCAGTATTTATTTTTCTTACAGATATTGCCTTTGCAACAAAATTAATGAATGCTGCTTTACAACAAGAGTCAAATTCTTTTTCTGGTGAACCTGCTGAATCTATTGTTAAAGACGTTGCATCATCTGTAGTTGAAAGGGCATTCGAATAGGAAATAAGTCACATATGCAGCTTAGAATTATATATTCATACATTAAATTCTTAGTTACATTAGTAAAATCTATGAGTAAAACCAATTTAACTTTTTTTACCTAGAATATATAAAAATTATATATAATTACCTTTTCTACCTAACCGTCAAACCATCTGTCAAACTAATAACTGACAAATATAAACAAACATGGATCCCAACTCTGTTCCACTAGGATTCAAATCACATCCGTGAACAATGCGCACAAGAGCAGTTTTAATCTAGTGGAACGGGTAAAATTGCGATGGTCGTTCTGGGCGTTGCGATCGCTTAGTGGAATGTACTCCTAATCTATCGAATTGAGTGACTTTGACAGCAGCAATATAGTATTGTAATGACAGCTGTATACCTTTCCACGCCTACTACTTCGGAAAAAATAATTTTCTAATTTAATTTTCGTCGAATCTCAAAAAGTTAAATCGTCTGCTTCTCGAAAACGGTTGCGTTTATCGATTTGTAACAAGTATACCTTTTCTATTTAGAAATTAAGGTAGTTCAATAGTTTCTTATTAAAAAAATTCAAAAGTGTAAAATACAAAAAGTTAGATAGAAAGTATACTTAGCGTCCTCTAGTCTTGACCTAAACACTGTTTGCATATTCGTAACTGCCACTTCAGAAAAGACTACAAATTTTCAAAACAATCTAAGTTCTTAAAATACAGCAAAGAATCGAAAACATTTGTTCAACTTTAACACCCTGTAGAATGAGAGGGAGCAAGTATTGAATAAGGCATGTTGGGCTCAATCGCTTTATTTTGACGTTAATAAACTGCCCTAAAGTTATTAATGACTCACCCTGTATACAGTAAATTAGGCACAAATAAACGAAATTACATAAAATATATGATAGTAATATGGAATATTGTCCTACACATAGTATATAATCTGTCGCTAATCTATTCACAACGCGCGTTGGTTCAATATCGTTTTGTTGGAGCGACAGATAGGAATTTGATGATCCGCAATCAGTATTATCCAGAGCTTAACCAAGTTAAACAGCGGATGCAAATTTAAGCCGATAAAAACTTTCTTAATTTTAGTTTCCGCCCGGAGTTTTATTTGTCGTCTCATAAAACGCGGCCGTTCACCGCAACAGAATCAAAACACAATTTGCATTTTTTACGTCGGACCGGGAGGCGAAAATGTGTGAACTTTGGGTTAAAAACGGGCAACAAAACTTAGTTATAAATTCCGAAAAACAAAAACCAAGTTTGCATGGCAAATTGCTCCGAACAAGTGCCGGCGAGCTTAGTATAAATTAAACTACGCGATGGAGGAGACTGATAAATATTTAACCTCTCCTATAGCTAGCGATTGCATTTTTGCCGAAGCTCTGCTGTTTACTTATTCATTCATTTGTCAATTCTGCGCGGAGCCAACTGCAAAAATCTAATTAGACTTAATAGGGAAGGCAAAGTTTGCCATGCAGCCCGGCATAATAGCAAACTCGCCGACTTGGGCACGCGAAAAGGAAGCGGGTTCAGAAAGATAGACTTTATCATTATTTTTACAAGAACTGTTTCCGTTTTCCTTCCTTTCTACGATCCACACTACATTAAAATGCTACGGTTACATCATGTATTTTATCTACTACACCGAAAAAAAAATTGGTGGTTGTAAAAGTAAATTATTTGTTTGTATAGGACCACACAAATATTTATTTCTTGATACCAAATCTTTTTTTTTTTTTTTTTGAAAATGCAAAAATACAGTTGTTAAAGAAAGCATTTGATTCTTTTAAGGTAGCTATATTCTTGAAATAGTGTTTCCTACAACTGAGGACAAATAATGACGAATAGTGAAATAAAATGTAGTAAAGTATTTTCAGTTGCGCACAAGTACAAAAATTTACCGAGTACCTTTTTTATGTATAAATTCTTGGTTTTTATCTGTGCTATGAAATTATCAAAAAATATACACAAACAAGTTTGGATATTTTACAAAATAGTAAAACCATTTTTGTGAAATTACTGGCAAAATAATACTAAATATACTACTATTCTACAAAGTAAAATTGCAAATAAATATATTTTTAGTGTATATAAAACTTTTCATGAGAGCAAGGCCAATTAGAATTTGATGTTTTGTCACAGCATAGGTAGACCAGCAGCTTCACTCCATTGTCGGCACTTTGTAGTGCCTTCAGTTCTCTGCGGTGACCTCGAAATGTGAGTGCGATAGCTCATTCGACGGAATTTACAGAAGCGGCGATCAGGACCGGAATGAGTTTTTTAGTTGTGCGTAAAAGCGTAGACATTTACTCTACATGAAAGTTTACATTATATCTATTCACAATATGTAATAATTAATTAAACAGTTATGGATAGGTAAATCAACATGTATTATGTACTATCATTTACCGCTACTAACATACAGTGTGAAAATTCGATTTACTTTGGACTTTTTTAAAAAAGATGAGTTTAAAATATATATTATTTATTTACTTACTTTTTTGATATTAGAGATAATGAATTTTTTTTGGGATTTTTTTTAATTTAAAATTTGACGTTTGGTGGAAAAATAATCTATGATGATTTTTTCCCGTAAATGATCTACGTGCGTACGTAAGCCAATTAAACAAATAGATCTATTAATAAAAGAATATTCCTCTATGTAAAACATTTATTATATGTAAATATTATTTTATACACATGATAAATAAAATAAAACATAAAAATTAATTGTGCCTCCAAATAATAAGTTTTCTATTTCTGTTCTTTAATTTGAAATTTCTATTAATATATTTTAATGTATAATATAATCTAACCCTAGCATATAAATGCAAAATATATTCATACGGAAAATATTGACATGGCGGATTAAATGCTACAGTTTTAAATACGTTTAATAATTGTTTGACAATATCAGGTGTTGTTGAAAAAATTTCAAAGTTCTTTTGAAACAAAATTTCCAAGATTGTGATATCAACAAAATTTTGAGACGGCATGTACAAACTACCAAATTTTTCCAATTCTGAGTTGTTATATGCTTTAGAATAGCAATATAAAGTGGTATCATCTAAATTTTCGTATTGTTTCGCATATAATTCACATGTTTGCAAGAATGTTTTGATAGACATTTCTTTATTAGATATCCACAAATATATCATGTGAAGTTAATTTGTAAAATATCTGATTTTTGATAATCGGTATCCAATATAACATTTATAAGTATATTTTCATTTTTTTGCACAATTTGAATTTGAGGTAAGTCTACTATCTTTAACAAATTTAAAAAAACTTAAATTACTGTTTGATGATGTGTTTAAACATCTAACAGCTGCGCAGAGACTCATTCCTCGATTTAGGCTCATAATGTTTCTTTAACACGGCTCTGTATTACCGATGTTCGCACTCCCAGCGTTTCATTATGAAATTCACATAATTTCGAGAAGAAGATACCACTGTTACAGTACACTGTAATCATTGTCCGTCCGAAATTATTTGAATTTCATTATAAAATTCGCATAATTTCGGGACGGAGATCGCTCTCCAGCGACCGGGGACAGACTATGAATACCACCGTAAATGTCACCTTTTTAATTATTGGTCTGAGAGGAGTACCTTGCAGCGCCAAATGAAATATTACGAACAAATGTTTCAAAAGTTTTATTCAACATTCTTAATTTTTTAAATGAATGTGAAAAGTACAGTTCGTATTATTTGGAATATTAATACTTAAATTTTTTAAATCGGTGGAAATGTTATTCAAATTAATACTGCTAACATTCTCGGATGGCAATAAGGTTGCACTATTAATGGCACTTCCAATATTGTTTGAAACATTCTTTTGATTGCTAATACTCTCTTCAAAGTAACAAGTTGTCACAGCTGCCGATTTCCATCCTACTTGTCGTTGGATTTGATCTATTGTCATGCCACTATTCGTAATAATGGTAGCAGACGTAAGTTGAAACGCATGTTCAGTGTATTTCTCAGGATCGTCCAATTTAAGATAACGTGCAATTTGCAAGGTACATAATACAAATGTATTAATATCAATCACTTGATTGGTGCACTCCCTGTTATCATAACGTAGGAAAACACGGTCTGTACTTAAATTTTTGGGATGCAACGATAAATACTGCTTCACCAAACACACATCAACTAGTTCCATCACTGTCGGCAACAGCAAAGGTTTCACTGTCTTAGATGGTCGAATAGTAGTAAGCAATACGCTTCCTTCTTCTTTGATGTCATGTAAGTCGCAAAATTCACATCTACAAGAGCCAAAGATACCGCGAATGGATCACCTTCAAAAATAAATACGTAATATTCGGTACATCTGCAACAAACTTCCGCAAATCGTCTTCCTTAAATACATATGCCTTCTTGGCTACATCATTCTTGCGAACTGCCTAAATGCATGAACTTTCACAAATGATTGTTAATCAACACCTTTGTTTATCCCCAACATTTTCTGAAGGTAAGCAAGCACAACTCTTTCATCTGTATCTGTTACCTTTTGCTCATCCATCCATTTGATAAACTTGTATTATTTTTTATATAAGAGTTTTCCGATTTTTGCGGTATTAATCACGATTCTGCTTTAATATTTAAGTAACAGTATATAAACAATATACAACCAATAACAACTGTTGTGACAATAATTAATCTTATGTGACAAATTATAAATTAATTTTTGTTTTTCTCATTTTCATAACAACAAAAGGTATACGAAACAACCACTTTACATTATTAGTTCTTATTTCCATTTTTTGTAGTATTAGTACTAGTATTTATGATTTCAAAAAAAAAATAGCGTAAATCGCGCGTATCCACTTATAATATTTTTTTCAATAATTATCTTTGACTTTGGGAATATGATATTTCTAACGGCGATTCTGGTTGTCCTAGATGTCTACTATCTTCCATTAAGCTATGTTTCTCTCGTGATGCAACACTGCACATATATTCATCTGGAGTGGTTCAGCATCTACCTGCAAGGCCGGCAACAACAGGTCAAATTAACTTTAGATGGTAACAAGATTTTATCAAATCCATTAAATATCTATAGTGGTGTTTCCCAGGGATCTATATTAGGCCCTTTACTATTTGTGTTATATACTGCGGATCTTCCTTCTGTTATTGCTTCCAGGGCTCACATGTATGCTGATGACTGCCAATTATATTACTCTTTTTCTCCTAGTCAGCAAATCTGGCGATAACAAAATTGAATAAAGACTTGCAGAATATGTTTGATTGGTCACTTAAAAACTCGTTAACATTAAACCCCCTAAAAACCGTTGCTATAATTATTGGAACTAATGTACAGTGTAGTAAGGCAGACTTGTCAAACAAATTAATCTTGAACAATGTTTCACTACCAAATAAATGAATGCAAGAGTTTAGGTGTATTAATTGACAGAAATTTGTCTTTTACTTTTCACATTGATATTATTAAAAAAGCATTTGGGGTACTTCGGTCAATTTTTAGATTTAAATATGTATTAGGCAAGCATGTTAATTTGAAGTTGGTAGAATTTTTAGTATTATCACTTTTTGATTATTGTGACATTGTGTATGGGCCTTGCCTTTCATCTCATGATTGTTATAAAATACAGTTAGTACAAAATGTTTGTATGATATTATAGCATTAATACTATACCTAAGAAGAGAGCAAATTACACAATATTACCTTGGAAATAACTGGAACAAGATGAATATTAGAAGACAAATTCACTATGCTTGTTTTTTTCATAAAATAATAATCCTAAATCAGCCGAGTTATTTAAGAAATAAAATCGTTTTTGCTGAAGACATTCAAGCTAGGACGAGACGTAATCCTTATCTTTTATGTATTTCTAGACACACCACTTCTGCCTTTCAAGGTTCTTTTAGTTATTTTGGGTCTTTTTTATATAATTCGTTACCTCTAGAAATTAAGTCTACACATAATCTATACACATTCAACAGAAAAAGCAAAAATCACTTTAATACATATAATTAAAACACATGTATAGATGTATCGCTTCTAGTTTCAATACTTATTTACCTATAAGAGATACATGTATTTATTCAAAATATGTTATGGATATAGTAATAGAGCATGACGAAATTAGTTGTAGTTGTGATACTATTGTTATAAAAAATAATTCAATATATTTGTAAACAATTTTGTAATTTATATTTCTGGTTGGGCGCAAGCAGTCATTGTCTGAGCTCCGCCTTAATAAAGTCATTATTATTATTCTTAAATAGGACTACTAATTAAATGTCATTATTGATTCCAAATGACCTTTTCTATATAAATGTGATAATTCAGATCTCTAAAAAAAAAACAATTATTTATCGGTCGAAAACATAATGATCCTTACTAATAAATTATGTATGAAGTTGCTATGAATTACTTTTAATATATTACTATTTATTCTCCGTTTGTAAAACTTAAGGTACAGCGGAATATCTACTACTTACAGTCTCCGTTCTTGTTATTGATTGTTATTTGCTGAACGTACTGCAAATACATTTATGCGCACTATTATCCGTATTACTATAATGCTATTATACTATAAGTGCTTTAAGTACCTCAGGGATTTTAGATTACCAAGTAGTTGAGGTACATGTGTAAATAATTTATTAAGGTGGTCAAGAATTTCGTCTATGACCTTACAAGCTCCCCTCAATGTACACAACTGGCACAATCGACTCCATCTTGGATCTCCCATCAAGGCATAAATCGGCTTAGCAGTGTTCACAAGGGTAGAGTTAAAACCCTTGAAGCTTGGTGCGTAAATGTGAGGGAAACTTTTTAACATGGCGATTTCCACGATAGATAGGAAAGCAGCATTTTAATTAATACACACTGCGACGAAAGCATTTATTTACATAATAATTCTGTTTAGACACAAAATCTATACTATATAAGATAGAAATTAAATATACCTACACTGATAAAAATGGGTGGAAATGTTCATGTTTTGTTATGCTCTTTCTACATACTATTAATTGGTAATTTTTAATTTATATCATGTAATAGGAAAAATCAAGTATATGTGTTTTTCTTTAGTTTTATTGGGTTTTTGTCACACTTCTGAAAAAATAATAAAGATTAATTAAATAAGCCCTCGCGCCAAACGGAACAGTAAAGGGTTATTTTTAAAACTAAGTTTGCCTAACCAAAAAATCTCGCACTGAAAAAAGCAGATAAGTAAAAAATAACAAAAATCACATCACTATCGCGCACTTCCGTATTATTGATGTTTCGAAAAACTCTCTGTTTTCGTTCTCAAAATAGTAGTAAAATATTAAACGTATATGTCAAGTTTGACAGTTTAAAATTTGTTTATCTGCTTCCATAGAGATGTTAAATGATTTTTATTTTATTGTTACTTAATTCTTCTTGATACAACTGTAGCCAACAATGATCGATGTTCACTGAACAGTTTGACACACATATCTCCGTTCAACAAAATAATCGCGGTCTCTTTTAATTTTTTTTGGTTGCGTTATCTTCCTTCTGTAAAATTCTTGCCGAACCCTTATCTGCTTTTTTCAGTGTGAGATTTTTTGGTTAGGCAAACTTAGTTTCAAAAATAACCCTTGACTGTTCCGTTTGGCGCAAGGGCTTATTTAATTAATCTTTATTATTTTTTCAGAAGTGTGGCAAAAACCGAATAAAACTAAAGAAAAACTAAAATTATGCCACAAATAAATAGCTTCAGACAATAGATGTGTTTTTACCCAATAAATTTAGGACATTTCAGGAATAACGTGGTAATACATTGTATTACTTTGGAACCATTTACTTTTACTCAATTTCTTATGAATTTTTTATGTGATTTCTGTTACACATGCATCTGACTAATGGGTTTTAGTTGTGGTAGACAAACATGTATGGTTCTTTAATAAGGACCTTTCGTGAGAAGCTCGGAAAATAGTAAGAATAAGAATATTGTATAAAATCTTTGTGCTTTGTTGAAAAACGGTTTCAAAATCAAACCTCGCCGATCTTCTTAAAATTTTGCACGTCCTCATAATTTAATGTTCTGAACAACTTTTTCAAGTAACATTTTGCTGTATTTTCAGTAGAAAAGGCACTTTACCTGAAACGATAACAGTTTTCAATAGCTGCACTATTGCTAAAGTTGAAGGAATAAAGTGTTGAAATTATACATTTTTGAATTCAGCAAGTTAAGCCCTACAAGAATCCGATGAAAAAATATAGGGGTTCTATTTAAAAAAATATCCGATGACGTCATCACGCGAAAACAAATGAACATCAAGAGTCATTTTAAAAAGCAAAATCGACGGGTCCGAGGAAATTTCATTAAACTTCGTTGTTATAGAAATAATTCATTTATTCCATACTTTTCTTCCACACTGTACATATGCCTTCAACATAGCATTTGTTCTTGTCTGTTTCTAACATTAATAGATGGAATTCTAAATGTTACTCTGGAATGGAGTTGCAAACAATCAATCCGGTTATGAAATAATTTGTACAGAAAACTAACCAAGCTACTATTCTTCTAAATTCGAGGGTATACATATGAAATTGGGATAAAAGAGTAGTATGATTAAATCCCTGTTCGGGATAAACACCATAACGTTTCAAATATAAATATTTAAGAAATTTCCTCTGTACATTCTCAAGTTTGGCTTTGTGTACTTGGTAAATGGGCGACCAGATAATACTAGCATACTCTAACTGAGATCTCATAGACGTATAGTACAGCACCTTTAGACGACAATCTATATTATCAAAATCCTTGCACGATCTTATTATAAAACCCAGTGAATGCATAACTGAAGAGGCAATATTATTTATATGGGCGTCAAATAAAAGCTTATTATCAAATGTTACACTTAAATCAGAGGTTTAAGACATCGAATGGTAAACAATCGGAAATAGAATGGTCGTACAAAAAAGTACTTAGATGTTTTGCAAAATTTTAGCGGTGTGGAATTGCCAATCTCTCAATTCTCTAGGGGATAATCCCGATGCGGAAACAAAAAATCAATGCCGTCGTAAAAACCCTTGTAGCCGTCGACCGTTATGGAGGTATTAAGACTGCGGCGAATTAATATCAAGTTTTTCACAAGGGGAGAGCTTTTCTAGCTGTGGCGCGCGTGTATAGCCGCGAAATTAAAAGTGCCTCGGGCATAAAAGCAATACTCGAGGTTTTATTGAAAGCATTGTGGCCGTGCACAAAGCTGTTAAAAACGGGTTTACATCAGCCGGCCGCTTATTGATTAAACAAAATTGTGCCAAATTAATTTCTACGCAGGGTCGTTAGTGCAGGATTACGGGCCCGTTCAATTAACCGCTATTGTTTTAGTGACGTGCATTTGTTATTTATTGGATGGGCGTCACTTTGCGGGCGCGTGCAGTACACAACAATGGTACATTTTCCGGTAGTTAAATTTGTGGAAGAATATTAATAAAATCGTTCGAATTTATGGATAAATCAATTAATAGTATAGTTTGTAGGCTTCCGTGGCTGTCGTTAATGGTCAGGTGATTTCCGGGCTGGTTGCCACGTCGTCGGTTTAGAACACTTGACGTTTCGAGAGACATATCGCTCTCTTCTTCAGAAGTTACTCTGAAACTGGAGATCTACTGGTCGTCACACTATTTATATCAGGGGTGGTCACTGATCCATGATGTTCCGGTGTGGTGGTCACTGATCCATGATGTCCTGGTGGGTTGGTCACTGATCCATGATGTTCCGGTGGATTGCTTTCACGGATGAATCGTTTCCAAATACCGGGCAGATCCACGCCACCGTCCCTGTTGAAATTGTTCGGATTTTTATGAATTTCTATAGCTTCTCTGTATAGTCGGGGCCAAAATCTTCTCTCTCTTACTAGCATGCTGGCTCCACTTAGCTCCACCGTGTGTCCCGTGTCCGCTCTATGCTCTGCTACTGCCGATTTTTCCCAGTTGTTATTTTTGAGGTGACTCTTGTGTTCCTTTAACCTTGTGTTGATGTGCCTTCCTGTCTGTCCTATATAAACCTTTCCACATGAGCAGGGGATGCTGTACACACCGGGGCCCTGGGAACAGCATCCCCAGAACATCATGGATCAGTGACCAACCCACCAGGACATCATGGATCAGTGACCACCACACCGGAACATCATGGATCAGTGACCACCCCTGATATAAATAGGGTGACGACCAGTAGATCTCCAGTTTCAGAGTAACTTCTGAAGAAGAGAGCAATATGTCTCTCGAAACGTCAAGTGTTCTAAACCGACGACGTGGCAACTAGCCCGGAAATCACCTGACAATTAATAGTATATTGAATAATAAGTGCGATAACTAAGTTTTTGCCGCAGGAAATTGAAGATTACAAAACAAGACACAGGCAATCGATCGAAATACCACAAACACTATGGAAGTACTAGTGATTTATGTACAGAAGGAAAAACAGAAAGTTATACTGTGTGAGATATCAGCAACGGTACAGATAGAGTGGAAGCAGATTTTCCGCTTACTAGTAACCAGCGCGAAACAAGTACTTATAAGCTATGGAATTTGTATTTAAATTGATATAAAAACAGTAGTTTAAAGCAGGCTAAATGGAACGCAGTGGAAGTGGTTTCCTGCTTACTGGTAGCCTGTGCCGATACGCACTTGCTTTGAAAATTATACCATACCTTTAAGGCGGGGATTTTGTAGAAAAGGAATTGCACAGCCTGAGTGAGCGAAACGGCGAATCAATCAGACCTATGAGACAGTATACAAACCGTCTAGGCCCGAACCGCACGGTTCCCTGAAGTTTATTGTGCATTTTGACGTACATAAAAATGAAAGCCATGATATATGTTATGATTTTACTCGAGGACACAAAAAGTAAAATTAGCAATAAATATTAATCTGAAAGTGAAACACATGTTGTCCTATATGTCCTGGCTAGTGAGTGAAGTAATTTGGTGGCTGTGGCTGTGATAATTTTGCCGTAGTTGCGACATATTGGCGTAGTAACTGTGTGGCTAAAATTGAGGTATTTTAACATTTATTTTAATTATTCTTGTATTTGATGAGCAATTAAAATTATCTCACGCACTAGCGGGAACCTTTGTGAATACGTTGATATATAATAATAACCAATTATTTCAATTTCCTTGGAGTTCTGTGACCTCACTTGAAGCGCTGTTAGACGGTAAAAATATGTATAGAAAATCCCAGCCTTAAATGGATAAGTACACAGTGAAAGCAGGTTGCATCAGGCCAGCGCCGGAAACCTGTGAGCCCGTTTATATCAGAATTAAAATTTTAATTTAATTGTACACGATATATAGTATGACATAGGATGACCAAACATTCATAAAAATAATGCGACTTATAAATATACATTTTTATTATAGCTTCTTAATATCCTGAAAAAAAAAAACTAAAATAAAAACTGAATGTATTTCGGTATAAAATGTGTTTAATAATCTGTATTAACGTAATTTTAATGTGTAATCAATTAGAAAACAAACAAAATATCTAGTGCTTGTTACAATATGGACGCTCAAATAAAATCAACTCTCAAGTCAATTTGTCTGTAAGTATAACCTATAGGCCAGATTGCCTATACCGTATCTCATGCCACCTATGAATATTCAAAGATACTGAAGTAAAATGAATATATAACGACATAAAGTGGTCTAACTGACACATTTTTAGGTACATAAATCTTTCAAAATACATATTTTTTTAATTCAACAGTTGATGTGAATATTGTTATAACATATACTTACATAGTTCTGCATATAAGAGTGTTCACTTTTGTTTAGAAGTATGTAAAAGTAATTGTTAAAAAGTAGGGTTAAGAATGGCAAAATTTACAAGTGCATTTTAAAGAAAACATCAATAATTTTATTTTTGGCATTACTTTTGCTCTACACCACAATTTTGATCATTTTATGGCGAAAAATACGGGACCTTGCAGTATTTCTGATGTAACATGTTTGAATCTATTTGATGAAAAATGCACATCACTGTGTAAAGCTTTTTAAGTGCAATATATTTTAAAACAGAAAAAATTAAATCGGATGTTCCATTAAGTAAAAAAATACTGATTTTCCAAGTATCAAAGTGAAACACACTGTATATGGATGTATTCCTCATTTTTCTCGAAATGTTGAACAAAATAAGTTGTGAAAACTAGCAACAGCAAGACAAAGTTTAAATTAAAGAATTTGAAAGTAGCCATTAATTTTTAATTAGATTCTATTATCTGAATCGATCGTTACGAACACTTTTAACGTCTTAACAGACTGCATCAAGTTGAATTAGCAACTTTAATTGAGGGATTACTTACAAATGCAAAGTAAACGGAGCACTAAGTAAATATTTTTTGCCAAATACCTACTTTGCTGGCCTAAAAAAATAAGGCAAAATAAAATAAATCCAAGAAGCAGAACAGTGTAATCTTGCTAGATATTTATTGTTTTAATGTCTCTAAGGAAGTGAAAAGTATTTCACGTCTTAAGAAGGAAGTGTATACTTCTGAAAAACGTGGTTTTATGTGAGGGATATTACAATAACTGCGCACATATTTTTTTATTATTTTTACGTTTATACCGAAAGCACACCTACGTTTTGACGTCATACCTCGAACTAACCATATCGATTTTTAGATAAAAAATTACAGGACCGAAATATTTAATCAAAAAACAAAATATGTAGATTTATTGCAAGTCATATTTTTATACACATAATAAGCACGAATACTATAACTTATAAATCACAAAATATTATCGATAAGAGGTATACATAGCGATGATGAGAAAATTTGTAACAAAATACATAATTGCGTTATTTAACAGTTTAGAAGAAAATCGTCGGGGACGTCATTTTGTATATTTTTAAATGCCATCTTCTGGTATGCAAAGATTATTATAACGTGATTGATTTTCCAGCAATAATGACGTTGTTTGGTGTCACAGCGAACGGTAGAAGTCTAGTTTTACCTCTTGCTTTAGCTTTAACTTACTGAATAAGAAGTAATTATGTCAGGTTTAAGCCAGGGAAAAAAATCAAAAGTGACGCATTTAGAAGCAAAACAATTTTTACCAAAATAAAAAGAAACTAGGTATGCGTTTTACCTCAAAATTGGAAAAACTCCTACTTTTATCTCACCAGGTTAATAATTGGTGTTTTGGTGCTAGTTTTAGTATCAAAAACCAAGAAATTAAAAAAAAACTTTTAGTTTTCATTTACACGCAGTGTATGTAAAATTCATTAGATATGGACCATACAAATCACATTAAAATGTTAACCGCAATAAATATTGCTTTCAGAAAGTGCAGTCAAACGCGTACAATGCTATTGGTAATACACCATATAACATTTTAGTTCCAGACATTGTGATTAACAGAGATGCCAGTTACTTTATACCTTCACTTTTATTGATGACAAAAATATCGTACAATTTCTACTAAATATGCCAAAATAGACAAAATAGAGCCATTATAAAATTGTTGGTTTCCAGTAGGCTTTAGAAAAAATGTTAACGGCAACTAAAGTGCTATAACATAGTGCCAATTTTGATTATATAGTTGCTGTATAAATATTCGTATAATGTTTTTGTGCTGTTTTATACGATTTCGTTTCCATAACGTTTTAGTTTGTAGCTATTATAAAATACCAAATTGCTAGTTGGATTAATATTAACCCTTTTCGAAGCAAATTTGAAAACACATTTAAGTGATGAAATTGGGAGACTACAATTCGAAGCGTGATTAATCATTAATTGGGATAATAATTCAAGAAATACAATGAACCCTCAGATACTAATCGATACTGAAACAACGGAAAAGTTTCAGTTAAATTATATAACTGAAACGTGTCTAAGTGTCGGTAAATACCCAAATCGATAATACGTAGTTCACTCAATTATTATTGTGCCTGTTCCAATTGAAAGAAAACGAATCCCTAGTTCAATTCTATATATTCATTTGTAATTAATGTACGTTAGTTGTTAATAAACCCTTTATAATAAAACGGAATAATATAAAGTAATAATTGTTAATATGTAGGGTTAGAATTGAAATCTTCATTACATTTATACTGACAATCCTGTCATGTATTATGTTAAAATAGCAGTTCCAATATGGCCAATAGTAGTTCATCGCTCAAATATACTGAATTTAATATTTAAATATTTCTTTCTTGATTAATTATTGTAATCGAAATCGTAGAACCGATGATTGTATATTTTCTTTACTAGCTACCAATAGGAAAAACTTGGATAACCTATCTAATAAATAATGACATTCCGGGTTTTTATGCCGTGACCTCGGTAACTGGACGCTCCCAGTTACAGAATTAAAGTGGACATCTCTAGCATTAGCTGGGATTCTTTGACCTGCACTGGTTGTTATCGGGCTAGGCTCGGTGGGGGACAGACCCGTTACCGGTATCCCTGGACCCAATATTGTCCAATATCCCAACCATATTGATTTCGGCTCCTGTTGTTGGTATTACGACTCCTGCGGCCGAGATCGTTCCTCGGATGGTGGTATTCCGGGAGGTCCCGCAGCCGCCTATGTAACTGGTCGCATGTCATGCTTCTAAACGCTGCGTCGCTCTTCGCCGTCGGAATCTTCAGTAGTGACTACGCAAAAGCTTCGCCGCGACTGACGGTAATCTACACAATTTGACGTTGCATACTAATTACTACACAATGGTTAATATCTCCTGCGAGTGTGTGAAAATTATTGAGAAAGCTAAAAAACATTTATTTCAATTTCAATTGATTTAATTAAATAACTCATATAATAACATATGTGTCATTTTCATAGACTACTTCGATAATTGTGATTTTTCGTGGCAAATGTGGCACTTTTCCGCACTAGTGCGATAATGTGCACTTTTCAGCACGATTATACAGTAGGCCTATCGTATTGTTGTAACAATCCTTGTGTCCAAAAATTTAAGTTACAAGGCAAAAAATGTAAAATTTTCTCTTGAATGCCCAAGACAACGTATATCTTATGACCAAAGTAGCCACGATTTTTGAAATTGCCGGTGCGGAAAACTATCACTTCCCACACTAGTTAGGTAAACAACTATTTCCATATATTTTATCAATAATTTTTAATGAGACATTTCCTTCTAAAGAAACTTTATCACGAACAGTATTTCTACCCGAACTATCCGAAAGCTCGATGGCATTCTTCTCTTTCTTGTTTATCACAGTGGCCGAGCTGGTGGATCAACAAAAACAAAATAATTCAGTTTCTCCTTTGATCTAGATTCTCGTCGAACGGAGTAACTCATTTAATACCTCCTCAGGACCATTATTATACTTCAGCGCCGGGACACAATTTCGTTACGTCCCCAGACATTGACACATTATCTCACAAAATCCCTTCTTCCGTTCCACTTAGAGCGGCGACCCTGCCGCCCGTGACATTTGACATGTGTTATGGGCATAACCGGGCTCCTAGGCGTAGAAAGACACGGCGCTTTATAGCGGGGGCTTCAGAAAGGTAGGAAGTCACCTCCTTCATATCAAACGTATAAATCAGGAGGACAACGAACAGACATTATTTCACGTATGATTACGAAAAAGGTCTAGGTCTATTACAATCAAGGGAAACGAATATCATTTTTATAATTGAATTGGTACGAGCAGAAGTGACACATTTTTGCTTAACATCGGGCTATTACAGAAAAATGGGATCGCATTATACACTGAAAAAAACCCTCCAAGTAAACTATGTTGCTAAACAAAATTAATTGCCGTAAATATTTTTTATCTGGTGCAGGTGTCGTAATATTACCCACAGATAAAATAACATTTCCACACATGTATACCACACTGATAACCGATCACTTGTGGTTAGTAAAGTATTTACTTATTCTTAAAATCACTTCCGGTAAGTCATTACTTTACTTGTAATTATGACTACTTGTAATATGATTACTGAAACAAATTATTGTCATAACTGGAATCCATATTGCCACAGCAATACAGATCTGTACCACAACTAATTAAGTTACTTTGATAAGTGAACTTTTTTACTTGTCACTGCAGAATACGTCACGAATAAAGGCGAAATTTGCCGTAAATAAAGGGATCATAAATCAGTTGAATTCATTGAAGTTTTGTGATTATGGTATGTATTTCGAGACGGTATAGTTTATGTGTTTTGGGTAATTTTAATAGCTATGGAATACCAAATATTATAATTGCATCAGTGGGATTCAACTCTAAGTGCTTATATGAAGGTTCATTCATCAATTCATACAAAAATGGTTAAGATCGTCACTGTGCATGACATTGTTTGTCATTCCGTGTGCGGGTATGGTTTCAATTTATTTTTTATTATTTAAATTTTCAGTGTATTTTTAACCATTTTGTCGTGATTTTTAATTATTTATGGATTTGCTGTATATACAAGTAGGTATAGTCTTTTTTATGATTTTATGTGCCTGTTTTGTTTTCACATTAGCAAATGAGCTATTTTTGTATTGGCATAATGGAAAATGTTTCAGGAAATGCCTGTCGTTTGTTTTGAATATTACAATCGTACTATACTTTTGTCACCGTATTTCTAATTACTAATTTAAGTTATTTAATTTTGTTTCTCTTTGGACTCTGTTCGATTTTCATAAAATATTAGGTTTACCGACAACGGCAAACACTGGTGATGCCGATATTGTCATAACGTTTTTAGAGACAAACTATTTTTCGCAAAAATTGGTACAAATGCATTCGAGAGGCTTCCAAATCCAGTGGTGTAATCAGATTGTTTATAAAAAAAATCGCTAACAAAATTTTACTATTTTTCACTTAAAAAAAATTTATAGTAGGCCTTGAAAACCAAAATTTCGTCTTCAAATTTTGCATCAAGATAGAGCTTTTGGAGATCCATCTTTTAAAAGAAATCCGGTTCCAATCGGTCCATAAACAACTTTTGTACGCGAGTGTTTCCATTCTTAATGGGTCATCCTGTATATTAATGGAAAGGGAAAAAAATAACGATTTCAACTGGTCCATGGCCACGTATGGTTATATAAAAAAACAACTTTACGTTATAACTCAACAATTAATAAAGGTAGTGAAAATTTGTGTCCGCCACTCTACTCAAAAAAGTGTCTGAAGAATGTATTAATTGTTTTTTTCTAACTTTACGAACAACCAAGTTACAAACATGTATCGAAAAGTGGAAAATTTGAAATTTTGTTTATTACTCGAAAACAAAAGACGATCAGTCATTTTGGTACTGACCATTAATTTTCTGTTAAAAAAACAGATCGAGACTGGGAGGGCGTCATTTTTTCTATCTCCTATAGTTAACAAGATAGCCTATAAAAACACTGAAATAGACAGGTTCTGCAATTTTTGGGAAAATGTAGTTGTGCTTACTTAACATCCGATTATACTTACTTCTTCTAAAAAATTGGGGGTGAGGGTAGTTCAATAGAAGATTTTTTAAAGGTCAAGAAATTGGGCCAACTTGCGCAAAATAGGTTTCCGAATCTTCATAACCAAAATTTTGTCAAATTACGAATTTTTTCGCCTTTTTCTAGTGACACTTTTCAGTATATCTATAGGTATGTAGGTGTATCTTTGTACTATCGTTTGCAATATTAATGACACTCACTAAAATGAATTTTGCGATTTATTTTGAACATCTGACATATTCATATTGAAATCTGCTTTAAATTTTTAACATTAGTTAGGTATTAGTTGTTTCACGTACCAAGAGAGATTTAATGAAATTTCAATTCAGAACTTCCAGAAGTTCAAAAACTGTTTTAAGAGAGTGTCATTATTATTGCAAACGATTGTACTTACTTAATATTTATTTATTTATTTATTTTAAATACAAACCCAACAGGCAGAAGCCCAATTACATGGTAGGTTACACAAAAAAAAAAAGAACATTGACATGTAACACAGTGACTAAATTCGTTGAAAACAACATGAAATTTAAAAATATAAATAACAGTATTACAATACAATACCAACTACACTCAACAAAGCACAACAAAAATAATTAATGAAGACACGCGTAATAATTAAACAAAAAACCCCTATTAACTATGGGAATACCGATTTAATTAGCAAAATTGTGCAACAAAATATGTCAACCTTGCTCTCAATTTTACAATAATTATGGATCATTTGGTAAAGTGGGGAAGCTATCAATAAGTTTGATCGGGGGGTAGGCATTTTAAAGATATTAGAGCATCGGGAAGACAGTCTTGGTACCCTATATTTGATTTGATTGTGAAGTGCAACGGTATCTAATTTATTGTTTAAGCGGGCTTTACACTAACAATTTATTGACGAAGAAATTGATGAATTAATTCATCAATTTCTTCAAGGTCGCACTTTGGTTTTACATTATGTTCAGGGCTTGGCAAGTTTCTTAACAATTTTGCTGTCAGATGTCACCCGTACCAACCTAAAAGTAATTTTAACTTTTGACATTATATCATGCCCATTTGTATACGAAACAAAAACTGTTAAAAACGAAAAGTAATTTTAATAATCATATTTTAGGGCAAAAAAAGCTTCCATTGCATTTATTATTGCTGCTGCTCGGTTACTGGTTAAATATTTACATTTATTTTAGGTTGGTATTCCTGAATTGAAGTAAAAATTGACGAAAAATTAGAACAAGTTTTAAGTCGTCGATAACTTGACGAAGTTCTTCATCAATTTATTTGACGTCCAAATTTTAGGATTACATTTGTCAATTGACTTGACGAAGTCACTTGATCAATTAATTGACAAAGAAATTGTTAATGTAAAGCGATCTTTACAAGTTTGTACAGAATTATAACAGAGTGCAGCTCCCTCCTAGATTGAAGGGTTGACAGAGAAAAACGCTCTAACAACAGTTCATGTGAAAAGCCAATAGGAGGATAAGTTCCATCAATTATAAATGAAGCGGACTTCAAAAAGCTTCTTTGAACCTTTTCAATTGCAGATACATGTATATTATAAATAGGATTCCAAACTGCAGAGGCATATTCCAACCGAGATCTTACAAAAGTTATAAACAGCAGACGCATTGTAGTAATGTTATGAAAACTTTTTGAGTTGCGTATTATAAACTCTAACATTTTATATGATAAAGAAGTAATCGTCTCAATATGTTTATTAAAACTTAGTTTATGATCAAAAATAACACCAAGATCTTTAATCGTGCTAGGACGGTGCAAAATTGAATCACCAATTTTATAATCATACAAAACCGGCTTTAACTTTCTATGAAAGGATACAACATTGCATTTATCTGGATTTAGATGCAGGCTATTATTTATACACCAAGAAATTATTGATTGCAAGGCTGTTTGAAGGTACTGACAGTCCGCAATAGATTTGACTTCCATGATCAGTTTTACATCATCCGCATACATAAGAATATTGACATGTATGTCCACGCCAATGTCATTAATAAATAAATTAAAGAAAAGTGGCCCCAAAACTGAGCCCTGTGGAACACCTGACTTCTGCAAAAACTCACCAGACCTATAACCTTGAATATTAACAAATTGATATCTATTCTGTAAATAAGATCGAAATAATAATATTAATCTAGTGGATAGTCCAAAATTGGCTAATTTTTTCAGTAAGATATCTGGTTATATGGACTTATTCTTTGTGTTATAATAAATTTTCTTATAATAGTAGGTATAAAATTGAATGTTGATCTACTTTTATTTTACTTTTCACCAGACTGTGACGAGGTGATACGTTGTGTTGAATACTGTTCGCGTTGATCGCTAACACCATTTGCACATTTACTACTGGTAAATTATGCACATTTGCTTTGTGATATTCTTCCTGTATTAGATGTACTATGAAATTTTAATAAACACAAGCTAAATTAACAGTTAGTTAGTTATATTCGATCCCGCTTGCTTCCTGGTTTGACAGATAAGCGCGGTTACAGAGTCGGGGCGGAGCTTGTAGTAGGCTTGTGACGTCAGACCAATTAGAAACCGTTTTGTGGATTTCCCTATAGGAAGAACTTCAATTTAGTAATTACAGCCGTTACATAATTCTGTTTTAAAAAATTTGTTTACAAATATGTTGTATGAATCCATAAGCCCACCCTGTACATACGTATGGGTGCTGATAATTGGGACGATTGACTTAATTCCACTTGACGACAAAAAATGTTTTGCCAATAGGAAGAGTAACAACCGGGTGCGTCCGCACAGTACACAGTACAGACGGCCTATAATTAACGGTCAAACCGCAAAATAATAGCACCCTCGTTATTCTCCCGATTCTGGTGGCGCCGCACCGATGGGGCACACGCTGGCCGGCCGATTGTCCGCCATCTGGGAATCGATACCGGCGGAATTTAAAGCAATTAACTCTGACGCTTTGCTGTCACTGATTGCCAAACACCGTTTTAATTATTGAGTTGTCCTTAATTTTCCGGGGCTTGTTTCATCCAATTTGACGCGCACCGAAGAAATAAGCTGCGATAACAGGCGAGAGCGTTAATTAAAAAGCTTGTGTTTGTTAATTTCGATAATGGATCCGGAGGCTTGGAGGGCGACATCGCCGGAGGCGGATTTTTTCCGTTGCGTATGTGATAAAGAAGCTGGTCCTTCTGGATATTGCTTCGCTTATCTGATATCTTTCCTGGCATTTCGTTGCGACACTACAAACGATGTGCTTGGAACACTGTACAGGGAATCCCTCTGAACGACGTTGAAAAAATATTAAAAATAACTTCTTAAAATTATGTATTCAGTGGCATTTCAGAAAAAATATATTTCACATTACTTTCAAATTTAGATATTTTAAGAGAAACTTAGGCCCTCTGTCTAAGTGCATTGTGGGGTGATCTACTTGCAGCAGTGACGTTCGTGCGAGAATAGCACAACCTTTTTTAATAAACAAAAATGATACGCCACTGAGTTTTACCCGTTTTGATTTTTTTTAGAAATCCGCCATTAATTCTGAATGAAATGGGTCTCATCAATTTTTTTCGTAGGATGCACCGGTTTTGATGAAAAAAATATGTTATCCTCCACTTACCTAATATTTCATATACCTTCTCATATTTTCCTTTGGATGTTAAAGGAAGTAAGCTCGCAGAAGCTTCTCGAGCAGCATTTAAAATGCCTTTAGAACAATTTTCTAAATTGTTTTGAGTAGCAATACTCATTTGTATAATTAATATATTAATTCAACTTCAACTTTATAATACCCGACGCCCTGAAAAACGTCAGGATTTTGGTCCATGAGAGGCCCTTCATCTCTTCCCTTTGCAGCTCCTCAGCGCCAAAGATCCTATATCTTAGTCGCACAATATCCTAGAAAATGGATATGGGTCTCCTCCCTCTCTCCACATTCCAGACATAAGAGCCTCTCCTCTATGCCTAAAGTTCAAATGCCTTCTGAGTCTGCAGTTACATGTCAGGACCCCCACTATTTGGGACCTTCGACTAAGGCTCAGCCTGTCCACATCCTCCATTCCTTCTCCAATTCCCTCCTAGTGTTTGATAGGCCCATTAAGGGCACAATTCATACTACCTCGCGTAACTCCAATAATGGGTTCGGCAAGGTGCCCTGGCAAGGTGCCCAAGATCCGAGACGAGCTAACAAGTCAGCCGTCTCATTACCAGGGCCAGGAACCCAGACCAACTCAAAAAGGAGGTGCCTTTTGTCTGGCCAGGGATTCCAGGGCATCTCCACACTTCTGAACAACAAACAACAACTCCACTCGACCTTCTGCCTTCCAACAGTCTGCATCCCTTATTCTCAGGTAGGTCGCCATCGCCTCCTTTACAATCCATGTTGGGAGGGGTGGCAACCCCAACAAAACTTCCAGGGCGGCAGTTGGAGTTGTCCTCATCGCCCCTGTAATACCTAAGCAAGCCAGCCATTAGATCCTCGATAACACCTTGGCCACAGTCACCGGACCCACACTTGGCCACCAGACCAAGGCCGCATATTGTAGCCTCGACCTGATCACCGCCTTGTACACCCAGTGGAGTACCCTTGGGTTGAGTCCCCAAATTTGTTTGTCTAATTTCTTAATAATTTCATTCTTATGTACGCAATTTAAGTTAGTTACAATTAGTCAGAACTCAACGCAAAATTATTGCGAGGTAGGTCATGAAAATAAATGAAAAACATGACAGTTTAGCAATTATTGCTGTATTAGGGTGTGCCAAGTTTAAACTAAGTAACTCTTACTAAGAAAATAGATACAAAAATTAGATTTTTTTTCAAACTTTAACACCCTGTGTCTGTTTATGCACATACTTATTTAACACCCTCCATAAGGCTTAGCATATTATGTGAATGGTATCTCATGCCACCTAGATACCTACTTATTATTTTTTTCGAGATTTGGATCAAACTTCTACTGCGTCTAGAATTCGTTTAAAAAAACCCAAAAAGTTTCTATTAACGTGATTTAAAACGCCGCCTTAGATTACATACCCTTTAAAAGAAACACAACTATATTTTTCTGTTATTGACAAAAAGAATGATACATAGGTTAGTAGAATTTTTGATTTCCACAAGAAGAGTGCTTTGGAAAAATTAAGATGTGCAAATTATTTGCAAAAAATGTAGTACAACGAACAAGTGAAAATGCGAGACGAAGAAGCATTGCGCGTACTATTCTTCAGAATTTAAGGATAATCATCTTCTGATAAATTGATTCTGAATAATGTTCAGTAATTGACTTTCAAATATATTTTTTTAATTTCAATTTGTTTTATAACAGAGATTTTTTACACGACGCTAATATTTTACTTATTTATTATCGTTTTCTAAACAAATTTTAATTTTTGCTTTTTATATTCTATTCTTCATAAGATAGACATAATTTTGAAATGATTAATTTAATTTAATTAGAAATAAAACAGGTTGTCCTAGATATCACTCCCCAGGCGATTATCGAGGTTATTTTTGAAGTTAGCAATAAACTACTCTATCTATTCTTAAATAGGAGGAAATTATCTACAGGGTAATAGTGAAATATTATATTTGATACAAAATATTGTTCATCCAATAAGGTGAAGGACTATTAATAAAAAAAACGACAAATGTTTTACCTTTGCAACGTACCTATTCTCTGTAAACATACTGCCGTTTGTACTATTTCGTAAATCAATTGTGTGATATTTTATATTTTCAAGATTTTGAGAACAACAAATTTAATATTCCTTTATTTGCAACGATTTCAGGAGTACCAAAACTTATATTGTAATAAATTTTATCACGCATTTTAATTTTCAGCACCTAAACGCATAAACAAGCACCCCTAAAACTTAAACAGTGCCAGATATTTTCTAAAGATATAACTTTTGTTCAAATGATCTGAAACATTGATGGATATTTTGAGATACTATCATAGAAAAATATCAAATTTAATTTTTATTTTTTTTTAATAGTCACTTTAAATTTGTCAGTGCTGACTTACTCTATTTTTAAATCCGTACTCATTAACTGTGGCACTAAAAATAATTTAGATTCAATCTATGCTAATAAGATTTAACTTCAACAGAAATGTAACGCTAAATTACACGTCAACTTCTGAGCCATATATATATCGATATTTGCATACATTAAAATTAACATTTTATAAAATGACCTCTTAAAACCCATTAGAAAAATGTAAAAATATATATAATGTATACCTACAGCCAAATAAGATTTATTTTCAGATTGTGGGAGGAACGGTTCCAAAATGGTCCTGTTATTAGAAAGTTAAGCGAAAATTTTGCAGGATATGTGCTGCCTCTGACAAATTTCCACAGCTATAGGTAATAATAACACAAAACAAATTTCTTACTACGAACATGGCAGTGGCATGTACTAAAAAAATAAGTATACTGAGAAAATAATTAATTATTAATTATACGAGTTTATTAAATTATTTCTTATAGCAGGTATAAGAAAAGCGATCATCACACAGGATCTTCAAATACAAGTAAATATGTTGTTTTCTTGTAACAATATTTCACGTTTTATTGATGCGCTTTATAACGTTACTACTCCGTGTTACTATAATATGACCTGTCATTAGCTCTTTTCAAATCAATATGTTCGTCTCCCTTCGAGAACTTTCGACATGAAACTACAAAGAAATGTACTACGTATCGTCTTCCATTGCCCTTCACTTCTTACGTTTTTATCTCGTCGCGTCGTGGATTTTGAACACATTTTAATTTTTACACGTATTGAGACAAGTGCGAATCTATTATTAAGTGAAATATGAAATGTGTGGGGATTCAAAAATCTAGTAGATGTATTTAAAGGTAAGTTTTCATTTTTAAATCATTCATTTTTTTATATAAATACATAAGTATGTATGAGCATCATCTTTAAGTACATAGTGTGCACCTTGTGTTAAAAAATGAAAAATAGTATTGAAATAAATGTTTCCATTAACAATAATTAAAAGTGGTAGGTATTTCCATTTTACAAATATTTCAAACAGTTAAACATTCACGTCACAGTAAAAATATATTAACTAGATATAGGAATATTCCTTTCCAACAGACATTTAATAAAAAAATTGCTATTTTTTCAGACTGTATAAAAACTACCTGCACTGACTTCATTCTTATTTGACAGGTATGCTCTATTTTTTTAATATGATAGTGCATACATTCGGTCTTATGCTCCATTGTGCATTCTATAATTTTTTATTAGAGGCGTAATTTATTAAGTAGACTTAAAGACTAGAATTTTTCTTCTTTAATACACTTCGAAATTGATTTACTGAGAAAATTTAATGATAAGTAATTATTACCACACATCGTCCTGCATCTAGAAAACCACCTATCTAAATTAAAGAAATTAAATTTTGATACTAAATGGAAGTTTGTTTAAATTGTAATTTTATATTGTTATTGCTATTTCCCATTAATAATATGCCGCCCTTTTGATTATATAAAAACAACATTTTATAATTTCAGAACATTTTTTTTTATTTTTCAGATAAAAATACTGAAGAGGAATTCTTCGGTCTCAGATGACGAAACAATAAAAAACAATTTAATAACAAACACAGGACCTCTCCAGAAATTTAAAAAGTGCTTCGAATTTTTACGTAATGTTTAAGTTTGTTTATTTATAAAATAATGATTTTTTTTGTGTGTTTTTTTATGTATCTCGCTAGTACACAGACAACATTTTGGTCCATTTTATGATCTTAATAAAAATTATAAAATATACAAAATTCTGACAGCAAGTATTACGGTGTCAACTACGATGTCACATTTTATAATAAAAAACTAATGTAAAACTTGTACAGTACTAGGTAAGTATCATTGCATTATTACCATAATTACAAAAGAAAATTGTATCAGTTGTTCAAAGTAGCAATAAATAACTTCCGCCTTAATAGTAATGTGATGAATAAAATGAAATAATAGAAACCACTTATATAAATTTGGTTTAACAAACTCTGTATTGTAACGATAAGAATCGTCTTATACTCCCATATAGTATAATATAGTCATTTAATTAACTTTTTCTCAGTGTAACAATACATAATAAACATAGTAGAGTATTGATTTATAGTGGTTTTCCGGGTTGTTGCGCCATGATCTAGATAACTGGTGGCTATTAGTCGCTGGAATTCCTTAACCTGCTCATGTTATTCTCAGGTTAGGCTCTGTACGGTGAGGGGAGGGGTTGTTGGGCGGCTTCGCTATCAGTATCATTGGCCCTTGATTTCGGGTTCTGTTGTTGATATTACGGTTCCTACAGTCGAAATCACTCCTCGGATATCGGTGATCTTTCGAGACGTTCTGTAGTAGCTTTCAAACGTTTTGTCGCTCTCCACTTTCGGCATCTGCAGTGATGACTTCACAAATGCTTTGCTGCGGCGCGCTTGTGCCATTGTTATTAATAACTGCAACTTTCCATTGCATCATTTACCGATATATGCGCGTATTCAATTGTTCACGACTACGCTCAATATTATCAGATTGACCACCAACAGACGAAACAGCATTATGTCAACAAGTTGTATTTTCACCGGGCTATAATTAGTTTACAGTTTTTCGCAAAACGTAGCAAAATTATTTTCCGACAAGGCTCTGACGTCATTTGCATCATGGCTGATAGGGACTTTACTGAGGATATGTTCACATATTCATTGGTTTTTTATAAATTCCATTCGCCCATATATCGCTACAACGGAATATAGTCGGGAAAAATACGATCAAAGCCAGTTGCATGTACACAAAGTTGCAATTATACCTGTCAAATTTTTAAATTCATATCTTGCACAGGGACAAACATATAATGAACTGCTCATACCGATCAGCTCCATTGATTAATCCAAAATGTGTACATAAAAGTGTATATCGTCGGTAATTACATTAAAAAGCAAATGTCCATCAGTACAAAACGTAATTGACTGCGTTAGGGGTGAATTGCCGAATTTAACAGTTTTATTCCCCGGCTGGACATTCTACGCCATGGAATTAACCGAACCGAGGATTGAATTCAAAACAAACCGTGATAATTACTCTTCTTTGTTGCCAAGTCTAATGCAGCGCAAATACAGAGAGAGTGTAACTAAGGTAGTTCAACAAAAATTTAACAACGCCTTTTTACTGCATTAGAAAGCTATTTTAAGCTAATATAAATCAAATTTCCTACAATTCCTATCAATGAAGTCATATGCTCTCTGATACGAAACATCTAGGTATGCTAATGAACAATTCCACAGACAAAGCTCTATTTAATAATTATCTAAAGAAATTAATCTAGCTAAATTTACTAACCTGGTTTAATGAAAACACTCTATAAATATCTAACTTCACTTTTAAAACAGTGGGAACTCGAAAATTCAACCACAATAGATGAGATCTGACCTATTTCTGCATTTTTAGGATTGCTTCTTCAGGTGGCCTCCTTTAAGTTGAGTCAAATATCTAACTTCTAATTCTAACTTCCTACCCTAAACAATTCAGAGATGAGCTACAATATAGTTAAGTTTTTTCCATTTCGTGGACGACATAATCAAAAACGAAGAGCGTACTCGACCTACTTTTTCATTTGCAACCGTCAACTCGCCGTCATACAGTGGACTTCACTTATCTACGTCATGTTATTATAGTACTTTGCTATGATCGGAAAGAAATATAACTTTTCATTCTATCAAATTAATTATTTTGTCTTATTATCAATTTTTTATCAGGTACATACTAATAATATTGTGGAAGCTAACTCTGCGGATTAATCCCCATCAGTGTTAAATTATATCCAATATCTAGCAAACATTACAATTTTCATTTCTTAAAATGACGTATTTTCTTACTATTCTACTAAATTCAAGCCATCAATATTTCCAGATATTACAAAAAATCTCTAGATACCTTTGTTTTGGTAATGGGTATCATGACATCATGGCTTGGAAGCATAGTCGAGTCATCTTTCACATGTTCTATAAACCTACATGCGCTCGCCAAACCAGTAATCAAAATAACAAAATAAATATTGGTTATAGAACTTTTTTCACTGAATAAATATTTGTAATATGAGCAGAAATTCATCATCGTCTGTATTCACTATAAATCTGGATATTTCTTTATTGAATGAATGGCAGCAAAATCTCCATGTTACATTCCAAGATTACCTTAACAGAAAACATAAATATTAGTTAATATATTTAATATTATCTTAAGTTAATGCATTAACATTTAACTAATTCATACCACTGTATAATTATTAGATAATAATGATTAGTATTTTCAGTACTTATGTTTACTGCATACCTAAGATCCTTAAAAATACTTCCATTTGTTGAACGTGTGAAAGTGCACTATCTTTCGTTTCATTTGACGATTCCAGAAACTCGTTAGCTAAAGGTCTCTAGTAAATCTGTGAAAAAAACTATTCTGCATTTATTAACATTTGTCCATTGAATACATAGTTATTTTAGGGTACTGTATCACGATTAAACCCTAAATTATATATTTTTTATTGTTGTGTCTCTGAGCCATAACGATACTTCCACCACCAACTGTAGTACGCGAAGTGAAGCTGGTGCGATACCATCTTTGCTAAACTTGAAGTATCAAGTAGGTACTCTATGCTGTAGTAAATACTCCGATAGTTTCACAACTTCCGGAAAAATATCAGTATCTACTTTGATGCATAGTACCTTCTTAAAGATTGAAGGAGAAACTTCCCAGTAAATTCTTAAATTTGTAGTATTAGCACTTCGATTTTATTCATACCACCCAATGTCTACATCCCACTTATTGCGTGGTACTATTACAAAGCAGTAAAAACGCATTATTATTAATAAAGTTTCAACAGCTAAACTTGTTTTTTGTCATGGCTTGTTTACGTGGTGGAGCTTGAAGTAACAACACTGTGTATCTACCTTTAATCGCTCATGTGTCATTTTTAGGTTCATATGTCCCCAACCTAACAATTTGCTTATAAGCCCATTACCCCGCATAAAAAATCACCGTGTAGATTGAGAACCAAAAGAAGAACCCTATTTCCTATTACCTTCGCTAAACGCACTTTAAAAACAGATGATCGTTAATTAGACGAAGTGCGTCTCCTCCCTTTTAACAGAACGCGTACAATCTATAATGAGCAAATTTAAATTAAAAACTGGGCCCAGAATTTTTCTGTTTGAAAATACCGAAGCGCCAGTGTAAGCCGCCTTGTAAATTCAATAAAACCCCAAATTAAATTTTCTCGGGGAACAATATAAAGACCGAGCAAGATGTGGAAAGGCAAACTGTAACGTCTCTATCCCACGGAGCCGACCCCGTTGGCGCCAGTGAATTGTTCGAAAAGGCCTACAAAATAATGCTGGGGCTGCTGAAAGTAGTAATTTATAATGCTTTGCTTCATTTGTGATCGATTTATTTTGTCAATAGGGCAGGCACTGTTTGAGTAAAATACGAGCATTCGACAATACACTGCTGGCCGTTTCTGTCTTTAGGAAAATGAGATTCATACTGTAATAATGCCTAAAATTTTAAAGACTGCTAAATTTATGTTCGCATTCTGTAATACTTTTTTTTGCTAAAATTTTAAAGGAATTCGTTCAAATAATCCTGAAACATAAATTAAAGTGGTAAGTATGGCATTTTAAGAACTTGTTGTTGATGCTTTAATTGAACAACTAACTGAAAATTAAGGCATTATATACATTGTTATTTAAAGTAACACGGAAAAAGTATTGTAATGAAAATTTATAAAATTGTAGCAAAAACAGAGCCTGCTACAGCTTGTGTTAAAAAATTTTGAAAAATACAAAAATACGATATAATCGTAAATAATACTTTTACTTGTAACTAATATAAATTAATATTTTTACAAAGTATTAATTACGATTTGTAGTTTACATACTAGTACTTAAAATTTAATTTATACTCTTCATTACTAGTTTTTGTAACTTTTTTTAATGTTTTGTAATAGTTAATTATGCAACAAGTACAAAAAGTAAGTGTTTATTGCACCCGACGTGAAATTGTCCAACGAGGCCTTCAGGCCGAGTAGGGATACTAGCTATCGAGGTCAGTGAGCTATTAGCAGGTAATGGTTTAGCACATGGTTCAGAAGTATTGCAGGATGATGTGTTGTCAATATCGTGAAGAATTTTATCTAGATACTGCCGTTTCTTGCTCATCATTTCCGGACACCCTGTATAACTTCGTTTTCATTTATTGCGATCGTGCTAAAAATAGCACAGCATCACGTTAAGGGTTACACTGACAATTTGTGCTGTGTTCTTCTTGCGCAGCTTACAATTTTTGATAAATCTGGCGACAGATGACAGTGTTTAGAAGAATATTGTAAAAATCAGTTTGCAATTTCCTTATTGTATTAAATAAAATAGTGTTGAAAGTGTTTATCGTTTTTAGTTAGCTGAATTTTGAGGTATAACTGAATACAAAATTTACAATAATTTTCCGTGATATTTCAGACGCATCTTGTACAACTTCTCATTTCATACAAAACAAACTTGGTCCGAGTAGACAAATCTATGGTAGTAATAAAAAAACGGCCCGCTAAGAACAATAGGATGCTGTTTTCTCATCTAGTTCCAAACCCGAGGACTTGGGATAGCGCCATATCCCCGCAGTTGATCGGGGTAGGGGTTAAATCAACGGGATCCAGCGGTATTGCCATTATTGTATCCGAATAAAAGCTTCGAATATCAATTAATGGAACAAAAGGCCCTAGAACTTATCGCAGGCCAGCACACCGCCGACGTTTTCAATATGGTTACACAACATTCGGAACTTTTTGTTCTGCGTAGGCAATCTGGTCGGTCGGCTCAAAAGTTTTAAGGTTTAATTAGAGGAAAGTTGAATAATTATGCGAGCTTCGAGTCTCTTTCAGAGTTTAACCGGTGCGCGAAGGGGTAAGTCCGATTAACTTCGTTATTTTGGATTAAATTCAATTATTGCCGGATAATTAAAGTGTTTTATGCGGGGAGCTGCGCTGTTATTGCGTTGGCGGTAATGTCGTGATTGTATACAAGGTTTATTAAATTCGATACAATGTAGGGTAAGCAGACGAGACGGACTTTTAACACTATGGCATCAATTTAAATTTTTCTACAGGGTGTTTCTTAAGTGCAGGTATTCTGTGGCTAAAAAATATTACATATATACATGTGTGGCCTTAGGACAGCCATTATACAGCTACAGTGTGCCAAAAATAAAAAAAGAGTGGGCAAATGTCAATGCTTTTATAGGCTTTTATCTCGTTAACAATAGGATATAGAAAAAAATTACACTCCCCACTCTCAATTTCTTTTTTTAAGAGAAAATTAATGTTCAATACCAAAATGGCCTATCTTCTTTTGTTTTCGAGTAATTAACACATTTTCCACTTTTCGATTTATGTCTGTAACCTGATTGTTTGTAAAGTTATAAAAAAATAATTAATAGGTACGCTTTTTTAGTAGAATCCAGTGGCGTACATACTTTTTTGTAACTTTATTAATTTTTGAGTTATAACCTTATAAGTTCTGTTTTTTTTTAATACAAACCATAGGTAGTCATGGGGGCCAGTTGAAATCGTTATTTTTTTCTCTTTCCATTAATACATATGTGGGGTTAAACAAAAGATAATGGGTCATTTTGGTTTCAACTATTAACTTTCTCTTAAAAAAGAGATCGAGAGTGGGAGAGTCAGATATATAAAAGCCTATAAAAACATCGAAATTTGCCTACTCTGTACATATTTAATATGACAGTAGGTATGAAAAAAAGAATTACCAGCTTTAGAAACTTATCTGTGACGGAGGTGTAGATATCATCAATCATTATATGCCAAAAAATGCATATCACCTTGTATAATATTACAAATCAAATAGGTCATCATACTCGCCATTGTATTGTCTTCACTATTTGTTTCTTTACACTTTTTTGTGTACCAAACCGATTAACGACAAATTTGATTTATTTGATCAAGGCATTTTTACGTGGTTACTTAAAATTACTTAAACATATCTTAGGGAGGCCATGCAAAACAATAATAATAAGAAACCGTCATCTTATTTAACATTGTGTACTGTCAAATTAGGTTTAATGGCTTATGCATATTCAAATATGCTGATATGGCCAATTTGGTTCACATTTATGGCCTTGCAGATGGAAAAGGTACTGAGACTAGGCGAATTTTTATGTAAACATTTCCAAAATTCCTGAGACCTTTGAGTGTTAGAACGCCTGAATTGGAAAAAGCTATTCTACACGAAATTGAAGAAAATTCAAATTACTTGGAAAATCGTTGTAAATCTTAATGTGAATCATAAACTATTTTGGTCTGTTCTGAAGCATCGACAGTTATACCCATTTCACATGCAAAGAATTCAAGCTTTACTGCCGAAAGACTATCCTGCTCGCCTACGATTTTGCCATTGGATTTTGAAAAAAGATGAACAGAATATTGACCGCTGGCATATTGTTTACCGATGAAGCTCATTTTTCCAGAGATGCTATAATGAACTTCCAGAATGAACACGTTTGGTCTGATGAAAATCGTAACGGAATGGAATCTCGATTTCAACATCAGTTTGAACGTATGGGTGGGTATTATTGGAAATTTTTTTGTTAGGCCTTACTTTTTACTAAAATCTTTAACCGGTGCGTCCTACAGACATTTTCTTGAAAACGTTTTACCTGAGCTACTGGACAATGTTCTTTATGCGCTAAGACAAAGAATGTGGTTTATGCACGATGAGGCTCCTCCACATTTTAGTTTGACTGATTGTGAATTTTTAAAGGAAAGATTCGATAGTAAAATAATTGGACGAGGCACGCAAGACCAGGCCATCCTTAGCCATCCAGATCATTCTATATGAAATCTATTGATTTTTTATTTGGCGGCATCTCAAGTAATTAGTTTACAAGGTTGCCATTGAATATGAGGAGCATTTATGTCAACAAATTATAGCTGGTTGTGATGTGATAAGAGCACTCCTGGAATTTTTACAGGTGTTCGAGCTGCAATTTCAAGATCTGAAGCATGTATTTTGGCTACATATTTTAGGATCACCCTGTATACTGAAATCCAAATATGTTGTACATGCAACCCGAAATGCTGCACTGGAACAAACAAAATCAAAATATAATTTTCACTGGAAGATAATAATTCGCCACAATCTAATTCGCGTTCGTGATTACTGGATATTGGATGCGTCCGCGCCTCTTCTTTGCATATTAAACCATCGTCAATTATCCATAGTGAATTTGATATTAAATTACATGCATAAGGATAATAATTACTAATGCGTCTATGAACATCTGAATAATATAGGTCTGATTTTCCAATTTTGTATTTATTTATTTGTTTATTGATAACACTGGCACACGAAATAAAAAGTATCATGTGCGGTGGGCCACCTGAACCTTATCACGTCAGTGTTTGTCCCTAACCTCAAAAAGAATCTAAAATCGTCGATTTTTACTTGAAGATAAATTACGAAACAGATGGATAAAAAATTTATTTTATATGCGAATAATATAACCCAAGCTATGCGACCCCGTAGGTAATCATATAACCTCAAACCTCTCAACCCCGAAAACCACAGATCTGGTCGAATGGAAAATTTAGGACTTAGCTGAGTAATGGCAATGTGTGAATATGAACTAACGATGAACCTAAACCACCTTCAATTCGTAACCTACCAACACCATAACCTTAAACCACTTAACCTCAAATACCTTCGGTCAGTTGGTTTACAAAATGTGAGGCGCAGTCAACTAATCAAGTCCTATATCAAGTGAGCTGTAAAAGTTACGCTTCAGTCAATGAATATAGAAATGCGAATTTGACGCAATCATGATTCCTCATATTCGATGAATGCTTACGAAATTTATTTCTGTCTACTGTACCTTACCCAATGGACACGCATACGTTTAAAACACATTTAAAAGTGGTTGAAAATGTCACGCGTAAAAACGTTATTTTTAACTAAAATGAAACGTTATAAAACATTGTTAGCTATGTTTAAACAACAGAGAAATTAAGCAGTTTATACACGTTTATGGAAAACGTTTTATTTAGAGTTTTATTAATGCTTGATAACGTTTTATATAAAGCATTTTTCAACATTAAAAAAATATTACGGTACGAGTATTGGTACGATTATCTTTTCAAATTATGGTAATAATTCAGTGATGATTAGTTACCTATACCTATACAAAATAGAATTTCGGCGGGCTAATGGCCTGATCTCTCGACTAACCAGCAATGAATTTACACCCAGAAAACTTGTAACAGACCGCCAGGTCCAGAGGGTCCAGGTGCAGGTTACCAGACATATACCGATTTCGAGTTTGATAGCTCGCTAGGTCGACGATACTAGTGCCTGATTGATATCCAGTCTATAAAGGACAGAATTATAGAAGAACATAGTACGTGAAATATAAGTGTCTACATCTACTGGTCATTAGATTATATTTTGTCGATTTGGACGTATTTACAACGTGAAGTAAACGTTACTAGAATATTTCAACGCAAAACGTTTAATCAACCACTACAACGTTTTGAAAACGTTATATAAACGTGCGCGTGCCCATTACGTTTAACCTGAAATGATCAGTTTAAAACTCTTCTTCGCGTCCTCTCTTTTTAAGGAAGTCGTAGAAAATTTCTTAGGGAATGATAAAAGTCATCATAAGAAAATAGTGCAAGATGCTAGTGGAAACACTTCAATCCACATAGACGAAGTAAATGTTTTAAAAGAAACAGGATAATGAATATCCCTTACAGGATGTTCTAATAAATGTTTACAATACATAAAATTACGCAGTGTAGAACAAACTACATCTATCTGCCATTGGCTACTACTTGCCGAACTCAAATTATCACAGACACGAAGTGTTCTACATGCCAGTAGACATCATCGAAAGCTGTAGACCTCGCGTTTGACGAGAAACGATATTTTGCAAACACGGAATTCCAGAAAACAACTACTCTACGGGGTTAATGCCCCGACCACCATTGAATTACAGTCAGTCCACCAGACACATACCGAGCTAGGATTATTCGTCCGATACCTCACCTATGGCATACTGATGATAACTTGAAACCAGTATAAGTCTGATGGGCTACTGACGTGTGACTAGCTGTTTGCTATAGGTTTTTCAGGTGTAATTCAATGCTGGTCAGGGCATTATCACGCAGAGTAGTTGTTTCCTGGAATTCCATGTTTGCAAATTATCGTTAAGGAATAAATTTTAATTTTTAATTAAATAAATGAGATACTTTAAGTTCACAGCTGTCACTAAAACTACACCTTTTATGTCGATCGGCAAAAAAAGATTTAGGCATAATGTATGCGTTTGAAATGAATTGAAAAATTAATAAAAATGTAGTTAACGTATGTAATATATGCCTCTATCAAAAATTATGAACTGAAATATTAATCCAAATTGATACTATACAGTAAAAAAAAAAAACAGTATTCAACCATCCGGACCATACTTTCTGAGAAGATCTAAACATGTGTGCGCAAAATGTGCCAATTTAAGAACGATTTTAAATTCCATGAAATAGTAATTTCGACAGAATATGTAAAACGTTAACGCCGCGTACAACCTAAACTTTACGTAGCCCATTTTACTTATTACCCTCACGGAGTTTTACAATTTCAACGTTCTCTCGAATAATTCTCTGCAGCATGCACGTTTCAATTTACCCAACAAAGAATCCATACACACACACTCAACGTCGAGAACGGCCTCCATCATGCCTCTATAAATATTAATGGGACTCTATTAAGATTCCATCTGACCACCTGGGGCGTCCCGACTCAAGCCGCAAAGAAGGCTGTACATCATGTCTAACCAAATTAATTTCGCTATATTCCCCACCTACGATACGCAAGCGGTAATTTTCTTGATGGTGGGGACGGGAAAACTTAGAGCCTCGACTTTAACGTGTCTCATATAAAACTTTCCACCTGAATATTTCGTTTAATATGAAGTTTTGAAAAATTTCAAAAACGTCGATTTAATTTGAGAGGGTTATCGACTTACATCATTACCTACTTATTTTGTACTGTACCTTACCCAATGGACACGCATACGTTTAAAACACATTTAAAAGTGGTTGAAAATGTCACGCGTAAAAACGTTATTTTTAACTAAAATGAAACGTTATAAAACATTGTTAGCTATGTTTAAACAACATATAAATTAAGCAGTTTATACACGTTTATGGAAAACGTTTTATTTAGAGTTTTATTAATGCTTGATAACGTTTTTGCATTTTTCAACATTAAAAAAATATTACGGTACGAGTATTGGTACGATTATCTTTTCAAATTATGGTAATAATTCAGTGATGATTAGTTACCTATACCTATACAAAATAGAATTTCGGCGGGCTAATGGCCTGATCTCTCGACTAACCAGCAATGAATTTACACCCAGAAAACTTGTAACAGACCGCCAGGTCCAGAGGGTCCAGGTGCAGGTTACCAGACATATACCGATTTCGAGTTTGATAGCTCGCTAGGTCGACGATACTAGTGCCTGATTGATATCCAGTCTATAAAGGACAGAATTATAGAAGAACATAGTACGTGAAATATAAGTGTCTACATCTACTGGTCATTAGATTATATTTTGTCGATTTGGACGTATATACAACGTGAAATAAACATTACTAGAAAACGTTGAATATTTCAACGCAAAACGTTTAATCAACCAGTACAACGTTTTGAAAACGTTATATAAACGTGCGCGTGCCCATTACGTTTAACCTGAAATGATCAGTTTAAAACTCTTCTTCACGTCCAAATTTTTAAGGAAGTCGTGGAAAATTTCTTAGGGAATTTTAAAAGTTCTCATCATAGGAAAATAGTGCAAGATGCTAGTGGAAACACTTCAATCCACATAGACGAAGTAAATGTTTTAAAAGAAACAGGATAATGAATATCCCTTACAGGATGTTCTAATAAATGTTTACAATACATAAAATTACGCAGTGTAGAACAAACTACATCTATCTGCCATTCGCTACTCCTTGCCGGACTCAAATTATCACAGACACGAAGTGTTCTACATGCCAGTAGACATCATCGAAAGCTGTAGACCTCGCGTTTGACGAGAAACGATATTTTGCAAACACGAAATTCCAGAAAACAACTACTCTACGGGTTAATGCCCCGACCACCATTGAATTACAGTCAGTCCACCAGAGCTAGGATTATTCGTCCGATAACTCACCTATGGCATACTGATGATAACTTAAAACCAGTATAAGTCTGTGTGACTAGCTGTTTGCTATAGGTTTTTCAGGTGTAATTCAATGCTGGTCAGGGCATTATCCCGCAGAGTAGTTGTTTCCTGGAATTCCATGTTTGCAAATTATCGTTAAAGAATAAATTTTCATTTTTAATTAAATAAATGAGATACTTTAAGTTCACAGCTGTCACTAAAACTACACCTTTTATGTCGATCGGCAAAAAAAGATTTAGGTATAATGTATGCGTTTGAAATGAATTGAAAAATTAATAAAAATGTAGTTCTTTCACTGATTTCATAGCATATAAGCTAATCTAACGTATGTAATATATGCCTCTATCAAAAATTATGAACTGAAATATGAATCCAAATTGATACTATACAGTAAAAAAACAGTATTCAACCATACGGACCATACTTTCTGAGAAGATCTAAACATGTGTGCGCAAAATGTGCCAAATTAAGAACGATTTTAAGTTCCATGAAATAGTAATTTCGACAGAATATGTAAAACGTTAACGGACGGGAAAACTTAGAGCCTCGACTTTAACGTGTCTCATATAAAACTTTCCACCTGAATATTTCGTTTAATATGAAGTTTTGAAAAAACTCCAAAATCACATAGATTTCACTGTATCTCATTTTGGACTGGAAAAATTTTCTTTCCTATCTTTTCTAGTTAAAAAAGATACACCGTGTTGAAGCAATGGTTTCTGAGAAAAACGCATCTAAATCTCATGATGCATGCAATTTATCTAAAAGTAAAGTCAAATTGTTGCGTAAGTAATGGACCATACTGTAACAGCAGAAAACTGCGACCAAAATAAGTCGATTTACTTTAGCTTATCCTAAAAAAATCCAAAAATCCACCAAAATCAAGAAAGATACAGGGTGTCAAAATTGAAGAAATTTTCTTATCCTATCATTAAAGCAATAGGAAATCTGAAATCAAGTGTACAAAATTCTTGGAAGTGTCACATCTCTTGTATAGTATCTTTGTTTGTTAAGCTAAAGACTATTCTTGACTTATACAGGTCTAACCAATTACTAATTTTGTTACCATAACAAAAAATGTGTGACTAATAATTTTAGGCAGAAGTTTCCTGGTTTTTTCTTACAAATCAATGAAAAGAAATACAGCCGTACTTATTTCAAAAACATCCTGTATAACAGAATCAATGTGTCGTTCTACTTTCTCCGCTACTCCCTGTACAGTAAGAAAGTAAGTTCTAATTAAACCGGACTTATATGAGCGAACTCCGCGTGGAAGGAGAACATAGCGACGGAGCTTTTCCCCTATAGAAGTACAAATACCGTTTGATGGCCAGAGACGCAATTTCTTTCAGAAAGGGACTTAAGCCGGTAATTCTCCCCAGGAAGTATGGCGGGCAACAAATAACTAAAAGCCGGATCTCCAAACCTTATGTAGGGCCAAATTAGGTTCTCAAATTTAATGGTCTTTTTTCAGCCCAATAAACATCTATACAAAGCCTGCTTGTTTCTAAAGGAGCCGGATAAATTTAGTTACTCGGGAACTCTGTTGTGAGCAGTGTGAGATAAAAGGTCAGTGAGAGTTGAAAATATTTCATACGGAGAACAGAAATATGTACCTACGGGGCTATCGTTGGGAAATGCCACCCGAACTTCTTTATATTCAAGTTTAGAAGAATATGATGATAAATAAGAAAATTGTAGCTATCAACAAGGAGTATTTTATGTTGTACTAAAATTTGTTCAAGGAGTTTTAAAAGTCGTGGCGAAGCTTTGGACATCTCAACTAAAAATTAGTGCATCCAATTTCAACTATACGTAGAAAAATGATGTCCTTATCTTTTGTTCTAGAATCTGGAAATACTTTAGCACATTTAACGATCTGAACTAACCTGTTTCGGGCCTTTCCTAACCATTAAACTAGGTATATACAGTGTGCGCGCTCAAATTAGGTCTATCAATATAAATATCGGAAAGGTGTCAAAATAATCAGGTCTCAGTTTTTAAATGAAATGCCTTGTATGATGACACAACTACCTACATATCCTCTCTATTACAATGGTATTATAGCAGGTTTGACGGACCTATAATGGTAACAACTGTCAAAAAGCTTAGCATTTATGGCACAATGTTTTGACCAAGACTCCTTTACTACAAGAGATACAGTGTGGTCCGTTGTTCATGGCTAATCATTGGAAATCGTAAAATATACAGAACAGCTGCTGAAATTAGAAGAACGTTGCACCTTTTGATGTGCATTAAGGGCTCCGTATTCTTAAAATAGTGGGTAGCTTCAACCTTAGACTACAAAAAAAGTACTATTGTTTATTGTCGATAAAATGAACCGTTTACGAGAAAAAGTTCGCCTATGTTCGTATATTGAACTCCCTTATGAAGTTTTTCAATAATTTCGTTAAGGTGCCTCCTGGGATATCACTGAGTTTTTAAATTTTGTATTTTTTTGGATTAAACATCTTAAAATGAAACTTTTCTGTTTGAATGACTTTCGTATCGCACTATGTTGTCGACGAAGAAAAAATAGAAATCATGGCAATTTTCATTAAAAATAAAACATGAATTCGTTATTTTTTCTCTCGTAAATGGTTGATTTTAGCAACAATAAACAACAGTACCTTTTTTAGTCTAAGGTTGAAGCTACCAGATTTATTAGTTTAAAGTCTTTATCATACATGGTGTTTACTTTAGGCATTAAGTTGTAAAGCTTAGCCCGCTCTTGGTAAACTAAAGAAGCTAAATATGTTTCAAGGAAACTATTTTAAGAGATCCTTACTAGTGTCCATCACATTCAATTATTATTAAAGTACTCGCATATTGAGACCGTAGGAAAATATTTTTTATCTTATTTTTTGCATGTTCCATCTGCACCCGAGAGATTCCCCACATTTACCTGGACACTCTGTATAATAACTGAAAGAGGCCTAACCAACAAATTTTTAGGTACCTACAGAAATCTATCAAAATAAGTATATTTTTAAATTCAGCTAGAAATATTTTTATAACATAAACTTACAAAGTTCTGCATATAAGATTGTTCACGTTTGTTTATAAGTATGTGAAAATAAATGTTAAAATGTGGGGTTATAATAGCAAAATAATGTGTCATACAAATTCATTTTAAAAGTTATTGTTTGAGGAGAATTTAAATAATAAAAATGGTTAAACAAATCGTCAATAATTTTATTTTTTATATTACTTTTGCTCTACGTGTTTTATTTTTCGAGATTTGTTTACCTAAAAACCACCACAAATTCGATCATTTTACAGCGAGAAATACGGCGCCCTTAAGGTAAACCAAACACATTCAAGACATCTGCTGCCGTTGCTAAAATATTATAAAAAAACTGAAAATAGCGATTTTAGAAATGATCTAGCGTTATAATTTTTTAACAGAAATAGCCAAAATTTGCTGTAGAGAGATAAGAACAACTAGCCGTAGAATAATTATTCTTATCGCCTATGCAGAAAAAAAAAATCTTGCAGCAAACAATTCAACTTATTGAAACATAACGTTTTTCTCGGGAAACAAATCTTTATCACTTTTTATATTGACATACTCTGTTCAAATCATTTTCAAGCATTTTTTTCATTTTACACGAATTTTATAACAATAATTAATGATTATCCATTTAAAGCTATTTAAGGGTAGTTTAGGGGTAGTAGCGACATTTCCCCAGCTATCTGACGTATTTCTGGACCCTTTCTAATGTTAATTAACAATAATCAATTGATTTTTTATGATTTATGTGTTCCCCCGGATAAGCCAAAAATCGGCTATTTTTAACATTGTCCTTTTTTATAGGCATAGAATTTTCTTTTCGAAGTATTTTATTATTGTATTTAGAAGAAGACTTTGACACCTCATACACTTTTTTATTTAATATCAAATTTTGTTGGTTTTAGAAAATTTACAAAACTTTAATTTCTATCTTCAATGCTATTCTTAGATGGGATGGAAAATATACAATGCACAAACTACTAATGCACGTACCAATTTTTAAACAAAGCTGACTACTTAGTAACAAAAATGGTGCTATCAAATGATCCCCTTAAGAGCTTACAGCTCATATAACTTTTGAAGAAGAAAACAGTACGAATATCAGCTTCTAAACTCGAGCAATTAAACTTCTTGTATTTGTTCGAATCACCCCTCAGATTAAACTGGAGATAATTTGTTGAAACTAAGACAATCCTATAAATCAGAGTTATTTTTAGCCCCATTCAAAAACTTGAGCATAAAGTACTTTTAATGTAAAACGCCCTATGCCCTATATTCACATACCACAGCAGAATTTCTGTGAGTTTTCAAGGTACAAAGAATAAAAAGTATCATAAAATCATTTGAAAAACAAAGGTTATTTTGAAAGGTAAAGAATATAAGACCAAAAAAATAATGAAACAAAGTTTACAGTCTTATAGATTATAGGTTGCTTTCTTGCATGTTGGAAGGTCATATCCCTGCATTTTTTCTTATCTTAATGATTACTTGAGCCTTGCATTTACTTACACTACATTAGCTTTTGCCAAGAAATTTGGAATATGAGTTGTAAGAAAGTTGATCTGTAATAGATAATTTAGGTACCATTTAGTTTTTCTTTGGAACATATCAGTAAATAGTTAGAAATATAATGCAAGTATTGCATTGCAGAAAAAAAAACAAAATGCTGTTTTTATTAATTCGTAAGGTTTTTATGAATGGATTTTCAACGAACAAACACAATATTCGCAAATTCTTCGCATATCACGAATCATGCATAACGAATCGAATACAGACTATGTGCGAATTCGCGATGCGTGGTTTGTAAGGAATTCGTGCATCGTGTGTAGGGTTTTTATGAATAGATTTTTAACGAACAAGATCCTGCACATGATGCATGAATTCCTAACATGCCGCGCATCGCGAATTTACTCATAGTCTGTAGCGGGCCTAAGGTGTTGCTAGCGACTTCTGTGCTTATATTTAATCCTAAAATCAGGTGTACCTACGTTTTGTGAGGAATCAAAAAATATGTAGAAATCAATGAAATCTGTAAAATCATGCAAATCACATGAAATCATGCGAAATCTTGTGAAGTCACCGAAATCTGTGAAATCAGCAAAATCACGTAAATCAGTTGAGCACCTAATTTCATTTGGTATATTTGTCATGCGTCAGAAAGCTTTTAATATTAAGTATGTTGATTTTTTGTTTTTTCCTAAATTAAATCTTTAAGTTTAAGTAAGTAAGTTTTGTATTTACTTTTATGTATGTACTTTATGGTGTTAAGTGCAAATAAGTAGAACTGATGTTCAAGTTTAGCTTGATTTAATTACTTAGGTACAGGTAGGTAAAACTGAAAATGAACAAAATTTTATTTAATCTCCTATGCTTATATCTTTACACAATCTACTATAAACTATTTCTTAAATTATTCCATACTTGGTGATTAAGTATAAAAAGAAAATATCTCGGAAAATATTAAGTAGGTATTCACCTTTCCATAAGGACAAGTTAATTTTAGTCTCATTTATTTAACAGTTGTAATGCTGGTTGCTTACAGCTAGTGCAAATTTAAACTTCCATCTCAAATTCTAACGTTGTTTTAAAAAAAAACTAGTAAAATCAAGTAAACATATAAAATCTGGTCAAATAACGAGAAATCAAGTAAATTAGGAATTCATGTGAAATCGGATTTCGTTGATTTCCATTAAAGTAATAGATAATCAGGTGTACAAAATTTTTCAGGTGTCACACTCCTCGTATTTAATCCATCGTATCTTAAAAATAGCCGAGTTGTCATGAAAGCACAAATAAAAACAATTTAACGAGTTTACATAGGTACCTATATATTTTCACAATGGTTGTGTCACTGTCAAGTGGCTGGAATAAAATTTTACCTCGAATGTTACTTACATAAAATTTTTCTCTGTGTAGATGGAAAACAGAAACAGTAACAGTAATAAATAAATTGCAATACCTAAATAAAGCAAACAGTAAATAAGTACAGAAAAATACAAAAATACAAAGTGAACAAAACAAGAAAATAAAACTTAAATAATAATAATAACCGACACCAGCTTTCAAAGCATCGGAGATTAACTAATTAGGTACAGAGTGTTTGACAAAGTTGATACAAAACCTTAGGCGGTAAAAGTAGAACCAAAAAAAGTAAAGAAGTTATATTGGTTCCCTTCAAAAGGGTCTTATCATTTGGATATTTTTTAAATTAACTTTCTGATTAAGATAATGGAACGATGTATGGTTCAGAACAATCATATTTTAACATTTTTAACATTTTCGCATTATAGACATCTGTCATGGTGACAGTTATCATATAATGATGAATGTCACTTTCTGTAATGGAAATAGTATGCAGGGTAAAAAGAACCTACGGACGTACTACTTACAAAGTTACTAATTAGCATAAATAGAAGAGTAAAGAAAAGAATTTTTTATTTTGATTGTTTAGGTTATAACTTGACCTATAATATAACTGAATCATAAATTATTATTAATCAGAAAGAAAGTTATTTTAAAAAATATCCAACTGATAAGACACCTTTGGAGAACCATATTCTTTTTACTTTTTTGGTTCTACTTTTACCGCCTTAAGTTTTCTACCAACTTTTCCAAACACCCTGTATATCTAAATATTCGCTAAGTATTCACAAATTGAACATAAATGGGAAAAATGTAAATATCTTTGTTCTCACTGTGGGTAAAACAATTACAATGTCTTTGGTTTACTGGAAAAAAATGTTTTGAAAAAATACATATTGATTTTGTATTAGTTTTTAGTAGATATTCCCATTATGTCTGTTACAAAGACAACATTCCCTACATTTATCTCGACAAATTTAGCAAAACCCGCCAACAGATTCAGGCATTGAAAAAAATAAAATTCAGCTAAGTGTATACGGTATAACATGGTAGAGATATTTTAAATATTAATGGTTTTAAATGGGTAAATGAAATAAATCCCAGAACATCTAGAAACAATTTTTCACTAAAAAAATTTAAGAGGAATACTTGTTTACTTTTAGTAATTACATGTAGGTATTATTATTTGTTAACATGGTACCTAGATTAGACAATTATTAATATTGATATAATTATTCCTTTTATTATTAAGTAATACAACGTAGACATTTAATCAAAATCTTATTACAAAAAAGAAAAGTTTTTCCTGATGTTACATCAAATACATTTAAGAAACAATATGAACAGCATTCAGAAGGTGAAATTCAGAAATATATTATTATAGGTACCTATCTATCTAGTTGGGTATGTATGAATACTTATTAGGAGTTAGAACATTATCTGATTTTAAATCTAATATCTACGACACTAAAAAGTATTTAACTAGTTTGTTTTATCGACTACTTAAATAAAATCTCGCTTTTTAGTATAACTGTAGTGAATTAACCACCGTATTGTTATTTGTTATCCCCCAATTACGAAAATAAACAAAAGTTAAATTAACTCAAATAGGTTAGGACACATGTTTTTGTTAGCTTACCTGATTCCTGACGTTGATAACGAGCTGAGTGTCCGTGAATTTCACCAGCACAAACATACACAAAACAAAAAGGTTCGGATAACAAAAAATACTTAGTCTAAAACACATTTTGACGTCTCTTTAACCGACTCGTTACCTCAAAAACACAAACCCACCATTACCTTGGGACTGACAGAAGCACAATGCGGTAACTGCCGGATAGGCAACACATAACACGTTATTCCCTTCGAGACCGGATTGCGCAGGCCTGCCAACATGTGGATTCTGTTATTGATTCCATAGGCGCCGCTTGAGCGAGATGAGGAGGAAACGGGTTTTACAACATTGTAAATATTCTAATATATAATATATAAATCAATAAACAATAAAAGTTTGACATATGATCCCATTTTGTATATAATAAATAGAAAATTGTTTACAACAGGAAAACCTCTCCAATCTTAATTAAAAAATTTCTACCCCCCCTATTTTCGAGGGTGCTGAATGCAATTCTAAAATTAGTTTTTTTGCGGAGTCTAGTTTTCGAAACAAATAAAATCAATATCGAAACCTCTATGTATACATTACATTAGGTTGAATATAACGGCTCAGCCGTGGTTATACATGACGTCATGCTGTTGTCAAAATAAATAGGTGTTATATTGCAACTTCAACCTAAAGTAATTTTACTAACGTAACATAGAGGATACAATTATTTATTATATATATTTTTTAAAACACCCTCAAAATAGGGGAATTGGAATGGAATTGTTTTTATAGAGATTGGAGAGGTTTCCGCTAATTTAAATAGTGAATAAATTAAATGGAGCGCTATAATGTTGTTTCTTTTGATATAACCTGGATAAGGCATTAAATAATACTTATTCAACCTCAAGCATACAATAATAAATTGGAGAGTGAGCAAATAAATAATACATTAAATAACACAATAATAATAAATTTTTGAAAAATGAGTAAGTACCTTCTATAGCGTTTAATTCATGTTTTGTATGTAATGCTACAAGTTACAAGTACAATGTTATTTGCATAATTAATTGCAATGAGAATTGGGCTTTGGGGGGTGTACTAACTTCCCGAGCCTACGCCTCTTTTAAGAGTAGTAAATAGTTATATGTTATGGGGAGAATTGAGACGACTTACGTCATACGAACAAATGAATAATTTGTCATATTTTCATCAAAATATTTAAGAAACTGCAACTGAGAATAATGGAGCTATGTATTACACTAAATGCTTGCCTTATATATTGCACTAAATTATAAAAAATGATTGTTTTTAATGCAACAAACTATTGAAAATTATGTTGGCAATAAAAACAATTGCGTAACGTCAGCCGTGACGTAAGCCGTCTAAACCCTTGCGGCAGCTATAGTTATACAGTTACAATTTTTTTAACATAGTTTTATTATAATTTTTAAATTTAGTAAATTGTGTTATTGTTTCGTAAATTATATAAAAGTTAAAACAATCGGAAAAAAACTTCCTTTGTAAGCATTACATCTACATGCGTAAATTATGTTATTGTGAAATGAGAATGGTGGGAATTATTATTTATTACAAGAATGCATTGCGATCGATTATGGCTCGAGATCATTTCTCATATTTATTATTTATTTATAAAATACAACTAAACGTTTCGACTTAACGATTAAGGTGTGTTGTCCATTTTATGCAGTTTAAAATGCGCGATTCAATAGCACCATTTTTTTTTTTCAAAATGGATATGTTGCATGTTGCTAATGCGTTGTTAGATAACGAAAAAGAAGAATAGGTACCTGATTTTATTGTATTTTTGTAAATAACGAGAGAAGGTAAAACACATATTTTTGAATCGAAATATTTAAGAAGGCTGGTTCCAATGTGAATAACGCGCAAATACGGATGTTGAAAAGCCACAATGACCTTGAAACTTCACGTTATGGAGGTTCGGCAAAAGTTTTTGCCCCGAAACCGCTTGCTATTCTAGCGGCACGATATGCTGCATTACTTTTGATTTACGTAATACTAATTTTGCAAGAAAAAGTGTAATTTTTTGTGAAAAATTGTTTATTTGACATTAACTCAAGTAAATAAAATTATATCAGATTATGTTGTTGTTGTTATATACTTTTAAAAAATCGCACCATGATTGATTGGTATTATTTATAATAAAAGTTCCAAATATGCATACTTAAGAAAAATAATATACAAATTTAATTTCTCTTTAGTCAATATGTTAATGGCCTGTACATCTATAATACCATGTATCATGAATATGGATGAAAAACATTTTTTCCACAATTTTTGTTTAATTTTCTTTAATTGTATGCATATATAGATATAGAAAAGACACAACAAACTCTTTGTTCTAATAAATTGATATAATCCTATCGTGGACAATTTTCTGACTACGCCTATGGCTGATTCGGGCTTGGATGTTCTCGACTCCGAAAACTAATTTGAACAGCGGGAAAAGACATAAATTTTGTAATTATCTTTTACTGAATTCTTTTTACACAGTGGTGTCTGAAACATTTTTTTTTATTTTTAGAGATACAAGATCGATTAAGTTAACAAAGCTACACATTTTGTTGTTGTTTCGAAATATGTACAAACCAAGCTAAAAAATTTGCATGTAGTCTTAATACTTGTAACTGGTGCGGTATGTAAGAAAAGTAATATTTGATGATAAACAGGCAATCCTCAAAAACATCGATCGTACATTGTACAGGGTGTTTCAAAAATGACAGCAGTACTGCTGGAGCTGATAATCAGCCTGCTGTTTAGAGACACACGTATACCAAAGTCATTGTAAAAAATATGTTAAGTACCAACCTCATATCGAATTATTAATATTATCTTCTTATTTATTTTAGATAGGAAGAATAACGCAAATGCAAGGTCTTCATATATTCCATTTTCAAAGGGTGCAAGATTTAATGCCTCAAGATTTTCCAGCTCGGCTTCTGTCGATGGATTTTGGGGCATAGAAATAAATTATCAAAGATATTGTGATCTGATGAAGCAAATTTCAGCAGATGTATGTAAAGTTTTTAACAGGCACAATACCCATTTGTGGTGCGAAAACCCAAGAGGAGTACGACAAACTAATTTTCAAATTAGATTTTCCATTAATCTGAGGGCGGGAATCATTGGGAATCAGTTGATTGGCCCAAATGAATTGCCAAACAATTTGAATTCCCAATGATATTTGGACTTTCTACAAAATCGCCTACCTGAATCAACATGATGGAGCACCAGCTCATTTTGGCCAGGCGGTTCGTATTTGGCTGAATGAAAAGTATCCTGGCCTATAGCCTGGCCAGCGGGATCACCGGATTTGAATCCGATAGATTATTATCTCTGGGGTCATATGAGTAATCTGGTTTATGCAGCTAAGATGGATACTCGTGAAGAATTACTTCAAAGAATTATTTTAGCTGACAATCAAATAAAACAGAATAATTTTCAAATTCTCCGTGCCTCACAGAATATTCTACGCCGGGCTAGAACAAAATGTATTGAACAAAATGAAAACTTATTCGAGCATTTTCTCAACTAACAAACAAATTTCCTAATTCCCATAAAAAAGTGTCCTGTAAAAATGTCTTTTACTATTCGTTGCGTATTCCAATTTTTATTTTATGATGAGATCAATGTTTTCTTTAAATCGATTTTGCTCGAAAACGGGGCATCCTGTCCAGATTGAACAAGAGTACCTTTTTTGTGTAGAAAACTATGAAATTATATAATTTGATCTCAACAAGAGAAAATACCCAAAAATAAAAAAGTGGGGCAATATTTACCTTGGGCACCCTCAGAATGTGACGCCTCTGAGCAAATATTTTAAGTTGTAAGAACAGAGAATTTTGTAGCATGCGAAATGTATGCTACCCACCAAATTTTGTGATTTTATTTTGAATAGATATTCTGGAAAAACCATCTTCAAGATTCCCCTTTTGGGAAGTTCTAGCCCCCTTATGAATCATTTTTAGGGTCATGATTAAAGGAACTTTTTGACTTATTTTCACATGTATATTACATGGCAGAAATATTGCGCGCTAATTTCAGGACACCCTGTATAGCTTCAATACTAGTACGCGTCACAAAATTTGTAGCGTACCAGGTGCGTCGTGTTACTGATTGTTATAAAGTGATTTGTTTATCTTTTGAAAGGTCGAGTAAAATTTTTTGTTTTCGATTCTAGTCTATTAGGCCTTCCGAGTACATGGTTAAAATTAATGACATTATGAGTGAATCACCCTGTATTTGTTACCTTTCGTTATCTTACCCGTATGTGAGATAACATAAAGTTATAGAAGAAACCAAGACAGAGGTTTATTTGAAGATATTAAAAGCAAATGCTAGATTAATTTGTAAGATTCAGTAAGTATGTCTTTAACCCTTTAACTAGATAAACAAGAGATGTATCTAAAACAAATACCGTGACATCGATACAGCGGATATATTGTCTTGCTAGCTGCGCTTTGTGAACACCCGATGCAAGATGGCTTATGCAATGCGGGTGCATACAAACGAGGAGTTACGCGACATCAGGATGCGCCAGGCGTAATATGAATCCGCCGAAGTACTGCTGGGTTTCAAAGAAATCGACAGTCGGCGATGACGACGAAAACCAGTGCAGGCAAACTATACCGTACGTGCACCAGTTTTATTTCATTTTTTATTCCCATAGAAGCGAAAAATTGGTATTGGAATATAGCGGAAGTGCATTTGTTATTGATATTGTTTTAATGGATTTGGTTGGGCACTGGAAAATAGGTAGAGGAATTTCGGGTAATATGGAATACCGTCTATATTTAAATAGAATTTTTTTAGTAAGTGCGTTATTTACAATGTACTATTAATACATCATATCAGGAAACATAGAACTATATATTTATTAAAGTATATATCTGTTTTAAACGACAATATGACTTGACATTAATGAAAAAATGAATAAGGTTCAACATTTTGAATTATAGAAAGTTTCGAGTAATATGAAACACATGATGGGGTAATAAGAATATTAATATTTTATTTTAAATTTATACATTTAAGAGCAAATGTCATAAATGTATATGTCCTTTTCAACACCTGCACACTCCTCGTGTGCCCAGCCATGACTGCTCACACATTGGATCCACTTTTCTCCACGAACGTCATCTGCAAATTTACCTCCACAGAAAAGACATTCTGCATCTGTGTTTGATACCGAATTGTTGCGCTTTGGATGAGAATAAAGATCGTCTTCACCCGACGATTCCTCTATCCAACATCAATGCTAGGATCTGAAGATGAATGTTCGAAATTCTTTTGAGATTTTGTTTTAAGGGAACACTTCTTCTTGCGAGAAAAAACTTTCTTCATCACACTAGTCTTGGGTACAGACTTGCTGTTTTTTCTAATGAGAGACTGTTCAAGTTCCTCTTTATGAGGCGTTGATGTTATAATTTGTGCTTTTCCACCGGTTTCTTTTTTTTTTTTGGATGGCAGTGGAAATCACTTGGACGACATTTTTTCAGGCTACTACTTGAATGTTGCAGATCTGAATTAATGAGAGCTTCCGTTTGCTGAGATGGCAAAAGTTACTTGATATGTTTCCTAAGCTGCTAGTTGAAGGCTGCTGATCTCTAAAATTATCTTTATTTTGATATTCTTGAGAACCGGCAGCTAAACTTTGTTCTAAAGGCTCTTCAGTTAGGGTATACGTGAGGGTAATATGGAATATGGTCCGTGCGCGTTCCATATTACCCGACCATGCCACTTGTAATATTTTTGTTGACAAATTCAAAAATCAAGTGAGCGACAAACAATGTTCCCTCAATTTTAAGGTTATGATAATTACATCTAGAATTTCATTCTGTACGTGCATAAATGCTAACTATGTGCTGAAACTTCTGCTAATCAAAGCGGGATGGCGCTACTAGATACTAGATGTGCTAGAAAATCATATTCCATATTACCCGAAACTCATCTATATTCAGTGAAATAAATACACAACCTTAAAAATACTTCTCTTCAATATTTTTAAGTAGTCGCATGTCCTCAGTTTATTACAAGGTAATGACACGCATAGTATATTTAAAAAAAAAATTTATTAGCAAATTGTACAGGTATACATTTATTTCATATTAGTTAAATATAAGTTTGTTAAAAACAACCCCTAATTCATTGTTTTGTTAAGATAATTTGTATTATCGTTGGAATTTTTAATATCGGTACTACAATGTCATAATAAAAAATATCTTATGAATGCGATTGTAGTACCATAAGTCGGCGTTTTACTAAAACAATGCTAACACTTTCTTAGGTTAAATAAGTACAGTGCCTTCATAAATGATTTCAAGCCACGTGATCAGAGCCGAGATTATCAAATCAATCGCAGAGCAATTCATATGCGAATATCCTTTTCCTCACTACGGCAATGAGAGAGACAAGAAATCTATTCGCATACGAGTTACTCTTCGAGAATCAGCAGGACGGTCACGTGGCTTGTAATCATTTATGAATACTCTGTACATATTTACTTAACAGTTAAAAATAATTATCCTATGGCTAAAAGGCTTAAGCTTGCACCAAGTAAAAATCTTACAGTGGTAGATAAATATTTTACTAACGCGTATGGCTAATATAAGCAAACATATGAATTTTGCAGGGTGCCTGGAAACAGAGCGCAGAAACTTTACTCAAAAAAATATGTAAAATTTTCCGGAAAAATCAATATTACTGGAGCTACGTATACTGAAGTTTTTTTTCTGATTTGTTTTTTGGCTATAACTTTTTTAATTTGGCACACTTGTTGCTTATATGAAGTATGCAGTGTCAGATAATACAATATATCTAAAATTACAGGGCTCTAAAAGGAAGAAAGGACCCACGCTACACTAATAAAAATTTGTCTGTAATTTCACATAACTTTACCTTGACAATTTGTGAATATTGCAAAGTTATGTAAAATTACATAATAATTTTGTAAATGAACACTGTAACTGTAATATTACAAAAATAAACATGGATAAAATTCGATATTATTTTAATGTGATTTTACGACTATTATGATAAATTCCATAGTAAATTTGGAATACTATAATTTGTATTGATTTACACATTGTAATTTTTAGGTTGGAATTGTAAAATATAGATATGTAATTTAACGGAATGGAAAATTTAAATTTTCTTATATTTTATATATACTTACCTTTATAACATGTATAGAGAAAAAATGTTCTATAACTAATATTATTTCACATATATGACTGAAATCAATGTGTGAAAAATGAACAATATGCACATGTTAAAAAAATATATATACCAAAGAGTTCATCAGTCAGTTCAAATATTTACATTTTGTTTAACCTGAATAGTGTAACTTAAGCCAATTTAAAAAAGTATTGTATTATTTTTGTAGCCTTATAGAGTGTATTAACAGATGAACTTGAAAAGAGGGAATAGTTTTTACTTTTAATATCATAGAAAAAATATCTGCTTGTTAAAATATACAAAAGTACAGGTTTAAGCTAAGTCAATACAATATGCAGGATATCTAACAAATTATTAGAAATACAGCACATTTTATTATTAGAATTCGATAATAAGTGAGTCACATTTTTATTTATAAATAGTCAAGAAGGCCTTGTCAGTAGCAGAAATAACTTCTATGTAGAGATTTTTTTAGGAGAATTTGTACATCTTTCCTCTACGTGTGAATTATCCATCCTTCTCTGTAAAAGTGTATTATTTACCCTCTATCATCTAAAAATGTACTGCAATGTACGTATTTCATTCGCATTAGAAAAATTTTTTAATATTTTTGCTGAAAATGCTACATAATTATTGTTCTTGAGACATCGGTATATTCCTATATATTCCTTGTTTTTTGCAAATATTTGTAGATATACGTATATCTGTTTGAAAATAAATATGTTTAGTTACAGTAAATTTGTAAAGTTCGGAAATTGTTCTACCAAGGTTAAAATAAATTAGTTAAATGCTTATTTTCTCATGAAAGATTGCGTTTCTGCTTTTACCTTGTATGAACGAAACATAAGGTTTGAAATAGCCGTCAAAGTAATACTATGATTGTTATCATTCAATTGTTTTCAAAGTACACTGCTTACATCGTAAAAGAAGTGAGATTCAGAAGTATGACCAAAATAATTAATGGTTGGTTTTTTCGACTTCAAACAAGTGTCAAATCTTGTATTTTAATTATTATTATTTTTTTAATGTAAAGTGAACGGTTAAAGGCAAAGTTGATAACTGAATCATTCTAAGTGCACATAGTAATGACAAGAAAATTTAATGTGGCTATAGTCACTTGGTTGAAAATAAATGAAATATTTGCCGCTATTGCTATAGAGCTAGTCAGTCTAGCATAGTAGCATCAATATAAATTTTTGCTAGACTAATAAGAAAGAGTTGATGCAAAGCCAAAAGTTAAAAAAAAAACTTCTAACCACTAGATTTTTTAGCAAAATTGTTTTTATTATGCCAACAACGTAATCTTTTTGGGAGACGACTTAATGCAGATATTTTGCTGAGAATAATCGATATCTGCTAATATCTAAAAGTATTTTTCTCAGTGTGGCACAAATATTTACTATTTTATAAAATAATTTTTAAATTCATAGTGCATTATTTCATTCATTATTTCACCATCTATAAACACATTTTGTACTCATTTACAATTCGATACCAAAAATATTTGTAGAATAGTAACTATATGTAAAAATTTGTTCATTCATATAGCAAACCTTTGTGTAAAATAAAAATTTTGATTTATTCATTTTCCATCCTAGTAAGATTAATTGCGCAAAAAACATTGAATGCAATGCAACTCTTTATTTCACTTTATTTCCATTATAAATTATGAACAAAATTGTGTTTATCACTTGGACTGATACTAAAAACATAACTAAAATTTATTATTAAAATTGTAATTGACGAAAGCGAATATATTTGCAATTAACTTAAACCATCCCCATATAATGCACTCAGATATTCTATGTGGGAATGGTTTCTATCTGACCAACAGTGTAACATCAAACGCAGCTTAATAATTCCTAATAGTAATTAATTTCATCCGCCACGAGCAAATTGTTGTTTGAATATCGTATTATAGTAGGCGACGTATATGTAGGACACTGCATAGTATTTGAAAACAAAATTAAATAAAGTACATAATTATCATATATTTATTAATTTTTCTGTTTCTTAAATATAAAACTTTCCTATCAGAGGCAAATAATTGTGTTCGTATTGATAAATTTGTTAGTCATAATATAGCAAATATGTAATATATCGAATATCCATCAGTTGGATCTAATTTTTTTTCAGAAGGTCTTCAAACTGCCTTCCATCTGCTTCAGCACAAGATAGTGCTCTGCACAATTATAACACTCTGGTCAGTGGCATTAGCATTAGCATAGCTATTTCATGAAATGCAGCATTTGCAATATTGTTAACGCCGACGGCGATAGAAGTCATTAGACTGTCAATGGTATCTGCAATATGGCAGGTCGCTTGGTGCTGGAACCACCAAGTCAAGTATAGAGTAGCCAGTGGCCACCAGATGTAGCTACGTGCTACAGAACCTGTATTAAGTTATACAGTTAGTGCTGTATATGTATATGACATCAGAATATTAACATTTACAGTTAAATTTAAATAATGTATACAGGGTGATTCAAAAAAAGGAAATTCACAACACTGGAACCTGGTTCACTGTATAATCTGACCTTGTGCGAGGCAAAGGAAACTTTTCTACCTGCCATTTATCTACTACCACCAATCTGTTGTCCTGTTTAAATCATTCGTCCCTTGCTTTTGATCGAGGAGATCCTGTAGACGTTCCTTACATGGATTTTACTAAAGCCTTTAACAAAGTTCCCAGAGAGACTTTCTTTAAAATTTGATCATTTAGGAATTCGAGGTAAACTGAACTCATGGATTTACAACTATTTGTGCAATAGAACATGTTCTGTTCGTGTTGGATTATACTGATCTTGACATCAAATACAGTCCGCGGTTCCACAGGGATCTATTCTTGGACTACTTCTATTCCTTGGTTAATACCACTAAACTAGAATAAATGTACTTCACATGGACAACAAAAATTCCCATCACTATTGCACTATAGATGAGTCCCGTGTTAAAGCGGAACAAAATCACTTAGGTGTGACAATAACTACACATCTTTCCTGATCCACTCATATTTCCAAAACCACAAAAAAGCTAATTGAAGATCCTACTTATTATTTAAAGCATTTCAAAATCCTAACCGCAGATTGTTTTAAATTGTACGTAAGACTTGTGGTAAAGTATGCTGGTACCATATGTGTTACTGAGTTTTTGTCTGCTTTGCGGAATATGAAAGAAACAATGTGTTTAAGGTATTTGGCCTGAAAAAGGGACAAGTGTATTTCCTTAACAACAAGTGTAATAGAAAGGCAGTTGTACTTGATACCTCGGCAGAGCAGGTACTCTAGAGCCGTTGGAATTAGGAATATAAAATAAGTGTCGTATATTTTTACCCATATATGTATATACTTACCTTGTACAGCTCGAATAAATTAGTATAAAAGAAATCGCCTTTTATTCAGCTACCATAAGTGTAAAGTTAACGTGGTAGCGACAATATGGTCACCTTGTTTGGTGAGGGACATTAACCTACTAGAAAATATTCATAAAAATAGTAGACAAGTTACCACTCTGAAGAGTTATACCTATTATAAGAGGCTACAAATCGTAAATCTCCCACTGCTTTCCGAACGCTGATCTAGAGGCAACACGATTTTTACTTACAAGCTGTTAAATAACAGTAGGAAAACTTCAAGACATCCATAAGAGATACCTTTTATTTAGAAAATGGAATCAACTACCCAATGATGTTATAACTTATGGAAGCGATAACTGTTTTAAATATAAATATGGTACTTTTAAAAATAATGAACTTATATGATGTTTCTGTTGCAGTGTTGTTTAGTCAACAATTAATATGGCATACCTATCTTTAATGTACTATTTATTTTGCAGTTTCAATTTATTAAATACGTTATAATTGCCTTTATAATTTGAGATTAATTGGTTTTGGCCTTTGCTCATCCCTTTAGTTTAACAATAATAATTTATTCTATGTTTATTTTATTAATTTGCTGAAGATTAGTATAATTTATGAATTGATGTCGGTGTGATATTGAAAAGTTCACAGTGTAATAGTAAAATTTTTATTTGTGGCACTTCTAACAAATTCAGTAACATTGCTCTAAATTTATCGCCTCTGATATTCTTCTATTCGTTCGAAAGAGATCTTGGATTTACGACCATGACGTGGATATCCATAACATTAGTTCCGGTATGTCCAATTTTCACAAAGTTATTCCCTCGATTATACCTCTGGTAGAATCTGTAGGAGTCGTTGTTGTCTAAATAATATTCTGGATTAATGTTCTCCGCGAGAGCATTCGCCACTAAATCGGAACTTCCAATGGCCCCGGCTGCGTCTGTGGGGCCGTCTATGCCATCTGTGCCGCAGCTAAGAAATGAAATATCCGCCGATTTTATTCCGAGATTATTAACATCGACCGAAAAAGCCAAAGCTAATTGTTGGTTCCTTCCTCCCCTTCCGCTCCCCCTGACCACAACAGTTGGCTCCCCTGCAAATAAAAGTTACAGTGGATGTTCTTTAGCTGCGACGGTTTTTATTGCTAACTGCTAATGTTGTACAGTTCATCATCTAAATATCAAATAAACGACTTTGTATTTCTTTCAGCGTCGTACTTAATATCGACTTTGAATTGCTACAATATTAATTTCTATCAATCAATCATCTTATAAAGTTCTTTTAATAACAAGGAATACAAATATTAGCAAATAAATACCGACAGATGATGGAAATACTAAAAGTTGGTATGTTGACTAGTTATTTGCTATTAATGCCATAATTTTTTTCAAACTAGTTAACTTTGGCTTTGAATGTAGTAGAAAACTACTAAAACACTGAAACAGTTAGGACTACGAATGTATGCTTACAATTCTGTAGGAGAACAAAATAGAAATACATGTTAGAGGGTACACAGGGTTTGCGTGTAATGTATAAAAATTAAAATACAGCTTCCTGACGATATTTGTCATAAAAAAATCTTATACGAAAAAGTTCAGTTCATTGCGTTTACTTATTAAACTGTTAACAACTTAATAAAACCAACAAAAACAAACTTGGCATTGGAATCTGAAGAGTCTTAATACCTCTTTAGACTTTTCTATCCTCTCCAGAACAGTGCATAAAAAATAATATTTTTTTTATTGAATACAGACTCTATATTACATTGAAATCTAAATACAGTGCTTTTAAAAAGTAACGAATAAATTCATTAATTTTTGAAATTGAGAAGTTTTCGAAAAAATCCCCTGGTACATCGATTTTGTTCTTAAAAAAGGCACTTGACATACGACCCATATTTGTGACGTCATCGTTGTTCGAGATATGACGTCATCGGTCAGTGGTCGCGTGGTTTAAGGCGTTAGTACTTGAATCGAGGTGACTAGACGGAGTTGGTTCGAGCCCAGCTGCCGGTAGACCGTATATAAGCTATATTCGTAGAGAGGATTGGCACCCTCTCTGTGGGTATGGTAGGGTGGAATAATGTTAGCTTGGGTCAATGTGAGAGATTGATGCCGGTTGATATTTGACTACCCCCCTAATTAATAAGGTTTTCCAGGTTTTCCTCATTCCTGCACTGAATAGTGGTTAGGACCTACCAACATAAGTCGTTCCTGGGCGCAAATGCGGCCTGCTTAATAATAATATGCCGCCCCCTCTCCCGCACAAGTCTCAGACTTCTGGGCTAATCCCTGTGATTAGAATGAGGGGTAGAGATATTATTATTATTATTATCGACATTTTTTTTAAATAGCCACCCCCAATTTTGACCATGAATAATATTTTCATGGGCCAAAAATAAAAAAATTCAATTCAACATACGTGTAGAAGAGATCTTATCAAACACTATATTTTTACATATTGTATTATTTGTCCAAGAATACAGAGTTTGCAAACTCGATCTAAACTAATGAGCGACATAGGCATACTGTATTAATGGAAAAAAATTGAGTTGGCAAACAAATTATTGTTTATGTCTGAACATAATGTATCAAATCAATGTTTCTGATTGAAGAAATGAATTTCTCGTAAAATTCTCATTTTTGCTTTCTTATACCATCAAAGACAATAACATTATAGTTACATATTTCACTGTTATTTGGCCACCACGTCACTGCATATTTATTACAATTGGTATTTAAACATTAAGCTTTACCTAGATAAAGTTTGAAAACATATTTATAAAGATTGGCAGTATGATTTTGACCATCGAATATCACAGCATATTTAAAAATGAATGTATTAATAATGTATTAGTGTAATTTAATATTCTGGAAAGTAGATTCATATTTTAGAATTAAATTAAGTACTTCAATATTGCGAAAATCATATACGGAATTGAATTTTTGTCCCTAGTTGACGTAATAATGATTTGTCCTTCTGTAGCAGTCGAGATCACTGCCAAATTAAATCTGTCGAACTTCACTCATGTTCCGTATTGGATTTAAACATTTTCATAAATGTAGAGTAAACAATGGAAAACAATTTGTTGAAATTTTGAAAGGCATGAGTCAAAAAGTTTTATAAATGGAAAAAAGTTATTGGCGTAGTGGTTAAAAGCTGCACCAAAAAGGTGCTTTGTAAAGAGCATTCACAAGTTTATGGACAAGTTGTTTTACGAAGAACAAAAACTGTACCAAAAGATATAAACAACTTTTCTAAGCACCCTTGTAATAATATTATGTTAAACATTTTTTATTATTTCTTGACATTTTCTCTTAAAAAAAAACTCGACAATAAAACAATTGCTGATTTCTCATGTGGAACAGTTTATATAAACATCAAAGGAATATACAGGGTGAGTCGGAAATAAGTGTAATAATTTTAACTGATGATTAACAAAGTTTTTATTGGAGTAAATTTTTGTTCTAATATACCTCGTTTCATAAATACAGGGTCTTGAAATTTAGAGGCAAATTGGATATTTGTTTTCATATCTCCCAAACGAATGGGAGAATTGTTTTGAAATTTGGTTTGGTGAATGCCACTATTAATAGTTATTACTCAGTGTACAGCCAGCAAAATAGGAAAAGCCAGTGGCGTAAATCATGAATATAGTGAATTTTATTTAAAAAAAACTATATTGCGTCACTGACTAATATTAAAACTAATCGTTTTTTAGATTAAGCCATTTTTACTACAAAAAAGTATTCGTGGATAATTTCAGTAAATAGCTCCCTTTTGGAGTAAATCAACTTTTTATGGAAATATGCAAATAGGTATGTATTTGCAGTAATTGAATTAAAATCCAACAAATAAAAGCTGTTAAGGTCATTAAAACTTATTTTTTGTTAAATGTAGTAAATAATTGTTTAAAAATTCATGTACGTCTCTTTTTTTAAATGGGTGATTTCATTGCACAAGAAGTCGCTAACATCGTTTACGTATTTTCAGGTATTAACAATATTGTGTGAAACTAACTACTCAGTGGACAAAAGCCCCAACCTGCGTTGAATTACACCCACAATATCTACCCATATATTCCTTATTATTAGCTTTTGTAACATTTTTTACTGTTTAAGAAAGGTATTTTAAGCTAATATGTATCAAATCTCCTACAATTCCTATCAATGAAGTCATATGTATGTTCTCTGATACCAAACATCTAGGTATGCTAATGAACATCCACAGACAAAACTCTATACAATAATTATCTAAAATTTAATATATTTACTAACCTCTGGAGTGGGAACTCGAAATTCAACCACAATAATTGAGATCTCACTTATTTCTGCGTTTTATAAAGGATCGCTTCATCAGGTGGCCTCCTTTAGTCAAATATCTAACTGAGTAGTTAGTTTCACACAATATTGTTAATACCTGAAAATATATGAAAAAACTATACATAAAAGGTAAAATTTTTTATTAATTTTTATTTATTTTAGTAGGTTGTTATGATATTCATTGACAGTTAATCAGTTTGACGTTGTCGATATTTCATTTTGACATTCAATTTCAAATAATTTTAATTTATTGATATAATCATTTTTATAGTTAGATATTTGACTAAAGGAGGCCACCTGATGAAGCGATCCTTTATAAAACGCAGAAATAAGTGAGATCTCAATTATTGTGGTTGAATTTCGAGTTCCCACTCCAGAGGTTAGTAAATATATTAAATTTTTTAGATAATTATTGTATAGAGTTTTGTCTGTGGATGTTCATTAGCATACCTAGATGTTTGGTATCAGAGAACATACATATGACTTCATTGATAGGAATTGTAGGAGATTTGATACATATTAGCTTAAAATACCTTTCTTAAACAGTAAAAAATGTTACAAAAGCTAATAATAAGGAATATATGGGTAGATATTGTGGGTGTAATTCAACGCAGGTTGGGGCTTTTGTCCACTGAGTAGTTAGTTTCACACAATATTGTTAATACCTGAAAATATATGAAAAACTATACATAAAAGGTAAAAATTTTTATTAATTTTTATTTATTTTAGTAGGTTGTTATGATATTCATTGACAGTTAATCAGTTTGACGTTGTCGATATTTCATTTTGACATTCAATTTCAAATAATTTTAATTTATTGATATAATCATTTTTATAGTTAGATATTTGACTAAAGGAGGCCACCTGATGAAGCGATCCTTTATAAAACGCAGAAATAAGTGAGATCTCAATTATTGTGGTTGAATTTCGAGTTCCCACTCCAGAGGTTAGTAAATATATTAAATTTTTTAGATAATTATTGTATAGAGTTTTGTCTGTGGATGTTCATTAGCATACCTAGATGTTTGGTATCAGAGAACATACATATGACTTCATTGATAGGAATTGTAGGAGATTTGATACATATTAGCTTAAAATACCTTTCTTAAACAGTAAAAATGTTACAAAAGCTAATAATAAGGAATATATGGGTAGATATTGTGGGTGTAATTCAACGCAGGTTGGGGCTTTTGTCCACTGAGTAGTTAGTTTCACACAATATTGTTAATACCTGAAAATATATGAAAAACTATACATAAAAGGTAAAATTTTTTATTAATTTTTATTTATTTTAGTAGGTTGTTATGATATTCATTGACAGTTAATCAGTTTGACGTTGTCGATATTTCATTTTGACATTCAATTTCAAATAATTTTAATTTATTGATATAATCATTTTTATAGTTAGATATTTGACTAAAGGAGGCCACCTGATGAAGCGATCCTTTATAAAACGCAGAAATAAGTGAGATCTCAATTATTGTGGTTGAATTTCGAGTTCCCACTCCAGAGGTTAGTAAATATATTAAATTTTTTAGATAATTATTGTATAGAGTTTTGTCTGTGGATGTTCATTAGCATACCTAGATGTTTGGTATCAGAGAACATACATATGACTTCATTGATAGGAATTGTAGGAGATTTGATACATATTAGCTTAAAATACCTTTCTTAAACAGTAAAAATGTTACAAAAGCTAATAATAAGGAATATATGGGTAGATATTGTGGGTGTAATTCAACGCAGGTTGGGGCTTTTGTCCACTGAGTAGTTAGTTTCACACAATATTGTTAATACCTGAAAATATATGAAAAACTATACATAAAAGGTAAAATTTTTATTTTTTTTTATTTATTTTAGTAGGTTGTTATTATATTCATTGAAAGTTTATCAGTTTGACTTTTTAGATATTTCATTTTGACATTCAATTTCAAATAATTTTAATTTATTGATATAATCATTTTTATAGTTAGATATTTGACTAAAGGAGGCCACCTGATGAAGCGATCCTTTATAAAACGCAGAAATAAGTGAGATCTCAATTATTGTGGTTGAATTTCGAGTTCCCACTCCAGAGGTTAGTAAATATATTAAATTTTTTAGATAATTATTGTATAGAGTTTTGTCTGTGGATGTTCATTAGCATACCTAGATGTTTGGTATCAGAGCACATACATATGACTTCATTGATAGGAATTGTAGGAGATTTGATACATATTAGCTTAAAATACCTTTCTTAAACAGTAAAAAATCGTTTACGTATACGGTTCTTGTAATGGAAATGGCCTGGCAGTCGTGAGCGAATACCATCGCAGATTTCCTAACTCCTAATTTTTTTTTAAAAAATGTTCTTCATAATGAAAATTCCACGCCACTGACTTTTCCTATTTTGCTAGCTCTACACTGGTTAATGGCCAACATACATACAAGTAATACCCTATTATAGTTTATTTAGTATTTAATATTGACTTGGAAATCAATTTAATACTGGCGAACAGTATTTAGTACGACTTTATTTAAATACTGCTTACCCTTATTTTGTCCACAAAATTACTTGTTATTGGTCAATAATTTGTCGGATGGGATTCCCTTATCCTTTTGTTTATTTCTCTCAGTTTTTGCCAATTTAATGGTGAATCAGAAAAAGAGTATAATACAATATGAATAAGTTTACTTATCCTCATTTCATTTTTCTTCAAACATGTAACGGAAACTAATTAAAAAAGGCAAACACATTTTATTTTTATTTTAGGTTAGAAAGATATCACAACGGATATGATCGATTATGGTCGAACGACCCGATTTAACAAATAAGAGAATCAGGTGGATTTTGATGGCTAGAGGATCCAGAGAAAACAGATGGGAGGAACAACGAAGCAACTGCAGATAACGTTGTTTCTGGGTTTTTGCCCTTCATCAGCGCAGTGCAGCTTAAAAAGAAGATGGAACAAGAAGGAAGGGCAAAAGACACGAACACAAGAGAATGACAAGTAGAAAGCCTATCTCTATTTGCGGCTTCGTGTCACACAACCTCTGGTTAGAGGCAAAGAGCAACAGTCACCGCAGAAGAGAGTCCTTCCTTCTTGTTTTTAAGCTGCACTGCGCTGACGAAGGGTAAAAACCCAGAAACAACGTTGTCTGCAGTTGCATCGTTGTTCCTTCCATCTGTTTTCTCTGGATCTTCTAGCCATCAAAATCCACCTGTTTCTTTTAAGACTGGATCCACTAAGCTCCTAATGTTCGACGTTACCTTAATCATGCATAGATATGGTCAAGCACTATCCTTATTACTGCTGCCTTAATGAAACAGCACATATGTGCATGCTTAGATGTCAATATAAGGGAAATCAAAATACTGCTTAACTCTATGAGACGTCCAATAACTCCCTAATGTCGAAGACCTTTTTCAATATTTATGTAAATACAATTATTGTAGAATATTACCGAATGAATTTATTCCTTTTCATACAAACTATAAAAATATCACTATTATATTGTTGAAAACGCGCGCTAATGACCGCCGCACCCAATTATCTCCTTAGTCGCATTGATTGTGTTCGATGTACGGAAAACTTTTGTTCGTTTATTGACATTGGCTTTATTTATGTACATTCGCAACCAATACCTGAAAAGCCTCCTTCTAGGAGTTAGAATTCATTGACAATAGCTAATAATAGTGACACACAGTCGCTACACCAAATTACAAAAAAATCCTTCCATCCGTATTTTTGTAATTCGAATTCGAACTTTTGTTTTGGAGAGAAGTATCTTGAGTTCAGTTACAGCTACTTCCGACTTACCTTGTATCTAATTTTAATTTTACCTGCGAGAATTAAGCAAATAGGTCTTGAGAAATCCAGATGCAGAATTTCGTCGACAACACCTGGCCTGAAGTGTAGATCTACCGCAGCGCCCTCCAGAAAAACTCTTGCTTTGTCCTTGTTACCAGAATCAGTAATTGCGGCGGCAAGATTGCGTGCCATCCGGGCATAAATTCCGCTGATTCTGTTCACATCGCCATCTATCTCCGTTGAAACAATTACTGATTGAAAACCCTTATTTATCGCTTCTTCTTTGGCTGCCTCCGCTGCTATTGTGTTATTACCTAAGTGTGCAAGGGAGTCTATTAATTTGAGCTGAAATGATTAAATGCAAAATTTCCGTTTCCTTAATTATACATCGTTCTGGGTTTTATGATTATTGCATGGAGCTCGGAGTAACGATGGCAGTTTCGCTAATAGCGTTATAATTATTATATTTCATCGAGAGGCTCTATTTTTATTGAGACAAAGCTGTATAATTTTGATAATTGACACTCGTGTTGACGTATTCTGTATAACTCTCAGTTTAATAAAGACATGTCGCTTAAATTTATCTGGTTCTGTTACATTAGACATCATCTGAGAAAAACCGAATTTAAATTTGGAGTATTTGAAAGTTAAGAAAATAAATAAATATCATTTCGATGTAAGGAAACATTCAAAAAATACTTTTTCAAAAACAACTATATCTCCATAATAAATTGACGTAACAACAATCAGAAGTCAGCTGAATACTTATGAGGTTATGTTCAAAACAATTCTTTCAATCGTGCAACGCTATAGATTCAGACGACGTGCCTACGTCATACGAAGAAATTAATAATTCATTATATTTTCATCAAAGTATTTAAGAAATTGCAACTGAGAATAATACAACTATATGCTACACTAAATGCTTGCATTATATACCTATTGCAATAAATTGCAAAAAATAATTGTTTTTAACGAGACGAAATATAAAAAATTATGTTGTGTGTAACGTCGACGACTTACGTCATTCCTGCAAATGAATAATTATAATCTCCGTTTTTCCGAGTTCATGAATGTTTTGAAAATTATCCCGAATCGAAGACGATGGATAATTTTGTCAAAGCATTTAAGCTCGTGGGAGATTCAGTAAGAAAATTACAAATCTATTTTAAAGTTTTAAACCAAGTTTGTTTACTAAAATATGTGGAATGTTTTTCTTTACAGTATTTATCTTTAAGTGTTAAATCTGTGGGTGTAGGGTATCTAAAGAAAACGTTGAAAGAAACAATGTTCCACCAATTTTGATTTCATTGTTTGACAACAAATTATTACAAAATAACGTAGAAAAAATATTGTATGCAACTCGTACAAAAAGTGCTTATTGCACTCGACGTGTTGTCCTACTCGGCCTACGGCCTTGTAGGATAATTTCACGTTGCGTGCAATAAACGCTTACTTTTTGCACTTGTTGCATAAATAACTATTAGTTATAGTCTAAGTTATGTTCACTAAAGTAGGTGAAACGCCGTTTTTAATTAATTTGTAAGTGCTGTATTTGCCAGTTCTAAATACATAAAACAAAATTATAGCTTAGATGGCTTTGGAAAAATTGTAATAACAATTGCCTTTTGGTGACAGTTCAACTATACTCGCGTCAAGAATTCAGACGACTTACGTCATACGAACAAATGAATAATTCATTAGGTATATTTTTATCAAAATATTTAAGAACCTGCAACTGAGAGTAATAAAACTATATACTACACTAAATGTTTGCATTATATATTGCACTAAATTGCAAAAAATTGTTATTTTTAAAGCGACCAAATATTGAAAATTACGTTGACAATAAAAACAATTGCCTAATGTCAACCATGACGTAAGACGTCTGAATTCTTGACGCGAGTATATTATACACTCACCGATAGCGCAGTATCATAACCTGTAAATGTAATTTGTAGCCAGAGTTTTTGTGGCAATATTAGTTAAATTAAAAAAAATCTTGTTAAATCGAAAAAATATGGAAAACGTTCAAAAATATACTTTATGTGCACATTGCGAGCAACCCTGTAATCTCAAAGTATATCACCCAAATTTAAAATATTTGTCGTACCTCATTGCTGTATGTAGCTTGCAGTGCAGTTTAGAAAATCTGTTTAGGACAATACAGAAGAATTTACTCAGTGTTAACTAAACTGTAAATCCAGTTAAAAAATAAAATAACTTAATTTTTGCACATCTATTCCCTATAAATATAAATTAATTAAAGATCGAATTTTAATCCAAAAATAAACAGTATATTTTTTATTTTGGAAAGAGATCGATTTTAATTTTGGCATTTTACAATGATTACTTCTGCGAAGGTAATTAATCAATTATAAGTATAATATAGAGTAATAGTAATAATATATTTAAATAATAGTAACTAAATAAAAATTAATTTGGTTACCTATAACTTATGAGAAAAACGCTGCCCATGAAAATGCGTTTTATACGTTAGTGTCGCAACTCTTAAAACAGATGCATCAAGCAGTGAATTACTAAAGAGAAGAAACTAATAGCTTAGTTCAGTTTCAAAAGATGCATATTAACTTTCAATTTACTTATATTGAAATTATCAAATCCCTTTCCACAAATATTACATGTTTTGTTTCCACTTGTACCTTGCCCTTGCCACAGCTTATTCCTTTGCCCTGGATCAGTGCACCGGTATCAACATAACCTCTTCGTCGACTTTTCTGACTGTGACTGTCAATCCCAGCGGATAGGGCTGGTGCTGGACATTTCACCTACTGCCCGTGACACCTACCTCTTACCTGCGGCTACGACACCAGCTTCTTTTTTTTGCATGCGATTGACACTACTTTTAAATATTTTAGTTTGCCTTCTCTTGATATTGAACCCATATAGCGGATTATTTAGTTATTACATGTTTTGTGTTCATTTTTAAAATCTGTTTCATTCACTACGAAGCTATAAAGTACGAAATGGTTAGCACTGACACATTTTTTAGGTTATGTGGCAAAAATTAACTCTGAAATGTTGTGTTAAAATCATAGTTTTTTGTTATTCTTTATAAAATAATTTAAAAGGATAATTTGTTCAACTTTATAACATTGTACAATGGTATTAACTTGTGAAATGTGAAACACTGTTTAAATAGTTGGTTTTCAACAAGTTCACGTGTATGGATAATTTTTGGAATCATTGAACAAAGTAACTTCCTGAATACTTTAATTGGTAGTATCAAACTTGCAGAAATTCATTTTTTAATCGTTTATGCTAAGGTCAGTTAAGAAGTTACAGATTGGGTTAATACTTATTATTGCGTAGCGTACTATCTACCCAATTTTACTTTACTTATTGCTAAAAACAAGTATTTTTAAATTAGAGTCAACCGCAAAAATTGAATTTACGTTAAAAAATTATTTATCTTTCAGACGATATGGCAACCTCGCCTTCAGTAAATCATATGGTATATTAGATTACGTAAGTGGCCTTCAAAATGTGGGTATTTAAAAAAATAATAACTACGTAAATATTTGAAATATTTAAAAATGACTTGACGCATTTGTATGACAAACTACACCTGCAGTTAAAATATTATTTAAGGTTCACCCTGTATAGAAGCGCATAAAATCCATATAAAATAAATTTGACGGAACAAGTCTATCCAAACAGTCTTGGAACTTTTTGATCAAACCTCGTAGCACACTTCGTTTAAAACCCAGAGCATCATTAATATTCTCATTCGTTTTTTACACAACTTATTTCTGGGGAAATTACCTATTATATAATTTCTGACGTGCTGGTAACCCCCATCTAAGGTCGGTGCGGCAGACTCGGAAAATTGATTTCGCCTTTGTAGTACACGTCTTATTGAATCTGGAATTTCCTCATATAAATGGTATTTCTTCAAGATTTCCAGCGCACTCCCGGGCAAATCGGTGTTTGGTATTGTTGGGCCGCTGGCGATAAAATCTAATGGGTCTTCTACGATATCCGAAAGCACTAAAGAAATTATTCTGCAGGGGTAAGCTACTTCTGCCAGCCCGCCCCCTTTCAACACCGAAATTTGTTTTCGGAGGCAGTTCAGTTCTCGGATGTTGGCACCTGCAACATAAGAGGGATTTATTCGTCGAGGAGGAAACTTAAAAGATCCATCAGCAGTTGATATCAAAATTCGTATTTCACGTGAGAAATGATAAGTCCCTGAAACATTTCCACTTTTTATGTATAAAAACTGAAATATTAATTTTTTCTTCTGAATTGTATACGTTAAATACAGGGTGTTCGGAAAGTAATGGGACCCAGCTTAAACATAGGTTCCTGTGATCAAATAGAACCAATTTGGACAAACTTAGCTTATTCCAAAAGTGCCTCATTTAGAAGTTACAGGGCTTCAAAAAAAATTGTTTTCTTGTTTTGGGCATAATTAATAAACTAAAAGTTCAATCAAGTTGAAATTTGGTACAGTTCTGTTTTAGATAAGTACAAGCATTGTGAAGGAGTAAGTAGTGCTGTATGTCGTAGGGGGCGCTCTTGGCAGTTTTTTTGTAACTCACGTTTATCGTATCTTTTTTGTTGGTCCTATTCTGATACGCTTGACGGAAAATTATAGTGAAGAAATTAATTTAGCGTAGAAAAGCTATAGGTACCTGTTCCATGTAACTGTATCTTCTTTCTGCAACTTCTCTATTAAATTTATTTTTACAATAAACAGCGATCAAATCTGCCGTTTCTTCATATTTTGTAATAGCAATATCAGTTTCTTTAAATTCCTTAAAGACGTAAATATGTAGATATCTAGAAGTAAAAAAAAAATCTAGGTGATGTTTTACTGATATTGCCATACCTGCTTTATAAAGTCGGTAACATAGGACTATAAATACTTCTCATGAAAGTGTAGTTTAGGCCAATTGGACCATATGGTACAAGAGTCAAATTATGTATATGACCAGGCATTGTAATGAGAAAAAGTCTTACTATGGTCATGTAAAAATATTACTAACAATAATTTTATATATCGTCATTAACAAAAATGACACAAATTAATGCAATATAACATATTATACAAGTGTTTTAAAATCTCAATAATAAGCCTAAAGATAAAAAATAGTAACATATTCAGAATTCAATATTTGCTGCTCTCTTACTGTACAAGTTTACAAACCGTGATCAAAGCTTGTTGCATCTGTTACATAAACAGTTTGCTTCAGTAAAGTCAAGCCTAAAATCTAAAATTTAATAAAGGGTAGGTAATTAGGTGTTTATTTATTTTTCGGAGACTAAGTATCGAGACTTTTTTTGTACACAGTTTAATGTATGGGATGTATAACATTCATTATACTCAGGTTTGAGATTTTAAAAATCTGCACGCGATTTAACGGGACCATTTCCAACAATGCTTTCCCTTAAATGTTTAGGCAGGGATTGTCGATGATCGCTTGTTTGGACCATTCATATTACCAAATCGAATGGATGGGATTCATGGGTGGTTCGATTTCCTTTTAAATGACTGCCTGGACTCTGAAAGATGTGCCCAAAGCTGTCCAGTTCCGAATGTGGTTCTTGCACGATGGTGCTTTCCCCCATTTTCGGCAAAATGCTCGGGAGTACCTATCTTTATGAAGTTCAAGGGGTACGATGAATTGGACGAAGAGGACCGGTATCATGGCCGCCACGATCTTCTGACTTAAATCCTTTGGACTTACCGCGCAGTGTATTTTTAAATCTTTTTCGAACTACTTCTTTGTTTTTTTATATTTGTTCCTCTGTACTTTATTTTTTTATGAGTTCTAAATCATCCTGTATATTACTCAAACATAATACTAACACTTATTTCTAAATGGAAACAATGAAAATTTGTTGCCGTTACACATAAGAGAACATTTAAGTATTATTAAAAATCAGACAGTAAATTACATTGGAAAATTCACCCTGACTTTCTTACCTCTTCACGCCTTCTTAGAATATGATTTTCCTAAATATGATAGTTTTAAATTTTTTAAGTGAGAAATGTGTCTTTTGGTTTTAGACAAGACAGACAGCATACATTTTTTAAAATATGACCTAAAAGTTCCTATGTAACTGTTTAAATTTTCTAAATAACGGAGATTCAGCTCGTAACACGCTTAATTGAATAAGGGCATTTAGAGTACACATTATTTACCTTTACTTGCCAGGTTCTTTATAACGGTAAACTTTTCCTCCAGAGTTATGGGAGGGATAGGCAATGGCAAGAGGGCTGATCCTCCACCTGAAAGGGAACTAATTTTAGAAACAATTTTAATTAAGGAAATTAGTTTTGAGTGGAAAGGAACGATGCGCTTATTTTAGGACAACTTATATGACTTTAATTATTTAAGAGGATTTTGTCATGGTATATATCATTTGCATCGATCAAGTAAACTGCAAACACAATAAAATCCTTCAAAAAGAATTGGGATTTTTAATACATAGGCAACAGACCAGAACACCGGCATACAAAATAAAGTGGTCTGTACCGTTAACCAAACCCACCTACCTTTAATGTATTTTGACACTGAATACGAATTTGAAATCTGTTTAGCTCCAACACCCTAAAAATTTTGAAAAAATCGCAAAAATAACGAAAAATTGTAGTTAGTGAGAACAAAAAAAATCGTAAAAAATTTCTGGCCTCCATCAAATGTGTTCTTTATATATTTTGATAAGCTAAATTAGAATCCTGGTTCTATTGAGCTTCATTACCTACATATTTTACAGAAAACGCAAGAAATAGCTAGAATAGTTTCCAGCTAAATCTAACGTTTTTTTTGTGATTTTTCGCTTTTTTTTATTATACACTATAATTTTTTACAGAATTTGAGCTAAATGGACTTCTGATTCAGATTCAGTGTGTCAAAATATGTAAAGATAGATTGTCAAAATTTCAGACCACTTTTTTTTGGTCATTTTAAACGAGTTTTTGCCTTTTCCAGATATTTCTTGCGATTTTTGCTAAATCTATTGGTGGTGCAGCTTAATAACGAATAGTAGAATCGAATTTAGTGCATCGAAATACATAAGAACACACTTGATCAAAGTCAGAAGAAAAAATCAAATTTTTTTGCGCACACTAACCTGATTCGTTATTTCGCTATTTATTTGCTATTTACTCAAAATTTTTGAGGGTGTTTAAATTAAGCGGACTTCAAATTCTGCAGCAGTGCGTCAAAAGTGAAAATACATAAGATAGGTGGGTCTGATCCAAAGTACAGATTTTTGTTTGTTTGCCGGTAGAAAGAAATTTGTTAAATTTTCCAAATTCTATTGATTTCATGTTATAGTTGTATGGGTACGTACAGATGTAGATATCAGATTCCATATATGCATCAGATATTCATTTATTTTATCAACTTTTATTAAAATAAAAGCAATTGTAAGTACATTACAACCCCAGAAATGTAGATTCAAAACCTGTTTCTTGCAAAAAACCCTGTACATCTTTTTTGTATTAAAACATTTTTCAAGACCTACGGAAATAATAAATAAGTAGAAAAACAAGAAATGAGTAAGTGTATACAGTGTTCACAGATTAATGCATAAACACTTTTTTATTTTTTATGTTCTTCATAAGAAGATTTTCATATTCGTGTGTTGATAACATAAGAAAATGTAAAATAGATAAAGACTGAAAAGGAATTAGGTTCTTTTTACAGAAAAATGTCATAAGAGGAGTTGTATGTTAATTGAAACACAAATAAATTTCAAGTTCTAAGCACTAATAAGGTAATAGTTTTGTTTTTTAAGTAATAAATATTGAGAACAACTATTTCCTCATCATATCAAGTGAAATGTTGAGAATACTATCTCTAATTTTGTTTTTCATTAATTTTACCTTAAATAAATACCTATTTTTCTATATTACATAAAAATCAAATTTATCTTTTCTCTATTTATCAGAATAACTTCTCTAAAAGTGTCTTTTAGGTTAGTAATACTTGGACATACTGTATATATCTCTGAAAAGCGATGCTCAAGTGTGAAATAAACTCTGTGAAAACTTCACTTCAGTTTTTATCATAGATATCAATCTTAGTTAAATTTGCAAATGCATTTAGTACTTTTTATTATCTTTAATTCCTTCCAATTTTAGGATCATTTGTAAATGCAATTGATCCCATTTTGTCTGTGAATACTATTTAAAAGAGGATGTTTGTGTTGAAAGTTTATTTTTTACCTGAAATGAGTACTAACAATAGATCCTCTTCCGTCAAACCATCTGCTAGTTTTTTGATCATACTAGCACCTTTTTGAGCATTTCTATCGGGCAAGTTCTTCTCTGCTCCCTCAATATATTGGATTTTACATTCCGGTTTCTCACCGCTATTAAATATTCCAGTAGGAACTACTACTACTCCCCTCTCTAGTTGACTTCCCAAAATACGTTCCACCTCTATCGCCATACCTAGGACTGCTTTGCCGAAACCTACTACATAACATGGCTTCTGCAACTGGTAAGTGTCGCTACTAAATACAAGATGGCGCCCTGACAATTTCAATTTATTTCTCACAAGATTTTGTGGTTGAACTGATGCCACCGATTTTAGAAAAATGTCTTTTAAATCTTCGTTTGACATATTACGTTTTGATGTAGCATAAATAAATCTTACACTGTTTCTGACCTGTGAAAATACTGCAATTGTTTTATTACTGAACATTACGCACTCACGAACAAATCAACAAAGTATAAGTTTACACTTTATCGTTTCTGACCTTGACCATAGACGTACGAGATTAGAGCACCTTTTAAGTATTAAATAATATTCAAACCATAATAAAATTGTTAACAAAAGTTAAACAGAAAAAAAAACAATATTTTGAACATATACGGAAATTATATGGAAATTAACAAAAGAAAAATGGGTAAAGCAAAAAGAATGAAACAATTTCTCTTTTAATCAATAATAAGATCACTAATGATATTTATACTACAACAGATGCCTTTGCGAATTATTTCAGTACGACAAGTAAGTTGGCCATTCAGAATCATTTTGGTAAAAATATCTCCCGTAATTGTACCTTAACGACATTAAATACATCTAATACCTTTGTTTTCTATGATGTTCATAGCAATGATGTTGTAAATATAATTAATAATTTGAAAAACACAAATTCTGTGGGCATTGACTGTATTTCTACCAAGATTATCAAAAGCATTTGTAATCAGATTGCTCCACCTTTGGCTCATATCATAAATATATCTGTAGAATGTGGCAACTTTCCTGACAAGCTAAAAATTGGTGTTGTTACACCTATATTTAAAAAGAATGATGCTTTATTAACAGAAAATTACAGAGGTATTACAGTTCCAACTATCCTAAGCAAAGTAATTGAGAGGGTAATGTACAATAAAATGTATTCATATTTAAACAAATATAATATTTTATCCAAATGTCATAATGGCTTTTGTCCAAATAAATCAACCGAAACTGCTTGTTCTGATTTTACAGAATTTATTCATAAACATCTTGATAAAGGTAAATAAGTTGATGCATTATTTTTGATCTGTCGAAGGCCTTTGATACTCTAAATATTAATTTTATGTCAGAAAAGTTGTCAGCAGTGGGCTTTAGAGATAATGTTTTGTCGTGGCTAACATCATATCTGCAATATAGAAAAATGTATGTAAAAGTAAATAATAATATGTCAGCTGTGCAAGAGATTGACCTAGGAGTTCCGCAAGGGTCTATACTTGGTCCACTAATTTTTTAATTTTCATGAATGACCTACCCTCCTATCTTAATACTGAATGTACTGTAATGTATGCAGATGATGTCACTCTAGCAACACATAGTAACTGCCCTGAGCAGCTACAGGATTCTTTGAATATATTGGCGTACCAATTTACTGAATGGTGCAATAAAAACTGTCTAATTGTAAATGCAGAAAAAACAATATGCATGCGATTTTGCTCCCGTAGAAAAATCGACGCACCTCTTATTATTAAGGTAAATGATAAAATAATAGAAATTTCAGAACAAACAAAGTTTCTGGGTACATACATTAATTGTGATATGAGCTGGAGGTGTCAAGTTAATGACGTGTGTAAAAATAAATTATGGTTACTATACATTATTACAACTTAAAGCAATGTTTGATACTCCTCAGCTTCTCAGTATATATTATGCTATAATTTATTGCCATTTATCTTATAACGTGGGGGTCTGGGGTAACGTAAATGGATATAGTGTCAACAGAATTTTAATAACCCAAAAAAGAATAATTCGATTAATTTTGGTATTCCCAAGGTGAATCCTGCAGGCCGTATTTTATTAATAACAATATATTAACTTTTCCCAGCATTTACATATATAAATGTGTATTATATGTTTTCAAAAATATAAAATTTTATGAACAAAATTCCGATTCACATACATATCAAACTAGGTACGGTAACTTACTGAAAATTCCGAATCACACTTCAAGTTTATATGAAAAGTCGCATTCTTACATGGGCATAAAACTAATGAACGTATTTCCACAAAATATTAAAGAGGAAAAAATCTAAATTCTCTTAAAACTAAACTTAAGACCTACCTTGTTAGTAAATGTTTATATAAAGTTTCAGACATATTTATCTAACACAGTATAGACTATTTGGATTTTTCTTGTGTTATACTTCACGTAAATTATTGTATACGTACCCATAATAAAGTTTTATATTGTTTTTATTATACACTATCTGTTTGTATGTTTATAAGTATTTTTGTATTCTACACTTTTACTTGTAACAAATGTTTACAATGACTTATCCAATGTCAATTATTTTGATCTTAATGGATTAATAAATTATTATTATTATTATTATTATTATTATACGGAAAAAAATTTTTTTTCAGCAATTATTGTATTTATTTAAACATAATTTATTATCGGAAAATAAATCATTTTTGATGTAATCCTTACTTTTTTTATCAAAATTAAATTGATTTATTTGGTAAGAAAATTTTTTTGACGAGTATTTGACGAGAATTCAAAAATGCATATTTTTAACGAGGGATGTGGAAAAGGAAAATATTTAATCTTTTAATTCTTTTTGTAAAGTTTTTAAATACAGTTTTATTAGGTTATATTATCTTTTTCAAAAACCGTAAATTAAAAAAAACTCAATATCTTTATAGTCGATAAAACTATTTGTTTGAAAGGAAAATTCGAATTTTTAGTTGGCTGCTAGATATAGTTGTTTTATATTTCGTCTACTCAAGTATGTTGGATTTGAAAGGCATGAACAACCAGGGTTAGTCGTCAGTTAGCTCACTACTCACCTGTGGCGTACCGATGAGAGCTAATAAGCTCGGAATTGGTATATGTTGACTATTTATCTTCAGGTATAATTCTATGCTGGTCGGGGAAGTTGTTTACTGAAATTCCTGAGCAATAAGTTCCTGACCTAAAGGGGACAAATGCTTTGTTTACACAAAATAACTGTATTATTGCTTTTCCAAAAAAAATGGCTGTACACAACCAAATAATTTATTTCCATGAACAAAATTTTCTTACAGACACCAAATTTTTTTCGGTGTATGAACCTTAGGAATTGATTTCAACTCACATTTATTGTGAAGTTATAAAAAATTATTCATTGCGAAGAGATACATTTAATAAAAGTGAATATTGATTTGTGGTAAGATACAAATTTACTTGACTACTGAAGCAAACTGTTTCAAACACAATTTCCATATATCTTAAAAAGTTAATTGTACAAAAAATGTGTTGTTTCTGATCAAGTCTTATAGATGTCCCTACGGCTTAAATTCGTTTATTGATTTTAGTTCTTATACAATTTTCCCAGTTACAGAAACCTATGTAAAGCGACTTTTTGAAACAGGGGTAGTCATTTCTACCCGTTTAGCCCGTAGAGCCTTTAGCAGAGGGTAGATGGCGGTATGCCTGTTGTCGCTTATATCTCACAATCTAAGATTATAGATAGCATATCTTAAAAAACACATAATAAACTTTTTTTCGTAAGTATTAATGTAAATACTTACAGATTCTTTTTAATAGTATTTAACAGCAAATTAACAATATTGCCACTAAAAATAAAATTATGTAATAATCATAATACATTTATTTTTCCAAAGATGTATCAAGTACAAATAAAAATAGTCATATATTTTGTGGCGTCTATAAATAGTCTAATCTATATTTTGAAAGAGTTAGTATTTGTTTTTTAGGTGCTTGCATTAAGTATAATAAATTTAATTCTTTCTATATTAAATAAATACCTAATAAATAATAATATGTCATACAAATTTAGTAACTCAGTCCTGCATGTTTAATGTATGGTTCTCATAGCTACGGCACTGATAACTCTATGTATTTTAAATGTATACAATAATTATGAACCATATAGTTCAAGTAGAATTGTTCATTAGCATACCTAGATGTTTGGTATCAGAGAGCATACATATGACTTCATTGAGAGGAATTGTAGAGGACTTGATATATATTAGCTTAAAATACCTTTCTAGTACAGTAAAAAATGTTACAAAAGCTAATAATAAAGAATATATGGGTAGATACATCACAGATCACACAATATTGTTAATACCTAAAAATATATACCTATATAAAAAAAACGATTACATAAAGAGTAAAATTTTGTTATTAATTAAGTAGGTCGTTATGATGTTAAAATTCATTGACATATTAATCACTTTTGACATTGTCGATATTTAAATTCAAATAATTTTAATTCATTAGTATAATAATTTTTATACTTAGTTAGATATTTGACTCAACTTAAAGGAGGCCACCTGAAGAAGCAATCCTAAAAATGCAGAAATAGGTCAGATATTATCTATTGTGGTTGAATTTTCGAGTTCCCACATTTTCAAGAGTGAACTTAGATATTTATAGAGTGTTTCTATTAAACCAGGTCACTAATTTTAGCTAAATTAATTTTTTTTAGATAATTATTGAATAGAGCTTTGTCTGTGGAATTGTTCGTCAGCATACCTAGATGTTTGGTATCAGAGAGCATACATATGACTTCATTGAGATTGTAGATTTGAGATATATATTAGCTTAAAATACCTTTCTAATACAGTAGAAAATGTTACAAAAGCTAATAATAATGGGTAGATATTGTGGGTTTAATTCAACGCTGGTTGGGGCTTTAGTCCACAGAGTAGTTAGTTTCACACAATATTGTTAATACCTAAAAATATATATAAAAAATGTGTTTGTTACTCTTTTATGTATTTAATTTAATTTATCAATACGAACCTCGACATTTCCTGATTGCTGGAAGTTGGCAAAAATATGCCCTATTCATAAGAATGGGAATATCAATAATATTGTGAACTATAGACCTATTGCAATATTGTCTAACTTTGCTAAGGTTTTTGAAATGTGTGCTATTGTTTATTCCTCTGTTAAAAATTATATATCTAGTTATCAACATGGGTTTATGGAAAAACGATCCAGTGTCGAATTTAGCATGCGTTACCCAATTTATTTCAGAATCCATAGCCAAGTTGATGTAATATATACTGATTTTTCAAAGGCATTTGATCGTGTGGATCACTGTATATTGATAGAGAAGTTGAATTGTATTGGCCTGAATGCTTCTTTACTATTTTTTTTTATATCATATCTGCATAATAGATCGCAGTATGTTCATTATAAAGGTTTTAAATCACAAACTTACTTGGCAACATCAGGAGTGCCACAGGGTTCGAATGTAGGTCCTTCGCTATTTATCATATTTATTAACGACTTATGTATGTGAAGTTATTGACTTCAAAAAACTTTTATTCGCAGATGACCTGAAAATATATTCTGAAATTAACAATTTAACAGATTGTATAATATTACAGAGGCAAATTTGTAATATTGAAAAGTGGTGTAAAGCTAATAAACTGAAGATGAATGTTGCCAAATGTAAACTAATCACTTATTCATGAATATCCTCTTATAATAAATTTTTCATATACTTTTAACAGCAGTGAAGTTCTAAGAGCTACTGAAACTAAAGATTTAGGTGTGTTATTAGACTTGATTTTGTAAAACATGTTACTGTAACCGTCAACGAAGCTCTTGAACTATTAGGTTTTATTATTAGAAATTGCAAGAGTTATGGCAGTATTGAAACTCTTAAGATATTATATTATTCGATGGTACGTTCCAAGATTGAGTATGCAGTAATTATTTGGCATCCAATATGTAACATACATTTACAATCTTTAAATAAAGTTCAGCGGAGGTTTATGAAGTACTTATTTTTCAAAGTAGACAACATTTATCCTGATAGAGGCTATCATAATGATTTATTACTGTTAAGATTTGATATGCAATCATTTGAATAACGAAGATTAATTGAAACATTGTGTTTTCTATATAAACTATTAAATTATTTAGTTGATTGTCCATGGCTGCTATCTAAAATTATTTTTAAAATACCTACATTTTAGTCACGTCAAAATGAACTGTTTTATTGTCAAACAAGTCGAACAAATGTACTTAGTAAGTCCCCTGTATATTCTATGATGTGTGCCTTCAATGATATAAGTAATAATTGTGATTTGTTTTATTGGTCTTTTAAAAGTTATTCAACTAAAATTAAAGAGTTGGTTATAAATCGTTAAATATTTCATACTCGCTTTAACATTACCCACACTATGATATCATTTTAGTTTACTTTAAATTTTATGTATTTTTTTGGTTTTATAATTGTCCTGTAATTGGATTTATCTGTTGAGCAATAAATATCTATTATTATTATTATTATTATTATAAATATAAGTGATTTAAATGTATGTATGTATGTTAGTCAGTATAATTTTATTCATTGCAAATGAAATGAGCCATTCGTTTTCCAATTGTTGATGAGTGCAAGCTTCGAAGCGTTTATTATTCGCAAATTTGCTTTCCAATCGAAATATTTTCCCACATAGAAATATTCATGCAAACAATATAAAATAAGTCACTCAACTGCTGGCATTTCGCCCACATTTTTCAGAAAAGGCGTAGGTTGGACAGATTTTATAGGGCAGGAATGGCTCACTTTAGGAGTAAGCACTCGTTAAAATTGTCCTTTAAGATTTGTTCAATTATGGGTAAGATGTAGGCGAATTTTATATTGATGGTATAAAAAACTGGATTATGTCTAAAAGTATACTTTTTTGTAAGTTACCTCAGTCAATTATGCATGTATTACTAAATTTAAATTAGCTGTATGTGAAAGCTATTTCCAAGGACAAAAAAATAAAAATACTTTCGACTGTATCGATCATAAAAGGTCTAAAATATTTCTTCTAGATAATATTTTTATCACAATAATATTACTAAGACGAAGAAATACTTTATTCAAAAAAGTACCTCAGTTCAAAATTGCAATGAAGTTGTATATATCACTTTAATAAATTAATAAAGCTTGACGGGTAAAATACAAGATTGTATAATCAGATATATCAAATAAATTAATTCAAAATAATGCTTTTGAAATACTATTTTAAAATAAATTATTTGTTCAATTTAATTACCGACAACTTCCAAAATATGAGTTGTTTATATTTCGAAAACGGTCAAATTTTGGAAAATATTTCAAATTTTCAAAATAAAAAAATTTTCAAAACAGCAAAAATGTTTATTTCGACTTTAGCACGTAGATCCAAAATAAGCATTATTTAGATAAGACATGTTGAGCTCAATAGATCAATTTTGACGTTAACAGTATGTAGAACAAAATTAATAAGTATTAAAAATAAAATTTTTGTTTTGTTTGTTGTATAAAATGAACAATGTTATATGTAGTAGGTACTAAGTTTGTGATACAACAATATTTATCTACAGTTAATTTAAAAATATACGTATTTTTAAAGATTTCTGTACCTAAAAATTTCTAGATGAGACCGTTTTTTCATGTTATTGATTAATTTCACTTCGGTATGTTGAAAATTTGCAGGTGCCATAAGATAATATTCCTGTTTACGAAGCCCTAAATTATTCAGTTATCAAATGTTTAAAAAAATATTTGTATTTGTAAAAAACACTATTTGAAGAATACGGTGTCCTTAAGCTATTAATGTATATAACCGAAGCCCAATAATAGATCCTTGAGGGACATCAAATAGTGAGCATGTTAAAGGAACAAAAATAAGGGAATAAAGTTCTTTAAAATTTTATCTATGATTTGATTTTAAGTTAGGGGTTGCAAATGAGTAAAAAAATTTTAAATGAACAGAGATGTTGAATTAAAATTTGTGGTATCTACTGTATGAATTAAGAATACATTTGTTAACGAAAGAACTGCAACCAATGAGATAACTGTAGAAAAATTGTAAATTGTGTAAATTTTGTAACTAGACTATGTAAAATTTTATATTTTATTTTTAACAAAAAACTTATCTTCCATTTTTTTCGTATCTGTATAGCGTACTCTTTTTTATTTCTCGAGTTATGTTAAATATTGAAGTAAATTTTGCTGCAAATTCAATAAAAGCATAAGAAGAGTATACAAATTTACATATTATATTGTATATACACACTCGTTCCCCACTTATTTATGCATTTGGAAAACTTTTCGTTTGAGTTGCAAGATAATTCTCAAACGATGTTAAAACTTTGACAGTTTGAAAAGTATCGAGCAAAACAGGAGGGTTAGTAATTTTATATGCCTGCAGATTTAGTTAAGGATCCAGGATTAACACGTTGAAAAGAATTCTATCCTGCGATGATGGCAACGGGGACGTAACAGTTTAAGATGTTATCGAGAGATGTACCAAACACAAACCCGTTTGGGAAATAGAAGGGATTTAATGACGGAATTAATACAGGCTAAGCTGGCTTTCCGGAATCTAATTATCAACTTACAGTGAATGTTACTCTAAATCCGGAAGAGTTTGCTTCTAAATATATTATTTGTTGATTAAGTGGGGGAAGATGGAAATACCTATATCAATTATAGTTTAGGTAAATATAATGTCACCGGCATATTTTGTATTTAAAAATAAAAGAAAATGTTTATACTATTCTCCTTCACTACTTCTACTTGTCCTACCAAATATAAAAAAGTATATTTTTACATGTTTTGCTAACCACTCTACACTACACTCTACATTCTAAACTATAGGAACACAAATACATCCGATTAATCACTATTCAAAGTACTAAAGTCTCTCAAAGGTCATGGCTTCTAAAATTGTTTCTAAGTTTATATTCCGTTCCAGTACGATAACGCGATTCATCCCATTGATTTCAAAAACAGGTCGTAGTTATTTCAGTGGTCATTTGCTCCAATATTTGATACAAAAATTATAGTAGTAAATATTTTATACTAAAAAAGTGTCATAACAGTAAATAATGTAAAGTAAGTTTCACATAATATTTGCTGTATTTTAAAAATTGCCTCAACAAGAGAATGCAAAACATTTGCGACAATAGTTATTTATGTATTAGTGAAAAGTGTACATTATTGCTCGATAGTAGCAGTGACACAAGAGTAGTAGTGTCACTTGTTGCTCGTAACGCATACAATATCGACAACCACTCAACAAAACAAAACTTTTCAATTATTAACTTTATTACAACGAAAATATTTATAAATTTCTTTCAACTTACACCATGTCAGAAGTAGGTTATATTGCTTCTCGGTAACTTCTTTGGTTTTTCTGGCAACAAGCCTAAAATTACAGTTTCTGAAGCATTTCTAATCTCCAGGTATCAATGCCACTATTTCTACCGGTTTATGTTAAGATTGTTCTTGCTTTCTCTTCGAACTTCTCTTTCTTGTTAGTATTTCCGTCTCCTGCTTCTATTTCCTCTGCTTCTTCTTTTTCTTGTCATTCTTGCTGAATCCGTAGATACTTCTTTTTCTTTATATTTTTACTATCTCTATTATTTTCTATTATTTCTGCTTTTTAATTGTCGCTATTGGTTTATTTACAGTTCAATGATTATTTTTCTTTTATAATTCAAAATTATCACCTCGTCGTTTCATGTTATTTTTCTTAATAAATTGCATTAACTATCTCATTCTTTTATTTGTCTGTTGTTGTCTCTTTAAGGCTTCACTCACAAAATTTTGATTTTGTTCATTGTTTTCACTAAACTAATTTGACTGTTTTACAATTTTCCTTTTTACTTTTTCTTTTCCAATAAATTAATTATCTATATTTTGTGCACCTTTAATTTTGACATCATTTTGAATTTCAATTTTGACAATATTACTTTAAACTTCAATTTTCACATAATTTTTTTTCATCATTTATACCCCTTTCATTTATACAACCTAAATTTCATGTTCTATTTTTCTAATTTTATGCAATTTAAAATACAAATCTCTTTATTATAACTGATTGCTGAAATTGATTAGTAAATTAATTAATCCATTTACAATGAAATTACTTGCCAATATTTACACATCTTTATTATCATTATTAAATTTTATTTTAATATTTATTGTTTCCTTAACCTGCGCTTATGAAATAGATGTAATTGTTACTCTGACGAATTGCTGATTTTGATTTCATAAACCGAATTGGCGATTGAAATACGCCGAAAGTTGAAAGGGGCCGAACCGCTTAGGCAGTGTGCAAACAGGGAAAGGAAGATCCCGAGTATCTTGAGCAGACTCCCTAGGGAAAGATCAATACTATCGTTTTGGACCTCGACCTATTTAACCCCTTTGAATTTATTTTTCAGGCTAGAAATTAGCATAGACATTTATAAATGTTATTTCAACTTACGTTATGCCTGTATAAAATAATAATTATTGTATGTATTATATGTAAAAATTAGTATAATCTACAGTCGTGCATACTGAAAGTAAAAGGTCTTTCGTCAGTTACTTCATTGTAATTAAGGAATAGTTTTTAACGAATTTGTTATAGAATTATAAGGAAGAGACATGCTACTTTGCACAATCCTCAAATTTGTTGCTAAAATAAATAGAAAGGTGTAATTGAATGTTCGTCGAGATATTAGCCCGTAGAGTACAATATTCTCACTTTTGCCTAGAACTCTTAGTGTTGTTGATTTCATATTTTTAGTAGAAGTTTCGATGTAGTCTTCAGCGACAGAATTAGACTTCCAGCCACCATGTCTTTTTGTACTCAAAATATCTGCCTCACAATCAGCAAAAAGAGGTTGAAAATCACCGAAAACATTACCTAGTATACGCATTTGGATTAGGCAGTTTAAGAAATCGTGCAATCAGTTTTGGTACATTGTCAATAGTATTTATACCAATAGGTTGTTTGGTACATATACCAGCTTTATGTCGAAGAAATAAGCGGACAAGATCACAGTTTTAATTTCTTATTTTGACATATTTTGCTTACAGGTTCTACTAAATTCAAGCCATCAATATTTCCAGATTTTACAAAAAACTCTCTAGACACTTTTATTCTGGCATTGGGTATCATGACTTGGAAGCTTAGTCCTTCATCTTTCACATGTTCTACAAGCAGATTTATGAGTATTTCCCGCCGACATGCGCCCGCCCAACCAATAATTAAAATAACCTGAAATAAATATTGGTTATAAAACTTTTTTACTAAAAACATATCCGTAATACAGCACCTTCATGAGCAGAAATTCATCATGGTCCATATTCATTCATTAAAAATCTCTCCTTCTTTGTTAATACCTTAAAATTTTCAGGTTTGTACCTTTCTGATGTTCGCTTTAGAAATGCAATCAAATTTAAGTATTTTTTAATATCGATATTCTTATGTGAAATTTCGGTTCTTATCATCGAGTAATAGCACCAATGCGATGGAGGCTTCTGTGTTCTGCTTAGTTCATTGACATACCAGTAATCCTTTTATGTTATCTATGTATCTTTTTTTCTATACACCAGTTTTCATAGCGACCAATTCTGTAATTCCGGAATACTGGAATTGAGGGATGGGTAGCAAAAAGGTTACAGCATTTAGGCCCCATTAGGCCCCTTGTACCTCCTTCCATTAGATCAATCCACCTGAGCCGCCAACCAATACAATAAGGAGAAAAAGGTGGTGACGTTGCTCAGGTGGATCTCTCTAATGTAGGCCATAGAAGATCATCGTTCTCCCAACACGGATTTTCTTATTGACGATATGGCATTGCACTCACAGAGTGCATGAAGTATTGTCACGTCTTCCTGTTCGCAACCTCCACAAAGAGGTGTTTCGCACTTCCTCATGGAATAGAGGTGCTTCCTTAACCAACAATGTCCAGTTTGAATACCTGTCACCAGACGAAGATTTGTCCTAGACATAGCCAGGTACTTTTTGTCTGTATCCTTGCAGGTGTAATATAGGAACTTAGCAAATTAACTACCATTTGTTTCATACTAACGTTTCCTAAACTCTTTGTGGGTGTCTTCTTTGATAAATTTAGCAAATGCTGACACCAGAAGCCCGTTGCTACAGTAATGTTTTTTTAATGGACGATTTTTACAACAACTATTACCTGAAATTCCTCTTTCGGGGAGTTTCAATGGCATCTACAGTATGGTAGGATGCTTGGTGTTGAAATCTGTCAGGTCCAGCATAGCATAGCTACATCATTTATACTCAATGTCCCTTATGTCGGGTTTGACAGACACGAACAAGCGGGTCAGTTGCCGGTTACCTTATCTAAGGTACTGATGACAGCTAACAATGGTGACTACGAGTATTTGCTATTTCATGTGTAATTCAATGTTAGTAGAAGCATTAGCCCGCAAATAGGGCACTGAAGTGTTCTTCGTGCGCTATTCAAAAATAACAAGCTCTTTTTCATAGCGAATTCTTAATTTTGCAGGAATTGATGCATCGCTTGCATCATTAGCGGTATCCGGTCAGTGGTCGCGCGGTTTAAGGCGTCAGTACTTGAATCGAGGTGACTGGATCGCTGTGGGTTCGACCCCTGCAGCCGGTAGACCGTATATAAGCTATATTCGTGGAGAGATTGGCACCCTCTCTGCGGGTATGGTAGGGTGGAAGAATGTTGACTTGGATCAATGTGAGAGATTGATACCGGTTGGCATTTAACTACCCCCCTAATTAATGAGGTTTTCCAGGTTTCCCTCATTCCTGCACTGAATGGTGGTTAGGGCCTACCAACGTAAGTCGTTCCTGGGCGCAAATGCGGCCCGCTTAATAATAATATGCCGCCCCCTCTCCTGCACAAGTCTTCGACTTCTGGGCTAATCCTCGTGATTAGAATGAGGGGTAGAGATATTATTATTATTATTATCCAATGTCTCTGCCGGAACATCATTGAGTGACTCCTCATTCATTTTGGGTAGTTTACGACGAAAAGAAATGAAAAATAAATCTAAATCAATCTTCAAACTGAACTGATTGAAAATTTGAAAGCTTATATGCACGTTATTGTGGAAATAACAGGAATTTTTATCGGTGACTACTTGTGTCTACCGTAACTCAATCGCTGCAGCTTTCCTGCTATATTTATACTGTTAGACAGTAAGCTGTATCTAACTGTACTCATAAGCACCTTGGGCAAAATCTATAGCAAACTTTTTCGCTTAAAACTGCCTGCTTCCGCCGGATTTAGTTGAACTCAACAGTACGATAGGCCTACTGTATACTGTAATAATCGTGTGGAAAAGTATCACTTTCGCCAGGAAAAAGTCTACTTTTTCGCATGATCGTAGGGAAACAGATTTTCGGTACCGTTTATTTCATTTCCCAGTAATATTCAAAAGAAATAATTTTTGCTATTTTAGAATAAATATTTGACATTTACCTCACTGGTACTGAAGCTAGAGTTGCGCAATTTAATATACTAGAGCCCATTACCGAAATAATCAGTGTACTAGCAGCCGTATTACACATTTAATTATTCCAAATTTCAATCAGACCTTTCCAGACTACGTCAGTTGGAACAATTCATTCACGGATGACTTACTTCACGATATTAAATTGGCGTCTTGGCAACCGAAAGGTGTGCAGAAGGGACGCCCTTGCCATGAATTCAATACTGTGTAGCACATGGTTTCACATCAAACAGAGACTTTTATTGCAATTCGGACTTTTTAAAATGTTATACAGAGCCATTCTCGCGAATAATTTACATTACGAATCTCAGTCGTGTTTGCAGTAAAAATGGAGTTTCCATGTAACTTTATAGACATTTTTCTACTTCAAGAGAGACGTATAATTGTAATTTTAAATGTAATATTTTCTTCAATTTTATACTAAATTAAACGACCCAAATAAAATCCTTTATTAAACATATCACATTTCATAAACATGGTGATTCACAACTTATCCAAAAATATTAACGTTTTTGCGATAGCATTAGTTTTTCAAGTGTCAAAAATGGCTTACGTGTATAGCAACTCGGAGTTGATGGATATCGTTTTAATTTATGATGACAAAATGCTGTAGTAGATTCTCGTCTTTACACAGAACAATTCTCCGGTAGACATATGCCAAATGCAGCTATTTTTACCGCGGTAGTGCAAGGCGGGCGTGACAGGAGAAACTTGCAACCGAATCGTAGAAGAGGTGCAGGTCCAGGGCGTCCACGGCGTATTGCAACACATGAAGAACACATTTTAAAGATTGTTGAAGGGAATCCCCGAATAAATGCCAGGTAAATCGGTTAACAAGTACAAGGAATGTCTCAATCAACAGAGTGGCGTATCGTACACTCAACTATATCCGTACCATGTACAGCGTGTCCAAGCATTAATAAAAGGGATTATTTCTTACGAATTAGATTTTGTGAATGGTTGTTGTCCCGTATTTACAGCTGATGTGTTGATTACTGACAAAGCTATTTTTACATAGAATGAAATTTTGAAAATCTGCACTCGATTCAACGGTATCATTTCCAGAAATGCTTTTCCTTAAATTTTTGAGGAGGGATTGTCGAAAATCGTTTAATTGGACTATTCATATTACCAAATTGAATATGGGGTTCAGTAACTTGAGATCCTTCGAAATGATGTGCTTGTACTTCTGAAAGTTGTGCCCTTAGCTGTTCGACAGCAAATAATGTGGTTCATGCACGATCGTGTACTGCAACAAACTTAAGAGTTCAAAACGGACAAGAACTAGAAACATTTGTGTTAGTTCGTAGAAACGGCGTAATAACGGCCCAAATGAGTTTACACGTCAGTGGACAAAATTTTGAACATAGGTAAGTCAAATTATTTTATTAATTAAATCCACAAATTAATTTTATTACTTAATAATAACAATAGCGGCAAAAGCAGTTGAATTTGCTAATATAAAATAGGTACAATACAATTTTTCTTAATTCTTTCCTTGGGATATTCCTTAAATTTTCTGTCCGTTAATTTTTTATTATACTTTGCCGCCGTGTCGGTGGCCAGCTGCATGTTTTGCATTGCGCAAGGTCAGGTTTTATAGTGAACCAGTTTCCAGTACCATGCAGAAGTGAATTTTTACATAATTTACAGTCGTTTTTGCTTGTTTTACAAAATTGTGTTTGTACACGAGTCCCCTGTACATTTAATAAGTTCAGAATCACCTACATATTAAGGTTTCTTCTTATAATTACACAGTACCGCCCAAATATTTTTTTTTTCGTTGAATCCGAATCTAGGGCCCACTCAACCCCTTCCGTTAATATTCAAGTTCATTGGAAGGTAAAATCGACCATCGTACATTTACGTTTTTGGGAATGCTCGATCCGAATTCTGAGCTCATGTAACCCATCAGGTCAGCTTCAGGTTATTCCAAGATTAAATCAAAAGATATTTATGCAAATGGACAAAAACATTTACCATTTTGAGATCGTTGAATTCGATTCGAGATTCACTTGGCCTCTTCAGGTTAGCTTTAAGCTCAGTTAATTCTAACTATGCTCTGTTCAACACTTTAAAAAAATCTGGAAGAGTCAGAAAAAAGAAAGCATATGATCTTGTTCAAGAATTATAAACTATCAATACACCGTGATTGAAAAATAACGCTGGAAATGCGAAATATAATCTAATCAGCCGTTTATCGTAACAGGAACAGTGAATTTCTGGAATATTTTTCAAAAGATAAAGCGCTTCTTCTAGTCTAAATGATTTTGAGAGAATAATGAATATACTTAAAGCTGGATGTCACAAGTCTAATGGAAATTGTTCACACCAATTCTTCGAAGAGAAGAAGCCTGAAAGTCATCCTGCTTCATAATACTAATGTATACCTACGACTTTATTCCCATGGCACATTCAGTGAATACCTATGAAAGAATAGAATATGATGTCAGTCGTTGGCAAAATTAACTACAAAGATCATGAATGACAATTTTGAGAGGATCTGAAAATTCTTACTATTTTATTGGAACAATTATGAAAAAAATCCATGTTTCTTATGTGAATGAGATGGAAAAAACACTAGCTAGAAAAAAATAGCAACAAAGAACGTCATTACCAGATACAAAGGGCATCATCAGATGAACATTAGATGTACATTCTAAAGTTCCACTACCACATTTTTACGTCAATTTAGGACTGAAAACGATGGGTGCAAACTCCTAGAAGAAGAATATTATTTGTATCTACGAAATATTCTTCTCAATATTCCGGAACCAAAACTGCGATGAGGAATTTCCGATTAACCTTAGATGCGTAAAATAATGACACACAATAATTTTATCACTAAAATGAGATGGCTAAAGAGCGGCACGGCTAAGTTTCAACTGTTATCGATCATTTCCAGGGAAACCACAAAACTCTAGATTACAGGAAAAAAATAACGGAAATGGTGGAGAACTATAAGAAAATGGGCTACTTGATGAATCTGAAATTGCGTTGTATGGATTCCCTTATTAACTATTTCCCACAAAATCTTAGCGGTTTTAGTGTAACACAAAGAGTTTATCCGGATTTGATGAAGAGCGACGTTTTGAAGGCAGGTGGGATAAACATATGCTGACTGATTACTGCTGGATGCTAGCAAGAGATATACCAGATAGAGATTGTTCGTAAAAGAGAATAAATCTCACAAGGTATCCACCCACAAACTTTAAAACTTAAAATGAATGTTGCTGGATAACATTCCTATAATTAAGGGTTATATGAGCTTTTGCATTTCTATTAATCGGTTATAAGGTTATGGGCGTTACTAGATATTTGGAGTTTGGAAGTTGCCATGTTAATCTAAATTCATGGGATTAATCAATTGGATTCAGCGACTCCAAAAGCATGAAAGTACTATGGTTTTGTCCATTTGCATAACTAACTTTTAATTTTCCTTGGAATAATCTTGAAGGTGACATAATGGGGTTATATATGAACCCTGGATTTAGATACGATAACCCCAAAAACTTACACATGCAATGGTCTGATCCATTTGCATATCTATCTTTCGATTTGACCCTTGAATGGCTCTGAATATTAGTTGATGGTGTTAAATGAACTCCAGATTTGGATCCCGTGAGTGATATATAAATACATAAAGGGCTCAGTGGTATATGTCGGGTTTCACCAACGTTTTATTGCCTACTTCGCCTTCTGAAAACGATTCTATATATACTCGCGTCAAGAATTCAGACGTCTTACGTCACGGCTGACGTTACACATTTGTTTTTATTGTCAACGTAATTATCGATATTTGGTCGCGTTAAAAACAATCATTTTTGCAATTTAGTGTCAATATATAATGCAAACTTTTAGTGTAGTATATAGTTTTATTACTATCAGTTGCAGTTTCTTAAATATTTTGATGAAAATATAATGAATTATTCATTTGTTCGTATGACGTAAGTCGTCTGAATTGTTGTCGCGAGTATAACAGAGGTAATATACATTGCATTTTATGATATTATATGCAGAAAATTGCGGACAGATTTCTAAATTAACTGAACATTTGCACATCAAGCCGGATATTTTCATAATTTTTTCTTGAAAACGGTTGAGATTAGGACCCATATAGGACTTTTTCGATTTTTTTTATATAATATCGCCTGTTAAAATTATGGTAGTCTCAATCTCAAATTTATTCCATGCAGTTAGCACCTAAAGACTAATTATTGTTTGATGAATTTACTCAGTATTTTGCAACAAACAGTGGTGTAGAAAGTGGGGGCAAATAAAATAGAACCAACAAAATTATTTTAAATGTGTTTTATTTGAAAGGTTGATTACATATATCAAAATTTTCCAAGACATCAATTTGATAGGAAATTGTATCCATTTGACAAAAGTAACAGTGGCGTAAAAAAATACTTTTAAAAAAGGTTTACGCTTAATGAATCTTTAACGCCCTGTATCTCGTTAAGGAGCCATCTGCAACCCCATATTTATTAGGAATTTTTGCTTTAACTTTTGATATACTTTCTGCTCTAGAACTCCGTCTGCGGTTTTTTAATCATCCTTATATTTGTTCAATATAACCTACAATCTACAGAAGCAATGTCAAATTGTCAAACGTCAGTAACATTATTGAATGGTCACATTCTATCATAAAGGAAAATACAATTTTCACGCTCCAAATTATTTATTCAAATTTCAACAATGGTTTTCAACGAAAATATTAGTTTTGTTTTCAATTGAAATGTGTGAAATACGTTTATTTAAGGTTCTTCTTTTATACCCTAGTGAAAGAAAAAAAATTGGAAAATATCCCTCTACTGATTTCAGCTGAAATCGTGGCATCTTAGACAAGGCAAACCGTGAATCAGGACTGACTTCATGGATCAAATATCAGTACAGTACCAATGATTCTCCAATACGTCACACATTTTTCTTTTAAATAAAGGTCGAATTTGATATTCCGCCCTTAAACGAAAAGAAATTTCCATACGCACCCTATCCCGTAGCATTGTTTTAATTCACGGTGTGGCAACACGGGAAGCCCGCTCAGTGAGCGCTACGGATCCGCAGACACCCTCCCCAGGCGGCTTAGATTGAGGTGTAACCGTGTGGAAATTATCACCGACGATAAGTCATACCATGACTTCATCATCTCCGGCTAATAAACACCACCCCAGTTAAAGACTATTCCGTTTCACCCGTTTTTTTGCAATCTATGCTTTTTAATCCCTATATGAGGGTGGATCACCCAGACGGCTTCTATATCGACAGTATTTCAGCAACCTGAAACATGCAAAAGGTAGGTATAGATATTATTATATTGGTTGCACTGGTGTGAGTAAGGAAAGTAATACTGAGTTTGCATATCTTGTCTATAACTGACTTAAATATTGCACTTATTGTTGTTTACCAATTGTCAGAGAAGTTAATAGCTTTCTAAATACATTTAGCCGTGTAGTTGAGACTCAGTGGTAAATTTGACATAATACTTAGGATATTTATGTCAGTGACAGCAATGTTAATTAGTATATTATGATTTTAGGAGAATAAGTGATAGTTTAAGTGGTAAGTGTGGAATCTATCCATGCAAATCACATAAAGTATTCTCCGAATATCATGTATTATTTTTTCACTTCTTATATTTGCAAGACTTCTTGCCGTAGCAATATTTTTTGCTTTGTATCCCAAGATTATCTTTAAATCTTGTCTTGCTGTCAAGGCTTGTTTTATTTTGCGAGAGCAAGAGAAGATCAAGAAAAAGTAAAACAAGCACTATTAAAGATATAAATGTATCTACTACAGCCTAGAGGTTGATGAGGGGCATCTTCAGCTACTTATAAAGTAAAATTTGTGGTAATAAAATTTTCACCTTTAAGTTCTCGAGAAATGATCCACCAAAATTAAAACTAGATGAAGATCAAAAGATTTTTAAAGCAATGTATCACACAATACCACTTTCAATTTAAGATTCTAAGGGTGGAAATTTGGAAAATGAGTACATTCCTAAAATATCTGTCCCCAAACAAAACAGAAGTTGATAAAACCGATTGTTTTTGCATCATCAAAACAAAGTTTAACAATAACTGTGTCAAATCTAATTTGTCGGAAATAAAACACGGAGTTCCGCAAGGATCGGTTTTGGGCCCTCTACTATTCCTTATTTACATAAACGATTTCCCCAGTATCTTTAATTGTGAAATTTTAGGCATACTTTCTGTTGATGATACTAGTATGTCCACCTATGGCTCTGATTTATCTGCCGTACTCAACTACATACCTCAAACACAATCTTTAGCAAATGATTGGTTCTCTAGCAATAAACTTACAGTGAATGTATCTAAAACAGAAACAATGATTTTTAGTCTTAGAAGTTTAAATGATGTTAATAATCCTGAAAGCGTCAAGTTTCTGGGCGTTCATTTAGATCCGAAGTTATCCTGGAGTCAACATGTTAATTACATTTGCAGTAAACTATCCAAACATCTTTACTTACTCCGAAGCCTTGTTCATAAAGTATATTTAACTGTCTTAAAGAGAGCGTATCACTGCTTGATACATTCTATCATATTTTATGCTATCATAATGTGGGGTCATGCACCTGGCAGTTCACTAGTTTTTTCTCTGCAAAGGAAAGCTATACGGATCATCTCTGGGCTTGGTTTTAGAGACGACTGTAGAAATTACTTCTCAGATTTAAAAATTCTTACCGTTCCATCGACATATATATTTCAGTGTCTTCTTTTTATTAAATGTAATTTATACAAACTACATAGCAGAAGCCAGACCCACGCATATAACACTAGAAATAAGAATGATCTGGATAATAAGTTTTGCAGGCTTTTGAAAACTAGAAAGGGAACTCAGTATACTAGAATACAGTTTTTTAATGCGCTTCCTCCCAAAATATGGAACTTGGACACAAATTTATTTAAAATGAATATAAAAAACTTTCTATCGAGTCATGCTTTTTATACTTTTAATGAATATTTTAATAGTGATTTTATAATGTAGTGTTTACTGTATAAAGTGTTTAGTTATCTTGTTTAGACTGTTTTAACTATTACTTTTTTATTTTCTTAGTTTTTTGCTTTCCTCGTTAGTTCCTTACTGTACTTAACTATTTCATTGTTTCTGACGTGTGCAAGCACTGTTGTGTATATAGCATGAAATAAAAAATAAATAAAAATAAATAAATAAAGTATAAGTACTGATCATTCTGTACTGTGATTCTGCAACAAAACACTCTATAAATTATTACGTGTACAAAGGATTTTGCTAAGTTAATAAAATTCTTTTGAACTTGCATTAAATTAATAAATATTCATGAAGACGACAATTTTTTTTTCATAGTTATTATTTCATCCATTCCACTCCATTCCTATGCAGATTAAAAACATTGGATATTTATCATCCTATGAACATCAACTTACGGTCCTAAAACAATTGACGTTAGAAAAATCTCTTCTCTTAAGTCAAGTTTTGGGAACTTTTTAACTTTTAATATAGGTACACAACTCAGACTAACATAACTGTATATGGCTTTAGTCTTAAATGTTTATGTGTTGGGTATAAGCAAATTAACTTTCCGTATTTTCTTTCACATTTATTTTTCATTTGGGATCTAGTAGTTAGTTTGAAAATTTCCATATTATAATTTTCGTTATAAAAATTGTCTTCCATTTTCCATTTGCTAACTTCTGTATTTAGTGACTGCATGAATTCACAAAATTAATAAATTCACATCTGGATTATATAACTGAAATTTCCTGAACTTTTATTTCTGTGTTACAAATCGAGTTTTTAATTAAATTTATGCTTGAAAGGACCTTAATGATTTGCCAGGTTTATTAATTTTTTTATACCAGATCTCCATATTCATGAAATATTAATTTGTAAGTAATTGCATGCATTACAACTGTATATTTCATAAAAAAGTGTTCTCAGTAATTTAAAAATTATAACATTAGTTTTAGTCAAAATTGTACATTATTATTTTTACAGTCAATTTCATTCATCAAACATTATCAATGCTTTTTAATTAAATTAAATTAAACTAATAGGTGGACAGTGAAAACATATTTTGATAAACTTGATGTTGTTTTTCACAAAAGCTAATAAAAAAGAATATATGGGTAGATATTGTGGGTGTAATTCAATGCCGGTCGGGGCTTTAGTCCACAGAGTAGTTAGTTTCACACAATATTATAGTTAATACCTAAAAATATATAAAAAAATAACACACGGCGTTCTACAAGCTCTATGATAAACTTTGGAAGATGTTAGATGAGTTAATGTCATACATTTTTTCTTATATGAACATAGGTCCGATTCGTTTTTGTTTAGAAATTACAAGCATTTTAAAAAATATAATTTAATATATCTATCAAAGTAGCCAGATAAATAAAAATGATGGTTGCTATAATAAGAATTATTATTTGTGTTTAATGTTTAAACATTAGTTAACCTTTATTAACTAAATTAACAAATATTAACACTATAAAAATTGAGATATAAGTGGTCTGCAGCAGTAATTCAATGCCGGTCGGGGCATTAGTCCGCGGAGTAGTTGTTTCCTGCAGTATCATTTACACTATAAAAATTTTTCAAAATGTCCACCCTCGGTTCGAAAGCAAACCTCACATAGGGAACTAAAGATTTCGTCAAAATTGGGATTTAGGTCATTTCATACCTGGTTAGCTGCATCCTAAATTCTTTCAAGTAACTGACGACGCAGAGTGATTTGAACATGGTACACAACCTGCTTCATATGTCTCTATAAATATTTAAAAAGATTTAGATCTGGGCAGGGGCGTATCCATGGGGGGGGGGGGGTAATGGGGGTAATTACCCCCCCCCCCAAGAAGCTTACTGAAATGAAATACATTACTTTATAATTTTCCATGTAATAAAACAGGGGTAAAGTATTTGTAATTTGAATTACTTGATAATTGCATGCAAACAATACCTATTAAATTGTGTAATAAGTAATATTTCAATAAGTAATATTTAACGTTTATTCTCTGATCTAGATAAATACAATATTTTTAAATATGCTTTTGTCCGCGGCGAAAACTTTCTCTTTCCCAATTCTGTTCATAAAGACTACTTGCTCTTCTACATATACATAGACATATTAAGTTATACATTTTAATTATTGATATGCAAGTAAAAAAATAGAAAAATTAATTTAATTTCCATTATCTTTTATTTTTATAATACTCAAGAGAGAAATACCATTATTTATTATTTTACACAACATTTTATAAAACAAATCTGTTTATAACCCGAAATAAAGTCCTAATACAAAGTTTAAAATCAAAATTTCAATTTTGACTTTTACTCTGCACACTACGAATAGTTTGTTATTTCTTCTTTTATGCGCTCTTTTAATATCATGTGGGAGATCATTTGAATAAACGTTTAGTTTTAGGAAAAAAGTCAGGTGGTCTAGCTGGATAATGGGCCAAATATTCCAATCCACCTTTCACCATTGGCTGAGCAAGGCTGTAAAATGTATTAATTCAGAATTTTGGAAGAGTATACAAAATATAATGCGAATACTTAGACCAGAACAGACTAAAACGAAAGGAATATTAAATGTTTTCTGCTTAGGAGAATTAATGGAATGGCAAGAATCCCCAAGATGACAAATCAGGTTCGAAGAAATCACAGAATCAGAAGAACTAGCTGCATGATAATGAAAAATCATATTCGAATCCAAAGTATCTATTTTCTTAAATTTCCAATCAGGCATTAACAGTAAATAACAAAAAATTGTCTGTTCTTTATCATGTAATACTACGTATCATATTATTAGAGCTTTAACTCATGACCTGCCTCTATTCTACATTTCACTTGATAAATGTGTCTGATACATGGATTGGAAATAATGTACCCAAATGATTTATTAGACGAAATATCAGCAACGACAGCAGTTTTTCATTGGAAATGGATTTAGGTCATGAAAATGTATTAGAGCGAATGAATATTGGGGTTTCATTTCATTAATATGAGTATAAAACAGAATTGAAGTAGACAGTTCACTAAAATACAGCTTTAATGAGAGTTATCGATTGTGTAACAAACCTGGCTTAAAAAAAATTATAACAAAACAATTTTCAAATTACATTAAGTAAAAATGAATCTAATTACTATTTGGCAACAAATGTATCTTTATAATAACCATCCTAATACCTAATGAGTCAATGAAAAAGACAATCTCGGAAAAGTTAGATTGTAAATGCATAGAAGGAAAGAGAGATGCACCAGCCCATGGAATAAAACGTATTAATATTAACGTTATAAAAAGGAGTTCTGAATCGGTTCAGAATATAGTTCTGCTTTAATTCAGATTAAATTCCAGATTCCGATTTCAAAACCAAAATAAAGCTTTTATGTGCAATAAGTGTTGGTATGCAAAAGAACTTTGATAAAACAATTTCAAATATACTTTTTTATGACAATATGTGTATTTGATTTGGAAATAAAATTTTAATGAGATGGAGAAATTGGCCCTTAGCAATATAGATATTTAGTAGTAAGATTAGTAAATATACAAAAAGTAAATTTCATAATTAGTGAGTCATATTTTAGAATTGTTAATTAACTTAACTTTAAACAGCTCAAACAGGAATAGACCGTTGTGGAGTCAGTGAAACTAATAAATAACACTACCTAAGTTTTCACATCGATAAAACACTAAAAAAACATTAAACCCGTGTTTTTTTATTTTCTAAATTCACTTTTTAGGGGTAGAGACCACCCCTGATGTGGTAAAACATCCCATGATGATATTGGGGCAAAGTAACAATATAGCAACAATTTTAGCAGTATTAAATCACAATTTTTAAATGAACTAGTGGGTGCTAGAAAGTAATTTCTACTGTTAATAGGACGCTTTAACTCAATTGCGAACAATTTTTAATTCTGGAATGTCTTGAAAAAATTTCTGGTATAATTTTACTATAGTTGTATTTATAGGTTTCTTGGAACCATGCTCTTTCGATTCCCGGTTTTAGTTTTGATCTACAACCCCCAGTGAATTGAATATGGCGTTACATTGGAATTTTTATATAAACAATTTTCGGATATATTATATTTACATTTTTAATAAAAAAAATACAATAAAATGTTTGCAAAGGATAGGGTACATAATATATATTTAAATTAAAGGCTAATCAAAAATCAAATAATTTTCAATCCAACGTTACCCTTGTATCTGGGTGTATCTTATGGACAAAGGTGAAATTCACGTTAAGCAAGAAATCATGCAAGCTAATAAAAATGTACGGGAACAATTTCGCGGGTGCTTATTTAATTTCTTCAGTTAAAAATGACGTAAAATACTTACAGCCGTTATTTAAGGGTGTTAAATCCGTTTAAGAAAAACAGTTTTACCTAACAGAAATTTGTGTTTTATTTCATAGAAATTTTTTTTTACCTTGATAAGCATGATTTTCTGCTTAATGTGAATTTCACCCTTATCCGTAAGAAACACCCCTATATACCTAAGGGTAATGCTGGGTTGAAAATTATTTTATTGACAGTGCCTATTAACTTATATACTCTATACTTTACATTTTTCGCATTTTTTTAAATGTAAATATAATACATCAGAAACTTTCTTACATGAAAGTCCCCATGTAAGACACCATATTGGATTAATCGGGTCGTATGTCAAAAATAACACCAGGAATCGAAAGGGTATGATTTGTACACAATTATAAACACTACCAGAGAAAAATTATACGAGGGATGTTTTTAGAACACTCCAGATTTAAAAATTGTCCGCAATTGAGTTAGAGCATCCTACCCCCTCCAGGGGAGTTTCTTACCCCTAAAATACGCTTTGAGTCTTAAAGTAACTTTGCACTACTTGCTCATTTAAAAATTGTGATTTATTACTGCTAAAATCGTTGTTACTGAGTTACTTTGTCCGAATATCATCATGGGCTGTTTTACTATATCAAGAATGGTTTCTACCCTTAAAAAGCGAATTTAGGAAAAATAAATAATGGGTTCAATATTTTCAGTGTTTTATCGGCGTGCAAAATTTGGCTTCACTTCGTGACTGACGCTTGGGTAATGTTACTTGTATAGTTGCGGCAAGAATTCAAACGACTTACGTCCTACGAACAAACGAATAGTTAATATATTTTCATCAGAATACTTAAGAAACTGAAACAGAGAATGATAATAATAATATATACTACCCTAAAAGTTTGCATTAAATTACAAAACTATCGAAATTTATGTTGACAATGGAATGGCACCCGTGACGTAAGTCTTCTTGCCGCAACTATAAGTGAGAAGCCCTTTATCAACTAGTAACAATAATTATCAAGACCATACGTCTTTTTAGAAAGATCTTAAAATTTGTTTAATGCCTTTGGTCACTAAAATAGAGAATGTTCTACATTAAGAAATATACAATAATTGCAATATGTCAACGTTGTTCTAATTTCAGTGACCACCAGAGCAAGGCTTACTGAGTGACAACATTATTGAACGCAAGTTTATTGAAAAAGGTAGTTAATTTTAGATATAGATATGTTTAGATATGTATAAGTTTTACTGTAATGACTTTCCACAGTTCAGGTAGTGATTAGTTTTGAAGTAAATGCCAGTATTAAAATCGCTTAGCTATAAACTCAAATGTAAAGGTGGATATCGGTCTTAAAATAAAACTGGGCCGTTTTCGCCTGCCTCCTGCATTCATCGGCAAAAAATGAAAATTTCTTGGACAGCAGCGAAGGTGGCCAATAATTCTTAGTGGCAGCATCATCGTAAAATCGTGATGAATTTTAGCAAAATCAGTTAATAAGATCTCTAAAACAATCAGGGGGGCTTTCCAAAATGGCCGACGGTGCTCCCGAAACTGTTGAAATTTTTTCGAGTTAAAACTGAAACAATGTGAAATCTAGTGGCAAGGCCCGCCCCGTGCGAAAGCGGTTGGCCGCCCTACAGAAGGGCATAATGTAACGTACCAGGGGGCGGCCAATAGCCGCCTACGCGAGGAGACGGCGCCGCGACGTCTACGTATCTCGCATCAGCGGCCAAACGTTACCCGGACCTGACGTCGTTTGCCAGTGTCGACGCTTCATGGTGAGTTTTACCTTTTTTTAATTTTGCTTTTATTTGGTATCTAAAGTATGGTATTTTAATAATTATTATTCTAGTATGCTTTGATATATTCTATGTTTCAATTATTTTTTGTTATAAACCAAAATCATGTTACAAACATATAAAAAATATTTGTACATTTCAATTCAAAAATAAATTTTGAAATACAGTGTAGCCACTAAAACCTGAAACGACTTTTGTAAAACTTTTAATTAATGATTTGATTTTCTCAGTTTTAGTCTCATTAGGTATACATAGGTACTGCATAAATAAATAAATTAATGTTGAGTTAAAATAATAATTTGCAATTCTACAGATCACATGACCAATTTCTGGTGTTATACATAAGTATTAAGGCACAAGGAAATGCTTTAGAAATGTCATTAATAAAAAATTGTTACGCCACTGCCCTCAGCGTTGTTAACAATTGTAAACATTAAATTTAATATTATCTTGTATATCTACAAGATACTGTCTACAAAAAAAACACCAAATTTCTCATTTTAATTTTTTTTATAGTTATTTAATTTCATCGTATGATGTATCTCAGTAAGGACACTTAAGACAGTGACGTAGCAATAAAAATAAGATCATGAAGTTTCTTTATCTGACCTTTATTCATAAAGATTATATCCGAACCTGAAAATTATGAAAATGTTCTACCCTGACTGAAAGTACAATACATTTGGCAATCAAATTATTGATTTTACAGCGATATGGTTCTTAAAAACTTCTGTAAAACTTAAATAAATTTAATAATGTTTTTAAAACTGTAGCAGTGTTTCTTAATTCTTTATGCACCGTCTACAGAGACCATAATAATAATAACTGTTTTGCAATATGAAAGTTCTATTTGATATTCACGTTGAATTGTTAATTCATTTTTAGAAATTCTTTGTATACTCGTACTTGTAGTAGTCTCATAAGCTTGTTATATCTTATTTATTCTTTAGATCATACTCTTTATGTTACTTTTATCTACATAGATTAATTTATCAAAAATGGGAAAAAGCTTTTACAGTCGACAGTTAAACAAGTGATATGTTACAGCATTATATTACGTATTCATTTTGTCAAGCTTTATGTATCATATTGCTTTTAATTGTTCTGTCCTAATTGAAACTACAATATTTTATAAATAAAATTATTAATGTTACAGCCGTAGGGTACTTAGAGGATTACACTGTAAAACTTAAAAATTTATTTACTTTTTTTAAAACTAAAACAGTGTATCTTTATATACCGTTTACAAAGACTATGATGATACAATTATCTTCTGTTTGATATTCACCTTGATTTTTTTACTAATTTTCATATCATCAGCTTAATCATATATAATTTATTTATAATTTAGATCATAATGTTTATATAACATGTTACTTTTGTCTAGATTAGTTTATCCAAAATGGGATAAATTGTTCTACAGTTGATAGTTAAACAAATAAGTTCAAGAAGTATTATGTCATTTATGCATTTCATATTTTTACAGTAATACATTATAAAATAGTTGAATATAAAAAATATTTTCATATTTTAAAACAAGTTATTTATTTGTCTTTTCCCCATTTGATGGCTTATTCTTGTTCTATATAAAATTATGTCTTCTTTTTTTCTAGATAATGAAATGCTTAGTGCAAATTCGACAGAAGTGATTAGTGTCAAAGAAAATTATAAACGTTCTGCCGACCAGAGTGATTAACTGCATCTAGGGGATAACAAGCCTCAACCAACATGGTGGCTGGCGTTGGTTGGTAAGTAATTCAAAATTCGTGAACATATACTGCTGTCTGAATTTGAAAAAATCTGATTTTTACTTGTCGGTGGAACTCTATGGATTCAATTTTGAAAGAAAACAAATAATATCCGCTCGATCGAGCATTCGTCCAGTTAGAGAAAAGCAATCTCACAAAATATTCCCACATGAACTTAAATACTTCAAGCCATAGAATTTATTGGAATTTTTCGAATTCTCTTCTGTAATATTTTATACTAAACTTACTTCATTAAAACCTAATTTTTTTACAAAAAAAAATATACAGGGTGTCAGTAAAGTTAATTATTAAAGTGCTAAGTTCACTAAACGTCAACTTACTGTTGGTAATACTGTATTCTTTGAATTCTGATCAACGGTACGCCTATGGTTTCTTGCCTCCTGCAACTCTCAGCTCTCTTATGTAACTACTATAAATTAATCATGCACTTTCTACTATTTCGAAATACGGGTATGAATAATACTGAAGCACTAATCTCTCTACATTTTATAAATTTACTACACCGTAAAAAAAAAATAATAAAATTTCACTCAAAATCAACACAATTGGTTGTTAAAACGAGTCCACACTCGATTGGGTTAAAATAATAACAGAATTCGTTGAGTTTATTCACTTGTTTGTTAGCTAAATAAATATTTTATGAGTTGAATAACTTTTGAGTTAGCTTATTAAACTATGTGTTCTACAAACACATAGTTGAGTTATATTACCAATATAATATTTCGTTATTTTTTCCACAAACCTTCTGTCTGACCAAAAATCTTGTTAATAAACTCATTTCTTTGTTAAAATGTTTAATTACTCAAAATACAACACCAATTTCATACATGAGTTTGACGTTACTCATTGTTATTTTTTTACTGTGTAAAAAACTAAAGAGACAAAACATAAGACACAAATAACAATACAAAAAACACCGTTCCACTCTCGATTTTACTCATATCCAAATTATTTGTTGGTTTCCTAAAGCTGACTCGTCGTACTTTTGAAGCTGCACCTTTAAGGTCTATAACTACAAAACGGTGCGTTTATGTTATGCTTATTTGTGGCTGCTTCTAAAACTAATGAATAAATCAAAACTGTGCTGCATCAAAATTTTTGTCATGTAAAGTGTACTGGTACTGCAAGCTTGAATTGACATCAATCATGTCACTACATAAAATATATCTAACTCGATATTTTGAATTCTATTCTAAATTGATCTGTTCTTACAACGGATGTACATAAAATTCATAACATAATATTAATAATATACAGAACATGTCAATTGTCTATATTCCATAAGACTCATTCCATAAGACAAACAGTAATTTTATTTAACAACTACTACTTATACAGTGATTATTCGCATGCATACTTACAAATAAAGGGTAGAATATCGCACTAGTGACTCATAAGTCACATCTTTTTTTTTCTAGAAATACTACATTTATATATTTATACAATTTATTTAAATTAACATTAATATTAAATGAGAATGAAATGCGGTTTGCAGATTCAGAAATGGTAAAACCTTGTATGCTTCTAGTACTTGAAATAGGCTATGTTGTTACAGCTCGTTATGGACCACTTGCAGCAACCTGGATTTTTTTGCAATCTTAATTTTATTGTTGATGGATTCTTCTATTTATCCTTCCGCGACTGTTGCAAATGTCCGTCCTCCATGTCGATTTAATGATGTGATGTTCTCCTCTATATTTGCCAATAACGTAGCAGATGATCTTCTCATACTTCTCATATCTTCTCATGGTGTTGTATAAACCCAAGTACGAAGCAAGTTGTGATGGTATATTTGACAAGTGTTTATTCCAGTGCATCCTGTCGTACACTTGCCATTTTTATAATTATATATTTTTACAGGGTTGATTGCAAATCCTTCCTGCATGATTGTGAAACTAGGAGATTTCTTGGTTCTTGTATAAGGTATAATTACATACAAATAGTAGTCCTTGTCTTAAACATTTTCCACACACAAATTAGTCAGTCCATCGTCCATCTGCAAGCTCTCGCAATTCCCATAATTATAGTTTCTATGAAAAACTTGTTAATGTCATTACGTTCAACAGTTTTTGACTCTTTAAATTGTAATCTTTTGTCACGGTCTTCAAAAAGCTTACCAGTTTTAGAAAATGAGATATTTCAATGTTTTTGTGAAGATGAAGAGTTGACTTAAGCATTGCGTTGTTCAAGAAAGTAAGCAAGCAAAACACTTTCATGTATACCTTTAACGTGCTTAACTTTCTTTCAGTCTTCAAGCGCTTTGAAGTCCTTATCGTAAACGCCACAAGATTTTTCCAGTAAAATTTATAATGTAGCTGCCTCTATCTGATCAATAATTTCTGGTGGAAGTTATTCCTGATCCACTTTTGTTTAAAAACTGGTTATCTGTATTAAAAAATCACCATTTATCGTCAGCAAATTAGGAAATAACTAAATTACGTCTGAATGACAATGTTGTTTATTATTAAAAAAACGCGCATCCGTGCTCCATAGTAACATAAAAGCACTTTGAAAATTTATGAATTCGCAATAATGATATTGTCAATAAATATTCCTTTGAGGAAACATAGTTCTGCTATCGGAAAAATTTTTGTATGGCACTCATATGTTATGTTATATAAGTCACATGAAAAAATTAGCTAAACATTTCTCAGAGTGACATATATAACATACCACAGTTGTACCATAAATAACTATTATCGGTCCATTTAATTATAGATGCTGTTCAAGTTTGTCCAAATGTAGACAATATATTAATTTAGATTGGATAAAAAATCATCAAAACAAAAATTTATTTTTTACTGGATTAGAAAGGTATTTTAAGCTAATATAAATCAAAGCTCCTACAATTCCTATCAATGAAGTCATATGTATGTTCTCTGATACCAAACATCTAGGTATCCTAATGAACAATTCCATAGACAAAGTTCTATTCAATAAAAATTAATCTAGCTAAATTTACTAACCTGCTTTAATGAAAACACTCTATAAATATCTAACTTTCCTTTTGGCAGTGGGAACACGATAATTCAACCACAATAGATGAGATCTGACCTATTTCTGCATTTTTACGATTGCTTCTTCAGGTGGCCTCCATTAAGTTGAGTCAAATATCTAACTAAAAATGCAGAAATACCCAAATTCTGTTATATAATTTGTTTTGGGAAGTTACATACAAAATGAGTACGCGGTGTAGAATTAACTACATCTATCGGCCATTCGCTACTCCATGCCGGACTGAAAATGTCACAGACACGAAGCGTTCTACATGCAGTAGACACCATTGAAAGCTGTCGACCTTTATCGCGTTCGGCGAGAAACGATATTTTGCAAACACGGAATTCCAGGAAACAACTACTCTGCGGGCTAATGCCCCAACCAGCATTGAATTACACCTGGAAAACCTATAGCAACAGCTAGAGTCATTCGTCAGAAGCCCACCAGACATATACCGGTTTCGAGCTTATTAGCTCTCATCAGTATGCCATAGGTAAGTTATCCGACGAATAATCCTAGCTGCTTTCGTCTGTCTAACCGGACAGAAGGGACCATGAGTACGCGGTGTAGAACTAACTACATCTATTATCGGCCATTCGCGTAATTCAATGCTGGTCGGGGCATTAGCCCGCAGAGTAGTTGTTTCCTGGAATTCCGTGTTTACATACAAAATGTTCTTTTTCGTACAAAAAGACAATTATTTTAATAAACCCTATTTACTTTCATAATTAGAATACGTCTTGAATTTAAATCAAACTTATCCTTAACTCCTTGTTCATAAATTGTAGTACGTGCAATTTTGAAATATTAATTGCGGCTTTAGAAAACCGTAAAATATAATCGGAGCATTTAAACAGAGCCTGGTGGAATAAGCAAAACGGTTTGCTCGAACTGGGAATATGAGCTGTGGGGGTGATTTCAGAAGCAGTTATGGTGAACGTTCATCCTCTTTACTGTTCAGTGGTTTCGGCTGATAGCGATTCTAATCCGGGATTTATGTTATTTCTAAAATTCGGTTCTTTCCGCCATAAACTGATTGCTCTGCAAGATTTCACTTTGTGTTCGATGTTGGCACACGTCGGCATACACGTCTTCTCAATAATTCCTTATAAATCGATACAAAACTTCATTATAAAATAATTATTTATTAAGGTCGCATTTCTCGCTGTAAAATGATGGTGTTTTTAGGTACTTACAGAAATCTCGAAAAATAAAACAAGTAGTAATATCAAAAATAAAATTCTTGCTGTTTTGTTTGCTTTTACTGTATAAATTCTCCTCAAATAAAATAATAACTTTTAAAAAACCAATGCAAGTCACACATTTTTTTGCTATTCTAACCCCACAATTTAACAATTATTTTCACTTATAAACAAAAGTCAACAACGTTATATGCAGAACTATGTAAGTTTATGTTATAACAATATTAACAGTTAAATTGAAACAAATATGTATTTTAAAACATTTCTGTACCTAAAAATTTATCGATTGTCGTTATATATTCGTTTTACTTCGGTACCTTTAAAAATTTTCAGGCGGCATGATATAACATTCCTGTTATTTGCTAAACTCTATATTATTCAGTTCTTAAATGTCTAAAATTATTTGTATTTGTAGAAAACACTATTTTAAGAATCCGGTTCCAAAACAAACACCAAAATTTAAAAACGCGGAAAATGCAAATATAGTAGTCAATGTTAATGAGTGAAGTATTAAAGTAGTTGTTAAAAAGTATAATGGATATTCGATTGAATGATATATTTGAAGATAATTTTGATATTTTGAAAATTATAGATTTGGGATTTTCCAACTTAAATTATACGATATCTGATCATTTCCGTTCAATGGACCATGAATGAAGATGGTTTGGCTACTAATACTAACCGCAGATAAAATAAAATAAATCATTATTATTTTTAGTTTGTCCCTGATGTTAACTAGTCTTGATCAACAATAACCATATCTGTATGCCGTAGCCATGACATTACACCGAAATCTAACCTCATTTCCATGTAACAAACTGAAGGAAAACAGATTAGAACTAAAATACCTAACATAAAATAACAAAAGTTACTAGATTTGTGCCTTGTTGCCAATACAAAGACGTTCTTTGCTAAGTATGGTTTATAATACGTCAGTGCAATAAGCATAACTTAACTTTAAGAACAACTTTATTAAGTTGACCTTAATATAATGTCGGTGCAAACGGGCATTAAAGACTGGGTGATAAGCACCCAATAACCTTTAAATGATACACATATACATGACCGTTTGTACTGAATGGCCATAGAGGAATTATCATAAATAATTTTTAGATATTTTGTAGAGGGTACTAGTTATGCACTGGGGCATAGTTATCTTTAATCGTAATATTTTTATGCACAGTCGTATTTGGGTTTTGAATACATAAATTGAGAGAATGATTACGGACAATACCTATACCTGTTTGATATCGACAGACCACTTCGGATTTGAGATATTACAATTTTAATTATTTGATGCCGACGGATACTTTCCAGTCATTGCTAATATTATGTTTGAAAAATTATCAATAAATATAGGCACCTCTACAAAAACATGGTAGTGAAATTGACTACTATACAAAAGATTGTTTTGAAAGAGAGTTACAAAATATAGGTAATAGATAACCGTATATACATAATATTAGTATTTAGCAGATTATACTATCTCATTCATTTATAATATACATGTATAGTAAAACGCTTCATACAGGATGTGTAAGGTTAGTTAATCCCTGATGATTTTTAATTAATATTTTCCAAGCATGTAGAGATAAATTAATGAAATTTGACACGATCCCATAACTTTATATGATCATTTTGAAAGTATAAAAATAAATTAACAAAAGAAAGGGGGTAGCGCTTCAAAAATACCCAACATTTTTGTATGTATTTTTTTATAATTTCCGAAATGAAAACTATAAAGACTTTTACATAAAAGGTACCTGCTCTTGTTGCAATTTCGATGTCAGCAACATTTTCGAGAAAAATAATTGAATGTATTTTTACATTTTGTAATCAATGGATCATTTTACGTATGGTAGGACCAATTTTCTGACACATTTTCTGGATGTAAGTAATTTTTTTTAATTTTTAAAAATAAAACTAGAAGGCCGCGACTGGCAGAAATTGTTTTCTTTTTTGTTTGTAATTATGGGAAAAATTCTAAATTTGAATATTTTTGTACATTTTTTAGTTATTACCACAAAAAATTTCGATTTATTGTATTCCCTTAAAAACTCATTTTTTACATGTAAAGAAAGTGGACTCTATTGATTTTTAATAAATGATATTTTATGAATATCCTGGTACCTACAACAATTTTTATAATCAAAAGAAAACAATTTCTGCCAGTCGCGGCCTTCGTATTTTAAAAAATTAAAAAAAATTACTTATGTTCATCTAGAAAATGTGTCATAAAATTGGTCGTACCATACGTAAAATGGTCGGCTGATTCCAAAATGTCAAAAATACGGAGTGTCCCATTTAAAAATATAAAACCGGACATGTCATAAAATCCGAAATGACCTCAAATAATTCATGGCACCATCAGTATAAACCCACCCAATTTGAAATTTTTATCAGCAGTCATAAAAAAGTTGCAGCGTGTTCCCACTTTCCGTTGTCAACCGGTATTTGAATAATTTTAACCTATGAAACATTTTTGTCTATCACTGTACCCACAAGTATCCATTTTAATAGACTATTTCATTTCTGCGACCGCAAAGCTACATTTATTGAAGAAATATAAATTGATAACTTCCTGGATGACCGCATTAACTTCTCCCAACGGCTACATTATGAAAACAGAGTGGCGCAATAAAGCCCTGTAAAGAATAATACATGAAATGACGATAAATCTAAAAAGCGTTTTGTCATTCTCGTATTTTATTTTCCAGTGCTTTATCTTCCTTACATGTCGTCGTTTACTCCCTTAACAGCTTCACTCCCCCAATCTGGCCTACGAGGAACAAATAACTTCGTGGACTTGTACTTCATAACTGAAACTAACTAGCATTTCTTATTTTCGCGGAGGCATTGATTTATCGAGCTCGTATTTTATATCCCGGTCTTATTTTATTAGCTTTTGTAAGTGAATGGAGACATAAATATGATAAGGAGGTGAGTTATGGATGTTTGTTTCTTATTGAAAACTAGGTCGATGGAAACGAATTTAACATCGTTTCCTACGTTATACTCAATAGACTTGTTTTTGCAGCAGTTGAAAACGGTTTGGAAACTGTCAGAAATATTCGACCAGTTAAGTTGAGAACGCGTTACCATTGAATTTGACGCAATAAATAGTTGGACGAACATTTCTGATAGTTTCCAAACTGTTTTCAACTGCTGCTAAAACAAACCTAATGTGTTACTCTTTCATAATTTGATTCATCTTCGGAAAAAATACAATTTTTGATCCATAAGATATATAGGGTGTTTGTAAAAGTTGGTACAAACTTAAGGCGGCAAAAGTAGAGCCAATAAAATTTAAAAAAAAATCCTATAAACATTGGTCGTCCGGAGCAAAGTTACTGAGATGGCTCTCCAAAAGGTTCTTATGATTTGGATATTTCTATATGGATATCAAAATAAGGGTAGTTTTTTAACTACCTGTAACAGAAATTTTTCGAATTCTTTTTATTTCTTTGAACTATCAAGCAAATACTATATTTTTTTAATAAATTAGACTTTTTTAAAGAAAAAATATACCTATCAATTTTTATAATAATTATTTTTATCTACAACTGCTTTATAAGAACCTCATTTCAGCATTTATTTGGTACTGTTTCAGATGAATAATGGTCATTACACCACTAGGCGAGTAATGTTATTAAAAGGAAGAGCTTGATGGTAATTTTTATTAAGAACCAGCAGATTGATCCGTTTGACAATTACTAAATAATTTAACTTAAATTAAATTGAATTACTATATACTATGAATATGAAAAAGGTTTCTTTCATTTTTACGTTTTCTAACCGCAAATTAGTTAACTCGTCTACTCTGCATGGTGCCAAGTCAAATAATTAAGGCAACCTTAAATTATGCTTTTATGAATTTCAAATAGTAAACATTTTCTTGTTCCTCTGCTAGCAAGAATTTTATGTCAACGGCATCTTGTAAAAATTTTGAAACATCCTCTTCCGTTAATATTCTTGACTATATTGGTTTGTATCCCACTGATAGGTTTTTCAGAAAAGCCATTAAATTGTTGAATTTACTGATGTCAACATTTTCATGCATACATATTGTAGGCCGCAGCATAGAATAGAACGCCCAAAGACTAAATGATTTGTACTTATTGGATAGTTTTTCAAAAAATGCTAATAATACCTTTTCTTTTGCTTCATATTTTATATTCTTAGATGCACACCAATCAGTGAATCGTTCATCAAAATTGTTCGTAATTGGTTCTCGACTTATCTGTCAAGTCAATTTCAAGAGACAAGTTTTCTGTTTCTGAATCACTCATTATTTCAATGAACACCACTATTTTCACAAGAAAATGTAAAAACGAAAACTCAATTTTGTTTATAACAAATTTGGCAGGAAGTTGGACAGATTACCATAACAATGCCTTTGCTTCTTGATTTTGAATCAAAACTTACAAACTGGATCTGATTTTGGATTTTTGTTTCAATTTAAGGTTGTTGAAGATATTTTTTTTGCAGTTCTAGATAAAATTTTATATAGTACGCGTGGGATAGCGGCATTTTTTATTATATTCGTGAAATGGCTCACTCATGCATAATAATGCCTATATCCCACTTGTACTATAAATAACTATTTAAATAATGTTATGGTTCAGAACAGTAACATTCTTTTAACATTTTCACATAGTCGGCATCTGTCATGGTGATAGTTTCATTGCAATAATTGTCACTTTCGCGTGCAATCATTCAAATTCTTACGTTTCTTTATTCTTAATTGTGATACTTGTGCTTGACTTTGCATTTTATTTAATTTTTTTTATTACCGTGAACCATCATGGTTTTACTCAGGTGAGACGTAACTGGTCTGCCACTTCCTGCTCGGCCTAAGTGGCTCGACTTGCAGGAAGCGACCTACATTGTCGTAGGTACTTAACCGCAGACCTGTCGCCCTGGGCGATGCGCCATTAAATCTATAAATGATACTGCAGGAAACAACTACTCCGCGGGCTAATGCCCAGACCGGCATTGAATTACACCTGCAGTATCTGTGTGAACAGCCAAGAACCCTTGTCGGCCACTCCACCAGACACAGAACGGTTTCGCAGCAGCCCAGTTACATCTCACCTGCACTCGATTTATATGTGAACCTACATATGAAGGAACAGCCAGTTCAATTGTTGGTCATCTTACCTATGGCATACTGATGAGGGCTAAGAAGCCCGAAACCGGTCTATGTCTGGTGGAGTGGCCGACAAGGGTTCTTGGCTGTTCACACAGATACTGCAGGCGTAATTCAATGCCGGTCGGGGCATTAGCCCGGGGAGTAGTTGTTTCCTGCAGCATCATTTATAGATGGTTTTACTAACTTTGAATGTGCCGATATGCATATTATTTAAGGTTTCGGTAATGAAAATAGTTTGGCGGCTCAAAGAGAGTAAAGACAACGTTTTCCTGATAGAAAGCAACCTTTCGCAAGATTGTTTAGGGACATTCATACAAGAACGATATAATCAGAAGCCCTAAATCCTACTGCGAGTGTAGGAAAAGCATCTGCTCGCTTTAGAATAGACAATACTTATGTATGGCAGTTACTGAAGGAAAATAGATAGGAATGCTTCAAGAAGATCAAGCCGATGCCGCACGCCTTTGTTTTTATTGCACAATTCTTGATCGCCAACAAGATAATTACACATTCGTTTCAAATATTTTATTTACCAATGAAGCTTGTTTTACATGGCGTTATAAATTTGCACAATCTTCATACGTGGTGCGATGAAAATTCCCATGCCACTTTTGAAATTCCTCATAAACGGAAATTTCAGTGAATGTTTAGGTCGGCATAATTGACTATCACCTTCTGGGACCATTCTTTCTACCGATTAATTGTGAAGTGTTGAATATCTCAGCTTTTTACAAGATGGCGCTCCTCCACATTATGTTTGGCAGTGCGGGATTTTTTAAATCGATCATTCACGGGAGAATGGATTGATCGTAGAAATGGCGCGCCCATACCATGGCCACCTTCGTTCGCCAGATTTAAATGCGGATAATTTTTATTTATGGGGCGACGTAAAAAGAATGGTATATGCTACGCCTGTGACTACCATTGAAGAGTTACGACAACGTATTGGTGTAGCTTTCGATGCCATAAAAATTCAATATGAAATTTTGCAATTTTGCAAGTTTTTCTATGTTTTTATAATTCAAAGTTATAACATAAAAATCAAAATAAAAAATTGTATTCTTTACCCTTTTGCTTCCTTACGTTAATTAGTAACTTTTTAAGTACGTAGGTACCTTTCAGCCTGCAGACTATTTCCATTACAGAAAGTGACCCTATTTATAACCGATTTTGATGAAACTTAAAGACTCTTATGGTATAATTATTACCTACACTTTTCATTCCATTATCTTAATCAGAAAGAAAGTTATTTTAAAAAATATCCAAATGATAAGACCCCTTGGGAGAACCATATCACAGTAACGTTATTCCGAGGGACCAAGAATCTTTTTTTACTTTTTTTTTGACACTACTTTTACTGCTTTAAGTTTTGTACCAACTTTTCCAATCACCCTGTACATATGCACCTTAGCGTGTTCCACTTTGAAGAAAATCTGTTATTTCAGAATTCATGAATTGATTTTCAAATTTTTTTCTTCATTCTTACCATATAACGTTATAACTTTTCAAAAAGTAATACTTCTCGCTGCACTTTATTTAATCGCAACTACAATATTTCAACGTTAACATTTTCTCAATAGTTGTTGCATAAAATGAATAACTATATTACTACAAATTCTAAATTCAAAATAAGTTTTCTACAAACTTTACTATACTATACAGGATGTATCTAAAATGTCTGTACAAAACTGTAGCACAAATTCCCGAGGTTAAAATACAAAGATTTAGCAAAATGTATTTTAATCCAAAAGTTAATACTTTGCAATGTACAGGCTGTCAAAGTTATTACTTTTTAAAAATTTCACGAGGAAAAGAATAATAAAGGAATTCATGTTTTATATTTAATAAAAAGGGCCATGATATACCATATTATTTTTTCGACAACAAAGTGCGATGCGAAAGTCATGCAAATAATAGGAAAGTTTAATTTTAAGATATTTAATCCGAAAAAATGCAAAATTTAAAAAATGCAGTGGCATCACAGGAAGCACCTTAACGAAATTATTGAAAAACTTCATAAGAGGGTTCAACATGCGCACATAAGTCGAACTTTTTCTCGTAAACGGTTAATATTATCGACAATAAACAAGAGTACTTTTTTAGTCTAACGTTGGAGCTACCCAGATTTGTTATTTTAAAGTCTTTATCGTACAGGATGTTAAATATTTAGGTATTAAGTTGTATAGCTTAACCCGGCCCTAGGCTATAAAAGCTACATTTGTTTCAAGGAAATTATTTTAACTCCTTACTATAGTGTCCATCATATTAATTTTTTTTATTAAATTAAGTATTTTAAAATTTATTAAAAAAAAATCGGTTTTTAGTAGCGCCCTTCAGGCACACATATCTCCGTAGAGATGACATGTTTCATCTGAACCCGAGAGATTTCCCACATTTTCCCAGACACCTTGTATAAACAAACATTAAAAATATAACTATGAAACATTAATTAATATATAATATAATAATTAAGGATTTACCGAGGTTGACTATCAAAAAATCTAAATTAAATCGATGTTCTGCAAAACTAAACACTCTGTATAGAAACTACCTGCCATTATCGTATTCTACGCGCCATCTAGTGTCTGTATACAAAATTTCGGCGCACTGGCTGCAATAGTAGCTGAGATATTCGCACTGAAGTTCTTAGAGGGAACACCCGGTATATTATTCGCACGAAATTTGGAACTTATGGGCTTTTAAGAATGAGAAATCGAGATCTGATTACAGTTTCGGTGTACATTGCAGAGGGCGCCACCGACAGCACTTCACCTACATCCTAAGCTTCATAACTTTTTTGTGCCTTTTGCTTAATTTACATGTACAGTTTTCCATTTACGTATTTTATTCTACAACTGAAATAACAGCAATTAAATATGAAAATAAAATGGAAACATGAAATTGTCAAGTTCAAACCTTTAAAGGCGGTAATATTACCAAATGGCTTGCTGAACGTTTTCAATAAAGCAAACTGGGAAGTAAATTACCATTTAGATTAAGTCCACTTTAGGATCGTGATAGCCGAGACAAATGGTGGCATACATAGAAGGTAAATCGCGGAACATTTAGTTAATTGAAACGTCTGGGGCTGAACTGAACAGCAGAACAATTACACTGAGTGTTAACAGATGATAATGTATTCATTTCTCCCCTTTTCAGAAGCTGGATGGGTGCGGATCACTCCGCCAGCGGTAGTAGCGGCGCTTTTAGGAAATGCCCCATTTAAATAGTCGATTCTGACAAAACGACCAGTTTGTAAAATAAAAATTAAAGAATAAACATATTTCCAGCTGTTTGATATTAAATTGTTTAGGAGATTTTTCTCCTTTATTGATTGGTAAAACGAATAGTTCGCGGCCTCTAATGGTAATTTCACTTACTAACTTGAGGAGGTTGAATTTGTACGCGAGAAAAAGTGTATGATACTCCTGTAAATAGCCTGGAAGAGCTGCAGCTACGGATTAATCAAAAGTGTCAAGAGATCCAAACCAAGGAGGGTGTTTTCGAAAGAGTTCGAATATCGTTGAGACGAAGATGTCGTGCCTGCTTGGAAATGGACGGAGGGCACTTTGAAATCTTCTGTAACTTTGTTTTTTGTTTGTTAAAAGCTTCCTTTGTCGGTTTATTCGTAATAAAATAAAATGTTTGAAAAACGAATAGTGGTCTATATCTCCGCAACCGTTACTTTGCGGACCCATCTTTATTAAGACTTTTCTGCTTAATTTGGTTCATACTATTACCTCCTGAAATATTTTACACTCTTTTTTTAACACCCTGTATAATCATTTACACCACTGGCACCATCACCGTGGTTGGTAAGTGCATTTTTAACGCCTCCAACTTTTTTTGTATTGCAATATTTCGCTTTTTACGCAACACCAGCGTTAGGCAAGGCGCGCACTGAAGTAGTGTGGTAGTGGCGAGGTATTGTAATGGTGCGTAGTTAGGGGATGGTAAAAATTTGGCGTGGCGATGGAATAGCGGCGAAGTGGTATGAAAGTGATTTAAAGCGCACTGTAGTAGCAAACAACGTATGTTGTTACCGAGTTGTCAGTTAAAATGTCGTCCTCAGAGGATGAATATGCTCTTTTATTTGTACAACTTGCTAACCTAAATGCTAAAAATTAGGAAAAGAAGAAAGAACTATTGGGTTTATCTTCTCTGGAAAAAAAATAAAAAAATTTGAATTTTTAACGTTTATAAAAAAGATTTGAACTTGGATGACCGAAAATTTAAACTTTTCTATCGAATGAAGAAAGTGACATTTTGCAGGTTACTGACAAAACTACGACCTATGCTTCAAAAATAGGATACAAACTTCAGGAATTAATGTTAAGTTCGTGGCCGTCCCGCATGTTTTTAGTTTTAAAATTCACAAGAAAAATGCAGCTGCAATGCACAATGCCACGTCGTCACCAGCCGCTTGCCACTCGAAAATTAAACTTGTTCGAGATTAGTGGCACCAGACTGGCATCACACCACCTGCAAAACACCACGCCACCACTACTCCGTTCTAATACGTGCGTCTTCATAAGTTTACATAGGCTTTAATGATTCCACCTGCCACTTAGTCACCACGTCACTGCCACGTCACTTGCTGACCACTCTGAGTGTGCGCCTTGCCTTAGGTCGATTTTTTTAATAGCAATAGGAACATTTGATCACGGAATGTATTAATCAGCTCTTCAAGTACCTATAAACTGCATTAAATTAGTAAAAAATCTAAGTTCTTATTTTTCTTGACCTTTGCACTTTTATGCAGTTATTGCACTGATTTTCTTGTCAAATATTACCTTTCCATATCAAGTTCACTAATTTTCATTTTTCATTTTTTCTTTAATGAAGCGTGAACCTTAAATAAGTACAAATACTTTAACCGACAGGACAGTTCACTGTGTAGAACACTTTTTGCAAAAGAATCAAGAATAAAAAAGTCAAATTTTAAATAAATTTCGTGATTTTTTAATAGAAAACTTGTTGGGGATCACTAATCCGACTCCGATTTTAAGATTTTTAATCACGGTGGATGTGTATTCCACAGCGTTATCAGTGTTACACTTGGAATAGGCTTCAAGAAAGTTACTAGCATTTTTACATGTCAAAAAAGTGACTGAAATATGTTTATTAAAAAAATATATTAATGGCAGATTCTTTCCGTTGCCATTTCTATACCTCACAAATAAAATATGTCCCTGTATCAAGTACCTACATGAAATTGAAAACGTAAACCAAATTCTCTACACACAGTTATCCATAATTTGCTCATTATTCATTTTTACTACATTCCAACTAACTCATCAGCATCACAATACACGCTATCGTTATAACTATCACTGCTTAACAAATACGCTATTATCATGTCAACCTCTTCAATGTTTAAATAATGCGCCATATTTTACTTAATTACACTGTACTTCATCAAAATATTAATTAAATACACTTAAGATTAAAACAATGCCCATGAAAATAATAGGTCGATTTAATAACGTTTTATACGTTAGTACCGCAACTCTTAAAACAGATGCATCAGTCAGTATGTTACTTACAGAAACCATTAGCTTAGTTTGGTTTCAGAAGATGCAAATGTATTTCATATTAACTTTCAATTTACGTGTATTGAAATTATTAAATTCGCAAATATTGTTTTGTTTCTACTTGTACCTTGTCTTTGCCACAACTTATTCCTGTACCCTGTACCAATGCACCGGTATCAAAATAACTCTGTTGACTATCAACTATGACTATGACTATTAAATTATTAAGATCTTCAAAATGTGCGTGATCTATATCTTTATTGGATAATTTTTGTAGACCACTTTTGGTGTATGTTCTAATGTATACGTAGATGTTTATTTATTTGATACTTCAGGTTTGCATAATGATTGTGGTTGTAGTCTTGATTTGAGAACTGCCTTTTTAATTAAATATGATCCAATTTTATTATTGAAATTACTTTTTGTTTAACTTTGACACCCTGTATATCGAAAATTAACAATGTTTCATTCAACATGAGGTGCCCTATTTTGACCTCAGGAATGTCTCATTCCCAATAAAACACCCTGTATAATTTAAAGCTCACATTATTATTTAACATTTAGTAGGTTTTTTATTTTTATCTAGCTCGTACCACTCGCAAAACAGTTTGTAGTTTTGATTCCATCTATCTATTGTTAGTTTCTGTGAATTGTTTGCTACCCCTCAATAGTAGAAACCCTTGCCAGAGCAGCATCCAGCGAGATGAAACTAGATGCGTTATCTCATGCCCTTTATGCAACGCTCAGAATCCTGCAGATCGATATTCAGATTTGATGACGTCGCCAATTGTATTCCGTAAAATTGAAACTCAATAGGATATCCTTTGTTGGGAATTTATTCTACAAAGCATTCGGATTTGATATCTGTAACTTTAAATTGGCTGTTGTGACAAGCGAAACCTAATATAGATGCTAGTATGAGTTTACATTCTGATTCGAATTGTGACAGACGTGTATTTCTCTCGAAATATTAGGGGTGTAGTATTAGTACATACTTATACGATGTTCATGATTTTTTGAGTTATTCTGTCTGGGGAGATTAAATGGGAACAAATCTTCATTTCGTATAATAGTTATTTATTATTCAAGGGGAAAACGAATTAAATTTTAGCTCAAGGTTGTGTATTTTTACCTGTCTATAATACATTATTTTTTTCTGTGACAGGAAAAACGGCGATTTAATATTGAAAAATCATAATATTACAATATATTAGTCAGAAAAAATTTGAAGTTTTAAACTGGTAGGCTGTTGTACTTATAGCGATATTGGATCTGCGTTGCTGAGGAAACTTTTAAGCGATTGCAATATGTCAATTTAATTCTGTGATTGATTTAAAAAATCGCTTAAGTTATTTATTAGCTATTTTGAATATTCAAAATTCAAAAATGGACATTTCTGATTCACTACTGGAATTAGTAGAAGCAGCGAAAGTAGCATCACTAAAATTATTGACAGCTAAATCGCGGAAAATTTACGAAGACGCGTATTCAAGATTTATGGAATGGAAAATGAAAAAGACATGCATCTCTTTTTATATATTTTCAGCTATTAACAATATTGTGTGAAACCAATTACTCTGTGGGCTAAAGCCCCAACCAGCGCTGAATTACACCCACAATATCTACCCATATATTATTTATTATTAGCTTTTGTAACATTTTTTTACTGTTTAAGGGAGGTATTTTAAGCTAATATATATCTAATATCCTACAATTCTTATCAATGAAGTCATATGTATGTTCTCTGATACCAAACATCTAGGTATGCTGTTGAACAATTCCATAGGTCGTTATAATGTTTAAACTCATTGACAGATTAATCAGTTTGACATTGTCGACATTTAATTTTAAGTAAATTTAATTTATTAGTATAATAATTTTTATAGTTGGCTCAACTTAAAGGAGGCCACCTTATGAAGCAATCCTAAAAATGAAGAAATAGGTCAGATCTCATCTATTGTGGTTGAATATCGAGTTCCCACTGTCATAAGTTAGATATCTATAGAGTGTTTTCATTAAACCAAGTTATTAAATTTAGATAGATTAATTTCTTTAGATAATTATTGAATAGAGCTTTGTCTGTGGAATTTTTTAATAACATACCTAGATGTTTGGTATCAAAGAACATACATATGACTTCATTGATAAGAATTGTAGAAGATTATATATATATTAGCTTAAAATACCTTTCTTAAACAGTAGAAAATGCAGTTCTCTCTCGGAGACGGTGAATTGGCGCAACAACAAAAACCATCAACAGTGTAGTCAAATTATTCAATGATTAAAGGTACTTTACAATCCAATAATAATGTAGACATTTCAAAATGTTGCAAATTAATTTAATTTTTGAAGTAAAATGGGAGAGCTTACATGCCGAACACATCTGCAATTTTTACAAGTACGAGTACACATATTAGTGATTATTTAAATAATGCTCTTGTAAAAGTTTATTTAAAGGCCAAGCTTTTCATTGTATTTACAAATGCAGGACGTTGTCGAATTTGTGAAATCAGCCGGGTGACATTGGATGATATTTAAACTTAAGCCAACAAGGGATGCTGTAAAGCGGATATTTATAGTTACAGATAAATTATTTAATTTTACTGAATGTACATAGCTCTTCGTCCAGCAGAAGTAAAGGATTGCTGCCTGTTTTTTGCATATAGCAATGGAAAATGTATCAATCAGGCTGGTAAAAATCAATTTTATAAGATATCTGAAGTAGTATTCCATTTTCTTCTACTTCAAAGTGCTAAGTCATATACATGTCGAAGATCATCTGCTACACTTTTAGCTGAATCTGGAGGAGGCTTTATGCCACTAAAGAAATATGGTGGTTGGAACTCATCAACGGTTGCTGAAGGATATGTTGATGAATCGATGACACATAGAACAGAAATATTTAGTGTTTAGAAGGTATTCAGTGCATTAGATAAAATAAGATCCAATTTACGATCAGAAATATAATTTCAACTCAAGAAAATTCCACTTGATATTCCCAATCGTTCGAGGAACATGACCTTCATGCAATGCACGTTTAACAACTGTACTTTTGACATTAAGGAAATAAGTTTTGGTTTTATATATAATAAAACATTCTAAAATTAAATATCTCATTTTGTTACCTGTCAATAAAATAAAATCAAACTTTTTCTATAAAAGTTAAGTATTTTGCTTCATAATCATGCTTAAGTCTAAGATTTGAGATAATATCTTACTTGTGTAACTTTTAACTTCTTTATCACTTCAGTTTGATAAATAATAATTCTATGCAACAGTAGTTAGCAAAATATTGTAGGGAAATTATTGTAGCAACAAATACAAAGTAATAAGTAATAAAGAAGCGCTGATGTAATAAATTATTAATTAAGTATTCGCAGCATTGGATAAGACCGTCTTAATGAATTTGGAGCAGTTAGTGAAAAAGTGTGGTTATAACGAGTACACACAAAAAAATCGAAAGGCTATGTGTGCTGTGAGATTGTAGATCAAAAATTATGTTACATATTTTTATTATTGGCGTTTTGGTTGTCTACTACATATACGTTTTAGTATTCACTATTCTCTAGAGTTGGAGCCCATAGTGGTACAAGCAATAGATATTTTACTTTCATGTTTATAAAAATGGGCTACTTTTTCCTTCAGTGAACGCCCTTAGTGTGTCACACATCTGGTAAAAAAGCAATCGTAATGGATTGGGTGTTCGGTCAATGATATTTTTATTTTGAGCAAGTATGATACTCTACTACAATTTCAAGTTCTTCGTGGAAATAGGTATCCTAATATATAAATAGGACCAGTATCATGTCGAAATACGATCAAATATAGTTATACAGCATTGCTAAGACCTATAGACGAGTATCTAGATATGTATATGAAACAATAAATATACAAGCAATTCTTGCAACTCCTTTAACAATATTAAAATGTTTTATAATTATTCGTGTTGACTCTTCGTCAAAATTATATAATTAACAAACAATAAAGAATTAGGAGCCAAAATAAAATCATCGACAAAGCTTTTTAAATATAGGTTTGTAGGATACGGAAAAATTATGTCAACTATGAAATTTTATGTACGACACGCGATTGCATTTGTTTGAGGAATGTTTTAGCGTACTTAATTTTTGTAGACATATTTTTATTTCTACATCTAGATTCAAGATTGCCGTGAATGATCTGGATCCAGATGATCTAAGAAAAATTTAATAAATAATCATATTTCATTTACTAGGTATTTTAAGATTTATAACTCCTCAATGTGCTTAAATTATTAATTTGTATTTACATACATTTTCAAAGTACCGTGGCAACGCTCTTTTGATATTAGCACTTTGATAAATTCAGTAGTTGTACAATTAAATTCAAAATAGGTTTAAAACAAACCTAATTATGAATAATTGTTAAAGTAATGAAGCGGCAAAATATTTTTAATAAGTTAAATGTATTCTGTACCTAGAAAGTTCTGGATATTATGACTGATCTCAACACTGAATTAAGTTAGTTATCAGAATTTCTAAATAGAGAAAAAGAAAACATCATAGGTGATCTTATAGTTAAAGAAATTGACACATCGAAGTTGGTTTTTATATTTGATATATTTATTAATATATCTTCAAGTTTCTTATTAGCTACCAAGCTACAGAATATCCATGTTTTCTTCATGTCTTGCTATTTTCGAAACATTAAAAAAATCAGGTAATTTAATAAAAACGAATAATTGCAGTTTTTACTTTTATTGCGATCCTTTATGTTGTAACCTCGAAATTATGTTATTGTTGAAACAAGTCACATAGACAAACAACTTTATTGTCACTCTTGATAGTACAAGAAATATCCTTCAAACCAATTTCACAACTGTCAACGCTTTACTTTGACGTTTGTCACTAGCGTTTGGCTGCTCAATATAAACTGACTGCAGCGGCGAAAAATGATCTGCTTATATAGGTTTTTAGAGTTCTGGAAGTTTCTGAAATCTCGAGAACGTGTCTAGAAACAAATAGAATATAGCCTGGAATATTCCGGAAAACGTCAAAATAAAGGCATCACAAAAATTATAAATTCTAACATAAACAGAAACGTAATTAACAAACTAAAAAGGTAGCTGAGTTTCCGTAACAATATTATACTTTTCATTTAATTTTAACTTTCTAGGCATTTAAATTTTCAGTAATTCCAAGGTTTTATAGAAATCTTACATATGATTTAATTTTCAGGGAAATCTCTTCGAAAAAATTATAGTACGCCGCGGATGTCTTTCAGAAAACAGTAAAAAAAATTTAACTACAAAACAGTCTTGTATATAGAACAAATTAATTTAAAAACTTTTGCAGTGACCCTATATTTATGTCCAACATTTTATTTCAAGATAGAGTAATTAATAAATCCCGTACTAAAATAATGTTTAATTTGAAAAAAATAAATAATTTCTTTCAAAAACTACCTTCTGATGGTTGACATTGTGATTCTCAGACCTCAAAGGGCTCAGAAATCGATTCCTTCTGTTCACAACGCAATATATTAATCAACATTAGTATTGTAACTTGAAACAATTTATTCTGTCCCCACATTGGCTTGTACTTAGAATATTGTGGTTCAAACTTTAACAAGGTTACTTGGATGTAAAAAAACAGTCCTTTCGCTTATACAAAATTTCTCATCGTATGTGTACTTAGAATAAATATAATTCATATAAAAATGTCGATTTCAAAATAACATGGACATAGAATAGTTTGTTTGTCAAGCGATGATATGTATAAGAAGGTCATATAAAAAATAAATTTTCATTGAAATCGCAAACGTCAAGAAAAATTTCAAAAGACTGTAAATTTGAACAGACTGTATGTAGATGACTCTTTTTCCTGCTGTTTGAAGGTCAGGGCTGAAAGAAAATTACCACAGATAATATGTAGGTCTAGGCCACACATCGGCTTTTGATATTTAAATCGCTAGACATATCCCAGTGACTACCAGCTATGCAATTTACTCGCAGGCACTATATTGAGTTATGAAGTCTGATTCTCGGCACGTCCTCTGGTGGCGACGCTAATACAGGGTTCATTGAGTAATTTGGTCACGTGGTTTATTCTTCCACCCTCTCCTGCAGGCTCACTCGCCGCCCTACAATGTTATTATGTATTATACTACTAAGTGGGTATAAACGTGATGGTAAAAACGGCATCTTTTGTGCGAGGACACTCGAGCAGGCTGCTACGTTCTTCGTCTCGATAACTAGATCGATTAAATTTAAAACTTGATCACGTGCAAACGCACTGAAAATGAGATAAATTAATTGTAACGTTACAGGCTCAGTCGATTATCTGAATGCGACACTGACATAAGAACGAAGCTTGTGTATAAATTCATTTTAAAATAGAAACAAATTTGATGAGCATAATTCTTCTTTCTTTCATTTTATTATAAAAACTCTCGAGGGCCTAAGCTTACAGGAGGCCCTATAAGCACGGGTCATATCATTTGGATATTTTTTAAAATAACTTTCTTTTTTATTAAGATAATGGAATGAAAATTGTAGGTAATAATCACACCATAAGGGTCTATAGGTTTCATTAAAATCGGTTGTAAATATGGGTAGTTTTCTAACTGCCCTTAATAGATATTTTTAGATTTTTTTTTATTTCTTTGAATTGTCACGCAAATAATATTATTTTTAAATAACTTAGACTTTTTCAAAACAAAATGTTTATTTTTTTCTCAACTTCTGCGTTGTTTAGTAAGTAATAATTATTTTTTAAATAAGGTATGGTTCAGAACAGTAAAATTTTTTTAACATTTTCACATAGTAGGCATCTGTCATGGTGACAGTTTTATTGTATTGATTGTCACTCATGGAAATAGTCTGCAGGCTGAAAAGGACCTACGACGTACTTAACAAAGTTACTGAACATAAGAAAAGAGTAAAAAAATATTTTGAATACATTTTATTAAGTTATAACTTTGAATCATGGTCGGTCAATGGTCGCGCGGTTTAAGGCGTCAGTACTTGAATCGCGGTGACTGGATCGCTGTGGGTTCGACCCCCGCAGCCGGTAAACCGTATATAAGCTATATTCGTGGTGAGATTGGCACCCTCTCTGCGGGTATGGTAGGGTGGAAGAATGTTGGCTTGGGTCAATGTGAGAGATTTATACCGGTTGACATTTGACTACCCCCCTAATTAATGAAGTTTTCCAGGTTTCCCTCATTCCTGCACTGAATGGTGGTTAGGGCCTACCAACGTAAGTCGTTCCTGGGCGCAAATGCGGCCTGCTTAATAATAATATGCCGCCCCCTCTCCCGCACAAGTCTTCGACTTCTGGGCTAATCCTCGTGATTAGAATAATATTATTATTATTATAAAAAATCTTAATTTCGAGTGTGAAGCAAAGATTCAAATTGTCTACCCTGGACCGAAATACAGTTTGGAGATTATCATTAACTTAGGAGATATACGATGTATCTCGTGACGAATTCTTGATTTTAAATCCTCTAAATTAACCGGTCTAGTAACGTATACTTTGCTAGTATCCCCACAAGAAATAATCTAGGGGTGTCAAATTAGGCGATCTGGCTGGCCACTCAATCGGCCTCCTTCTGCCTATCCAACGATTCGGGAACAGCTCATCTAAATAAGCACGGATAGGTGTTGCATAATGGGGAGGTTATTTTCTTGAAATTTTTGTTATGTAACACCATAATTTTTCATGATGTATGTATGTAGAATGACACTCTTTCAAATGGCATGGTCAAAATTAGGGGTTGCTATTTAAAAAAATTGTCGATAACGTCATATATCGAACAACGACAACGTCACAAATATGGGTTATATGTCAAAAAGTGCCTTTTTTAAAACAAAACCGACGTGCCAGGGGATTTTTTGGAAAACTTCTCAATTTCAAAAATAATGAATTTATTCGTTACTTTTCGAAAGCACTGTATGTTAATTAATACAATACATCGAATAGTGCTGTAATAACCAGTATTGAAACAATTGTTGTAATAGCAACCCGATGCGCACTCCGGTTTTTATTTTCAATGATTTACAGACAATAACAGACGTATGCTTTTTGCTCTTCTACTGAAAATTTAATTTCAAAGGTGGGCATACACGAGTCTCCTTGTCGGAAGGCGGACCATCCGATTAACAAACTTTCCAGCAAACCGTAATGTTAGTGGTTGTATTATCGGGAGATGCAGCCTGAACTGTCACTCTTATTAAAGCAGGAATATTCCCAGATCATGATACACAATTAGGTATATATTCAAATAATGTTTGTTTTTTTTCATTTCTAATCTGAAGTTAGTTAATTATGTATTAAAATATTATGTTTCTTAATATTCTTTAACTGTGCGAATTTATGGTACGGTGCAAAAAAATATATCAAAAGTCGCTTTTGAATGCAAAATGTTTAGTAATATATCAGCAAAATCAATGTATTCTATTTATAGAACGTTTTCAACTAACAATAAGAAAACCACAATAGATGCATTAAGAATATGCCTATTACAGTTTTTTCACCTTTCTAAATAATGCAGACTGGAAACCATTCGCCGCTCATAAAGAACTTCATAGACGTTGACTACCAGGTCACGTACTACATTTGCTTATTAGCGTTTTTCAAAACTTTTCCTCGGTAACTTGTTAAAAGGATTTACAAAATGAATGAGCAAGTAGGGTAACTTCCTCCGCTGTTTAAAAATTGGATTGTCGGCTCCAATAAATTATTATTGCATTAAGACTGGAATAAAACCTTGATCGATCGTCAAGATGATATTTTCGTGAAGTGAAAATAAGATAATGAAAAATTATTTATAATATACGTAATAAGCAAAAATAAGTGAACAAAAACGGTTATTTTATTCGTGCATCGTGTATAGGGTTTTTATGAATGGATTTTTAACGAACAAGACCCTACACACTATTCGCGAATTTCTCACATATCGTGCACAACGAATCGCGAATTCACGCATAGTCTGTAGCAAGCATATAATGATTTCTTGGGCAATGCCGGAATTGCAGGAGCAATAGAAGTCTTTTGTGGTCCGTATCTAAGTAATGGCCCATGGAACATACTTGATTTTCCACTTCAAAATATAACGATTTAAGACAATTTGCCTTAATAAAATGTTGATAATTAAAAAGATACAGAGTTTCAAAGTTGGGATTTAAAATAATTTTTTTTAATAATTAGGTACACTGTCTTTGAATGTATCAAATTAAAAAATTTGAGACTATATGTTTTTGTATATAAGAAATCATAATATGTTTCTACTAATGAATGATGATTAATTTAAAACTAATTTATCAAAAACTTATTGACCAAACTATCATATCCATTCACCAATATTTGGGGTTGTTAATACGGAAAGCTAGAACTGTCATAAATTGAAAAATTTTGCAGTTTGCATGTTTAATAAAATATGAAATAAAATTAGCTTCTTGGCAACCCCACAAAACTTTTTATTCTCTCTTCAAAATAGAGTACTTTCTGTTGAATCTTTTCGACATCAATCATCAGCATTTACAACATCTGTTCAACAAGGTTCGATGTTTGGTCTCCTATTCTTTAAAATTTTCATTAACAATATTATCGACAATGTTGGTGTTGACTCCCTTCTTCATACTGAAGATTCAAAATATATAAACTTATGAATTGTTTGCAGTGTTTGAAGAATGCTCGTAACAACATAAACATCTGGTGCAATTGCAATAACTTGTTGCTCAATGCAAATACACGTAGTATCGTCACTTTTTCTTTAAATCAAAATAATATTATGTCTACTTACAACTTTCTTACTTCGGCATTATTTAGACGTAATTCAGTTCGTGGCCTAGGAATTATATTTGATAGCAAAGATATTTTCAACATTTGATTATGCTTGTACTATTTGGTGCCCATATTTCGATAAATATGTTGACACCTACGAGATGCATTTCTCCAATGTCTTTTCTTAATAACAAATCGCTGCAAACAACAGAAGTATTAATGGTACAAATGAATTCATGACCAACAAATATTATAAATGGTCAATCTTTGCGTCCCCAGATAAATTTCAATACAACTTCGTTGCAACTTACCATTCTCTAAACTTTCACTCACTATTAAAAAATGTGTACATTCAGTTAACAAATATAGCAGTTGACTGAATCGTTACAGTCTAGTATACTTAAAAACTGCCTAATTGGAGTGAATCAATAAAAATTTCAGTTCATAATGGTTGAATCAAAATGTGCAGACATGACTTTTACGTGACATAAAACAAAGTGAAAAATCCTGGACACGGTGCAACGTGATACAATTTGTAATGGACTTTGCTCCTTTAGAACTTAAAATTAAAAAGTGTAACGCTGCTGACAGCTTGACTGGGAGAATGATGACGAGGGAAAACGTCCATTAGTTTGTCTCACAATCTCTTAATCAGGCCATTAGCGGGGATGTGCTTCGGTAAGCAGTCTCACGAAAAGCCTATTATGATATTAGACAGCCCTTTCCTGCTATTATACGCAACCACTTCAAACGTTTCGCTAAACACCGATACCATCATGCTAAATAAAGCTCCGCTTCAGAATCGGATTTTGTACTTCTATTTCTAATCTGGAAATAATGGGCAGCTTTGGAAAAACAAACATTGATTTTCCACCTCTTTAGTCAACTGAATATTAATATAGTTTCTAGTTATCGATTAAATGTATAGAATTTCCAACAGAAAGTGGTTGCAAATCAAAAAATAATAATTTAACCTTTGCAAAGTCAATACTAGGAAAAAAGGTTTTTAATTTTTGCGGAACTTCAAGCTAGTTATGCCATGACCTGGGTAACTGGTCGCTGCCATAAACAGAATTAAAGTGCACATCCTTAACATTATCCGGGATTCTTTTACTTGCCCTGGTTGTTTTCGGGCAAGGCTCTGTGGCTATCGATATCTCTGGGCCCGCCCATATAGTAATTTCGGCTCCTATTGTTGGTATAAAGACGGAGACGGCCGGAACCGTTCCTCGGATAATGGTGGTCTTGGCGTTGGCGTTCCATAGCCGCCTCTGTAACTGGTCGCATTTCATGCTCCGTTTTGTGGCTCTTCACTGTCGGCATCTTCAGTAGTGACTACGCGAAAGCTTTTCATTAATTTTAATCTAGTGTAGAAAATGTAGAAGCATTGACTTGTATAGGCCAATTGCGTTGTATTTTCTAAGATATTCGAAAAAATTATTGCCAAAACAATTACATACTTTTTAGGTCAATATAATATTTTTATTTCAATCCAGTATTGTTTTAGAGAAAAATGTTCAACAAATACTGCATTATTAAATTTATTACATTATGTTTATAGTAACGTAGATAAGGAAAATAAGGTGTTATAATAGCTGTGTTCCTAAATTTGTCAAAGGCTTAGTGTTATGGTTTTCTTGATCAATTTAGTAAGTTCTTGATATGCTACTTGACGAGTAGAAAACCGTTCGCTGAATTCTATGGCACAAGATATTTGGACTTAAATGTTGACATAGGAGTGTCTCAGGGTACCGTTCTTGGACCCTTGTTGTTTTTGTTATATATTAATAATGTCAATAGTTGTATATCTACTTATTTTTGTACATTTGCTGACGATATAGCAATTGCATCAACTGGAGAATATATCGAACAAGTAATTAGTAATTTACATTCAAACTTATAGTGTTTAAGCCAGTATTTTACAGATTCTAGGTTAGCCTTGAATTATGAAAAAACTTATTGTATGCAGTTTCATGCAATTCCAGCTAACTATATATGCAGTCCTCTTATAAAATTAGATGACAAATCAATTCAGCATGTACCATATTTTTGGGTATTAATATAGATGTCATTAAATTGTGAAGTGCATATAGATAAACATAGTAAATGTGCCACTTGCTGCTTTGCTCTAAATCGATTGTCTAAAATAAGTAGAAATAATGTTGACAGATTTTTATTTATTTTTCAAAATTTGAATCTCAGCTTAGATATGGTGCGATCTGTAAACCGTATATTTACATTGCAAATAAGGGCTATTCATTAAATATATGATAATAAAACTATCGTGAATTTCGTAATAAAATATTTAGGAAACGCGTATCTTATCATTACACATAGTACACGTATCTGTGTATGTAATGTCTTTTGTGAAGTCTTGACATATCGTATATCATTATATGATCAATTTGATAAATAAAGTTTAATTTGATTTGATTCAATTGAAGAACTATGCTGAATTTTCATTAGTCTAGAAGTGAGTTGTAGTAGAAAAAAATAGAGATGGTAGTAGTAAAACATCAACTTGAATATTTAACTAACACTACGTGATAATATGCCATTATATTTCTTTATTATTCTCATTTCATTATCTCCACCGTTTCATTAAAAATTACATATACCATTGTACGTCACGATCTGAATATTTAAGAAATGATATGTAAGTATACAGAATAGCATGTGATTATATTTCTTTATTGTCTTCGTTTCATTGCTCCAAAAAGCAGCAGTAGGATATATCATATTACTCAAAAGTATGTGACTTTTCGGAACCGATGGCATTCCTAAAGGTCCGCCCATTAGTTCGTTAAAGGCATCTCTTGCCGCCTCATGGCTTGTTATTTTTTATTGCCCTGATTCTTCTGAATAGTATTTATGTCGGGAAAATCAATAGCGGACCCCCAGTACCGCGTCTTCCTCCTTAACAGACAACAAAGAGATGACAAACAGAATAGTTTTTTGGAGTTTTCGGCGCCCAGCCACATAAATAGTCCGAATGTTACTAACCCTCGGAGAATTCAGGCGCCGCTTGGGCGCCTAGCGTCGTCTGCGTCGCTCAGAGAGGATTTTATGAATGATCGCGGGGATTATTGCGGCTGTTAATGTTTTGAATATCCAGCGTCGTGGCTACTTAGCCTGGATGGCAAGGATAATTTAGAAGCTTCACGCAAAACTACCATTAAAAGTAAATAAATAAATAATTATAAAATAAAATTTTATTTTATAAATTAACGAATAATGTAAAAAACATGTATTTAAAGAGTCTCGTTTGTACATATCTATGCGGGATTTAAAAAAATCTTGATAAATTATAAAAATAGTTTATTGTTGTATTTGGATTAATATTTTGGCGATCAAATTTTGTATTTTCGAGGCAAATCGTAGCGTAGAAGAGCGGATGCAAAATTTGGCAAGGAATAATCTAGAAGCTTAACGTAATACTACTATTAGAGGTGGTTGAAATAAATAATTATAAAATAAAATGATATTTTACAAATTAACGAACAATGTCAAAATAAATATATATTTCAAGAGTTTCGTTTTAACATATCTATGTAGGATTTAAAAAGTATTTTAAATCATAAAAATAGTATATTGTTATATTAGGATTAATAGTGTTACTTTTGTAGCGATCAAATGCAAAATTGCGAGACAAAAAAATCACTTTTAATCCAAATAATACATGCTGTTCTTTCTCCAAACGAAATTCTCCATTTTATTATTAACTTGTGCTTTCAAATTATTCAAACCAAATTTGGATAATAAAACAAAGTACGTAAATAGGATATATCGATGTAGTACTTTGTCAAATATTAGTTGCCATATTGCTAATTGAGTTTATTTATGATTCTTTGTGGTTCAATTTGCTAAAAAGTCTGTAAAATGGAATCTAATGAAGATGTAGGTTTACTTAAGGAGATACTGGAGTGTGCGAAAGAGATTTGTTTGAATCTTCTCCCAATGTAATCTCGAGAAATGTGTCTACCAATGTTTTATGGATTGGTGTAAAGAAAGAACATTAAGTTGCATTCAAAAAATGTATTGATGGTGTATTTCTCAAACTTAGCAATTAAAATGAAGCCGTTAACGCTTTGGTCACAATATTCAATGTTGCGGTCAACGTTGGATATAAAGAAGCGAATTAATATAAGCAAATGTTCAAAGTTACGTGCTTCTCTCAAGAGACAAAATGAGAGATATGTACCGAAAAAAACACGAGTATTTACAAAGTTGTTTGCTTTTTGAATAATGATCTAATAATTTATATTTGATGGTGAAGGTAAACTGGGAACATTTCTATAGGCCCTCCTAATATTGGGGGATGCAGGCGCATCCCGTTCTGATGAATTAGTGAATTTAACAATTCTTAATGCCAAAACCAAAAGACCACCTTCTTTTACTGTGCTGGGAGACAATTATTTAAGTTTGCATCGATAATAAGTTGCTTTATGTTGTACAAGGATTGGTAGAACGTCTATTGTTTCTCAGAAATGTTAGCGGAAAGTGTCATCGAATGGTGATCGGTATTCATAAAATCAGTGCCGTCTTGCAAGAAGTAACAACATTTTTGAAACTGGAAAGAGTACAGTCGACACGCATTACGATGAACTTCTGCTCCCCTTGTAGTTGACGGCGGTGGTTACCGTCTTAAAAGACACGGGGGATGGAGAACGATCACTATGGTGAAAGGCTATATTGAAGACTCACTGTTATTGCGAAAAGAATACTGAAAGTTGATAGTGCTACACAACATCTGAAAATAATATAACTATTAATGAAAACGTGTTGGACTGCTTTGAGAATTGCTCCAATAATGAAGTGGCAGTTTCAGTGGTTTATTTAATATCAATGTGAATAAACAAAAATTGTTGTAAATCTTGTTGAATAAACTTTTATAAATTAAAATTCGATTAGATAGAAGCGGTTCAAAGCAGTTGGATGGTAGTGATTTAGTTGGCTTTCTTTTGCAATTTATAGTGGTTTTTTGTGAGCTAATTCACATTATTTGAATTTTATTCAGTAGTGCTGAAGTTGCTGAATGTACCTGTAAGTAATTTTTTTAACTTACTTACCCCCTATTGGCACACAAACGAGTTTTACCTTATTCTAATCTGCTATAAGGTTTATAATATCAGTTTTTCTACCACTTTTTAAAAGCAAGAAACCCATTCCCTTTATCAATGTCGGCAAATTGTTTTTCATGCAACAAAGAAGTGCATGTCACCAAACAAATAAAATGTGACTACTGTAAAGAAACATTCCATCCTGACTGTACCAATCTATCGAGGGCAGAGATTAACTTGTTAAAAAGTCAGGAGCGCAATTTAAAATTTTCCTGTGAAGCGTGCAAAAAATTGCCTCCTTATTAACTTTAATAAAGGAACTACAGGAGGCCGTGACCACTTTAACATCTGAAATCAATTCACTAAAACAAAATAAACCTGTGATTACCGAAGAACCTATTCTTATTCAGAAGGTGATAAACGAAATAAATGAACGCGAAAAACGTTCATCTAATATAATTATTTTTAATTGTGAAGAGGAGGAAAATGTTTCAGATGACAGTAAAGTGGAAGAATTGCTTAGTACATTAAGTAAGGGCTTGATAACAAGTGGTTTAAAATCGGAGAGATTGGGCAAAGTTGTTGATGGTAAAATTAGACCTATAAAGGTTTTTATGAAAAGCAAAGAAGAAGCGGTAATGGTCTTTAAAAATAGGAAGAGTATTGGACATCGTTTTAATAACATCCGTATTTCATTTGATCAGACTGTAATTCAAAGACAATATTTCAAATTAATTAAGGAAGAAACAGAAAGACGCAAGGAGAACGGTGAAAACGTAATTATCAAGTTCTTCAGTGGTGTTCCTGTAATTAAAAAGGCTATTTAATGTAACGACAAAATACATATTATATGGTATTTTTTCGTAGTTATTGCTATAGCTGTTTCACATTGCCAGTTGTACAATCTGTTCGTATAACTTATTTACTTATTTTTGTTTATCTATTTTCATATAAGAAACATATTTGTGTATATGTGTGTATGTGTGTGTATATATGTATATATCTTTTTTTTTGCATTGTACAATAACATCTAATAGTTGCGACTTTTAAGTATGTCTTTCAATATGATAAATTTGAATGTTAGATCACTGGTGCCAAAGATAACACAGCTTAGGAAATTTGTCCAAAATTGCCATTATGACATTATTATTATAACAGAATCGTGGTTAAATGCTAATATAAGTAATAACGTTATCAGCTTGAATAACTATAACATAGTCCGCAAAGATAGACAAGGTCATGGTGGGGTGTCGTAATTTATGTTAATTCTAAATATATATTTCATATAATTGACAATTTGCCTATGGATATCGAGGAGCAATTATGGATTTCGGTTACTATTAAAAAACAAAAATTTTGTATTGGTGCTTTGTATAAACCCCCAACATATTCTGTTATTGACTTTATTAACAACTACGAAGAGTGTCTTATTAATCTAGTACCTTTTTGTGATAACTTAATTTGTGCAGGGGATTTTAATATAAACCTCATTGATTTAGACAGTAGTGGTTCTACCAAACTTATGTCTCTTCTAAATAACTATGGTCTGAAACAACTTGTCTATCAACCTACTCGTGTAACTGCAAATTCTGCTACATTATTGGATGTAATAATTTGCTCTGAGCATCTAATTACTTCTAGCTGTGAAAATATTGATGTACCTTTTATATCCGATCACCGTTTAGTTAGATGTAAATTTAAAATTGACAATTGGAGCATCCAGCCATTTCATTTGACTTACCGCTGTTTTAAGAACTTTAATCAGAGAATATTTTATGAAGATCTTTGTAATTTACCGTTTCATAACATTTTATACACCGAAAACTTGGAAGAAAAATTGATATTTTTAATAATTTATTAACATCTTTATTTAATATACATGCACCAGTTAGAACAGCGCGTATTACAAAACCTAAAGCTCCTTGGCTAACTGAGAATTTGAAATTAATTTTGAAACAAAGAGATAAAGCTTTTAAAAAATATAAGTCTACAAAGAATGTACGTGACTGGGAATACTTTAAGAAATTTTGCTAATGCCGCAGTTAATGCAGAAAAGAAGGCGTATATTCAATATCAAGTACAGCATACAAATTATAAGACTCTATGGAAAGATTTGGAGCATTTAAGTATCTATAAAAGAAATAACAATACAACTCTTCCGATTGCACTATCAGATGTCAATCAAATAAATCAATATTTTACTAGTTCCAATATCACTAACGATCCGGATGCTGATCTACTGAACTTTTATTCTAATAATATTAAACATGGTGTAGACACTTTTGAATTATCTTTAACAACTAACGAGGAGGTGAAAAATATAATTCTTTCAATTAAATCAAACGCCACTGGTGCAGATAATCTTAATATTAAATTGTTACTATACTCTTGTCCGTTTATTGTCAATTATATCACACATATTATTAATTCTTGTATACTTTTACATTACTTTCCTTCACAGTGGAAACTATCATATGTTATACCTTTGCCAAAGAAAGCCGCCCCACAGGAACTAAAAGATTTGCGTCCAATAAGTATATTGAGCGTACTGTCAAAAATATTTGAAAAAATAGTGGAAAATCAGCTGCGTTCTCATTTAGATAGTTTTCAAATTTTACCGCAAACTCAATCTGGTTTTAGAAAGAATTACAGTTGTACCACTGCTCTTTTAAAGGTATGTGATGACATAATATCTGCTACAGATACTGGGAAGGCTACTGTGTTGGTATTATTAGACTATACGAAGGCATTTGATACCATTAATTATGATCTCCTTTTAGGTATTTTACATTATATAGGTGTAGGTCTCAATACAAATATTTTCTTCTCTAACTACCTCAAAGATCGGCGTCAATTAGTTAAAATCGGGAATAATATGTCCAACCCATTACTTGTAACGTGCGGTGTTCCACAAGGTTCAGTCCTTGGGCCTCTACTTTTTTCCATATATACATCATTTTTGAAAAATAGTCTTAAATTTTGTTCTTCTCATTATTACGCTGACGATACGCAATTATATTTGTCATTTAATTCTAATGAAATGAATCTCGCCATTGAGAATATTAATAATGATATTTCAAGTTTAGTGACTGTATCACAAAGGCATTGTTTAAGAATTAACCCCGCTAAGTCAGCCATTTTAATATTTGGCTCTAAATATAACCGGCAGTTAATCTCTGAAAATATTAACATTTCTATAGATAACATCAATTTGCCCATTGTGGATCATGCGAAAAACCTTGGGTTATTTATTGATCAAAATTTTCACTTTACTTATCATGTTAATAATATAATTAAAAATTCGTTTAGTAAATTAAAGTTGTTATATGGTTGTAGAAAAATCTTAAATGAGAAGAGCAAAACTATATTGTCTGAATTGCTTGTCCTCTCTCATATGAATTTTGGTGACGTAGTAGCTATATGGTACTTGTATAACGACACGTGATGCTTCCCGATTGCAAAGAATTCAAAATTCATGTGTAAGACTGATTTTCGGGTTACCTCGTTTTTCGCACACTTCAGTTAGACTCAGTGAACTCGGTTGGTTGAATATGAAGCAGCGGAGATATTTACACAGTGCATGTTTGTTTATTAAAATCATTTCTTCTAAATTTCCGTCTTATTTATACCAGAAAATTAAATTTCGGCACAATATTCATTCTCTCAATACAAGATATAAACACCATATAGAAATACCTAAACATAAACTTTCTCATTTTAAAAAATCATTTTCTTATAACATAGCCAAGATCCTTAATTCCATTCCTCTAGATTTTTACCGTTTGTCTTTTGGACAATTTAAATCAGCATTATTCAAGCTTTTAATTACTTCTCAACATCCTGTAAAGTGAGCACCCGAACATAAGTTTAAATAATGTTGTCACTTTTGATGCTGTATTATTATGTTGGTACCTTTGTATTTGTGCATGTGCATATATCTGCGTGTATGTGTTGTATATATTCAGTTTGTTTTTTTTTTTTAAGGTTAGTATACTTATACTTATTTGAATTGATTATATGTGGTATAATGATTTAAGTTTACTACCTGCAATTGCTTTGCTTAATTATAATTGCTTTATGTTAAGAAAGGTTAAGTGGTAGAGCAGGACCTCTCTTGTACTTACGTGCAAGTGAGCAACTGAACTTCGCCTTTTAAGTTAAGCAGTGATGTTCACATTTATTTCTACAAATACGTATTTCTTTGTATTATTTGTTTAAGCTGGTTCTCTTAATAAAGTCATTATTATTATTATTATTATTATTATTATTAACAGTTTTAATCTAAGGATTAAAAGTATCAGCTTTTGCTTCTAGGATTAAAAGTGAATACTTTTGTTGCTAAGATACCATTTTTTGTTTCTTAGTAAGGAAAATGTCGACCATAGAGACTCCTGATAGTCAATAGATAGCATAGTCTTGTGACTGGAGAAAAGAATATTGTAATATATAGTCCTAGGTACCTACTACATCACGGAAGTCACGGATTGGTTTCAAAATGTTAGAAGTACTCTAATATACTAAGTATGATTGGTTTAGGTGTTTGTTCAGTGTTTTTTCATTTCGTTTCATCTTTCAAATATTTGATAATTTAAAGTATTAAGGGTACAGTCCCTCTACTTTATTTAGTGGTGACGTTTTGTTGTAGCTTAACGATTACGATGTGTTGTCCATTTTGCGCATTCCAAGAAGCTGGATTTAATAGTACAATTTTTTCAAAATGAAGTAGTTGTATGGTAAGGCTCTAGACGGTCTTGGAAACTGCTTCCTAATTTCAGTCCTGATTTAACACCAATGGACTTTTTTTGTGGAGTTACATCATTTTAGTGTCTATGAGACGTCAGTGGAGTCTCAAAAGGGAACTTATTGGTCAAATTTAGCAGGTAAGTATTCAAGAGAATTTAGCTCGTCGCCTTCATGAAATAATCTAAAAGAATTTTCTCTATGTGATTCGCTCCCCTTTCGGATTTGGCAAGTCTAAGCCCAGCTATATCAGTTTCAAACTAATAACGTCCTCTTCCTTTGAACCATTATTAAAGTTAGTTGTTCTGATTAATATGGCGTTTTTGCCCTAATTAACAGACTTTAAAGACTTCATTACTCGCGAATGGCAGACCGTGGAAGCTGAATGTGATATTTATACCGCCTATTGATGTTCTCTCCTGCTGCTTAATTAATTTCTACAAAGCATTCCCGGTGCTATCGCGTTTCAAAGTTTGATTTATGCAATCCCCCAACGATACAGTGGTTTTTATTAGTTCCGAACTTTTTTAATTGACAGTATATAGCACAGCCTTTGATTGTATCTTTTGAAAAGTACATGAATAAAAATTGCTATTTATTTATTTAGACGGATTATTTGGCCAACAGTGAAAAACGTCAATTACAGGACAAAGTATACAATTTAAGCAAACGTAGATTATAAAGAATGTAAACAGAAGATATGAGCATATACAATGTAACAAGTATTAAAACATTATCAGCCGGATTCATGAAACGGGCGTAGCGTTAGTCGGACTAACTAGCTTTGCGCCCGTGTAAAGCGCGTTAGTCGGACTAACCAGCTTTGCGCCTATTCACGAAACATGCGTTGCTAGATAGCGAAACATGCGTTGCTAGGTAGGCTGTTTAATTACGTCCATATTTGCGCCAAAAGTTAGACCCAGTATTATACCTGTCTAAAAATCGCTTAACTTCGGCCTCTAGTTCCTTGCGTTTTCCATTGTATATTTAGTTTTTATATTCAAAAACAGTATTTGTTAGTGCTACGGATTAGTTAAGATATCATAAAGTAAGTATTATATATACAGTGCCTTCATAAATGATTACAAGCCACGTGATTGAATGGTCGAGATTCTCAAATCAATCACAGAGCAATTCATATGCGAATATCCTTTTCCTCACTACGGCAATTGAGAGAGACAAGAAATGTATTTGCATACGAGTTCTTCTTCGAGAATCACAGTTCTGGTCACGTGGCTTGCAATCATTTATGAAGGCACTGTAGTAGTGAATAGGAGTACGCCTTTTATTTAAATTGGTGCAACATAGGCGTATATTTTTCGCGTAACCTCCGCTAGTCTGACTAACGTTACGCCTTGTTGATGAATCCGTATGTAACAGTCTAAAATTTACAAGTACCTCTATGAAATTTTTACTACATTTGTGTAACTAATATACTTAAAGGTATAATAGCAAAAAAAATGATTACTTCATCTTTAATCGTCAACTTCCTTATTTTAACTGTAGCACCCTATACAGGATGTCCGTAAATTACGCACAGAAAATTTAGGGGGTTAAATTACTAGAAAAATTTTTTCCAGAGGCACATGATAAGATTAAAGTTCCAAAGTTAGTTCGGAGGACGATAAGAAAGCTAAATCGACGACGTGAGGATCAGTCCAGAAATTGTTCTACTAAGGTTAGAATAAATTATTTAAATGTCTATTTTCTCATAAAAGGTAATATTTCTGCTTCTATCTTGTGTGATCGAACTATATAAGATTTGAAATTACCGTCAAAGCAATATGACAGTCATCATTCAATTGTTTTTCCAGTATACTTTGCTTAATCGTAAAAGAAATGAGTTTTATCAGTATGTTAAAAAAATTTAAATCGCAAACGGTTGTTTTCTTTTTAACTTCAAACAAAAGGATCAAATGTTTAGATAAACTTTCATTCTTTAAAGAAATGCCATCCAAATCTTAATAAAACAAAAAAGTTATGATCATTTCTTCATATAGCTTTTCTGCCATTTAGGATGCTGCAATTATAAAAATAATTTATCTGAAACTGAGTCTCTGTAAAACTAACAAGTGTGCCAAATTTGAAAAAAATCGTTCCAGTCTTAAAAAAATTATAGCCAAAAAACAAATCAAAAAAATAACGTAGCGTAGCGTAGCTCTGTTAATATTGGCTTTTCGAGAAAATGTAGCAGAAATTATACACTGTATATTATTACATTTTTGAAAACAGACATGAAATTGAGTCGAAAACATGAATAACCTATACTTAAACACATCCGTTTGGAGTTGTTGTTTGTTACATTTAAGCATAATAAATAAATTCAGTTATAAGTTTCATGTTATAATTATCAACGATCATTTCCAATATTTTAGAAGTTTGCTTGTATATTGACAGGATATGTGGTTTCAGTTTCATTCCTCATTATATTATGACCTAATGTTTTACGAGTGTTATAATATATTTTTTTCGGTAAGTTAGATCATAATACAATATTACGTCAAAGGGTCCAATTCTTTTGATTATCGGATTTACTACGAAACTTATTCAAATTATACTTGGATAGTAGTAGATATCGATATGTTCAGTGTGGTGGTTACATGTCTGAGTCAATGTTAGTCGGGTGTGCCTCAGGGACCTTCATTGTTTGTTATTTATATTAACGATATAGTTCAAAATGTTGATTGCTATTATCTCTTGTATATGAACGATATAGAAATTTCTGATGATGTTACTACCGTTGATGGGTGTGTTAAGTTACAGAACTCTAAGCCGTATTTGTGATTCATGTATAATTAACAATATTTTTCTAAATGACAACAAGAGCACTGTGATGATTTTCTCTAGGAAACGCTATCCTATACTATATAATTATAATATAAATGACATTATCCTGAACCGCCCTGAAACTGTAAAACATCTAGGTATACATGTTATTAGATCTAAATACGTTAGCATTGTGTGAGATCCTGATTATAAGGCATTTCAATCTGAAATTGAAGATATTCATAAGCAATTTTTAAAGCTACTTTCATTTCGTCAGGATGGCATTTATCCTCAGATAAAGTTTCCTCAAGTGTGTAGTGTAGACGTAGAAATATGCATTCCGTCATATTTATTTATAAAATATTACATATGCGTGATTGTCCAGGCTTTTTGTTATTATCCATTTTCAAATACCCAATCAGGCAACACGTAGTAGCCGTTTATTTTACTTGCCGTGGGCGAATTTATTAAAATTTGCACCTTTATTTAGATTCTGTTTCTTTTACTCTCTTACTTTTGTATTTATTATTTTTATATTTATGTGATTTGTTTATTACTTATATGTCATAGTTTTAAATTAGTAATTAATTCTTCTTTTTTGTATTTGTCACATTTCTATTATTTGTTGTTCGCTCTATAATTGGATTTTCTGTTGGCTGATGTATTAAATAAAATAAAATAAAAAAATAAATAAAAATAGATCCTTAGTTAGTTTCTTCGAAGGAATGTCTTGTCTTCAAATATTTTCTTTCTAATTTGTGTCAGTTATTTTTTGAAGGGTTATTCTGCCAACTATTTTTTCTTTACCACGAACTGTCTGTGTCCTGAAATCCAATTCTGGCAATATTATTACAAACACTGAAAAATAGAGAGCTTATTCCGCAGCAGCCAGTTCATAAATCTGGGAACATCGAATATATGAGTCGGGAGAGCCCTTGAAGCTCCTCTCAACAAGAAAATCTCCTTTATTGCACTGTCTATCCTGTAAATCCTGCAAAGCCGGGCCGCTGAAATACACGCGGTTGCTTAGCGATGAGCCGCTCTACAGAATGCACTGCCGTAAACTGAGCCTTTATTACACTTTTAAGAGGATGAGAACATGATAATGGACATCTAATCAATTTACAAAACGCTTTACACTTGTAACGGGATAACAGCGGGAGAAACAATGGAATACATTCTGTAAAATTAAATGCGAAAGCGTAGATGTAAGAACTAATCATTGTGCAAGGAAATAAATTGAATTTTGCGGAATACATATATTCCCCAACTGTACTTTTAAAGCATTTGTAATAAAAATATATTCGGAAAACAGTGGTCATACAGTAACCACAGAATCCTGATGTATAAACAACTGAATTTAAATGTTAAAAGTTCTTCTTTTAAAGGTTTAGGTACAAAGTCTTACTTTTTGAATGAGTTTTCATTAGGTCTGTTCCAACAGCAGTCGAGTACTGGTTCAGAACTGTCACAAATGTTTGACCAACACAGCCTTATGACGCATTCGCCGAGAGTACATTAACAACTTAACTGACTGACTAGTTTTGGACGGTTCGGAACCGATTCTTGCTGTTGTTGGAACAAACCCATTAATATCAAAGAACTGACGTAAGATATTTCATTCAAATGAATCAAAGTATCAAGAAACGTCACATGTGCATAATAGCACATTATGAAATGGGAAAAACATTTTACTATTATTTAGAATACATTTTGCTTCATGTTAGCCTTTAAAAATAATAGTTTGAAGCATTTATAATATAACGAAACATTGACTGAATGAACAGCTAAATTTAAGAACTATGCATAAACTCCATATTTCGCAGAAACAACATATGTTCGGGACTTATACCATTTTGCCTATTAATTGCAAACGATGAGTCTCTCACAGGGAAAATAGCAACATCAGTTTTAATAATTCAACGTTTTTGACAATTTCCAAAATATATGTTATAATATCGTTGTGAAGGAAAACAATAATACAATTGAATTGTATAAAAATATACAGGATGTGCCATTTAAAATATTGTATATTTAGGTCATATTTAAAAAGGGACACTGTAGAAAAATTACAAGTACGCTACTGAATCCTACTGAAAAATATCTATCAGAATCAATTTTCACCATTTCAATATCTCAGTTATTCTATGAGATACAAACAATTCCTTAATAGTGTCTTTTTTAAATTTCGCCCTGTATTTCAAAAACCCTGCGTACTCTGATTCAGAACCTGAATTTGAGAGAGAATTTGTGAATGTGAACATGGCATGAACAAGAAACTTTAAACAATAGACCAGAGCAGCAAATATTTTGAATAAAAGTGCACTGAATAATACTATAGATTAAACAACGCCAAACAAATTCCCTTCAGAAGTCTCTCCCCCCGAGCCAGTACAAAAGCCGTGCATTGCTCATTGATTTTTACTTATATTTGTAACAGCACACTGAATATAGTCTGGAACAATGAAAAATTTTTCACGGCCATTAAATCCGCTGTTGGCAGCGTATTAGTCGTCGCTTCTCGTTTTCCCCCTATGTCAATGTCAATGCATAACTCTTCACTAGTCGGATTAAGGCCGCTCCGGGCCGTCATTTAGGCCGACTTGCTCGTCGTTCTGTCTTTTCGTCTCCAACAACGCGGCCTCTCAACACACGAGCGCTAATGACCAGATTTGCTGGCGCACCGCTGCCAACAAGTCATCGTTAAAACGGTATTTTATTGCAATAGATCGGATTCGCAGTTCTGCACTGAAATAGCTATTAAGTACATCGTATCATAGTAACTGCTCCATAGCAATAACCTTATAGGCAACTTAATTATAGTTGTTTAAATAAAATAGTCTTACGATCATATCAGAAAATGCAATCGACTACTTACACGTCGCATGCCTAAAAGACCATCATTTCGCAACTTTTGTCGAACAAGATTTTTCGTACAATCCTTAATTAAAGTTAAATAATTTTAATGAGTGTTTTAATGCTTTTTATAATACGTTCTTATTTAATTTTAATAAGAGTTTCAATTTTAAAAAGTTTAGATTTGAACCGGGTGAAAGGCACACTTAGGTAGATGATGAAACGCGTATCACTTCCATGTACATGAAGGATCTTTATCACTTAAGGCTTACGGTGAGCGCTCTATCAAACGATATATAACATCTGTTCCAAAAACCGTCGTGAACTGTTCAGTACCGTGAGAAATGTTTGACCAACACCGTCTTACGTCGCATTCGCCGAGAGTACATTAACAACTAAACTGACTGACTAATTCTGGACGGTTCGGAATCGATTCTTGCTGTGTTGGAACAAACCCATAGTTTTCGCTCAGTAACTCCTTAACGGATAATGATAAAAATATGCGGTTTTTTTTAATAGACTTCAAATATTATTTTACGTCGGCGCTGTGTTTTGAAATTTTGAAAAAGTGTAAAATAAATTTTTTTAAAAAGAATTTTGCATATTTCCAAATTTCAAAACACAGCGCCGACGTAAAATAGTATTTGTAGTCTATTACAAAAACCGCATATTTTTATCATTTTTCGTTGAGGAGCTACTGAGCGAAAACTATATCCCTTTGGATCGAGCGCTCATCGTAAGCCTTAAATAGTAAAATTGAATTCCCAAGAATTCCATAAATTTTATACAGATGAAAAAATTATAAAAAATTCTTTCACGTAAAAAGAAGTCGTTTTATGATAAGAAGATCCAAAATGCACCTAATGCAGCTAGGGCAGCGTGGAATAAATAGTTATAAAAATAACAATAAATCAAAAGAAAATTCTATTGAGCTAAAAAATAATGAAGGAGATTTAATTACCAATTCCATATAGGTAGCATTTTTTTTAAGAGTTATTTCATTGCTAAAGGGTATAATGATGTGAATGCTACTGGTGAATATAGTGGGAGATACATCGCAAACACTATCTTTATCAGGGAAATTACTTTGACTGAGTTGCGCGAGGTTGTATCGTCTATGAAAGCTGATCGTTCTAAGGGTACCGATGATATTCCGGGATTTATTATTAAAGCAAGTCTTGATTTAGTTGAAGAGCTTTTACTCCATCTTGTAAATTATGTCATTGATTAATGGAACTTTTCCCGATATTTAAAAAAAAATCTAAAGTATGTAATGAATAACTTGAAGGAATTTATAAAACATGAAGGTATTCATAATTACAATACCAGACACAAAAAAAATCTGCGTTTACCGCAATGTAGGACAGCTTCTTGTTTTAACGGTTATCAATTATGTCCATATGTATATACAATAAATTGCCGACCAATCTTAGAAGTATAAAATTACAAAATAAGTTCAAGAGTTAAAAAAGTTTCTTATGCCTAGAGCCTTTTACTCGGTTCATGAATATTTTAGTCATTGATGATGTTAAAATGTTTTGTTAATGTCCTATATTAAGAATGTACGAGAGAATGAATAACCAAACAAACAAATATTCAAAATAGTTGCGATATAATCTTCGATTGCATTTGCTAATATGACGCTAGACTATTTTATCTAAACAACTTTAACTAAGTTGCCTATGGTTGTTGCTATGAAGCAGTTGCTATGGTGCCATGTTTACAAATTATACCTACCAACATTTAAAAAAATCTGAAATCTGTCAACTTTTGTTAACATTAAACCTCAATAATTAAACTCGGTATTAATTCTTCATAAAATATCAATATGTGTGACGCAAATTCTAGTGATACTAAAAATTTTGAAATAGAAAATGAGGCTGCCTTATGTACATTGATTCCTCACAAATTGAAGAAATTGTACCAAAAATCGTATGCAAAATTTGATATATTTTGGTGTGCCGAAAAGGTGTATGTAGTGTATTCTAGCTTACTTGTCCCGGTTATCTTTATAATGTGCACCTCTACATCTACATCTACATGATGGAGTAATTGCGAACTACAATTTATTTGAACAAAAATATGGATATTACCAAATATACCAATGTTACTGCTTTCCTCAAAAGGAAATCAACTGATTATGGACCCAGAAAATCCCAAATATTGTCCAAGGAACAGATTGAAAGGTTAATTAAAGAGGCAAATGATGAAAAGTACTTATTCCAGAAAGTTGTCTTGATTGTTGGTAATGAACATTGAAGATGCAAAGTCGTTCATTAAAGTGATTATTCTTAATACCAAAACTAATGTTCCTAGATTATTTATAATACCAGATGGAGATATAAAAGGAGCATTTTTTTTGTAAATTTTTCGCAAATATGCAAGTCTACGCCCATCCACAATTGATTAATTCCTAAAAAGATTGTCAAATTTCTTAGATTACCCAATATTCCTGAGTATACTGGGCACTGCTTTAGAAGATGTTCTGCAACCTTCCTTGCAGATGCAGGAGCCAACATATCGATGCTAAAGAGACGCGTAGGTTGGCGTTCCACTTCTGTGGCAGAGGGTAGGTACAAAAAATCCATACAAAATTAAGGAAAATGTTCGGAGAGAAAAGAAATAATTTAATTCCAAAAACTCAGAAATCTTGTACTTTAATACCCAGTTACACAAATAACTATTTTATTTTTTATAATTTGACGGATCTTACAGATTTCGAGTAAAACATAGCTCTATATATATATATCTTAATATATATCGTCTGAGCATTTAAATATAATAATAAATATGTACAAAGTTGAGATATTTATATTCTATGTTTTTGAAAGGGACGATGTTTCCAGAGATATAAATGCTGCTTTTTAACTTCATCAGTATTTAAGATGTATGTGTCTGTTAGCTGTATAAAACTAAAAAAATATATAAAACAATGTAAATTACACAGTCGCTGGAGTAGGTATCTATGCTGATAGGGTGGAAGTTCTTTTTTTTTCTAGAATGGTTCAGGTTCCTGGAAGATGTGTTTTTAAGAAGGAGTGTATTGAGTTGAAAGATTTATATACTGATATATAGATAATGTAAAAATATTCCCGATCCCTGTTAGGCAACCTCTATTTAAAATTTTGAATGAGTCGCTAGGAGTAAGGATCATTAAACAGTGAAATGCGGCTGAGTGAGTTCTAGTTCGATATTTGTTGATAAAGTGGGTAGCGATAAATGCTTTGACCTCGGGCTAGGCCGTGATATTGGCGCTCTGTGCAGGAGCGAGCAAATATTTGAGTAGTCAACACGCGTATAGACGAATCCATCTCCTGAGTACACACCGCTCTTCATATCGGTGTTTAATATCCACCCCGACTTCCACAGCTTCTTTCTGTACTTTGTTTCTTCCTCTCAGCCAAGCCAGTAAAATATTTTTAACTAAAATCCGTATATTTTTGCATGGAAATTACAGATTTTAAATAAATTTGAAATAGACGCCTCATATAAAATATAAGTTTTATTTTTAAAACTTTCTGATACAAGAGAAAGAAAGAAAATTGTTTTACTGTTTTGAAAATGATCGTTCATTTGGTGACAACATAAAAAGACCATGTGGAATTGCAATAAAAAAAATTCATGTCAGTTAATTTTACTCTATCATTAATTACATAAAGGATTTTACTCTTAAATTTCTCCCACCCACATCTCGGCGGTCCTGTTCTTGATCAGTCGCTAATGAAATTTTTATTGATGGTTCATCATATATTCTGCACATGCAATTCTAGCTGGCCTATCATGAAATTCAAGTTTGTAACTTTCTTCTTGAACTTTGCTTCTTGTCTAATTCCCTCTCTGGATTAATCAAATATATCTTCCCATTTGTACACCTCATCTTAACATCTGTGAGTAGTTCGAACGACGTAGTTTTGATACTCCTGCTGTACTTGATGTCGGTAATACTTATTGGGACCTTCTAGAGAAAGTTTACTCAAAACTCGAATAATTATAATCATATATATTCAGTGTAAATTTGAAGTTATATTATACTGTCTAATTTTCCGCTCGGAACAGTAGTCTTTGAATTCTTGAGACATGAATAAACCTGTTGGAGATATTATTTCCAAGAAACGACTTCCTCTGAACTTTTCTAGTCGATGTGTTCCTGTTGGATAAAACCAAATGAGTTTTATAAACGAATCCATTATGAATAAAATGTGTCTATAGTTCTTGTTTGTTGCCTCTAGAAGTCTTACACGATCTATATGATATGTATATAACAGTAGATTATCTTTGTATAAAGGATACATAGCCTTCGATTTCATTGGTACTATGCATGGAATATATGTAGGTACTAATTATATTTTCCCTTCGTCTTTGGTATCAAATAGTTTCTCTTCAATAAATCTTCTATCTTCTTAACTGAAAAAATGTCTTTGATCGAGAGCCTACTTCATGAGTTCCATTTGCATCTGCTTCAAAACTACTCTTCTGCTCCGTTTACCAGCTTAAATAATATATCTTTCAATAGGTAATCTTCATATATGTTTTTTTTACTGTATTCGACCTGTCAATAAAGCTCCACAATAATTAAACATTAAAATGACACACGCTTCCTATGTGTTTTTATTTATTATGATATACAGTTTTAAAGGGTGGTAATTGATAAGAAATATTTGTTTTACTCAGAAAGTATTAATTTTTTGGAAGAATTGAAAGAGCAAGAAAAGTTTCTAAATTCATAGGTCCATAAAACCTTAATTTTTATTTTGATCCATATCAATCTAGAAAAAAGTTCTGGCCAAAACATCAGGAAGGGTTGTTTGTTTCAACCACTTCGAAGTGAAAGGTGAAAATAAAAATTTATTATTAAAACGTAGTTCCATCAGTAGAACACGCGTACCAAATTTAAATTAGGCCATAGAATACCCCCCTTCAATATTTACGTGGAATTACAGGACACCCTATATAAAAATGGCTTTCTGGACCGTAATGGGTACAGTTTTTAGACTTTTCCGGTTCTATAAACGACGCAGAATTTAAGAAGACACTGTACATTCATATAATACTACTGATGAATGTAATGCACTACTCTCTATTTTTAATAATCCACCCGCAGTCATTAAATCCTGGGCACATGTCCCGAAATGAACAGGCTGATTAATATCCTAATAAATTCCATGAAGTATGGAAGGGATAAAAAATGAGGTCTCTTCAAACAAGTACTTGTCGGTGTATTAGGGATGCGGTAGCAATATCGTTGCGGCGCATCGCTGGAGTGTTTTAATAAAGAACCGTGCTGGTTGCATAATAACTGTAATAAAACATTTGCTACAATCATCCGGTATGGCAGATTGATGCGTTCCCCTCGAATATTAGATACCAAGCATGTAGTTCTGTAGGGGGTGCATCAGCTTTAAAGCATGTTTCTCTTATGCAGCAATCAAATTTTATTTGATTATAATTATGCGGAACAGTGCTGACTGCAATATTTTATAATCCATGAAATTATTTGATGAATATTAACCCTAGAATTACAATTCACGTTTTTGTAACTGAGTCCATGGTGCGTTCATAGATCAGTGGCTTAGTATCTAGAGCCTTGAAGATGGTAATTTTGGTTTTGTTCAATTTTGTATATCTACAATTTTAACAAAATGACAATGGATTTATTTATTTAAACCAAAGTTTTTAATCCTAGAGTAATAAAATTGATCAAAGTGAGCGTCTTCTTACAGAAAAAAATCCGCTCCCAGTTCTTAAAAATATTGGCGAATGCATTAGTAGATTATATGAAGGAATAGTTAACTAATCAAAGATTGGTAAGAAAGCTCAGATATACAAGAATACTTTGGATTTATTGAAGAACCACCAAACCCAAAGAATCACTTATGCCAATATAATGTTTCTCCACTAACAGCATAACAGAAAAAGGCGTCAGCATAAAAATTGTATGCTGAACATTGTCATGCTATATGTAATATAGTTAGTCTCTCTGATTTTATTGCAGTAGTCTCTGATAACAAAATTAGTACAGAAAAAATGAACTTTTTTATTTTTTTAAATAGACGGAGTCATATACGACCCTACGTTGTACTTTCTGTGAAAATCATAAAATATATAGAACGCCAAAAAGAGGTACCGAAAATAGTCAACCAAAAGAGAAAACGCGAGTCTGGTAAAATTGCATATTTTGAAATATTTAAGATCCAATTCGTAGAAACATATGATTTCTGTGGTTCAATTACAAACATTCCGTTTTGGTTTCAATTATATTGGGACTAAAATGCACTATTACCAACAGCGTACACTAATTTTTCTCTAAATGGCTGTTTTCTAAAATTCTCCATAGTCTGACTATTTTTGAGTGCTTTTACTTCTGGCATTCTATTCATATTGTGATTCTAGGGTTAAGTATTCTTGACTTTCTTATCTATAAAATAATTATTGATCTTTGAAGTTGATCTAACTTGCTTTCTCTGTCTACCAACTCTTTCTTTTCCTCTATCTCTATCCCTATCTAACTGTCCAATTTGGTTGATTTAATTTGCGAAGAATATCAAAGTTGCAATATAGCCTTTATAGATTTGATAATAATATAATTATGAAAATTAATGAGTATCAGTTTTTAGGTAATTATTATTTTATTTTATATTCAATTGAATATGTGAATTATGAGTAAATTTAGTAGTTTTAGTAGTAGTATTTAAAAGGTATATTAGCAATAACTGTATTCTGTATAAGAGATAATGTTTTGTATTCCAAAAAATAAAACAATAATTAGTACGCAAAGTTTATGCCGATCTTGCATCAATTACTCAACTGATACATTATTTAAAATGCCAATAGTCAATGGTGAAATTTAATATTATTTCACGGTATGAACGCAGAAGTGTTCCTGTTACGCTTTTTTATATCAAAATGTCTTATTGAAATCAAGAATAAGCATATAAGTATGATATTAAAGTACGGAAAGTGCAATTTAGGAAACAACATATAGGTCGGTCAGTGGTCGAGCAGTTTAAAGGTCCATTTACACACATCAGTGACGTATCAGTTCATTGTCAGTTCAGTAACAGTGTTATTTGTGGTCCATCACTGATGCCAGTATACACATATCCGTCCGTAATCCGTGAAAAGGAGTTAGTTGACGATAAAACAAAGTGATATGAATATATTCATCATGCAGTTGATCAATATTTCGTACCAACTCGATAAGCTTTTCATCCATTCTAAGTAATAAAAAAATCTGATCAGTTTGTCAGCAGAATTATAAAAATATCGTCGCCGGCGTATTTAAAAGCCACTGAACGAACCCTGAAGCAGCACTGATAGCACTGATACGGCACTGTAACGGACACGCTAATTTAAAATCTAAGCAACGATTTTTTATATTTCACTGATACTGATACGGAACTGACACGGCACTGATGTGTGTAAATAGACCTTAAGGCGTCAGTATTTAAATAGATGTGGCCCGTCCGCTGTGGGATCGAATCCCACGACCGGTAAACCGTAGATCAGCTGTATTCATGGAGAGGATTGGCATCCTCTCTGCGTGTATGGTATGGTGGAATAATGTTGGCTTAGGTCGATGTGAGAGATTGATACTGGTTAATATTTGAGCACCCCCTCTAATCACAGAGGTTTTCAAGGTATTCCTCATTCTTGCACTGAATGGTGGTTCATTCCTGGGCGCAAACGCAGCCTACTTCATAATAACATGTCGCCCCCTCTCCCGCACGTCTCCAACTTCTGGGTCCTTTATTAGAATAATTAGAATATTATTATTATTATTTTGTATCTTGTCAAAAAATACTAATTTCGAGTAATTTTTGTAGAATTATCTAATATGAATTTGTGATAAATAGTCTCAAGGTTTCATAGTCTACCAAAAATTAAATGCAATACATAAAAACAGTATAGACATTCTTATAAATTTCGTCAATTATCATTTATTTTTAAAAATGCGAGATAACTCTAAGGTATGCGGACTCTTGACGGACCAGTCTTTAAAGTTTTCAATTTTACTTGCAAAATTAATGATATTCAAATTTTTTTTATATAAAAACATCGTACGCGTTCTCTTAAATTGAAACATCAGCAATTTTTCTATGCACGAATTACAAACATTGGTTAAATATTGACTTTGATCCGCTTATAGACTGTCATAAATTGAGCATGTTTGAAGTAGGAGTAGCTCTGACGGCGGCAAATTTAATAGTAAAATTAAATTCGAAATTGAGTGGTAAATATAGGGATTCGCGTTGTGGGCGGCGAAATCAATTACTCGGTTTACCCTCGAGTGCGTTTAGTCTTCTGCTAAAAACCCTTGATGTAAACAGGGCATTGTATGAGTGTAACTCAATTTGCAAGCGACTCCCGCCATCTTTGGGGGCTTCAGTTTCCATTAGTGGGCGACCCATCTACCCCGTGCCGCAGCGATTTGTTAAGCGACAGTTCGCGATGTAATTTGAAAATTTGACGGGAATTGGAAAATACAACATTATACGAGTTGGTCCTTGATGTTTCACTTTTACTTTGGCCGATGTATATTTTGTCAGCCCATAATAATTATACAGGGTGAGTCAGAAAGAATGGGTCAACACTAAGCTGGAGATACTAGACACGAAAATATTATGTATCATGCCTTATACGAATGTCGCTGGTTTAAGAGATACGGGATGTTCAATGTTTAAATTTTATTCCGAAATTTCTCAATAATTGAGAAAGTTTTGAAAACATGATTCTGAAAATTGTTAGAGTTGGTGTGAGAATTACAAATTTGAAACTTATTTTGACGTTGCTCCGAGAGGGCGCTAGTCTCACCGTATAATTTAGATAAATCAAAAAATATTTTTTATCTGTTGAGCTATGCTTAAAAAAAGAACGTTCAACTCTACATAAAAATGTACCTCGTGTTGTAAATATTTTAGTATATGTTCAATTGGTACGTTGATTCTGACAATCTACAATCAGAAGTTGGCATGTCCATGATTACCTATGGACTTTAATAAAGATAAAGGCTATATGTTACAGAAATGAGGAAAATAAAGTAAGTTAAGTTATTTTGTTTCTATTTCTATTGTTTTATCTTTTTTAGATAAATATTTTCTTAATACAACTCTTTTTTTACTGCCGCCCTTATTATATTACAACAAAATTAGTTGCAGGAGCTGTTTTTCGATAAAAATGTCAATTTGCTGAAGTTTAAAAATCCTATACCTAAAAGTTTCTATAATTATAAGCTTTGTTTTATAATGCTGGGTTATTTAATATCTTATTGTATAAAAAGAACAAGGAAATTATCTTTTCATCCCTCTCTCTTTTCCATTTGAAATGTATCCAATTAATGTGCCTGTTCGACAAAATTTAATCTCCAGATAACTCTAATAAGTCCAGGCTTTTATGAGTACAGTTCGCTGTAGTTTTTTGGCTTCCAGTTGTTCTAGCTTGATGCTCCATAATTTTACAAATTTTAAATTATAATCCGCTTGATAACTGTAGAAGTTGCTTCAAATTAATTCGAGAGAAGTAGAAGATCTTGCCCAATATCTAATTGCAAGTTCATCTGCATAGCAATTTTATAATGAAAGGACAATATGTTCATTTAACGTTAACATATAATTTCAGATATACGCGGTGTAGACAAGCTACATCAAGCAGTCATTTACTACCCCATATCGGATTGATAAGTCACACAACATGGAATTCCAAGAAATAACTACTCTGAGAGCTAAAGCAACATACCAACTTTTTCTGAATGAGAAAACATTTTATATAAGCACAAAAGTTATGCGTTTGACGTTGTTATTGAGTAATGATAAGTATTTTGTAACATTTATGTGCTAACAACGAACATTCAATTATTTTCCAACGATTAGAGATGTTTTTTGCGACGAAATGTGTTCAATCCGGTTCAAAACATTATATTTTTGCATTGAAACAGTGACGTCACACACGTCGCTGTTTAAACCGTGTTTAAAACGTTCACTGAGTCCGGTTTGAACTCATTAGATGCTTTGCTATGCTATGCATCAGTTGCCGAAAAAGTAGAGATTTGAAAATTGGTGTAAATTAAATTTTTAGATTAATTAATTATTTAAAATGGTTGTTATTTTGATACTTCTTATTCTTGTTTATTTAAAAAGGAGTTGGTTGTGGACTATTGTATGTACCTCTGCAAATTTAAACGTATTTTTAGACATTCTGATTACATAATCCAAAAGCATAATCCAATTACTTTTCTATCTAAATTTCATAAACCTGCCTCTCATATAAACATGTTAGATATTTGTTTTTGATTTGCAGTTGCTAAAATCAATTTCTATATTTTTGTTGCAAAATTCATACATTTTCAAAATATATGTACAAAAACATGCGGAAATCGGTATTGTTAATAATTTCTACCACTAATAAATCGTTCTATTTTAATCTAAATCTAGTGTAGACAATAGTGTAAAGAATAATTAAATAGTGTGAGGGTGATATAAAAGAGAATAATATTTGATGATGTTAAGTTTTGAAACTATTCATTTTCTTGTTGCAATGCATTAGTGACATCACCGTTGAATACGTTTTGAAACAGTCGATGAATACGGTTCGTCGCAAAAAAAAACAGCTTAGTTGATCCTGCCACCACTAATATGATTTTTGGGCGGTATTTGTTTTGAGACACTTTAGGACGATATTGCTTATAACTATTAAACGGGAAGTAATACAGAAAAATGTCTCTAATAAAAGTTCATTAGAAAAAAGACAGCTTTTTAACAGGAAAAAAATTTGGGTATGTTTCTAGAAAAAATATATTTGATGACGTCATTAACCGTTTCTGTCAAATCCCAAAGATAATACTTTCGATTGAAAATGAAGCTACCTCACCCCATTTAGCACCACGTGTCCTAAATTTTATTTATTTTTTATTGTATTCTCACAGTAGGCCCATATTATCGAGTTTAAGACACCCTGTATACTCAAATATTTTTTTAGAAAACTCTGAATCAGTTGGTTCTTAGTTTTTATTCAAAGAAAACTTATGAATTGTAGTATTAATTCCAATGAATAATAATTGAGCGTCTAGAGGGCGCTGACAATTGAAACCGTAAATGTCACGGGGTTCGTTAGCAGGAAATGGATTTAGACTGGGGTGTCTTATCTCTGGAAAAGTAGGCTTTACTCCATCGCCTGTAATTGTGATGGACCGATAGCCTCCTTTAATCAACGCTTTTCACTGGAAACAATTTTCTATTAAACTGTTCTTTTCCGTGGCACTTAAAGAACTGCGTTTAAAGCGTCTATTTTTCCTTTTCCGAGGCAGGGGGACAGGGACGATAATCCATTAACATTAAATAATTTTTAATGGATCCATCGGAATTTTGTCTGCACTGTAGAAATTTTTAAATATACCAAGAAAACATATAATACACACTGTAAAAATATTAAAAAATCATATTTATATGGTAGAACTCAAATTATTAACATTAATTGTTTTGCATCAAATGAAATTAATGTGACATCAGGGGTTCCTCAAGGTAGTCACTTGGGACCAATTTTATTCTTGTTATTTGTAAATGATATTTGAACCAGCATAAACAACTGTAACTCTTTATTATTTACAGACGATTTTAAAAATTTTTAGAACGTAAATAGCAATAATGATAAAACACATACCGATTTTAAAAATTTGATGTTATGGTGGTCACTGAATAACATGGAATTGAATTATTTGAAATGTAAAGGTATTACAGTTTCTTGTAAGAAAAATAAAATTTTATTTAGTTATTCTATTAATCACTCAATATTGGAAATGGTTAATTATATTACTGATCTGGGCATTAAATCGAAAATATGTTGCTTTACTTTCACCAAGATCGGTAGAATGTCGATTATTTCTCAGATATGTTAGTGGAAAGTGTAATCGAATGGTGGTTGGTATTCAGAAAATCAGTGCTGTCTCGAAAGAAGTGGCAACATTTTTTAAACTGGACAAGTGGAAAGAGTACAGTGGACACGCATTACGACGAAAGTCTGCTACCCTTGGCGGTGGTGACCCCACTTGTCTTAAAATACATGGAGGATGAACATCTAGCACTGTGGCGAAAGGTTACATCGGAGACTCACTTTTAAAAAAGGAAAATATTGCGAAAAGAATACTGAAAGTTGATAGTGGTAATGATAAACCAAGCACAGTTCTCATTTCTAACAACATCTAATAATAATATAACTAAACTTATAACACCAGTGGTGAAAAATAATTTTTCAGTAGAAATAGTAAAATTCTATTCTATTTTCTGAAAAAGTGCTGTCGAGAAAATTCACCAAGCAACTTTGCATTCCAGATTTCAATTAGGGAAAAAATACTCTGAGTTTTGCGGGTACAGATTAAAGATTTTTAAATAAAAAATTAAGAATAGAACCAAAGCACTAAATAAGAAAAATAATATACTTTTAAATAACAGATATAATCTGATATAATCATTATTTCTCTTCCAGCGATAACAAATTGGTTACATCTGAGGACATTTTATGTAACTGTATAATATTTTGTTCCTTTATGATAGATATCGATTTGAAGCTTTATGTTGCGTGAATGGCATAAAAATGAAGGCAACGGAAAAGATACATTATATAACGACCCTACATAAAGGATGTCATTAGTGCAAATATCCTGAGGCATTAAATAGAATGCTGCGATGTTTGCATTCATGGTAAAGCCCCCAAAAGCCATCTGGAGAGCTTATTTTTAACTAAGTCAAAATAATTAGAGAAAGCTTTGCACAGCACTGTTTCTAACAAACTACCTATTCGTTAAATTTGTTATTCTGCATAATAATTTCGTATGCAGTAAATGTATTCTTCAATCCATACTTTCCATATCATTTAATATTCCAAATCATTGATCAAAGATTTATTTGGAATTTCTTTTGGGAAGAACATTGTTAAAAATGTCTAGTGTAGATCTAGATTGATTTAATTTTGTCAGTGAGGGTTTTTCCCGTGAATATATAAAATAATTTTTAACAAATATATGCTGTTAGTAGTTAAGATCTTTTTCACTAAAAACTGGTCTACATGATGTGGGAAATTCAGTATTGAAAGTCAATCCTATAACACGTTTCTGTAATATAATAATTCTACTTGCAACAGCAGATTAATCCCATACACCTATGTTATAGCTGACAACTGAATGAAATGTATCATAACATATTGACAATAAGGAAACTGAGTCAATTTATTTTTCAGGATTTTTATAATATAAAAGTTTTTGACTATAATATCAATGTGCAAGTCCCACTTTAATTGGCTATCAACTACAGTATCTAAGAATTTGATTGAATGCACAGAGTTTAAAGTATTATCTTGAATAATTGTGTGAAAATCAGTGGATGTATTACTAGAAAAATTTGATTAACACGGTTTCTTTAAGTTTACCTTTAATTGATTATTTTATCATTCACTAAACTGATTTATAATGTTATTTATTTTTTTTTTATACTTCATTTATGTCATTGCCAGAGGTAATTATAGAGGTATCATCAGCATATATAAAAAATTTTCTCTCAATAATAAACTGGGAGAGTTCATTAATATACAATAAAAATATTAGTGGACCAAGAACACTGCCTTGCGGTGCGCCTTTACCTATTGTGTACTCTTTACATCTCATATTACTATGTTTCACAATAACATCTAGAATGTTACATAGCAGCGGAATTTACCAAATTTCATTAAAAATTATATAACATGTTCTATAACTGTGCTGTCTAACAGTGTTATATAGCAAGTGTGGACAGCACATAAGATACAACGCAGTTCTAGTATATCCTTAACAAGAATAATACCCCAGAAATGCATTTTTTATGTCCACCGGGTTGTCTCTATAAAAAGGGCAGGCGTTTCTCCGCAGAGTGCTTTGGAAAGAAAACAAATGTCGCTCTATGGTCACTCTCCGCCGATTTTCGCCATCAATCAAGGTCGGTTACCGTCGTTTTCTCCCCCACGACTTTATCTTGGTTTAAAAGCTTTGATTTCGTTATACTAAATTGGCTTTCATCATTTATTTCTTTCACATGACATAATTTAAAATAAAAAAAACATCTATACAAATATATACAGGGTGAGTGAGAAAAAATGGGTTAATACTAAACTGGAGATACTAGACACCAAAATATTATGTTTGAGCCCATCATGCCTTATACGAATGTCGCTGGTTTAAGAAATACAGGGTGTTCAATGTTTAAAATTTATTCTGAAATTTCTCAATAATTGAGATAGTTTTGAGAGCATGACACTAAAAATTTGTATTGTTGGGTTTTTTGGTATGAGCATCACATATTTGAAGCTTATGTCACCGTATTATTTAGGTAAATCAAAACATACATTTTTTTATCTGTTGAGCTATGCTTAAAAAAGTTAAAAATTTCAAAGAACGTTCAATTCTACATAAAACACGTACTCTTGTTTAGGTTGTCTAACTTTATCGGTTTCTGAGTTATTTGCGGTTGAAAGCATATTCAAATGTAAATTATGGCGACATACAAAATTTTCAAGTTTGATGATAAATATTTTCAACAATAGTTTCATTAGAGCACAAAAATTTTATCAAAACAGACTGATCTTGAAATTTTGCACATTGCCATTATTTACCTTCCGAATAACTTTTTCAACTTGCATTTTGACGTGTTTTCAGTGAGAAAGGCAATTTACCTGATACACTGAACAAACACTAAGCAAAAAAGTTCTGCCATATAAAAGAAGTACGATGTGCCATAAGTGACGCCCTCTACTAGTGACATCAAAATTAAAAACTTGTTTAAGGTTAGATAAACAATTAAGTATTATGCAAAAATTTGAATATCTGGTTAAACAACGTGGCGTAATAAAGCTGCATCTAGCGGTCAATCGCTGCTCCATGCCGGACTGAAAACCACAGACACGAAGGGTTATACATTGTAGTAGAATCCATTGAAAGCTAGCGACTCTATCGCGAATTCAAGGAAATAACTACTAATGCCCGACCAGCATTGAATTACACCTGGAAAACCTATACCTAACAAACAGATAGTGTCACTTTTCAGTAATCCACCATATGCCGGTTTAGAGTTTACTAGCTCTCATCAGTATGCCATAGGTGTTAATTAACTTTTCTAATCAGGGTTATCCTATAAAGTTTTAAACATTGCAGTCCATCATTTATTAAACAAATAAAAACAACGGTTTGTAAACAATCGCCAATGTAACGATAGCGTCGATTTCTTCTTGACCGAGTTCTTATTTATTTCACCACAAGTTCTTCGAATATGATGTAGTTAATCGATTTTCTTTATGATGCACTGAATCTGTATACACTTTTTCCGTTAAAAAAGCCCTAAAGAAAAAAATTCTAGTAGACTTAGATCTGCCGATCGAGCTGAGCATGCAGCTGCTGGATCTCCTCGACCAATCCACCTTTTCCCGTATATCGTATTTAGCCAATTACAACTTGAACATGCTTTAATCAATGCTTATGTAATCTTATAATTTTTGTAAGATCTCTGTAATCTCATAAGATAGCCTTGACTAGAAAATGTCAAAATATCAAACAAAGCTCTTATTTGATCCTCTCAAGTACAATTAAGAAAATCAACACAATTAGTTCAATTGCTGATGCAAACACATATTATGAAGAATAGGTACTTGTATTATATAAAAAAATTTATGTAATCTCAAATTCAACGAACATCTTGTTAAAGTACAGTTTACCATATTTTTTAATTATTACCTTCACATGTTAGGAACCCATACAAAATCAGCAAACTTGTACCTACACACAACAGATTAATGTTGAGAATTTAGAAAAACTAATGAAAAATCTGATTATGTCCGTCCGTCAGTCAAAGTTGAAGCTGGATCCGTGTGTAATCCATCAGGAAATGACGTGAACGGGTCTTTCCGTAGCCATTGAAGTGTGACCGCGCGATAGGCATTGAAGCAAGTCCCCTGGGAAATCAGCTAAACCTCAGTCGCTACGGCCCAGAGACGCTCGCTGATAGACCTCTTTAGATACAGCAGTATTTTTACCAGATTTTGCTAATGGCTTTTCGAATTATACCCCATTTTAAACAGTTTATTCGTTCTTTTTATTCCGCGCACAATATCCACCAGTTGAACGTGAAACATTTATATTTTCCATTCGAAGATTAGCGTTGATACTCTAGAGGGATACGTCACCGTATTCGCTTTCATTGCCGTTTATAGTTCTTACATTTTTAATAACAATATTTTCATTAATTCTTTTCTATAAGCATTTGCTGAAACTTATAATAAACTTTTTACATGAATCAGACTGGAAATAAAATAAATTAATTATGAATTTGCTTTAATTAAGAATATAATAATATACAGGGTATTGAAAATTAGTAGGTTAAGTCGATTATTCAAATATTCCGTTGCTTGTCTTACATTTTATGTTGCAGCTTCAGCTTACTGCTACATCATCCCATCGATATTATCAAATTGAATAATAGAGTTATTTTATTTCGTCATGCAAAAGATCTAGATAGCGTTGGCTGTTTGAATTTTTCTGTAAAAATATTGGACCAATTACCCTATAGCATACACACCACACCAAACATGTAACCATATCTTTCCTTTTCTCTTAATTTCTTTCATTCTTTGTGAGTTATCCACCAAACAAAATCTGGTGTTTTGTCTATTAAAGATAAAGCTGTGGTAAAGGTGGCAAAATCTTTCTATAATATATATTTTTTTAAACGTGAATCTCTCTCTAGTCGCCGAATTATATTTTTACACGAAAATTTTAATGACCAACCTTATTCAGATCCTATGCGCCACGAAATAAATAAACTTATTATCCAATTTGATATGGCACCAAGATGGAGCTCCACCAAATAATGTAATATAAGTTACAGAACATTTGAATAATAGTTATATAGGTTAGGAAAACATGGCACCATGCAATAGCCGTTGAATAGTCCAGACTTGACACCATTGGTGTATTTTTGTGGAGCTATTTAAAGAATAGTGTTTATAAAAATGAACCAACATCTATTTTAGGAATTCAAGATAGAATACAAGAAACTATAGATTACATAAACCCAAATATGTTGCATAATTGTTTAAATAATTTGGAAAACCGATAGGTATAAGTTTTGCATAGAAAAATAAGGAAGCATGTTTGAATAATTTTTAAACTATTCTTTAAATTGACCTCCTCTCATTTCAAGACAGATATCCATCTTTTCCTGACTTCTTTGTGTCCTGCGTTTATTAAAATTTCTCCGTTTAACTCGTTACAAGCGTTTGTGATTTTTTCTTTCAAATGATTAATCTTGCGAAGGTGTTTTGTAAACCTTATTTTTTAAAAGCTCCCATAAAATCCCAGAAATCGAGGAGTGTTAGATCTGATTACTTTCCAGGCCAATGAATAGGTCCATTAATTCGACTTTACATTTATATATATTGCTGCACAATCCTGGCTTTGTGGAATGGAGCTTCGTCCTGCTGAAGGCATAAGTTTCTCTAGATGCAAAGGCACATTCTTCAGAAGTGCAGGAAGTTCTTCTTGTAGGAAATTTGGGTAACTCGCGCTGTTCAATGTATGTTCATAAAAATAAGGCCCAATTAAATGCCTTCTGATGATACCGTACCATACATTTACTCCAAAAGAGTCTTGGTTTTGGATTTGTTTTAGAATGTGGAAATTTTCAATGGACCAGTGTTTGTTGCGCCTGTTTGGCAAACCATTACTGGCAAACTGACTTTTCTTCGTCCAAAGAACGTGCCGAAAAAGGTTGTGATCAACGGTTTCTACATTTACAATTTGAGCTATAAAATGAAATATATTTTCAATGTAACGCTCAAACAAATACTCCAAATTGAGAATGTTGTAGTCATGATACCCATTGGTCTTTAAAATTCGTCGAACGGTTGATTTATCCAAATTCAATACCCATCTAGCCTGCCGTAGGTATACAATTTCGTGGATTTTGTTCGCAAAACGGTCTACCTGTATTAACATTGTTTTTTAACCTTCGGTCAATTATTTGATTCAGAAAATGTATCTTCATTTCGTCGCAGGGTCGCCTCCAATCTTGTAAAGGTTCTATGATCAGGAATGAAGCGCTCTGGATACTTTTCTCGTTATAACTCTACAGATCTTCTCGAAATTTTTTGTAACTCGCCGTAAATTCGCAACATACCTGTCACCTTTTTCTGAATCAGAAATTTAATTGTTTTCCAACGACTACTTGATTTTTCCACCGCTAATGTGATTTTTAGATGGTATTTCTCTTGAGACTTTTTAGGACGATGTTGCTTATAACTTTTAAACGGGAAGTAATACAGAAACATTTCTCTAGTAAAAGTTGATAAAAAATGAGGAGCTTTTTAATAGGGAAATGCTTCTGGAAAAATATAACTGATGACGTCATTAGTCATTTCTGTCAAATCCCAAAGATAATACTTTCGATTGAAAATGGAGCTGACCTCATCCCATTTAACACCACGTGTCCCAAATTTAATTTATTTTTTTGTATCCTCACTATCGAGTTTGAGACACCCTGTACAATCAAATATTGATTGGAGTTTATACGCAAATTTCCACCTGATGTTCGTAATCACTTTAATTGCCAATTAGGTCTTCGATTTAAAAACCATTTTGAATAAACTGTCATTAGCAGAACATGACAAATAAAACAGAATTTTCAATTAAGCACATCGGGTTCATTCATGCAGTAACCCTGAGAGAATAAATTTCGTAAAAAAATATTGAATGAAGCTGTTAGAATATCACGAGGAATATCACTACAAGTCCATTATGAAATAGGTATTAATGAAACTAAAAACTTACTGAGTTATAATTGCTAATATCTTGAAGAGTATATTATTACATCTACTTTAAAGGTACAGTAATTATGTAAAGACTAAAGAAGATAGGTATCAGGTGCATGGACTAACAACCAGCATATCAAACTGATTAAGATAATCATCTGCTCGAGCACAGAGTTAATAGAATCATCAATCACGTAATTATATTTGATACTTGATATAATTTTACTCAGAAGTTTCTGATACAGTTTCACGAAAGCTTACTGGGGAACGAACTTTTCTCATTAGTCTTCATTAATTTAATTGGAATAGGTGTACTCTTGAGGCTCTTACTAGAAATGTCAACTGAAAAAGTCATAGATAAAATTTTTAGAATTCTGTTTGAAACATTAATTGAGTTATTTCAACGTATTTTTTTAATCGACTCAACACAGACTCCAATTAAGAGCGCCGTTTTTATACGTAAGTTTTCGACGATTTCCATAACTGTTTGTTGAGACTGAAAAAAAAATTTTATAAGTTATATCTCTTTACTGTGTCAATTATACAAGTTTTCTCCAGGTTGTGTAACAGTTTCCAGGCTGACAAGTAAGAAAAAAGAGCATCTTTAGATACGAATCATTGTCATTGAACCACCAGCCTTAAAACGAATGTATTTCTTTTAACAAATAAAATAAATGAATTAATTAAGGATATATTTCAATACATTATTTACGGTGCCTCCTATAATAAGCCGGAGCTTTTCACCAAGTCAACTTTCAACAGCTGTGTGTGAAAGAATATTTTTCGGGGGCTATTCGAAAGAGCAGTAAAAAAAATCTGTTGGAGTAAGATCAGGAATAGAGATATGAAATAACCTCCCAAGCCAGCTAATAGCTGATTTCGTAATGTTAGCAGTATAAAGTTAGGTGTTATCATATTGCAAAATCACACGATAATGTACAGTGTGATTGCAGTGTATCTCGGAAGCTACAAGAGGTAGAGGTGAGGTTTTCGCAACGACTACTTTTTCGATAAACCTAAGATGCCGTAATCAGAACTTTTAAAGACTCCTTCGTTTTTAAAATACAGGGTGAAATTTAGGAAAGCCACTTTGAAGAGTTTTTTGGTATCTCAGAGAACAGTTGAGATATCGGTGATGTATTTGTAATTTCTCTACAGGGTGGCTCTTTTAAAATATAACACAAATATATATTTAAGGTAAATGCAGTTGAAATGAGGTCATAAATTTACTAAAAGACTTTTTATTTTACATCTTCAACGTTTCAACATGTATGATGTCATCATCAGGATTCTACAAGAAGCACATCATACATGTCGAAACGTTGATGACGTAAAATAAAGTCTTTTAGCAAATTTCTGACCTCACTCCAACTACATTTAACTAAAAATTAATTGATTAACCTGGAACTACACAAATATATATTTTTTTAAATGTAGCACCCTGTATATTTTTATTTCATTTAATTGCATAGTTAACCATGCATTTTTTATAATTATACAAAAAATGTTCATGAATTATACCTTAGTTACTTAAAGAAAAAATGCATGCAAAAAGCAGTTGTTTATACAATTAAGTTATACAAGGTGTAACAGTAGTAAGTATTCAAAACCTGTGAGCTTGTAAAGCAAGTAGAAAAATTACGAATATCTTAGTACAACTTTTGTCAGTGGCGGCTCCTAAGGGAGATACGCTCACTGAAAGGGGTAACCTCAGAAACAGTTTTTAATGCGTAACATCAAAACGGTTCAACATTAAATCACGAAATTTTGGTAAGTATAGTAGTTTTCTTGATTTCAAGTAATTTTTATTTTTAAATGAATAATATATAATCTTATTATACGAGAATAAGTGAATTTTTCAATTAAAATATTACTGTACTTGATGAATAGTGAAACTAAGCTATAGCTGCAATAAGCATATTACTCTTGATATTAGTATAGCTTTCTTTCTATGTACTCTTATCATATCCAGAGAGTCCAAACATAACCGCCTAGTGCCTTTTGCCTAGGTTAGATTTTATGAATGATTGTTGTAATAAAATTTTCGGATGCCCGTTTTTAAACCCTCATCTTGGTTACAGATGAAGGAATTTTTACAAGTAATCCTCATTAAATAGTTCAAAACCAGTTCCAACATTTTCGTTTAGTAGTCCGGAAGTCTTTGAATCAAGTACATGGGATACGTTGGATACGGACATGATGGACCAGCATCTTGGTCTCCACGATTTTCAGATCTAAATCCTATAGATTTTATTTTCTGGGGATCTTTTAAAACCGGGATATACCATACAGAAACTGAAAGTATCAATAAACTGTGCGATCGGATCAATACCGCTGCTGTAGAAACATTCGAAATACCCCGAGGATATTGGAATCAACGGACAAGTTTGCTTACAAATGCATGGAGATAGCTTCGAACTGCGTTGTAGAAATAAATCAAAATGATACGTTATAAATTTGAACCATTTTTATTACGTGCTGAGTTTTTATTATATGTTTTCTTTTTCAACAAATGGACTTCTTATTTATAAGTACATATATGATTAAAAATTGTCATGTAAACTATGAAACATCCTGTATCTATGTGCATATACAGGTTTATTACTCTCTAAACTTTGTTCTTCATCCTTTTCGCAGCAGTTATCTTTACTGTCCTAATACAAACTAATTCACAACGCTTTTTTAATTTAGCGTAAGTGATATGTTTCTGTAGAATGAGTTTCTAACAATAGAAGGCACAAGCATTGTTGTGGTGTCTTGTGTGGAAAATCCGCACAAAGGGTGTACCCGTACCAGTTTAATCTTGTTAATGGACAGAAAATGTTTTTTCTAAAGATATACCTACCGCTGTAAAATACACCCATCCAGGGAAGGAGCTGATATTTATATGCTATACAAGTAATACCTCAATCACCACAAATTCTCTAACGTCTGATAACTCTTTACGTAGGGAATATTTGTTCTAGAACATTTGAGTTTAGCGACTTTAGATATTTTGTAATCCAATTATATGCCATATGTTTGGCTGCATAATTCAATGACGTCATTTATTAGCATGGCAAATGCCAGTATTGCCATCTTAAAATCCTTGAAAATGGTGTGTTTAAGATATTGTTACATTTGTTGAGTTTCTTAATATTTGGCGCGCTTACCCTGCAGTAGTAGAGGGGGGAAACTGTATACAGGAGGGGTTCGAATATGGTTCCTTCCTATTTTTGGTAAATTTTAATGTTAGTGTGTCTATATATTTGGAGAAGCTTACTCCATACACCCGCCAACAATTAGTATGTAGTAAATTGTATATAAAAAATATTACATTAATATTTTCACCTACTAGTGAAGTGAATTTTGTATTAAATAGTAAAGCTAAACAGTTGTTTTACTACAAATTGGATTTACACTTCTAAGGAAGTTTTAAGAGAAAAAAGTAAGGGTTGTATAAACCAGCAACAATTAAAATACAACCCCACCGCAACATTTTAAAAAAATAAATAATACGTTTGATATTATTTCTCATGTTTTTTCTTACATTTTAATGTCACTTTCTAAAGGTTATCAGTTTCCAGGGTATATTTTCAGAGGTATTTCCAGTACAAACATTCTTAATTAAAACAAATTCCGAATCATGAAAAAATTGTTGCATTGTTTGTAGTAAAACTATGGAAGCTTTGGTTCATAAATTTATAAGTCATATTATGTACCAAACAGAATATATACGAGATATCCAATATGTTGCCTCATAAAATTTTATAAATTCGATGTCTTTTATTCGGAATATCCTCACTATTGTGCCAAACCGGAAGCAGAGAGAATAGAAAGCTTTTCAGAGAGCGCCATGAATTGTATCTGTTGATTGTGAAAGATAGAAGTATAAAATGCACATTAGAGGCCCTAGATAAGGAATCGAGTGACCCTTCATCGAGGGAATGAATGATCTGATAAAGGCTAAGGATCAGACGGAATCAACATGATCTTCTATTGCTATTCTGTCGGCGGGAAGAGGAAAGATGCGAAGTGATATGCTTTTCTTTTGAGATGAAGGCAAAATAAGAATGATTTTGCTTAAATCAGAATTTTATCAAGAAAATGTGTCCCTATACAAGGTGTTGCGCATGAAAATCGACAGAGCGGATGACTCAAAATATTGCAAGTGGGGCCTAATATTTCGAAAAAAAAAAAATGAATATCTTTGAGTGACATTAACTTGGAGTAACCAAATTTGATACATGATTTAGGTTTATTATTGGTCTTGTTTTACTATGAGTTCAATTAAATTGAAACATTATGAACATCTTCGTTCATCCATCGCTCGAATTTGAAAATAATGATAATACCCCGCGTAGAATTTAATTTAAAACACTTTTTTACTGTTTAAGATATTTAAGAAAAATTACATTAATTAAAATAAGATTTTAATAGTGTTTATTAGAAGAAATCAAAAAGTCAGTAGTAGGTTTTGTCTTTGACAGTAATAAAACTATGAAATAAAAATAGAATTAAAACTAAAGAAATTCTTCAATATGGGCAGCATTTTCTCGGAAACATAAATTTACTCTTTGCTGAAAATTGAAAAACTAGGGTCTTACATCGGAATATTCATGAATGTTGTGAACATTTGTTATTCCTATTCCTTTACGAGTGAAACAAGCCTCATCAGTGAAAATAATTTTCTTGTGAAAATTAATAGCCAGATGCAAGATAAACTCGCAAAAGGTCTAAGTTCTAAGTTCTAAGTGAGTGGGTCAAAAGTTAGCCACTGCGACCCTGTGGTCTATTGTGGCTCACATATTTGTTACACTTCACCCAACAGGTTTAGCCTCTTTATGAAGCCAACAACCTTGTTGGGTGAGATTCTATCCAGATCTTCTGGCAAGAGATGCACTTTGCCGCAAATCTGGTCCGTTCTCCAGCCGGACAGTGACATAATATGTGTTTTGCCGATTCGTCACTTTCTAAACACAACCGGCACTCGGCCTGCTCAGCCAGGCCCAACCTTGTGCATGTGACTTCTTAACCGGCAGTGCCCAGTATATAAGCCAAACAGAGTCTTTAGGTCAAGCCTATTTAACTCTATCAAATTTTTAGCTCTCTTTGTCGATATGTGCCCTCTATGAACGCCTTCGAATGAGCTAATCTTGGCAGATCTCGCCAGTACTCCCTTGTCTTTTTCTCCGCCCAGGTCGAGATGATTGCTTTGGCAGTAGCCGAAGCTAAGCCAAGAGCCGGTTCCGGACCTATAAAGCTGGAAGGGGCACCCCGCCTTGCTAACGAGTCCGGTTACTCTGTTGCTTGTACCTAACCGCTCCAGAGCCTTTTGACAATTTGACAATACCGTTCTTGAGTTACACCGGTAGGATCCAAGTGCTTTTAAAGCTGCTTGGCTATCAGAAAAGATTTTTATCGACCTGCGTTACGTCTAAGCTTTTCCAGCTTCCACACACATAGTTCGATGGCATAAATTTCTGCCTGAAATATAGTCGCATATTTACCCAGGCTTACGAATTGCCTGGTGTTTGGGTTGCAACTAGACACTCCAGCTCCAACACCCTCTGGGGTCTTAGAGCTGTCAGTGTACCAGCAACTATCCGCCTTCAGGAGGTCAGTTTCACCTCGCTCTCATTCTTCCCTCCGAGGACAGAGAATTTCGAAAGGCAGTCTATAGTTGATTTTTGTAGGCATAACATCCGAGACCATCGATAGGGTGCTGTGACCTTCTATGTCTTCCAGCACTCCACTACGCTCTATTATGTTAGCCTTCGGCATGCAAATAGCCTCTCTCCAAAAGTATATGGAGAGGTGGTAGATCCAGGAGGACTTCCAGAGCAGCTGACGGTGTGGTTCTGATTGCACCAGTTATCGCCAGACTAGCTTGTCTCTGCAAACCTGAGAGTTTTACTTTGGCTATCCTGTGAAGACCTTTGGACCACCAAACTATTGAACCGTATGTGATCATGGGTCTAATAACCATCACATACAGCCAGTATAGTTGTTTAGGACCTACGCCCCAGGAGTTTCCACAAATGCGTCGACACGTCCATAAGGACATTCTGGCCTTGTGGATGACTCTATCCATGTGAGAGTTCGCAAAAGGTCACTCGTCGATCTTGAGGCAATAGCTCTTGTATTTTTTTATATGATATGGATGTAGTAAATTACTCGGCGAACAGAAGTTTTTGATAATCCAGTTTTTCGAGATAACCGTTTAGTACTTATTTGCAATTCATCTTCAATTATATTCAAAATATTTTCTTCATTTTGTACCCTTATTAGACTAGAACGTTCTCGGATATAATTGAAAAACTTTCCTGCCTCTGGAGTTCCGTCTTTCAATATTAGAAAATGTTTCTCTATTTGGAAATCTACGATATTTTTCCACACTTCTTCTACAGTTTCCTTCCCAGAAACCTAGCCCAAGTAACATGTCAACTTGTTCGCTGAACAACAAACACTTGCAGAAATAAAATAGTTTTATTACTAGCTGTTAAATTTTAAAGCCAAAGCCTACTACTGACTTTCTGATTTCTTGTAATAAACATAAATTTTGTTTTAATTAATGCGCTTTATCTAGAAAACGTTAGTTTTTTAAAAAGAGTATAAAAGTGTTTTAAATTAAATTATACGCAGGATATTATCGTTCTTTTTCAATTCGATCAATGGAAAACAAAGTTTGGTATAATTTTAGTGGTCACTCACCTTCAATTGACATCTTATACTGTTTCAATTTATTTAAACTTATAATCAAAGAAGACCAATAATAAACCTAAATCATATTATTTTATTTTTGAAATATTTAGCCCCACTTTGAAGGTCTGTAACTCCGCCTGTGTGCATCTTTATATATATGTATGTTTAGTTAAATTGCAATATTTTAGAACCTTCTACATGCATCTGCTCATGTGGAACACCCAGTATGTGATCATGCAATGAAAATTCGACAAAATATTTGTGAATTGTTGTAAGATAAAATGTATCTCTAAATTTGAAATTATTATATCTATATATCTATATGTATGTCAAGAATCATTAGGCTACTAATTTGTGTCCTGTTTTCCTCGATTTCTGGCAGCAATATTAATTGAAACAGTTTTTAGTGTGTAACACTTGAAATAAGATCAATGAGAATTAATGATAACTTTATAACAATTATACCCTTGGCGATAAATTCTTTTATTACTGAGACTGACCTGGAATTTGTCCAAAGACTTGAAACAATATTTGGGTCAAAGCATAAACAACACATTGTTATCAGTTACAGTGCATGCCAATACTTAAAGCTTGCACAAGGGATCTTAACTTTTGCTGGAATAAGTTTTCTGGGCGGTTATCACAGAGAGCCAGATTGAAATAGATCAATTCTACCCTCCGCCGGACAGATAGCACCCTGATTTCATTTCTGGAATCAAATAAGTCTCGAATGCCCTTAAAATTTCATTACGTGACGTATACTTCGTTGTATTTCAGATACATATGAAAAATATTTGTATAGGCCACGACACAGATCTGACAATGAAAATTGTATTTATCGCAATATTGTTAAAGCAAATTAACTATTTTAAGTATAATTATAATATGTAGATATACTGTGTTAATAATTTTTTGTATTCCCTATTTTCAATTTTTTAAATTTATCAGTGGACGGGGTCATTTTGCAATTATCAAATAAATTACTTACAAAATACAAACATATATTGATGGTTTCTCAGTTATAACGTCAGTGGTACTAAAAATTTAGTAACGAGAAAATAAGTTCAAATTAAAGTTGCAATAAATACATTTCTATATATTTAGAGGAGAACATTAAAAATATGTTACACAAGATTACATTTAAGTTCGTTTACATTTTTCAAATAGGATATCTCGTATATGTATATACATATTTTATTTATGTTGAATTTCAAGCCTACTTTGATAAACATGTGATAATGACACACGTATGAAATTTATTTAATAAATACATTTTATGTAGCTGAAATTTTGTGTAAAAGGCGAAGTGAAATTTTGAAAAAAACATCACTGCATTTTGTTGTCTTTAATCTGGAAAATTAAGTCATATACAAAAAAATATAAAAAACATTGTTCGTAATTCGTTCGAAAATTGATGTCCACACCGAAAAAGAATAGGGGCTGTAGTAAGTAAATAGAGTTGTTTTGTGAAGATAATGCATTTTTACTTCCATCATTATTTGCTTTGATACACTTCTGGTGTTGATTTAATTATATTCTATGATAAAACAATATTTGTATATTTCAAATATTTTTTTTCCAATTAACAACTGCTTATTTAGGTCAACAACTTATTGCTCAGGAAACAACTGTGGGCTAATACCCCGACCAGCATAAAAATTATACCTGAAAAATCTGTAGCTGATAGTCAACATATACCTAGTTCGATCTTATTAGCTCTCATCAGTACGCCACAGGTGAGTGGTGAGTTACTTGACGACTAATCCTGGCTGTTCATGTTTGTCAACCCCAACGTACCTGAGTCCGCGAAATATAGAACAGGTACATCTAGCGGTCCACCTATTCACAATTTTTTTTTCCAACAAATACTTTTTTTGAAGATACAATTATATTAGGAAATTGAGTGTTTAAAACTTATAAACCTTATAAAAAGAATTAAAATATAACATATTCTCCTTTTCCACACCCCTCAATTAAAAATATGCATTTTTAATTAAATAAACGCATTATTTGATTCGAAATGCACATTCATTTCAATGAAAACACATTTTTTTATTTTAAAACGTAATTTTTATACAGATTTAAACAAATTGTTTAGGGAAATGAAAAAAAATATATTTATTTGAAAATATTTTTTTAATATTAAGTTTTCATAAGATGTGTTCAAATGGAATAACAATTTGTTTCATTAAAACAAATACTCGTCAAAAAAAAGAAATTGTCTCACCAAATAAATCAATTTATTTTTGGCAAAAAAGTAATTACACCAAAAAAGATTCGTTTCTCGATAATAAATTATGTTTAAATAAATTGAATTGCTGAATAAATTAATAATAAATACCGGTATTTACTTTACATTTACTACAGCTTTCCTCAAATATTTTTGTGTTGTTGACTAATTATTATTTGATTTATTTTTTCTTTTTAAAATTTTGTAATTTTTCTCTCACATCGCATGTCAGTGAAATCTCTGTTTTTCGGTAATATTATTAAATATTTAGTCAAATTAATGTAAGGGAATAAAAGTGTTATTAATCAATATCTACAAAAATCTCTTTTAAAAAGTAAAATATAATAAAAGCCGAATACCCTCTGTTTAAATAAACGGCCCTTCTTTTGGCTCAACTGTACCTGAACAATTTGCATCGAGTAGCAATATAATGTCTAGTATTGTTTGAGTACAAGGAAAAAGCGTGGCTTTTAGAGATTGAAATCGTTTTAGAGTACTCCGCTTTGCTTTTCCAAACCTCTCTTTTACTCCTGCCACCCTTTCTGACTATTAAATAAATGTAATGCACTTCCAACGCACTGAATTTAGATGTGGGAGAATGTCGATATATTATTTCGAACAGGATTTGTGCCTAGCAAAGCTCGTTTTTAAATAAATGTTAAAATTTTCAAATGAATAATATATATTACTCTTTTAAATAACAAATTATTTTATATATTATTTAGGGATTTATACAAAAACAAAACGAAACAGTTATATGGTACATATTGATCAGCTTCCAAAAAATGTTATCTATTGATTATGTGGTTTGTGTTAAAATTCCGATAAATCATTTTTTTTGGATTTCACAATATAATAAAAGATGATTTGTTAGATTTTAATGCTTACATACAGTTGTTTTAAATATAATTTTCTTTAACGTTAAACTTATGCTACTTTAATATCATATCATATCATTTAAGATCATTTGGATAACGCTCCAAAATGTTATATTTACATAGGGTGATTCATTAATCCACTAACTGAATAATCCTGGACTGAAACTTTGAAGAATTGAGACATAACGCTTAGATAAAATATGACACCTTGCGGAGTTACAGGGTGTTTTATTAAAAAAAAAATTAAATGATTTCTGCCCATTACTTTAATTCTGACATATTAGGCATAAGGTCGTTCGTGGCTACTACCAGAAGCGTACGACAGGGGTAGAGGGACAGTTTCCCATTCCTTAATACCTTCTATGCAATTAACCTACTATTCCTTGATACCGGTAAAGTCATTATTTCTCAAGATTTTTAAAGTTAAACACAGGGCTGCACAATAACAAAAGTCTTGATAAACCTAACCTCTTAAAAACATCATTTTTGCAGTTATAGTGCAGTTAAAAATGAGAAATGAAATTTTCAGAGATTAGTCAACTCGAGGCTGAATGCGGAATGGATTCTTTTTCCACCCTGTATCTCATTTTCTCATCTCATCTCATTTTTTGCATAAAGTGAATTATATGACGGCATAGCAAATATTAGAAAATTTATATACTTTTTTAATTTAATGGCTATATAAATAAACATGCAATATTCCCTATGTCACAAATTTTTTTGAACAAAAAATATAACGCAGAATGGTCGGAAAATACCCTTTCGCACTTCCGATTTTGTTCACACTCATATTAATAAAATATTTTAAAATCAAATTGTCCATGAAGTTTATTGTTGCTAAAGTAATAAAAGTTTGATTGTTTGTTGACAATTAACTTCAAATCTCGTGCCATGGAAGAAGCTGCTAATAAGACCACATTTGATTATTGCTTAGTAAGTCAGTAAAAGAAGATTACGAGTTTTCATACAATCGTTTATTGAAATAGTGTGATCTGAAAAATGTTAGTAGCAAGTTCAGTGAAAAAGTGCTTTTGGCAACTTTGAAAAAAAGTCCAAAATATGGAAAACGCTTTGGTCTAATTACTCCATGTTGAAGGCTGATCATAAAGAATCAGGACATAAGGAAATATTATAAGTTTGTTGCTTTTTGAAGTGAAAAGACGAAAGATATGAATAGAAAAAGTGGATAGTATTGACCACAGATCAAATCCATAAAATTCTCGCAGATGCGCAAGATGGAACACATTATACAGAAGGTTACCGTAATTTTCGGTGTATTTCGAGCATATCCTTGCGAAGAACTGTGCAACTTGCATTCAATAATATCGACTTGAGAACTTCACTAGTTGTGCATATACCAGATACGTTAAACCAATTTTCAGTATTGCTAGTGGATTAAATCTGAACTATTATAAAAAGTACAAGTCCTTCGTTCAGCGAACACTAACCATAAAACAATTTTCATAAAATGCATTTGGTAAAACAATATTTCTGAATTTCTAAACTTAATTCTCACCTTTATATTGGAACATTGCTTCCGACGATCGGCTAGTTCATTGGCATACTCTTGGGCCAAAATTAAGAGAGACGGTGGATGGAAGTCCAGTACAGAAGCAAAAAGAGTAGCACTTGCCTAATTTTATCCAAAACCTCGACGGATATTTTTGCTCCCTACCCTGACCTAAATAAGTACTATTATAATAAGATTGACTATGGAATTACTTGTTCTAATTGTAGTTTCTCTAACTGTACATTTAATTAAGTAAATAAATATTTCTCTGATTTAAAATTTATTGTTTTTTATTTTCACACCAGTGTTGAAAGTAATTCACGTAATTTAGCACCAGTGCTAGAAGTCAGTTATTTTTGACACCAATGCCTTAAAATATCATTTTAAACACTGACATAATGCGTTAAAAGTTATGTTTGTACTGACTTTTGTAGAAAAACTTCATTATGTTTTGTCTCCAAAAAGACCAAGTATTTATCAATTTCACCTACAGTTTTATGGGATATTCTGTAAAACTGCATGAATATTTTACCTTACTTCACAGCCAGTTCAAGCTCACGTTATATTTAGAGTCTTGTGCCTACAAGATAAATTAAGATATTCCTGCTTAAATCCCATTTTAGAAATTCATGCCTCAATACGGTTGTGACCGTAATAATGGGGAGAAGCGCACAAACGATAAGATCGATGGAAAGTGAAAAGCTTCGGAACCATCGCAGAAGTGCATCGAGGAGTCACCAGAAATGCCACAAACACGTGACTTTCAGCTCCGCTCTATCGCGCCGCGCTTATTCCTCTGGAAATACTCCGGGGTACTCCGCGTCTGTTAATCAACTCCGGACTCTGGATCGGTGTCATATTTCCATTCATCCTGCCTTTTAGTAATTATAGTAATTACTGAGTTTAGAGTCGGTGCCAGTGGAAGGAGGTTTCATTCATGGTTGGGGCTAGGTGAGTTTTTAATAGAGATAATATTTAATAGAGTAGGAGGAAGGAATAATTAAAACATTTTCAAATCTTTAATAATAAAACTTTAGATAATATATTTTATTATATGAGACGTTAATAAGGAATGTTATTTTTACATACATTTCTATTTTATTTATTTCAAGTAGATATACAGTAAAAACTAGCATTCTCAGTTAAGAAGAAAATTGTTTGGTGCTTAATTTTAAGTAATTTATATAAATTGTTGACAGACATGAATTTATCTATACAATTTTTGATGAGAGAGGTGGTTTGTGAAAAATAATGAAATATATTAATAATATACCTAGTTCAATTGTGTTTTTGTATTAATATAGAGTTATTCAATACCGAGTTATTCAGTCTTACCCTTAAAAACATTAATTAGCTAGCAAATAAACTCAGTTAACGAATTGTGTTCTTATTTGAACACAACGGAGTGAGTGTGCTTCGTTTTAACAAATAATTGTGTTGATTTTGAGTCAAAATTTGCAAAAAAACTCACGCAATGCTTATAAATTATTGATTTGATAGCAAATATTTTACGTATTGTAATTTTACGTATTTTAACATTACGTAACGTATTGTAAGTATTTTATTATATCAGTTCAAAATTATTTTTCTTAATTACTTCCTTTAACACATTTAGGTTTAATGTCTTTAAGAAAAAAATGTCAAATAAGTAAAAAAAATGTTTGAGATGTGCGGCATATATATTTTTTAAGGTGTACGCTGTATAATTTCTTAAAGTAGCAAAGTTAAAGTTGGATTAATTAAAAAAAAATTATTAAAAATTAAAAAATTACTAAATGCCTGTCCACAATACTTGACATAAATATTTTAAAATAAAAATAGATAATAAACGTGAGAAATGACTGTAATTCAACTGGTCCTTTTTAAATTTATTTACTTTATTTATTTATTTTATTTCGTTAGATTGCAATGCAGAGAACACAGTAGGTACAATGCAAAAAACTAAGAAGAGTAACTGATTAAAACTTAACTATAAGAACTTGAAATTACCGAAAAATACTAAAATCAACAATTTAAATAGCAAATAAATTCAACTACAACAGCGATGAAATAAATATATCATAGTAAAATTATAATAAGTAATTAATCATAATATAGTATTAAAAATATAGATTTAGAAATTTGATTTGTTGAATAGAACAAACAAATATATTAAGCGAATCTTGAACATCATGATAATGTTTTATTTGATATAATTGTGACGAGGTCATATAGTTTGTATCAGTTAAAAGTAGCTTAGAAATATGTTTATTTTTAAAATTAAATCAGGACCCTTTAAGAATTATTTGAGAAAGAAAGACCTCAGATTTAATATAATTGTGTATAAGTTTGTGCAAGAAAGAGATTCAACTACTTTCGCGATACAAGACAAGCAATAAAGAAAAATAGTGAGAGTAGTTTCCTTTTTTCATTAACGTTGCTTTTCCTAAATACAGAATGTTAACTGAAGATGGTAAAAATATTACCATTTGTACACTATCAACTGTGTCTTAAGAATTTTATTCTCAATAGCAGTGGCGTAGATGCGAATAGTTTGAGGGGTATAATTAATGAAAGAATATGTTAAAAATTAGAATTTCTTAAATATGTCAACCCGAAAAGATAATCCAAAAAAAATAGACACTAGTTAAAAATCGATATGACGCGCATTTCTAATAAAGTTTATTACGAATTTGGTGGTTACTCTCAGGCGGCATACACATTACTATCGATTGTCGATTGATAGACGTTATAAAGTATAGAATTGATCAGTTTCACATAAGAAATAATGCACGAAATAGGCGAAATAAAATTAAAAATAATTTTATATGTTGGATGTCTTTTAAATAAAGTATATAACTACAATAGAAATGCAATATTTATTTTTTCAGCTAATGTTCACTTATTACTCCTTCTTACTTGCAAGGATTCTTACCGTAGCAATGTTTCATGTCCTGCCTTGCAAGTTTTCATTTTAAATCTTGTCTTGGCTTGAAATTCGGGCTGTCAAATCAAGAAAAAGGAAAATAAGATGCCAATGCTACGAGTACATGTTTCTACCAATTAATTTAAATTGTACTGACTATACGACAATATGCCAAAAACTAAAGTTATTTTTATATCTAGTGATAATATGTGTGTTGTTTAATTATGCTGAATCCGTAGCAACATACCTATACTTTCATGTTAATATTTTTTAATTTACTTCTGCCGTTTTCAAATGAGCTTTTTCTTAATTTGTCACAAAATATGTACCTACGTTTTATCAATATTTCATCAAGTTGCCTTTCTTCTATTATAACTGCGGCAAGAATTCAGACTACTTACGTTATGCGAACAAATGAATAATTCATTATATTTTCATCGAAATATTTAAGAAACTGCAACTGAGAATAATAAAACTATATGTTACACTAAATGTTAGCCCTATATATTGCAGTAAATTACAAAAAAATATTGTTTTTAACGCGACAAATCATCAAAACTTATGTTGACAATAAAAGTCATTGCATAACGTTAGGCGTGACGTAAGTCGTCTGAGTTCTTGCCATAACTATATATCTATTATTAGGTTTTACAAAGCTGAGCTGAGTCAGATAATAAAATATTTTTGATAATCAACATTTTTATTATTTTTTTCAATTGTACTACCCAAACTATCCGCATTCACATCACTGTACTGAAATTCAATGATTTGCATAAGACACAGCTGATATTAATTTATATATTAATTTTCATATCTTCAACTGATTTAAAGATAATTAAGAAATACTCTCTTCAGAGCAATGATTTTAAAACGCCCATCTTGGAAGCGTTTCCTTAATAAAAAAAAAATAAATGAACTACTCTCACTATTTTTCCAAAAGGGGCTCCAGTTTATTTGAAGTACAGACTCGACACCTTGTATTTATTACATACAACAATTCTCCTCTGGGTTTTAGTAGAAATCGAATAGGTAAAAGTTCCATTTTTAAAGTCCTTGCTCCGGCAGGACGTGCTAAAACTCTAAATGCCAAGATTACCGGCACAAACGTAAGTAAACCGAGATTAAATTACTCGGCTTAACCGAACCAACACAAATTAAATAATTTGTCGTTCCGTTTTTCTGCCAGTTTATTTCAATTTACAGATTACCTGCGGCTCAATTACATTTTTAACTTCTTCCCCTCGTGCCACCTGCCTTCCTCGCACTTCCAATCATCGCCCCAACAATTCAACAGGTTGTCAGCACTGCATTTATTATTTAGCTGGTTGCCCGCTACAGAAATCTCACCTGTTACTCGGGTTTTACACGATTACGCCCCTCGCCATACCTCAGAAAACAAATATTGTAAAGCACAAGCGCGGTTGAAAATTACGTTTTATGCTCTCAATGACATTTCGAAACGAATAACGAATAAGTACCCTATTCCTTAGATCCTCCTAATATGTCACAGTTAACTTAGAAATAAGGCTACATAATATGTCAAAATAGTGGATAACAATGAATGCTTAAATTGTATCGATATACTTCTAAGAGGCTTGTTTATTTATTTAATATACAATTATCCGACAGCAAGAACCAATTACAAAGCAGGCTAGTTACATAATGTTAAAAGAAATATTTATTTATAACAAGAATAACATACAAATAATGCAAACACAAGAAGAAAAGAGTTAGATTAAAAAGCTCATAAAAAATAAAAAGTTCAAATTATGCCAAAGTAATCACAGAAACAAACATGTACTAAGGTGGCAATATTATAATCTTGATTTTCGAAGCCAATGTATCAAACAGATCAATCGAGCCTTGCAGGGACATATAAATAGTGGAGATGATAATAAAATATTTGTTTTCGGTATCGGAAGTCTAAATGTGTCACGATGTCGTGAATTCATGCTAGGCACATCGAATTCAAACAAATTATTTACAATTGTATGCAATAAGGTTAGAGAGGTGCAGCGTCTACAAATGTCTAGACTGTCGACTCTGTACTCTGCTAATAATTGGTTATTTGGATGACCTATACGTAGATAAAATCCATCCAATAAACGTGCATTGAAAATTTTCTCTGAACGTTTTCAATCATATACTTTTCACTATAATACTTAAAATGCCAAACTGAAGAACACTATTCTAATTTTCAACGTATCAAAGAAAAGTAAAGAAAGTAATAGATACATACATTTATTAGTCCAACTTCAGCAATACAATTATTTTGCTATGGCATAGGTCAAGTCTACTAAATATAATGTAATTGAAAGTTTAAAAAACAGAGAAAGGTTTACGACTGTCCACATAAAGTAAAAATAATAAAATAAATAAAATAACACAATATAAATATACGACAAAAAACCTACAATAATAAAATAGAACTAACTGTAGGTAATCAAAATATTCCCGAACGGAGTATGCACATATTTTGAGTAAATACATTTTAAAATTCATTTTAAACAGATGAAATGTATTTATGTTTTTCATCTCATTAATTTTATTTCATTAATTCCGAGGTAAATGGTTAAACAGCCTCAGTCCCAAAACATTGTGAGCCCTCAAGGACATGCCAAGGCGTCTAAAAAGGACACAAAAATTATGTTTGTTACGAGTGTCATGGCAATAACAGATATATTAGAAACATAATGTTTTTTATTTTTATAAATATATAGCAGTATTTCAAAGATTTATAAACTTTTCAAGGAAAGAATTCCAAATTTTGTGAATAAAGGAAGGCATGATTGGGTAGGGTACACCAGCTATACATCTGATGATACGTTTCTGGGCAATGAAAACGTTATCTGTCCTACATGAACCTCTCCATATCATAAATCCCATATGCTAACCTTGACTGGACTGAAAAATAAATAGATATTAACTGGGGTATCTCCAACACATCTCTTAAAATACTAGTTTGATAGCATTTTTAATTTGAAGTACTGGTAAGTTTATGACAATGACTCCCAAAAGCTAAAGTTTCATCCAAAATGATGCCTAAAAACGAAACACTATTTCTTTTTTCAATATTAATATTGTTAAACTTTGTATTTAGAAAAGATGATATGCGACTTTCACTAAACCGTTTACATAAATTAGAAATTCCTGCGTTTATTTTATTTTGAAGGGAGACCTCACACCTATCTGAAGAGAGGAGTAAGGTATCATCAGCATATTGCAAACCAGATGCAACAGGAATTATTTTTGGCAGTTCATGGATATAGATAATAAATATTATGGGTACACCAATATCACTATCTAAAGTAGAAGATATATAAGTAGATTTGTTATTACTTTCATAATTATGTATTTTGACCATTTATTTTCTTCTCTTTATATATGAAGAAAACCAAGCCAATGCTGTAACTCTTATGCCACAAGCGTAAAGCTTTGTTAGTAGTAAGCCATGTTTAACACAATCAAGAGCCTGACTGCGATCGCAAGAAAATCAGTCGGACTCTTGCTTGTTTCGATAGCATCCAATATTTCTTTATAGAAAGACGCTATAGCGCTCGCAGTCGAATGACCTTGATAAAACCATGTTCATTTTCGTTAATGATTTTATTTTTGTTCAAGAATTTTAGCTGCGAAAGCATTGCATATACAAAAATTTTTTGTTATCAGAGGTACAGATATAGGGCGATAATTTTCCATATTTCATAAAAATAGGAGAATACTAATGAGGTTTTTATTATAGATTAAAATACGCTTTCTCAAAACCATTCATTGATAATGTGGGTCAAGGGCTTCACAACATACTTCGCAATTTTTTTATAAGGGATAGTCATCGGGACCAGAAGAAGTTTTATATTTTAATTTATGTTTGATAATAAAAAGAACGTCTTCCTCACTTATGTAGGTTAGAAATATACTATTATATTATAGTAATGCATCAGTAACTGACTGAAATTCTCTCGAATTACGTATAATAAAACCCCTATTTTTGTTGACATGTGCAAGGGTAGCGTGAATATGATGGTTAAATGACAGTCCAAGATCAAAAGTAATTCCTTAATCTTTAACTGTTTTGGGCCTAAGAAGAGAAGATTAATATTATAAGGAAAGACTAATGTACTTTGCTTAGCAGAAAAAGATCAAATATTGTACATGTTTAAGTTAAGATGATTACCACCAGTAGATTTCATATCATCCGCATATAGTAAGTACTTATTATCATTATTTGTAGAAATTCTTATCCATCTGAACCAAATTTCAGCTCTCTCTGCTGAGAAATAAAGACGCTAGATGGCATTTTCTAAATTCTATATATTCAGTTTTTTCACAATATTTCAGCAATGACAGCAGATATCTGGGATTTGGTTTATCTTAAGGTACAGATATCTCGAAAAATAAAACACGTAGATCAAAAGTAATATTAAAAATAAAATTGGTGATGTTTTGTTTATTCCCTTACTATTTAAAATATCCTGAAATAATATAATAACTTTTAAAATGCATTTGTATGACACATTTTCAGAATTATTTTCACATATATAAACAAAATGTGAACAATCTTATATACAGAACTATGCAAGTTTATATTTTAACAATATTTACATCTACAGTTGAATTTAAAAAATACGTATTTTGAAGAAGAAATCTGTACCTCAAAATTTGTTATATATTTGTTTTACTTCGGTATCTTTGAATATTCGCAGATGGGATGAATAACATTCCTGTTATTTGCTAAACTCTATATTAATCAGTTCTTAAATGTCTAAAATTACTCGTATTTGTAAAAAACACCATTTCAAGAATACGGCGCCCTTAATGGCTATGAAAAGACGCAACTTTTTCCTAATACCCCGTATATTTATTTCTTCGCCAAGTTAATCAAAAATAATTTCCCAAACACAGCCTGTCCGAGTGTTTATAGCTCATATCTGGCAGAAAGTCGTAATGTGACCCGGTTCCAAGAATCCAATTACAAATTAATTTATTTTATTTTTTGCCTATTATCATACCCTTCGGTCGGCATCGATCAGTTGGTGCGTCTGCGATGTGATTCCCTTGATTGCGAACCACTTAGGGCCTCCATGAATACCCAGCAGCAGCCGGCAAGTGACGTCGAGTGGTCTCAGAAATTGCTGGGAAATGTACTTATCGCCAAGGCGGTGTGTATACATTTCAACAAACTTCATTTCCCGAGATTGTCGACTCCGGTTAATATACTGTGCGTGGAATGCTTCTTAAAGATCCATAACAGATATGTGATAGATACCTGGAGTTTTAGTTCTAGGCCTTTTACCAATGTAACAATCTTTGTAATCAAAATAGATGACCCCGTAATGCTGTAGTTCACATTTAAGTCACATGATACTCATTGCTTCAGATAATAGTTATTTATTGTATAAGTGTTTTAAGTCGCATTTTATCCACTCAATAATATTTAATATTCTTAAGTGGATAGAAGGCAATTAAAACATGAATGCAATACAACGTTTTATCCATAATCACATGACAATCATATCTGTCAGAATTATTGAAATTTAATAAATAAACATTCGCACGATTTGATATTTCTCAGTACATGAACTGTTAATAAACAGTTCTATCTGAATTTGGCAAAAATGTAAGAAAGTAATTATGTTCCTGTGTCTGTTTTCGAAGAAACTCAAGAAGCAATTTTCCATTTATTGCCAGCTAAGTCCAGGAAAGATTACGAAAAACTGGAATGGAGGGGAAAACAGAGGGTGACAATAAATGAAGAAGTCATGCTATCGTTTTTTTAAATTTAAAGAAAAAATATGCAATTTCATCTATGTGGTCGAAGTATTCAATGTTGAAGGCTACTATAAAGGCCTACATAAATATAGATATTGAAAAATGTAATAAGATTGCTGCTTCTTTGAAGAGTGAATCGAAAGGATGCAAAGACAAACAAGCTGCAATATTGGAAAAAGTACAACATATTGAAGAACATTTTTACTAGGGCTTCTGATAAAGAATATTTAATGATTAAGGCAATATCTCTTTACCTTTTACATGTTGTTAAGTAATATAGTGCATTTAGAATTATTTTAGGTTGCACTAATAATGGGCATTTCCTGGTGCTTGTCGATGCTGCGAACTGACAAATTTGAAAATTACTGAGGGAGAGGACGTCGGCATATACCTACTTGTTTCAATGCCTTACACCAAGACGAGCATTTTAAGAAAACTTACAGTTATTGAAGAAAGATTTTGCTTGAATGCTGTTGAAATATATTTCTATGCGCCCAATTCGTTTAACACAAAACATATTCTTTTTAAGATACATCACATCACCAATCAACACATTGGCGAAGGTACCCTCAATAGTTGCTTCATTCCTGAATATTGCAAATCTAGAAGCATATACTGTCCATTGTATGAGGCGTTCTGCAACAACTTTAGTAGAACATAAAGGATCTGATTACACGGCATGGTGGATGGAAAAGCTCCTCTTTAGCAGAATGTTATGTTGAGGAGTCATATCCTTCTATCCGTCAATAAAAACCCTCTTACCTTGCTAGTAGTATTATGTACTATTTAACTTGTTTGTCTCACTAAGGACAAACGCAGTTATGGAAAAGTGTAGATAGAGGGAAAATATGTAGAAAATTTTCTCTCTTTCTCTCGATTATTGTTCGAGATACGAAAAGAGATGTAATAGTAAAAGGGGTAAGACTTTTAAATATTTTGTATTGTTATTCAACTCAAAGCACGGAAATTATAAACGGAAGAGTCGATCAATTTATCCACAATATAAATTTAAGCAAGTAGTAAAAAGATATCAACTTTGCACTGAAAAAGAAAGTCATGAAAGTCAAGTAGTCTTATAAATGTATTTATTTTGTTTTATTATTAGGTTCCTAATTATAAAATTGTTCATTTGTAAAAAATCGAATTCGTAATTAACTGCTAAATTCCATACCTTTCATTTAATAGGTACCTTAAGGCTGGCGTTTCAAGGACAAATAATCATATCTAAATATGCACACAAAAAATACACACAGTAGGTGGAGGTCCTTATTAATGTAGTACTAAAATTTAATGCTGAAATTGAATCATTTTCTTTAACTTTTGAAGAAAAAATGTGCTAAATAACAAAAAAAAACGTGAATTTGTACCTTATCACTGTGTTCTATACACCGTGAAAAATACTTGAAAATTTACATAAATTCAAGTGTTACTAGTTTTATAAAAGAAATCTGCCGGATGTGATAATGAATATAATGGAGTATACAAATATCTCAATGTGCAATTGACTTGTAAAATTCAGTAGATTTTATGATAAAACGTAATAGGTGAAAATGATGCTCATTTTTTCTTATTCTAAATGACTTGTCAGCCTGAAAATTATTTTATATCCCGGAGAAAACTTGTATAATTGACATAGTGAAGAGATATTCTTTCTAACTTACTCAGATTTTTTGTAGACTGTCTCAACAAACAGCTATGAAATTCGTTGAAAATTTGCCTATAAAACGGCGCCCTTAAGAATATTTTTCGTATTTGTAGAAAGAAAAATATATTTTAAAAATATATATCATCTTTCATGACTTATTACAACGATGTTGCTCAGTAAATAAACTGCAAAAATAAGTGTTATGAAACTTGGCTAGTGAAATAAAGAAATCATATTGGAATATATTTATATTTTTAGTAGAAAATATAATTTTTATATGTTGCTGTTGACAAAACGATATTGATGTTTCTTTAATTCTTACCGTTTAAATGATTATTGTAAAATTAAGAATATGCATAGGTACAATCTTCTGCAATAATAATGGCACTCTTTAAAATGAATTTTGCGATTTCCTTTGAACTGCTGACGTATGAATGTAATGAAATCCACTTTCAACTTTCAACATTAGTTCTTAGTTGTTCACTCACCAATAGAGATTTGATGAAGTTTCTACTTAGAACTTCCAGAAGTTCAAAAACTGTTTTGAGGAAGTGTCATTATTATTGCAAAAGCATGTACGTCCAGTCATATGCCACAAGAACACAGAAGAAAGTTAATTTCAAATGAAGATTATTATATTTTACAGCATACTTAATCCTGTACTAAATACCAGATTTTCATACAAGACTTAATTATTGGAAAAAAATTGAAGCATTGTTAGAATTATGAACTAAGTATAATTACATGGCTTGAATAAATTAATCTTGGCTGATAAAGGAGATGAATTCAAGATTGTACATGCTTCAACATGAATACCAAATAAATATTATTCTTGATTAAAAATTACGTTTTTTTCTTCTGTGGAGGAATGCTGAAATTTATCGATGTCTCCCCATCGAATTCAATTGCTTATTTTTATGAAATTTTCCCAAAATACGTAACAGGGCAAATAGGAATAAGAATCGATGGCGAAGGAATGAGGATAGAGTGGCATATTGCAGTTCTGATGCGAGTTACGTGCCTGAACAGCAAAGCAGCCTCTTATAGAGAAATCCCTTGTTCAACTTTGTGAATTGATATGAATTGTGTTTATAGCAATCGACATAACATTTTATCCCGATCTCGAATACCGTACACCCTTCAGACAAGTATGCCTATTCCCTTTTTACAGTAAAAAAAAAGATCTAAATTAAAATATTACACTGATAACACTTATTTGTATTGTTACAAGGTAGATTGTTGATTACTTAATGCCTATACAGGGATTTGCGAATAGATGCGGAGTAACAACTGAATATTGAAAAACTAAAAATTGTGTTAAAAATTTAGGCATTAATGAAAAAAAAGCTAAATATGTTTCAAAAACACTATTTTAAGAAGTCATTACTAGTGTCCATCATATTTTTATGAAAGTATATTAAGTAAGTACTTTAAAAGATATTCAAGAAAATCCGATTTTCATCGGCGTCCTTCAGGTATACATATCTCCGTAGGGAGGGCCTGTAGAAAAAAATTTATAGGAACTTATCATCTTATTTTTGATGTTCTATCTGCACCCTAGAAATTTCCCATATTTTCCTGGACACCCTGTACAGAATAAACTATGAGTTGTGAACTAACAAATTTAAAATACGTTTTATAATGACAACTTAATTAGTTATAAACTGTTTAATGAATATTTTGTATCATTTGACAAACTGCATTTAACGATACTGATTAACACTTTCAGTTCTTACCGCCTTGTGCAACCTATATCTACTTGTATAAACAGGAAATCTATAAATAATTTATATTCGAGGCCAAATGCTTGAAGATACACCCAAAATTTACTACGGTAATGGTCATAACCATTCTTGAATGAATTAATTGATGGACCTTCATATGTATAAGCGCTTAGAGTACCCACTCATGCAATAATATTTAGTATTTCGTAGTTATTAAAATTATCCATAACGCACAAACTATACCGCCTCGAAGGAGACACCATAACCACACAAAACTTAATGGAACTAATTGAACTAATTCACGATTCGTCAGCACATTTTGCATTAATTCGTTGCATATTAAGCGGTGACAAGTGAACATGTTCACTTATCAGATGTTACCGCAGTGACAATAATGGGTTGCAGTTCGGACAATAATTCTTGTTTCAGTATTGATAATAATAATAATATAATAATAATATCTCTACCCCTCATTCTAATCACGAGAATTAGCCCAGAAGTCGAGGACTTGTGCGGGAGAGGGGGCGGCATATTATTTAAAGCAGGCCGCATTTGCGCCCAGGAACGACTTGGTAGGCCCTACTCACCATTCAGTGCAGGAATGAGAGAAACCGGGAAAACCTCATTAATTAGGGGCGTAGTCAAATGTCAACCGGTATCAATATCTCACATTGAGCCAAGCCAACATTCTTCCACCCTACTATACCCGCAGAGAGGGTGCGAATCTCTCCACGAATATAGCTTATATACGGTCTACCGGCTGCGGGGGTCGAACCCACAGCGATCCAGTCACCTCGATTTAAGTACTGACGCCTTAAAGCGCGCGACCACTGACCGATCCATTCATATTCATATCATATTTACCAACAACAGTTAACTGCGAAATAATTACAAGTAGGTACTACAACTAATGAATTATCTGAAGTGAATTTTAAAATTCAATAAAATACTTTACTGACCACTAGTAATGTAATCGTTAATCAGTGGTATACATGTGCAGAAATGTTCCTCTGTCCATACCAGAAGAAGTTTACTCCACTCTAAGACAGAATAAACCAAATATGACAGCCGGACCTGACTTAATACATGCTTTCCATGTCAAAGATTTTGCGTGCGCTTTAACTACACTAACAACAATCTTTAACTAAATGCTGAAGATCTCGTATTTCCCTGATTGTTCGAAAACACCTAGAGTGTCCTATATACAAAAAAGGCAACAAAAACAAGATCAGTAATTATCGACCCATCCCTATCATGTGTAACTTTTCTAAAGTGTTTGAAAATTTATTGCGCATGTACCTATCTATTAGTTTGTCCGGAATGATATCTTGTGAATAACACGGTTTTATGAGTGGTAGGTCTACAGTTACAAATTTTATGAAAAAAACACAGTTTCCTGGTGGAACATTTGACAGATTAAAATTGACCAAATTGACGTAATATATACAGACTTCACGAAAACCTTTGATCGACTAGATCATATTATTTTATTATAGAAATTAGACATGCTTGACTTTTCTACTTCCTTGCTACAGTCGTTTTAATTATATTTACGCAACCGATATCAATTTATTCAGTATCAAAGTGATAAGTTTCTTCAAATTTCTGATGTTCCATAAGGCTCAGTATTTGGGCTTCTACTGTTTACGATATTAATTTATCAATGATATATATAGTAACGTACTTACATGTTTATTATTTACTTTACACAGATGATTGGAGATTGTCTTGCAAAATAAGTACTATTATATAGTGATTGTGACGACCTGCAAAATGCTCTCGATAATACCTATAAGTCGCTGGTGTACGTGTAATAATTTATTCCAAGTTCATTGTTATGTCGTTTTGTAGGAAAAGGGATCCAATAATTTTTGACTATGTACTGAACGAAACTATTTTATATAGACCTGATTTTAAGGATCTCGGAGTAACATATGATTCAAAATTATCATTTTCAAAACACATAGAAACGGTTACATCAGTGGCTTATAAAACTTTAGGAATTATTATTAGAAACTCCAAGGCATTATCTGATACTGTTACTCTTTGGTTAATATTTATTTCACTTATTGGGTCTAAATTAGAATACGCGTCTGTTATCTGGAACCCAATATATGCTACTTCGATAGCTTCTTTGGAAAGAGTTCAAAGACAAACCATAGTTTACTTGGAGGGTTTTTCTCAGTGTAACTATTTTAATGTTTGAAACTGCACAACTGAATCGAATTTACTAAATATAGAATACTTCGATATCTTACGCCTACTCCCCTAGGGAAAATTTGTGAACTTAATCACATTTACACACAGTAATATATGACACCGTAATTTGTTTGATTTTATTTTTGATCCAATGTAATTATGCATCGGGGTATCAGAGCAACCCTCGATGGGCCGGAAGGGGGTGTTCCGACATACATTCGTCAAATTGTCACGACACGGTTATTAATGGGTGGCCATTTTGATCGGGTCTTCTTTATCATTGTTCGTTCGTCGACAGGGGCGGACTAAGGGAAAATGGTTAGTCCATATTTTATAGGGAGTAGAAAGATCAAATACTTACAGTTGCTCAGATGCTCGTGATAGTCGATTTTGGTCATTCATTTTCAAATTGTTACGTTAAATAAATTTGTGCCTCAAGGTACTGCTTTGGGACTTTTTGTCTATGTATAAATGAGTATGTACTGTACAGGGTGACCCAGAACTGATGGTTGGCGTTACGTAAAAACAGAAAGAAAATTGTTGTTTTTTTATTTTCTATAGAATTTTCAACATATCCTTCTGCAACAGAATTTGACTTCCATCCGCCGTGTTGTTTTATTTTTAAAATATTGGCCCCGGAATCTGCAAGTGAAGTGGCCGAAGATCTTTTAAAACAGTGCCTCGTGAACAATGCACAATTCAGCAAACCAATCATTTGAGCAATCATCTTTGGTAACTGACCAATAGTATTAATTCCTACTGGTTCTACACCACATTTACCATTTCTATATCTAATAAAGAATCTATTGTGTTTAATATTTTCCGGATGTAGGTTTCTATACTTCCTGATAATGTCAACGAAGTTTAGTCCTTCTATATCTCCTGGGGTGATTACAAATTTACGAATTACTCTAGTCTTTGTATTTGGAATATTTACTCGAAAATACGTCTCCTCATCTGTAACATATTCAACATGTAAAAATGTTAATTTTGACTTCCGACATGCACCGGCTATTCCCACAACCAACACAACCTAAAGCAAAAATGCGAATCAGTAAACTGACCACTAAATGAAGCAATTATTAGTTACCTTAGCCATTAAAAATTATTGTCATTCACCTTCATCAAAAACTTCGCAATATTTGCTTTTGAAAAAACGTTTGATTTCTTAGCATGGTATCCATCGGACTGCTTTTTCAAAAATGCGATCAAACTATTGTATGTTTTAATGTCTATACCTTTTTTTAAAGACAGCTCAGTTCTCAATATGGAATACTGTGTCCATAGCGTAGAAGCCTTCAAATTCTTCTTACCTTCAAAATATGCCGATAGTACTTTCCCATTGACGTGTTTAAGTTTAAACTGACACTGACCTATTAGATAATTGTTATTCAAATTATACTTGTATATGAATGTAAAAATTAAAAACTTGCATTCCCATTTTTCGTCAAAATTCGAAAAAATCTTGTATGTAATACGTTATGAAACATGACTGAATGTAACTCGTGCGATATTGCGACAAACTTGGACGCGTTACATAAAATCATACTTTTCATAACTGATTACATGAATAGCTATTTATCTAAATATGTCCCGTATCATCTAAACCAGCCATGTTTCCGAAATTTTCATCCCAATTCATACTCTCAAAACAAAATAATGAAGAACGTACCAGAGAAAGCCCTGGAAAATCTTCCAATCCAGAACTGGATATTTCCCATCTCTGTCTCTCCCCTTTTTGCTGATGACTAAAATACATTAACATGGTTCCCTTCACAATGCTGAGATAGTCATTACATGTTATGAAAGTCTGTGTTAAAATGCATTATACAAGTCTTTTAGGGGACATTTATCATGAAACGCTGCTTTAAACGACGGTTAATCTAATCTGTAGTTTTGTCTGAAATTACTGATGTGTTTTGTCCATTACCAGTTTTTATTGACACGCGACACTGCTCGCACGAACTTCAATGAAAACGAACAGTTTGCAAAAAATTGTCAGTACATATTATTCGATATTTTGTTACATCAATTATCAATTTAGATAAATATTTAATGTTTTATTGCATTCAAGCTCAATTTTCGTGCTTTAATTTAGAGCTCTAGAATGTGTCAATTTACATTATTGCACTAATCAAGTGGAACATTTCAATATACAGAATTTGGCATAGCCATGTTACCATTTTCAACGCAAAGTATATTTTTTCTCCAACTCCGTCACAAAACAATGACATCGCAGTATACTAAGTTGACATTTTCCTTAATGAAAAAAAGTTGTATCTTAGCGCCAAAGTATTCACCGGATGGGCGTAAAGCAACTTGATTTTTGATAAAAACTTAAATAATTTTCTCCTAGCACAGTAAATGAACGTAGTCTCTTGTCATTGGGAACTTTTATAATTAAGGCGGATTTCACATTTTCAACATTATCAATTGTAAAATTGACTAATTCATTAAAAGAGGATGCGCCTGCAACCTCCAATATTAGGACGACCTATAAAGAAGTTTTTAAAAAATGTTATTTTATTTTTAAAGCGTTTTCTTTCATCATCAAATATAAATTATGAGGTGCACTATTCAAAAGGTAATCAACTTGCTCCTTTTTAAATACTCGCAATTTTTTGGGTACATATTTTTCATTTTGTCTCTTGAGAACGAATATTTGCTTACATCAAACCCCTTCTTTATATCCAATGTTGACTGCAACATTGAATATTCAGATCAAGGCATTGACGGCTTCATTTTACTTGCTAGGTTTGAGAAATACGCCATCAATACATCTTTTGAATACTATTTAATGTTTTCTCTTTGCACCAATCCATAAAACGTTGGTAGACAAATTCACAAATTTCTCGTGATTTCTTTGGAAGAAGATTCAAAGAAACCTCTTTCTCAGATTCCAATATCTCCTCAGGTACACTTAAATCTACATTCGATTCCATTTTTACAAACTTTTCAGCAGATTGAACCACAAACAGTCACAAATGAATTTAATTAGCAATATAGCGATTAATGTTTGACAAAGTATTCATGACTACATCGATATCCTACTTACCTACTTCATTATTCAAAATAATTAAATAGGGGATTTTCGTTGGAGAAATAATAGCATGTTGTATTTGGATTAAAAGCATCTTTTTGTCTCGCAATTTGTCTTGCATCTGCTTTTCACAATCTTGGCACTATTAACATTGGCACTAACTTCATACAAAAACGTATTAAAAATTAATAAAGATACAGTGGCAAATACTTTGGACAGTTGAACAAAAAATATTGTTTATATTCACATTCTCGAATATTTATCAAAGTGTTGGATTGCCGAGAAAAAGTTGTCTACACCCAACTGTTTTTCTTTAATAACATTAAATAAACGTATGGAATGCCACCATTTAGCACTGCAACTCTTCACGAGAAGAACTACAATCATCAATTATTTACTTAGTTCTTTTTGAAATTGGTCACCACATGTGTTGGGCCATCTTTAACTACTTTATTCAACAATAAACTTGATCGATACTATTCTTTGTTGCAGGAAGCAGTATGAAGAATTCGATGCGTCTACGAAGAAAGGGGACGAAGTTGCAGACGACGCCAGTAGTCCGGAAAGCATACCAGAGATTGACCGCCCACCCCTTAGGAAAATCGACCAATATATCAGACCAGAAATACCATGTCTCACCAAAAGAGTTACAGTGGCGTTCCTCAGTTGCATGGGCTTCATCATTATGTTCGGAATGAGGACTAGTATGAGTTTTGTCAAAGTGGAATTGGTAATGAGATACAAAAGTAATGATAATTAAGTTACACTAAGAAATAATTCAGTGACGTATCAGCTTTACTTCAGCACTGAATTATTTTTAGAAAAATAAATACTGTACTCAACCGCCTAAAATCTAGAGAGTGATTCATCGCTAGCTTGTGGACTAGTGCGACGTGCGAAGCTTGCGAGGGGCAAGAGTTCATAAGCGGACTAACTCTCACATATAAAAAATATACAAAAAAGTTTTATTTTTATGTTTTATTCTTTTCTCAAGAACGGTGCATCCTACGAAAAAAATTGAAGAGACCAATTTTATTCAGAAATGATGGCGGATTTCTAAAAAACGTGAAAAGTCCGTAGAATACCATTTTTTTTTGTTAAAAAAGATCGTGGCATTCTCTCACGAACGTCAGTGGCGCAAGAAGAAATATTCGGATCCAAAACGTGTTTCAAATTTTGAGCGAATATCTTTAAAACTCTGAAATAATTAATAAAAATAAATAAAAAATTAAAATTTAAACACTCTATATCTCGAAAACAAAGCATATTTCGACCTACATTTATATGAACCTATTTTCACAAAATAACTTCGTCCACCACCTCCTAAAATATTTCGCACTTATCTCAAACACCCGGTATTAATCTTGATATTATTATAGTTTTCTTTCCGTGCGCTATCATAATATTACTTAAGCAGATCATTGAATTGCTTGGCAACTAAAAAGGATAGCAAACAGATTTTTTTACCATATTTAAACCTTATTTTTGGCTGACGCTGAAGTTGGCTTGCTAGAGTAATATATGTCTTCATTCTAAAGACATACCTGTACCATTTATTTGTAGGTTATTTTACCCAAAATGTAAAATAATATGTTCATAACTTAAATATCTATTTATTACATAAATCCTTAATCACAAAGATATGCAATACGTAACAAAACAAAAATCGTAAAATAAAGGAACTATTTCGCATTACAGCAATCTTGAAACCGTTTGTAGCGACTTCTTAACAATGTTATTATTTAAAATCTTTGAGTTAGGTAGTAAATAATTCTTATACGGCCTTCGTTAGTGAAAAACACTGAGGGCGGGGGAACTTGGAAATATGCTGATTAACAAACAAACCAATATCAATCCGATAATTTGATTTCCATTTCAGCACAACACGTGGACAAATCAGACTCTGGCAGCAGTTGATTCTGCTATTTTTTGGGGATACTTTGTCACCCAAATTCCAGGAGGTTTGATAGCAGCAGCATATCCTGCAAATGTGTTGTTTGGAGCAGCCATAGGGTCCTCCTGCCTTCTGAATCTTTGTATTCCAGCCATATATAAAAACCCAGATCTCCTCATAGTTGTTAAAATCCTACAAGGTTTAGTAGAGGTAAGATAGGCAAAGTATTTCTGTTCTAAAGGTTCTGTTAGGAGTGTAATTATAGGAATTTTTGTGTTTTAGGGAGTAACTTATCCAGCGTGTCATGGCATAATGAGGCACTGGGCTCCACCTTTGGAAAGATCTCGTCTGGCAACATTAGCTTTCAGTGGATGTTACGCTGGAGTTATGTTTTCGATGCCTATTTCTGGTGCATTAATAGGAGCTTTTAGTCCTTTAGCGCCGTTTTACTTTTATGGAGTCTTGGGAATTTTGTGGTATGTTGTAGCATTTAAGTTGCAATGCTTGTAAATATGGCACCTACATAGAGTAAAACTCCAAGTTTGAACCTATAGAATGATTGGCATGTCTGTAGAAGTTTAAACTAACTCAATGGTCAAAGGTGGATCTTGTCCAGTAAGAATGGACCTTAATTTTTATCAGTCACTGGCAAGGCGCCAGGTGATTTAATAATAGATAATCAAGTCCTTGGAAAATACATATAATAAAAAGTAATAATTAATATCTATTAAAAATTAGATGGAAGCTTAAGATTGCAATTTTTGTACATGTTGCCTTAAATAAAAATTAGTTAACGGAGGACAACAGTTACTGATATATGACTTAATTAAATTCACAAAAATAAAATAAAAAAAATGATAATCAAATGGAACAAATTACTATAATATAAATTATGTATAATACTAACTATTACTATTGTAGCCTAATAACGAAATATGTCATGTAAAAAACAAAATTTTTTTGTCACTACTTGATTACACAGCAAATGCACTTCAAACAAATCCACCAATACCAACTGTCAAATCTTTACTTTGACATTCGCTTTCGACTGTTGCATATAAACTGAAGGCGGCGAAACCGATTCGCGTATATATGTTTTCAGGGTTCTAGAAGTTTTTTCGGTCTCGATAACGTATCTGGAATCAAATCGAATATGGCCTAGAATATTCTAGAAAACGTCAAAATAACGGCGTTACAAAAATTATAACGACGGTTGTAAATAAAACATTGGAAGCAATGCGTCTACTGTCTTGTGATAAAGCTAAAATATATTTTAGAATTTTTTAAATCTGACAAAAGTAATAATGGGTTTGTTTGAACAACACCAAGAATCGATTCCCAACGGTCCAGAACTATTCAGTCAGTTCAATTGATAATGTACTTTCCACGAATGCGATGGTAAGACGGAGTTGGCCAAGCATTTACTACAGTTCTGAACCAGTTATTAACGGCTGTTGGAACAGACCTATTATAATTCAAGAAGTCAGTCATATTAAATACGACGGTATTGACATTGATATATCTAAATTGGGAGTACAAAAACTGTAAAATAAATTTAGTTCATTTTTAAGCAGGTATTTGTCACTTTATTTTTTATTCATATTTTTTTATATTTTGATTAGTTTCAAATTATCGTTGTATTTAATTTAAATAATTTTTTCTCTTTTATTTTTAAGAAATGTATGTATCTATGTTGTCTCTGTTTCAGGTACTTATCGTGGGTTTGGTTAGTTTTTGAGAAACCTGCATATCATACCTGTATAGAGGCAAAAGAACTGATGTTTATACAATCTTCATTAGGGGAATCCCAAATGACGTACATAGCTCCTACACTCACAAATACTCCTTGGAAAGCTTTCTTTACGTCGCTTCCTTGCTACGCCATCTTCGTGGCAAACTTCTGCAGATCCTGGAATTTTTATTTGCTTGTTATCTTTCAAGCAACTTACTTCAAAGATGCGTTCAAGAGTAGCTTGACTGAGGTAATAGTTATTTGTGGTGTAAGTGCTAAAAGTTACAATGTATTCTGTGTCAAGGCAAGTCCCGTGTCTTCAAACAAAGTACAGTCACTGTTAGCACATATATCATACACTATTTTCCTACAAATACCATTAAAAGTAGAAATCAACGCATTTCTTACGGTATTCAATTTATAAACCATCATTCTGATAACTTCAAGTCTCGTAATATGGAAAGTGATCAAGAATTTGTGGACTATTTACTGGTTTTGGTAATTTTTTCAGTTCATTTTGTAAACGTGTAATCAATAGTTAATCGTTTCACTGAGTGCAAATTTACGAATGATTATAGTGAACTAGGCCCAGATATTTTTTAAAAATATTTTCACATTTGTCGGAATGTAGATAAAACTTTACAATTAGAATTTATGTGAAAGATTAATAATGAAAACTTGAATTGACAAATTGAGTTTATACAATCACTTGAGGATGACAGCACGCATAAAAATATGCCTATACAGCCTAAAATAGAAACATGTGAGAAATTATATAGACCGTACCAAAGTTTATATATTGAAAACTTCAACTATATACTAATATTTAATTTTAATAGAGTCGTTTTGTTGTTTTATTTTGTAGTTTCAAGTAAATGATTTTGAAACATGTTTGTAAGAAATTTTCTTTCTAATTTATCACATGTTGTAGAATCCCGTATTAAAGTTAATCCAACAAATTTAAACATTATATTATTATATTTTAATTACACCCTTATTCGGGTTCGTTAAAGCATCTCGACTACGTCACAACAAAACAGCATAGCGCTGATAAATTTGCTTGGCTGTCTAGTTTATCGTTCTTGCTTTTGTCATACTTTGAAGAAAAGTTCAAAATATGGAATTTGTCAATGTCTTGGTCAAATTCTCCGTGTTAAAAGCTATGATGAACATAAAGAATCAGGACATAAGCACATATTACAAGCGTGCTGCTGAACTGTGCAACTTGACATTCAATAATATAGAAAAACTTCAGTTGTGCATATATCAGACACAAAAACTATATACAACGAACTGCATAAAATGTCTGCCGATATTGCTGAATATTTATATTATTATATTATTTCCTGATTGTCACCTCTATATTAGACATTGGTTTTGACGATCTTCTACTAGTTTGTTGGCAGACTCTGGCTAATCTTGCTATAATTAAAAGACAAGGTGGATGAAGTTCCAGTATAGTAGCGGATAACATTTCTTCCTACCCTGGTTCAAGTTTGACATAAATAATTACTTATTCTAATCGTAGTTTCTCTAGAATATTAGAATTTAACCAAACGAATTGATATTCAAATATTTCCCTTAGCGACTCCAACAGTGTATAACTTTATATATGCAATTTAGAAGAGTCGATTGCTTCAATAGTTGGCATATTACCCTGAAAATAAGTTATGCAATTTAAGGAAAGTGAAATGTTCCGTAAATGGCGCCCTCTATTAGTGACATTAAACCTAAAATCTATGATTTTTCACGTCTCAAAAAACCTGAACCCTTACTTTTGAATGTATGGATCGAATAAATTTTAACAATTTATTTATGGTTTTGATTTGGTTAATTAGCGCATCTCCATAAATATAATATTAGGAGACAAATTGAATAGAATTCTTATAGAACTCAAGTAGAACCCTCTCTTATTAAAGATAAACTTGAAGATACTTGTATCGCTATCCAAATAAAATCCCCAGTACATAATTATTTTGCGAGCTAAATATAGTCAGGAAAAAATATGCAAATAACGCCCAGTTGCAACGTAACGTTATTGCGACTGGTTAAATATTTGCCCGCTTTTAATATCCGGATTATTACAGAACGCACTGCTTGGTCCCCTGCCTCACTTTTTCATGACAGTGGTGGTGCAGACCGGGGGCATTTTGGCGGACAAGCTGAGAAAGAATGGAATCTTAACTACTACTCAAGTCAGGAAACTGTTCAACTGCGGGGGTAATTTTTCTAGTAGTAGTACACAAATTCACATAATTGTAGCTTCATATCTCTAAATACAAATTGGGTTAGACTTTGTTAAAGTTTATAATCGGAGCTGTATGATCTACAATTGTGTAAATGTTGACGATAATGTTTCTTTCCTTGTAGTAGCAATAGTATATATGTATAATCAAAATATCCTTTTACCACTGTGGTGTACGTAGTAAATCATTTCATTTGTAGACAAATGTTCTCCATTGCTATCTATTTCTTCTCAGTTGCCTTGCTTCTGTTCACGTATTTCCTCTATTCTTCAATGTCCCCAATTACTTTTTTACTTTTTCTGGTCGTCCTCTTCTCTCTCCTCGCTCTCGTATCATTCATTTTTTGTAGATGTCCCCACCAAGTCAACTGTTTTTCCTCACTTACTTCCAATATAGACTGTATTTTCAAGTCCTCTCTGATTTTGACATTTTTTATTCTGTCCATACTTGTTATGCCCTTTATTATTCGCAAACATTTCATTTCTATTACCTGTATTTCATGTTTTTGTCTTATGGGTGGATATAATGACATATATCTCTAATTTTGTTTTTAGTAGATTTTCTTTTTAATTATAAATTTAATATTCATAGTGTAGTACAATTATAATATATTTATTTCTGCATCTAGCTTTGCATCACCTTGTATCTTAACTCTTAAATATTGGAAAACATCAACCTGTTGTATCCATTCTTTCTCCGGTTTTATATTTAAACAAACCTGATCATTTCCTGTCAGCATTACTTTTGTTTTACTTTTATTCATTTTTATTCCAGTTTGGTAAAGAACTGTATTCCATTTGTTTAAATTATGTTGTAAATCTTTCTTCGACTCTGCTATTATTACTATATCATCAGCAAAGGCGCCCTCTGAAATTTCCACTCTTTGTAAATTCCTATATCCAATGTTTAGCTTCTTGACTTCTGACATTGACATTTTTTTAATAGACATTCATACTATTTGAAACTTTGTGATAGTTACTTAGATCATTGCGCTATCCTTCTTTAGAAGTAATAGAACTCTTCTAGCGTTAATGTGTAACATAAAATCCTGTCATAACTGGTTAACTTATCATTTGTTTAAATTTTTTAGGGTTCGGAATGGAAGCAACCTTCTTCCTCATAATGGCTTACTCGAATACAGTGATGCAAGGTATGACCGCTCTTTCCATCGGTGTGGCTTTTAGTGGTTTTGCCATCTCCGGATTCAACGTCAACCATTTGGACATTGCGCCAAGATATGCCAGTATTTTGATGGGCATTTCCAATGGTATAGGGACCATAGCCGGTTGCATATGTCCATACGTCGTGCATATGATAGTTCCAGTCGAAGAAGGGAAAAATGTCGATATGGAAATAGTGAGTATTTTAAAATAGGGAACATACAGATGCTTCATCAGACATATTAGTGGTGGATTTTTGCGTCAGAATATGGCAACTGAGCCAAATAAAACAAAAATGTTGCATCTAGAGTGGATCCGTCTTCTTCAAGTGGCCCAAGGGCGCATCATAAAATTCTTCATATGAAACTTTATCAGTGATTTGTAACAGGTACAAAAAATGTGTTTGTATAATTATTTTTATTTGTTCAAAAAGATAACAAATATATAAAAAAAATAATGGGAAGCTTTGTAATGCTAGTTTTCACTAACCAGTGTAACAAACATTAATATTTGTTGTTGACAAACGAAGCAACTGAGTAGGTATCTAACTTATCAGACAGGGAACACCTATATTTTCACTTTATAAATTTCATGTTGGAAAAGTTTCTTTCGCAAAAACCCATCATAAGACTTCAGTTTTGCAAAATTTGGTAACGTTAACTTAAAACGTCCAATTCTATCCCGCTTGTTTCCTAGTATAAAGGCTTTCACTGCAAATCACCCAATTCCAGGTGAAGATATGCTCAGCTTGCGTTCTCAACAGAAATAGTAAGTGACTGAGTAAAAACTGGAATTTCTCTTTCGAGTGGCTAAATCGGTTTTCCAATTCTACTGTTATTGTATCAATAATGTCAATATATTTTATATGAGTTAAATATGAAACTCAAAATCCTTAATTTCTCGCGAAGACTTGAAAAATTTAATTTTATTTTTAAATCCTTTTATGTGACCATATAAATTGGCAGTATTCTGTTGCTTTCGTTGTAGCTCCAACTTTGTTAAGGTGAGATGTCAGGTATGTTAAAAATGCAAAGTCTGAAATTTTGCATCTACAATTTCCTTTCATTTTTAAGGAAAATGGAAATCTTGCGTAGAACGATAAAACGTTGCAAACGCCTCTATACGTAGCATCTACCTTGGCCAAAAAATTTCTGTGACTCAAAGTGCGACTGCGTCTTATAATATTAGTTACTTTAACGACCACTTTCATGACATTCATTTGACGACTGTTGATATTGTTTTGTTTTAAGAATCCTGCAAATTCAATTTCAGTTTATATAATAACTCTGACTCCATTAATAATAATACAGGAATATTTATCGAACCTCTATAATCTGATACCAACTTATTTATAGCTTCAAAGCTATTCGTACCCTTAGTCGTACCATGGAGAGGAATAAGATGAACCATCTTCGCTGCTACACTGAAGCTCTCTTGAACAATTGGAATAAAAATTACAAGTTGGTTGGTATCGGATATGTCAGTGCTGTCATCCAGGCAAAGTGAAAAATATTTACATTTCATCAAATAGTTCAATGTTCTGCAACTACAATGAAACTGGGACACACTGTACAGTGAGAACTAGTAAAAATTAGGTTTCAAATCTGGAAACATGCAAAATAAATGAAAATTAATTAAAAACAAAATAAATCCTGTTATATCTAAAAAACAGAACATTTGGAGAACAACTTGAATAAACTCCTCATATTTAGAATTACCACCCACTAAACAAGAGACCTTACATAACATTTTAACAAAGTTGCATTCATTTAAAATATGTAATTTTACACTGTAAAGTAACTGCAGGCTTGCTAGAATATTTCATATGAATGTTTTAACTAGATAGTTTGTTATACGTCAACCGCTAAAAGTTTCTGTGACGTTACATATTAGTACTTGCTGCAAGTTATCACATAATTTACAAAAGAAAAGTTGCGATGCAACGAAATTATCAAGATGTCGAAACTTTATATGTGGGCGACAGGTGGCGCACACTGATACTGTGTAATCGAATTTTGGTAGGATATCTACAAGATTTGGGTCCTGTCAATTGGTCGCACGGGCAAGGGAATAATGCATCCCTATTATGTTTGGCAACTGCCACACGGGCAGAGGAAAACCTCGTTGATGGAGTTTATCCTGGGAGGTGTGGAGACAACTACTATTTATTTCGCAAATTAACTGGTCGAAATATTTCTAGTAGTTTGAAACCACCAATCTCTGACTGTGTGAAAACAGACGTATTTTAAACTATTTAAAGCAAATGACAATATTTATTGGTAATTTCTTAATTATCTTTGTAGGCAAGGCAAAGTGGTACAAGGCAAGCACATTTCAACTACTTTGAACTTGCTTAGAAAAGTTGTAGCAAACTTTCTAAAATAACGTTTCCTTGCAATTTTTTTGGGTGGAAATTATAACTTTATCGCAAATCCCTTGCGAACTTTCTGTAAAAACTTTTGCAACTTTACAGCTTGGTTTGTAAATTTTGAGAAATGTTGCAACAATTTTATCTTGCTTAGTGGGCACTTTGTCCGTGATATATTGCAACACCTTGTATAATCAGCACGTAATTAAAACACAAAAGTATTCCCCAAATACAAAATTCTAAACATTAGTCAAGCGTTTTAATATTTTCATGGCGAGTTTCCGAGGTCGCCGTTTAAAATTTTAGAAAAGGCCATCATATATTCCGCGCAGGAAGGCAATACCATCTCGCAGTTTTAAGTGGCGGCAGGACACGCTATATTTCATATCCCGGCTGGCCGCACACCTCCCCCACTTTTCACACACGGCTGCCCCCGCGAAGGCGACCTCTCGGTATGCATGTCATTTCGCCCTAGGAGCGATACCATTGTTGTGCGGCGGCGAACGAGGCGTTCGTGCGAATCCGACACAGAAACAATGAATAAATAACTTTAGAAGTTTGAAAAACTCACCGAGAAGGAGTTCTTTGTGATTTGGAAGACTAGGACGAGACAAATAACTCAATTAAGTATTCTGCTACAAATGCCTTATATTTCTCAGATGTAATATTTTTACAGATACCATTAAGAGCAAAAGTAATGCATAAAATAATAACAAATTTAACATTTAGTATTATTATTATTACTATTATTAAACTAAAGATAACAGTAGAGGTCGAAACCTGTTATACTCTATAAACAAATATTAGAGGTACAGTACAAGTATAATATATTATAAGAATGTTAAATGTGCAGTCTAAAAAACACAGTAAACTCCCATATAGAAAAAAGAACAATTAACTCATTATAAATATTTCACAAGACAAGAGATTAGCTATAACTATAACCATATGGATCAGTTAAAACATTCTATAGTAGTTCATTGGATTTAAATATGTCATATTTTTTCTTGAACTTACATTTGGTGAGGACACTATATTAGTTTGCAGCCAGTTCCAGGGATTGAATATTTCGTTAGAGAAAAAAAATTGTCTTGTTGTTTGACGAGAGTCGTTCGTCACTATTTATAGTTAATAAATCACAAATGTCACAAAACCGACCATGCAGCAGCTTATATGTAAATATCAGATCTCCTCTGGTTGTCCTTTCGGATAATGTGGAAGACCTAACGTTGCACAGCGGTCCTGCTAGGTATGCCTTTTAATAAACATGTCTTGTTGCTTTCTGTTGGACAGTTGTTAGCGTATTCGATAGTGGACCTTATGTATGACTTGTACAAAAGATGAAATAGGAAAAAGGATTGTGTTAAAAATTATAGAGGATTTGGAGTTGTCTTTTGACAATATTTAATATGAGAAGACCATGATAGGTTATAAGTTTCTGTTACTCTTAAGTCATTCACTGATCTTATAGAACTTCCATTCAGCTCGTAAGACAGGTGAGGATTGTTGTTTCCATATGTAACAATGTCCATTTTATGGTGTTCAACAATAAGGATCACCAACGTTTAATATTATTAAAAATGCACTGAATAGCACCGCGTTGTTCTAAGAGGATTGCCATATATTTTAGTATCATCCCCGTAAAAAGAACGAGGAACAGGTATTATCAGAATATAACGTACAAACCACTGGTGCTGTTCTGCTGGAAACGCTTTCTGAAGTATTTTTGCACCAAGAGATAAAATAAGCCTGCTAGAAGTACCCAAGTTTCCATCCTGTACGCCACTGACTGCCTTAAAGAAATGTCACGTAATAACCCTTGCCCACAAATATACACAAACGAGTCATTCATACACCAAGAATCAAATAATGAAATAAAATAACACATCGCTGAAAAGAACACCGCAGTGAAGTTATTGGAACATTGTAGATCTTGCTGGACCGCTCTTGAACTTTCAAGTGGCCATGCGCGCGTATATTAGAAGCACAGCTTAAATAACAATCAGCTCACAGACTCGTATGAGCGGGAACGTCTCGCGCAGATCTTCGCGCATGCCGCCATTTTGGGATAAAAGGCGGCAGGGACGTGTGGTTGTAAAATATGCCCTTATAGCCATACCGTCAACGACTGCGTTATTGGCGCACGAATGCTGTATTTTGTGGTTTGTTGATTTTCTTGTATTTTATACTGTTATGTTATTTTATTTTTAAACAATTTCAAGTAAAACAAATTTATATTTAGTATGACTCTTTCTAAATTGGGACAACTATTTTTAATCCGGTCCTGACTTGTATCCCAAACGAGAGAGAGACAACAAGCTTCAAGGGCAAATTTTCAGGTTTTAATACTTCAAAGGTGCCGCCGTAGAGTCTGTGAGCTGATTGTTATTTAAGCTGTGTTAGAAGGTTGAGTCAAACTGGATGCGCAGAGTTAATAATGCAGAATATAGAGTCATAGACAGAAAAACGTTGAATATAGTTCGAGAAGATGATACGGTCAAGTGTTCATTTGTTTATAAATGCAGTTATTCTGTTGTGGTGTGCAGTAGGCAGCAAGTCAAGGTTTTCTTAAGTGAAATATGTGTTGGCAGAAAAGAAAAATAGTGAACGAACATCGAGTTTATAATGACCGTTGTGAATCAAACTGTTTAACCACAAACAACAATAACTTCATAGCATTGTTTGTGTGCAGGTACTGTCAGTTCCTAAAGAATGTAATATGAAACGACATTACACGACAATACAAGAGAAAGAGTTTCAGCAGTATACACGTGAGTCTAGAAATACTATATCATTCGGATTATAAGAAAAAACTGGAAATTGTAAAAGCGAAAAAATCTTTTAGTGTCAGGCTCTGTCTGGATAAAAGCACTGATCAGCCAACTTTCTGTTTAACTTTATTTGTCACGTAGTATACAGCTACTTTTTGAGATATTCATTTATTTAAACAAGCGTTACGATGTTTAGGCTAACCTAAGTTTATTAAAATTAGAAATATATGTGCAATCATGGCCATTTAAATATTTTTAAGATAATATTATTAAGCTACAATAAGCCATCATGTCTTAGGGTTTTTTTTTTCTATAAATTTATTGTCTGAAAAATAGTTAATTGGCCAGCATATTGACGTGTGTGGTTTCTGTTTTCACAACTTTACTACCTTCTCATTTATTTTTTCAGAAAAAGCAAGAATGGAGAATAGTCTTCATTATCTCAGCCTTAATTCACTACGTCGGTATAATATTTTATGGCATCTTCGCTTCCGGAGAGCTACAACCTTGGGCTGATTCAAATTTGGAAGAAAAAAAACAATGGAACCAGATGAACGAATCTATTGCAGTGAAGAGATCACCAGTAAGAACACATTTTCAATATTTTCTTGCATATATTCTGAAAGTAACAGTGACCCCATCGGTGTGACGGCCTATGTCCTATCCGAGCTGTCGCGAAACATTTAAATTAGTAATTTACCATGACTAAGTACAAATAATATTTTAAGAGGGGATAGAGAAAAAGTAAGAATTAACTGTATCATGCACCAAAAAATTACCAAACTTATTCAAAAAGCGAAAAAAAACTATATTAAACCCTTATTTATCGCCGACTCTGCCCTTCTGTTTGTCGCAAGGTTAGGTATCCGCAAGTCAATGGTAATGACAGGGCGTTGTCAGTTGTATCGATTTACGCCGTTTTAAAATATAAAAATTGATTACAAAATTTAGATGACTATTCAATGATTTTTCTAATGAGAGACACAATATGGTAGCACGGGTATGTAGCACCTACCTTACTGATATTTATTTCTAGGGTTGATATTTCAAAAATGTTGAATTATAATCTGGTTTCTTAATTGTTTACATAAAACTTGTCATTCAAAGATTTTTATACTTGCAGAGTGCTTTCTGGGTTCTCCTCTCTCAAGCTCTTTTTGTTTAAAGCTAAGTACTTGTCCTGACGACCACTACCAAATTGAATTCCTCTCGGTAAAACCCACAAAGGGTAACAGAAAAACACACGCAAATGTACCCAAATACATAAAAAATACTGCCATATGTTTACCGCCAAGGCATTAGAGCAGTTCGAATAGGATTCAGCATAATATTTTGTCTACAATTTGATACGTCAATATTAACAATAATCGAAGCTTGAATAAAATAATTAGAACGGCGTTCTGTAAAAATACTCAACTCTTGACCCTTAGAATAATAGAATAATATTCTGAGCTTTGACCAGTCTTTTTGGAGGTTTGGAGAGTATTCACTAGACTTTCTGGATTTATGTTCTATCGATTTACTTTTAGGAAAGCAATTAAACTTGGAAATTTCTTTATGTCACTATTTTTTTCCACTGACAATGTTGTTCTCATCACTGAGTAAAGACTCCACAGCGTAGAACTCCGGTATGCTTTGGATTTTTATTCAAAATAGGCTAGTAAAACTGCCTCAGTTATAACAGTTACTCCCATTTCATGGCGCCAATCTTCATATAAGCAATACGCTTTTTCATATTTATCTTTGGATTTTGTCGGCAATGATGATCGAATAGCGATTTTTGATGATTCTTCCATATCATCTTGGCACTCACTCACAAACGTAATAAACAAACTCGTTTCTATATCAATATTCTTGATTCACATTTTCGAAATTCACAATTTTCAATAAACAAATTATAACTATAGATATTTTCAAAATACTATTTAAAAAATCATGTGTGCAACTCGTAGGAAAAGTGTATATTCCTTATATTTTATAAATTATTTGGAGTACTATCAATACAGAGACTCTACATTTATATAAGTTTATAAATCGGTCTGTATCAATGTATCCAATTTGGACAAATGATTTCCAGTCCAAGAATAACGGCTTACTGCAAAGACAACCCAGCGGCGCTATAACAAACTACGGAGCCATGGAAACGCCAATGGAAAGCAAACCTCCAAGACCAACACCGCCAGCACGTCTATATTCCCAAGAAGCTCCGGCAATACCGCGAGAGCCATCTTTGGATCAACCACCACAACTTGCACCTATTGTCCCTTCAGGCAACCCCTTCAGATCAGCATCGAATCCTTTCCGCCAGGAACCTGTACAGCCCCTCCCCCAGGATGCTTACATGCACGGCACAATTGATGATCGAACTTACTAAGGGTTTTGCTTAAAGATGAGTAGAAAATTTGAATAATAAAAAACGTTCTACTAATTGTCTGAAGCCATAAGAGTATATATTATACGGAGTGCGGGTGAGTTTGCATTGCACACCCATTAACTTAATAAAAACAAAGATATTTAGTTTTCCAAAAAAATCTCTTCTAAGTGATTTTTGTGCTCATTTAAACCCTGTAAAACAAAAACACCTTTTATTATAAAAAAGAGCAGCGACTTGAAGGCTGATTTTTTTTAATGGAGCAAACACATCTTATAAATTTCATAATTTAGAATTCTATCAAATAGTGAACAACAACTAATAAGGATTAACAATAAAGAATGACAATTTAAAATAATGAAAATTATTCGCACGTGAGTCGAGAGTTGGACTCACTAGTAACGGGGTATTGCCGAAAAATTTTAGGAGAATTTTGGCCAGTCGCTTCAAATAAAAGAGCTAACAAATACATTTTTCCACTGAACATATTTTGACACCTAAATAGTTCAGTAGAATAACACGGGAGCCCTAACCTAACCTATCTTAAATAGTTCGGGAGTGGTCTATTGAATTTGCATTAACTAATTTGCTATTTGATAAATAATGATAAGAATATTTTATATTATTTACGTATTTAGAGAAGTGGATATTCCATTTGTATCTCAAGATAAACTACATAACCCTAAATATAATGATAAATTAGTATATAAATTGAAATGAAATAATATCTCTTTTTAATTTTACCCTGTCCTTTTCTAATTTGAATATATCCATTTACTGGAATGAGAGTGGAATTTTAACGTCACTTTTCGCTTTTCTAGGGCTAGGTTTTGGTCATGTTTTGAGTTTTGGTTATACCAAGAGTTACAAATACCTCTCTCATGTATGTTTGATCAACAGCATAACTAAATAGATATGTGTTATAAAAAAATGTTACAATTAGGTACGATTGAGTAAAATATTAGCATTTTCTAAATCGACATTGGCAATTATGTTTCTCCCTTGAAAATTGAAGTGTAAAGTTACTATTTAACCTATGATTTTATTGTTGACAACCGATAATACCTATAATAAAAACTGGGAATTGAAATCTAATCAACATAGAGGTAAAACTGTCAAAGTAAACAAACACAATGCAGAATAACCCCCTTCCCCCAAATTATCAGACATTTGCTCTAAATCTGTGACGTCAGAAGGTAGTTTAGATGTCCAGTGTGTTCCATTTTAAAATATCATCCTATCGTTGTTACTTTGTTTCTTAATGAATTTATAATTTAGGGGGGTGAAAATGGCACAAAAAATCAAGTTTCAGAAATTTGCTGAAAACTTTAAATGTATTTATGAAATTAATAGGTGTCTGATACAAATGCACTCATACTGTATATAGCTGTAGCTTAATTTTAGTAACTACATAATTCTAGTATTTTAGTAACTACAAAAATAACGACAGGATTGTTCAACTTTTCTACTCTGAATTTTCTCTGACATGATCAACCTTTGCAGCAAAACTGAATGTTAAAGAGAACATTTGATACATTCTTTATACACCCTGTAGGTCCTTTCAAAATTATGTAATTTTGGGGAATGATACTTTGGTAAAATAAAACCTAACAGCTAAAAACTACTGTGATATATCTCTATACCCAGAAATTTTAAAAAACATTGTTTTCTCAAGTAAATTCACAGAAGTAGATCTAAAGCTGTTATGTTTGTAAAGCTGTCTTTATCTAAACCGGTAAAATGAGCGAAACAAATCTTTTACATGCTCTCAACACCAAATGCAGATAAATATGAAAATTAATTCCCTTGAATGAATCAATTCGTTTTTACTATAACAATTCTCTTATTTTGTTGTAGATATATGTGATGGAAAAAAGATATAAAAGTGGCACTCATATATTTACTGAGTAAATTTCTCTCTATTTTGAAAAATACAATTTCTTCTTGAGTTATTATATTTTGAGCAATGATAAAAAAATCTCAATAATTTAATTGAGAAGTATATGCTGCTAAGAGAATCTGATATAATGTACATAAATGAAATTACAACCTGCAGTACCAATGCTACGTGTCCACTCTATACCTATAGAGTTGTTTTTCTTAAATTCAGTGCCTATATGCACTTATTAGACAACATGGCACTAATAAAAATATAGCGTACTAAACGACCACTGTAGAATAGTATTACTAATTTAATAGTTGTTTTATGCAAATACGTTTATCTTAGTTTCGAAAATATTACTCAAGTGACATTTTATAATAGTTAGTATTGCTTACACTTGTGTTTAAATTAAATTTTCCTATAATACAGGGTGAGTCAAGTTTAAATAGTCAAACTGAAGGAATAGATTTCTTACGAATTTCAAACTTGACTCACCGCATACTAACCACAAGGCAATACAAAAACACACACTAAATTGGTGAGACACAATTTCGCTAATCTTTTAAACTGAATACATTCGTTAAACTTGTACAAATTACATGTTATTAGTTACTATTATTGTTCCTCAAGTGTCAGTATGTTCCAAAAGAGAATGCAACTGTTAGGTCAAGCACTAATCTAAAATATATTTAGATACTAATACCGTCAATTTGTACAGCTAGTTGTTACTATTAATCAGATGAATTGATATGTAATATGTATACTAATTAGCTTTGTAGAAGTATTCGAAAGTGTAGCAAATATACTTTTCGTGTTCGGATGTAATATGGTGTCGTCAATTAAAAATACGTGGATTTGACGAAACCATGAATATAGTTTTAAAGGTACCAGAAAACTAAAGGTATAAAGTATATTAATTTAAACAATATTAGTTACTTGTGTAAGAATCAAGTAAAAAATTCTCGTTGAAAATTGTTTTGAATAATTTGACATTAATAGACATAGATATAAAGTTGTTTTTACTTTCATGAAATGAGAGAACTGATTTTTTATATATAGATAGTTATTTATTATCTTATTGAATACTTTAACATAGATTGATTATATGATAGCAGCGCTGAGTCTTAAATAAAAGAAATGCTACTTAAAAAATATTTTCTTAATCTTGAACTTAAGATAAGATTATTTTGTAAAAAAAACAATGCTGAAACAGTATGATAAACAATTTTAAACTAAGCAAAGCTCATTGCTGCTGCACGTTTAATACTTTTTGTTTTTTTATCGATTAATTTCGCTAGGTGTAGTGTTAAGAAATTTGAGGTACTATTACCTCAAGGCTGTGCTGACAATAATATTGGCGGGTCATCCCCGCCACAATCGTTGATAATAATAATGATAATAATATAGATATATCTACTATATTCCAGTATGACTCTATGTATGAATTTGAAACTTGTTTGCCGACGCTTCACTGATCACAAATGCAAATAATGTTTTATTTCATTCTGTCCGTTAAGTGACTATTTCCCGAAGTCATTTGCGGCCGGGAAATAAAACATTGCAGTTCTGAAACCGTAATATGTATTGCCTAGCAACATTATTTAATAGTTTGCTTAACTTTATTTATGTTGGAATTACGAATATATTATAGCTATTTATATTATAAGTGCCATATGAGGTATTATACAGAATGTCCGGAAAGTAATGGGACCCAGCTAAAGGGGACAAGAAAAAAATTGTCAACTAATATATTTTTAAATAACTGTTTAGTCATTTTAAATAGTATTTTACAGACAGAATGAAATAAAATATTATATTATACCTACCAATCCGTTAGATCTTATTACAGTACTTGTTCAGATTCGTCATTGGACTCGTACTGTAATAAGTTACTACCATACTTATAACGTAAATTATTACGTTCATTTTCGGGATTTACAATGGAAAATAAATTTGTGTACCGACATTTCTATTTTTTGTGATCATTGGTGCAGTGCATTAAATAAATTGATGTATTTCTTAGATAGTTGTAATATGGGTGGATAACAAAGGTAAAGGAAAAATGTTTTTATTATTTGCCGCTAACATAAAGCTTTTCGTTAACCCGTAGATATATTGCCAAACAACAATAGTTTTTCTGAGAAGGATAGGTTCTAACTATTTAGAAAAAATATACAATGTTTAATTAAAAATAATTTCAGCAATGAAAATATGATTAATTTTTAAAATTAAAATTAAGCAAACAGGGAAAAAAGTCGTCCCGGGAATTCATACAACTCATATACATACTTAATATGTAGAGGTTCGACTACACCTAATCTCAAATTTTGATATTAAATTGGAAAATTTGGACATCCACTAATAGCAAAAATAATTACAGTGTAAATGTCGTTTTTTCATACTTTTAAAATAAAGTATGACATAACCTAGCTGGATATATTTCTATTCCAATTGTATGAATTTTAGTGACAAAATTGATTCTTTGAAATTATTATCCTTCTGCTGAGAATTCTCTAATGACTACATTTCCGTAATGTTGGCACTATTATCTCATAGGTAACATGATTAGAGTCTTGAAAACAAATTATCTGCTCACTCATTAATTAGTGATGAATGTTTGCTGTTTAAACAAAGACAACGGTCAATTAACAAAAGATAATTTAATTTCTCCTTTTGTGTCTCTATGATCTGTAACAACTTTCCATTTATCAAAGTAAACGTAACACATAACTTCCATTCAAAAATTGTATCTCCACTTCATTATATTACCGTCATTAGAAGAAATTAGCTAAGGCTGCGTACTTACTTGTAACTGAACCTCCTTGCATAACTTTGTCTCGAACATGGTCAAAGTAGGTTGTGATACGCATTGTAACATCCCAACTAGCAATTTAGTATTTTATAACAGCCAGAAAAACATTTTCGAAACAAATCTTATAAAACAGTCACAAAAACATTTTAAGAATGTTATAGAGCACCTAAACTAAGCAATTAAAATTAGCACCATATTATAAAGCATTTTAGTTGCCGTTGATATTTTATAAGGCCTGTTGGAAACAATAAAAAAAAAGTTATATAATCAAATCAACTAAACAACAGTTTTATAAGGTTTCTATTTTTATATCTTTAGTAGCAATAATACGACATTTTTGTAGCATAACATCCATCAACAACACCAATTTCATCAGCTGTATTGTAGGTTATGGTATCCGAAGGTATATAAAGTAATGAGTATCTCTGTTTAGTCAAAATGTCTGCAACTCGAATGTTATGTGGTGTATTACACAATATTATTTTACGTGTTTTACTGCACTTTGTGAAAGCAATTTTTCTTACGAAGAGAAGCATATTGTGATGGCCCATATCTAGTGAATTTTTTACACGTCGCGTGTTAAGTGGTTATTTACAATAATAATAATTTCATAATTAAAATTTGTCATTGCTGTTTCATTATTTAGCTGCCAAAACAATCTTGAGGTAAATTCATAAAATAATTCAGTTACTAACAACAAAACAATTGTATTTGCCGCTATAATAAAACAAATATGTATTGTGCAAGCAATAATAATACATAAAGCATAATTGTCGTATAACTTGAAAATTATAAAACTCTTTTGCTTGTTGGGCTGCTAGAGAAAAATATGTTGCCAACTTGAGATGAAGTTACACCACGAAGACCTGTAACAAGTGAGTAAGCGGATCAATATTTTATTTTATAGTGCAAAAACTATTGCAAAAAATTAGTACATTAAACCTAAAAGGCAACGCATCAATTAAAATGTAGAAAAATGTGTGTGCACTGTTTACTAATACCATCAGCTTTCCTCTAAAATTGTTTGATAACTTCATTTTTATGTTCCCATGTTTTACTTGATGTGAAAATGTATATATAAATTATTTTTTAAATGTAGCAGCCAGTTCTAAATGAATTTGTAATATAAATGTACAGATGTAACGATAATTCTAGTCTTAGTTTGTGTATAATCCTCTCCTAGAATTAGTTGACTGGATGTATAGAAATAGGCAGAGCAACAAAAATGTTAAATAATTTGATAAAATATGTTAAAAATCAATTAAAATACATATCCATTTATATATTAAGCCTATTAGCGAAAATTTAGTGTTATGAGTGTGTTAATTTGAAATTGTATACTGGGTGGACCATTAATAATGGGCCAAAAAGCAGAGGCGACATTTTTAGGTCAAGATATGACGATATAGCTAAATATGTCTCAGTAAAATGTTGATGTCAAAAAATATATAGGGTGTCAAAGTTGAAATTATTTTTTTATAATAACTCAAGTACCTACCGCTTAATTGATTGTCATCAAATTTGGTACAGAAATATTTTTTAACAAAAGGAATCATAATCTATATGTATTAAATCAAGTTCGACCATAGCAATGCCTGATGAATCTTTCTATATATATTTTTTGTCGATGAAACGTTGTCGATGATTCGGTTGCCTACAGATTCATAACCGGGCGTCATTTCTACATAAAAAAGGTACGCTTGGTGGAATCGTTTCCAAGGAAACTACTCTAAAAGATATCTTGTTACTGCGACTTCAGAAATGCTATTGAAATTTATTTTCAGAAAATAAAATCAGTACCTATTGGTGATAAAGAAATTAATCGATTATCTTGTATTAATATTCAGAGTACAGTAAAAGAACTTCAAATTTACCTATTTCTGTGCATTTTCTAATTCTCTAGATAAGTGGTTTCCTCACATTAAATAATAAATTTGCTTGTTCCCTTACAAATATTCGAAAATCAAGCATGTAGCTGTTAGTGTTACTGTTTTGATCTGTCATTTACAAATCATATTAGGTTTTTTCTTCGGAATGTTAAAAGCAAGATTTCCTGAAAATACATTTCAATAGAATTTTTTTTATCTAGCAGTAAACGGAAATGTTTTAAAGGTAGGAGTTATCAAGTTCTGCTAAGTGTTCCTTTTTTACGTAGAAATAACGTTCGAATAAGATTTTGTAGGTAATCGAATCAAAACGTTTCGTCAACAAAAAATAAAAGAGGCTCTCTGTGGTCAAACCTGATTTAATAAATAAATTTTGATTGTTTTTTTTTAAAAGTATTATGCTACCAAATTTGGTGACAATTGGTTCAGGGGTCTCAATTTATTAGGTACAAAAAAAATAATAATTTCAACTATGATTTACCCTGTATCTTTTTCTACAGCAATATTTTACTGACATATTAAGCTATATATTCGTATTTTATTCCAAAGATGTCGGCTCATTGTTAATGGTCCTCCCTATAAATTCCAATAATAGTTCATCACATTTTTACGATTCCTTTTTCTTATAATTGTCAATTTGTCTTCTATAAAAGCTGCTTTATGTGATGGTTTATTTAAATTACTTTTAAAAATCATAAAGGAAAGAAATAACGAATAGCGATTGAGGAAAATTCCCTGTAATTGGAATATCACATGCATCTGACTGGTTTAATTCAAAATAAGTTCTGTTTTTTTTTATATATAAGTACTAAAACCTGCATTACCGTCACTTGTTTTTGTGAATATTCCAGTCAACTGTTTTGATAAAAAACGTAAGTGTTCCTAAATTCCTTTCTCCTTCTCTAAAAGATCGCGCAGATTATGCTTGCACAGCACAGACCTGCAAAGCTCGTTCATAAAGGCCCCCATGTTATTTAATGGCGCATCGCACACTAGACCAGCACCTGCATGGACCGTCACCTGAAACGACCGTCACCGCAGGTCGTGCCAATGTCCTGCAATTTCTATGCTTGGTCGCGCTGGTCCACGTCAGTTCTGTTCCCACAAAAAGGGATTGCTTTGAAAGTGTTGGAAGTATTTGCAGGTCCGCGCTGTGCTGATACGTGCAGGTCTATGCAGGTGCAATGTGCGCGATCTTTAATACGTCTCTCTAACTTGTCAATATTGTACGTAACTTAATTTTGCCGTATTTTATCTGTACAAATGCTTCGCTTTTCTTTCGGACAATAATTAACGATTATTATCTAGTGAGTAGTTATATTTCATTTGTTTTAATATACGTCACATGTTTTAATGCCGCCGGAATAATCAACTACAGTTCCTTTGAGCAATATATGCTTCGTAGGCAGAGTGTGAGTTTATTTTACTTTAACGTAACTTTCCCGAAAGTAGCTTTATCGAACTTTCCCGGGCGTCAATTTTGGAGTGGGAGTTTCGATAAATTTAGCTTTCGCTTAGGGCATAATAGTGTATAGGCAATAAAATAAACACGAATATAAAGAAATTTAATGTTAACATCTTTGCATATCTCTGTGTACTAATAATAGGATTATATCGGCTGGGGTAACCTAATTCTAGTTTCAATTCTTACAAGAATATGTTATTGTTATCCATATTTGTACACATATACTGTATTATTTTTAAATACTGGGAAATATCAGAATTATGAATTATATAAAATTATATAATGGACAGAGAGGTGAAAAAAAGTTTGTGTTGCATATGTCCATCCAGGATTCAGATCTATGATTTTCAATTCGCAAAATCATCCTTGGAAATTTTGTAAAATCTGAATTAGTTAACTAGTGGTAAAGTTCTTCTCTGAAGCTATTTAATTGTGGCATAACTCTAGTTTTTCTGTGGTTTAATTGAGTATTTTGCCACGCTTCTGAAAAATAAAAATTAATTGAATGAACCTTTACGTCAAAAGGATCGGTTAAGGGTTATTTTTGAAACTAAGTTTGCCTAACCAATAAATCTCACGCTGAAAATATGGATAAGTAAAAAATCACAGCACTATCGCGCACTTCCGTATTTTTTGACGTTTCGAAATACTCTCTTTTTTCGTACTCAAAAATGGCAAATGTATTAATTGTAAGTCAAGTTTGAAAACTGTCAAACTTTGCTGCTTTTTCAGTGTGAAATTTTTTGGTTAGGCAAACTTACTTTCAAAAATAACCCTTGACTAATCCTATTGGCGCAAGAGTTTATTCAGTTAATCTTTATTTTTTAGAAGTATGGCCAAATACACAATTAAATTAATGAAAAAATAGTAGAAAAGTGTCTATGACAAAATATTCACACAAAATTTCAATTTTATATTGATATATAAGCATAGAAAGCTCTACTGCCTACTCTAGGATTTTTTCTTTCATTTTAGATATTTCTCATAGCAGGCTAAGGACATTTACCATTTTGTAAACATTTTTTAATGGCATTCATGTGTCCATTACAGAACAAGCTGGGAAATGAGAAAATTTTGAAATTTGAAAGCAAAAATCTATGGTAATTTGCCATACTGTAAATTTGTCATTTTGAGCAAATTCTCTTAGCATTGTTTTGTACTTATAGAGAAAAGGTACTTTATTAATGAAGAAATACAAATTTTTCTGAATTTCTGAGGCCCCAAACAAGCAGCATTGCATCCCGAAAGATCATATTTCAACAATATCATTTTGTTTCTTGCAATAACTGTATCTTCAAAAAGATATTATTTTTCACCGATCCACACACTCCAACATTTTCCGAATTTAAAAATAATACACATTGTGTACATTATAATCGTGTAACGAAAAATGTACCACATTGATATTTAATTAATCCAAACACAGATAACTTAACTAATATTAATGTATCATAAAATTGTGAAGAAATGTTATTCGTCAAATATTGAAACCGATTTAGATCTACACAATCTAGATCTTGATCAAAAGGGGTAGTTTTTCAGTTACTTGTGTTTTAGCATACCATTGGCACATATCACATAAACTTTTTAATTTTAAATACAGAAAAATTTAAATTAAATATAAAAACATAAGTTTGTGGAAAACTGCCCTATGGCTAATCTTGACACAAAAAGCGTGATAAAAAACTAAATTTACTTGTACGTGAAAAATCCTACCAAAATGTAGCATAAATATCATGCTTATTTTTCGAACACAATAAATATCGAGAAATTTTTTATTTTATGTTCATATCTTCTGCCATGCTTTGTAGAACAAAGCAATTACTGATGATCACCCTGTATATGATATTCTTAGTTTTGCATGAAAATTATAATAGGATACCCCATTAACACAATTGTGCATGCAACAAAATGATTTGTGAAAAATAAAATTATTTCCTTTCTATAGAATGGTTGTTACTAAATGTCCTTTGTTTAAAATGTGATTGTTAAAGTTTATATATGTAAAAATACTTTCCTGAATATATAAATAAATAAATATGTTACGAATATATTTATCGTTCTTTCTTTCAATATTTCAGCTGAAAGTTCAATCATGCTGTCGAAAATTATACCCAAATAATATATTTATGAAACCTATAACACATTTTTGTTAAAAAAATTTGCTGCTAAATAGAGATACCCAAATATACAAGTGGAAATATTAAAAATATGTGAATAAATATGCACAGAATTCAGTCAAAATATGCACAAAATATTTAAAATTACACATACAAAAAAAATATTTGAAAAAATACCTATATACAAAATTGCACATAGTCGGAGTTATAGGCATGATTTAGGTTTATTATTGGTCTTCTTTGACGATGAGTTCAAGGAAATTAAAACACTACAAGGTGTTCATTGAGAGTAAGTCATCCCTAATTATATTTTATCGGTCAGTGGTCGCGCGGTTTAAGGCGTTAGTACTTGAATCGAGGTTACTAGACGGAGTTGGTTCGAGCCCAGCTGCCGGTAGACCGTATATAAGCTATATTCGTGGAGAGGATTGGCACCCTCTCTGCGGGTATGGTAGGGTGGAATAATGTTAGCTTGGGTCAATGTGAGAGATTGATGCTGGTTGATATTTGACTACCCCCCTAATTAATGAGGTTTTCCAGGTTTTCCTCATTCCTGCACTGAATAGTGGTTAGGGCCTACCGACGTAAGTCGTTCCTGAGCGCAAATGCGGCCTGCTAAATAATAATATGCCGCCCCCTCTCCCGCACAAGTCTCCGATTTCTGGGCTAATCCCTGTGATTAGAATGAGGGGTAGAGATATTATTATTATATTATTATTATTATATCAAACCTTATTTCCCATTGATCGAATTTAAAAAAAAATGATAATATTTATCGTAGAATTTAATTAAAAACATTTTTTTTACTCTTATTAAATTTTTAAAAATTTGCATTAATTTTAACAAGATAAATGAACCTATACCATTAAATTCACGTGGTTGTTTAAAGTTTCTGAGATTAATGATTAAAATTATAATATTTCCATAATATATTTTCTTAGTTCCTTTACTGGCTTTTTTTTGTTTATTTACTAGAGATTACTGTTCCTTTACTGGTAATTTTGTACTATTTAATTAACAAACTCTTTACAATTTTTGTATAAAATTTTGGAGTATTCTTTCATATTGTTAAAGATAAAAGACATATTAAGCTATGTGATGGTAAAAAACCATCATTGAAAGGAACAATTCTGATATTGGTTTTGAATTATACAAAAACGAATTTGGCTTAAATGTTCCTTAACTGGTGCAATCACCTACTATATGCAGATGATGTTACTCTTGCAGCAGCGGCCAATAGTCCTAAAGAGTTACAAGATCAATTAATATATTGTCAGCGGAATTTGCGAACTGGTGCCGTAAAAACGCCTTAATATTAAACGCTGATAAAACTGTTTGTATGCAGTTTTCCTCTCGCAGAATAATCGCTATGCCCCTACACATAATGGTAGATAAAGACAATCGAAGCCTCACCGTTCTGCAAATTTTTAGAAACTTACATAAATTGTGATATGACAATCAATTACATTTGTAAAAAAAATTAATTATGGCTACTACACCCTTTTGCAAGTTAAAGCAATATTTGATATTAAACAGCTTCTTAACATATATTACTCTATAATTTATTCACATTTGTCCTATAATGTTATAATCTGGGGTAACGCATGTAACAGCAGCGATAATAGAATTTTGATTGCGCAGAAAAGGATAATCCGTCTCATTTTCAGTATTTCCCGAAATGATTCTTGTAGACCATACTTTATTAACAACAAAATATTAACATTTTCTTGCATTTATATACAGGGTATCCCAACGAAAATTTGACCCCCCCTATAATTAGAAAACCGAATAATATTTCAAAATTCGCCGAGACCCGTCGATTTTTGTTCTTGGGGGGAGCTTTTTTGACAGTCAAGCCAACTCGATATGTTCATCCCTCTAATGCCTAGCAACCCCAACTTAAAAATTTCAAATGCAACTACCCCACTTGTGGCACATCATTTTAAAGCCCTTTTCATTGCGAATACAGTGACGTACCGTTTTTAGAAATCGGTTGAGATTTGACAGAATTATTGGTTACACATGACCTCATTACCTAATTGTTATTGATGTGTCTATCAGTTTACAAAAAAGTCAGAACTGAAATAAAAAAGCTGAAGCAAATAAAACTAGAGACTAAAATAGTTATTAGTAGAAGATACTTAAGTTTATAGGAATTCAGACCTTTTCAAAATAACAAAGAATCAGTACTACAAAACAAGTCGGTGTTTTTTGCTTGTGACCAAGAAATCGTTAGTTTCAGCCGTTATTGAAAGTATTAACGTGTGTTTGAAATGGTTTATTCTATCGCGGAAAGAGTAGAAATTGTTGTAAACGAGTCAATCGAGTTCTAAAAACGGTACGTCACTGTATTCGCAATGAAAAGGGCTTTAAAATGATGTGCCACAAGTGGGGTAGTTGCATTTGAAATGTTTAAGTTGGGGTTGCTAGGCATTAGGGGGATGAACATATCGAGTTGGCTTGACTGTCAAAAAAGCTCCCCCCAAGAACAAAAATCGACGGGTCTCGGCGAATTTTGAAATATTATTCGGTTTTCCAATTATAGGGGGGGTCAAATTTTCGTTGGGATACCCTGTATATAAATGTATAATACAAGTTGCCAAAAATAAAACTCATTACGAGCGTAACGCTAATAGTCACAACTACTCTACCAGACATCTTTTACGCATTCCTAACCATACCACAAGTTTGTTTGAAAAAGCTCCTTACTATATGGACATTAAGTTAATAATGAACATCTTACCAGTAGATATTAAACAAGAAAATAATTTTAACTTGTTCAAAGCTAAAGTAAAAAAATATTTAGTAAGCAAATGTTTTTATAATTTATCAGAAATGATAGATTGCTAGTTTTACTTGTTTGTCGCTCTGTTTCTGTTTGTTTTATTTAATTTATACTTATGTATATTTTTATTATGTTATTATTATTATGAAAAATATGAAGTATTCGTATGGGTCATCTACTAATATAGATATCCTTAGTAATACTCGTATTTGTATTAGATGACTATCCAATACCATTTGTTGATCTGAATGGACTAAATAAATTATTATTATTATTTTACCGATTAATGGCTAAAGTTATTTGGAATTTCTGCAAAATACTCTCCCTGATTTAATCGATGATTTATCATTGCAACTTAGACGAGTGTTAGTTTATGGAGGATGGGACCGCCTTATTTTAGTATTACTGCTAGAAACTTTTTGAATCTTAAGTTTTCACATAAATGGTTAGAACGTTATGTTTCAAAAATAATTGTCCTCAAAATTGGGTACCACGACCGCCAGATCTCAACAAATATGATTATTTTATTTGGGGAACATGAAGGACTTTGTTTATTCCTCACCAATTGAATCCAAAGAAGATTTGTGGAATCGTATTATAATTAAATGTAACGTTATAAGAAACGAATATCTTTTTCTAGACAAGATTAGAGTAATTTTATGAATGTCAGAGAAAATGAAGCCCACTTTGAGCAATTTCTTTAGTTTTAATTTTATTTATTTTTATTTTATAGTTTTATTACTAACTGTCATTTTAAAGACAGAATATTTTGGGATCCCATACATGCACCTGCTCTGTGCAGACCACCCTATACAACCAATATTAAAGCCACCATTGGACCATTGTTTTGTGATACCTGGGAACTGATCATTCAAAATTAAAAAACTGAATTGCATTGAACAATTAAATTTCCTTTAAAATTATATTTCATACAATAGTACTTTCCATTTAAAATTGTAAGACTGAAGGGCATACATTTGAGGAATGAGTCGTATATCCATTAAATATGTTCTGTTCAAAACAGAAATTGACGAGAGACGGGTGGCCACTTTTCGATGGCCTACATTGTATTTGCATTGCATTCAACCTTCCTATCTCTTAAACAAAAGTGTTAAAAACAATGACGAAGACGTTTCCAATTTTGTTTGTCACCTACTCTTTCTGATAATGAGAAGAAATTAGCAATTGCGGTGAAACTTCAAATCCAATTAAAAGAGAAACTTTTCCTGATGGTTCCATGTCCAAACAGATGATTGATAAAAATGAGTAAGTAGTACTTTCTCCGTGTCAATTGAGTTGTTAATATAATTAGTAATAATTATGTTATAATTTAAAATAAACAAATTATATAATCAACCACGCGAATACCCTCTGCACTTGATCTAGGAAATAAAATACAATTACAGTGTGCGCAATAGCGTACAAAGCGATTATTAAAATATATGCCTACATAATAATATATGAACTATTATAACAAATATATTTTAAATATTTACTTAATATTTATTTTAAAAATATTTATTTAATATTTTTAGAGAACATTGTTATAACAATTTCGGTGATTATGGCTTGAGAGACCTGTACAACTACAGTCATTCACGTCGATGGTAGACTAGAAGTATATATAGGGTGATTCATTAATAATGGGAGAAAGCTTAATGGCATGTTACTGACCTCGAAATAGAGCGATTAAGCGAAATATGCCTTGTTGAAAAAATAATTCACATTTTCATTATTATTTTTCGATCGCATCGACCGAATTTTATTAAATTTGGTATAGAGAGGTTTCTTCATACTAAAAATTCGAATATGACGATGATTTTGCTGTATCTGCTATAGGGCGCCACCAACGAAGGTTTGAACTCATTTAAATCGCTACGACATCTTTGTGCTACACTGTATCTCATTTTGGACTGGAAAAATGTTCTTCCCTATCTTTTCTAGTTAAAAAAGGTTTCTGAGAAAAACGCATCTAAATCTCATGATGTATGCAATTTATCTAAAAGTAAAGTCAAATTGTTGCAAATGGGCCATACTGTAACAGTACAATACTGTGATCAAAATAAGCGAAATTTTGTGAAATTTTCTTCAAGCGATCGAAAGATAAGAAAGAAAATGTGATTTATTCTTCAATTTTGACACCCTATATCTTTGTTGTTATTGATTTTGGTGAATGTTTGGATTTTTTTAAGATAAGCTAAAGTAAATCGACTTATTTTGATCACAGTATTATGTTGTTACAGCATTACCATTACTTACGCAGCAAATTGACTTTACTTTTAGATAAATTGCATGCATCATGAGATTTAGATGCGTTTTTCTCAGAAACCATTGCTTCTAGCGACATCAACAAGGTGTACCTTTTTAACTAGAAAAGATAGGGAAGAAAATGTTTCTAGTCCAAAATGAGATACAGTGTAGCACAAAAAAGTCGTAGCGATTTAAAGGGGTTCAAACCATCATTGGTGGCGCCCTCTAGCAGATACACCAAAATCGTCGACATATTCGAATTTCTAGTACCAAGAAACCCCCCTGTACAAAATTTAATAAAATAAGGTCGATGCGATTGAAAACTAACAAAGAAAATGTGATTTATTTTTTCAACTTTGACACCCTGTAGATCGAAAATGAGCAACATTCGGATAAGGCTTAATCGCTCTTTTTTGAGGTCAGCCACATGCCCTTAAGCCCTGGCCCATTATTAATGAATCACCGTGTAGAGTAATCCTGTGTTCTAAATATATTTACGAGTCATTTTTAGAGAATATTGTTAAAAACATCTTCGATGAATATGGCTTGAGAGACATGTACAACTACAGTCTCATTCACGACGAGGCTAGACTAAAAGTATATAGGGTAATTCTGTCTGTTTTCAAAATATTTATGAGTTATTTTAGAGAACATTGCTAAAAACATCTTCAAATATGGTTGGCCTGTATTATAGTTATATCATTTACGAACTCCCAATTGCAGTAAAAATTAATATAATACGAATTAAAATATTTGTTTATGAATATTATTGAATTTAAAAAATATATTCTTGCTATCTGGTTGTCCCATATATTATTGTTTGCACATGTATGCCAATGAATAAATATTAATCACTACAACACTTTTCAATATGGAGTAATAATAAATCTAGTATTCGCAGCAGTAAAAAAATAATATTAGGTTAAATGATAACGTTCCTTTATTATCCTTTTTATATAATTATAGGTAGCAGTGGAAGTTGTAATACAAATAAATAGAAGTAATATTATGTTCTCAAACCTTTTCTTACTATTTTCTGTTAGACTAGACATATACAACAAAAACTTCATAAAGACAAAGTTCATTTTCACTCCATCCACTAACAACTACTCTGCATAGTTGATCCTGCACCTTATCTCCTATTATATACAAAAAGTGTCCTAAAATAAGTATTTGGCAATTTTTTACAGTTAAAATAAATTAATTATCCAACTTCAATTTCGATTTCACGTCGTTCTGTTCTTCAAAATTTGCAGTGCCCTTCGCTTAAGACGTTCTGGAGGTCCAAGAGCATAAGGAGGATCAGGCTTCGTTCTGACATAATAGACACCTCTGGCTCTACAAAAAATAGCGAAGGAATTACAATAATAGCTTTGCAAAGCTTCGACTTGAATTAGAACTAAGCAACTAGCACATTTGTCTCAAAAACAACAGTCGCCATCTAGGAGTCAGTGATGACAGCTACAGATTGACAGATTAATAGCATTATGTCTACAACTGCTGTGATCTATACTATCGGAAAATTCCATTTCCATTTGCTTTTGAGTAAGTAAATCAATAGACAATGACGGTTTAATATTACAATATTAATTTACAAATAAGCAAGCACAGACCTTCTACAGTCTGGCAACTTCGAAATTGTTATTTTTCTATCTGCGTTAACATAAGAGCGTAGATACTTCTTTCATTTTTCTTTTGCATACTGAATTTGTATTTGTATTTGTTGATATGGCAACAATGAGTAAAAAGCAAATAGTAAAAACGATCTTTTACTTAATTGTGGTAATTTGGTAGTACAGGGTGAGTCATGGGAAACGGACGTTTTTAAAACGAATAGAACACAGCTTGTGTCAGGTGTTTGTAAGTGGGAGAAATGACAGTCAATACACTCCTTGAGTTGCCATTTAGTATCCATCATGCCGTTGTGGACAAGGGAACACCGCGTGTTTGTTTACGACGAGTTTGTAAAAAGTGGAGGTTCAGTGACAATAATGCAACGTCTTTTCAGACGGCGTTTCAATATCGGCCGTCATGGTGCCCTCCCTCAACGGAATACCATTCTTAGATGGGTTAATTCATTGCGAATGACAGGTTCACTGTTTAAAAGGAAACCACCCGGCCCAGTTCGAACGGCCCGAACAGCTGAAAATGTGGATCAAGTAAGGGAAGCCATGAACCGAAGCCCCATTCGTTTTGCTAGATGACACTTTAGGGAAATGCAAATAAGTCAATCCACGATGCAGCAAATTTTACACAAAGACCTTGCATTTCATCCCAGTAAAATTATGATGGTTCAGAACCTAAATGAGAGAGACTATCAGCAACGAATGACTTTTTGTTAAGCAATGCTTCACCTATACGAAGAAAATGAAAATTTAATTATCATAAGGAGCGACGAAGCTCATTTCCACCTGGAGGGGACGGTTAATAAGCAAAACTGTCGATATTGGGCTGCAGATAATCATCGGGGATTACATGGGAGACCGCTACACAGCTCTAAAGATACAGTTTGGTGCGGTATTGGACGGTTCGGGATTATCGGACTATTTTTTTTTTTTTAAGGAAATGAGAGAACGGTGATTGTTAATTCTGATCGCTATGAAATTTTTTTCTTACCTGAACTTCGCAGGCTAAGAATGAATAGGGCAGAGGTGTGGTTTCAACAGGACGGGGCGACCGCTCATACAGCAAGAGTTTCCCTGGCTGTTGTTCGAACTGCATTTCCTAATCGCCTCATTTCACGCTTCGGAGACCTTTCTTGGCCGCCGCGCTCGCCCGATCTTTCCATTTGTGATTTTTATTTTTGGGGGTATTTAAAATCAAGGGTATATGAGCGTAAACCCCGTACATTAGAGTACCTGAAGACAGCAATACGTAAAAAAATCAATTTAGATACGTTGCGAAACGTAGAATCAAACTTTCGAAAACGCTTTCAGCTGTGCATACGTGAAAATGGCCGTCATTTATTAGATATTATTTTTTGCATTTAAGCATATAAAATGGCATAGTTTAACTCTTAATTCTTTGAAAATAAAACTTATTCTTTCCTTAAATTTCAAGAGTTATTCTTTGTTGAAAAACGTCCGTTTCCCGTGACTCACCCTGTTTTTATATTAACTAAATTGTACTGATACTTACTCATGACTAACGTGTTCTCCCATCAGGACGTACTGGTTGTCTTCAGCGCTGCACCATCCCAACATGAAACTGATAAGAGTTGGGCAAGGGTATGCCCAAAATCCTTTATTAGAGACAATGGATTCGATGAAATATGGTGTCACTTTAGTATGATCACAAGCTAAAGTTTCTGTAAATAAAAATTGTTTTATTTGTAACAGTAGACAGCAAATATTCATTAAAAAAATAGTATCAGTTAAGTTTGTATCATTGATATACAGGGTGCTTTATAAATTAATGCACTTCAGCATAGGTTGAATCACCTCTACTTCATAATAGTATCCAAAGATACATTCGGGATGCTAGATCGATTTAAAAACACTATATAAGATACGATGTAAGTTATAAATTGAATAAATCGGAATATGAAATATTTATTCATGTACCAAGAGAAATACAGGGCATAATCATCCTAGTATCTTCTGTGGTGCAAACCGTTTTGTATTTCACTTTATACGAAATAAAAACTATTAAATGTCATAGATTTCACGTGTATTGATTTGTGGTTATGATGCTAGATATTTTCAAATATAACATCCCAAGTGTTATTATTTTCGGGTTATCATGGAAGCGGGCGTGAAAAGATTAATTTTTTATTATAAATATTTGGGGTATTATAACTAAATTATAAGGAAGTGAAATATAAAATTCTATATATGTGTGGCTTGTATGGTTATATACGACTTTTGTTAGTATAGAGTAGACTTAATCTTAAGAAGTAAGAAACACAAAAGGGGCAGGCCTAATAAATTATAATAATAATAATTTAAATTCCAAAACCAAATAAATCTTAACTTTTTTTTTCTTTAGTTTTGTTGGGTTTTTGCCACACTTCTGAAAAAATAATAAAGATTAATTAAATAAGCCCTTGCGCCAAACGGAACAGTCAAGGGTTATTTTCGAAACTAAGTTTGCCTAACCAAAAAATCTCACACTGAAAAAAGCAGATAAGTAAAAATAACAAAAATCACATCACTATCGCGCACTTCCGTGTTATTGACGTTTCGAAAATCTCTCTGTTTTCGTTCTCAAAATCGTAGTAAAATTTTTTAAACGTATGTCAAGTTTGACAGTTTAAAATTTGTTAACCTGCTTCCATAGAGATGTTAAATGATTTTTATTTTATTGTTACTTACTTCTTCTTGATACAACTGTAGCCAACAATGATCGATGTTAACTGAACAGTTAGACACACACTTATCTCCGTTCAACAAAATAATCGCGGTCTCTTTTAATTTTCTTTTTATTGCGTTATCTTCCTTTTCTAAAATTTTTGCCGAACCCCATTATAAAATTTTTACTACGATTTTGAGAACGAAAACAGAGAGTTTTTCGAAACGTCAATAACACGGAAGTGCGCGATAGTGATGTGATTTTTGTTATTTTTACTTATCTGCTTTTTTCAGTGTGAGATTTTTTGGTTCGGCAAACTTAGTTTCGAAAATAACCCTTGACTGTTCCGTTTGGCGCAAGGGCTTCTTTAATTAATCTTTATTATTTTTTCAGAAGTGTGACAAAAACCCAACAAAACTAAAGAAAAACTAAAATTATGCCACAAATAAATAGCTTCAGACAAAATCCTTACTTGTTTAACAATTTTTGATTTCATCATATGTTCAAAAACGCCTCCCTCCTTCCTGAATACAAGCTCATGCCTAGTATGAAAATACATGAATACTCAAATACGACAAATATGCGTGAAATAAGATATGTCACTTTATCAGTTCACATACGAACATAAACTTGTATTCACAAAGGAGCAATGCATTTTAAACACATTATGATGAAGTCAAAATTTGTAAAATAATTTACGATTTATTTGTTGTTTTAATTAAAATCCTATGATTATAATTTGTTAGGCATGTAACTTCGATACAAATAAAAAACGACCTGCCACTTTTGCGTCCCAACTGTAGGTATGTCTTATTCAAGAAAAACTGTAATTTAGCTTTCTTGATAATAATAATTATTAATTGCTGAACGATTCGTTAATTAGTTAATTAAACACATGTTTAATAAATAATTATAGTCCTTACTGAACACGGTATCGCTTCCGCACCCTGGCTGACTAGATCCGCCATTAATATAAAAGTCTGCGTGACCGTTGGGACCCCATTGTCCTAAAATTCCAGCTCCTGTGTGCAGGATATCCACAAAGTGCGCATCTGAGGTGTCCAAATCTCTAGACCTGTTTTGTCCCATGTAGAACACGATGGTTGGGTCTAATCCTGCAATAAAATGGATGCTACAATAAGTAATATATACAGGGTTTGTCTCAAGACGAGCAATTAAATTTGCACTGGTTTAAAATGCTACGGATAGTATTTTTCAACATGCGCAACATTCGAGATCCTCTCAAATATTCTCGTTGCCCAGCACGTCCAATGAAATTTAATTGTCAACAAATAACAGTCATATCTGAATATGAAAAATTATTGTGTCTCAGAATTTTTCGATTTTGTAAAGTAATTGATGTTAACCAAAACTGGATAAATATCTTACATTTAGAAATACTTATTAACTAACTATTGAGAGGTCAATGGATGAGCAGTTTAAAGCGTCAGTACTTGAATCGACGTTGTTAGACCGGTGTGAGTTCGAGCCCCGCAGCCGGTGACCGTATATCAGTTAAATTCGTGGAGACGATTGGCACCCTCTCTGGAAGATTGTTAGCTTGGGTCAATGTGAGAGATTGATACCAGTCGATATTTGAATACCCTCCTAATTAATGAGGTTTTCCAGGTTTCCCTCATTCCTGCACTGAATGGTGGTTAGAGTCCACCAACGTAAGTCGTTCTTGTGCGCAAATACGGCATGCTTAATAGTAATATGACCCCCCTCCCCTACCGCACAAGTCTTCGACCTTTGGCCTATAATCCTCCTGATTAGAATGAGGGGCAAAGATATTATTATATTATTAATACTTTAACATAAATTCTGTCTAATGATTGTTAAAATTTAACCTACTTTTATTAAAATATTTTTCATGGATTATTATTTTCTCAAAAATGGCTAATTTAGACTAATGACAAGTATACCTTTTTTATCTAAAAAATAATGTGCGTTTAAGATTTTTAAATAAAAAATGTGATAACGTTAGGACCAAAAAAGTTATACTTACATTTACGTCACAAATATGGAGTATGTGGCGCCCTCTAGGAAATACGTCAAAATAGACAACATATTATGAATTTTCATATCCAAAAACATCTATTTCCAAATATTTAAGTTGATACAGTCAAACACAGTGTAATTACGAGTATTACTAAAAATCACTTTTTAGATTGACACCTTGTATCTTTTTTATTATTTTATTAAGGCAGGTTAGCTTAAATCGTAATATTTTAAAGTGAAAGATCTAGTATGTCTTCATAAGCCTTTATTTTCGAATCACCCTGTATAGTTTCCAAACACACTTTTCTCGAATTAACATCAGACGGTGTCGTTTTAACGTCTATTATAGTTTTAAAATCTACACCACATATAGCAATTAATTTACATAAGATTTTATATATTTACACTGAGATTTGTACTATTGCAAGTAAATTATATCAAATATTAATTATTATTAAAATATATTACTCAAGCGTCTGAAAAATTTACCAAATCGCATTAGAGTACATTTTACGCATTCTTTCTGTTCGGACTTCCCTGACCCAAAAATAGTGTAAATTTGGTATCAGAGTGTTATCGAGAATGTCAAATTCACGCTATTAGTCAAAGCCATCCCGACATCCTTTGTCATACACAGTGGTATCGATTGTATTTTAAAAACAGAAAGAAATACAATACAATTTATGTACTTTATTTCAATGGAATACTAGGAAAACGACACTGTGGTGTAGTTGAAAGACTTTATAAAACTCCCAATATAACCTATTCTATTCTCTAGTTGCATACATTCTTTACTGTTTCATTGTACAGTTTATTTTATTTAATATTAATTCCGTTTTAAAATTGTTTACAAAAAAATGTGCGTGAATTAAAATTTCAACTTCGTAGGTGTGCCCGAAGATTTTCTAGAAAACTTTCTCCTTGGTGACTGATATCAAATCTAATTCTAACTTATCATCACAACTGTCTACTTTCCAAAGAAAACATATTCACGCATACATTTAAGGTTGCGTATTATTACGTACTTAATTCGAAGTTTGATATCAAACTTTCACTTTCCAATGATTTTCCCAGTATCATAACTGCAGCGCATTATTTCGAGATAAACACAGTGGGAATGAGAAATGGAACTGTAATTTATCGAGAACTGTACTAATGGTTTCACTGTCCAGGAAATGTTGTTATATAACTCTAATATGATGATTACATTATTGTGGAAAATATATTTGTGATAGGTAATTATTATATATTTTTATAGAGAACATTTTGATAGTATTTGAATTATTAGTGATGGTTATCATTAAAGTAGGATGGTATTCTAATAATTTATTTCGATGGTATTTATCAATTAATTATAAAATTGTCCCAAAATAAGTGTGAAAGTGTTTAGGATGAAAGTTGGCCTAGACATCTTGGCAATGTAGCAATAATCAATAAAATTATCTCTAAAAGATAAATGAAATTAATTAATATTTTAATTTTTACTACGTATTCTACAGCTTCTGAAAAAAAATAACAAAAGTAACGCAGAGGAGTTTATAAAAATTATTTGACACTTGCAAATTTTACCGCTATGTTAAACTTTTAAATTGAAACCGAAAAGTGAAAATTTCTCCATAAAATCGATAGTGATTGTATGTTATGTTGAACGGTTTTGGAGTTTCCTATTGATACTTTAAAAATTGTATATTTGACATTTTGCTCTCTCTCTTAAAGTAGGGGGAAGGGCGAAATCGTATATTCGAATACAAAAAATTTGGAAAATTCCCGGCTATATTAATCAATTTTAGCAGACTTACAATTACTATTATTATTACTATTACAAATTATAGAAGAGCAGGAGACTACTGTCTTATTACACTCAAAAAGAAGGAAACAGATGAAGTAACACATATTATCCTAAAATAAAGTAGAAAAAGAAAAACAAATATTTTAAAGTACAAAAAGAAAACAAAAATTTAGCATTCACATAAATGAACCTAATAATTGTTAAATAGACAACTATCATTTGAACAAGTAGACTGTTAACGAATCCACTATGTCCTTAGGTAATGAGTTACAGGTGTCAAAGATTCTGTTGCACAGAATATGTTGTCTGGTACACGTTTTGAAGTTATTCTTCTTTAAAGAATGTCCCCGAAGGGAGTGTATGTGTTGAGTGGAAAAGCTGTGCCTACCTTGCCAAAATTGAATTTTAAAATACGGTAAGTTAATATTACATCACCACTAAGACGTCGTTGATGAAATGTCGTGAGATCTGCAGATACTAAATATCATGTTAGGACGGCCGAGCAAGACGAAGGGAAAATCTAGTAAATCGACATTGAACTGTTTTCCAACATATCTTGGCCCCTGATAAGGTCAGGACACCACACTGCGTATTCATGATGATACAGCTTTCAGTAGCCGTAGTCGTAGACAAATAATAAGGCCAAGAACCGAGTCTTGTGGGACTCCACTTGTAACTGGTGCGTCAAGTCAGCTATCCATCTATTCAGGTTATCACGAATACATAGATGATTTAAAGAGTTCAAAACCGTTGAAACAAACACTTTCAAAAGGTATAGATTTTATGGAGAAAATCTCACTTTTCAATTTGTATTTAAAAGTTCGCCATAAAATTTGAAGGAGAAAAATAATTGCAATAAACGTTTTGGGGTTACTTTTGTTATCAATATTTTTTTCCGCAAGCTGTAGGACAAATAGTTTCCGAGATACAGCCGCTGGCCGACCTTAGCGGGACACCCGGTATATAGGTAAGATGATAAAGATTATCATGTCTTTCTGAGACGAGTATATTTTTATAATTCTGAGATTTTTGAGGTTGTTTGAATTTATTTAACAATAATACCAGTGTAAAAGCAAATTCACACTATCGTACTAAATCTGTATAAAGACAATTGTACATACAACGAAAAACAGCAACAACTTTTTATTGTACGTGATTATACTGACTGATGTAAAATCCAAACACGAGTTATCCGCTCAGATGCAGATCTTATCCCGTGAGTTTACTGTGATCTTACCTGTTATCCTGCCAAGCTTGCCGTCCTTAACGGGATCCAGATAATTGGCAACCAGTCCACCGATGTGTGCCCCTACGCTGTATCCTATCACGTGCAAATCATCAGCGCGTAGCCCTCTAGGATGCTGGGCCAAATAGTGGATCAACTGGGCTATGCACTTGGCGCAGAACCTTGGTGCCCACTCCATTTGCTGAAAGAAAGGTGAACGTTGGACTCGTATTTGATTTAACAGCTGGTTAAAGGGAGTGGTTGCATAATTAGCTAGTAACAAATGAGGGTGTGAGTTGGACGTTAAAGTAATTGACATGTGTATTGCGCCACAATGAAATATTAGAATGAAATACTATTGTTCTATATATATACACGAAACCATATGATTTTTTTTAATAACTCTCCTTGAACACTAATGTAATCATAATTTAAGAAAATTCTTAAAATGGATGTTCATGCAAGATAACGATCCTAAACGTACAAGGAGAAAAGTTAATTTTTGAAGCAGCAAACATCGACCTTCTTCTACAGTGATCCTGTCAGTCAACTGATATCAATGCTACTGTGGCATTTCAGACTGGTCCGAATAATATCTAATGTTAATCTGTTGTTGGGGTGTTGCTGAAAATACCTGATATATAATTCCGCTTATGCACTTTAAAAGATTAATAAACTCTATGTCTCATCATTGTAAAATGATAAAAGTACAGCTATGGCATTAAATATTAAAACAATAACACATTTGTAAATTTATTTTCCATCTTATATGTGATTAACTTTTTGTAATGCTGCTATTAATTTAAGAACAGATTATAAGCAGATGTTATTTATGTAAACATTAATGAATACACGTAGGATATACAAACACCTCTAATCTATTTGCAAGTAATATTTTTTCTAATATGGTTAAAGCATCATAATATTTACGAAAGAAAATATTAGCGAATACATGGCAAATATGCTAATTCTCCACCCTTGTTAAGCTTGCTACATACTATGCGTGTATTTGTGATTTATGACGCGCGATTTGGAATTCGTATTATTATGCCTATACGGGCCAGCATGGATATGAACCACACAGACCTGCAAAGCCTGCTCGCGTTATTTAATAGAGAATCGCACACTAGACCAGCACCTGCATGTACCTTCACCTGCAGCACAGTGTCATCTGGCGAAAGACTTGCAGTTCGTTTAAGCTAAGTAAATAGAGGTTGTTGATAAGCGAGGGTGTCCGACAGTTCAGCAACACAGTTCCAACTCAACTGGTCAAATCTTTCTAATAGTTTGAAACCAATCCCTGATTTTTGTGGGACCAGATCTTACGTCGGACTAGCGCGGCCAAGCATAGAAATTGCTAGCTGCCGACACGACCTGCAGTTATGATGGTTGCAGGTGACGGTCCATGTATGTGCTGGTCTAGTGTGTGATGTTCCATTAAATAACATGGGAACCTTCATGAACAGGCTTTGCAGGTCTGTGCTGTGCAAGCATAATCTGCCCGATCTTTTAGAGAAGGAGAAAGAAATTTAGGAACACTTACGTTTTTTATCAAAACAGTTGACTGGAATATTCACAAAAACAAGTGACGGTAATGCAGGCAAGATACATACACTACCTATCTTTAAATCGTGTGTAGATACTTGTTCGTTCGGTTCATGAACACCCTACACACTATGCATGCATGGTGGAATGCCAAGCATATTCAGATACTTATGAAAGTAATACCTAGATGTATGTTCTACATTGTTAGAAATGAGTTAAGAATTAAATAAACTACTGTTATAATTAATTTACATGGTCATAATTTACAGTTTTAAGCATGGAATTACGAATTATATAATATTCTATCAGACCGTTAACCATGTTTAAAATGAATTTCACATAATAAAGAATGGCAAAACGGACAATTTATATAACATATTTTTAATGGCTAGAGAATCAGTTTTTATTTAATATTGTTACAAAATTCGGATATCACAATAGTATGTACTCACATTCGCAATCATTATTTTATTTATCAATTATATTGGTACTCAAGCTTGACCGTAATTCATATAATTATTATTGAATGAAAAAAAAAACTGTAAACTAATCAGTATTTTTTTTATTAAAAACTGAGAAGGTACACATTTCAGAAAAATAAAAGTACCTTTAAAATATCAATAAAAAATAAGAATGTATAGGTAACTTTACTTTGTACAAATTATACCTAAGTACTTTATTCTTTCTTTAGACATATCATTGAATGAAAACAAAAAGTACTTACTGAATATAGCCATTCTATTCTCAGGTGTCTACGTGACATATCTAGAGAAATTTAAATCTTGAACAAGGTCAGTAGTATTCAATACATTGTTTTCTGATTTAAAAAAGCATAACCAAATCACTGATTATTCTATAATTTTATAAAAAATAAATTTGAAAGTATCGACATGCCTCAAAGTAATTGTTTTCCTTAAATTAAATAGTTGTTCTGTATGTATTAAATATTCTAAACCGGTAACCTTTCAAGGTTAAACAAAGTTTATATCGTCACTATTAAATAATTTTTCGAAAAGAAAACTTGTTGGCAATAAAAACACTGATTTTTTTTACTTTCACAGCCATTAAAGTATATCATTATATCATATACGAGTATTAGAATATTTTTTATACTTACTTTCAAACATGGTTCCTTGACTAGAGTTCCATAGTCAACTATGATCACGTTGTAATTTCCTCTGTAAAAATATGCATCCCTCATATCAGTACTCGGAGAATACATCCTTCCTCCCCCAAATCCATGAATGACTATTTTTGTTGGATATGCCCTGTTGAATTGACTGTTGTACAGAGAATCAAGCTTGGTAGTGTCCAGTAGTTCAGGATTTTGCTGGGTTCGTCTAAACATAGAAATGGTAAGTATTATTTTTCTTTATTAATACATAAATAAAGTGTGTTTTATTGTGGAATTTTTGCGTTTATTAAATATTTTGCGCTTTCATATATAAAAAATTGACTCAAATTATTAACAAGTAGAAAGTGTATACAAAATATTTTATGATCATTAGTGATAATATATATTAATTTATATAAGGGTTACTAAATTACCTAATTAAATTAATAATTGGTATTTAGTACACATACAGGGTGATACAAAATATGCGTCAAATGGCGTCAATACCGTAAAAAAATTTTGAAAAATCCTTCCGAATATTGAAATTCGATTACTTTTTGTAGGTATTAAACGTTTCTGTGGTATGACAGTTTATATTACTTTTTCAATTGTCAAAATGGCTTACGTGTATAACAACTCAGAGTTGATGGATATCGTTTTAATTTATGACAATGTAAAAATGCTTCAGCAGAACGATTGGGGAAGAGATGGAGGTCTAGGACGTCTACGGCGTATTGTAGCAGTGTGGCGTATCATACACGAGACTCAATTATATCCGTACCATGTACAGTGAGTGCAAGCATTAATACCAAGGGATTAGACGAGGAGGACCGGTACCATGGCCGCCACAATCTCCTGACTTTAAATCATTTGAATTTCTTTTTGTGGAGATATTTGAAAAATGAAATGTATCGCACCAAAGTGGATACATACTATTGATTATTAACACAAACATGTAGTTGCTATCAACAACTTACGAGTTCAAAACCGACAAGAAGCAGAAACATTTGTGTTAGTAAGACGGACCCAAAATGTTGTTTGTTGTAACATCAGGTATGTCAAACTATTTTATTAATTAAAACCACAGATTAAATCTATTAATAATTAATAACAATAGCGGCAGAAGCAGTTGAATTTGCTGTATAAAATCGCCGTTATAAAATGTTGTTTATTTCTTTCCTTGAGCATTTCTTTCCATTTTTTGCCCGGTCGCAGTGGAGCAGTTTCCAGTGCCGTGTATTTTTAAATAATTTCTTCATCAATGTCTTTTTTGATTTTTTTTACCCAATTGTATTTGTAAGAATCCCTTGTTCACTCAAACATTTTTTTAGATAACCTCTGAATCATCCTGTATATGTAGAAAAAAAAATATTGTAAAATTTACTACATCTTGAATATCAGTAAGAAGAGAGTAGTTAATTAGTATTGACGAAAAAAATATTATATCATCAATATAATTATTCCAAAGGCTGAATATGAAGTGAAACATTTCTAATTTCAAAAGCTTTTAATTTACAATTTTTATTCAAAAGCATACCATTCATAGTAATACCACTGTCAAGTTCTTTGTTTCATAGGTTTCGCCTATTACGATCGATGACCTTGTTAGGTTCCAATGTTACTAATAAAATGTCTTGCAAAACGAAGTGTACTGGCCTAGCTATGCTCAGGCTACAACGACTGCTGAACGATCTTGACTTACTAAATTGAAGTAAATACCACTTTTACTTGACCAGCCTTTAACAGCCTTATTACATAAAATGTTTACATGAATTCCTTAATCAGAGATATAAATAACTGAATAGAACCACCGATACTATTTTTTGGTATAGAAACACTTTGTGTAGAAGTCAAATGGAGGATGTTTAAAATAGTATTTACTTTATATTTGTGGAGACCTATAAAGTATGCGATACTGCACTTCGTTCGCAGACGACGTCATTATCAGGCGCACACTTAGGACGTTAAGTTAATGTTTGTAGAGACCGAGGTGCAAACATATATCTACAAAAAGATAAAATCAGTATCTTGTACTGGTAATTTATAATATCCAACATTATGCACATTAAGCTTATTAATTTACAAAACACTCTACATAACTAGGTACTAACTTGTAGTACTGGAATAAAACTCAATATCCAGCAACTGCTGTAAATGTTCAGGTATTAGGCTGTGGCGTTTGTCGTTAATAATCCATTTCGGTTTTGAAAACATGTGTTCAAGTATACAGATTTGGAAAGTGAGGATCTTGATGGTGAATTGTGTTTTGCCGCTTGCGTGTATTTGTGTCATGCTACACGCGTACTTCCACCACAGCGTGCTTCTACTGTTCGCATCAGGCAGTGTTGCCAGGTGGGAAAAATTCAGTGCATGAGAATAATTTTAAAGAAGCATGAGGTTTGGAGAAAAAAGCATGAGATGGCTTAATTTATCAAAAAACACCTCTTGACACAGCTTAATTTTTAATTACTTTTGTAATGCCATTTTTATTTCATTAAAAAGCATTGTTCTGCCATTTTATCATAATATTACATTGTAAGTAGGTACTTACAGGTACTTACTTAAAAGTTATTAACTACGTAACCTTTCTAATTTATTGTATTGTTAGGCCGGGCGAAGGTTGAGGCGCAGTTGACGTGACGCAGGGTGACTCACGGGTCGTAAAATCTGTTGTTTCCAGAAAATGTAGGTACCCTTACGGAATAGAGTTAAGAATCACTGCAATACAGCGTGAATAGAACACACACACCGCATTTCCATAGACTGTCATACCCGTTTATGTATTCATTGCTAATTATTAAGAGAGCAGTCTACAATAAAGGATATTTCAAGTACCCAAATATTGTAGATACCTACCTGTATCTATTCAATTTTGCCTTTATTTCTCGTTAGGTCTTTGTTTTGGTAGATTTCAAAGAGTAATTTTAATAATTTTATTATTTCTTTTTGTGTCTACTAAAAAGCATGAGATTTAGTAATCAAAATATGAGAGCATGAGACCTGGCAACACTGGCATCAGGTGACCGGACAGTTAGATTTGCAATGGCGAATTGGCGTTGGCGATACGGAACCGATTACCGTAGTAGTGGGGAATGCTAGACCAATGCACGTCGCCGCGCCTCTTATACTTCGTACCTTCCCTGGGATGAAGCGACAATTTCTACTTTCTCTGTAAAGATCCGCAATTTCCGATTCTGTATATAATTTTTGATGGATGGCACATTTAGTCTGGGTTCAGAAAAATGTACTTCTTTGCCATCAAAAAGATTTACTGTACGGCATAAAGTCAAGACATCCCGTACTATTTTGGAAAATGGATTAATTTTTTTAATTTCACGCATTTAGCACTGAGTAACTGGGGATAACAGTGAAATAAATTGTAGCAAATAAAAAATATTATTTATCGCGTTATTTATTGAATTTTCTAATGCTGTAACAATTGCTTCAAGACGGCGAATAGCTGAAGGTATCCGTAAATAAATAAAATGTATGTATGCCAAATCTTCGCGATTTCTAGGATCGTTAAATATGCGTTGAGCATATAAAATAAAAGTAGCATCACTTGAGTGTAGCCGCTGTAGAATATTTTTCATGCCATCAAAATGAACGTAATAAAATGGCATTGCTTCTAACTAGGTATCCCAACGTACGTTTCCATTACAACTGTTTTGGTTTACGAGTAGTAACCTGCTCAATTCTCTAATGCAGTGAAATAAATTTGAGTGGGTATTCATTCCACTGAAAAATAATCCTGAGTATATTATTATGTGTACTATGAAGCTTTATATTCCTTTAGCAAAAACCATGTGAAATAATTCCCCAATTTATTATGGGAAATAACTACAGTGAGAATGGTCAAAAATATAGATTTATATTTTCTTGAGATTAGCTGTACTGATTCTTTACCACTTCTAATACTAAAAACATGTTCATTCTCTATACCAAATAATTATACTAATTATAAAAAAATGTTCTGCTGCATGCCAAGTGCTTTAGGATCGATTGACCAACAATTAATGGCAACTGCTTTACGACTTTGGTCAAAAGGAGACAACAATAGTTGAACTAGTCATCAGGAACACAATATCCTTGAAAACAATTTCGTAAAAACAGTTTATTTCTTTAAAATTATCATATTTTATTGACCTCAAATCCTGAAACACATAAAATAATACGCGCTCATTCAAGTAGAATAATAATGATCATTAAAGATAGTAATTTGTTGCGTACATATTGGATACTTAATTAAATACCTTTTAAGTATGCCGTCGGATGTCACTTTTGTCTATATTTAGTACTTTCTCCGGATAAACAGTGTCGTAACGATGTAACACTCGTAATTTTTTATGCAAAGCTTACTCAGCCGTGATAATGATGAGTCTAACAACTTGCTGTACGTAAAATTAAGGTTGCAATATCAGTACGCGTAAATAAATATAAACATATACACTTTAGTACTTGTAATTGAAATTACTCATATGTCGTATTTAGGTTCCAAGAAAATATGTTTTACTAGAAAATAACAAGATGTCCCAATATTTTTTCAATTTGGTAGTTAATCATCAAATAACATTTTTTAGCACCATGCAATAGTATATTACATACCAAGATGGAAAGTGTTTCATTCTCATCGAGAGAAAAGGATGGTGATGAACCATTTCTCGAGACAAGAATGAAACTTTTCACCGAGGTTTGTATACTATTGTATTTACACCATACATTTTAAATGCAAGTAAAGGTTTTTGTAACAAAAATAGTTACGTGAGAAATTAACAAACTGTATACATAATCGGATTACAGTGTAAAAAAACGTCAAGTTGACATTTTGACAAAGGTTCCTATGATATTCTTAAATTAATTGCATTTTTGATGGATTGTCATCAAAAAAGTTTTCGAAGACAATGAGCGATTCAGAAGAAATTATTTGTACTCCTCCTCAACTGAGAGAAGCCGCTGAAAGTTCGGAAAAAGATTTGTTACCTAAGAAAAGTCGTGCAAGGTACGATAAAGTTTATGATTATTTACTATATTAGAAAAGTATTTTAAGCTAATATATATCAAATCTCCTACAATTCCTATCAATGAAGTCATATGTATGCTCTCTGATACCAAACATCTAGGTATGTTAATGAACAATTCCAGAGACAAGGCTCTATTCAATAATTATCTAAAAAAATTAATTAAGCTAAATTTACTAATCTGGTTTGATGAAAACATCCTATAAATATCTAAGTACACTTTTGAAAGTAGTAGTTTTACACAATATTGTTAATACGATTACATAAAGGGTAATTTTTTTTATCAATCAAGTAGGTCGTTTAAATTCATTGACAGGTTAGTCACTCTGATATTGTCGATATTTAATTTCTTAATTTCATTGTTAGATATTTGACGCAACTTAAAGGAGGCCACCTGAAGAAGTAATCCTAAAAATGCAGAAATAGGTTAGATCTCATCTATTGTGGTTGAATTTTCGAGCTTTAACAGTTTCAAAAGTGAACTTAGATATTTATAGAATGTTTTCATTGAACCAGATTAATAAATTTAGCTAGATTAATTTTTTTAGATACTTATTGAATAGAGCTTTGTGGAATTGTTCATTAGCATACCTAGATGTTTGGTATCAGAGAGCATACATATGACTTTCAAGAGTTGGTACTAGCAAAAAGAAAAACAAAAAGCTGTTTCTGAAACTCTTGTGCAAGTATATTTTAGTGAAATTGTCAAAATTAAAAATCGTTAACCCTTTGTTTCATTCACTCACTGTTGCGTACTAAGCAACTGGTAAAGATAAAGTGAATATCTTCAAATGCTCAAAGTATTGGCATTTTTGAATCCGACTGACAAACTGTATAAAATTAAATGGACTGATGTTAATGTCGTGGAAAATAAGGTTCATATCGAAATTCCAACATCAAAAACCTACCAGTCAAGAGTATTTATAGTGACTAATGAGGAATGGGTAACGTTAGTTAAAACATATTTGAACTTCATTTAGACGTTTTAAATGAAAACTTCTTTTTACAATTAAGACTTGGTAAAATCACTCGCCAGCCATTTGTCCACAATTCGATAAGTCAATTTCCCAAAAAATTGCAGTATTTCCAAAGCTTCCGCATTGTGAAACATACACGGGACACTGCTTCCGAAGAACGGTCATCACACTATTGGTAAATAGCGGTGGTGACATTCTCCAGTTGAAGAGATTAGGAATGGAAATCTTCCACCATCGCGGAAGGGTACGTCGACAAGTCTACAAAATCTCAGGTTAAAATTGCCACAAAAATATCTGACGAAATGCCAAACTCCAGTACTAAAAACATTATCATTTCTACGCAGGATGTTCAGCATGGATTTACAATTTCTGTTGCCGCTTATAACCAATCGATTGTTACAATTCATTTAATAAAATAATTTGTAATGCTTAATGTGAATAAAATTTATTGATGTTTTAATGTACAAGATATATTTTTAAAATATTTTGGTTATTCAATGAATGTTGACACTTTCCACGCTGGTAAATGTCACTTTCCATCTGGATATATGTCAAAGTCAGAAATATGTTTCTTTGAAACTTACTGTAAGTTTAAAATATCAACATTACATAGTTAAATGGTTGTAAATAATAGTTATATACGCAATAAGTGGGATATACACATTATTACCGTACGCTTATAAGCTTCGTACAACCACGCCGTTGGCTGAAAACTCACAAATCTTCTTGTAGAACATATGAAAGATGAGGGATTATGTATCCAAGTCATGATACGCAATACCAAAACAAAAGTGTTCAGAGTTTTTTGTAACATCTGGATATATGGATGACCTGTTCACTTCTTTCTGCCATATAAAGTTGGTAAGTGTGCCAAACAATCTATTAGCATAACACTATCGGCAGTGTACCAAAACTATTTGCATTTGCATACTGGGCACTGCTTTCGGCGATTTTCAACCTCCCTTTTAGCTGATTTAGGGACAGATCTTTTCGTTAGAAAAAGACACAATGTCTTAGAATTATGCATAACTCTGTCGCTGAAAACTACACAGAAATTTCTACTGAAAACGAGAAGCGAACGGCTATGAAAGTTCTAGTCAAAAGCTAGAATATTTCCTTGAAAGACCGAAATTATTCTCTCAACATACAAAGTTAATTTATCAACAGATTTTACTGTCAATAAGAAAGCGATAAAATTAATCTCTTAAAAAATGTAGAATTTAAGTGGTCAACACTGAATAAACAATGTCAAGACCATCTGTCCATTAATTAACGTTGTTGAGTAAGATATGCTAGATATTAAACAACTAATTGATCCTGGAGCAAAAATAATTGAAAGAATTCATACTAGAAAACATTTTTATTGAAATGGACATCAGAGATTTAGTACAAATAGATAATTAAATCAGCATGTGAAGCATTATCTGAAACCCTATCATCAAACATTTGAGAAGATACCTACAGTAATAGTCAAATTCTATTTACTGTGATAAGTGAAATTAAAATATGGTAACGTAAGAAAATTATTTGGTGGTCTACGAAGGATCATTAAACAGTGACTAAATGTTAAAAATATTTTTATACCGAGTGTATGAAAACTACATGGCAATATTACTAGGGCTAATAGAACATTGAAAAATAAGTGGGGTTCGCTTAATAAACATATTATGTCCTAGAGCCATCAATTCTTGAGATACAGGGTGTGCGAGATAATTTAAAAAAATCTAATTTTGAATGTAATTTTTTTAATAACCAACAGATTAAAATTTGACAGGTACGTTTTTAGTGGTGCGGAACACGCTGGTGTTATTATTATTTTTTTATATAAAGTAGAAGGCGCTAGTTGCTAACATTTTCGCTTGGTTTATGTAAAATTTAATATTACACAAAAGGGGTGTTCTTAGTAAATTTGTGAAAAACGCACAGTTTTACAGTGATATGTCATATTTTGTATAAAAGAAATTACGGTAAATAGTTTATTTGTTTTGAATAGTAATTTGATACTTTAGTGAATATTGTAATCTAGATTATTCTGCTCTACTTGTTCTACCACATAATAATAATGGTAACTTATACCAGCAGTGCAGATGTGCAGTAACTTTTGAGGAGATGTTATAAGGATGCTTTACAGCACCCATAAAATATTCAATCGTTTTACTTCGGTACCTTTGAATATCAAGCTAGAGAATAATCAACATACCAGAGTTTCTCTTATTCAAAATATGACATATAATAATGAAAGGCTTCGAGGTTTGACTCATACACATTTTATAAATAAATACTATTACAAGGATCACCTGGTTGACGTTACCACAGTTTGTTTGCATTTTCTTCGGAAATGGTGCATTTTTAATAAATTACTACGAACACCTATTTTGTATAAAATAAAATTTTACATAATATACTTAACAAGGCTTAGAATGAAAAAAACTGAACTTAAAAAAAGTTGAAGTATAAAATATCAGCGGAAATGCTAGACTAGCTCCCTACTTTACAAAAAAAAAAAACAATAAACAGCAGCGTGTTCGGTACGACCAAAACGTACTTGTGTCCAATTTTAATCAAATCTGTTGGTCAAAATTTCATCCAAAATTTGATGATTTTTTAAAACTATCTCACACGCTCTGTATCTCAGAAATATAGCTCTAGGACGTTGGTCCCCAAACTTTTTTCTCCCGTAGACCACGTGCCAATTGTTTTGTTTTGGGTAGACCTTCCTAATATTGATTATTAAATTGCGTGTAGTTAATAAAATAATTGTTTACTATGAAATTAATAAAAATTCTTAGACAGTTTGATGTTTGATATATGTATAGGAAAATAAAAACAAAAATTTCAATAACGAATGTATAACAATCATTTTATAAGTGAAACGAAATAGGTTGATTGACCTGAATAGAATATTCTAACAATTCAAAGCAATTCAGTTTTTTGTTTCATCCGTCGACGGAGAATGATCCCATTATCGATCTCGAATTTTCCCATGATTAAAGCATGGAGTTATAAAGTTCCCCAAATCTAGCTCCAGATCTTCATCATGTTTCATAAGCATTTATGTTTCTAAATAAATAGAAAAAATAAATTTTACTTTATAGGTAATTTATTACTGTTATAAGATAGTAGATATCTATTATTTAAGTGCATATATACTATTTATATTATGTGTATTATACCATTTATGACAAGCCAAAATTTTGGTCACGACCTTCTTAAATAGGATCGATTCTCGTGGAACCCTATCTGCATCTCATGCAGAGCCACTTATTTTTCAATGTTCTATGAGCTCTAGTAATATTGCCATGGCTTTTTGAAACACTCTGTATAAAGTATGAGATCATCACACTCAATTTAGAAACGCTTCAAGAAATTGCCATGTTTGTCTAATTTAATATATTACCTCGTGTAGAGATAGAACTGGATTTGCTTGTGTGGACATCTGTACGGTTTTGGAATACACGAAGTGGTGTTAAATAGATCAGACACCGTTTCTGGTTTTTTTCGTCCTTTGGATCGTTGTGCATATATTCCTGGAAAAAAAGAAACAATTTTAGAAAGAAATAATTCTACAGGATGTAACAGAAAATCATGTTATCTCACTAACGGCCTATTTTTGGCGGCAAAATATGGTTATATTACCCTACTATATTACAGGGTGTTAAAGTTCAATTTTAAAATTGTTTTTTCGCTATAATTTCTTTAAGGTTTCACTTATCATTGAAAATTTGTAGAGATACTTCTTGTTATTAACCAAATCCTCAAGGGTATTATTGTAAACGATGACTAAAAATCAAACGCAGAAACGGGGGAAAGGGTTATATCATCCCCCCCATATTTTTCTGACTTTTGCCTATGGATGATATTTTACGTCATTTCGACATTTTTACGAGTTTCTCTGAACATAGGGTTAGTCAGATATACCATGTTTACACGAATAAATGACTTTTATCAATGTAAATTCGTTTATTAACGCATTATCTTCCTCATCTTGGATTAAATGTTAAATAATATTTACGTTTAATGTTTCCAAATCGATGAATTGGATGTGGAAGAGATGTCCCTATTCAGCGGCCGCCACGCTCCCCAGATTTTAGTATATTGATCTTAAGTGTTTTTAGGAAATTTATGAAGGACGACGCTTATTATAAAATCATATATTTATTTTTTTCTATATTCAGAGGCTTCTGTATAGAATAAGTTATTATTTCTTTGTAATTTGAAATTAAAAAAAAATCAAAAATCGACTTTATCTCGAAAACAAAGGGATTTACTAAAGTTCGCTAAGAGTAATTAAATATTCTAAATAAAATTTTACATTATTATAGACGTCAGAAAAAGTGGGGGAATAAAATAATCCCTTCCTCCCGTTTCTAGGTTCGTTTGTTATGCATCATTTACAATAATACCCTTGAGAATTTGGTTAATACCACGAAGTATCTCTACAAAGTTTCAGGGATTCGTGAAAACCTGAAAAAATTATAGCGAAAAAACTATTTTAACAAATCAACTTGAATACCCTGTATTAAGGAAGGCATTTTTGCATATAGATAAGTAGAGTTAAGTCGTCACATTTTGTTACGCAGTTAGCTTAGCTTTTTTGTTACATCCTGTATAATAAATACTTAATATTTAAAAAAATACTAGATAAGAAAAACAGTTTATATGTAAAATAAGAAAACATTTTTATAAAATAATATAAAAAATTGTGAAGGCGTTTGATACAGAGCCACGAAACATGACATCATCATTAAGACAAAAATTTAACAACACTGAATATTTTGTAAATTTGAACACTGCTTTTAAGTAAAACCACGATCAAGTGTCCTCAAGGATATTTTAGAAAATATATCACGAAAGTGGAACATATCTTCATGGGATATTGACCATTTTCGATATTACTTAATTCAAAATGATGCCTTAAAGAGGGGATTTACAGCATTGTATAAATAAATTTATTTATACAATGGTAGTAGTAATAAATTTGAGACTTTATCTTCAAATAAAAGTTTAAATATAAGATTTAGAAATAATTTTACAGTGATACATATTTTTACTATTGACTGTGTAGGAGGTATCTACCACTGTGTGTCATTTTTTCCTTTTTTTGTAAACTACAGATATTTGGTGTACTTGTGTCTTTCTGTAATATCTATTAAGAAGCGTAATATTTCATTAATATTACGCTTCTTAACAACCTTGATTTAGACGGAACATTAAACATGTTATTGAATCTAGTCTATTGAAGAAACACTGTAATTTGGAAAAAAGTACAAGTGACATTGAGATTTGTTGATAGCTTAAGTTAAGTACGTGGCATATTATGACGTAATCTGTATCTATATCAACAGTTTTCTGCAAACTGAAAAAATTAATTAGAATGTTGTCTTAAGCCAACGATATTTGCATTTGTTTTTTATAACTACCTACTCATATATGGATCAAGATTCTAGAACAATTCCTTTTATATTTCACTGCACAGTTTTTTAAATTTAAAAGTGCTTAGTAAACATTTATTCAAGTATTAAAAAGTTAATTAGTTTTCTATAAACAGAAATGGAAACAGGCCTATACAAATGGTATTTATTATCCGATTTATTTCGGTATATTTTCTAAAAAATAGCGCAGTAAAAACTTGGTTCTAGCGCAAAATATTAACATTTGATTTATATTTTCAAGACCTATTTAGAATTTTTATCACTGTCAAATTTCACAAATTCTCCTAAATTGAATTTTCCAGTGTTCAGAATGTGTAAAATTTCCGTGTTAACAGTTTTACATACTATGGTTTTTTGCATTCTGTGTAAACTTAATACACCTCTGTGTTCTATATGCCTACTCCTCCCTGGTTGAGCACAACTGCGCAGCTGCAGTATATCACGTCACTACGCCATGTTGATCGTGTAGCGTTGTTGTGTTCAGTTAACTTTCGTTCGCGGTGTTCAAATGAAGAACATTTGAATTTATATAAATGTTTGATCAATGAAAATGGTAAGTACCTACCTGTCAAGCTATAACAAATATTGCTGATAATTGTGATATATTGTGATATGTGATATTAAAGCTTCATTCACATAAGATTAGTGCAGTTGCATTGGTACTGCAGAAAAGTTATTAAAAAGGGCGCCGTATTCTTGAAATAGTGTTTCCTACAAATATAAATAATTTTAGACATTTAATAACTGAATAATCTAGGGTTTAGCAAATAATGGGAATGTTAACTCATCCCACCTGCAAATATTCAAAGATACTGAAGTAAAACGACGCGAAATACGGATGACTTTTGTAACGTTCAGATAAACTTAACACTTACGCCTTTGTACTGCAGTTGTATGGCAGAAGCTAAAAGCATTTTAGCTTTTACCAATCCTTTTCCAACAATCATACAAGGACCGATCAGAAAACAGCTTTTTTGACCATAAACAGAAGATTCATATTTTTGCAGGTTAAGTTTTTAAATTAGGTTCTAATTTAGATATTTAGTTTGGAATTAATTTGTTTTAAAAAATGGATAAAGAGGACTGTTTGGTTAAGAAACAGTTACTTTTGCTGCTCTTATTCGCAGCGACGTCAATATTTATAAAAACTATACATGCAAAAAAAATGAAAAGAAAAACTCGGATATGGTGAGTGCAACCTATTAACCGCAGAAAGCACATGCAAGGTGATTTATATAATTAATATAAAAAAATGCGAAATGAGAATGCCGATTATTTTTTCATTACACCTGAATGACAGTGGCAATGTTTGATGACTTGCTGAAATTAGTGGAGCCTCATTTAACCAAACATTCAAATAGACCATCTATTCCTGCTGATTGTAGGCTTTTAATTACTATTCAGCAAATGATAAAAACCAACAATTTCCGTAGATAGGGACGTAGTTGACAAAATATAAACATAACCTCTTCATCTGATTCATCTGAAGGTCAGGAATCTTGAGTTTTTGCATGTCGCCAACTTACAGCGGAAAAATTCCCCAACTTCTTAAGTCTACAGTAATTTTATGTAAACAGAGTAAATAATATTTAACACCATACAATTACAATACAACAGTACAATTGCAGTGCAATTGCACTAACGTTTATCTGAACGTTACTTTAGACTAATTATGTACTATATTACTAATATTATAAAATATTTTGTTAAGAAAACTTGTTTCATGTTCAGTTGAACTGAATTATATATTTTTAATAAAATCATAAGGAGTAAAATATATTTTATGTTATTATTACTGTAACATCATAATTCTGAAAACACTATAATATATTGATGCAGAAGCTCACCCACCTTCTTAATTTGTTATGTTCCTGTTTCCTATTGAAATTATCATTTTAGAAATGTTTTATTTTGACATTTTCTAGAACATTTGAAGCTATATACTTCTTGGTTCGAGATACGTTCTTGACGCCTGGGAAAACATAGAAAACGTCAAAATAAATGTATTACAACAATTGTAATTTCAAAAGTAAACAGGAACATAATTAACAAACTAATAAGGTAGGTGAGCTTCCATATCAATACCTATATTATACAATATAATTAACATGTTAATGTGTAAAGTCTACACCGTTAACAAATAACACTGAGTGTGTAAAAGTTACACTTAACATTATTTGTTATATTAACACAGTGAATTCTGTTAACTCTATAACACACTGCTACATACAGAGAGCTGAGTTAAAATATACACAATCCCGAGTGGACCTCGAATAACACAGTATTGTGTTCTTTTCTGTTAAAATTTGTAATTATTTTTTTGCAGTGTAAATATCATTTTTACAAACCTGTCTCCATTTGAAATTGGTTACACTGTAGCTTATTCTAAAGAAACTACATACTACAGTTAGTACATATTTCCATATTACAAAATAGAGTTTATATTTTTGCTAATATACAATGCCTTGCTTGAAATGGTAATTGAATTATATTCACTGATAACGTGGTGGATTACAATTACTCCTAATAAAACGTCTTGTGGCGCGACTGTTTAATTCTTATTTCCTGTTTATATAGTTTGTGGTACGATTATCTACTACAAGTTAAAACACTGCCAATGACAATGTCTCCATCAGTTTTGCAAGATAAGAATTTCTATAAAATCCGTCTGTGGTTTGCTCTGCCTTGACCGTATATTTTCAAGTTCTAGTCTTGAAAATATAAATTATTTCCTAATCTGAACTGGTATCCGCTTAAATCAGTCATTACAGAAAAAGTTAATAAATAAAATAAGAATTTTTCTAATTTGACTGGTCGTACAAAAACTTAACAAATTTTAAAAAGATCTGCCGAAAACAATATTAATATTAAAATGGTGTAGTAGGCAGATATCTATTTTGCATTGATGCCTTCATCTGTTATTCAGAGACTTCAACAGTTGATCAAGAACGTGTACTTGAAATTTGAAGGTAGAGTCACATTGAAAATATCAAATTTCATTATATTTCATGCACAATACAAGGGTGATTCCAAAATTCATGGGTAGATTCTTACACAGTAAAAAATAACATGACCCCATTTATGAGTGAAATTATTTTGGTTTTAAAATTTAGGTAACGAAATATGTTAACAAAGAAATGAGCTAATTAACACATTTTGCTTGGAGAGATGGTTTGTGAAAGAACAATGAATTATGTTGACAATATAACTCAGTTTTGTGTTTGTAGTAACACATAGTTCAATAGCTAATAAATAGCTAAGTTGTGTCTATTATTTTAACACAATCGAGTGTGAATTCGTTTCAACAACCAATTAAATTAAAACTGTTACTTTTATTAACAAGTTTAACTCGGAAATGAATATTGAGCTATGCGGCTTGGTTTTGTGTCTTAATATTGAAGTATTTTTAATAGTAATTTATAGGCCTCCTTCTGGAGATCTCAATACGTTTTTGGCAAACCTGCAGGACTGCTTGAATTTCGCTAAGGAAAAATATGACCACATAGTTCTATGTGGGGATCTTAACATCGATTTTAATTCAAATTCTCTTAATAAGCAGATATTATCTGACCTTTTCGACTCGTTTAATATCAATACTTACCTAAATAAACCCACACGCATTGTAGGTAATGTACATGGTGTGATATCGAAATCTGCCATTGATTATATGGTAACTGATCTCCCGCAAACCTTGATTGATGTTTACATGTGTTGTCCAACTATTGCTGATCATACTGCCCAAGTTCTATGTGTTAAAGATATTCTGCCACTAACCAATCAACTCAATAAACAAACTATTAATACTCGCTTCATCAGCGAAGAGAATATAGCTAAATTTCAGTATCTTTTATCTAAAAGTGACTGGAATTTTATATACAGCACGGACCTAAATTCGGATAATATTAATGAAGCGTTTAAGAATTTCTTAGACGTCTTGTTAACCCAAATTGATGCCTCGTTCCCGCATGAAACTAAAAAGATTACTCCTAAACATATAAATGTGACGGATTGCAAGAATTGGGTTACGCCTGAAATCAAACGCAACAGTGAATATTTAAAAAATCTGCATTGGCTCGTACAACGCTATAATAACCCCGACCTTACCTATTTTTATAAATGCAGAAAGCATGAATATAATAATCTTATAAAGAGCGCTAAACGAGAATATTTTCTGCTAGAATTTCAAATGCTCCAAATTCCACCAAGGAAGTTTGGAGGCTAATTAAATCGGAGCTACAAACTGAAAATTCACGGAGGTCTAAGATCGAATTAAATATGAATGGCAAGGTCACTGATAACCCGGAGGAGGTGGCAAACTACTTTGCTAACTACTTTGCTACGGTTGCTGTTGACAAAGTAAATGATCATTTTGGTGCTAATTTATCTGATGAGTGCACTTCTTGCGAACTTGGTGATCAATCCATTTTCATTTATCCGGTAACTCCCGATGAAATACGGCAAGTTATAGCCGATTTAAAAAACAAGCAAGGTTGTGGTCCCGACGGATTGTCTACCAAGTTTGTCAGGTACTCAAGCGACTACATCATGGAACCTTTATGTATTTTAATTAACGCATCCTTACACTCGGGAGTCTTTCCCTCCATATTTAAGATTGCAAGTATTATACCGATCTTCAAAAAAAATGATCCTTTGAACGCTGAAAATTATAGGCCGATATCAATCTTAAGTGTAATTTCTAAGATTATAGAAAAAATTGTATTTAATCGCATAATGTCTTTTCTAAGATCTTTTAATCTGTTAACTGATAATCAGCACGGGTTTCGAAAAATCGATCCACTGACACAGCTACCATCCAGTTTTTGCAGTTTGTTCATGATGAGTTGGACAGGGGTAAGCTCGTCATTGGTTTATTCTTTGACCTATCGCGCGCTTTCGACTCACTTAATTTGTCTTTTGTTAAAGAAAAACTTTCTAAGATTGGTATTCGTGGCACTCTGTTAGATTGGATTATGTCTTATCTAACAGATCGATCTATTCAGGTAAAAATCGAGGAATGTGTATCTAAAGAACATGCCTTAGGTCTGGGCGTTCCCAGGGCTCTGTGCTGGGCCCACTGATATTTTTACTCTTTGTGAATGATTTACCATCTTCTATGTCTAAAGGTAACATAACCATGTTTGCGGACGACAACTCTTTTGGGATCTCAGCATCTAGCCTTGTGGAACTCCTTGACAGCTCAAATACCGTTATGCGTGAATTCGTTGACTACTGTAACAAAAATAATTTAATACTAAATATTGATAAGACGGTGTGTATGTATTTTCGCAGAGAAAACCAATACCGGATGATACTCAGTTACATTACAATAACACCTCAATTCCTTTTAGCCATAACACGAAATTTTTGGGCATAATTTTAGACACAAAACTGAGCTGGGACAACCAAATCGATGAAGTTTGCAAAAAACTTAATAAAGCTTACTTTTGCATTCGTAAACTAAAGGAGACGTTAAGTACAGAAGCTTTATTAAATGTCTACTACTCCATGGCATATTGTCATATCTCTTATAATATTGTATTATGGGGGAGAGCGAGGAACTTGCAGCGTGTTTTTGTTTGCCAGAAACGTATTATAAGATTGATCTTTAATATTGCTCCCACTACTTCTTGCAAATATTCTCTTTGTAAAGAACAAAATTTTAACAGTCCTCCATCTATCTTTTACTCTATTGAAATATATTAAACTCAATATTACCAAGTTCAAAACAGCCGCTAGTTATCATAACTATGGCACCCGCCATGAAGATCTGCTGACTATACCTCACCACAATACTACTCTCTTGGAAAAATCGCCGTATTACTCCGGCATTAATTTCTTTAACAGACTGCCTAATACGATCAAAAGCACCAACAACTTCATCAAATTTAGATCGAATCTTAAACAGTTTTTATTGGAAAAATGTGTTTACTCTTACAATGAATTTTAATCTTTGTTTTCTGTCTACTATGTTTTTTGTCGACTATGTTTTATATGTATTCTTTTAACTTTACATTATCTTCTTATTATTGTGAGAATTTTATGACGTTCACATCTGTTTATAACAGCCTAAGTGATTAAATAAATAAATAAATAAATAAATAAATAAATTGTGTTGATTTCAAGTAAATTTTACTCAATTTTTTTACGGTGTATGGTAACAATATTGTGATATAGCTGAATATTCTTTAGTTCAAAAGTTGATAGTTAAAAAGATATAGGACATTAAATGTAAAATAACAGGTATTTTAGTTCCTTTCATTTATTTCTTAATATGTAATAATAAATATTCATTCAAAATTTTGATGTTGGGCTTCTTTGCATCGTGTTGAAATCTGTTCACGTTTAGTTCTACTTACTTCATAGAGAATGCCAGCTTTGGTAGATTGAATGTGTTAAAAGCGACAGAAGTTTTTGTGTTAAAAAAGTTGGAAGTTACTGCAGCTGGCACTTTCTATAAACTGTAACCAAACTGTGAGCAAATTTCAATTCAACAAATCTCAAAATTTGGATTTGTTGAAATAAATGAAAAAAAAAATAATATTACACATCTCTTTAACTATCAACTTTTAGACGAAACTAAGTTGGGCTAAATTGCAATATTACCTTAAGAATCTGCCCATGTATTTTGGCTCATTACCTCCCCTTAGCCTGTATCATTAAAAGCTATATAATTTTTATATACGATTAATAAGCCGAGGACACATTGATCTGATGCCACGCCATGTGATACAACGTCAGAAATATCTGACACCGTCTATTCTTATGTATTTTTATATATTGTGTGCACACTGCTCTGGCGCTACACCACGCTACGCCACGCCATGCCATGCGTGTCGCAAATCCCCTCTTGTTAGATTTTCATCACGTCGGGTGGTGTAACGTGGTGTCGCGTGGTAGCAGTGTGCACGTGAATATGATTACACAAGCATAAAATAATAGAAAATATTGACAAAATTTTGTTATTTTCAAGATTTGCGAGCATGAATGTCTCTATAGTATAAAACGTAAGCGCTATAGATAACAAATTATGAGAGGAGAAGCTTAAGAACAAATTACATAGGAAATGTTTCTCGCATCACATTGTTAATGAAACAACATAAATTTTAACGAGTCTAGCTAAATGGATTAGGGTACTTAAATGTATTCATTCTCGACTCACAATTTGAGTTTGGCCTTCTTCTGATATGAAATGTTTCTTAAATTGATGGAATTGTCGAATGTAACTTAACGTGGCACTGCATGGCGTGGTAACAGTGTTCACATAGAGTACATACCACACCACGTCACGTGGCATGTCGTTGCATGGCGTGGCGTGGCATCAGAGCAATGTGTCTCCGGCTTTAAAAGAATAATGAGGGATTTGAAGCTATAGCATATACCTAATGCACTTTTAAATGTAGTGTTTTTATACTTATTTAGATAAAACCAATCAGAGTAGAACTTTTTTTTTATATTTAGCTTTGAATTTAAATATTAGCTTCCTAAAGAAAATATGAAAGGTTTTCTAAATAAATAAATTGTGCACAAAATAGAAACAGGTGAATTTTATGCATCTTCGTTAATGTTTTCCTTCCTGTATTTTAACGCTATTTGTACTTTCTAAGACCTGTGTTCTTCAGAATGTATATTGTCACCAAAATGCCGGCAAATTTGTGACAAAGTGACATGTGAGTAAATAGAAAATTTAATATAGATTCTAACAATTAAAATAAAAAAATGATCTTATGTTTTTAAGAACATCACCCATCAATCAATAGAATACAGTTTAGAGTAAAGTTCGCCGTAAAATGATCAAATTTATGGTATTTTTAGGTACAGAAATCTCGAAAAATAAAATGCGTAGAACAAAAGTAATATCAAACACAAAATTCTTGATGTTTTGTTTATCATTTTTCTACCAAAAAATTTGTTGGTTAGACCTCTTTCCGTCGTTATATATTCTTTTTACTTCGGTATCTTTGACAAAATGTGGCATGAGTAAACATTCCTGTTATTTGCTAAGCTCTAAGTTATTCATTTATTGAATGTCTAAAATTATTTGTAGAAAGTAATTTTAGATGTTTAGTAACTGAATAATATAGAGCTTACCAAATAACAGGAATGTTTTCTCATGTCATCTGCGAATGTTCAAAGGTACTGAAGTAAAATGTATATAACGACAAAAAAATGTATAACCAACAAATATTTAGGTGCAGAAACTTTTCTAAATACGTATTTTTTTTAACTGTAAATGTAAATATTGTTATAATATAAACTTACACAGTTCTTCATATAATATTGTTCACTTTTGTTTGTAAGTATGTGTAAATAATTGTTAAAATGTGAGATTATAATAGCAAAATAATGTGTATCTCACAAACTCCTTCTAAAAATTATTGTTTTATTTGAGGAGAATTTAAATAGTAAAAGTGCATGGATGAACTTAAAACAACGGGACTTTTATTTTTGATATTGCATGCTCAAAAATTGAACTCGAGAGCAATAAAATATTCTAAATAAAATTTTACATTATGAAATTGTAGAAAATGTCCAGAGGCGTACGTAAGAAAAAAGTAGGGGGACAAAATAGTTCCAAGTCCAAATGTTTGTTATTCAAGAATCGTTTACAATGATACTCTTAAGAATTCGGATAATAGCAAGAAGTATCCCTGAAAAATTTCGAAGCGATACGTAAAAAACTGAAAAAGTTACCTAAATATCACAAAAAAACACTTAAAAGTTTAACTTTAATAACCTGTATGTTTTATAGAGGACATGTTTGTATATAGGTAAGTAGGGTTAAATGGTCATATTTTGCCTCCAAAAATACGCAGTTAACGAAATGACCTGCTTCTTTGTGACACCCTGTAGAGGCAACGCTGATCGGGGCCTAAGTCCGTAAAGTAGTTAGTTTTACACAAAATTATTAATACCAATTAGAACATTTTCTTGTCGTGACTTACTTCACAAGTAAATTTGTTATAAACTGGCACGAGACTTACCAGTAAAAGTGATTAATAACAAATAATAGCAAACAAACAAGGCACTTTCACGGTTGACGATGGCCTGGGCACCCCGCCGGTTCATCGTAAGTGATGATTGTTATTGTTTTTTCTTGGCACGATTCCAACGACGAAACCGAAACCGCCCAAGAGAAAGTTGCTCAGGCATCGAGCGCCAGAACGAAACTGTATGCCATCGTCCATAAGCTCTTTCTTCGACATTCACTTTTCAACCTCACCAACGCGTACTCTCACTATCAACTTCTGATGGAAATTCCGAAGCGATGAGGGATCCGGATCTTATCTAGGTTTTGCCCGTCAGTGAAATTGAATAATCGCCGTTATATAACAAAAAATTATTTTAAGCATAACAAAAAAAAAACATTGAAATATTATTCTAATTAATGTTATCACATCTTTAACATTTTTGAATATATAGGGTGTTCCACATAAGAACCGACACAGGGCAGGTGCATGTCCCAAAATATTGCAATTTAACTATACCACTATACATCGAGCAGTAACGAATAAATTCATTATTTTTGAAATTGAGAAGTTTTCGAAAAAATCCCCTGGCACGTCGATTTTGTTTTTAAAAAAGGCACTTTTTGACATACCACCCACATTTGTGACGTCACCGTTGTTCGAGATATGATGTCATCGACAATTTTTTTAAATGGCAAGCCCCAATTTTGACCATGCCATTTGAAAGAGCGTAATTAAGAAGATTTTAAAGCAAGAATTCGTCACGAGATACATCGTATACCTCCTGAAGTTATGTCCAAAAAGAATATATTAATCGTCTTGGCTACGGTCAGGCAGCCGACGGTGCACAATTTGAACATTTAATTTATTCGATTTTTTTTACATCATTTTCAGTATTGTGAAGGGTACAAGATGAAGAACATATTTTGCAAGCAGCTGAAGATGAACTGCAAATAGTTTATCTTCAGAAATAGGGTTATCAGGAACTTTTGTACACCGAATCTACTACCTACATCCGTTTCACATTCAAAAGGTGTAAGAGCTATTGCCTCAAGATTTGGATCGACGAGTAACCTTTTACGAGTTTATCTTGAATCAGGATATCAATTTTCACAAGAAAATTATTTTTATTAATGGGACTTGTTTCACTTGTAGATTAATTACAAATTTTCACAACTTTCATGAATATTCTGACGTAAACCCCTATGTGAGTTTAAGATAAATGTTTGGGGTGGTATTATTTATCGCTATTTGAATAGACCAGTAGAAAGTTATTTGGAATTTATGCAAAATACTCTCCCTGATTTAATCGAAGATTTACAGTTGCAACTTATACTGAAGTTTTGGTTTATGCGCTCATTTTAGTGCTACTGTTAGAGACATTTTGGATTTTAAGTTTCCAAATAAATGTTTAACACGAGGAAAAAACTGTCCTCCAAATTGACCTCCACGATCACAAGACTTCAATAAATGTGAATATTTTCTTTGAGGAATATTGAAAGATTTTGTTTATTCCTCACCAATTGAATCCCGAGAAGATTTACGGAATCGTATTACGAATAAATGTAACGTTATAAAGAAACGATCATCAATTATTATTGGACAGAATAAATTTAAATTTTCGGCAAATGGTAAATTTGTTTCAGAGAAAATGGTGCCTACTATTTTTTTTTTAGTTTTAATATTATTCTTTTATTATATTTTATAGTTTTATTACTACCTGTCAAATCCGATAATAACTGTACCCTCAACATCCAATTGTTCCAGCTACATGACTGTTAAGTACTATGCCTCTACAAATCAATCTATTTTGAAAAATATTACAGAAAATATTTCCAGTGCACAAGTTTTTAATTTCAGTAATTGTAGCAACACTATAAATAAAAATAAAATATAAATATTAATACAGTGTAATACAAATATTTCAATAAATAACTTAATTGGTTTAAATGTAATTTAATTGTTTTTGATTCATATTTTTTGGTCATGGAGAAAATATAATCTGTTACTCGGTTACAATGAAAATTCAATGCTTGTGTCAATCCTGAAAGGAACAGAGATTCTCTTAAGCAAAATGTTTATCTCCACTGCTGCAATACGCCGTGGACGCCCTGAACCTCCACCTCTCCAACGATTTGGTTTCAAATGTCCCGTGTCACGCCCGCGTTGCGCTACCGCTGTAAAGGTAGCTGCGATTGGCACATGTACTGGCAAATCGTTCTGCGCACAAACGGGAAGCTGCTAAAGATGTTGTCTTACTTCACCATAAATTAAAAACGATATCAATCAACACCGAGTTGCTATACACGTAAGCTATTTTTGACATTTGAAAAACCTAATGTAAACGCTATCGTAAAACGTTAATCGGATTTCAGTATGCTGATGAGCCTAGAGACGAAGATATATAGGTTGAAAATACAATACATTTTTTCTTGGACCATAAGGACATGATCTATTTCCAATTTTTTTCGGATAAGATGTGAATCACTCTGTATATCAGACATTACTGAAGTAATATTCCTCTGACTGAAGATTTAGAATATAAACACCGATATCTTCGTGGTCGTATTTTTTAATTATAAAACTCATTTTCCGATTACATGTGTTCCACTTTAGACAGTATTTTTAAAAGTAATTTCATTATTATGTGTTTATAGCATAATCTCTGTGTGTATTTCTTATTTTTATTGTTTTGAATTTATAGGTTACCTACCTCTACATTCCTTTTATAGATTCAGCATGTCAGAGAAGTAACCTTAATTATATGTAAATATCGTTTTTAGATTCCTTTCCCATGAAATTGTCTAGAACAAAAGCCATTTGGATTAAAATACATTCTTTCTTTTGCACAATTTGGAAAAAATGTAATTTTTCAATTCCTTTATTGTTTTTTGGAATGAAATAGTTTGTAACAAAGCATTAAGGTGATAACTTTTCAAACATCCAAGTAAATGCAAATAAAGCAAAACTAAGTTATAAATCTAATCTAGTTAAAATTTGACAACAGAATCCAATGGAATGGATATTTTCCATTTTTTTTTACATTCAGCTTTTAAAGATTTCAATAATTGTTCAAGCATTAAGGAGAACCAGCAATACGTTAGATATCAAAATATCCATCACAAAATGAAATGTTTTTTTACTTGAATGTACTGCTGCAATCAATGAATGGTAAGAAAATAACATAAATCCAACATTTTTGTACATGACGGTTACATTATTTTTTAATTCCAACATAAAATTATAATATAACCACCAGTGTTTGCACGTCAATAAAGATTAAATAAAATGAAATTGTTAAAGGTTATAGGTAATGATATCTACATAAAGAAGTAATACAATCGAATAGAAAATATCAGTATGCATTTTCATAACAATAGAATTAACCAGAAACATATTTGTGAATGTCCGTGGCTGAAATTCAGAGTAGGCAACACAGTATACATGTTACGTAATAAAAGGCTCAGTTTAAAAGCGGTGGGTCTTATTAAATCATTCTGTTTCTACTGAATTATGGGAATGTAAGTGTTGTTCATCATTGTTCTTTTATTAGTTAAATATTACAGAGAAACAGGAACCTTGCAAACCTTGTAGACGACAACTTTTTTTGTTCTTTAATAACATGGAAATATTTGGAAATATAACTGTCTAAAAGCAATGGAAATAAAAACAAAAAGAAGTAAACAAAAAACAAAGTAGGTTGAGACGGACTTGCCAAATTCTAAATATATCAGCCCAGTTTTTAAAAATAATTTTGATATCCTCAAATTCATTGTTCGACAAATTTCACAGAATCTTGGTAATCTAGCACCAGTCGCAATTGGATTTCAGATGCCAACATTACAAAGCTCATCTAAAAGTGATAATGTTTTGTTTTGGTAGTTATCTACGAAATGTTTTGGACAAACAAGATAAGCAATGGCTGTTGAACCGATCACAAGAACAACACGAGTTATCTGTCGCTCGAAGGGCACACGCCTATGTTATTGTTTACATTGTTGTCATGTTCACGTCAAACGAACACATATAATTATTTACCAAAACGAATTTTTTATTAAAAATAGTTATTTCGATAATTATTACGGGCTATGAATATATTCTTCTCATTTTAGTATATTTAAAATTTCAGGTTGTTACCAGCTGAAATATAAAATTAGAAATCATTTGGAAATCAAAATATGATGTGACAAAAAAATACATGCTTAATTTATAACTTATTTTTCAGTAATGTCATGCTTAATATTTAATAATACTAATGTGTGTGGAGTAGCTTTTTGCGGAATCACCACTGAAGATGCCGACAGAGCAGAGTGGCAAAACGTTTAAAAGCGTAACAGCCACGGGTCATTAAAGCCCCAAGACCACTGTTTGCTTTCATTATTTCTCCATTTTTCTTGATTCTATTTGCCTAATTCAGTTTTACTAATTCAAATAAAATCGATTATGTAAAAACCAGTTGATCCTCAATAATGTTAATCTAGCTCATGCAAAGTTTTGTAACCCAATTTCTAGATGAAGCTGGTGTCAAAAAAAAAATGTTTCAGTGGAAGGAACTTAGTAGTTCTTCTGCATCACATTTTTTCTTTAAATTTTGAATACGTTTTGAACGGTTTAATGTTAATTTTAACTACAACTGTCACACAATGGCTATGATTTGACACTATTGCGAATGTCATAATGACTTACCTTATACCACATGTGCTTTTTTAAATTTATTAAAGCGCTCAGTGCTATAATGACAAATTTGGCTAAAATTAGACATTTATTAAATAAACAAAATATGTACGATTATATAAAACTTATTTTTGAAATACATAAATACATTGCCAGTAAAATCTGTACAATTGGATAAATTAATACCAGATGCTGACATGTCTAATGATTTGCTTGAACAGGTGAATATCTTTTGAACGTAATTTTTAGATGTTGATGAAATAACTTTCGGTGTTTTCTGCTTCCAAGGAAATATTCTCGCTTTCACTTAGGATTGTCATAGCTGTTCGTTTCTTGTTTTCAGTTGAAGTTTCGATGTAGCCTTCAGCCATGGAATTAGACTTTCAGTCATCATCCCTTTTGTACTCAAAAGATCTGCCTCACAATCATCTAAAAAAGACGCTGAAGATTACTAAAAACAGTGCCCAGTATACGCATTTGGATTAGGCAGTTTAAGGAATCGTGTAATCAGCTTTGACACATGCTATACTAAATCCAAACCATAAATATTTCCTGATATTACAAAAAAATCTCTAGACACTTTTGTTTTGGTATTGAGTATCATCACCTGCAAACATAGTTTTTCACCTTTCTCATGTTCTACAAACAAGCAGATTTGTGAATCCATACAAATAATCAAAATAACCTAAAGCAAATATTGGTTGAAAACTGTTTTACTAAAGAACATATTTGTAATATAACTACTTTTATGAGCAGAAATTCATCATCGTCAGCATTCATTAAAAATCTTAGGATATTTCATTCTTTGTTAGTATCTCAGATATTTTAAGTTCCTTCTGATTTTTGCTTCAGGAATGCAAACTTAATTAATTTTTGATATCGATATTATTCATGAGTGAAATTTCTGTTTCTATAATTGCACCTAAGAGATGAAGGCTTTTATGTTTTGCTTAGTTCGTTGTAATATACTAATAATCGTTTCTCCTTAGTTATTTTAAATATGTCTTTTCCCATACCATGTTTCACCAAATGTTTGTTTGTATTTCTTCCATGATTTATCCAGTACGAGATTGGAAATAGCACTGGAAGCTTCATTCTCAATATACTACTAGAATATGAATTATACTAATTATTATTATTATTATTAATAACCTCGACAGTTGTAGATAAAACATTGTACGTCATATGAGCGATAGGTACTAGATTATTACAAACTTCACATGCGTGCGGTAATAACAATAATGTGTACCTATATTCCACTTATTGCGTAACTATACGCAAAACTCATAATGTTTTTGGGGTTCAGAGATGAATTGGCTTTAAACCTAAAATTTAAACTACAATATTTACCGAATCAAACAATTGATCTCCTCCTCTTTTCGAGTTAAGTAAATCACCCTGTATTCCTTTTAAGGGACGATGATGATATCCTGTAACGTAAAGAAAACAGAGTTATCTCTTATCTTCGTAACCACTCTTGCACTGCAGGTTGCCTACATCGGAAGCGTATTCCAACCATCTGGTTAACAATGTTTATTTTGTTTAAGCATGATTTAAACTAAGTGGTTACGCCCCTCCCATCATCGCCAGTCACTTCATCAGAATTTATCCAGTTGTGATTCAAATCGCGCGAAGGCGAACACGTTCAAAATGCGTCAATGATTTTGTTCATACGTTCTTGAAATTTGTTAACATGAGTGTAATCCAGGACCTACTAATAATTGTGTGTATTTTTGTGTTCTATGAAAGCATTAGCTCAGGTAAGAAACATATAACATATAGAGTATTTCTTTATGATAACCATTTCGCGGTTTCCGCATTTCAATAAAATGTGAGGTTATTATTTAAATGCGAAAAAACAACTATAAATAACTGTGCGCTAGTACTTGTTATATCATTTTGTTGTTGAAAACCGATATGACCTAATCTTGAAATCATACAGATAATATCAAGAAACATAAATTAAACAAAGTGCAAAAATACATATCTTCTTATAACTGAAAGAAAATATTTTATTTGAATGATATGCCTTTTCCAATTCCAAAAAGTTCAATGTGTTTGTATATCAAAAATAAAATATTTACAAGTCAACAATAATTTTATCATAGTTATTTATGAGATTTTAATAGGGGGTATTATAAAACGAAACAAATAGCAGTTTAAGATATCCAAATAAATGATCTAAGTAGTCTAAAATATGCAAGTGTACATTAAGACTGAAAAATGTAGAGGAAGAATCAAAATAGTCGGAATTTTTACGCCACAGGAATTAAAAATTGTAGATCAAAACAGAACTACAATTTATTATGTACACAGAGACAAAAAGTTTATTTTGAATAAAAAATTACATTTATACATACATACCAAATGCCTTTCTAACTATATTTAAATCTTGAATTAAGAAACTAATCTTCAGTCAAGGGATTTATTAAATGAGATTTACTTAGTTTAAGATTGTTATACGTTTATATGGACTTAGTACAGCTACAGGCGCCTTTCGCAAATGAAGCAGAGTGTTTAGAGGTCAGTGGTGGTGTTTTTGAACATTTAATCAAAGAACGCTATGGTTAATCAATAAATTAATTTGTCATTGAAATGGAAGTCATAATTTGGAAATAAATGAAACTCGGATAATCACATTTGTTTTTTTCTTATTATTTGGACGTGTAGAATTTATTTCTGTAGTTTATCACCCTGTATACAAACAGATTATAATTTTGTACTAATCATCGATGAAGACAATGTTGTTAATTCAAGATTATATGTTTAAAAAGGCATATCCACTAAATAATCGCACTGCAGCAATTATTTTTTCAAAAAATTATGTCTAATGCAATGTGGAACATTAAAATTTCAAGGGAGCGATCTGTTTTTATTAAATGTGAGATACTAATTCAACTAGGAAAGCTAATTCTTCGTTTTTCTTGAGTCAATTTCCTTGTTCTGGATTTTTTACTCATTTTTTTATCGAATCACTTTATAGTTCACAATTTTATTGAATTTAGTGCAATGCAGCCAATTTCTTAAAGCGAATGTACTCTAGGGGTTTTAGATGAGCCTTCGTTTCACAAAATGTAGATAGGTACAAAAACTATGGTGATAATATATCTATATTTCTAAGCTTTCTTCTTGGCGTTTCATAATTTCCATTAAAAAACACAATAGAATATGGAAAATATCAATAACAATTCTGCCTAGAGATTTATGTTTTGGTTGGCGCTGCCAAGTGCGCCAAACTTTTTGGTCCATACCGAAAAGCTTCTGAACTTGAAACTAATCGATTCCGTCATATTTTGTATTCACTGTATATGCTTAAGATAAAAAACTTGTGACTTGAGCCAAAACTTTTAGACTGTAAAACAGCTTTAAGGGACGAAAGTGTCAAACTTATCCAAGGCCAAAAACAACCAGCTTTTTTATAACGCGACATTCGTCGCACAGTTCTGTCCACTGAGATACATGCTATCAAAATCTAACAATGGATTCTGTTAAATAAATAAATATGGGTAACTGATAAATTTATTATCGGGTTAGTGGAATTCCCATATTTACTAGAAATCAAGAGGTATTCCCAATTGGTTACGTTGGTACATTACTGAATATTATACAACACTAAATAAATGTAATGTCCTGCCTCAGTAATATATTCAACTATGTCAGAAATTCTCGTAGTCGATGGATCCATTTAGAAAGTTCTTTATTTGATATTCTAATAATAAAAAATGGAAAAGGCTGCTATAAGTATGCCATTCTTATGGCTTCAATAGAAACATGAACTTCATTTCTTGAGAAGATAATCCATTGCATTACGTATATAATACTGAATATTTACATATAAAGGGGAGAATTAGTCAATTTTATTCCGCATATAAATTCCTTTATAATAACTAGTTTCTACTACATATTATGGAAAAAAGTTAATACAAAGGGGATTATATTTGTTTACAGTATAATTCGTTTGTTCTGGTAAAATTAATTTTGTATTTTATGTATTTATGAAAAATTTCAAATATTATTAAACGATTCTTTCCTTATTACCTACTCAAATGAGACATTTATTAAATAGAGTATAGAGTAGTTTCTTGACAGCCTTATATACATTACAGTACATTATTGTCACAACTAAAGAAAGTAAATAAATGTACGATGAGATCACAACATGAAAAATAATATTATAGTGTGGTAGAACAGATACAAAACACCAAACAATGCAGTTATAAATTAAAAGAGATAAGTAATAAAATCCTCAATAGAAGGGTAACACTGATCCAATAAGAAAGTTTATAAAAATCTATGAAACGTGCTAGGAGGCATGTCTTTAACATTCCTATCTTTGAAGTGATTACAAAAAAGATTGTATAAATTTCACAATCAAATTAGGCCCTTGCCTGGTATCATACTTATGAATATCAGAGTGCGTCTTAAAGTTCTGAATATTATTATGAATCAAAGATAGAGATTCTAGGAGATATATACATGGCAAGGGCAAAATCCTATATTTTTTAAATATGTCTCTGCTGGGAACACAATAGGTTGCCGCAGCTACGAGGCGCACAGCGGCCTTCTGCAATATGAATGCTCTATAAGCAGAACTAGCACTACCCCACAACACAATACCGTAAGTCAAATGGCTATGGAAAAGTGAAAAATACGCTATCCTCATAACAGTATTATCAACAAAAGGCGTCAATTGTCTCATAGCAAAAATTTGTGACAAAAGCCTTGAGCAGAGACTGTCGATATGAGGATACCATATTAAACTGGGGTCGAACGTAAGGCCCAATAGCTTTGCAGTGACAGATCTGTGCCAATTTATCACAGGTAAGTGCTGCGTTTTTGAGACATTAAGTTTCAGCTTATTAGCAGAGAACCATTGTTTATCCAATTTCAAACAGGTTTCAGTGGGAACCGCACCACCCCTTGTTAACAACGACGTATCATCAGCAAACAGAATACAGAGACAATTCATATTTACTGGCAGATCATCTACATAAATTAAAAACAACATGTTCCTAAGACTGATCCCCATTGGCAATAGGCAAAACAAATAAATAAAATATGCAACATCATAATATGAAAACTCATTTATTAAATACATTGGCAGTAAAATACCTTACAATTGGATAAATTAATACCAGATGCCGACAAGCCTAGTTTGGCTTGAATAGCTGGAAATATTTTGAGTGTAAACATAATTTTTAAATGTCGATGCTTCCAAGGGAATATTCTCGATGTCGCCTAGAATTTTCATAGCTGTTCGTTTCCTGTTTCCGGTAGAAGTTTCGATGCAGCCTTCAGAGACAGATTTAGACTTCCAGCCACTATTTCTTTTTATATTTAAAAGATCTGCCCCTCAATCGGCTACAAGGGAGGTTGAAGCATGCCGAAAACAGTGCCCAGTATATGCATTTCGATTAGGCAGTTTAAGAAATCTTGCAATTATTTCTGGTACATTGGCAATAGTATTTCTACCAATAGGTTGTTTGATACCTTTTTATAGAGAAAAAAGAAGCGAACATGATCACAGTTTTCATTTCTTAATTTTACGTATTTTCTTACGAGTTCTACTAAATTCAAGCCATCAATATTTCCAGATGTTACAAAAAATTCTCCAGACACTTTTGTTTTGGTGTCTCAGAAGCATAATCTTTCATAGTTTTATAAGCAGATCTGAGTTCTTCACGCCGACATGCACCAAACTAATAATCAAAATAACCTAAAATTAATATTGGCTATAAAACTATTTTACTAAAAAACATGTCATGAGCATCGTCCTCATTCATTAAAAATCTGAATATATCTCTCTTTGTTAATACCGCTTGTTTTTGGTTACTACCCTTCTGATTCTCTTGAGGAATGCAATCAAAGGAGGGCCTCTAAGGCCGGTTTTCGGCCCCTTTTGATTAAAAAAAAATATATTTTTTTCGCCAGTAAGTATAAGTCATAAAAAGTCGATTTGACCCTAAACGGAACCTCAAATACCACCGCCCCCCTCCCCTTATTCACTCCACAGTCTTATTACCTCCACAGTTCCTATGATAACATAATAGGGTAGCATAAACGCCTTGTAAGTGACTAACTATTTGCCAGACAACTACCTTTGAGCCCTTTTACATATTAATTCACTCATACCGTGCCCTCCCCCAAACAGTACCCCACCACTCCCCCGCTGATTTTATTGAAACTACTCTTAGCGTTACCCAGAAACAATGACGTGGACGTGGTAGGTATTTGTTTCTCTTGGGGTGCTTTATAAATAAAAATCAGCAGGGGGGAGGGGTACTGTTTGGGGGGGGGGCAAGGGGTGGAGTGAATAAGGGGGCGGGGTATTTGAGGTTCCGTTTAGGGTCAAATCGACTGTTTATGACCTATACTTACTGACGAAAAAAATGTTTTTTTGAAAAAAAAAACAAAAGGGACCTCCTTTAAGTATGTTGTTCTTGAGTGATTTTTATGTTTAGCTTCTGTGTTTGGCTTAGTTCGTTGAAATATACTAATAATGAACTAAATGACTCTATGTCGCACTTACTGCATAAATAACTGTTACCTATATGCTGAATAATATAATACTTTAACGTAACGTTTCAATATGAAACAGAAAAATTGGGATTTTTGTTCGTAGGAAAAATACGTTCTATAAATTTGAAAACTTTATATTTACCTTTAGTCAATTCACATTTTTCTCTATTTGTACATTCCAATTTGTGACCAAATGTAAATTTTACTATATAAAACTCACTCTAATTGAGTGAAATACAAATGACATTCTACTGAAATATAGTATGTAGTTAGATAGTGTCAGGAAATCATTAATAAGGGATTTTTCCAAGTACTACACGACTAATGAAAAATCCACACCTTAATTTTCTTAATTGACAGTGAAAATAAAAACATATTCATTAGCAATGTGTGCTGTTTAAAAATACAGGAGCTTATGATAATACAGATTTCTATGTAAAACTAAAATTGATGTGTCAGAATCTTGGTGTAATACATTTTACTGTTGTTTAATTGGAAATGGCTCCATTGAATTTAATTTAGTTTTTGATAAGAATGTATGCTGCGTATGGAAATATAAATTGTATTTATCTACAACTGCTTACAGGCTCAGCGCCTTATTACAGCATTTATTTTGCACTGTTTAAGTTGAATAATGAAGGTCATTACACCGCTAGTAAAATATTTAAAAAAAGAGATCACTGCTTAATGGTTATTTTTATTAGAAACCAACAGGTTTGTCAATTTGAGAATTATTAGATAATTTAAATTAAATTAAATTACTTGTTATAAATATTAACAACACAACTTTGTCAATTCGTAAGACCAGATGAATGCAGCTGGTCTGTATTTAAATTAACAATACTTACATTTTGAAGCTTCACTGGCGGTAATCTCTCCTTCAATATACTTTTTTGTCGATTTTTTCTTGTTCTCAACATACGTATCAATATAGCCTTCACACAAGGTGTTGGACTTCCAACCGCTATGCCGTTTTATAGTTAGAAGGTCTGCTTCTGTGTTGGCAAGAAGTGCGAAGTAGATGGTCGTCGAAAACAGTGCCCTATATATTGTTAGGGCTGTGATAAATTGAGAAAAAAGCAATCTTCTTTGGCATTACACTAAAAGTATTTATACCAACAGGACATTTACCACCTCTGTAACCAACAAAAAATCTTCCATGATCGGAACGACTATGACGCAGGACGAGGTGCTTTCGTATTATTTGGACGATATTCACATTTTTTATTCTCCCGGCAGTGATAAAGAATTCTCGGAAAACTTTGGTTTTTGTATCCGGCATGAAGATATGAAAAATGTTTCCTTCATTTTTTACGTTTTCTTACAGCAATTTCAAGTCCGATAATTAAGGCAACCTTAAATTATGCATGAATGAATGAATAGCAAATATTTTCTTGTTCTTACCTTTGTTAGCAAGAAATCTGTATCATCAGTATTTTGTAAAAATTTTGAAACATCCTATTTTGTTAATATTCTTGACTTTTTTGGTTTGTATCCCACTAATTGTTTTTTCAGAAACGCAATTAAATTGTTGAATTTACTAATGTCACCATTTTGCCACATACAGATTGCAGATCGCAGCATAGAATAGATTGCCCAAGGACTAGATGATTTGTACTTCTTGGATAGTTCTTCAAAAAATACTCATAAAGCCTTTTCTTTTGCTTCATATTTTATATTCTTACATGCACACCAATCAGTGAATCTTTTATAAAATTGTTTGTAATTGCAGTAGCTTTTTCAATTTCAATAGGTAAATTTTCTGTTTCTGAATCACTCATTATTTCAATTAACACCACTATTTTCATAAGAAAATGTAAAAATTAAACCTCAGTTTTGTTTATAATTTGACACGTTACCATAACAATGCCTTTGCTTATTGATTCTGAATCAAAACTTATAAATTGGATCTGATTTTGGATTTTTCTCAATTTAAGGTAGTTGTAGATAAAAAATGTTGCAGTTCTAGATAAAATTCTGTATAGTACACGTGGGGTAACGGCATTTTCATTACATTCGTGAAATTACAAATGTTTCACTCATGTATAATTATGCCTATATCTCACTTGTACTATAAATAACTATTATTAATTAAAATGAAGCATTACTGATACAATTATTTTACTGTCAACCATTTTAGCTGCGTTAACAGAGCAATCACTTGTAAAGGATAAATTCTAATTTTCGCAGATATCTCTGCAACGGCTTACCTTGGCATATTCTCGATAGTAGTTGACATGTTTTCTTAAACGATCGCTATAATAAGGTTCTACAAGGCGAAATAATTTAGTCTGATATATCCAAAGAATCAATAGCCTGGCTTTGAACTATGAACGTTATGTCTATGAATTTGTTTTTGAAAATGATTTTCTTTGAGCAATAATGTAATGGCCATCATTGGTGAGCATCATAACCCGTTCTCCGTGACGTAGACGTATTACCAAGAATAGGTATGCAAATCTAGACTATGTTTTTAATACAAAATTCCATGTAAAAAGAAATAGTTGGTTCTGTGAAATTAGAGTTTAAAATATAATGCAATGTTTCAGTAAACAAAAACTACAAGCTTATAATATTATTTCTTCGGTACCTTAGAAATTAGTTATGAATTAACAGAAGCTTTTTGTAACTGTTTAAATTGCTCTGTTTATATGTATTACTATTCCAAATGTAATCATTTTGAGCCCACAAATCTTCATAAATATACAGGGTATCCGAAATGCTAATATTCAAAGCACTTCTATGTCTATCCAAAGGCAGCAAGAAATTGTTACTATGAAAAAGGTCTAAAGCGGAGAGTTTTTCTACAAACACAATTCAAAAATAAAAATATAACTACTATAAAACGCAAAAATGTGTTACAGAACTTCAAACTAAGCTACAATTAAAATTAAGCAAAAACTCATTTAAAAAAATTGTTGGTAATTTATTTTTTGTATGGGTATTAATAACATCTTTACTAAAAATTCTTGCAACTGTAACGTATTACAATGTGTGACAACATTGCAACCTCTTACCTGTTGCTGCTAACCTCACATTAGTTGTGCATCGTCAAGCTAATTTGTATTGTGCTTTTTTTATTTTGTACCTGTGATTACTTGATGTTTGTGAGAAAAGGTTTAAGAAAACCATTCATGGTAAATATGTTTAGGGGTACTTGTAATTATTATATAGGAATACCTGACATGGCAGGTCTGCGACGTTGTCACATATTTAAAACATGTTTGTTGCAGAAATTGTCAAATCATAGTTATGATTTAGTATTTAGTACAAAAATGGACACTCATATTCCGGACACCCTGTGTTTGTATTAGGTATTAATGATATTGTATCTACTCTGAGAATTAATGCTCCGACAGTCACAATATCTTATTCATACTCATACTCATACACATCGTCATACTCATACTCATATATTTATATACTCATATATTCATATACTCATATATTCATATACTCATATACTCATATACTAATATACTCATATACTCATATACTCATATACTCATATACTCATATACTCATATACTCATACGAGTACTCATATACTCATATTCATATTCATACTCATATATTTTTTATTGACACCGAATATCTGTGTATCCTAAAGAAATAACTCATCATTAATGAATTTATTAAATAACTTTCAAAACTTCCTGCGATAAATTTCCAGGGAGAGTTTTCATGCAATATAGCAGCAAAAAAATATAGTAAATAATCAAGAATTGGAAAAGGTGTTATGTTTAAACAATGCAGCAGGTCATCGAGTGTTTGTAGTCATATATTTTGGTTGTCTGCTAATTTCATAAACATGCTAATTACTTAATAATGATTTTCCTTAAACCTTATGGTTATTCTTATCAACTCAATTGACTACTTCCTTTCATAATAGAGTCATTAACGGTTTTAGTTCACTGCAAATAAATTCTTCTCTAGATTTTTGACACGTACCAAGAATTGTCCTCTGTTTTGAGGAGTGTTTCACATTTACCTTGAATGTTTTCTATATTTACAAAAAAAAAAAAACAGAAATGGCAAGTAAAATGTAGAAATGGCAAACATTTTGTGTAGATAAAGTTAAAATGTTTATTTTATATCAGATATTTATTTTACAAAAGCAGTAAGC